>OU342742.1:124045495-125515211 GCA_910589775.1 Avena eriantha
ACTACTGGTTCGATTAAACCTTGGTTTCATAACTGAGGGAAACTTGCTGCTATGCTCATCATACCTTCCTCTTGGGGTTCCCAACGAGCTCTACATCAACCACGCTCCAGCATTTTTTTGGCGCCATACACAGAGCCATCAGACCCCCTCTTTCATACATTGGTTTTCAAATAGTTTGGTTTGGTTTGGAAAAGAGTAGGAAAGTTCATGCTTAAGTGGTAAAGAGAGTTTGTTTTTGACAATGGCCTATGCTTTGTCATGCCATGCAAGATATTTTTTTGGCTATTTGCTTAGTATTCTTTGTTGTAGCATGACTTGTTATATACAATTGAGATTGCTTAATGTGCCTTGGATGAATCATGCGTTGTTTTAGCATATTAAAGCATAATATAGTGGTATTCTCCTTTGATGCTTTATTTGGGTTGACTTGGCGCATGCTCACACCATGTTATGACTATCCCAAGTCACCTTAAGCCTTTATGATCCTTTAATTTTCAACTTGTAGTATCACTTTATGCTTTGATCAATGATGTTTTGTCGCTCTGCATGATTATGGCCATTATTGCTCTCTTAGTTGGTCACTCCCAGACTTTTGCTAGCCTCCGCAACCAAAGTATGAGTTCCACTCATGCATCCAACTCCTAAAACCAAGTTATTCCAAAGAGTCCACCATACCTACCTACTAGCATATGCTATTCCAAGTATATTCATGTTTTTATCTACCTTCCGAATTAAACTTGTTATGAGAAAAATAGTGATTAAAGCTCTCACGAACTTGATGGCACACTTTACTTTTCTTGCCATTAACAAACTTGAACCATTGTGTCGTCTATGTTGTATATTCTTGCACTTATTTGTTGGGGATTAGCAGAACCATGTTGTCATGGGGAACGCTTTCAACATTGCACTTGTACTTTGCACCTAGTTGATATCGTGATCTTTTGTCTATGGATGCCGTCGGTGTGAAATGAAAGGGGAGCTTGTAAGTCCATGGAGTTGTGTATATGTGTTAGAGAAATGCCTAGGCCGCAGGTCTAATCCTGCTGTCATGGCGGAAACCTGCAGCATAACCATAATGAGCTGTCTATGAAGAATTATTCTTATAAAAAAGAGTCAGATATTGAGAAAAAAGAGAAAAAGAAAAAAAAGATTATGAAAAGAGGAAAGAGAGAAAGAGAGAAAAAGCACCATATTCCCATGGTAAATAAGAACATTGCTGAGATGCTCGTTGTCTGCTTGCCTTGTCATTTTTATATGGGGATTCTTCCATATCATCGGGCAAGGGTACCCCATTGGCGGTTCTCTATGATACACATGTCCTTACGATGACAAGAACTTACTGGTGACTAAACTTGAGTAGCATGTGGAGCGGCCCACGTATTCAAGGGACATGAGATTTCCAACTATACTTTGTCAAGAATATACACCATAGTTTGCTCACTTTAACCTTAATCACTTCAAGATGGTTATGATAGGGGCAATGAGAGCTGAAAGCTATAAGTACCATAATTTTTGGAAGCTCTTTATGAAACTTGAATCTCTACTTCCTTCTATGAAGGCCTTTCTTCCGTACCATCAGACCCCCTCTTTCATACATTGGTTTTCAAATAGTTTGGTTTGGTTTGGAAAAGAGTAGGAAAGTTCATGCTTAAGTGGTAAAGAGAGTTTGTTTTTGACAATGGCCTATGCTTTGTCATGCCATGCAAGATATTTTTTTGGCTATTTGCTTAGTATTCTTTGTTGTAGCATGACTTGTTATATACAATTGAGATTGCTTAATGTGCCTTGGATGAATCATGCGTTGTTTATCATATTAAAGCATAATATAGTGGTATTCTCCTTTGATGCTTTATTTGGGGTTGACTTGGCGCATGCTCACACCATGTTATGACTATCCCAAGTCACCTTAAGCCTTTATGATCCTTTAATTTTCAACTTGTAGTATCACTTTATGCTTTGATCAATGATGTTTTGTCGCTCTGCATGATTATGGCCATTATTGCTCTCTTAGTTGGTCACTCCCAGACTTTTGCTAGCCTCCGCAACCAAAGTATGAGTTCCACTCATGCATCCAACTCCTAAAACCAAGTTATTCCAAAGAGTCCACCATACCTACCTACTAGCATATGCTATTCCAAGTATATTCATGTTTTTATCTACCTTCCGAATTAAACTTGTTATGAGAAAAATAGTGATTAAAGCTCTCACGAACTTGATGGCACACTTTACTTTTCTTGCCATTAACAAACTTGAACCATTGTGTCGTCTATGTTGTATATTCTTGCACTTATTTGTTGGGGATTAGCAGAACCATGTTGTCATGGGGAACGCTTTCAACATTGCACTTGTACTTTGCACCTAGTTGATATCGTGATCTTTGTCTATGGATGCCGTCGGTGTGAAATGAAAGGGGAGCTTGTAAGTCCATGGAGTTGTGTATATGTGTTAGAGAAATGCCTAGGCCGCAGGTCTAATCCATACTGTCATGGCGGAAACCTGCAGCGTAACCATAATGAGCTGTCTATGAAGAATTATTCTTATAAAAAAGAGTCAGATATTGAGAAAAAAGAGAAAAAGAAAAAAAGATTATGAAAAGAGGAAAGAGAGAAAGAGAGAAAAAAGCACCATATTCCCATGGTAAATAAGAACATTGCTGAGATGCTCGTTGTCTGCTTGCCTTGTCATTTTTATATGGGGATTCTTCCATATCATCGGGCAAGGGGTACCCCATTGGCGGTTCTCTATGATACACATGTCCTTACGATGACAAGAACTTACTGGTGACTAAACTTGAGTAGCATGTGGAGCGGCCCACGTATTCAAGGGACATGAGATTTCCAACTTATACTTTGTCAAGAATATACACCATAGTTTGCTCACTTTAACCTTAATCACTTCAAGATGGTTATGATAGGGGCAATGAGAGCTGAAAGCTATAAGTACCATAATTTTTGGAAGCTCTTTATGAAACTTGAATCTCTACTTCCTTCTATGAAGGCCTTTCTTCCACCATTATATTGAGTCCTCCACCTTCTATCTTTATGCACCTACTTTGAGAGTATAATGGCCATTCTTAGTTCTATGTGCATTGTCCCAAGACTAGTTGATTGATGCATACCTTGATATTGCTTGTTTTAAACTATTTGTATCTAGTCACTCTTATGAACTTTGAATGTGTCCTATACATTTATACTTGCTACTCTATGAGGGACAAGCTGAATAATACTGATACGTCCAAAACGTATCTACTTTCCCGAACACTTTTGCTATTGTTTCTCCTCTATAGTTGTGTGATTTGGATGCAACTAATGCGAACTGACGCTGTTTTCAGCAGAATTGCCTTGGTGTCTACTTTTTGTGCAGAAAATCAACTATTAGGAAAAATCCTGGAAAAATATGCCAAAAATCCTATTTCACCTGAAGATTCCAGGAGCTAGAATACGAGACGGAGAAGACCGAGGGGGTGGCCACACCACCTGGTGGCGCGGGCCAGGCGAGGCCGCGCCAGGGGGTGGTGTGGGCCCCCCAGGCACCCCCTCGGCCTCTCTCTTCGCCTATAAGGAGCCTTCTGACCTAAAAACTTCGGGGGGTTCAACGTTTTTCTAGAAGGAGTTCCGCTCCGCCGCCACCACCAGATTCCACGAAACAGCACCAGAAACTCCGTTCTGGCACCCTGCCGGGACGGGGAATTGGAGGAGATCATCGCCATCATCATCACCATCGCTTCTCCATCGACCATCCATGTTTCCCCCATCTATGAGTGATTAATCCCCCGCTGTAGGCTATGGGGATGGTAGGGATTGGATGAGATCGTTCATGTAATGGCATCGGATTGTTAGGGCATGGTGCCTAGTATCTTTTATTAGTGCTTTATGACTTTGTTGCGACTTGTTGTGCTTAATGCTTGTCACTAGGGCCCGAGTGCCATGATTTCAGATCTGAACTTATTATTGATTCATTATTATAGTATTGTTTTTGGTCTTATCTACAAGTTGTATACACACGTTATTGTCTGGAACCTATGGCCCCGAAGTGACAGAAATCGGGATAACCGGAAGGGAAAGGCTTTGATGTGAGGATCACATGTGTTCACGGAGTGTTAATGCTTTGCTCCAGTGCTCTATTAAAAGGAGCACCTTAATTGCCAGTAGTTCCCTAGTAGCCCCGCTACAAACGGGCTAGCAGGACAAAAGCTGTTGTGCAAGTTCTCATTGCGTACACGTATGACTATATATGGAACACATGCCTAGGATTGTCTAGTACTTGGGTGCTTTATATTATTTATCTGCAATTGCCCTATGTTCTGATTGCTATGTGAATTGTCTTTTCCATGCAACGCCCGTCCATCCATCCCTATGCCTACCGCACTTGAATCCCACTGTTTACTGCTTTTGTTACTACTGTCTTTGCTTTTACTACTGCCGTTACTTTACTGTTCCTACTACAAAACTGTTGTTACTGCTAAACTGTTGTGAGCAAGATTGTTTCCAGGTGCAGCTGAATTGACAACTCAGTTGTTAAGGCTTATAAATATTCTTTGGCTCCCCTTGTGTCGAATCAATAAATTGGGTTTCACTTCCCTCGAAAATACTGCGATACACCCCCTATACTTGTGGGTCATCAAGACTATTTTCTGGCGCCGTTGCCGGGGAGCATAGCTTTATTTATCAAGTTCACTTGGATTCTCTATTGTTCGCTGCTATCCATCCATCATGGGTAAGTCTCGTGATGGCAATGTTCCTATTTTACCATCCACTACAAGAAGAGGTACGGTTCTAAAAACCTGTTAGCTCACCTGAGTCTTGTGAGAGTTATGATATTGAAGATGGTTATGTTGAGATGACCGATGAGTTTATTAAAGAATGTAAGAACACCCATGATAGGAGCGCTACTAAGGGTTTCCTTGAGAGGCGTACTATTAGACCGAAATTATATCCTGCTGCTAAGTTTGCTGCTTCTCCCATAAACATTATAGATGAAGATTATGATTTCTCTCTCGATCTATCTTACATAGCTACTGTCGAGAAAGAACCTTTTTGTGGGACTAAGAATGAAAGTGTGGTAGCACATATGAATGAACTTTCTACCATGAGTGGCTTGTTTTCTGATGATATTAAGATGCGTACTTACTTTGATGCTAAGATTTTTCCCTTTTCACTGAAAGGAGAAGCTAAAACTTGGTTTAGTAATTTACCTCTTGGATCTATTGATAGCCCTGAGTGCTTGATTAGTACTTTCCTGTAGAAATATTTTCCTCCCAGTGCTAGACATGCTATTTTGCAGGAACTTTTTGATTTTAAACAGGGAGAAAAAGAGGTATTGCCCGAATCTTGGGCAAGGTTTTGTGCTTTGATTCATGCACAGGTTGGAAGTCCATTACCTAAGAATGAGCTTCTTGATATATTTTATAATGGACTAACCGAGGAATCTAGGACATACCTAGATAGTTGTGCTGATTGTGTTTTCAGGAATAGGACTCCAAACTAAGGTGAGGAATTAATGGCTAAAATAAGCAAGAATTATGAAGATTGGACTCCTCCTAAACAAGCTATACCTGAAGTAATTGTACCTGAGCCATCTATTCCCGTTCCTATTCCAACATCAAAGAAGAGGGGAGTTATTGAATTAAATGATGAAGTGATGAAGGAAGCTAAGAAATGTCTTAAGGAGAAGGGAATTAAAGCTGCAGATGTCAAGAATTTACCTCCTATAGAAGAATTATGTAAGCCTATTCCCTACTCACCCACTATTGAGGTACACTCTCTCCAACACTTTGATGAAGGTGATATCCCTTACTCTAAACCTCCTGATCAATGCTTAGAAGAATTTGATATCTTTATTGTTAAGCAAGATAACTTTAATAAAAGGGTGCAAAATTATCTAATGGAGAACACTAGAGCTATTGTTGAGTTGAAAGATATTGTGCAAAGAACCTCTAATGATGTTAAAATGATTGTTAAACACTTTCAAATGGTTCAAACTCAAATAGATCAACTCGTTAAAGTGCAAAACGACTTACTAGTTAATGCTGCTAAAGGAAAACATGCTTTTGAAACTAGAACTAGAAGTGGTGCTGCTACCCAGGATCATCTATATCCTGAGGGGCATCCCAAAAGAATTGAGCAGGATTCTCAACAAGCTGAAAATAGTGGTTCTACTCGTAAGAAAAGGAAAAAAGAAACATAAAACTGTTGTAGAACCCTCTGAACATGCTATAGATCCTAATAGTATATCTATCTCTGATGCTGAAACTGAAAGTGGTAATGAAGAAAATGAAGTCCCTAATGAAGAAAAAGTTGAAGAAGAACCTGAAAACCACACTAAGACTACTAAATACACTAAAGAAGATTTTATTGCTAAGAAACATGGTAGTGAAAGAGAACCTTGGGTCCAAAAACCTATGCCTTTCCCTGATAAGAAACACAAGTCAAAGGAAGATGAACACTATAATAAGTTTTGTGAGTGGATGAAGCCTTTATTCTTGCAAATTCCTTTGACTGATGCTATTAAATTGCCTCCTTACTCAAAGTATATGAAGTACATTGTCTCAAATAAAAGGAAGATCCCTAATGAAGAAATTTCTACTTTACTTGCTAATTATTCCTTCAATGGTAAGGTTCCTAAGAAACTTGGAGACCCAGGGATTCCAACTATCCCTTGCTCTATTAAGAACAGTTATGTTAGAACTGCTTTGTGTGATTTGGGAGCTGGAGTTAGTGTTATGCCTTTCTCTCTCTATAAGAGGCTTCAACTTGAAAAATCAATACCAACTGATATATCTTTGCAAATGGCTGATAAATCTACCACCATTCCTGTGGGTATATGTGAGGATGTACCTGTTCAGGTGGCTCACAATTTCTTGATATTAACTGATTTTGTTGTGCTTGAAATGCCTGAAGATGATAATATGTCTATTATTCTTGGGAGACCTTTTCTTAATACTGTAGGAGCTGTTATTAATTGTAATCAAAGAAAGGTGACCTTCAATGTTAATGACAAGGAACATACTGTCTATTTCCCCAAGAAGATTGAAAGGACTTATGGTTTAAATTCAATTGAACATGTTGAAGGCATTCAAGTTAGAGAAATATATTGTCCCATACCAAGAGAAAAATTTGAAACTATTATGATTCGGACCATTGCTATCAAGGTTGAGGTAACATAATCATTAGTGGATTACAAAGTTTTGTCTCATATGCAATTGTTTTGGTAGCAAGACTTGATCAACCTTGCTAACAAAAGGATTCCATTAAACAAAACAATGTTTTCATTATGATTATCTCTGTTTATTTCTATCCTTTGCATCTTAGTTTTTACTTTTGTTTAGTTTTCTTTGTGTTCTCAGTTGCTTGCATGTTAGAACTTCTGTAATTCTAGCCTTGTTTTGTCTTTGCATCATGTTTCCAAAAGAAAAGAAAAATCTGTCTGTCAGAAAAATCATTCTTCTATTTCTGAAAATTGCCCAAAAATAAAGTGTCTCGAAAAATTCCAGAAAATTCATATTAATTTTTTACGTGAAAAAAGGGGCAGAGGAGTCCCTGGTAGGTACTAGGGGGGCCCACCAGGCATTCACACCACATGGTGGCGCGGCCAGCCTTAGGTGGCGCCATGCCCTGGTGTGGGCCACCCCTGGCCCCCCACTAACTCTCTCACCTGCCACTTTCTTCTCTCTCCCGAGTAAACTCCAGTTCATAGCTCAAAATCGCGTTCTTGCTGTGCTTACTCTCGATTTTTTGATCTCCTTGCTTAGCCCATCTTTCTTGCTGAAATTTGGAGCATTTGTTCCCTGGTATGTGACTCCTCCCCTTGTCCAAGTAGATTTGTGTTTAGTGGTTTATATGTTGAGTATTTTGCTGCTGTAGGTGACTGGTTATGGGAGCTTGTAAGCTTGTTTGATGCTTAGAGATATAGTTTTGATGCATGTTTAGGCCTCTTGCAAGTCCCTATGATTAGAATCCTTCATTATATCTACTTTGCAATCACTTGTTTAATAGGTGTTTAAATTTCAGAATACCAAGCATGAACAACCATACTTTTGGAGAGATATTTGAGAGTGATGCACCTAGGAGGTCGAGGCCCTCAAGAACAGCCTCTCAAGCTAGGCCATCATACAATGAAGATCTCATTGCAACTCGTATTGGTAGTGAAAGGGATGATGGGGATGCTCACCCATCCTCTTTTCCCTGTTTTACTTTCTTGCAAGATGCAGGTATTCTTGATGATTTCTTGTTACTGATTGAGAGGGTTGGTTTGACCTCATATATGCAAGATGAGAGCGCACAATACGCTATGCTCACCAAAAAAATTGTTGAGAGCTTCACGTTTACTAACACACCCTATCAATCTACTGTCTCTTTTAAAATCTATGATATGCCCTTCACCATGCCTTTGGAGAGATTTTGCAGTATTGTAGGTCTGCGTATGACAGGGACCGTGAAGAAAATTCAAGGGCGACCCGCTGATTTGTTGGAGCTTTACCGAGGGGTGACCAATGATGATGACCGCGTGGCGCAGCGTAGAAAGATAAGAAATATCCAACTCCCTGCTCTTAGATACTTTGCATATTATCTTGCTACTAGTGTATTGGGTAGGGAGAACACTAGTAATATCTCCAACTATCATTTAGCTTTCCTAGCTGCTGAGCTTAACAATGATACTCGGTACAATCTTGGCTCGCTTATTGCTCGTCGCCTAGCTGCTAGGGGGCCTATCTATGGGGGCATCATTGCATCGCGCATAGTCAATGCATTAGGTCTTTCAGTGGATCCCGATGATGCCATGCTGGCACCATAGAGGCTTGACCTTGTTGCCATGAAAACTCATCACTTTGTCACTTCTACCTCTGATTTGAACAATCTAGTATATAGGATGCTTTTCACTGACGGGGATGAAAGGGAGATCATTTTGCCACAGCCTGCTTTGTTTAGTGTTCACAGGAGACCATGGTCGTGCTCCAAGGAGGAGGTGGACGAGTAGCTTCGCTTACTAGGTTTCCACGAGCAGCACCAGGAGGATGTGCCCTCCTATGATTACTTTGCACATTATGGAGGGATGTACTCGAGCTCGCACCAGGACGAGGGGACCTCTTCGTCGTACCACGGTGACACTTCATCCTGGCCAGCTTGGGATTGATACCCACTTAGGCCAAAAGCCTAATCTTGGGGGGAGGTACGCCGATACCGCACTCATCACCATATCATGTTGCGTCGGTACTTTGTATATTCATGTTTTCGTTCTCTTTTTAGTTTTCGTTCTTCTTTGTTTTTGCTTTCTAAAAACACAAAAAGACCAAAAATATTTCTGTTGTTTCTCTTTGGTTTGCTTCTTCTTTTTGCCTTGGTTTGCTTTTCCCTTTTTGCTTTGTTTGAACTATTCGAAAAACCCAAAAAGATTTTGCTTTGCTTGTTTTTCTCTTTTGGTTCTTGTTTAAAAATCGAAAACACCAAAAATATTTATCGTTCTTCTTTGGTTTTTGCGAGTTTGCTTCAGGGTTCGGCAGTCCTTAGTGGATATTGGTTTCATATTATTCAAGCCATACAAGTGAAGAGCAATAATGAGGATCAACGACAACTTGAGGCGTGGTAAGAGGCTGGTAACGAACTCTATTTGTTTTCATTTTTGTACATATACTCATCACTGTGGGCATGCTTAGTCCATTCATGTAGATTGTATTTTTTCTTCGGATGCTTAGTAGTTCTTGCTTTCTTATGATTAGCTCCAGCTCGCTAATAGTTGGTAGCATGTCTTATGAATGTTTGCTTGCATTGCTCTATTCATAAATTGGTATGACACCATGGTATCCTCCTCTAAATGTTTCATTTGATTGACTTGGAACATGCTCACGTATGCACATGACTGTAATAATCAGTTAAGCCTTGATCAATTATTTTGCCTTGAGGATCTTGAATCACTTTCATACCATGAGTAGTCCTGTTTTGTTGCAAGCATGATAATGACAACTATTGCTCTCTCGTTTGTCGCTACCTTACTATTGCTAGCCTTCACTTTCACTAAGTATGTTTTACTCAAGTTCCCAACTCCCTAAACCAAATATTTCCAAAGTGTCCACCATACCTACCCATTAGCATCATTTGCTACTTCCGTGCATATTCAATATGCCTTGTTTTCTTCCGAATAAAATGTTTGCTTGTTATGAGAAAGTTAGTTAGTAAAGCTCTCACGAACTTGATGGCACACTTTATTTTCTTGCACTTAATAAACCTGAACCATTGTGTCCTTCTTTGTTGTGCATATGCTTGCGCTTTATGAGTTGAAGTTAGCAGAACCATGTATCATGGGGACCGCTTTCAACGCTTCGTAGGTACTTTGTACCTAGTTGATATCATGTTCTTTTGCTTATGGATCCTGGCGGTATGAAATAAAAGTGGAACTTGTAAGATCATGGAGTTTGAATGTATGCTAGAGAAATGCCTGGGCCGCTAGCCTAATCCATGCCTAATCATGGTGGAAACTTGCAGCATAACCATAATGAGCATTCTATGAAGCATCATCAATAAAAATCTATGCACATAGTAAATAAAAAGATCGTCGAGATGCTCATTGTCTGCTTGCCTTGTATTTTGATTATGGGATAGCTCACGTGTCATGTGCAAGGGGTACCCCATTGGTGGTTCTCTATGATACGTATATACTTACAATGAAAAGAGCTTACTTGTGACTGAAGTTGAGTAGCATGAGGATCGGTCTTCGTAAGTAAGGGGCATGAGACTTCGATTTATAACTTGTCAAGCATATCCTCTTAGTTGTGTCACTTTCACCTTAACCACATTAAAGATGCTTATGATAGGGGCAATGAGAGCTCAAAGCTAACGAGTACCACACTTTCAGCATTTGGAAGCCTTTCAAATTATTCAAAACCTTTTCTTCTACTTGTTGAGTCTCCACATATTCTTTGAGCACCTTCTTGAGAGCATAGTTGTCACTCTTTGTGTTTGTTCCATTACTTGATTATTTGTGTTATGACTTTGATGCTTGTATTCTTGATATCTTTACTTCTAGTCATCACTTGAACTTCAGAGGTGCCTTGACATTTTAATCAAAGGCAAGCGAGATACCACTCTATCATACCTTTTTATGAGCATTGCAATGTTGCTTATGCTCGTGCTTCATGCTACTTATTATTCTTGAGTTGGAATCTCTTCATAGCTTGCAATGACTATTAAGTAGGCTCAGTTGCATACTCTTTATTATGAATTGTCCAAGTAGTTGATCACATTGCTGAGAATATTTACATCATATGAAGCAAATGTGTTCGTGAAAGTTCTTTTATCGCACTCAGTTTTCAACTAAATTGCTTGAGGACAAGCAATAAGCTAATCTTGGGGGGAGTTGATACGTCCAAAACGTATCTACTTTCCCGAACACTTTTGCTATTGTTTCTCCTCTATACTTGTGTGATTTCGATGCAACTAATGTGAACTGACACTGTTTTCAGCAGAATTGCCTTGGTGTCTACTTTTTGTGCAGAAAATCAACTATTAGGAAAAATCCCGGAAAATATGCCAAAAATCCTATTTCACCCGAAGACTCCAGGAGCCAGAATACGAGACGGAGAAGAGCCAGGGATGGCCACACCACCTGGTGGCGCGGGCCAGGCCAGGCCGCGCCAGGGGGTGGTGTGGGCCCCCCAGGCTCCCTCTCGGCCTCTCTCTTCGCCTATAAGGAGCCTTCCGACCTAAAAACTTCGGGGGGTTTGACGTTTTTCCAAAAGGAGTTCCGCTCCGCCGCCACCACCAGATTCCACGAAACAACACCAGAAACTCCGTTCTGGCACCCTGCCGGGACGGGGAATTGGAGGAGATCATCGCCATCATCATCACCATCGCTTCTCCATCGACCATCCATGTTTCCCCCATCTATGAGTGAGTAATCCCCCGCTGTAGGCTATGGGGATGGTAGGCATTGGATGAGATCGTTCATGTAATGGCATCGGATTGGTAGGGCATGGTGCCTAGTATCTTTTATTAGTGCTTTATGACTTTGTTGCGACTTGTTGTGCTTAATGCTTGTCACAAGGGCCCGAGTGCCATGATTTCAGATCTGAACTTATTATTGATTCATTATTATAGTATTGTTTTTGGTCTTATCTACAAGTTGTATACACACGTTATTGTCCGGAACCTATGGCCCCGAAGTGACAGAAATCGGGATAACCGGAAGGGAAAGGCTTTGATGTGAGGATCACATGTGTTCACGGAGTGTTAATGCTTTGCTCCGGTGCTCTATTAAAAGGAGCACCTTAATTTCCAGTAGTTCCCTAGAGGCCCTGCTGCAAACGGGCTGGCAGGACAAAAGATGTTGTGCAAGTTCTCATTGCGAGCACGTATGACTATATATGGAACACATGCCTAGGATTGTCTAGTACTTGGGTGCTTTATCTTATTTATCTGCAATTGCCCTATGTTCTGATTGCTATGTGAATCGTCTTGTCCATGCAACGCCCGTCCATCCATCCCTATGCCTACCGCACTTGAATCCCACTGTTTACTGCTTTTGTTACTACTGTCTTTGCTTTACTACTGCTGTTACTTTACTATTCCTGCTACAAAACTGTTGCTACTGATAAACTGCTGTGAGCAAGATTGTTTCCAGGTGCAGCTGAATTGACAACTCAGTTGTTAAGGCTTATAAATATTCTTTGGCTCCCCTTGTGTCGAATCAATAAATTGGGTTTCACTTCCCTCGAAAATACTTCGATACACCCCCTATACTTGTGGGTCATCAACTGCTATGCTATGTTTTCTTTATGTGAAACAAACAAACGTCTTGCAAAGCATTGTTATTCATGAATCTTTTGTTTGTGCCTTTTCATGTTGGAACATAGTTGCTATGTCTTATTGTTAGAACTTTATCTTTCATGCTATGTTGAAGTACTATGATCCCAGTTATCAATGTTTTACAAATACTTTGATCAAGTTTATGATGGTGCATGTCACCTCAAAAATCATTCTTTCTTTTTATCACTTACCTACTCGAGGACGAGCAGGAGTTAAGCTTGGGGATGTTGATACATTGCATATGTATCTATAATTTTTGATGTTCCATGCTTGGTTTTATCTACTTTCTTGTGTTTTGTTCCAACTTTGGAGTACTTTTCATATGATTTCTTGGACTAACCTACTAACAAGATGCCACAATGCCAGTTGCCTGTTTTCTGCTATTTTTGGTTCCAGGAAAGTCAGAAAATGAATATTCTTGGAGTTGGACCGGACAAAAGCCAAAGTTGTTGTTTTCCCGGAAGACTCACGGAGCCAGAGGGAGAGGGGCCACAGGGTGGCCACACCACCCCTAGGCACGGGTCCCCCTTGGCCGCGCCAGGGCATGGTGTGGGCCCCCTGGCCGGCCACCGATCTTGCCTCCTTCGCCTATATATTCCTCCCGATGCAAAAACCCTAGATAATCAATCAGAAATCCACGAAAAGTTCCGTAGTGCCACCACCACCGAAGGGGAGATTCGGGGGACAGAAAGTCTCTATTCCGTCACCCTGTCGAGACGGGGAAGTGCCCCCGGAGCCATCTCCATCGATCTCCACCACCATCTCCTTCACCGTTGCTGATTCCCATGACGAGGAGGGAGTAGTTCTCTCTCGAGGCTAAGGGTTCTACCAGTAGCTATGTGTTCATCTCTCTCTATGCGTGATCATATTGTGATCATGAGCTTTGTAATCAAGTAGATCTACCTTGCTACTCAAGTGCTTTAATAGCTCTCTGCTCTCCCCATGTGTGTGAAAGTGACAGCGTGCACACCATGGTGGCACTTAGGCTAGAGATTTCAAATACTTGTTATGAGTTATATTTCGAGTTGGATGTCTTTATGAAATTGTGTTGTTTGTTTGAACCATCTAGTGCTCAAGGTGACATTGTTGGGTTATTTAGATGGGAAAGGCTTACTTTGAGGTGTGTTGTTATAGCCCTACCATGGATTAGAGTGTCCAACCGGAGAGTAGTTCAGCGTAGTATCATAAAGAAGAATATATTTATATGAGAGTGTTCACTAGTGAAAGTATGATCCCTATGCCTTGTTTCTAAACATTGAAACACCGTTTGCAATTAGATATATTACATGTTTGCTTGCTTCCTTCTTTATTTTAGGTTGCCTTTAGTCTTGTCCCACGTCAACCACATGCCATCAAGCTATTTTCTATCACAGTTACCACTTATAATTATCTATACCACTTGTATTTCACTATCTCTTCACCGAACTAGTGCACCTATACACCTGACAAGTGTATTGGGTGTGTTGGGGACACAAGAGACTTCTTATATGTTGATTGCAGGGTTGCTTGAGAGGGGATACATTTGACCACTTCCTCCCTGAGTACGATAAACCTTGGGTGATCCACTTAAGGGAAAACTTGCTGCTTTTCTACAAACCTCTGCACTTGGAGGCCCAACAACTACCTACAAGAATAGAAGTGCGTAGACATCAGTCCTCTAGACCCGAAAGCAGCAGTAACCACTGCCGTTTCCGCGTTCGGTTTTTCTTCCGAGTTGTTCTTGCGCTTCTGAGCTTGTTGCTTTGGTTGTTTAGCCGACTGTGGCACAGCCAGGGCATTGAGTAATCCCTATGCTTCTTCGTCCGCATCTGCATACTTGCTCGCTATTTCTATCATTTTTCCCAAATTAGTGACTTTGTCACACTTCAAGCGATGACGTAGTAAACCAATTGGGAGACCTGAAATGAAAGCTTCAATCGCAGTTTGGTCATTTACTCCTTCACAGGAGTTCTTGGTGTCGATCCATCGTCTGAGGTAATCTCGGTAAGTTTCTCCGGCTTTCTGGGTGCAACATGATACATTGCAAATGTATCTATAATTTTTGATGTTCCATGCTTGGGTTTATCCACTTTCTTGTGTTTTATTCCAACTTTGGAGTACTTTTCATATGATTTCTTGGACTAACCTATTAACAAGAGCCATAGTGCCAGCTGCCTGTTTTCTGCTATTTTTGGTTCCAGGAAAGTCAGAAAATGAATATTCTTGGAATTGGACGGGACAAAAGCCAAAGTGCCTATTTTTCCGGAAGTGATCAAGTGCCAGAATATGAGACGGAGAAGGGCCAGGGGCCGGCCACACCACCTGGCCATGCGGCCAGGCTGGGCCCGCGCCAGGGGGTGGTGTGGTGGCTCCCGACACCCCCTCGGCCTCCCCTTCTGACTATAAGTTGCCCTCGGTACGAAAACCCTAAGTACCCGATCAAAAATCCACGAAAGAGTCTATAGCCGCCGTCATCTCCATCCCTAGATCGGGAGGGATCTAAAGCTCTTCCCGGCACCCTGCCGGAGAGGGGAATTCACCCTGGAGGCTTTCTTCATCACCATGCAAGCCTCCGGTGTGATGCGTGAGTAGTTCATCCTTGGACTACGGATCCATGTAGTAGCTAGATGGCTGGTTTCTCCTCCTTTGTGCTTTCATGTTTAGATCTTGTGAGCTTCGTTCATGATCAAGATCATCTATTTGTAATTCATACATGTTGTGTTTGCGGGGATCCGATGGATATTGAGATGCTATTTTAGATTGATTATTGATTCTATCATGTCTTTGTTATTTGAGATCTTGCATGCTTTCCGTTGTTAGTAGCTATCTTGGCCAAGTAGATGCTAGCAACTCCAAGAGTTAGTATTTATGCTCGATAGTGGGTTCATGCCTCTGGTAATCTGGGGAAGTGACAGAAATCTCTAAGGTACTAGATGTGATGTTGCTACTAGGGAGAAAACAACAATCCTTTGTTCATAGAAGAATCGTATTATTTACTTTACACGCAGTTCGTAAAGCAATAATCTGTTGCTTGCAACTTAATACTGGAGGGGGTTCGGATGATAACTTGAAGGTGGATTATTAGTCATAGATGTAGTTGGATGGCGGTCTATGTATTATGTTGTAATGCCCAATCAAGTCTCAGAGGAATCAAGATGATTAGTATATGCATATATTGCTTTCTCGGTGTTTGTCAATTGCCCCGCTATAATTTGTTCACCCAACATGTTATCTATCTAAGGAGAGCCACCTCTAGTGAACTATGGATCCCGGTCCTTTTTCTTTACATACAATCTACAATCTTTTACTTCTTTGTGTTTACTTTCTGCAAACTTTTACTTCTTTCCATTTGATACGTTTAATCCTTTGTTTTCTGCAAAACACGGTGAGATTGACAACCTCATCGCAAGTTGGGGACAAAGTTTTGTGGTTGTCTTGTGCAGGTCTCCATGTTGCTACTAGCACCGGTAGTGCGCCCTGCCAAAGCTCAGCTAGTAACACCTTTGGGGTGTTTCCTTGCTCCTACTGGTTCGATTGAACCTTGGTTTCATAACTGAGGGAAGACTTGCTGCTGTATTCACCATACCTTCCTCTTGGGGTTCCCAACAAGCTCTACGTCGAAAGTCGAGCGCATCAAGATTTTCTGGCGCCGTTGCCGGGGACTGAAGAATAAGAAGAAGCTGCCACGTCAACTACACACCAGATTTTCTGGCGCCGTTGCCGAGGAGTCAACGACATCTTCACAAGGGGAGTCCCTCATAACCAATCTCTTTACTTTGTTGTTTTTGTTTTGCTTAGTTTTCTTTTTACTTTGTTTTCTTGTTTTGTTCTTCAAAAACACAAAAAATTAGTTTTACTTGTTTGCTTTCTTATTTGAAAACCACACAAAAAAATTAGTTCCTATCCTAAGTTGTCACTATGTCTAGCCTTGATCCAGTCACTATGTCACCCGAGGAAATGATTTTCACTTTTAAACAAGGAATTGAGGAAAGTTTTAAGGAAGATTGGTCTAGAATCTCCGATTTACATGAAAAAACTGAGCCTAAAATGACTCAAAGCTTGTTCCTTAGCAGTTTTTACCTTGGGATTGCTCTTTGCTATAGATATGCTCTAGATGCTGTTGTGGGAGGAGATTTCCTCCAATGTAATGAGGATGATGCTATTAATGCTATAAAGATATTGATCCTCACTTACAATATGCCTAGCCAAACTGATACTTCTTTCGCAAAAATATTTGCTAGGTTGGATACTCTTGAGGCTAGCACTACTAGATTAGAAGGGTGCTATAATATGCTTAGGGAACATCACGATTATGTTCCAATAAACTCTGAACCAACAAAGTGGTTCCCTACAGTGAAGATTGAGATAAACGCTGAAACTTTTCAAGCTCGTTGTGATATCATGTCTGAATCTTGCCTTATGCCCAAAGATATTTATAAATCTCTGAATATTTGGGGGCTCATTGAAGGAGGAAAATAAATACCTCTTACTAATAATACTACCATCTTACCTCTTGGAATAGCTAAAAGGAGTGTTTACAAAGATCCTTGGGAAAACGATTTCTATTGATTATCTTGTTATTGAATGTGCAGGAAAAGGACAAATTACACTTGGAAGGTCCCTATTGGAACTTCTTGGAGCAATCATAGATGTGGGAAAGGGGACCACGCACCTTTCTTATCCACCAAACAATCATAATTTCCCAAAGGTTAAGAATAAAAATAATAGAGGTAAGGGCAAGAAAGTTGGTCTTAATGCTTCTTCATTTGAGAACACTTGATTCTTTTTTTGCTTCTTATGCCTAACTTAAAGGCGTTAAAGAAAAGTACTTGTTGGGAGATAACCCAAGAGTTTTAGTTGAGTATTGGAAGTTACTACCTCTGTAATAACCTCTCCTTTTTCTTTTTATTTGCTCTTTGTGCCAAGAGTAACCCCTAATGAGAGTGAAGTAATGATTGGAAAACTTGCTGTCCCGAAACAGATTTCTGTGCTTCACCGTAAAAATTCCTGAGAGAGTTCTGTACGTCGGATTGAGCTGTAATTTTTTGTGCTTCTGTCCCAGGTTGTTATATAACTTTCGATAGTTAAACACTTTTTGATTTGAGCAATCGAAGGTCTTAGAAAAAATTCGTATTTTCCTGCTGGTCTGTTCTGACAGATTTCTGCCATTTTCTG
The DNA here is from genome assembly GCA_910589775.1 of Avena eriantha. NCBI lineage: Eukaryota > Viridiplantae > Streptophyta > Magnoliopsida > Poales > Poaceae > Avena > Avena eriantha. Next base: position 124,063,447 of record OU342742.1, read on the forward strand.
CATTTGCTTCTTGTTAGTTCCTTCTTGAGTTCCTTTGCTGAATTGAGATTTTTGAGGGAAGTGCTACAGTAGTTAGTGTGCAAATGGAAGTTTATTTGGTGTTATAACTGAACCTTGAGACTTATTTATCTTAAGTGCACTAATGTTGCTAATAAGATTGTGTGAAGTTTTGTATGAAGGAAATTTTTTTCAGGAGTATGGAAGGAAGGAGTAATGAGATGAAGGATGGACTAAAGCTCAAGCTTGGTGATGCCACGCGTGTCACCCCAAGAAACATCCAAGAAGTACAAGCGTCAACGCTTGGGTATGCCCAAGGCATCCCCTTCTTCATCAATAAAAACTCCAGGTTTCTTCCAAACACTTCATTTTTATTGTTTCATGCACAGTTGTGTTTTTCTTGGAGCGTCTTCTTTTTCGTTCTTGTTTTGGTTTTTTTCGTTTGATTTGGTTTTCTTAGTGTTCTGAATAAATTGTTTGGACCCCCTCTTGCATACATTGGTTTGCAAATAGTTTGGTTTGGTTTGGAAAAGAGTAGGAAAGTTCATATTTATGTGGTAAAAAGAGCTCGTTTTTGACTGTGGCTTATGCTTTGTCATGCCATGCTTGATATTGTTTTGGTTTCATGCTTAGAATTCTTTGCTGTAGCATGACTTGTTATAAACAATTGAGATTTCTTAATGTGTCATGGATGAATCATGCGTTTTTTTAGCATATTAAAGCATAGTATAGTGGTATTCTCCTTTGATGCTTTATTTGGGTTGACTTGGCACATGCTCACACCATGTTATGACTATCTCAAGTAACCATAGCCTTTATGATCCTTTAGTTTTCAACTTGTAGGATCACTTTATGCTTTGATCAATGATGTTTTGTCGCTTTGCATGATTATGGCCATTATTGCTCTCTTAGTTTGTCGCTCCCAGTCTTTTGCTAGCCTCCACAACAAAGTATGAGTTCCACTCATGCTCCAACTCCCTAAACCAAGTTATTCCAAAGAGTCCACCATACCTACCTACTATCTTATGCTACTCCAAGTACATTCATGCTTTTGTTTACCTTCCACTTGTTATGAAAAAACTAGTGATTAAAGCTCTCACGAACTTGATGGCACACTTTACTTTACTTGACCTTAATAAACTTGAACCATTGTTTCTTCTATGTTGTATATGCTTGCACTTATTTGTTAGGAATTAGCAGAACCATGCTTTCATGGGGAACGCTTTCAACATTGCACTTGGTACTTGTACCTAGTTGATATCATGCTCTTTTGTATATGGATGTCGTCAGTGTGAAATGAAAGGGGAGCTTGTAAGTCCATGGAGTTATGTATATGTGTTACAGAAACGCCTGGGCCGCTGGTCTAATCCATGCTGACATGGTGAAAACCTGCAGCGTAACCATAATGAGATGTCTATGAAGCATTCTTCTTATAAAAAAAGAGTCCTATACTGAGAAAAAAGAGAAAAAGAGAAAAAAGAGATACTATGAAAAGAGGAAAGAGAGAAAAAAGCACCATATTCCCATGGTAAATAAGAAGAATGCCAAGATGCTCGTTGTCTGCTTGCCTTGTCATTTTGATACGGGGATTCTTCCGTATTATCGGGCAAGGGGTACCCCGTTGGCGGTTCTCAATGATACACATATTCTTACGATGACAAGAACTTACCGGTGACTAAACTTGAGTAGCATGAGGAGCGGCCCTCGTATACAAGGGATATGAGATTTCTGACTTATACTTCGTCAAGCATGTACACCATAGTTTGTTCACTTTAACCTTAATCACTTCAAGATGCTTATGATAGGGGCAATGAGAGCTGAAAGCTATGAGTACCATAATTTTTGGAAGCTCTTTATGAGACTTGAATCCCTACTTCCTTTTACAAAAGGCCTTTCTTCCACAATTATATTGAGTCTCCACCTTCTATTTTTATGCACCTACTTTGAGAGCATAGTGGCCATTCTTAGTTCTATGTGCATTGTCCCAAGACTAGTTGATTGATGCATAACTTGGTATTGCTTATTTTAAACTATTTGTATCTAGTCACTCTTATGAACTTTGAAGGTGTCCTATGCATTTATATTTGCTACTCTATGAGGGACAAGCTGAATGCTATTATGCTATCTTTTCTTTATGTGAAACAAGCAAACAGCTTGCAAAGCATTGTTATTCATGAATCTTTTGTTTGTGCCTTTTCATGTTGCATCATAGTTTCTTTGCCTATTGCTAGAACTTTGTCTTTCATGTCATGATTGAAGTACTATGATCCCAGTTTTAAATGTTTTACAAATACTTTGATCAAGTCTTTGATGGTGCATGTCACCTCAAAAATTATTTCTTTTTATCACTTACCTACTCGAGGACGAGCAGGAGTTAAGCTTGGGGATGTGGATACATTGCAAATGTATCTATAATTTTTGATGTTCCATGCTTGGTTTTATCCACTTTCTTGTGTTTTGTTCCAACTTGGGAGTACTTTTCATATGATTTCTTGGACTAACCTATTAACAAGAGCCACTGTGCCAGCTGCCTGTTTTCTGCTGTTTTTGGTTCCAGGAAAGTCAGAAAATGAATATTCTCGGAGTTGGACGGGACAAAAGCCAAAGTGCCTATTTTTCCGGAAGTGATCAAGTGCCAGAATACGAGACGAAGAAGGGCCAGGGACCGGCCACACCACCTGGCCACGCGGCCAGGCTGGGCCCGCGCCAGGGGGTGGTGTGGTGGCTCCCGGCACCCCCTCGGCCTCCCCTTCCGACTATAAGTTACCCTCGGGACGAAACCCCTAAGTACCCGATCAAAAATCCACAAAAGAGTTTGTAGCCGCCGTCATCTCCATCCCTAGATCGGGAGGGATCTGAAGCTCTTCCTGGCACGCTGACGGAGAGGGGAATTCACCCTGGAGGCTTTCTTCATCACCATGCAAGCCTCCGGTGTGATGCGTGAGTAATTCATCCCTGGACTACGAATCCATGTAGTAGCTAGATGGCTGGTTTCTCCTCCTTTGTGCTTTCATGTTTAGATCTTGTGAGCTCCGTTCATGATCAAGATCATCTATTTGTAATTCATACATGTTGTGTTTGCGGGGATCCGATGGATATTGAGATGCTATTCCAGATTGATTATTGATTCTATCAGGTCTTTGTTATTTGAGATCTTGCATGCTTTCCGTTGTTAGTAGCTATCTTGGCCAAGTAGATGCTAGCAACTCCAAGAGTTAGTATTTATGCTCGATAGTGGGTTCATGCCTCTGGTAATCTGGGGAAGTGACAGAAATCTCTAAGGTACTAGATGTGTTGTTGCTACTAGGGAGAAAACAACAATCCTTTGTTCATAGAACAATCGTATTGTTTACTTACACGCAGTTCGTAAAGCAATAATCTGTTGCTTGCAACTTAATACTGGAGGGGGTTCGGATGATAACCTGAAGGTGGATTATTAGTCATAGATGCAGTTGGATTGCGGTCTATGTATTATGTTGTAATGCCCAATCAAGTCTCAGAGGAGTCAAGATGATTATTATATGCATGTATTGCTTTCTCGGTGTTTGTCAATTGCCCTGCTGTAATTTGTTCGCCCAGCATGTTATCTATCTAAGGAGAGCCACCTCTAGTGAACTATGGATCCCGGTCCTTTTTCTTTACATACAATCTACAATCTTTTACTGCTTTGTGTTTACTTTCTGCAAACTTTTACTTCTTTCCATTCGATACGTTAATCCTTTGTTTTCCGCAAAACACGGTGAGATTGACAACCTAATCGCAAGTAGGGGACAAAGTTTTGTGGTTGTGTTGTGCAAGTCTCCACGTTGCTACTAGCACCGGTAGTGCGCCCTGCCAAATCTCAGCTAGTTACACCTTTGGGGTGTTTCCTTGCTCCTGTTCGATTAAACCTTGATTTCATAACTGAGGGAAGACTTGCTGCTGTATTCATCGTACCTTCCTCTTGGGGTTCCCAACAAGCTCTACGTCGAAAGTCGAGCGCATCACAACGCTGTAGGTCTCCCACCGTACAGGGGCTCCGATATGTGCCTTCGGAATTTCGAAATAATGCACTTTGCATGCCATACCAGTTGTGGATGGTGTTCTCCGGAAGTTCATTGAGCCATGATCATGCCGTATTCTGCAACATAAGTGGGAGGTATCGGGTTACGACCAGGCTATTTCCGCCTTTGGCGATGCAGCAAGCTTGGAAGAAATCCTGTAGCCAAGTATCTGGCCGAGCAATGCTGTCGTAGACTTGAATATGTCTTGAGATAGCGAATCTCTCCGGGAATCTTGTGGCTCTTACGCATGGTCCGAAGCACTTTGGCCCCACATATATATCATCTTTTTCATAGCATCGTGCCTCTATATTGGAGTTGATCATGTGCCTTGATTCGGGGATAGAGATCGTTCTGAGTGTCGGCTATGGCTGTGGTGCCTTGGAGCTGGACTTCGGCTTCTGCCACCACCTCCTCCACCACGATGCCCTCCTTGGCCTCCTTGGGAGCCATTGTGATGGCTACTTGGCGGAGAGGGTGGAGCAGCTGGGTTATTTCCAGCTGATCGTCGGCCTCCGTCCGGAGCGTCATTATTCCGGTTCCGGGGAGGGTCTTCATTGTGACGAGCCCCCTGCCAGCTTGTCTCGGCCTGGTGTTCGTCATTCCTTCGCCCGTCATCCGGACGGCTTGCGTGTCTAGGAGGTGGCATTCTTTGTCGGTCCTCCTCCCGACGTTTCTCTTTGTCATCGTCCCTGCGGTATTTCGACTCTCGCCGGGGCGGGTTCCTCGGATTCATTGCAGCAATTGCCTCTTGCTCCACAACTGGGTTAACGTTACACCAATCACGAGCAGCTTTGTGGTGTTGTCCCTATGATCCGGTTCTTCAGTGATTTTCTTCCCGAAGGTCGGAACGGTGGTGCTGCTCCGGAGCGCGTTGGGGTCTTACATCGGCCCATGCCGGATCTATGCGACATTGGTCAGAATCTGAGACCAGTTTTTGACTTCCGGACAGGGCGACCTTTTGCTGCTCCAGCCCTTTGTTGACTAGTTTGATTCCCAACCGGATCTGCTCCGGGCCTGGATTAGCCGATAGGATTTCCCGAGGCGCAACGGTGTTCTCTACTGGCGTTGGATACACCCAATCCCCATTGATGTCGCGTTAAGGCATCCCAAGTTCTCCTCTGAAAAGGACTTTATGAATCTGCAGGAATTGGTTGTCATCATGACGTTTCCTGGTCTTCTGATGTTGCCTGGAGTTGTAATTTTTCGCAGATGCCATGCGTTTTTCTCCTCCTTGATGTCTTTGGCTTCATCGAGGAGTACTTGACGACGCGCTTCTAGGGCCTATGCCCTCTCGTCCAGCTCTTCAGCAGTAAGTTCTGTAGCTGTAGGAGTAGGTGTGGTTAATGCAACATCAATGAGTTTACGCGCACCTTCAGTGATCACGTGTCCATCCATCGATTCTTCTTTTTTGGGCTCGTCTAGGATAAGTGCTCCATCCGAGTCTTCCTCATATTCCTCGGCAATCACCTCTTCTGCCGGAGGGTCTTTTGCCGGGGTCTTGTTCTTCTTGTTCTTCTTCTTTGCCTTCTTGGCAGCGCCGGTAGAAAAGACGGCTTTGGGTCCGTTTCTCGGAGTCAAGCTCTGATCGGTACTTTCGGACATCTGGACCTCGGGATTATCTCCGATTTCCATGTCATCATGTGCTTTGGGAGAGTGTTCCCCGGATCCTTCATCCATTGCTTCTCCTTCCTCTGCAGCTTTGGAGTTATACTCCTCTTCATATTCTGCGGAGAACTTTCGGAAATCTGCTGACGTCATCGATTCATCCGAGGATTGATACATTGCAAATGTATCTAAATTTTTTGATGTTCCATGCTTGGTTTTATCCACTTTCTTGTGTTTTGTCCACACTTTGGAGTACTTTTCATATGATTTCTTGGACTAACCTATTAACAAGAGCCACAGTGCCAGTTGCCTGTTTTCTGCTGTTTTTGGTTCCAGGAAAGTCAGAAAATGAATATTCTCGGAATTGGATGGGACAAAAGCCAAAGTGCCTATTTTTCCGGAAGTCATCAGGTGCCAGAATACGAGACGGAGAGGAGATAGGGGGCCACCACACCACCTGGCCGCGCCAGGGGGTGGTGTGGCCAGCCCAGGCACCCCCCTCGGCCTCTCCTTCCGCCTATAAGATGCCCTAAGTACCCGATCAAAAATCCTAAGTACCCGATCAAAAATCCATGAAAGAGTCTGTAGCCGCCGTCATCTCCATCCCTAGATCGGGAGGGATCTGAAGCTCTTCTCGGTACCCTGCCGGAGAGGGGAATTCACCCTGGAGGCCTTCTTCATCACCATGCAAGCCTCCTGTGTGATGCGTGAGTAGTTCATCCTTGGACTATGGATCCATGTATTAGCTAGATGGCTAGTTCTCCTCCTTTGTGCTTTCATGTCCAGATCATGTGAGCTCCGTTCATGATCAAGATCATCTATTTGTAATTTTGCATGTGATGTTTGCGGGGATCCGATGGATATTGAGATGCTATTTCATATTGATTATTGATTCTATCATGTCTTTGTTATTTGTGATCTTGCATGCTTTCCTTTGTTAGTAGCTATCTTGGCCAAGTACATGCTAACAACTCCAAGAGTTAGTATTGATGCTCAATAGTGGGTTCATGCCTCTGGTAATCTGGGGAAGTGACAGAAATCTCTAAGGTACTAGATGTGTTATTGCTACTAGGGAGAAAACAACAATCCTTTGTTCATAGAACAATCGTATTGTTTACATTACACGCAATTTGTAAAGCAATAATCTCTTGCTTGCAACTTAATACTGGAGGGGGTTCGGATGATAACCTAAAGGTGGATTATTAGTCATAGATGCAGTTGGATAGCGGTCTATGTATAATGTTGTAATGCCCAATCGAATCTCAAAGGAGTCAAGATGATTAGTATATGCATGTATTGCTTTCTCGATGTTTGTCAATTGCCCCGTTGTAATTTGTTCACCCAGCATGTTATCTATCTTAAGGAGGGCCACCTCTAGTGAACCATGGATCCCGGTCCTTTGTTTTACATATAATGTATACACTGTTTTCTGCTTTGTGTTTACTTTCTACAAACTATTACTTCCTTCCATTCGATACATTTAATCCTTTGTTTTCAGCAAAACCGGTGAGATTGACAACCTCATCGCAAGTTGGGGACAGAGTTATGTGGTTGTGTTGTGCAGGTCTCCACGTTGCTACTGGCACCGGTAGTGCGCCCTGCCATCGTTCAACTAGCTACACCTTTGGGGTGTTTCCTTGCTCCTACTGGATTGATAACCTTGGTTTCGTGCTGAGGGAATGCTGCTATGCTCATCATACCTTCCTCTTGGGGTTCCCCAACGAGCTCGATATATTTTGGGCCATCAAGCATATTTTCTGGCGCCGTTGCTAGGGAGTCAAGGACATCTTCACAAGGGGAGTCCCTCATAACCAATCTCTTTACTTTGTTATTTTTGTTTTGCTTAGTTTCTTTTTTCTTTGTTTGCTTGTTTCTTTATCAAAAACACACAAAAATTAATTTTACTAGTTTGCTTTCTTATTTCAAAAACATAAAAAAAATAAGTCTCCTTTAGTTGTTGCCTCTTCCTTATCTCACCATGTTGATCCCTAAATTCACTCTGAAAGACCTTTAAATTGGTAGTGGTTCTATAATTGGGAAAGATAATATTGAAGAATTCTTTAATCATGTTAGTAAGCATGAAGATACTGAGGATAGATCCCTTACAGAACTTGCTCCAAACTATGAGATTGTTGCAGCTTCTTTAATTCACATGTTAGAAGCTAGGTTTGTTTACCTCAACCCCTTAATGCAACTAATGTTTCATAAGCTTAAAGAAATTGAGGACCCTGAAAAGAGGGATTTTATTCTAAAAACTTTGTTTAAGGAGTTCTATGATGTTGCCAAGGAAGCTAGGAAAGTCTCTGAACGTTTCAATATGCTAGGCTCATGTGTAGATGTTGTTGGTACACGAGAAAAGATGAACAAAACCGAACCTAATGGGGAGGAATCTAAGATGCCAATCCCCTTTAAACTAGTAGCAATGCATGAAGCCATAGAAAAGAATCTTGATTGGATCGTTCCTGAAATCCCTTTTGATGAAAGTAGTGAACCTAAGAGCATTGAGAGAGGATCCTCTAGAACTTATTTGGATGATATACCTTGCCTTGTTGAAGATATTTCTAGTATTAATCTTAATGCTTCTTCATTTGAGAACACTTGATTCTCCTTTTTGCTTCTTATGCCTAACTTAAAGGCGTTAAAGAAAAGTACTTATTGGGAGATAACCCAAATGTTTTAGATGAGTCTTGGAAGTTATTACTTCAGTAATAACCGCTCCTTATCCTTTTTATTTGTTTTTTGTGCCAGGAGTAACCTCTAATGAGAGAGAAGTAATGATTGGGAAAGTTGTTGTCCCGAAATAGATTTCCGTGCTTCACCGTAAACATTCGTGTAAAATCTCTGAACGTCTTGTTGAGGCGTGAATTTTTGTGCTTATGGCCAAGGTTGTTATCTAACTTTCTTTAGTTCAACACTTTTTGATTTGAGCAACAGAAGGTCTTCGAAAAAATTCGTCTTTACCTACTGGTCTGTTTTGACAGATTTCTGCCATTTTCTGCATTTGCTTCTTGTTGGTTCCTTCTTGAGTTATTTTGGGGAATTGAGCTTTTTGGGAGAAGTGTTACAGTAGCTAGTGTTCTAATGGAAGTTTTCTTGGTGTTATAACTGAACCTTAAGACCTATTATCTTGAGTGCACTAATGTTGCTAATAAAGATTGTGTGAAGTTTTGTATGAAGGAAAAATTTCAGGTGTATGGAAGGAATGAGTAATGAGATGAAGGATGGACTAAAGCTCAAGCTTGGGGATGCCGCGTGTCACCCCAAGAAATATCCAAACAGTACAAGCGTCAAACCTTGCGGATGCCCAAGGCATCCCCTTCTTCATCAATAAAAATCTCAGGTTTCTTCCAAACGCTTGATTTTTATTGTTTCATGCATAGTTATGTTGTTCTTGGAGCGTCTTCTTTTTCGTTTGCTTTATTTGCTTAGTTTTCTGAATAAATTGGTTGGACCCCGTCTTTCATACATTGGTTTGCAAATAGTTTGGTTTGGATTGGAAAAGAGTAGGAAAGTTCATGCTTATGTGGTAAAAAGAGCTTGTTTTTTACTGTGGCCTATGCTTTGTCATGCCATGCTGGATATTGTTTTGGCTTTATGCTTAGTATTCTTTGCTGTAGCATGACTTGTTATAAACAATTGAGATTGCTTAATGTGCCTTGGATGAATCATGCGTTGTTTTAGCATATTAAAGCATAGTATAGTGGTATTCTCCTTTGATGCTTTATTTGGGTTGACTTGGCACATGCTCACACCATGTTATGACTATCTCAAGTCACCATAGCCTTTATGATCCTTTAGTTTTCAACTTGCAGTATCACTTTATGCTTTGATCAATGATGTTTTGTCGTTCTGCATGATTATGGCCATTATTGCTCTTTTAGTTCGTTGCTCCCAGTCTTTTGCTAGCCTCCAGAACCAAGTATGAGTTCCACTCATACATCCAACTCCCTAAACCAAGTTATTCCAAAGATTCCACCATACCTACCTACTAGCTTATGCTATTCCAAGTATATTCATGCTTTTCTTTACCTTCCAAATCAAACTTGTTATGAGAAAACTAGTGATTAAAGCTCTCACAAACTTGATGGCACACTTTACTTTTCTTGCCCATAATAAACTTGAACCATTGTGTCGTCTATGTTGTATATGCTTGCATTTATTTGTTCGGAATTAGCAGAACCATGTTGTCATGGGGAACGCTTTCAACATTGCACTTGGTACTTGTACCTAGTTGATATCATGCTCTTATGTATATGGATGTCGTCGGTGTGAAATGAAAGGGGAGCTTGTAAGTCCATGGAGTTATGTATATGTGTTAGAGAAACGCCTGGGCCACTGGTCTAATCCATGCTGACATGGTGGAAACCTGCATCGTAACCATAATGAGCTGTCTATGAAGCATTCTTCTTATAAAAAAATAGTCCTATATTTAGAAAAAAAGAGAAAAAGAAAAAAAAAGAGATTATGAAAAGAGGAAAGAGAGAAAAAAGCACCATATTCCCATTGTAAATAAGAAGATTGCTGAGATTCTCGTTGTCTGCTTGCCTTGTCATTTTGATATGGGGATTCTTCCGTATCATCAGGCAAGGGGTACCCCGTTGGCGGTTCTCTATGATACACATGTACTTATGATGACAAGAACTTACCGGTGACTAAACTTGAGTAGCATGAGGAGCGACGCTCGTATACAAGGGACATGAGATTTCTAACTTATACTTCGTCAAGTATGTACACCATAGTTTGTTCACTTTAACCTTAATCACTTCAAGATGCTTATGATAGGGGCAATGAGAGCTGAAAGCTATAAGTACCATAATTTTTGGAAGCTCTTTATGAGACTTGAATCCCTACTTCCTTCTATGAAGGCATTTCTTCCACCATTACGTTGAGTCTCCACCTTCTACCTTTATGCACCTACTTTGAGAGCATAGTGGCCATTCTTAGTTCTATGTGCATTGTCCCAAGACTAGTTGATTGATGCATAACTTGATATTGCTTGTTTTAAACTATTTGTATCTAGTCACTCTTATGAACTTTGAAGGTGTCCTATGCATTTATATTTGCTACTCTATGAGGGACAAGCTGAATGTTATTATGCTATCTTTTCTTTATGTGAAACAAACAAACGTCTTGCAAAGCATTGTTATTCATGAATCTTTTGTTTGTGCCTTTTCATGTTGCATCATAGTTTCGTTGTCTTATTGCTAGCACTTTGTCTTTCATGTTATGATTGAAGTACTATGATCCCAGCTTTGAATGTTTTACAAATACTTTGATCAAGTCTTTGATGGTGCATGTCACCTCAAAAATTATTCTTTCTTTTTATCACTTACCTACTCGAGGACGAGCGGGAGTTAAGCTTGGGGATGTTGATACATTGCAAATGTATCTATAATTTTTGATGTTCCATGCTTGGTTTTATCCAATTTCTTGTGTTTTGTCCACACTTTGGAGTAATTTTTATATGATTTCTTGGACTAACCTATTAACAAGATCCACAGTGCCAGCTGCCTGTTTTCTGCTATTTTTGGTTCCAGGAAAGTCGGAAAATGAATATTCTCGGAATTGGACGGGACAAAAGCCAAAGTGCCTATTTTTCCAGAAGTCATTAGATGCCAAAATACGAGACGGAGAGGAGCCAGGGGCCACCACACCACCTGTCCGCGCCAAGGGGTGGTGTGGCCAGCCCAAGCACCCCCTCGGCCTCTCCTTCCGCCTATAAGATGCCCTCGGGACGAAACCCTAAGTACCCGATCAAAAATCCACGAAAGTGTCTCTAGCCGCCGTCATCTCCATCCCTAGATCGGGAGGGATCTGAAGCTCTTCTCGGCACCCTGCCTGAGAGGGGAATTCACCCTGGAGGCCTTCTTCATCACCATGCAAGCCTCCGGTGTGATGCGTGAGTAGTTCATCCTTGGACTATGGATCCATGTAGTAGCTAGATGGTTGGTTCTCCTCCTTTGTGCTTTCATGTTTTGATCTTGTGAGCTCCGTTCATGATCAAGATCATCTATTTGTAATTCTGCATGTTGTGTTTGCGGGGATCCGATGGATATTGAGATGCTATTTCAGATTGATTATTGATTCTATCATGTCTTTGTTATTTGTGATCTTGCATGCTTTCCGTTGTTAGTAGATATCTTGGCCAAGTAGATGCTAGCAACTCCAAGAGTTAGTATTTGTGCTCGATAGTGGGTTCATGCCTCTGGTAATCTGGGGAAGTGACAGAAATCTCTAAGGTACTAGATGTCTTGTTGCTACTAGGGAGAAAACAACAATCCATTGTTCATAGAACAATCGTATTGTTTACTTTACACGCAATTCGTAAAGCAATAATCTGTTGCTTGCAACTTAATACTAGAGGGGGTTCGGATGATAACCTGAAGGTGGATTATTAGTGATCGATGAAGTTGGATGGCGGTCTATATATAATGTTGTAATGCCCAATCGAATCTCAAAAGTAGTCAAGATGATTAGTATATGCATGTACTGCTTTCTCGATGTTTGTCAAATGCCTCGCTGTAATTTGTTCACCCAGCATGTTATCTATCTTAAGGAGAGCCAGCTCTAGTGAACTATGGATCCCGGTCCTTTCTTTTACACACAATCTATAAACTGTTTTCTGCTTTGTGTTTACTTTCTGCAAACTATTACTTCCTTCGATTCGATACGTTTAATCCTTTGTTTTCAGCAAAACCGGTGAGATTGACAACCTCATCGCAAGTTGGGGACAGAGTTCTGTGGTTGTGTTGTGCAGGTCTCCACGTTGCTGCTGGCACCGGTAGTGCGCCCTTCCATCGTTCAGCTAGCTACACCTTTGGGGTGTTTCCTTGCTCCTACTGGATTAATAACCTTGGTTTCGTACTGAGGGAAAACTTGCTGCTGTGCTCATCATACCTTCCTCTTGGGGTTCCCCAACGAGCTCGATATATTTTGGGCCATCAAGGATGCGGGTACGTCGGCGTTTGTTCCAATCGCCTCCAGCATAGAGTCGGTGCTGTCTCTAGCATCGGCAGTGCCGGATCTGGATCCCACATATCCGATAAAGTGTGATGTGCCCCTCCTGAGATAGTTGCGGTCTTCATAGTTGGCTTCGTCGAAACGTTTGATGGTCTCGAAATTGCATCTACGCCTGAGTTTTGCATCATCATGCATCTTAGTGTGTACCTCAGGAAAGGCATGTTTGTCCCGGCATCGTCTGAGCCGGAACCGTCGTTGTTATTGTGCTCCTCCTGGATTTCACCTCAGCACTGATACGTCCATTTTGCATCACTATTCTATGTCATAATTCACCGTTATTCATTGATATATTTCATATTGAGAGGTGATACCTATGTTATTTCATCTGTTTTTGCATGGTTGATGACTTTTGGAGCATTGACCGCTGTAGTCAGGATTGTGATGGAAAAGGTGCTGTTTGGAGGCAAAATTCCCGAAGATTAGAAAATTCGGGAAAATATACGGAAAATCCTATTTTTCCAGAAGACGAAGGAAGCCAGAAGGGGGGCTGGAGATGGCCCACAGGGGGCCCACACACCCCCTAGCACGGGCCAGCCTAGGCCCCGCCACCAGGTGGTGTGGCCGCCCTGGTCCACCCCTGGCACTCCCCTCTGGCGTATATTATCCTCCCAAAACCCTAAGACTTGGGGAACGACCACATAAAGATTCCACCGCCTCTGTGGGGCGGAAAACACCAAGAGAGAAAGATCTCTCCCGCAAACAGATTTCTGCTGGGGGAATTCCTTCCCGGAGAGGGGAGATCATCGCCATCAACACCATCATCAAGCTAGACTTCATCGGGATCATCATCATCATCACAACCATCATCACCATCAGTACCCTCATCACCATCTCCATATTGCTGTAACAATTGCGTTGAATCTTGCATAGTTCATAGGGGAAACTTTCCGGTGTGGATTACTCTTTGTAGTTGATGCTATTGAGTGAACCATTGAATTATTGTTTATGTTCAGATTGTTATACATCATTATTCCATCGCTGATCATGATCCATATGGTGTCTTGTGAGTAGTTCGTTTTGTTCTTGAGGACATGGGAGAAGTCATGTTGTTAGTAGTGGAGTTGTGTTGAGAAAGATTCAATAGTTTGATATTTAAGTTGTGGTGTACTTCTTCTAGTGGTGTCATGTGAACGTCGACTACATGACACTTCACCTATATGGGCCTAGGGGAATGCATTGTGTATTTGGCTACTAATCGTAGGGGTTGCCGGAGTGACAGAAACCTGAACCCCCGTTAGGAAACCATTGCACAAGGGACGTAAGGGTTTTAGAGTTTAAAGTTGTAGTTAGGTTTCTATCTTAATTACTTTCTTGTACTTACGGATGTTTGCAAGGAGTATAATCACAAGTATGTATTAGTCCTAGGAAGGTCGGTACATTAGCACAGGTTCAGCCACACAACACTTAGCAAGATAAAGAAGATTAATCAACTATATGAAGCGAAAGCACTTGACAGTCTTCCCATGTGTCCTCGAGAACGTTTGGTCATCTTAAGTAATACAACCGGCTTGTCCTTTGCTGCATGAAGGATTGGGCCACTTGCTGCATTTATTCCTACTCTCTTTTGTTTACTCGTACTTTGTTTACTTGCTTTATCAAAAACCCCTAAAAATATGTTTGCTAAGTATTTGCAGAGAATTCATGATCCATACCACTAGCCAGCACCTTCTGCTCCTCGTTGGGTTCGACACTCTTACTTATCGAAAATACTACGATACACCCCCTATACTTGTGGGTCATCAAGCGCGTGGGTCGATCTGGGATTCGGTCTCTCCAGAGATATCCACTCCAGATTCGACTTGAACCGCTAGGTCTGCTTCAGGCTCGGATTTCTCCACTATCTCCGCAACTGGTGCGGGCTGGGTGGGATTAGGGTTTTCTGAGATCCGGAACTCTGCCGCCTCCGCAGACAAAGGGGACCCAGAAATTTCCTCTACCTCTATCATCACCACTGGGGTCGGTGGGATAGGTTCAACAAAACTGATGTAAACATCGATCTCGCCAACAGACATGATGGTGTAGGTAGTCACAGTCTCCCTAGCAGGAATCTAGGTCTCGTCGAGAACGATGAGAGGGACGTCACTGGCGTAGAGGATGCGACCGACGGGGATAGTGTTGGGGATATACTTTCCGGGTATCCTCTCAGTTCCTCACTGACCAGGGTGGCCCACTTTGGGTTAGAGCTTTGCTTCACGGGCGGCCCAGTCAGGGAGAAAGACGGAGTCCAATCCGGCTACAGGAAGGCCCAGAATTCCTGATCCATACCGAGGGCCTATGTCGGTAAGTCTTCTGGGTCTTCCCTTAGCCGGATTGGACTCCGCCTCTTCTCCCTGACTGGGCCACCCGTGAAGCAAAGCTCTAACCCAAAGTGGGCCACCCTGGTTAGTGAGGAACTGTGAGGATACCCGGAAAGTATATCCTAACACTATGGGCCTATGTCAGTAAGTCTTCTGGGCCTTCCCTTAGCCGGATTGTACTCCGCCTCTTCTCCCTGACTGGGCCGCCCGTGAAGCAAAGCTCTAACCCAAAGTGGGCCACCCTGGTTAGTGAGGAACTGTGAGAATACCCGGAAAGTATATCCCCAACAATTTCTATACACTTTATTGGACTAACCTATTAACAAGATGTCACAGTGCCAGTTGCCTGTTTTCTTCTGTTTTTGGTTCCAGGAAAGTCAAAAAATCAATATTCTCGGAATTAGACCGGACAAAAGCCAAAGTTGATATTTTACCGGAAGACTCACGGAGCCAGAAGACGAGATGGAGAGGGGCCACAGGGCGTCCACACCATGTGGTGGCGCGGGCTAGCCCTAGCCGCGCCACCAGGTGGTGTGGGCCCCCTTGCTGCCCACCGACCTTGCCTCTTCGCCTATAAGATGCCTCCTGATGCAAAAACCCTAGGTCACCCAGCCTCCAGCCACGAAAAGTTCCGCAGCGCCGCTGCCACTGAAGGGTAGATTCGGGGGACAAAAAGGCTCTGTTCTGGCACCCTACCGGGACGGGAAAGTGCCCCGGAGCCATCTCCATCGATCTCCACCACCATCTCCATCATCGTTGCTGATTCCCATGATGATGAGGGAGTAGTTCTTCCTCGAGGCTAAGGAATCTACCGGTAGCTATGTGTTCATCTCTCTCTCTCTCTATGCGTGATCATATTGTGATGATGAGCTTTGTAATCAAAGATCCAGGCGGCCATCGCCGCAATGGAGGATCCGGAGCTTGTCGAGGACCCCGGCAACCTCTTCTACTAGGAGAATTTCTTCGTCGAGCGCCGGAACCAAGAACTGGCCGCCGAGAGGGAGGAGGCCTTCCGTCGAAGCGTCACAATGCCACAGGATGGCGTTGGTGGTGGAACGCACTAGGCCACACGCTGGCAAGGCCACCTTCAGCCGACAAGGCCGAGGCGGCACACGCCGAAGCCCGAGCAGGCATACTGGGTTGTCCTCGTCCATGAGTTTATCCTAATGATGGAGTTGGAGTGCTCCCTAAATGACGTGCCGCTGATGCAGGCCCGCGACACGTGCGTCTGGTCTAGGGCGGACTGGGAGCGGGAGGAGGGCGACCGCATCCGGCGTCTACACGTGCCAGGCCGAGCGCGGTGCTCGACGGCAGCGTGCCTACCAAGTCGCGCTGCTCATCGTCCTCGACGATGACGCGGCATACGAGGCTAGGCCCTCATCGCAGCCATGGCGCTGCGGCGACGCCGGCCAGGGCAGATCACATTCACCGCAGGCGCCCAGGACGCTGAGGACACGTCGTTCTATCGCCACTTCGGCATCTGAACGGCCCGCCCGGCGGCATCGGCATCGGCATCTGCATCGCTTAGTATTAGTTATTTCGATTTTTTTAAAGTTTTTCTTTAGCCTACTGTAGTCACAATTCTGGTATATGTCCGAATTTGACATAATTTGTATGAATTCGCCTATTTTTAATGAAATCACCTATATTGATCTCAATTTCGCCGTGGGGAACAGACAACCCTATCATATTCCTAGCCCACCCGTCATACACATAAGTGGACTAGTTAGGATAGAATTTGAGTGCAATTTGATAAGAAGGGTCCTTATTACATACTCCCTCCGTTCGAAAATATTAGATGTTTTAGTTTTGTGAATCGAATGTATCTACATATCTTTTAGTGTATAAGTTCGTAGAGGCTCGAAGTGAATATATGCACTAAAAGTTGTTTAGATACATTCGTTTCACAAAACTAGAATGTCTTATATTTCCGAACAGAGGGAGTATTAAACTAGTTGAAGATATATAGGACTAATTGAAACTAAAACTAAACGTACACTACATGGCCGCCCCGTCGTCGCCCCGTTCCTCTTGGCCCGCGAGGCCGTTGTGGCCTCCCTCGCCTGGCGGTGACGATGGGCCGCCGCGGTCCTTCTCCACAGCCGGACGAGGCTCATCCGCTCCCTATCAAGAGCTGATCCGCGGCTCCAAAAATGTGGTGGCCCATTGGATAAACTTGCCATCGCAATGGGGCTGGCCAAGGACACGTGGTCTTCCCTGATCCGCAAACGGACCGAAATAGACTCTTTCGGTGTGTGATTTACGGTCTGTCATTGGAGATAATAACCCCCGGGCCCTAGATCCGCAATTGACGTATTTTTTGACAAATCTGATTTTTCCACTCCAACCTTTCGGTAAAACTATTTCGGAATCTGACCTCTAGTGTCACCGTTATTTTAAATAGCGCCAAAGTTATGCAGCTACGTGTTGGCGCGGACATGCACAACTTCGGCGCCATTTTAAGACGTTGATCAAGTGGTCAGATTTCGAAATAGTTTTGGCAGAGGGTGAGATGAGACGTAAAATTAGTATCCAGAAGGATCAGATTTGTCAGAAATAGTTCGCAGTTGGCTCCACGACACGCCGTCGGGTTCAAAGCAACCACCCACCCACTCACCCACCGGCATGTGTGATCGATGAGCCTAGGGAGACTAAAAATATGTGGCGCACTGTCTACTGTGACCACAGTTGTTTACTAGTACTACTAAGTAATATACTCCTGTATGATACCCTTCCCGTCAAGGAGCAAGCTACTAGCGGCTAAATCTGCTTCGTCCCACCTTGTTCTTACTTAATTTTTGGATCAAGCTACCAGTCTCCAGGTTAGCTTCGCCAGATTCAAGCAAACTCTTCCATGCGCGTCAATGTGTGCTGACAACTGCTTCCGTCTCCTTTCTCCTTGTTCTTACTTCATTTCTTTTCTTTTTTGTTCAGGAAATTGTCTTATCGCTTTTATTCCTTGATAAGTGTTTTACTCCGATCCCATAGGAACGCGAGCGGAGGGCGAGGTAAGTGCACAGATCCTTCTCTTTCTCGATTTATACTTAGGCGGTTTTCACCCACCTCCATGCATTTCTAAGCTTTAATCAGATCGGATCCCTAATAAACACACATTTACTTCTGATCCGTACCCTAGTTTTGTGTCCTATACTCTTCGGGGCAGCACACGCATCTGTGCAATGATTCATTTGTTGCGCTCGTTCCATGGCCGATGTAAGGATTTTGCAGCGGCTACAGACTACAACGATTTGGAACTCATCGAGTGGTCGCCTACAATGGCGCTTATGCAGAGGCGCTAGCAATTAAATCCAGACCGTTTCCTAGATCCCTGTGGTTTTTCTTGCATCGAAGCATAACTAAGAATCTGTTGCCTAAACAATCTATGCAAAATATCTTCCACACTGAAGGCCATGTACAATGCAAGTCCTTTGATATTCCTCTGCTTTCTAATGCTCTGTCCATATGACCATGTCCAGAGAGACAAAAACCGATATGTATAACGTGATAGCGCAGTGTCTTGTGAGACTGAGAACACCACACTAGTACTAGCAAAATCGCTGAGATGCATCAAGCATGATGTATGGACAGTTGCAGTACAGGTAGAAGTTGCCTCGACAGAATTGGACTCGCAAGCTTGAAAGTGGCTTCCCACGTATGTGCGTGTGCATATGCATGTGTGTATGCATATATTGTTGGGCTAAAGTACACATTTCTATTACTAAATTGCCCCCTATGTTTCTAAATGTAAAATGTTTTGTGACGCCTAATTGACTCGCCAAAACGTCTTACATGTAGAAACAAACTACTAGATTTTAGTGGCTTGCTGGCCGAAGTTATGCATCATAATATGGGAAAAGAATTTCCGGCAGGAGCAAGCACAAGCCTCAACAAATTTGTTTCCAAAGCGGGTGAAACAGTACATACACTTTACATAAGAGGAGGAGGATTGCAGGAGCAAAAAGGAAAAGAAGAAAACTGAAAATTAGAACGACTGTGCGTGATGAAACCACATGACACCACGATTATGTTTGTAATCTCCTTCATGCATCGGTTGGACCAGAGGATGTTATTATTAGCAGCTTGAAGGACATGCAGGGACTCCTCTTCATTCTGAATGACCATGACAATTTTGCGTTTCCAAATGCATGATAGATGATAAGGACCATATTAATTTATATGGCCTAATACAAAATATAGTACTCCTTGTATCCAGAAATAACTAACTTGAGTTTGCCTAGCTAGATTCGAATGTATCTAGCGTCTAGATACATTCGAATCTGTATACATTCGAATCTAGGCAAACTCAAGTCAGTTATTTCTGGACGGAGGGAGTAATTGAATTGAGAGTAATCTCAAACATTGCAATATAATAGTGTTTCTTTTGGTCTCCAATCTCGTTACTTGATATGTTGAGATGTTTTACGTACGTTAATTAATGGATGAATGTTCTTACTATCTTATACTTCCTAACTTTTGATAGATAAATGGAACATCAAAACATGTCTTGTCACAAGAGAGGGAATGAGGTACAACATATAAGTGCCAACACAACGGAGTTCAGATTTCAGCTGCTAAAACATGTTACAAATGATTTTTCCGAGGATAATATAATTGGCCGTGGTGGGTCTGGCATAGTGTACAAGGTATGACTACTTTCATGTTTTACCATGACTGCAAGCACCTGTCCAACATATTATAAAGAGCGGTTAATCTAGCACTTCGTTAGTCTTCTACTGTAGGTACCAACGAAAACTCCCCTTATAGGCAAAGTACATGGATGCACGTAGAATTTTTCACCTCATCATTGAAATCACTGCTTTAATTGCTAGTATATAAAAATATTTAAAATGAATTTACATTCAACTACATTGTTAATCTGATTAGCAAGCCGTCTTTATCACTAAATGCTATTCAACGTGAACTTAAAAACTATATTACAAGTTCTTATGCTTTCATAAGTTTGACATACTTTGTTCTATGGTCGCCAAATTAATAAGACATAGATGCCAACATAATAATGCATAGATTTTTCTGAAACAAATGCGGTAGGGGAAGCCCCTATGGCGAGTTTGTTTATGACATAATACGAACCCAAATCTGCATCCGTGAGTAATTGAACCTGGGTGGCTGGGTTGTACATCTGTCGGTGATGGGTGGACTCAGGCTTATACCCGACATGGGCATGAACCCACGATTCCTGCCGACAACGACCTCTGACGATCAAGGACCTAAGGGACTGCATCTAGAAGCTCTCAAACCGATCAAACCTCAACCGACCTGACATGTGGTGCTATAACATGACTCTCCTGAGATCCCGAAGACCAGATGGACGTGCAAGAAAGATCGGAGATCACGATTACGTGCAAGACATGATGAACACCTGACGTGACTAAGAAGGACTCGGCTACCATCCACGCCTATAAGTACCTGAAGGCATTCACATGAGAAGGACACGCCATAGTAGCTCAAGTCTTCGACATTAGCCTTAGTCATAGTTCTAGATTCATCTCTCTCGCCGGGTATCATTATAAACCCACCGAGATCATCTTGTAGACACATTGTATGATCTTCCGATAACCTTATGAATAAAGTATGAGAGATTCCTCCTATTCTCTACACATCTTTGTCTTTGAGATCCAAACCTGCTGGCCTGAGCTGTCCACCGAACAAATGAACTCTCTTCCGCTCCTCGAAAGCGAGACTGCGGTAAAATCTTGAAAACTATCCTTCGTCAGGTGGCGCGCCAAGTAGGGGGAGTCCACGTCATGCAGATCGGATCTACCACAACAACACCCGGGAGTCCAGACCGCTGGGTCTACATGGCCTCATACAACCCAAACCTCTCCAGGCACGGTCAGAAACTCGGGGGCTCGCGGATTTCGGCCGGAGGCCACTTTCAGCTTCGGTAGAAGAGCGACAAGATTCTTCCCACCCGATGCATGGTGGGTGGAGCACGAATCAGGAGACCCGTACCGCGCGGATGACCACATAGACCTCAGGGAGTCTTGGTCGCCCGCCATGGAGTGCGGCGACGGAGAACGCATGGAGCACTTAAACCACTGTCCCTGGCTCGGAGCTCAATGCACCTAGCTGGAGTCCCGACCGACCACTCAGGCCGGTGGGACAGAGCTAGGTCTCGCCCCTCTTCTTGGAGGAAGGATGCCAACAGTACCCTGACATGGAGGCCCTCGGTCGGGGGGAAGAAGTCAGACCGCGTGCAGGAACACACAGAGGTCGGATGTGAACACCACTCGCCGCGAAGACCTGGACAAGCACGGGAACATGGTACGAAGGACCTCACTCCTCCGATATCAGATCAGGCCTCACTAGGCACTTGCCCGATCTTACCGAACGGTGAGCATGTGGTCAGCGGCAGAGGTAGCCTACACTAGGACGTCGTCGGCCCAACAAACAAGAGACAACTGGTGCGGATACCATAAGACGAGCTCTCACGGAAATAACCTGTTTCGCACGGTGTGACATTGGATGGAATTCTAGGCAGAGCAGAAGCTAACACCGCGGTACTCACCAACACGTATGAGCCTAAGGGAAAATGAGGACAGGGGGACAGAATTACCAATGTCCTTCAACCCACGGAACCCCCCTCCCTACGAGCTAAAACACCTATGGAATGGGTCCATGACAAGATAGGTCGACGGGAGTATAGCCCAGGACGCCATGCTCGGATTCGCAGACCCGTGGACCTTGCGAGTTGCAGCCCTCCACCCGTGGCAACCAACCAGGAATGCTCCTCATCTCCCCGTATATCGCAAACATGCGAATACGGGAGAGCATCGTGGATCCAACAACAATCAAGAGAACAATTTGTTCCAAACTCTTGGATTACCTTCAAGTCACCATTAATCCTTTCAGACTAGAGTGTGAAACCAGCAACCCGGATGAGAACACCGAAGAAGTCACTCTTCCCTTTACCTTTGGTGAGACAGGAAAGTTCGTCACACAATTATGCATGTTCGAGGTCGTTAACCGGCGGACGCGACAACTGGTCGTACTGGGACATAGACAATTAACCCAATTTTGAGCCCACCTCAACCCAGTAGACCGGACATTGTTCCTGGTTGGTCCAATGGGGTCCCTCATGATACGCGAGGACCTACCAAGACAGGGCACTAAGCGCAGGGAACTAGGCGCATCCGTGCCATAGTTAAACTCAAGAATGACAGCAGGAGACAGCCCACCGGGAGACTCCCTCCTCTCCAGGGGCTATGTGATGGCAAGTGCATTCATCCGGTGTGTCCTAGCCGAGCCAGGGGCCGTGACATAGATAGCCCGTTGGAGGGAGCTCCGTGACGCCCCTGACGGGGACTCGGCGTTCCAGCAAGCACGGCAAGAGGCCACGCGTCATGGAAAACGGCCCAGGCCACACACTGCTCAACCCGAGGATCTTGGAGGGTTAAGACCAGACAGGGAGGTCAGACTCCAGAGGGACCCAGGGCCAACCATCTGCCTAGAATCCCGAAGTATCTCAAGAGTCCATCTATCATAGGCCACCGGGGAAGTCGGCGCACTCTCTGGTACCATGGACAACCGTGGAACGGATCGTCTACATCCCCTATACCCTGTTGTAACCATGGTAGATTACATGGATTAGCATTCCCGAGCCAACCCGCTTGGTGAACCAAGGTGGTCAGGGCCTTGTCGTGTGGGACCAATTATCCCTTAGGGGTTCAGCCGGATTTACAATGAGGGTATTTCCCAAAAGGACGTACCCTTTCCACACAAGTTCACGGAGATGCAACCGAGGGAAAGCAACAAGATGGAAAAGCACTAGAAGACGAAAACGTCAGGGCCCGACACTAGGACACGGGCTCCTGTAGTAACAACGGTTCAGATTTTGGTATCAGCGACAGCTCTGATGATAGCTCGGGGTCAAGAGGGAAATCATCTTCCCATACTGGAACAAGAGAGAAACAAATCGCTAGCTACTCCGAGAAAAAAATCACCTGAACCAGATCCTCTGCAGAGGCAGGACCTCCACCACATGCATGGTGGCTGCATGGACCCGGGGGCTTGAATGTAGTCTGACGAACCCCAAGACATCAAACAATCGGGCATTATACCAACATGCCCAAACCTACTAGGCTGCCCGAACAAGTCCTCCACACTTGACTGAACAGCAGGGGGCTACATGTAGGGGAACTCCATACTCTAATTTTGAAGTTTTATACCTAAGTTCAATAATCCTTTATTATGTTTTACCATGGGTACCCTAGCCGTGACAGCAGGAATCGCCAGAAAGGATCAGCAAAATACGCTCTCGCCCCGGGACAAGCAATGACTAGTCGCGCGGCTACTAACTGGCATGACCTGACCCCAAAGAAGACAATGATAGGCCACGCGGCTACTAACCCGTACGACCTGGTCCCCTAAACTAAAACTTGCGTGCTCTGTGGAAGTTTATGAATCGCTAATATTTCGGTGTATTGATTTGACCCTCATGGGGAGTATATATAGACGTACAAACTTGGAGGGCAAGAAGCCTATGACTTAGAGTACAAGATGATCTCTAAAGTCCTAGTCTATCTCTAGTTGTGTACGTATCCTAACATCCCCCCTCAATCACAGCGGGAGTGAAGCGGACGCTTGCGACTGGATTTGAAGTCTTGTGCTTCCGTCGTCTTCACCTCCTTGTCATCATCACCTGCGTGGACATGATCATGGCTGACACCTAGGGGCGGTGACTGCGTCCCCTTCTGGTGCCTCTCTTCCCTCCCGCAGTCACAACGGGAGTGGCGCGGACGCAAGTGACGACGCGAACGTTGTTGACTGGAGTTCTTGAGTTGCTGTAGATGTTGTTCTTGATGTAGATTGCGAGGTAGACGATCATGATGTAGCCGTGGTCGAGGTGGGTGTGGTCGATGTTGTAGTCGTCGTATGTTGTGTGGCCGCCATTGCCGGAGGCGCAAAAAATTGCGCGGTTTTTGTTGTTGTTGTTGACGAAGCTGCAGTTGTAGACGTTTTGCACCTTATGGAGGTACCGTCGGGGCGTCTCTTGGACGCGGTCATAAGTGAGACCACCGGTTTTGCCAGGACCGGAGGAACCCACCAAGCACACACGGTATTGCCAGTACCGTATGCGCCGTCGTAGAGGTCTGTTTGATGCAGTCGTCGGTGTCGTGGACGCGGTCGATGCCATCGTCGGGGTCGTGGACGCGGCCATGCCGTCGTCGTGCCTTGCAGTACGTGTACTGTCAGAGGGCGTCGTAGTTGTATGTCCATCGTGTGGACGATGTAGCGGCGGCGGCGATGTGTCGATGAAGATGGTGATGAAGAACACGTTGATGTAGACCTTGGCGATGGTGTGTCGGTGATGAAGGAGTAGCCATGTCGGCGATGATCGTCCGCTCGAAGGCGTCCCTTGTGGCGGCGATTGTCGAAGCCTTGATGTCGGACAAGTCGGCGTAGTAGTGTTCCACACTGGCCTGGCGTGTGGATGATGCCGATCGTGGATGTACTCGACGAAGATCTTGGTGTAGTCGTACAACTTGATGTCGTAGATGTTCGGGTCAGTGTAGTGCGGCTTGATGCAGTGCAGATCTTAATATTGGTATAGTCACGTTCGAAGCAGCAGTGCAGATCTTGGTATCGGTGTAGTCTAGATCGGCTGGTGGCGTAACCGATGTGTCATGGCACGTAGATCAAATCTTGCGCCAGCTCGATGAGCTGATGTCGGAGTAGATCGAGAGCGATGGAGTTGGCTTGGAGAAGATCGCGGCGGTCGCGTATTGATGAAGGTGTAGATCTTACTGCAGCGTGTCGTCCATGGTATCCGCATGGCGAACTCGATGCAGATTGTCTTCCGGCTGGTTCCATGTCGCAGCACAGATGCATATACTAGTATACGAGAGATCTTCTAATGCATGCATACCTTGTTTGTCATCTAGCGCATGGATTTGATGCTTGTAGTCCCGAGTACGTGCGTGTCTGCGCGGACGTCGCAGCAGAGTCGTCGACGTGCCTGACTGCCTGTCGTGAGGCTTGGAGCTGATCCTGCACAAACAAATCGTTTGTCTGCTTGTGGATGGCTGCATGTGGCTTGGAGATGTAGAACTGCTTCACGTTGATGCCTTCACGGAAAGCCATGTAGCGCGCGTGGAGCCGGCAGATCGTAGTCCGCCGATTCCCGTGGTCGCCTGGTGGCCGACTTGAGGATTGATTTGCGCTGATTTTTCACCGGAACTTGAGAGTGGTACAAATCTGTAGGGAATATTTTAGTAGCTAATTATTGGATCTAATCTATGAAATTGGGAAAACGAAATTGAGCTATCTAATCTATGAACCGATCAGATTTTTGATCATGAACGGGTGCCGCGCCTCCGAGGAGTAATCTCCTCGGGGGCGGCGCGTTGCGGAAGTGGTGGAAGAACCTAGAATCGGCGCCGTGAGGCTAACCGCTCTGATACCATGTGGAAGTTTATGAATCCCTAATATTTCGGTGTATTGATTTTTGTTAGAGTACGGATACGTATACGTAGATTCTCATATACGTATACTTAGAGTCCTAGTCTATCTCATATACGTATACGTATCCGTACTCTAACATGCTCTCCGGTCTATTCAGACCAAAAACCCGATCAAAACGCTTAGGATCCTCCCTTCACCTAGGCTTGGCATGGTAGCTCCTAGTTATGTTTGACTAGCGAGAACAGGTATGTGGGTATGTGGATACCGCGAGTGGAGACGAGGCCACCAAAGGATTGATGCTCACTCTGATAGCCTAAAATCAGGCCGGAGGCCTTAAAAATCTCCGGCACAAGAGACTGGAACGCGGAGACCTTCGTTGTGGATTACTCGGACGAACCCATGACCAAAACGCCACTATAGGGCACAGTGTAGGGAAGTTATGAACCCCAATGTAATCCAATAGAGTTAATGGCCCAATGAACGCTGCCAGCGGGGAGAGGTGGAAGGCTTCCACACGAGCACTAAGTCTCGGGCTAGTCGGAAACTCACACCCATCTTAAATAGGGTGGCAATTGTACGAGGAGCCAAACTAGCAATACACCCGCGTAAAATCCGAGCTACTAACCTCGTCCTACAAGCGATACACCCGCACCAAACCCGAGCTACTACCCTCAGCCCACGGGCGACGCGTCACCGCAAAATCTGCAAGACATCAACTTCTGTCAGATCTTTTCTATAAAGCTCATGTGCAAACACGCGAGATAACTCAACACGTCTAGACCCAAAGAAGCCAATAACGAACAATCACAGAGCAGGCCTGCAATGTATTTAATCAGTAGAAGAAAGCAGTAACAAGATACACATGACCTCACGGCCGTTCAAAAGAGAAGGTCCTCAAGAACCATTACATCAGAAGGAGGGAGGTCTAATATCTTAATCATCCCTCCCATCGTCATCCTCGTTGGCACCCACGTCCTCGACTTCTTCGGTGTGGAAGTTTTGAAGGGCGATGAAAGCCTCCACAGCATCTCGCCAGCCATCCACGCGCGCCTCTCCCTCACCTCGAGGGAAGACGACTTGAAGGGATCCCGCTGACAAGCCTAGCGTCACGACCTCTGGTTTGGCTAGAGAAATCGCCATGCAATCAGAAGCTCGTTGAGACGCCTCCCTCTCAATGTCCGCATCAAGACAAGAAGAGAACCTAGGGAAAAGCTCTAACACATCGTCGGTAGAGGCAATGGTGTTCCTTAAGGGGGTATCGGCCAGCGCCGGGCTCCCGGGGAAGCCCATAGAGCTAAGCAGATCTGCGACCCTCTAAGCAAGGCACAGGGTCACGCGGTGAGTATTCGTCTCTCGGTGATTGACCTCGAGGACCCTGTGGGAGAAATATTTGGACTCCCCTGACACCCATATCAAGTCATTATTTAGCACCGAGACCTTGGCCTCGACAACTTTAAGAGCCTCGGAAGTATATCTCGAATCCCTAGACAGACTGCCCAAACTTTGAACAAACTACAGGGACGAGGCTACACCCTAGATACGAAAGGAACATGCAGAAAATAGTTGGTAACACCTCACGAAGCCAGGACCCGCATACTCTGGATAAATGGAAAGGAGAAGGGGATAGACGGATCTGACCTACAACACCGACCTTATCAGTTGAAGGTTGTCCTCCAGCTGTTGAACGACTGTTGTGTCCGCTACCGACCCTCGGGCTCCTCGTGCTACGACTGTCAGGCTTTAGGAACTACATCAGGCTAAGGCCACGGGAGTCGAACGTGGCTCCGGTCCGACTACTACCCTAGAAGATTACAATCAGGCAGGCATAGAAATTAGGGCATGACTGAGGAAGTAATAAATTAAGGGGTACAAAAGAAAGAGCTCATCGGCATAATCACCTCGTGGAGCGAGTTCACTTGGGGAAGGAGGTTTGGCGGTAATCAGGACCCTCACGGGCCGCGGGGGGAGAACCTTCTTCCCCAGTTCCTCATCATCTGTGCTCGGAGCCAACAAAAACTTCCTCTTGGGCTGGCAAGGAAGGGAGAGCTCAGTTTCACATTGGGAAGGACTACAGCAAAGCCAATTGTTAGTTTAACTTACACCCGGGACCTGCAGAGGAGGATTTGGTGTGTCTCTTCCTGGTTGCAGGAGTGTTTCTCCTGGCTTCAGTCATGAAGGAGGACCACCCCACCGGATGGGGAGAGGCATCAAGAGGCATCTCAGTCGTCTCCCATGCAGCAGCATCCTGAAGGGCCGCATATATCATCAAAAAGGTTAGGGATAAACCTACGGTGGAAGACTGATACACAAGAGCTTATGGCAACGATCTTTTATCTCGGCCACAGGCAGATGGTATAAGGGCGTCGGAGCTTCCCTCCTCCATGTTAGGTCAACAAACAACGCTCTCAGATGGTATAAGGGAAGATGGTACAAGGTATCTGTAAAGAGCGGAAAAAAGATATTAGAATAAAGAGAAGCAAGAATAGGGATACAAGGGTGATAAGGATCCAAAAAGAGATTACAGCGGTACTCCTGCAGTGGATCACTCCTAGGAGCGTGTGCCCATGCTGGCCCGTTGTTCTTCAAAGGACACATCTGACGGGAAAGAAAGTCCTCAGTGGCGTGACCCATCATTAGACCCTTGTCCCGCAACTCCCGAATGGCGTTGTGATAATGGAGGAAGAGTGGGATCTCCGCTGGCTCCGCTGTCTAGTCCTCGGTCTCGACTGCTAGACGATCTTCGAAGAGGGAAACATCTCCCGAGCCTCCTGCGATCACCCAACTGGTGGATGGACTCGACCATCCGTTGGTCTAGGGTGTGGAGGGATATCCTTCCTCCCTGTCCGGTCTCAGAAGGAAGATGCAGGTCAAGATTACTTGTGATGGGCTCACTCGGGTTCACGTAAGGTAGAAGAAAGATACAAGTCCTTGCAAAGGGCCAATCCCTACGTATGCTTCTAGGAGATGCGCGGAGGAGGCAAGGGTTAACATGGAATGGGTGGTGAGATGCATCAATTGGATCCCTAAGAACCCTAACACATCACGTATGAAGGAAGAAAGGGGAAAACTTATCCCGCATTTGAAGTGGTCGATCAGGACGACTGTATGCTTGGCGGGGACCTTAGGGGTCCTGGCTCATTTAGCTGGAAGGATACCGAAGGACGAGGGGATGATCATCGCCAGGCACATCCCTCTATGTCACCCTCATCAATCGTCACGGTAGGCCAGATGTCCTCCCGGTCGACATGCTCTGCACCTCGCGAGGCTCGAGCGGAAAGGCCTCTGCGATAGCAGCTAGCTACCTTGGCTCTCGTCCTTTTAGGAATTTATGGCTGGAGGAAGGAGAAGACTTGATGAATAAGGGTAGCTTTCCTGCCTCAGGGATTGATGGCTCTGAGTATGGCGCCCAGAAAAATGCTAGAGCAATGATGATGTAGAGCTCTTTGGGAACCCCAAGAGGAAGGTATGATGAGCACAGCAACAAGTTTCCCTCAGTTATGAAACCAAGGTTTAATCGAACCAGTAGGAGCAAGGAAACACCCCAAAGGTGTTACTAGCTGAGCTTTGGCAGGGCTCACTACCGGTGCTAGTAGCAACGTGGAGACCTGCATAACACAACCACATAACTTTGTCCCCAACTTGCGATGAGGTTGTTAATCTCACCGTGTTTTGCGGAAAACAAAGGATTAAACGTATCGAATGGAAAGAAGTAAAAGTTTGCAGAAAGTAAACACAAAGAAGTAACAGATTGTAGATTGTATGTAAAAGACAAGGACCGGGATCCATAGTTCACTAGAGGTGGCTCTCCTTAAGATAGATAACATGCTAGGTGAACAAATTACAGCGGGGCAATTGACAAACATCGAGAAAGCAATACATGCATATACTAATCATCTTGACTCTTTTGAGATTCGATTGGGCATTACAACATTATACATAGACCGCCATCCAACTTCATCTATGACTAATAATCCATCTTCAGGTTATCATCTGAACCCCCTCTAGTATTAAGTTGCAAGCAACAGATTATTACTTTACAAACTGCCTGTAAAGTAAACAGTACGATTGTTCTATGAACAAAGGATTGTTGTTTTCTCCATAGTAGCAACAACACATCTAGTACCTTAGAGATTTCTGTCACTTCCCCAGATTACCAGAGGCATGAACCCACTATCGAGCATAAATACTAACTCTTGGAGTTTCTAGCATCTACTTGGCCAAGATAGCTACTAACAACGGAAAGCATGCAAGATCACAAATAACAAAGACATGATAGAATCAACAATCAATCTGAAATAGCATCTCAATATCCATCGGATCCCTGCAAACACAACATGCAGAATTACAAATAGATGATCTTGATCATGAACGGAGCTCACAAGATCTAAACATGAAAGCACAAAGGAGGAGAACCAGCCATCCAGCTACTACATGGATCCATAGTCCAAGGACAAACTACTCACGCATCACACCGGAGGCTTGCATGGTGATGAAGAAGGCCTCCAGGGTGAATTCCCCTCTCCGGCAGGGTGCCGAGAAAAGCTTCAGATCCCTCCCGGTCTAGGGATGAAGATGACGGCGGCTACAGACTCTTTCGTGGATTTTTGATCCGGCACTTAGGGTTTTCGTCCCGAGGGCATCTTATAGGCGGAAGGGTAGGCCGAGGGGTGCCAGGGGCCGCCACACCACCCCCTGGGACGGGCCCTGCCTGGCCGCGGAGCCAGGTGGTGTGGCCGGCCTCTGGCCCCTCTCCGTCTCGTATTTTGGCATCTGATGACTTCTGGAAAAATAGGCACTTTGGCTGTTGTCCCGTCCAATTTCGAGAATATTCATTTTTTGACTTTCCTGGAACCAAAAACAGCAGAAAACAGGCAGCTGGCACTGTGGCTCTTGTTAATAGGTTAGTCCAAGAAATCATATGAAAAGTACTCCAAAGTTGGAACAAAACACAAGAAAGTGGATAAAACAGGGCATGGAACATCAAAAAATTATAGATACATTTGCAATGTATCAGGGATGACTAAGTTTTTATAAGGGAAAGGAGGCAACCTCTCGCCTCCTCGCAGATCAATCGTGGCCGTTCAGATCGGATTGAATAGAGTCAGCCACAAATGGAAAAATCCCTGTAAAATCACACCAGCACATCGCATCGGTCAGCATCGTGGGCAGGAATCTCTTTATGATCACCACCTTCAATTTCACCAGAGGGAACAGATTTTCACGCGGAAGATAGAGTTCTGGGAAGCCATAGTTAATGGAAAGACCCCAACAACCGGTTCAGATTCAGGTCCGCACGGCCTCGGGAAAGTTCCTCTCAGCAGACCTCCTCATGTCATAGAAGAAGTTAAAGCATCATACTGCGTCATTGATTACGTCATCCTCAAGTAGACCTAAACCCCACTATGACCTCAATATGTCAGATGGGTCCTCAGGCAAGGTTCCAACATGATTGAGTACGAGCTCGCGCCTCAAGATCAAGAAGATGTCATCGAGCTCACTAGGTGAAGGTTGAGTACGAGCTATAGAAAGTCTGCTACAACAAAGGCTATCTTATTGAAGGTACTGATCGGAGGCTTATCGGTGATTGGTGGACTCAAGCCTATACCCGACATGGGCCTGAACCCACGATTCCTGCCCACGACGACCTCTGACAATCAAGGACCTGAAGGCCTACATATAGAAGCTCTCAAACCGACTTAACCTCAACCGACCTGACCTATGGGGCTGCTAGACGGCTCTTTGTAGACCCCAAAGACCAGATGGATGTGCAAACAAGATCGGAGATCACGATTACATGCAAGACACATGAAGACTTGACGTGACTAAGGACTCGGCTATCATCGACACCTATAAGTACCCGAAGACACTCACCTGAGAAGGACATGCCATAATCGCCCAAGTCTTCGCCATTATACTTAGTCATAGCTCTAGATTCATCTCTCTCATCGGGTATCATTATAAACCCACCGAGATCATCTTGTAGACAGATTGTACGATCTCACGATCACCTTATGAATAAAGTCTAAGGGATTCCTCCTGTTCTATACACATTTTTGTCTATGAGATCCCAACCTGCTAGCCCGAGCCGTCTGCCAAACAAATAAACTCTCTTCTGTTCTTTGGAAATGAGAACGCGGAGGGATCGTAAAAACTATCATTCGTCAGCATCCACTTCCACAACCAACTGAGCTGGGCTCACTTTTTATAATAATGCATAGTTGCAACGTAAATTTATACAGGTTGTTATGCATTGCAATGTTATGTAAAGTTAGTCAACGAGAGCTATATTGTTTATAACAATGAAGAGATGATATTATCTAACAAAAACTAGTATCGTGCATATTTGCATTTGAACTAGCATGATGTAAATAAGCTAGCAAACAAGTTATTATAATACAGCAACTAGGGCCTGTTTGGTTGGACCCAAATCTGAATTTTGAATTTTATCTTATAAGTCACAAAACACCTATTTAGGTGCTTCTGTGCATTTATAAGTCAAAGGCTAAAAGACACAAATAAGCCTAACCAAACAGCCGTAGTATTACTATTCTGTCAAGTAAGTTATAACA
Organism: Avena eriantha; assembly: GCA_910589775.1. Taxonomy (NCBI): domain Eukaryota; kingdom Viridiplantae; phylum Streptophyta; class Magnoliopsida; order Poales; family Poaceae; genus Avena; species Avena eriantha. The sequence continues at coordinate 124,095,403 of OU342742.1, forward strand.
ATATTTGAGCTACGGAGGATATTGTGTCTAAACATGTGAATATGGGATGAAGATCTCTTCGCGACTTCAATTGTGCTATTCTGAACTGGTGAAAATGAAACTTCAATCGTATTAGCGGTCCTAGAGATAAAACTTTTTAATTTATACTTCCTCCGTTTCAAAATATATATGTTTTGCTTTGCGAAAGAAGTGTATCTAGACCCCTAGGTCTAACTAAAACATCTTATATTTCGAAACCGAGGGAGTATATGCAGGGGCGGAGCCAGGATTTGGGTATAGAGGCTGGGGGCGAAAGTGTCGATGATCCCAAATCGAGAACTATATATATATGCAAAATAGCCAGCTACACACTGGCGCAGCTCCGCATAGGCTATCCACCGTTGATTCTCTCCACTTTTGATATAGCGAGCACATATTTCCATACCCAAAACGGTGGATCCTCTAGTTAGGCTGTTAGCTCCGTTAGTTGATGGACCAGAGAAACCCTAGTTGAGTAGCTGGCTATTATAAACGCAAACCCTAATATCCTATATACAATGGCATGCAAAAAACCCTAATCAAACTAGGTTTCTATTCCTTGTCTGACCGCAAACCCTAATGTACTATATGCACAAAACCCTAATCAAAGTAAGCCTCTCAGGTTATCCCTTTTTTAACACAAACCCTAATGTACTATAGACAAAGACATGCACAAAACCCTAATTAAACTAAGCTTATCAGTTTATGCTATGCGTTTTCTTTGCTCTAGGTATAGTAGACAAAACCCTAACCGCAGAAAGAAGCCACCCTAATAAAAACAAGCGTTGTTTTGCTCCCATAGCTAGGGTTGCCTCAATAAACAAAACAACCTTTGTTTCGTTTTCTTCACATTCTCATGGATACATGCGGCCACCAAGCACATACCAAAACAACCTTTGTTAGGGCACTCTTTTGCATGGCACATAGGCTAAACATTTTGCATGCAAAACCTGTTTTAATCCTTGTTCTCAATCCCTTCTCATTTTAGATGCTAAAAACTTGTAGCCAAAACAGTCTGCTAAATTGGAACCCACGCCAAACCCTAGATTCTTGCATGCATGCACAAAACTCACACCATTATCTCAACCATGTTCCACCCCACTTCCATCTAAAGGTTGCATGCATTTGATCCCTAAATCCAACGGTGCTCTGCCTATGCACAGCTACGCCTGTGAGTAGCAAATTCGCGTATATATATATATATATATATATATATATATATATATATATTGACACCCAGGGTGTAGAATAGTTATTCTTCATCCACCCTCTATCTTTCAAACCGTATATGATTTTTACGTCACGTAAATTTTTCCTTACCTCAGAAGTTAAGAAGAACATAAGAAAAGTTAGACATGTCGTAAAAAAAATTGTTTACATATCGTATAAAAATACGACATAAAATGCATATTTTCTATGTATTTTACACTATAATGACTCAAAAATTATATTTTTATGTCGATTTTTTTGCATTTCTAATAAATATGAACATAATTATTAGCATACAAAACATAAATTTCTGAATGTGAGAAGATAAAAATATGTGGGGTGCAAAATAACTATTCTGCACCCTGGGTGTGTGTTTTGCTAAAATGGTTGTTATTGAAATTTGCACATATAAACACTGTGACACATATTGACACATGTTGGTTTAAATTAGCTTTGCAATTACCTACGTGATTGTGTGAGTTAATATCTCATCAGGGCTGACCTAAGCTAAATCTCATCTGAATATCGTGTGACTAGTGTTACTAAACTAAAGATTCAGGCAATCAGAGCAGGCAATTACCGCATCAAAATCAAAATCAAATCAGTAGTACATACATACCTAGGTAATCTTGTCATGAATTCCTTCCACGATGGTACTTGTGGGCGGCAGACCGGCAACGATGATTGGCGGAGGTCGTCGAGGAATCGCTGCTAGCCAGAGTTCAGATGCCGAAGAGGAGCAAGCGGCAACGCAGTGCACAAGCGGGCGGCGGCGGTGGCGGTGGCGGTGGTGGCGGCGAGATCAGTCAAGTCGGATTTTGTATTGAAACAATCGATCATATGCTCGGTTTGTCCACTCCAGGCCTCATGTACGTGGCTGTATAGGTGATCTGTTGAGGTTGTTGGGCCATCCAATTCCTAAGCTTGCTAGGCTTGGCCCATGTGGTAGTAAGGCACGTAGTCTAATGGCCGATCCGCCCCTGAGTATATGAAAGGGATCTCACTAATGTCAAGCGTGCGTACATGGTAGATAGAAGGTATATATGAAAGATAAAACTTCAATTTACACGTTCCATGGTAAACCCAGCACGGGGCACTGTTAAGTACTATTCTCCGGCAGAGAGTTTTAAAAATGTTGAAAATAGGTCTCACGCTTGCTCAACTTGAACAACCCCAGCTGTGACGCCACCGTCCAGCAACTCCTCCCCTATCTTCATTTTCTCCTCGCCACCGCCGGACGATGCCACCGGAAAAATCTACTCGCCGAATAGCGGTCGAGGTTGAGTTTGTTTGATTCCGTGGCGACTTCAAGAGAATAAGGCATGGTTTCTGACAAAGCTGCGACCGGAGGGCCATGGGAGCACAGCTGCTACTGCTCGGGTTGTAGAGGTCGGCCTCGCAGAGGGCCGTGTCTTGTTCAGGTCCGGTCGCATTCTGTTGTGTGCTCGCCCACTCTTCTTTTCTTGGTTTTTGATCGGTTTGTTAAAGATGGGAAACGGGCAAAGGGAAGAGCAGGGTTGCCAAATTGTTTCTCAGAGCCGGACGCTTCGGGATTTTATCAAGTGTTTAGTCTACCGTCACATTGATTGGTATATGAAAGGGATCTCACTAATGTCAAGCGTGCGTACATGGTAGATAGAAGGTGTACATGAGAGATAAAACTTCAATTTACCCGTTGCATGGTAAACCCAGCACGGGGCACTGCTAGGTACTATTCTCCAGAAGAGAGTTTTAAACATGTGGAAAATAGGTCTCACTCTTGCTCAACTTGAACAACCCCAGCGGTGACGCCACCGTCCGGCAACTCCTCCCCTAGCTTCATTTTCTCCTCGCCACTGCCGGACGATGCCACCGGAAAAATCTGCTCGCCAGAAAGCGGTCGAGATTGAGTTTGTTTGATTCCGTGGCGACTTCGAGGGAATCAGGCATGGTTTCTGACAAAGCTGCGACCGGAGCGCCATGGGAGCACAGCTGCTACTGCTCGGGTTGTAGAGGTCGGCATCGCAGAGGGCCATGTCTTGTTCAGGTCCCGTCGCATTCTATTGTGTGCTCACCCACTCTTCTTTTCTTGGTTTTTGATCGGTTTGTTAAAGATGGGAAAGGGGCATAGGGAAGAGCAGGGTTGCCGAATTGTTTATCAGAGCTAGACCCTTCGGGATTTCATCAAGTGTTTACTCTACCGTCAAATTGATTGGTATATGAAAGGGATCTCACTAATGTCAAGCGTGCGTACATGGTAGATAGAAGGTGTACATGAGAGATAAAACTTCATTTTACCCATTGCATGGTAAACCCAGCACGGGGCACTGCTAGGTACTATTCTCCAGCAGACAGTTTTAAAAATGTGGAAAATAGGTCTCAGTCTTGCTTAACTTGAACAACCCAGCGGTGACGCCACAATCTAGCAACTCCTCCCCTAGCTTCATTTTCTCCTCGCCACCGCCGGACGATGCCACCGGAAAAATCTGCTCGCCGGACAGCGGTCGAGGTTGAGTTTGTTTGATTCTGTGGCGATTTCGAGGGAATAAGGCATGGTTTCTGACAAAGCTGCGACCGGAGGGCCATGGGAGCACAGCTGCTACTGCTCGGGTTGTAGAGGTCGGCGTCGCAGAGGGCCATGTCTTGTTCAGGTCCCGTCGCATTTTGTTGTGTGCTCGCCCACTCTTCTTTTCTTGGTTTTTGATCGGTTTGTTAAAGATGGGAAAGGGGCAAAGGGAAGAGCGGGGTTGCCAAATTGTTTCTCAGAGCCGGACGCTTCGGGATTTCATCAAGTGTTTAGTCTACCGTCACATTGATTGGTATATGAAAGGGATCTCACTAATGTCAAGCGTGCGTACATGGTAGATAGAAGGTGTACATGAGAGATAAAACATCAATTTACCCGTTGCATGGTAAACCCAGCACGGGGCACTGCTAGGTACTATTCTCCAGCAGAGAGTTTTAAAAATGTGGAAAATAGGTCCCACTCTTGCTCAACTTGAACAACCCCAGCGGTGACGCCACCGTCCAGCAACTCCTCCCCTAGCTTCATTTTCTCCTCGCCACTGCCGGATGATGCCACCGGAAAAATCTGCTCGCCAAACAGCGGTCGAGGTTGAGTTTGTTTGATTCCATGGCGACTTCGAGGGAATAAGGCATGGTTTCTGACAAAGCTGCGACCGGAGTGCCATGGGAGCACAACTGCTACTGCTCGGGTTGTAGAGGTCGGCGTCGCAGAGGGCCATGTCTTGTTCAGGTCCCGTCGCTTTCTATTGTGTTCTCACCCACTCTTCTTTTCTTGGTTTTTGATCGGTTTGTTAAAGATGGGAAAGGGGCAAAGGGAAGAGCAGGGTTGCCGAATTGTTTCTCAGAGCCGGACGCTTCGGGATTTCATCAAGTGTTTAGTCTACCGTCACATTGATTGGTATATGAAAGGGATCTCACTAATGTCAAGCGTGCGTACATGGTAGATAGAAGATGTACATGAGAGATAAAACTTCAATTTACCCGTTGCATGGTAAACCCGGCACGGGGCACTGCTAGGTATTATTCTCCAGCAGAGAGTTGTAAAAATATGGAAAATAGGTCCCACTCTTGCTCAACTTGAACAACCCCAGCGGTGACGCCACCGTCCAGCAACTCCTCCCCTAGCTTCATTTTCTCCTCGCCGCCGACGGACGATGCCACCGGAAAAATCTGCTCGTCGGATAGCGGTCGAGGTTGAGTTTGTTTGATTCCGTGGCGACTTCGAGGGAATAAGGCATGGTTTCGGACAAAGCTGTGACCAGAGGGCCATGGGAGCACAGCTGCTACTGCTCGGGTTGTAAAGGTCGGTGTCGCGGAGGGCCATGTCTTGTTCAGGTCCCGTCGCATTATGTTGTGTGGTCGCCCACTCTTCTTTTCTTGCTTTTTGATCGGTTTGTTAAAGATTGGAAAGGGGCAAAGGGAAGGGCGGGGTTGCCGAATTGTTTCTCAGAGCCGGATGCTTCGGGATTTCATCAAGTGTTTAGTCTACCGTTAGATTGATATGTATATAAAAGGGATCTCACTAATGTCAAGCGTGCGTACATGGTAGATAGAAGGTGTACATGAGAGATAAAACTTCAATATACCCGTTGCATGGTAAACCCAGCACGGGGCACTGCTAGGTACTATTCTCTAGCAGAGAGTTTTAAAAATGTGGAAAATAGGTCCCACTCTTGCTCAACTTGAACAACCCAGCGGTGACGCCACCGTCCAGCAACTCCTCCCCTAGCTTCATTTTCTGCTCGCCACCGCCGGACGATGCCACCGGAAAAATCTGCTCGCCGGACAGAGGTCGATGTTTGATTCCGTGGCGACTTCGAGAGAATAAGGCATGGTTTCTAACAAAGCTGCGACCGTAGGGCCATGGGAGCGCAACTGCTACTGCTCGGGTTGTAGAGGTCGGCGCCGCAGAGAGCCATGTCTTGTTCAGGTCCCATCGCATTCTGTTGTGTGCTCACCCACTCTTCTTTTCTTGGTTTTTGATCGGTTTGTTAAAGATTGGAACGGGGCAAAGGGAAGAGCGGGGTTGCGGAATTGTTTCTCAGAGCCAGACGCTTCGGGATTTCATCAAGTGTTTAGTCTACCGTCACATTGATTGGTATATGAAAGGGATCTCACTAATGTCAAGCGTGCATACATGGTAGATAGAAGGTGTACATGAGAGATAAAACTTTTATTTACCCGTTTCATTGTAAACCCTGCATGGGGCACTGCTAGGTACTATTCTCCAGTAGAGAGTTTTAAAAATGTGGAAAATAGGTCCCACTCTTGCTCAACTTGAACAACCCTAGCGGTGACGCCACCGTCCAGCAACTCCTCCCCTGGCTTCATTTTCTCCTCGCCACCGCCAGACGATGCCATCGGAAAAATCTGCTCGTCGGACAGCGGTCGAGGTTGATTTTGTTTGATTCCGTGGAAACTTCGAGAGAATAAGGCATGGTTACTGACAAAGCTGCGACCGGAGGGCCATGGGAGCACAGCTGCTACTGCTCGGGTTGTAGAGGTCGGCGTCGCAGAGGGCCATGTCCCTTGCAGGTCCCGTCGCATTCTGTTGTGTGCTCGCCCACTCTTTTTTCTTGGTTTTTGATCGGTTTGTTAAAGATGGGAAAGGGGCAAAGGGAAGAGCAGGGTTGCCGAATTGTTTCTCAGAGTCAGACGCTTCGGGATTTCATCAAGCGTTTAGTCTACCGTGACATTGATTGGTATAGGAAAGGGATCTCACTAATGTCAAGCGTGCGTACATGGAAGATAGAATGTGTACATGAGAGATAAAACTTCAATATACACGTTGCATGGTAAACCCAGCACGGGGCACTTCTAGGTACTATTCTCCAGCAGAGAGTTTTCAAAATGTGGAAAATAGGTCCCACTCTTGCTCAACTTGAACAACCCCAGCGGTGACGCCACGGTCCAGCAACTCCTCCCATAGTTTTATTTTCTTCTCGCCACCGCCGGACGATGCCACCGGAAAGATCTGCTCGCCGGGCAGCGGTCGAGGTTGATTTTGTTTGATTCCGTGGCGACTTCGAGAGAATAAGGCATGGTTTCTGACAAAGCTGCGACCGTAGGGCCATGGGAGCGCAACTGCTACTGCTCGGGTTGTAGAGGTCGGCGTCGCAGAGGGCCATGTCTTGTTCAGGTCCCAGCATTCTGTTGTGTGCTCACCCACTCTTCTTTTCTTGGTTTTTGATCGGTTTGTTCAAGATTGGAAAGGGGCAAAGGGAAGAGCGGGGTTGCCGAATTGTTTCTCAGAGCCAAACGCTTTGGTATTTCATCAAGTGTTTAGTCTACCGTCACATTGATTGGTATATGAAAGGGATCTCACTAATGTCAAGCGTGCGTACATGGTAGATAGAAGGTGTACATGAGAGATAAAACTTCAATTTACCCGTTGCATGGTAAACCCAGCACGGGGCACTGCTAGGTACTACTCTCCAGCAGAGAGTTCTAAAAATGTGGAAAATAGGTCCCACTTTTTCTCAACTTGAACAACCCCAGCGGTGACGCCACCGTCCAGCAACTCCTCCCCTAGCTTCATTTTCTCCTCGCCACCGCCGGACGATGCCACCGGAAAAATCTGCTTACCGGACAACGATCGAGGTTGATTTTGTTTGATTTCGTGGTGACTTCGAGAGAATAAGGCATGGTTTCTGACAAAGCTGTGACCGGAGGGCCATGGGAGCACAGCTGCTACTGCTCGGGTTGTAGAGGTCGGCGTCGTAGAGGGCCATGTCTTGTTCAGGTCCCGTCGCATTATGTTGTGTGCTCGCCCACTCTTCTTTTCTTTGTTTTTGATCGGTTTGTTAAAGATGGGAAAGGGGCAAAGGGAAGAGTAAGGTTGCCGAATTGTTTATCAGAGCCGGACGCTTCGGGATTTCATCAAGAGTTTAGTCTACCGTCACATTGATTGGTATATGAAAGGGATCTCACTAATGTCAAGCGTGCCTACATGGTAGATAGAAGGTGTACATGAGAGATAAAACTTCAATTTACCCGTTGCATGGTAAACCCGGGACGGGGCACTGCTAGGTATTATTCTCCAGCAGAGAGTTGTAAAAATGTGGAAAATAGGTCCCACTCTTGCTCAACTTGAACAACCCCAGCGGTGACGCCACCGTCCAGCAACTCCTCCCCTAGCTTCATTTTCTCCTCGCCACCGCCGTACGATGCCATCGGAAAAATCTATTCGCCGGACAGCGGTCGAGGTTGATTTTGTTTCATTCCGTGGCGACTTCGAGAGAATAAGGCATGGTTTCTAACAAAGCTGCGACCGTAGGGCCATGGGAGCGCAACTGCTACTGCTCGGGTTGTAGAGGTCGGAGCCGCAGAGAGCCATGTCTTGTTCACGTCCCATCGCATTCTGTTTTGTGCTCACCCACTCTTCTTTTCTTGGTTTTTGATCGGCTTGTTAAAGATTGGAAAGGGGCAAAGGGAAGAGCGGGGTTGCCGAATTGTTTCTGAGAGCCAGACGCTTCGGGATTTCATCAAGTGTTTAGTCTACCGTCACATTGATTGGTATATGAAAGGGATCTCACTAATGTCAAGTGTGCGTACATGGTAGATAGAAGGTGTACATGAGAGATAAAACTTTAATTTACCCGTTTCATTGTAAACCCTGCATGGGGCACTGCTAGGTACTATTGTCCAGTAGAGAGTTTTAAAAATGTGGAAAATAGGTCCCACTCTTGCTCAACTTGAACAACCCAGCGGTGACGCCACCGTCCAGCAACTCCTCCCCTAGCTTCATTTTCTCCTCGCCACTGCCAGATGATGCCATCGGAAAAATCTGCTCGCCGGACAGCGGTCGAGGTTGATTTTGTTTGATTTCGTGGCAACTTCGAGAGAATAAGGCATGGTTACTGACAAAGCTGCGACCGGAGGGCCATGGGAGCACAGCTGCTACTGCTCGGGTTGTAGAGGTCGGCGTCGCAGAGGGCCATGTCTTGTGCAGGTCCCGTCGCATTCTGTTGTGTGCTCGCCCACTCTTTTTTCTTGGTTTTTGATCGGTTTGTTAAAGATGGGAAAGGGGCAAAGGGAAGAGCGGGGTTGCCAAATTGTTTCTCAGAGTCGGACGCTTCGGGATTTCATCAAGCGTTTAGTCTACCGTGACATTGATTGGTATATAAAAGGGATCTCACTAATGTCAAGCGTGCATACATGGAAGATAGAAGGTGTACATGAGAGATAAAACTTCAATATACACGTTGCATGGTAAACCCGGCACGGGGCACTGCTAGGTATTATTCTCCAGCAGAGAGTTGTAAAAATGTGGAAAATAGGTCCCACTCTTGCTCAACTTGAACAACCCCAGCGGTGACGCCACCGTCCAGCAACTCCTCCCCTAGCTTCATTTTCTCCTCGCCGCCGACGGACGATGCCACCGGAAAAATCTGCTCGCCGGATAGCGGTCGAGGTTGAGTTTGTTTGATTCCGTGGCGACTTCGAGGGAATAAGGCATGGTTTCGGACAAAGCTGTGACCAGAGGGCCATGGGAGCACAGCTGCTACTACTCGGGTTGTAGAGGTCGGTGTCGCGGAGGGCCATGTCTTGTTCAGGTCCCAGCATTCTGTTGTGTGCTCGCCCACTCTTCTTTTCTTGGTTTTTGATCGGTTTGTTCAAGATTGGAAAGGGGCAAAGGGAAGAGCGGGGTTGCCGAATTGTTTCTCAGAGCCAAACGCTTCGGTATTTCATCAAGTGTTTAGTCTACCGTCACATTGATTAGTATATGAAAGGGATCTCACTAATGTCAAGCGTGCGTACATGGTAGATAGAAGGTGTACATGAGAGATAAAACTTCAATTTACCCGTTGCATGGTAAACCCAGCACGGGGCACTGCTAGGTACTACTCTCCAGCAGAGAGTTCTAAAAATGTGGAAAATAGGTCCCACTTTTGCTCAACTTGAACAACCCCAGCGGTGACGCCACCGTCCAGCAACTCCTCCCCTAGCTTCATTTTCTCCTCGCCACCGCCGGACGATGCCACCGGAAAAATCTGCTTGCCGGACAGCGATCGAGGTTGATTTTGTTTGATTTCGTGGTGACTTCGAGAGAATAAGGCATGGTTTCTGACAAACCTGCGACCGGAGGGCCATGGGAGCACAGCTGCTACTGCTCGGGTTGTAGAGGTCGGCGTCGTAGAGGGCCATGTCTTGTTCAGGTCCCGTCGCATTATGTTGTGTGCTCGCCCACTCTTCTTTTCTTTGTTTTTGATTGGTTTGTTAAAGATGGGAAAGGGGCAAAGGGAAGAGTAGGGTTGCCGAATTGTTTATCAGAGCCGGACGCTTCGGGATTTCATCAAGTGTTTAGTCTACCGTCACATTGATTGGTATATGAAAGGGATCTCACTAATGTCAAGCGTCCCTACATGGTAGATAGAAGGTGTACATGAGAGATAAATCTTCAATTTACCCGTTGCATGGTAAACCCGGGACGGGGCACTGCTAGGTATTATTCTCCAGCAGAGAGTTGTAAAAATGTGGAAAATAGGTCCCACTCTTGCTCAACTTGAACAACCCCAGCGGTGACGCCACCGTCCAGCAACTCCTCCCCTAGCTTCATTTTCTCCTCGCCACCGCCGGACGATGCCATCGGAAAAATCTGCTCGCCGGACAGCGGTCGAGGTTGATTTTGTTTGATTCCGTGGCGACTTCGAGAGAATAAGGCATGGTTTCTAACAAAGCTGCGACCGTAGGGCCATGGGAGCACAACTGCTACTGCTCGGGTTGTAGAGGTCGGAGCCGCAGAGAGCCATGTCTTGTTCAGGTCCCATCGCATTCTGTTGTGTGCTCACCCACTCTTCTTTTCTTGGTTTTTGATCGGTTTGTTAAAGATTGGAAAGGGGCAAAGGGAAGAGCGGGGTTGCCGAATTGTTTCTCAGAGCCAGACGCTTCAGGATTTCATCAAGTGTTTAGTCTACCGTCACATTGATTGGTATATGAAAGGGATCTCACTAATGTCAAGCGTGCGTACATGGTAGATAGAAGGTGTACATGAGAGATAAAACTTTTATTTACCCGTTTCATTGTAAACCCTGCATGGGGCACTGCTAGGTACTATTCTCCAGTAGAGAGTTTTAAAAATGTGGAAAATAGGTCCCACTCTTGCTCAACTTGAACAACCCCAGCGGTGACGCCACCGTCCAGCAACTCCTCCCCTAGCTTCATTTTCTCCTCGCCACTGCCAGATGATGCCATCAGAAAAATCTGCTCGCCGGACAGCGGTCGAGGTTGATTTTGTTTGATTCCGTGGCAACTTCGAGAGAATAAGGCATGGTTACTGACAAAGCTGCGACCGGAGGGCCATGGGAGCACAGCTGCTACTGCTCGGGTTGTAGAGGTCGGCGTCGCAGAGGGCCATGTCTTGTGCAGGTCCCGTCGCATTCTATTGTGTGCTCGCCCACTCTTTTTTCTTGGTTTTTGATCGGTTTGTTAAAGATGGGAAAGGGGCAAAGGGAAGAGCGGTGTTGCCGAATTGTTTCTCAGAGTCGGACGCTTCGGGATTTCATCAAGCGTTTAGTCTACCGTGACATTGATTGGTATATGAAAGGGATCTCACTAATGTCAAGCGTGCGTACATGGAAGATAGAAGGTGTACATGAGAGATAAAACTTCAATATACACGTTGCATGGTAAACCCAGCACGGGGCACTTCTAGGTACTATTCTCCAGCAGAGAGTTTTCAAAATGTGGAAAATAGGTCCCACTCTTGCTCAACTTGAACAACCCTAGCGGTGACGCCATCGTCCAGCAACTCCTCCCCTAGCTTCATTTTCTTCTCGCCACCACCGGACGATGCCACCTGAAAGATCTGCTCGCCGGACAGCGGTCGAGGTTGATTTTGTTTGATTCCGTGGCGACTTCGAGAGAATAAGGCATGGTTTCTGACAAAGCTGCGACCGTAGGGCCATGGGAGCGCAACTGCTACTACTCGGGTTGTAGAGGTCGGCGTCGCAGAGGGCCATGTCTTGTTCAGGTCCCAGCATTCTGTTGTGTGCTCACCCACTCTTCTTTTCTTGGTTTTTGATCGGTTTGTTCAAGATTGGAAAGGGGCAAAGGGAAGAGCAGGGTTGCCGAATTGTTTCTCAGAGCCAAACGCTTCGGTATTTCATCAAGTGTTTAGTCTACCGTCACATTGATTGGTATATGAAAGGGATCTCACTAATGTCAAGCGTGCGTACATGGAAGATAGAAGGTGTACATGAGAGATAAAACTTCAATATACACGTTGCATGGTAAACCCAGCACGGGGCACTTCTAGGTACTATTCTCCAGCAGAGAGTTTTCAAAATGTGGAAAATAGGTCCCACTCTTGCTCAACTTGAACAACCCCAGCGGTGACGCCACCGTCCAGCAACTCCTCCCCTAGCTTCATTTTCTCCTCGCCACCACCGGACGATGCCACCGGAAAAATCTGCTTGCCGGACAGCGATCGAGGTTGATTTTGTTTGATTTCGTGGTGACTTCGAGAGAATAAGGCATGGTTTCTGACAAAGCTGCGACCGGAGGGCCATGGGAGCACAGCTGCTACTGCTCGGGTTATAGAGGTCGGCGTCGTAGAGGGCCATGTCTTGTTCAGGTCCCGTCGCATTATGTTGTGTGCTCGCCCACTCTTCTTTTCTTTGTTTCTGATTGGTTTGTTAAAGATGGGAAAGGGGCAAAGGGAAGAGTAGGGTTGCCGAATTGTTTATCAGAGCCGGACGCTTCGGGATTTCATCAAGTGTTTAGTCTACCGTCACATTGATTGGTATATGAAAGGGATCTCACTAATGTCAAGCGTGCCTACATGGTAGATAGAAGGTGTACATGAGAGATAAAACTTCAATTTACCCGTTGCATGGTAAACCCGGGACGGGGCACTGCTAGGTATTACTCTCCAGCAGAGAGTTGTAAAAATGTGGAAAATAGGTCCCACTCTTGCTCAACTTGAACAACCCCAGCGGTGACGCCACCGTCCAGCAACTCCTCCCCTAGCTTCATTTTCTCCTCGCCACCGCTGGACGATGCCATCGGAAAAATCTGCTCGCCGGACAGCGGTCGAGGTTGATTTTGTTTGATTCCGTGGCGACTTCGAGAGAATAAGGCATGGTTTCTAACAAAGCTGCGACCGTAGGGCCATGGGAGCGCAACTGCTACTGCTCGGGTTGTAGAGGTCGGAGCCGCAGAGAGCCATGTCTTGTTCAGGTCCCATCGCATTCTGTTGTGTGCTCACCCACTCTTCTTTTCTTGGTTTTTGATCGGTTTGTTAAAGATTGGAAAGGGGCAAAGTGAAGAGCGGGGTTGCCGAATTGTTTCTCAGAGCCAGACGCTTCGGGATTTCATCAAGTGTTTAGTCTACCGTCACATTGATTGGTATATGAAAGGGATCTCACTAATGTCAAGCGTGCGTACATGGTAGATAGAAGGTGTACATGAGAGATAAAACTTTAATTTACCCGTTTCATTGTAAACCCTGCATGGGGCACTGCTAGCTACTATTCTCCAGTAGAGAGTTTTAAAAATGTGGAAAATAGGTCCCACTCTTGCTCAACTTGAACAACCCCAGCGGTGACGCCACCGTCCAGCAACTCGTCCCCTAGCTTCATTTTCTCCTCGCCACTGCCAGATGATGCCATCGGAAAAATATGCTCGCCGGACAGCGGTCGAGGTTGATTTTGTTTGATTCCGTGGCAACTTCGAGAGAATAAGGCATGGTTACTAACAAAGCTGCGACCGGAGGGCCATGGGAGCACAGCTGCTACTGCTCGGGTTGTAGAGGTCGGCGTCGCAGAGGGCCATGTCTTGTGCAGGTCCCGTCGCATTCTGTTGTGTGCTCGCCCTCTCTTTTTTCTTGGTTTTTGATCGGTTTGTTAAAGATGGGAAAGGGGCAAAGGGAAGAGCGGGGTTGCCGAATTGTTTCTCAGAGTCGGACGCTTCGGGATTTCATCAAGCGTTTAGTCTACCGTGACATTGATTGGTATATGAAAGGGATCTCACTAATGTCAAGCGTGCGTACATGGAAGATAGAAGGTGTACATGAGAGATAAAACTTCAATATACACGTTGCATGGTAAACCCAGCACGGGGCACTTCTAGGTACTATTCTCCAGCAGAGAGTTTTCAAAATGTGGAAAAGAGGTCCCACTCTTGCTCAACTTGAACAACCCCAGCGGTGACGCCACCGTCCAGCAACTCCTCCCCTAGCTTCATTTTCTTCTCGCCACCGCCGGACGATGCCACCGGAAAGATCTGCTCGCCGGACAGCGGTCGAGGTTGATTTTGTTTGATTCCGTGGCGACTTCGAGAGAATAAGTCATGGTTTCTGACAAAGCTGCGACCGTAGGGCCATGGGAGCGCAACTGCTACTGCTCGGGTTGTAGAGGTCGGCGTCGCAGAGGGCCATGTCTTGTTCAGGTCCCAGCATTCTGTTGTGTGCTCACCCACTCTTCTTTTCTTGGTTTTTGATCGGTTTGTTCAAGATTGGAAAGGGGCAAAGGGAAGAGCGGGGTTGCCGAATTGTTTCTCAGAGCCAAACGCTTCGGTATTTCATCAAGTGTTTAGTCTACCGTCACATTGATTGGTATATGGAAGGGATCTCACTAATGTCAAGCGTGCGTACATGGTAGATAGAAGGTGTACATGAGAGATAAAACTTCAATTTACCCATTGCATGGTAAACCCAGCACGGGGCACTGCTAGGTACTATTCTCCAGCAGAGAGTTCTAAAAATGTGGAAAATAGGTCCCACTTTTGCTCAACTTGAACAACCCCAGCGGTGACGCCACCGTCCAGCAACTCCTCCCCTAGCTTCATTTTCTCCTCGCCACCGCCGGACGATGCCACCGGAAAAATCTGCTCGCCGGACAGCGATCGAGGTTGATTTTGTTTGATTTCGTGGTGACTTCGAGAGAATAAGGCATGGTTTCTGACAAAGCTGCGACCGGAGGGCCATGGGAGCACAGCTGCTACTGCTCGGGTTGTAGAGGTCGGCGTCGTAGAGGGCCATGTCTTGTTCAGGTCCCGTCGCATTCTGTTGTGTGCTCGCCCACTCTTTTTTCTTGGTTTTTGATCGGTTTGTTAAAGATGGGAAAGGGGCAAAGGGAAGAGCGGGGTTGCCGAATTGTTTCTCAGAGCCAAACGCTTCGGTATTTCATCAAGTGTTTAGTCTACCGTCACATTGATTGGTATATGAAAGGGATCTCACTAATGTCAAGCGTGCGTACATGGAAGATAGAAGGTGTACATGAGAGATAAAACTTCAATATACACGTTGCATGGTAAACCCAGCACGGGGCACTTCTAGGTACTATTCTCCAGCAGAGAGTTTTCAAAATGTGGAAAATAGGTCCCACTCTTGCTCAACTTGAACAACCCCAGCGGTGACGCCACCGTCCAGCAACTCCTCCCCTAGCTTCATTTTCTCCTCGCCACCACCGGACGATGCCACCGGAAAAATCTGCTTGCCGGACAGCGATCGAGGTTGATTTTGTTTGATTTCGTGGTGACTTCGAGAGAATAAGGCATGGTTTCTGACAAAGCTGCGACCGGAGGGCCATGGGAGCACAGCTGCTACTGCTCGGGTTGTAGAGGTCGGCGTCGTAGAGGGCCATGTCTTGTTCAGGTCCCGTCGCATTATGTTGTGTGCTCGCCCACTCTTCTTTTCTTTGTTTCTGATTGGTTTGTTAAAGATGGGAAAGGGGCAAAGGGAAGAGTAGGGTTGCCGAATTGTTTATCAGAGCCGGACGCTTCGGGATTTTATCAAGTGTTTAGTCTACCGTCACATTGATTGGTATATGAAAGGGATCTCACTAATGTCAAGCGTGCCTACATGGTAGATAGAAGGTGTACATGAGAGATAAAACTTCAATTTACCCGTTGCATGGTAAACCCGGGACGGGGCACTGCTAGGTATTATTCTCCAGTAGAGAGTTGTAAAAATGTGGAAAATAGGTCCCACTCTTGCTCAACTTGAACAACCCCAGCGGTGACGCCACCGTCCAGCAACTCCTCCCCTAGCTTCATTTTCTCCTCGCCACCGCCGGACGATGCCATCGGAAAAATCTGCTCGCCGGACAGCGGTCGAGGTTGATTTTGTTTGATTCCGTGGCGACTTCGAGAGAATAAGGCATGGTTTCAAACAAAGCTGCGACCGTAGGGCCATGGGAGCGCAACTGCTACTGCTCGGGTTGTAGAGGTCGGAACCGCAGAGAGCCATGTCTTGTTCAGGTCCCATCGCATTCTGTTGTGTGCTCACCCACTCTTCTTTTCTTGGTTTTTGATCGGTTTGTTAAAGATTGGAAAGGGGCAAAGGGAAGAGCGGGGTTGCCGAATTGTTTCTCAGAGCTAGACGCTTCGGGATTTCATCAAGTGTTTAGTCTACCGTCACATTGATTGGTATATGAAAGGGATCTCACTAATGTCAAGCGTGCGTACATGGTAGATAGAAGGTGTACATGAGAGATAAAAGTTTAATTTACCCGTTTCATTGTAAACCCTGCATGGGGCACTGCTAGGTACTATTCTCCAGTAGAGAGTTTTAAAAATGTGGAAAATAGGTCCCACTCTTGCTCAACTTGAACAACCCCAGCGGTGACGCCACCGTCCAGCAACTCCTCCCCTAGCTTCATTTTCTCCTCGCCACTGCCAGATGATGCCATCGGAAAAATCTGCTCGCCGGACAGCGGTCGAGGTTGATTTTGTTTGATTCCGTGGCAACTTCGAGAGAATAAGGCATGGTTACTAACAAAGCTGCGACCGGAGGGCCATGGGAGCACAGCTGCTACTGCTCGGGTTGTAGAGGTCGGCGTCGCAGAGGGCTATGTCTTGTGCAGGTCCCGTCGCATTCTGTTGTGTGCTCGCCCTCTCTTTTTTCTTGGTTTTTGATCGGTTTGTTAAAGATGGGAAAGGGGCAAAGGGAAGAGCGGGGTTGCCGAATTGTTTCTCAGAGTCGGACGCTTCGGGATTTCATCAAGCGTTTAGTCTACCGTGACATTGATTGGTATATGAAAGGGATCTCACTAATGTCAAGCGTGCGTACATGGAAGATAGAAGGTGTACATGAGAGATAAAACTTCAATATACACGTTGCATGGTAAACCCAGCACGGGGCACTTCTAGGTACTATTCTCCAGCAGAGAGTTGTCAAAATGTGGAAAAGAGGTCCCACTCTTGCTCAACTTGAACAACCCCAGCGGTGACGCCACCGTCCAGCAACTCCTCCCCTAGCTTCATTTTCTTCTCGCCACCGCCGGACGATGCCACCGGAAAGATCTGCTCGCCGGACAGCGGTCGAGGTTGATTTTGTTTGATTCCGTGGCGACTTCGAGAGAATAAGTCATGGTTTCTGACAAAGCTGCAACCGTAGGGCCATGGGAGCGCAACTGCTACTGCTCGGGTTGTAGAGGTCGGCGTCGCAGAGGGCCATGTCTTGTTCAGGTCCCAGCATTCTGTTGTGTGCTCACCCACTCTTCTTTTCTTGGTTTTTGATCGGTTTGTTCAAGATTGGAAAGGGGCAAAGGGAAGAGCGGGGTTGCCGAATTGTTTCTCAGAGCCAAACGCTTCGGTATTTCATCAAGTGTTTAGTCTACCGTCACATTGATTGGTATATGGAAGGGATCTCACTAATGTCAAGCGTGCGTACATGGTAGATAGAAGGTGTACATGAGAGATAAAACTTCAATTTACCCGTTGCATGGTAAACCCAGCACGGGGCACTGCTAGGTACTATTCTCCAGTAGAGAGTTCTAAAAATGTGGAAAATAGGTCCCACTTTTGCTCAACTTGAACAACCCCAGCGGTGACGCCACCGTCCAGCAACTCCTCCCCTAGCTTCATTTTCTCCTCGCCACCGCCGGACGATGCCACCGGAAAAAATCGGCTCGCCGGACAGCGATCGAGGTTGATTTTGTTTGATTTCGTGGTGACTTCGAGAGAATAAGGCATGGTTTCTAACAAAGCTGCGACCGGAGGGCCATGGGAGCACAGCTGCTACTGCTCGGGTTGTAGAGGTCGGCGTCGTAGAGGTCCATGTCTTGTTCAGGTCCCGTCGCATTCTGTTGTGTGCTCGCCCACTCTTTTTTCTTGGTTTTTGATCGGTTTGTTAAAGATGGGAAAGGGGCAAAGGGAAGAGCGGGGTTGCCGAATTGTTTCTCAGAGTCGGACGCTTCGGGATTTCATCAAGCGTTTAGTCTACCGTGACATTGATTGGTATATGAAAGGGATCTCACTAATGTCAAGCGTGCGTACATGGAAGATAGAAGGTGTACATGAGAGATAAAACTTCAATATACACGTTGCATGGTAAACCCAGCACGGGGCACTTCTAGGTACTATTCTCCAGCAGAGAGTTTTCAAAATATGGAAAATAGGTCCCACTCTTGCTCAACTTGAACAACCCCAGCGGTGACGCCACCGTCCAGCAACTCCTCCCCTAGCTTCATTTTCTTCTCGCCACCGGCGGACGATGCCACCGGAAAGATCTGCTCGCCGGACAGCAGTCGAGGTTGATTTTGTTTGATTCCGTGGCGACTTCGAGAGAATAAGTCATGGTTTCTGACAAAGCTGCGACCGTAGGGCCATGGGAGCGCAACTGCTACTGCTCGGGTTGTAGAGGTCGGCGTCGCAGGGGGCCATGTCTTGTTCAGGTCCCAGCATTCTGTTGTGTGCTCACCCACTCTTCTTTTCTTGGTTTTTGATCGGTTTTTTCAAGATTGGAAAGGGGCAAAGGGAAGAGCGGGGTTGCCGAATTGTTTCTCAGAGTCGGACGCTTCGGGATTTCATCAAGCGTTTAGTCTACCGTGACATTGATTGGTATATGAAAGGGATCTCACTAATGTCAAGCGTGCGTACATGGAAGATAGAAGGTGTACATGAGAGATAAAACTTCAATATACACGTTGCATGGTAAACCCAGCACGGGGCACTTCTAGGTACTATTCTCCAGCAGAGAGTTTTCAAAATATGGAAAATAGGTCCCACTCTTGCTCAACTTGAACAACCCCAGCGGTGACGCCACCGTCCAGCAACTCCTCCCCTAGCTTCATTTTCTTCTCGCCACCGGCGGACGATGCCACCGGAAAGATCTGCTCGCCGGACAGCAGTCGAGGTTGATTTTGTTTGATTCCGTGGCGACTTCGAGAGAATAAGTCATGGTTTCTGACAAAGCTGCGACCGTAGGGCCATGGGAGCGCAACTGCTACTGCTCGGGTTGTAGAGGTCGGCGTCGCAGGGGGCCATGTCTTGTTCAGGTCCCAGCATTCTGTTGTGTGCTCACCCACTCTTCTTTTCTTGGTTTTTGATCGGTTTTTTCAAGATTGGAAAGGGGCAAAGGGAAGAGCGGGGTTGCCGAATTGTTTCTCAGAGCCAAACGCTTCGGTATTTCATCAAGTGTTTAGTCTACCGTCACATTGATTGGTATATGGAAGGGATCTCACTAATGTCAAGCGTGCGTACATGGTAGATAGAAGGTGTACATGAGAGATAAAACTTCAATTTACCCATTGCATGGTAAACCCAGCACGGGGCACTGCTAGGTACTATTCTCCAGCAAAGAGTTCTAAAAATGTGGAAAATAGGTCCCACTTTTGCTCAACTTGAACAACCCCAGCAGTAACGCCACCGTCCAGCAACTCCTCCCCTAGCTTCATTTTCTCCTCGCCACCGCCGGACGATGCCACCGGAAAAATCTGCTTGCCGGACAGCGGATCGACGTTGATTTTGTTTGATTTCATGGTGACTTCGAGAGAATAAGGCATGGTTTCTGACAAAGCTGCGACCGGAGGGCCATGGGAGCACAGCTGCTACTGCTCGGGTTGTAGAGGTCGGCGTCGTAGAGGGCCATGTCTTGTTCAGGTCCCGTCGCAATCTGTTGTGTGCTCGCCCACTCTTCTTTTCTTGTTTTTGATCGGTTTTTTAAAGATTGGAAAGGGGCAAAGGGAAGAGCAGGGTTGCCGAATTGTTTCTCAGAGCCAGACGCTTCGGGATTTCATCAAGTGTTTAGTCTACCGTCACATTGATTGGTATATGAAAGGGATCTCACTAATGTCAAGCGTGCGTACGTGGTAGATAGAAGGTGTACATGAGAGATAAAACTTCATATACCCGTTGCATGGTAAACCCAGCACGGGGCACTGCTAGGTACTATTCTCCAGCAGAGAGTTCTAAAAATGTCTGAAAATAGGTCCCAGCTCTTGCTCAACTTGAACAACCCCAGCGGTGACGCCACCGTCCAGCAACTCCTCCCCTAGCTTCATTTTCTCCTCGCCACCGCCGGACGATGCCACCGGAAAAATCTGCTCGCCGGACAGCGGTCGAGGTTGATTTTGTTTGATTCCGTGGCTGACTTCGAGAGAATAAGGCATGGTTTCTGACAAAGCTGCGACCAGTAGGGCCATGGGAGCACAGCTGCTACTGCTCGGGTTGTAGAGGTCGGCGTCGCAGAGGGCCATGTCCTTGTTCAGGTCCCGTCGCATTCTGTTGTGTGCTCAGCCCACTCTTCTTTTCTTGGTTTTTGATCGGTTTGTTAAGATTGGAAAGGGGCAAAGGGAAGAGCGGGGTTACCGAATTGTTTCTCAGAGCCAGACGCTTCGTGATTTCATCAAGTGTTTAGTCTACCTGTCACATTGATTGGTATATGAAAGGGATCTCACTAATGTCAAGCGTGCGTACATGGTAGATAGAAGGTGTACATGAGAGGATAACACTTCAATTTACCCGTTGCATGGTAAACCCTAGCACGAGGCACTGCTAGGTACTATTCTCCTAGCAGAGAGTTCTAAAAATGTGGAAAATAGGTCCCACTTTTGCTCAACTTGAACAACCCCAGCGGTGACGCCACCGTCCAGCAACTCCTCCCCTAGCTTCATTTTCTTCTCGCCACCGCCGGACGATGCCACCGAAAAAATCTGCTCGCCGAACAGCAGTCGAGGTTGATTTTGTTTGATTCCGTGGCGACTTCGAGAGAATAAGGCATGGTTTCTGACAAAGCTGCGACCATAGGGCCATGGGAGCGCAACTGCTACTGCTCGGGTTGTAGAGGTCGGCTGTCGCAGAGGGCCATGTCTTGTTCAGATCCCAGCATTCTATTGTGTGCTCACCCACTCTTCTTTTCTTGGTTTTTGATCGGTTTGTTGAATATTCGAAAGGGGCAAAGGGAAGAGCGGGCTTGCCGAATTGTTTCTCAGAGCCAGACGCTTCGGGATTTCATCAAGTGTTTAGTCTACCGTCACATTGATTGGTATATGAAAGGGATCTCACTAATGTCAAGCGTGCGTACATAGTAGATAGAAGGTGTACATGAGAGATAAAACTTCATTTACCCATTGCATGGTAAACCCAGCACGGGGCACTGCTAGGTACTACTCTCCAGCAGAGAGTTCTAAAAAGGTGGAAAATAGGTCCCACTTTTTCTCAACTTGAACAACCCCAGCGGTGACGCCACCGTCCAGCAACTCCTCCCCTAGCTTCATTTTCTCCTCGCCACCGCCAGGACGATGCCACCGGAAAAATCTGCTCGCCGGACAGCGGTCGAGGTTGATTTTGTTTGATTCCGTGGTGACTTCGAGAGAATAAGGCATGGTTTCTGACAAAGCTGCGACCAGAGGGCCATGGGAGCACAGCTGCTACTGCTCGGGTTGTAGAGGTCGGCGTCGCAGAGGGCCATGTCCTTGTTCAGGTCCCGTCGCATTCTGTTGTGTGCTCGCCCACTCTTCTTTTCTAGGTTTTTGATCAGGTTTGTTGAAGATTGGAAAGGGGCAAAGGGAAGAGCAGGGTTGCCGAATTGTTTCTCAGAGCCGGACGCTTCGGGATTTCATCAAGTGTTTAGTCTACCGTCACATTGATTGGTATATGAAAGGGATCTCACTAATGTCAAGCGTGCGTACGTTGTAGATAGAAGGTGTACATGAGAGATAAAACTTAATTACCCGTTGCACTGGTAAACCCAGCACGGGGCACTGCTAGGTACTATTCTCCAGCAGAGAGTTCTAAAAATGTGGAAAATAGGTCCCAGTCTTGCTCAACTTGAATAACCCCAGCGGTGACGCCACCGTCTAGCAACTCCTCCCCTAGCTTCCTTTTCTCCTCGCCACCGTCGGACGATGCCATCGGAAAAATCTGCTCGCCGGACAGCGGTCGAGGTTGATTTTGTTTGATTCCGTGGTGACTTCAAGAGAATAAGGCATGGTTTCTGACAAAGCTGCGACCAGAGGGCCATGGGAGGCACAGCTGCTACTGCTCGGGTTGTAGAGGTCGGCGTCGCAGAGGGCCATGCCTTGTTCAGGTCCCGTCGCATTCTGTTGTGTGCTCGCCCACTCTTCTTTTCTTGGTTTCTGATCGGTTTGTTAAAGATTGGAAAGGGGCAAAGGGAAGAGCGGGGTTGACCGAATTGTTTCTCAGAGCCGGACGCTTCGGGATTTCATCAAGTGTTTAGTCTACCGTCACATTGATTGGTATATGAAAGGGATCTCACTAATGTCAAGCGTGCGTACATGGTAGATAGAAGGTGTACATGAGAGATAAAACTTCATTTTACCCGTTGCATGGTAAAACCAGCACGGGGCACTGCTAGGTACTATTCTCCAGCAGAGAGTTTTAATAATCTGGAAAATAGGCCTCACTCTTGCTCAACTTGAACAACCCCAGCGGTGACGCCACCGTCCAGCAAGTCCTCCCCTAGCTTCATTTTCTCCTCGCTACCGCCGGACGATGCCACCGGAAAAATCTGCTCGCCGGACAGCGATCGAGGTTGATTTTGTTTGATTCCATGGTGACTTTGAGAGAATAAGGCATGGTTTCTGATAAAGCTGCGACCGGAGGGCCATGGGAGCATAGCTGCTACTGCTCGGGTTGTAGAGGTCGGCGTCAAGAGGGCCATGTCTTGTTCAGATCCCAGCATTCTGTGTTGTGCTCACCCACTCTTCTTTTCTTGGTTTTTGATCGGTTTGTTGAATATTGGAAAGGGGCAAAGGGAAGAGCGGGGTTGCCGAATTGTTTCTCAGAGCCAGACGCTTCGGGATTTCATCAAGTGTTTAGTCTACCGTCACATTGATTGGTATATGAAAGGGATCTCACTAATGTCAAGTGTGCGTACGTGGTAGATAGAAGGTGTACATGAGAGATAAAACTTCATTTTACCCATTGCATGGTAAACCCAGCACGGGGCATTGCTAGGTACTATTCCCCAGCAGAGAGTTTTAAAAATGTGGAAAATAGGTCTCACTCTTGCTCAACTTGAACAACCCCAGCGGTGACGCCACCATCCAGCAACTCCTCCCCTAGCTTCATTTTCTCCTCGCCACCGCCGGACGATGCCACCGGAAAAATCTGCTCGCCGGACAGCGGTCGAGGTTGATTTTTTTTGATTCCGTGTCGACTTGGAGGGAATACGACATGGTTTCTGACAAAGCTGCGACCGTAGGGCCATGTGAGCGCAACTGCTACTTCTCGGGTTGTAGAGGTCGCCGTCGCAGAGGGCCATGCCTTGTTCAGGTGCCATCGCATTCTGTTGTGTGCTCACCCACTCTTCTTTTCTTGGTTTTTGATCGGTTTGTTAAAGATTGGAAAGGGGCAAAGGGAAGAGCGGGGTTGCCGAATTGTTTCTCAGAGCCGGACGCTTCGGCATTTCATCAAGTGTTTAGTCTACCGTCACATTGATTGGTATATGAAAGGGATCTCACTAATGTCAAGCGTGCGTACATGGTAGATAGAATGTGTACATGAGAGATAAAACTTCAATTTACCCGTTGCATGGTAAACCCGGCATGGGGCACTGCTAGGTACTATTCTCCAGCAGAGAGTTTTAAAAATGTGGAAAATAGGTCCCACTCTTGCTAAACTTGAACAACCCAGCGGTGACGGCACCGTCCAGCAACTCCTCCCCTAGCTTCATTTTCTGCTCGCCACCGCCGGACGATGCCACCGAAAAAACTGCTCGCCGGACAGCGGTCGAGGTTGATTTTGCTTGATTCTGTGGCGACTTCGAGAGAATATGGCATGGTTTCTGACAAAGCTACGACCGTAGGGCCATGTGAGCGCAACTGCTACTGCTCGGGTTGTAGAGGTCGGCGCCACAGAGGGCCATGTCTTGCTCAGGTCCCAGCATTCTGTTGTGTGCTCACCCCCTCTTCTTTTCTTGGTTTTTGATCGGTTTGTTAAAGATTATAAAGGGGCAAAGGGAAGGGCGGGGTTGCCGAATTGTTTCTCAGAGCCAGACGCGTCGGGATTTCATCAAGTGTTTAGTCTACCGTCAAATTGATTGGTATATGAAAGGGATCTCACTAATGTCAAGCGTGCGTACATGGTAGATAGAAGGTGTACATGAGAGATAAAACTTCATTTTACCCGT
Source organism: Avena eriantha (assembly GCA_910589775.1). Classification (NCBI taxonomy): domain Eukaryota; kingdom Viridiplantae; phylum Streptophyta; class Magnoliopsida; order Poales; family Poaceae; genus Avena; species Avena eriantha. The sequence goes on from OU342742.1 coordinate 124,119,452, forward strand.
TGCATGGTAAACCCAGCACGGGGCACTACTAGGTACTATTCTCCAGCAGAGAGTTTTAATAATGTGGAAAATAGGTCTCACTCTTGCTCAACTTGAACAACCCCAGCGGTGACGCCACCGTCCAGCAACTCCTCCCCTAGCTTCATTTTCTCCTCGCCACCGACGGACGATGCCACCGGAAAAATCTGCTCACCGGACAGCGATCGAGGTTGATTTTGTTTGATTCCGTAGTGACTTCGAGAGAATAAGGCATGGTTTCTGATAAAGCTGCGACCGGAGGGCCATGGGAGCATAGCTGCTACTGCTCGGGTTGTAGAGGTCGCGTCGCAGAGGGCCATGTCTTGTTCAGGTCCCGTCGCATTCTGTTGTGTGCTCGCCCACTCTTCTTTTCTTGGTTTTTGATCGGTTTGTTAAAGATGGGAAAGGGGCAAAGGGAAGAGCGGGGTTGCCGAATTGTTTCTCAGAGCCGGACGCTTCGAGATTTCATCAAGTGTTTAGTCTACCGTCACATTGATTGGTATATGAAAGGGATCTCAGTAATGTCAAGCGTGCGTACATGGTAGATAGAAGGTGTACATGAGAGATAAAACTTCAATTTACCCGTTGCATGGTAAACCCAGCACGGGGCACTGCTAGGTATTATTCCCCAACAGAGAGTTGTAAAATATGGAAAATAGGTCTCACTCTTGCTCAACTTGAACAACCCCAGCGGTGATGCCACCGTCCAGCAACTCCTCCCCTAGCTTCATTTTCTCCTCGCCACCACTGGACGATGCCACCGAAAAAATCTGCTCGCCGGACAGCGGTCGAGGTTGATTTTGTTTGATTCCGTGGCGACTTCGAGAGAATAAGGCATGGTTTCTGACAAAGCTGCGACCAGAGGGCCATGGGAGCGCAACTGCTACTGCTCGGGTTGTAGAGGTCGGCGTTGCAGAGGGCCATGTCTTGTTCAGATCCCAGCATTCTGTTGTGTGCTCACCCACTCTTCTTTTCTTGGTTTTTGATCAGTTTGTTGAATATTGGAAAGGGGCAAAGGGAAGAGCGGCGTTGCCGAATTGTTTCTCAGAGCCAGACGCTTCGGGATTTCATCAAGTGTTTAGTCTACCGTCACATTGATTGGTATATGAAAGGGATCTCACTAATGTCAAGCGTGCGTGCATGGTAGATAGAAGGTGTACATGAGAGATAAAACTTCATTTTACCCATTGCATGGTAAACCCAGCACGGGGCACTGCTAGGTACTATTCCCCAACAGAGAGTTTTCAAAATGTGAAAAATAGGTCTCACTCTTGCTCAACTTGAACAACCCCAGCGGTGCGCCACCGTCCAGCAACTCCTCCCCTAGCTTCATTTTCTCCTCGCCACCACCGGGCGATGCCACCGGAAAAATCTGCTCGCCGGACAGCGGTCGAGGTTGATTTGTTTTGATTCCGTGTCGACTTGGAGGGAATACGACATGGTTTCTGACAAAGCTGCGACCGTAGGGCCATGGAGCGCAACTGCTACTGCTCGGGTTGTAGAGGTCCGCGTCGTAGAGGGCCATGTCTTGTTCAGGTGTCATCGCATTCTGTTGTGTGCTCACCCTCTCTTTTTTTCTTGGTTTTTGATCGTTTTGTTAAAGATTGGAAAGGGGCAAAGGGAAGAGCGGGGTTGCCGAATTGTTTCTCAGAGCTGGACGCATCGGGATTTCATCAAGTGTTTAGTCTACCGTCACATTGAAAGGGATCTCACTAATGTCAAGCGTGCGTACATGGTAGATAGAATGTGTACATGAGAGATAAAACTTCAATTTACCCGTTGCATGGTAAACCCGGCATGGGGCACTGCTAGGTACTATTCTCTAGCAGAGAGTTTTAAAAATGTGAAAAATAGGTCCCACTCTTGCTCAACTTGAACAACCCCAGCGGTGACGCCACCATCCAGCAACTCCTCCCTAGCTTCATTTTCTCCTCGCCACCGCCGGACGATGCCACCGGAAAAATCTGATCGCCGGATAGCGGTCGAGTTTGATTTTGTCTGATTCCGTGGCAACTTCGAGAGAATAAGACATGGTTTCTGACAAAGCTACGATCGTAGGGCCATGGGAGCGCAACTGCTACTGCTCGGGTTGTAGAGGTCGGCGTCACAGAGGGCCATGTCTTGTTCAGGTCCCAGCATTCTGTTGTGTGGTCACCCACTCTTCTTTTCTTGGTTTTTGATCGGTTTGTTAAAGATTATAAAGGGGCAAAGGGAAGAGCGGGGTTGCCGAATTGTTTCTCAGAGCCAGACGCGTCGGGATTTCATCAAGTGTTTAGTCTGCCGTCACATTGATTGGTATATGAAAGGGATCTCACTAATGTCAAGCGTGCGTACATGCTAGATAGAAGGTGTACATTAGAGATAAAACTTCATTTTACCCGTTGCATGGTAAACCCAGCACGGGGCACTGCTAGGTACTATTCTCCAGGAGAGAGTTTTAATAATGTGGAAAATAGGTCTCACTCTTGCTCAACTTGAACAACCCCAGCGGTGACGCCACCGTCCAGCAACTCCTCCCCTAGCTTCATTTTCTCCTCGCCACCGCCGGGCGATTCCACCGGAAAAATCTACTCGCCGGACAGCGACCGAGGCTGATTTTGTTTGATTCCGTGGTGACTTCGAGAGAATAAGGCATGGTTTCTGATAAAGCTGCGACCGGAGGGCCATGGGAGCATAGCTTCTACTGCTCGGGTTGTAGAGGTCGCGTCGCAGAGGGCCATGTCTTGTTCAGGTCCCGTCGCATTCTGTTGTGTGCTCGCCCACTCTTATTTTCTTGGTTTTTAATCGGTTTGTTAAATATGGGAAAGGGGCAAAGGGCAGAGCGGGGTTGCCGAATTGTTTCTCAGAGCCGGACGCTTCGAGATTTCATCAAGTGTTTAGTCTACCGTCACATTGATTGGTATATGAAAGGGATCTCACTAATGTCAAGCGTGCGTACATGGTAGATAGAAGGTGTACATGAGAAATAAAACTTCAATTTACCCGTTGCATGGTAAACCCAGCACGGGGCACTGCTAGGTATTATTCTCCAGCAGAGAGTTGTAAAAATATGGAAAATAGGTCTCAATCTTGCTCAACTTGAACAACCCCAGCGGTGATGCCACCATCCAGCAACTCCTCCCCTAGCTTCATTTTCTTCTCGCCACCGCAGGACGATGCCACCGGAAAAATCTGCTCGCCGGACAGCGGTCGAGGTTGATTTTGTCTGATTCCGTGGCGACTTTGAGGGAATAAAGCATGGTTTCTGACAAAGCTGCGACCAGAGGGCCATGGGAGCACAACTGCTACTGCTCGGGTTGTAGAAGTCGGCATCGCAGAGGGCCATGTCTTGTTCAGGTCCCGTCACATTATGTTGTGTGCTCGCCCACTCTTCTTTTCTTGGTTTTTGATCGGTTTGTTAAAGATTGGAAAGGGGCAAAGGGAAGAGCGGGGTTGCCGAATTGTTTCTCAGAGCCGGACGCTTTGGGGTTTCATCAAGTTTTTAGTCTACCGTCACATGGATTGGTATATGAAAGGGATCTCACTAATGTCAAGCATGCGTACATGGTAGATAGAAGGTGTACATGAGAGATAAAACTTCAATATACCCGTTGCATGGTAAACCCAACACGGGGCACTGCTAGGTACTATTCTCCAGCAGAGAGTTTTAAAAATGTGGAAAATAGGTCCCACTCTTGCTCAACTTAAACAACCCAGCGGTGACGCCACCGTCCAGCAACTGCTCCCCTAGCTTCATTTTCTGCTCGCCACCGCCGGACGATGCCACCGGAAAATCTGCTTGCCGGACAGTGGTCGAGGTTGATTTTGTTTGATTCCGTGGCGACTTCGAGAGACTAAGGCATGGTTTATGAAAAAGCTGCGACCGTAGGGCCATGGGAGCGCAACTGCTACTGCTCGGGTTGTAAAGGTCGGCGTCGCAGAGGGCCATGTCTTGTTCAGGTCCCAGCATTCTGTTGTGTGCTCACCCACTCTTCTTTTCCTGGTTTTTGATCGGTTTGTTGAAGATTGGAAAGGGGCAAATGGAAGAGCGGGGTTGCCGAATTGTTTCTCAGACCCAGACGCTTCGGGATTTCATCAAGTGTTTAGTCTACCGTCACATTGATTGGTATATGAAAGGGATCTCACTAATGTCAATCATGCGTACATGGTAGATAGAAGGTGTACATGAGAGATAAAACTTCAATATACCCGTTGCATGGTAAACCCAGCACAGGGCACTGCTAGCTACTATTCTCCAGCAGAGAGTTTTAAAAATGTGGAAAATAGGTCCCACTCTTGCTCAACTTGAACAACCCCAGCGGTGACGTCACCATCCAGCAACTCCTCCCCTACCTTCATTTTCTCCTCGCCACCGCCGGACGATGCCACCGGAAAAATCTGCTCGCCAGACAGCGGTCGAGGTTGATTTTGTCTGATTCCGTGGCAACTTCGAGAGAATAAGGCATGGTTTCTGACAAAGCTACGACCGTAGGGCCATGGGAGCGCAACTGCTACTGCTCGGGTTGTAGAGGTCGGCGTCACAGAGGGCCATGTCTTGTTCAGGTCCCAGCATTCTGTTGTGTGCTCACCCACTCTTCTTTTCTTGGTTTTTGATCGGTTTGTTAAAGATTATAAAGGGGCAAAGGGAAGAGCGGGCTTGCCGAATTGTTTCTCAGAGCCAGACGCGTCGGGATTTGATCAAGTGTTTAGTCTACCGTCACATTGATTGGTATATGAAAGGGATCTCACTAATGTCAAGCGTGCGTACATGGTAGATAGAAGGTGTACATGAGAGATAAAACTTCATTTTACCCGTTGCATGGTAAACCCAGCACGAGGCACTGCTAGGTACTATTCTCCAGGAGAGAGTTTTAATAATGTGGAAAATAGGTGTCACTCTTGCTCAACTTGAACAACCCCAGCGGTGATGCCACCATCCAGCAACTCCTCCCCTAGCTTCATTTTCTCCTCGCCACCGCCGGACGATGCAACCGGAAAAATCTGCTCGCCGGACAGCGATTGAGGTTGGTTTTGTTTGATTCCGTGGTGACTTCGAGAGAATAAAGCATGGTTTCTGATAAAGCTGTGACCGGAGGGCCATGGGAGCATAGCTTCTACTTCTCGGGTTGTAGAGGTCGCATCGCAGAGGGCCATGTCTTGTTCAGGTCCCGTCGCATTCTGTTGTGTGCTCGCCCACTCTTCTTTTCTTGATTTTTGATCGGTTTGTTAAAGAAGGGAAAGGGGCAAAGGGAAGAGCGGGGTTGCCGAATTGTTTCTCAGAGCCGGACGCTTCGAGATTTCATCAAGTGTTTAGTCTACCGTCACATTGATTAGTATATGAAAGGGATCTCACTAATGTCAAGCGTGCGTACATGGTAGATAGAAGGTGTACATGAGAGATAAAACTTCAATATACCCGTTGCATGGTAAACCCAACACGGGGCACTGCTAGGTACTATTCTCCAGCAGAGAGTTTTAAAAATGTGGAAAATAGGTCCCACTCTTGCTCAACTTGAACAACCCAGCGGTGACGCCACCGTCCAACAACTGCTCCCCTAGCTTCATTTTCTGCTCACCACCGCCGGACGATGCCACCGGAAAATCTGCTTGCCGGACAGTGGTCGAGGTTGATTTTGTCTGATTCCGTGGCGACTTTGAGGGAATAAAGCATGGTTTCTGACAAAGCTGCGACCAGAGGGCCATGGGAGCACAACTGCTACTGCTCGGGTTGTAGAAGTCGGCATCGCAGAGGGCCATGTCCTGTTCAGGTCCCGTCACATTATGTTGTGTGCTCGCCCACTCTTCTTTTCTTGGTTTTTGATCGGTTTGTTAAAGATTGGAAAGGGGCAAAGGGAAGAGCGGGGTTGCCGAATTGTTTCTCAGAGCCGGACGCTTTGGGGTTTCATCAAGTTTTTAGTCTACCGTCACATGGATTGGTATATGAAAGGGATCTCACTAATGTCAAGCATGCGTACATGGTAGATAGAAGGTGTACATGAGAGATAAAACTTCAATATACCCGTTGCATGGTAAACCCAGCACGGGGCACTGCTAGGTACTATTCTCCAGCAGAGAGTTTTAAAAATGTGGAAAATAGGTCCCACTCTTGCTCAACTTAAACAACCCAGCGGTGACGCCACCGTCCAGCAACTGCTCCCCTAGCTTCATTTTCTGCTCGCCACCGCCGGACGATGCCACCGGAAAATCTGCTTGCCGGACAGTGGTCGAGGTTGATTTTGTTTGATTCCGTGGCGACTTCGAGAGAATAAGGCATGGTTTCTGAAAAAGCTGCGACCGTAGGGCCATGGGAGCGCAACTGCTACTGCTCGGGTTGTAGAGGTCGGCGTCGCAGAGGGCCATGTCTTGTTCAGGTCCCAGCATTCTGTTGTGTGCTCACCCACTCTTCTTTTCCTGGTTTTTGATCGGTTTGTTGAAGATTGGAAAGGGGCAAATGGAAGAGCGGGGTTGCCGAATTGTTTCTCAGACCCAGACGCTTCGGGATTTCATCAAGTGTTTAGTCTAGCGTCACATTGATTGGTATATGAAAGGGATCTCACTAATGTCAATCATGCGTACATGGTAGATAGAAGGTGTACATGAGAGATAAAACTTCAATATACCCGTTGCATGGTAAACACAGCACAGGGCACTGCTAGCTACTATTCTCCAGCAGAGAGTTTTAAAAATGTGGAAAATAGGTCCCACTCTTGCTCAACTTGAACAACCCCAGCGGTGACGCCACCATCCAGCAACTCCTCTCCTACCTTCATTTTCTCCTCGCCACCGCCGGACGATGCCACCAGAAAAATCTGCCGCCGGACAGCGGTCGAGGTTGATTTTGTCTGATTCCGTGGTGACTTCGAGAGAATAAGGCATGGTTTCTGACAAACCTACGACCGTAGGGCCATGGGAGCGCAACTGCTACTGCTCGGGTTGTAGAGGTCGGCGTCACAGAGGGCCATGTCTTGTTCAGGTCCCAGCATTCTGTTGTGTGCTCACCCACTCTTCTTTTCTTGGTTTTTGATCGGTTTGTTAAAGATTATAAAGGGGCAAAGGGAAGAGCGGAGTTGCCGAATTGTTTCTCAGAGCCAGACGCGTCGGGATTTCATCAAGTGTTTAGTCTACCGTCAGATTGATTGGTATATGAAAGGGATCTCACTAATGTCAAGCGTGCGTACATGGTAGATAGAAGGTGTACATGAGAGATAAAACTTCATTTTACCCGTTGCACGGTAAACCCAGCACGGGGCACTGCTAGGTACTATTCTCCAGGAGAGAGTTTTAATAATGTGGAAAATAGGTGTCACTCTTGCTCAACTTGAACAACCCCAGCGGTGACGCCACCATCCAGCAACTCCTCCCCTAGCTTCATTTTCTCCTCGCCACCGCCGGACGATGCCACCGGAAAAATCTGCTCGCCGGACAGCGATTGAGGTTGGTTTTGTTTGATTCCGTGGTGACTTGGAGAGAATAAGGCATGGTTTCTGATAAAGCTGTGACCGGAGGGCCATGGGAGCATAGCTTCTACTTCTCGGGTTGTAGAGGTCGCATCGCAGAGGGCCATGTCTTGTTCAGGTGCCGTCGCATTCTGTTGTGTGCTCGCCCACTCTTCTTTTCTTGATTTTTGATCGGTTTGTTAAAGAAGGGAAAGGGGCAAAGGGAAGAGCGGGGTTGCCGAATTGTTTCTCAGAGCCGGACGCTTCGGGATTTCATCAAGTGTTTAGTCTACCGTCACATTGATTAGTATATGAAAGGGATCTCACTAATGTTAAGCGTGCGTACATGGTAGATAGAAGGTGTACATGAGAGATAAAACTTCAATTTACCCGTTGCATGGTAAACCCAGCACGGGGCACTGCTAGGTATTATTCCCCAGCAGAGAGTTGTAAAAATATGGAAAATAGGTCTCACTCTTGCTCAACTTGAACAACCCCAGCGATGATGCCACCATCCAGAAACTCCTCCCCTAGCTTCATTTTCTCCTCGCCACCGCCGGACGATGCCACCGGAAAAATCTGCTCGCCGGACAGCGGTCCAGGTTGATTTTGTCTGATTCCGTGGCGACTTTGAGAGAATAAGGCATGGTTTCTGAAAAAGCTACGACCGTAGGACCATGGGAGCGCAACTGCTACTGCTCGGGTTGTAGAGGTCGGCGTCACAGAGGGCCATGTCTTGTTCAGGTCCCAGCATTCTGTTGTGTGCTCACCCACTCTTCTTTTCTTGGTTTTTGATCGGTTTGTTAAAGATTATAAAGGGGCAAAGGGAAGAGCAGGGTTGCCGAATTGTTTCTCAGAGCCAGACGCGTCGGGATTTCATCAAGTGTTTAGTCTACCATCACATTGATTGGTATATGAAAGGGATCTCACTAATGTCATGCGTGCGTACATGGTAGATAGAAGGTGTACATGAGAGATAAAACTTCATTTTACCCGTTGCATGGTAAACCCAGCACGGGGCACTGCTAGGTACTATTCTCCAGCAGAGAGTTTTAATAATGTGGAAAATAGGTCTCACTCTTGCTCAACTTGAACAACCCCAGCGGTGACGCCACCGTCTAGCAACTCCTCCCATAGCTTCATTTTCTCCTCGCCACCGCCGGACGATGCCACTGGAAAAATCTGCTCGCCGGACAGCGATCGAGGTTGATTTTGTTTGATTCCGTGGTGACTTCGAAAGAATAAGGCATGGTTTCTGATAAAGCTGCGACCGGAGGGCCATGGGAGCATAGCTTCTACTGCTCGGGTTGTAGAGGTCGCGTCGCAGAGGGCCATGTCTTGTTCAGGTCTCGTCGCATTCTGTTGTGTGCTCGCCCACTCTTCTTTTCTTGGTTTTTGATCGGTTTGTTAAAGATGGGAAAAGGGCAAAGGGAAGAGTGGGGTTGCCGAATTGTTTCTCAGAGCCGGACGCTTCGAGATTTCATCAAGTGTTTAGTCTACCTTCACATTGATTGGTATATGAAAGGGATCTCACTAATGTCAAGCGTGCGTACATGGTAGATAGAAGGTGTACAAGAGAGATAAAACTTCAATATACCCGTTGCATGGTAAACCCGGCACGGGGCACTGTTAGGTACTATTCTCCAGCAGAGAGTTTAAAAAATGTGGAAAATAGGTCCCACTCTTGCTCAACTTGAACAACCCCAGCGGTGACGCCACCGTCCAGCAACTCCTCCCCTAGCTTCATTTACTCCTCGCCACCACCGGACGATTCCACCGGAAAAATCTGCTCGCCGGACAGCGGTCGAGGTTGATTTTGTTTGATTCCGTGGCGACTTCGAGAGAATAAGGCATGGTTTCTGACAAAGCTGCGACCGTAGGGCCATGGGAGCGCAACTGCTACTGCTCGGGTTGTAGAGGTCGGCGTCGCAGAGGGCCATGTCTTGTTCAAGTCCCAGCATTCTGTTGTGTGCTCACCCACTCTTCTTTTCTTGGTTTTTGATCGGTGTGTTAAAGATTGGAAAGGGGCAAAGGGAAGAGCGGGGTTGCCAAATTGTTTCTCAGAGCCAGACGCTTCGGGATTTCATCAAGTGTTTCGTCTACCGTCACATTGATTGGTATATGAAAGGGATCTCACAAATGTCAAGCGTGCCTACATGGAAGATAGAAGGTGTACATGAGAGATAAAACTTCATTTTACCCGTTGCATGGTAAATCCAGCACGGGGCACTGCTAGGTACTATTCTCCAGCAGAGAGTTTTAAAAATGTGGAAAATAGGTCTCACTCTTGCTCAACTTGAACAATCCCAGCGGTGACGCCACCGTCCAGCAACTCCTCCCCTAGCTTCATTTTCTCCTCGCCACCACCGGACGATGCCACCGGAAAAATCTGCTCGCCGGACAGCGGTCGAGGTTGATTTTGTTTGATTCGGTGGCGACTTGGAGGGAATAAGGCATGGTTTCTGACAAAGCTACGACCGGAGGGCCATGGGAGCACAGCTGCTACTGCTCGGGTTGTAGAGGTCGGCGCCGCAGAGGGCCATGTCTTGGTCAGGTCCCGTCGCATTCTGTTGTGTGCTCGCCCACTCTTCTTTTCTTGGTTTTTTATCGGTTTGTTAAAGATGGAAAAGGGGCAAAGGGAAGAGCGGGGTTGCTGAATTGTCTCTCAGAGCCGGGCGCTTCGGGATTTCATCAAGTGTTTAGTCTACCGCCACATTGATTGGTATATGAAAGGGATCTCACTAATGTCAAGCGTGCGTACATGGTAGGTAGAATGTGTACATGAGAGATAAAACTTCAATATACCCGTTGCATGGTAAACCCAGCACGGGGCACTGCTAGGTACTATTCTCCAGTAGAGAGTTGTAAAAATATGGAAAATAGGTCTCACTCTTGCTCAACTTGAACAACCCCAGCGGTGACGCCACCGTCCAGCAACTCCTCCCCTAGCTTCATTTTCTTCTCGCCACCGCCGGACGATGCCACCTGAAAAATCTGCTCGCCGGACAGCGGTCGAGGTTGATTTTGTTTGATTCCGTGTCGACTTCGAGAGAATAAGGCATGGTTTCTGACAAAGCTACGACCAGAGGGCCATGGGAGCACAGCTGCTACTGCTCGGGTTGTAGAGGTCGGCGTCGCAGAGGGCCATGTCTTGTTTAGGTCCCGTCACATTCTGTTGTGTGCTCGCCCACTCTAATTTTCTTGGTTTTTTATCGGTTTGTTAAAGATGGAAAAGGGGCAAAGGGAAGAGCGGGGTTGCCGAATTGTTTCTCAAAGCCGGACGCTTCGGGATTTCATCAAGTGTTTAGTCTACCGTCACATTGATTGGTATATGAAAGGGATCTCACTAATGTCAAGCGTGCGTACATGGAAGATAGAAGGTGTACATGAGAGATAAAACTTCAATTTACCCATTGCATGGTAAACCCAGCACGGGGCACTGCTAGGTACTATTCTCCAGCAGAGAGTTCTAAAAATGTGGAAAATAGGTCCCACTTTTGCTCAACTTGAACAACCCCAGCGGTGACGCCACCGTCCAGCAACTCCTCTCCTAGCTTCATTTTCTCCTCGCCACCGCCGGACGATGCCACCGGAAAAATCTGCTCGCCGGACAGCGATCGAGATTGATTTTGTTTGATTCCGTGGTGACTTCGAGAGAATAAGGCATGGTTTCTGATAAAGCTGCGACCGGAGGGCCATGGGAGCACAGCTGGTACTGCTCGGGTTATAGAGGTCGGCGTCGCAGAGGGCCATGTCTTCTTCAGGTCCCGTCGCATTCTGCTGTGTGCTCGCCCACTCTTCTTTTCTTGGTTTTTGATCAGTTTGTTAAAGATGGGAAAGGGGCAAAGGGAAGAGCGGGGTTGCCGAATTGTTTCTCAGAGCCGGACGCTTCGGGATTTCATCAAGTGTTTAGTCTACCGTCACATTGATTGGTATATGAAAGGGATCTCACTAATGTCAAGCGTGCGTACATGGTAGATAGAAGGTGTACATGAGAGATAAAACTTCAATATACCCGTTGCATGGTGAACCCGGCACGGGGCACTGTTAGGTACTATTCTCCAGCAGAGAGTTTAAAAAATGTGGAAAATAGGTCCCACTCTTGCTCAACTTGAACAACCCTAGCGGTGACGCCACTGTCCAGCAACTCCTCCCCTAGCTTCATTTTCTCCTCGCCACCGTCGAACGATGCCACCGGAAAAATCTGCTCGCCGGATAGCGGTCGAGGTTGAGTTTTTTGATTCTGTGGCGACTTCGAGGGAATAAGGCATGGTTTCTGACAAAGCTGCGACCAGAGGGCCATGGGAGCACAGCTGCTACTGCTCGGGTTGTAGAGGTCGGCGTCACAGAGGGCCATGTCTTGTTTAGGTCCCGTCACATTCTGTTGTGTGCTCGCCCACTCTTATTTTCTTGGTTTTTTATCGGTTTGTTAAAGATGGAAAAGGGGCAAAGGGAAGAGCGGGGTTGCCGAATTGTTTCTCAGAGCCGGACACTTCGGGATTTCATCAAGTGTTTAGTCTACCGTCACATTGATTGGTATATGAAAGGGATCTCACTAATGTCAAGCATGCGTACATGGTAGATAGAAGGTGTACATGAGAGATAAAACTTCAGTATACCCGTTGCATGGTAAACCCAGCACGGGGCACTGCTAGGTACTATTCTCCAGCAGAAAGTTTTAATAATGTGGAAAATAGGTCTCACTCTTGCTCAACCTGAACAACCCTAGCGGTGACGCCACCGTCCAGCAATTCCTCCCCTAGCTTCATTTTCTTCTCGCCACCGCCGGACGATGCCACCGGAAAAATCTGCTCGCCGGACAGCGGTCGAGGTTGATTTTGTTTGATTCCGTGGCGACTTCGAGAGAATAAGGCATGGTTTCTGACAAAGCTGCGACCGGAGGGCCATGGGAGCACAGCTGCTACTGCTCGGGTTGTAGAGGTCGGCGTCCCAGATGGCCATGTCTTGGTCAGGTCCCGTCGCATTCTGTTGTGTGCTCGCCCACTCTTCTTTTCTTGGTTTTTTATCGGTTTGTTAAAGATGGGAAAGGGGCAAAGGTAAGAGCGGGGTTGCTGAATTGTCTCTCAGAGCCGGGCGCTTCGAGATTTCATCAAGTGTTTAGTCTACCGTCACATTGATTGGTATATGAAAGGGATCTCACTAATTTCAAGCGTGCGTACATGGTAGATAGAAGGTGTACATGAGAGATAAAACTTCAATTTACCCGTTGCATGGTAAACCCAGCACGGGGCACTGCTAGGTACTGTTCTCCAGCAGAGAGTTGTAAAAATATGGAAAATAGGTCTCACTCTTGCTCAACTTCAACAACCCCAGCGGTGACGCCACCGTCCAGCAACTCCTCCCCTAGCTTCATTTTCTCCTCGCCACCACCGGACGATGCCACCGGAAAAATCTGCTCGCCGGACAGCGGTCGAGGTTGATTTTTTTTGATTCCGTGTCGACTTGGAGGGAATAAGGCATGGTTTCTGACAAAGCTGCGACCGTAGGGCCATGGGAGCACAGCTGCTACTACTCGGGTTGTAGAGGTCGGCGTCGCAGAGGGCCATGTCTTGTTCAGGTGCCATCGCATTCTGTTGTGTGCTCGCCCACTCTTCTTTTCTTGGTTTTTGATCGGTTTGTTAAAGATTGGAAAGGAGCAAAGGGAAGAGCGGGGTTGCCGAATTGTTTCTCAGAGCCGGACGCTTCGGGATTTCATCAAGTGTTTAGTCTACCGTCACATTGATTGGTATATGAAAGGGATCTCACTAATGTCAAGCGTGCGTACATGGTAGATAGAATGTGTACATGAGAGATAAAACTTCAATATACCCGTTGCATGGTAAACCCAGCATGGGGCACTGCTAGGTACTATTCTCTAGCAGAGAGTTTTAAAAATGTGGAAAATAGGTCCCACTCTTGCTCAACTTGAACAACCCCAGCGGTGACGCCACCGTCCAGCAACTCCTCCCCTAGCTTCATTTTCTTCTCGCCACCGCCGGACGATGCCACCGGAAAAATCTGCTCGCTGGACAGCGGTCGAGGTTGAGTTTGTTTGATTCCGTGGCGACTTCGAGAGAATAAGGCATGGTTTCTGACAAAGCTGCGACCGGAGGGCCATGTGAGCACAGCTGCTACTGCTCGGATTGTAGAGGTCGGCGTCGCAGAGGGCCATGTCTTGTTCAGGTCCCGTCGCATTCTGTTGTGTGCTCGTCCACTCTTCTTTTCTTGGTTTTTGATCGGTTTGTTAAAGATGGGAAAGGGGCAAAGGGAAGAGCGGGGTTGCCGAATTGTTTCTCAGAGCCGGACGCTTCGGTATTTCATCAAGTGTTTAGTCTACCGTCACATTGATTGGTATATGAAAGGGATCTCACTAATGTCAAGCGTGCGTACATGGTAGATAGAAGGTGTACATGAGCGATAAAACTTCAATTTACCCGTTGCATGGTAAACCCAGCACGGGACACTGCTAGGTACTATTCTCCAGCAGAGAGTTGTGAAAATATGGAAAATAGGTCTCACTCTTGCTCAACTTGAGCAACCCCAGCGATGACGCCACCGTCCAGCAACTCCTCCCCTAGCTTCATTTTCTCCTCGCCACCGCCGGACGATGCCACCGGAAAAATCTGCTCGCCGGACAGCGGTCGAGGTTGAGTTTTTTGATTCCGTGGCGACTTCGAGGGAATAAGGCATGGTTTCTGACAAAGCTGCGACCGGAGGGCCCTGGGAGCACAGCTGCTACTGCTCGGGTTGTAGAGGTCGGCGTCGCAGAGGGCCATGTCTTGTTCAGGTCCCGTCACATTCTGTTGTGTGCTCGCCCACTCTTATTTTCTTCGTTTTTGATCGGTTTGTTAAAGATGGAAAAGGGGCAAAGGGAAGAGCGGGGTTGCCGAATTGTTTCTCAGAGCCGGACGCTTCGGGATTTCATCATGTGTTTAGTCTACCGTCACATTGATTGGTTGAAAGGGTTGAAAAAAAGTAATCCCGGGGGGATTATACCTGTTGGTACGGGATTCGAAAAATTTGTGCATTGTCATTCTGGAGCTACAGATATAGTTATTAAATCGTTAGCACCACATAATAACATTTCCCCTGGAGTAGCTATCTATTATATACTAAAAGCAATATAAGGTTATTTTTCGAGGCCTCACGTTAATGCACATCACCTAAATAATAATAGCTTTCGGATGTATAATTGAAGGCTAGGATTTGATAGTCCACGTCTACCTTCTCTTCCGTTACACAACGCATATAAGAGATCTGTCAAGTACCAAATCGAAGAGAAAAGGTTGATTCGTCCCGTAAAAAATCGGACAATAAGAAAAAAACTTACTCTAACCGTTGATGCGCGTGATAATAAAAAACAAAGGGTGCAAAGCCCTAGCTCCATCTCCGCGGGCCATGACATCTTTAACGTCTGCGCTGCATCGTCTTGCTCCTCTCCACTACAGTCGATGGAGGCGATGGGCAAAGAGAACCGGCTGCGAATAACGTGGCTACCACGTCCCTGGCAGCCTCGCGCCAAGCAATTCTCAGCGATCCACCCTGCCACACGGTACCACCGTAGGGTATGCAACTAATTCTCCCGTAGGTAGAACTGATGCTCTTGCATGCACTCTAAATTATTTTATTAGGTATAGCTAACCGATCCATGGATAATATGCCATGTGTTTTCTGTGCTCCCTAGGAACCTGTCGATGCATGTATAGTTTGGACTATCTTTATCTGTTGATCGGTTTGATAGAAAATCGTCCTCATGCATGAGTATTATTTCCCGTAAATAGATATGTTTTGCAGTATTTATGATAAATATCTCACCAATAAATAACAGGATGCATCAACTCTCTGCCTACATAGCTTTAATGTATAGGCATCGCGATCTGATTCACAAAAAAAAGTATATAGGCATCGCGATATAACGACGCAAAAAAGCAGGTCGCCTATTTTCTTAAATAATTTAATTATTTTCTAAGTATGCATAATTAATCTAATGTATTTTTCTAACTAAGTATGATGAGTCAGTCGCTCTTCTCCACATGAAGTATTCTCGGTATATTGGAGCCAACATCAGATGAGACACATTGATTAGAGCCAACAAAGATATAAAACAAACCAAAACACCCCAAACACTAATATGGTTGAACATGCATTGAGTTTGCATTTTAACATTATCCGACATTTGTCTC
The DNA here is from genome assembly GCA_910589775.1 of Avena eriantha. Classification (NCBI taxonomy): domain Eukaryota; kingdom Viridiplantae; phylum Streptophyta; class Magnoliopsida; order Poales; family Poaceae; genus Avena; species Avena eriantha. The sequence continues at coordinate 124,135,068 of OU342742.1, forward strand.
TTGATTATTCTCATTACCTAATGCACTAAGTTTGACATATGTTTGTAGTTGTACATAAAGATAATCAATGGGTCCGATGGTCCTTCAGATAATGGACCGGAAACTTCATATATGTTATTATGATCGACCATATATATAATTATGAATGGAACTTTACACACTAATGCATTATGGAATATACATATCTAAACTTTATTTCTGATACTAAACAAATCGTATGGTCATTATTATGGTCTTTTTACAGATGACGTAATAAAGCTCAAGTATTAATGATATTTTTTGTATATGTCATATATGGTTCAATTAGAGATGTCTATATAATTGTATTATTTCCTAACACATGATTACATATCTATGAAAATTTATATTCATTTTGTGACACTTTTGACATAGAAAAAATGATGCCCTCGCATTTGCAAGGGCCACCATGCTAGTTAATACGAATAATAGAAACTGTGTTATAGCTATTTCTATACATTGAATGTCCTTTTTGTCATTGGCATGACCATTCGTTTGAGTCAGCTCATCTCCACCTATAGGTAGCGCAATTATTCCGTTACCCTTTTGGTAACATTCGAGATTATGCAGGATTATACACGAAAGATCCTTTTTTGGCTCTCTCTTTAGCCCTATGTCTCTTATCCTTAGGAGGCCTTCCTTCACTAGCTGGTTTCTTCGGAAAACTCTATCTATTCTGGTGTGGATGGCAAGCATGCCTATATTTCTTGGTTTCAATAGGACTCCGGAGGCAAACCTAAGGCAATGTAATCCTCCTTTGAAACACTTTGGTATTGCTCCTAGGACGGACGGAGAAATCTAGAACTGCCATGCTCTGGTTCTAGGTTTGATAGACTTGTTTATTCGCGGTAGTCATCGTAAAGACCTGTCTAGACATCTGCAAGGGTAAGATGGACATAAGCATAGGGGTAAGTGTTATCCTGCTACAGACAAGGAATTGGGTCATTCTTCAGCCCAAGATGCAAGCATTTGGGATCCGCTTCAACCGCCATCCTTGCCCACTGTTCATTCCATCTTTATCTCATTCGTTGGGGCGTCTAGCCTATAAAATAATATTTGTCTCTTTATTGATTGCATAGTTTGGAGATTATAAGGGGTATATATGAAGGGCCGGCGGCTAATCCTAACTTGAATTACAAGCAAACTCTAAAACAAGTCGTAACGGACTATTATTCTAACATCCCCCCACAGTGTCAACGTGGGGTTCACCAACGTTGGGACTGAAACAAATGTCGGTAAACGATGATGTAGGCAGCCCCTTGGTGAAGATGTCTGCAAACTGCACAGTAGTAGGAACATGTAGAACTCGAACTTGTCCAAGAGCCACCTTCTCCCGAACGAAATGTATGTCAATCTCGATATGCTTGGTCCGTCGATGTTGTATAGGATTGCTGGACATATAAACAGCGGAAATGTTATCACAATAAACCACAGTAGCCAGCTGGACAGGACAACAGAGATCCGAGAGAAGCTGACGAAACCAAACCGTTTCAGCGACATCATGTGCCACTGCACGGTACTCAGCCTCTGCAGACAAACGCGAAACTGTAACCTGCCATTTCGAAGACCATGAAATCAAGTTGTTACCAAGAAAAACACAGTATCCGGATGTGGATCGACGAGTATCCGGGCAACCAGCCCAGTCAGCATCGGAGTATGCTGTCAAAGTGTGTGGAGATGATGAATAAATGTGCAGACCATGGTCTAAGGTACCTTTGAGATAGCGAAGGACACGTTCGACATGATTATAATGGGGAACTCGAGGATCATGCATATATAGACATGCTTGTTGGACAGCAAAGGAAATTTCTGGGCGAGTAAGAGTAAGATATTGTAAAGCACCAGTTATACTACGATAAAGAGTGGCATCGGAGAAGACATCACCAGAAGAAGAAAGCTTAGTTGTAGTGTCTACAGGAGTTTTAGAAGGTTGACAGTCAAGCATGCCAGATTTAGTGAGGAGATCTAAAATATATTGACGTTGTGAAAGAAATAAACCATGAGAATCACGAGTGACAACTATTTCTAAGAAGTGATGGAGAAGTCCAAGATTAGTCATGGAGAACTCAGATCATAGTAAAGAGATGATGTGATCAAGAAATTGTTGAGAAGAAGCTGTTAAAATTATATCATCGACATATAAGAGAAGATAGGCAGTTTGTGATTTGTTGTGATAAACAAAAAGAGAGGAATCTGAGGGTGAAGGCTAAAATCCGATAGTGAGAATAAAGGTAGAGAAACGTTGAAACCATGCACGAGGAACTTGTTTAAGACCATATAGAGATTTTTAAGGAGGCAAACATGATTTGGATTAATGGAGTCTTCGAATCCTAAAGGTTACTAGCCATAGACAGTTTCATTGAGTGATCCATGTAAGAAAGCATTTTTAACGTCAAGTTGCTGAATAGGCCAAGAGGAAGTGACTGCAAGACTAAGAACTGTTCGAATTGTGATGGGTTTAACTACAGGAGAAAAGGTTTCATCGTAATCGAGACCGTGTTGTTGAGAGAAGCCTCGATAGACCCAACGAGCTTTATAACGAGAGAGAGAACCGTCGGAGTGAAAGTTTTGACGAAAAACCCATTTACCAGAAACAACATGTGTACCAAGAGGACGAGGGACGAGTTGCCAAGTTTTATTATCTATAAGAGCATGAAATTCATCTCGCATAGCAGAAGTCCAGTGGGGGATCAAGAAGAGCTGGTTTATAAGATTTGGAAATGGGAGATATAGATTGAGTAACATTAAGATTTAATTTTTGAGTAGGCAACTTAAATCTGGATTTTGCATGTGTGCGCATGAAGTGTTCATTAGTGGGTTTAGTGATAGGAACATCACATGCGGGAGGTTGAAGAGGGGACGGGGAAGAATTGCCCGGTGCAGCGGAGGATGCGGGCATTGTAGAGGCAGGGTCGGGAGACGCGATAGGAAAGTATGCCGCGGCAGCGTTTTCAGCCAAATCGGCTGCCGCAGCAGAGCCCGATGCCGCGATGTTATCGCATGCTGCCACGGTAGGATTTGCAGCTGTTTCGGCTGCCGCGGCAGGGGTCAGGGAGGAGTTTGGCGGTGTTGGATTTGGTGTGATGTAGAGAGGATTGAAGGTGGGTCGGCGAGGTGAGGAAGTCGTGGTAGAAGTGTTGGTCTCGGATGACGTGTGATGTTGTGAAAAGGAAAAAACATTTTCAACAAAAGTGACGTGTCGAGAGATGTGAATACGGCCAGAGAGGAGATCAAGGCAACGGAAACCTTTATGTTCATCGGAGTAACCAAGAAACATACAGGAGATGGATCGAGGGGCTAGTTTATTTGGTGATTGGGCATACATGTTAGGGAAGCAAAGGCAACCAAAAACACGAAGCTCGGAGTAATCAGGATGACATCTAAAAATAGAAAAATAGGGAGTGTTATGGAGATTGGATTTAGTTGGTCGAATATTGAGAAGATAAGTTGCAGTGCGTAGGGCCTCAGCCCAATATCTAGGAGGCATAGATGAGTGAATTAAAAGTGTATGAATAATATCATTAATTGTTCGGAGAGCTCGTTCGGCCTTGCCGTTTTGGGGAGAGGTATAGGGACAGCAAAAACAAAGGAGGATGCCATGACTAAGGAATAAATTTCTATTTCGATTATTGTAAAATTCTTTACCATTATCGCATTGAATAAATTTTATAGGCAAAAAGAAGTGAATTGCTACATATCGTTGAAAATTGAGAAATATTGTGTGGACATCAGATTTGTTATGCATAGGAAAAGTCCAAATAAAGTGTGTGAAATCATCAAGAATAACAAGACAGTATTTGAAACCAGAAAAACTTTCATGTGGAGAGGTCCATAAATCACAATGTAGTAATTCAAAGGGAAAAGTGCTAGAAGATTGGGAGGTACTAAAGGGAAGACGAACATGTTTGCCTAATTGACATGACTCGCAAACTGAAGTATCATGATAATCTTTATTACATAAAATTGAAAATTCACTAAAAAGATTGGATAGTGTGGCAGCTTGAGGATGTCCGAGTCGTTGATGCCATAAATCCACCGAAGCAGCCATGGAGGAGGGTTGAGCGGTGGTGGGTGCGCCGTTGACAGAGTATAGGTCTCCAGAACTATAAAAGCGTACGATCTCCGCCTTGGTCATGTAATCCTTCACAGATAAGCCAAAACGATCAAATTCGACGGAGACCGGATTATCACGTGGAAATTGGCGAACGGAAATTAAGTTTTTAATTAGGACAGGGACAACAAGAACATCGCGAAGAAGAAGTGGTTTGGTGGTGGATGGAAGATGGGTTTGACCAACACAATGGATAGAGATTAAAGAACCATCTCCAAGAGTAATAGAGGAAAAAGGTGAAGAAGTGCACGATGGCAGCATATTACGCGAATTAGACATATGACTAGATGCACCAGAATCGAAAATCCAATCCATACATGAGTTTCCTTGAGCAGCAAAGTTGTTCATGGCCTGGAGGAACGCGGCTTGGTCCCAGCTAGGGGTTGTCGCAGGAAACGAGGTTGGTGCAGTTGGCGGCGCTGAAGTGAGCGCTGGCGGCGGAAGCTGGTACATTGGATAGTTGCCGCCTATTGAGGTGTTGTAGTTCATTGGTGACGGTGCGCTGTAGGGATAGTAGGATGGAGCAGCGACGTAGGCCTGCGATGGAGGGCGCAGACCAAGTAGTCCGGGGAAGCCGGTGTGCGGGCGCATGCCCGGCATCTAGGAGCCGATGTAAGTGGGTGGAGCGCCGGCTGGAGACGGAGCCGCCCAGGGCATGGGCCAGGCTTGCACAAGGCCGGTCCACGGGTCATGGGGTGGGCGGTAGTTCGGCGATGCTGGAGGTGCTGGAGCCGGTGGAGGAGCCGGAGCTGGTGGCGCGCCTGAAGGAGCCGATGGTGCTGAGGGTCGTGGAGGACGGTAGATCGGCTATGTGTCACGGTAGTTGGGGCTAGGGCACCATCCTAGAGGTGGTTGCACTGGTGCAGGAGGAGGCGAGTGGTGGTGGTGCTGGAGCCAGAGGGCGTTAGATGGCCGCAAAGACTTGGGGACGAGCCTCCTTGGTGGTGATGGCGCGATCGGCCCATTGAAGCATGGAGCGGACCTCGGAGAAGGAGGGTCGCGGACGCATCATGGGGATGAAGGAGGCTTGCTTCTCAAAACGTTCACCGAGTCCGACGAGAAGAACATTGATGAGTTGGCGGTCGTCGATGGGGTCGCCGAGTTCGCGGAGCTCATCAGCGAGGAACTTGAGCCGCTGACAATAAACCCCCACGGGGGAGTCACCTTGGACGGTGTTGCGGAGCTTGGTGTGCAGGGTGTTGACACGGGCGTCGACGTTGTCTTGAAACAGTTGACGGAGGGCCACCCAAAGCGTGGCGGCGTTGGAGGCGTCACGGAAGACGAGATTGAAGATCTCGGTGGACACCCATTGGTAGATCCATTGGATGATGGCGAGGTCGTCCTTTACCCAGCGAGGATCCGAAGGCTGGGGAGCGGAGTTGGCGTCGACGTGGCCGAGGAGATTGCAGCGGCCTAGATGAACTTCGAAGAGGTGGCGCCAATGGTAGTAGTTGTGCTTGGGAAGATCTAAAGTAACAGGGATAAAAGGACTAACATCTTGAATTGTATCGGCATATTGGATGGTGGGTGGGGTAGGATTTGCTAGGTTTTGTGTGGGGATAGAGCAGGAGGATTGCGTCATAGCGGCGGCGAGTTTGGAGGCGGCGAGCTTTGCACGCCGCTCGAAGTAGCCGGGCGGCGGCGGTGGTGGCGGGGTGGGCGGCGACATGCCCTAGATCGGTTTAGTCTGATACCATGTAAAATAATATTTGTCTCTTTATTGATTGCATAGTTTGGATATTATAAGGGGTATATATGAGGGGCCGGCGGCTAACCCTAACTTAAATTACAAGCAAACTCTAAAACAAGTCGTAACGGACTCTTATTCTAACATAGCCGCATGGTTAGGCGCTTCGAGTTGCTTGGAATGATTTTCGTTTTTCAAAGGCTTAAACGCAACCTTAATGCTTCATGAGTCATGTGATGCTGTTGTCATTTTTTTTGGAGTATGTGGTTGTTTGGTCCATTTCCCTTTAATTAACCGTGTCTTGCATGGTTTCTGTCTGCGGATTCTTTCCTCTTCTCTCTAGTAGATTTGTCTACTCTCCTTCCTACTACTACATTCCAACAAATATTACAAAGAGGTTTTCCACAGGGTGTACTGGATAATGGGCAAGAGATCGCTATGAAGAAGCTTTATCGAATGCCAGGCCTTGACGAGAGCCTATTTGTAAATGAGTACAATAATCTTTCGAGAGCCAAACATAAAAATATTATCCACTTAGTTGGCTACTGCAACTATCATGAATATGAACGTGCTGTGCACAATGGAGATTATGTTTTGGCTGAGGTGGAAGAAAGACTACTCTGTTACGAATACATGCAAGGTGGAAATCTCGACGAGCATATTTCTGGTACGATGGTCCTCTAACTTCTTGTTTTGTTCCTAACAAAAGAATGATCCTGAAACTTATGTCTTGGACCACATTCCATTGTCTTTTGCAGATGAATCCTGCGGACTTGACTGGCACACACGTTACAAAATAATAGAAGGTGTCCGCGAGGGTTTAAATTTCCTTCATAATGGAACCGGAGATCTTATTTGCCACTTGGATCTAAAGCCAGAAAACATATTGCTAGACAAAGATATGATACCAAAAATTGCTGACTTTGGTTTGTCGAGACTCTTTGCTTCAGCACATGCCCATATCACAACAAATATTAGAGGAACATTGTGAGTTCATATACCGCAAAAGTAGCCGTGTTGTTTTCCTGTATCTTCTTCATCACGTAATTTAATTTGTTTGTACCATGCAGTGGATACATGCCTCCTGAATTCATCGAAAGAGGTGAAATCACACCAAAATTTGACATATTCAGTTTGGGTGTTATAGTAATAAAGATTATATCAGGACCCGATGGTTACAAGCACTTTGCGTACATGTCTCCCAAAGAATTTAAAAAGCAGGTAAGAAAAGTTATGCTACATTTCCCACAGTTGATGTTAATTAATTAGCTTGGTTCTCACATGGTCCATTTTTGGTGTTATCTTCCAATTTTGCAGGTACACGAAAACTGGGAAAAGAGGCTGCGTGCAACAATGCCGTCGCACATGTCACAGGAAATCAATACATGCGTGGACATGGCGTCAAGATGTGTGGCTAGGGATGAGGCGAAAAGACCATGTATAAACGAGATTATTAGTGAACTGAATAAGATTACCAAGGGGCCGGTAATTATTAGAGCCGTCATTATATATAGTTATATCGATCCATTATTATACTTTTCCAGCTATAACATTGCTTTGTGTCTACGAAGAAAAAAACAAGTTGTTACATCCGAAAAGATCTCTTGAGCACCAATTAATCTTATAGTAGTCAATACCCTTCTTTTGTAGGTACTCGGAAGAGAGATTGGATTCGACAAATCTTTCGGAAACACCGTGTGCTGGGTGAACGGTCCCATCATCGTCGGCGCCGGGCCGTCCGGGCTTGCTGTGGCGGCCAGCCTGCGCGAGCAAGGCGTGCCGTTCGTCATGCTGGAAAGAGAGGACTGCATCGCCTCGCTGTGGCAGAAGGGCACCTACCACTCTCTCATGCTCAACCGCCCCAAGCAGTTCTGCCAGCTACCACGCCTGCCATTCCCAGACAACTACCCGGAGTACCTTACCCGCCGCCACTTCATTGACTACCTCGAGAACTACGCCAAGACATTCGACATCAGGCCCCACTATAATTGCCCTGTTGTGTCCGCAGCCTTCGACAAGACCGCTGGCTTGTGGCGCGTGCGGACACGGGTCCTTGAAAAGTGGGGTGTGGAGACAGAGTACATTGGCCGCTGGGTCGTCGTGGCCACGGGCGCGAACGCCGAGAAGATGGTCCCGCAAATCCCCGGTCTTGAAAGTTTCCGCGGGGAAATCACCCACTCTAGCGACTACTGGTATGGCAGGCCGTACACTGGCAAGCGCGTGCTCGTGGTCGGCTGCGGCCAATCCGGCATGGAGGTGTCCGTCGATCTCTGCAACTACCGTGCATTCCCGTTCATGGTGGTCCGGAATGTGCTCGGCATCACGAAATTATATCTCACCGTGCTGCTCATGCGATGGCTCCCGCACTTGCTCGTGGACAAGATCATGGCCCTCCTCGCCTGGATCCTACTCGGCCACCTCGCCAAGCTTGGCATCCGGACCCCGAAAGTCGATCAGCTCGCGATCAACAAGACCACCGTGTCCGAGACAACCTGGAAGATCAGGTCAGGCGAGATAACTGTCCTCCCTGCTGTGACGCGCTTCACAGAGTCCGGTGCCGAGCTGTGCGATGGCAGGGTAGTCCACGTGGACGCCGTCATCCTGGCCACCGGCTACCGCAGCAATCTGGCCGAGTGGATCCACGACAGTGACGACTTCTTAGGCGAGGACGGCCACCCAAAGACCAGCATGTTTCCCAATGGTTGGAAGGCTGACTCAGGGCTCTACCACGTTGGCTTCATCCGCCCTGGTCTCTTCGCCGCCTCCGATAACGCCGTCTGCATCGCCAGGGACATTTCGCAAGCATGGATAAAGGAAAACCCTCAAGTGATGGAAAAAAGGAGGTCCAACAACCGGCATGCCAACCACCGGAGGTGTGTATCACAACTGTTCTAAACATGTGAAAAGTTATAAAAGACTAAAACTGGATTGTGGACAAATGGAGGCCAAGCTCGAGGGAGATTTTTATTTTAAATTTTTTATTAAAAAAATCATGTTTCAAAGTTCCAAAAGAATATTGATGTTTTTTGGATGTAGTCAAACTATCTATCTATTATATATACTAAAAGCAATATAAGGATGTGTTTCGAGACAGCACGTTGATCCATATCATCTAAATTATCCTGATAGTTAGATCTAAAATGTGTGGCTAAGATTTAATAAAAAATAGTACTTATGTATAATAGCATAATATGTGCGACGTGTGCCGGTTGACACTTTCAACTTTGAAGAGAGAGTCCGGTACATAAACAAAAAAAAAGAAAATCTAGGAGGGCTATTTGAATAGATAGATGGTCACGTTTAAAACGTATGTTTTATTTATACCTAAAAAAAGTATGTTTTATAGGAGCGGTTTTGCAGGAGAAAGCATGTCGAACTCCCGGTTATTTTTTACCTAAACTGGCTGATCGCTCAGCTCATAGTAACGTGTCAACACATAACCCTTTGTAAAATTCATCCCTGACCGATATCTAAAGGAACATGTCCGCTCAAGTAAAAAAAAACTAATCTGCCTACCCGACCCAAAACGTGGTGATATAGTAGTGTATACTCATATACTCGACCTGTTTATAAATAAGTGTATTTCAAGACTTTGTCCAAAGTCAATTTTTATATAATTTCAAGTAAAAAAATCTATGTACCTTCTCCCAGCGCTAGGTGAGGGGTGGGATGGAAATGGAGATACTGTGGGCGAGTGGTGAGGCTTCCATCTCTATACTACACGTGAAGTGCCCGGGAGACGTTCTACACATGTCAAGTGCCACACGGATTAAATGAGTTATGGTGACCAGTGCATATATGGTTTTAGTCTTGGACAGCTAATGCATCGTTGCTGGTGAACATACCACAAACCACATGAGACTGCAGGCTTAGTAATAACAGACTGGGAGTTCCATTAGCATCATAGATCTAAACGATACATATTTTGCTAAAAACACATTGCTAAAAAACGTACACGACCATGCATCGACTGTATCTGGCTGCCTACCAGTCTACCACTGATACCTATCACCACTGTCTACTGCATCTGCTGACCGAGCAGGCAGGATAAGTACAACACCAAGCACAAGCACAGACACTAGCAGGTTAATGACAGCTATCAGAAGACTAATCCTTGGGATGTCTGTCGCGCAGCCTGACGGCGCGGCGACCCACAAGATTTAGGTGCGTGCAAGGGCAACGAGTGGCGCACTTGGAGGGTGTTGAGGAAGCTCTCGATCCTGGGACGCTTTGGTCGGTGAACCGCGGATCTGCGCATCAACATGATGTGGCTGAGCTTCACCGGTCATGATGCCGAAGACATGACGGCTGAGTCGGTGGTGGAGGGACGCGGCTTGCCTGTCACCCGAGCGTGCGACGCAGACGTCTAGAATCCATCCGACGGCTGCGCCTCCCGCACCTCCCGCCTGTGCCTTTTCTCCCGATTAAAAAAAATATAATACAGCACCTATACGATTCTATTTGGTATCCTTCTTCTTCACTGACCGAAATCGAACCAGAACAGAAACATCTGGAGCTGAGCCGTCGTTCCTCCTGCCTCTAGACCTTCCCGCCAACCACGCCGGTGCCACGTCTCCGTTTCTCCGCCACCGGCTGTTCCTGCCAATCGCGCCGCCGTTCCCTATGAACAACGGAGAGAAAAGGCACGAGCCGGAGGTGCACGAGACGCAACCGTCAGATGGATTCTAGACGTCTTCGTCGCGCGGATGGTCGCACGCTCGGGCGACAGGCAAGCCGTGCTCGTGGTGGAGGTGGCTCGGGGATGCGCTTGTCGCTCGTACAGGTACACGTACAGAGTGTGAGCCTCCGTAACACGCTCCGTCCTCCTCGTTATGTTGAAGCACGCCGGACTTCATAAATGCGTGGGCAGATAATGGGACCTGCAAGGACATACCATCATTTTGTATATATCATACGGCAAGGAATACGTGCCCATGCCACCAATCATAAAGTTAGTGGATGGTATAGATAACAGGAGCATCTGAGCTCGAGTTCACAACTGCATTTTCGCCAACGCTAGAGAAAATATAGAAATATATGACACTAATTTAGTATCACTAGATCCATATTAAAATGTAATTTCATAATATCATATTTTGCATGTAGTTTATACTCATATACTCCTGTCCAAGGTACGTAATTTCATAATATAGCATTTTGTATGTAGTGTATACTCATATAGTTCAGTCCAAGAGACGTATGCTAGCAAACACATGTGCACGAAGGAAAAAACAACCCATCAACCGATTAATACATGGTATTTAGTTTAATTGCTTCGTACCGATGGCATATTCTAAATTATTCTATTGTAAATATATGTAATTTTAAATAAAGTGTCTAGTAGAAATTCTCTAATATTAACTAATACATATTAAAGTATTTATATTACAAAAGAGAAAATTGTGCCATTAAATTTTGTACAAACATGTAAATATCAATTATATATGAACAAAGGGAGAGCGAGTTTCAGAATTGTCATCCAAATTGGCATTTTTGATGAATTCCATAAAAGCAAATGTGATGTAGTACAAAATAAGTGAACAAATAGGAATTGAAATTTAAATCATTTTAAAATTAGGAAATTATTTTCACACATCTCCATGCATGGCTAAATTTACAAAAAAAGTGAAACAGGTATTTGATTTCATTATAAAACTAAAATTTTAATACGGAACAACGTTAATAATATTATCTCTATTGATAGTCGCACAATGATGATTTCGATAACAACTAAATGTATTGGTAACTCTTTTCCTAATGCATGCTTAGTTTATTTTTCAAATCTCGGTCACCCAGAGTTACCCCCTATGATCACTTTCAAGGTGTGAACCTTTTCTGTCTTTTACTTCTGATTAGGCCAATCTCTACCTTAAAGAATGAGAACTTGAGACCCTATGAATCCTATTTATATATTGATGGAAGATCAAGATAATGAATGAATCTATGTATTGATGGAAGATCTCGGGGATGTGCTTGTCGCTCGTACAGGTACACGTACAGTGTGTAAGCCTCCGTAACACGCTTCGTCCTCCTCGTTATGTTCCGCTAAGGTGAACCACGCCGGATTTCATAAATGCGTGGGCAGATAGTGGGACCTGAGGGACAAACGATCATTTTATATATATCATACGGCAAGGAATACGTGCCCACGCCACGAATCTTAAAGTTAACGGATGGTATAGATAACAGGAGCATCTGAGCTCGAGTTCACAACTGCGTTTTCGCCAACGCTAGAGAAAATATAGAAATATATGACACTAATTTAGTATCACTAGATCCATTTTAAAATGTAATTTCATAATATCGCATTTTGCATGTAGTTTGTACTCATATACTCCTGTCCAAGGTACATAATTTCATAATATAGCATTTTGTATGTAGTGCATACTCATATAGTTCAGTCCAAGAGACGTATGCTAGCAAACACATGTGCACGAGGAAAAAACAACCCATCAACCAATTAATACATGGTATTTAGTTTAATTGCTTCGTACCGATGGCATATTCTAAATTATTCTATTGTAAATATATGTAATTTTAAAGAAAGTGTCTAGTAGAAATTCTCTAATATTAACTAATACATATTAAAGTATCTATATTACAAAAGAGAAAATGTGCCATTAAATTTTGTACAAACATGTAAATATCAATTATATATGAACAAAGGGAGAGCGAGTGTAACATCCCAAAACTTTAATCCAAATGATCAAGATCAAATCTACCCAATTTAGGGTTAACAAAAAAAATTCTATTTAAAAATCTTTAAGCATTCATATGTGTATGCATTTAAATAGGAGTTGTTTTGAATTGCCATGTTTGAGTGATCTATTGGTTGTAAAAAGACTCTAAGGTGATTTACACATCATCTAGATCATCCCCAAGCAAATCCCAAAAAAAAAATCAAAAAGAATAAAATAAGCAAATGGTCACTTTTGCCATTTTAATCACATAGCCCACTTTGGCTATTCCTAGCACTCAATTTCAAACAGAAATAATTGTGGTTCTTTGCACCCTTTTTTAGTACAAGTAGTAATGTACCAAGGCCCACTTTGTCTCATCTTTCAAATTCTAAATTTAATTGACATTTGAAAATTGAATCTAGTTCATATGTCTAGATACCACTTTCTCAAAAACCACTCAAATGAACTCCATTTTAAAATCCCAAGCAAACCTAGATGCTTAAGCATGATATGAATCACTCCACCAAAAATCAGCTCAAAATTCAAATAAAACTTTCATGCGGCCATTTGATCGAACAGTTGGCAGATAGATAAAAAGTGGCCTAACTAATACTGTTTAGGAGCAAATCTTGTCGAGCCAATTGATACACATTGATCACCTTGGTCTCCCCCAGGCCCAACCAGACCAAAACCACCCCTATCCCTAGCCCCTGGCGCTAGTGCAACGCCACCCCGACGCCATGCTCGCTGGCCAAACGCGGGCAACGTTCACTAGACCGCGCCGTGCCATTCCAGCTTGCCCGCTAGCACTGCCTAACCCTACCGCCTCTCCCTGTCCACCCCTCGATCGCTGCAAGCCCCTGTACCACCTCAGCGCCGCACCGCCCTTTCTCTTTGCGAGCAGCCAGAGCACGCCAGAGCACGATCGCCGCCAGCACGCCACAGACCACGCCCCGATACCAAATCGCGCACGCCGCTCCGCCATCAACCCATCACCCCGCCAGACACGGCCGTGCACCGCCGCGCGACCCACAGTCGCCATGGTCGCCTCGAGCACCGCCTCTGTCTCCCAGCGCGCGGGAAGCTCCCAACCGTTAGGCACCGCCCCTAGCCGCGCTATTACGCCATAGAGGACCGCCAGCAGACCGCCCACCGTCTGCCTACCTCGCCCACGCCGGTAGCCCTCTGTACCGCTCTCGTCGGAGACGCCAGCCCACACCCGTCGGTCCCCTCATCGAGCCTATATAAGGAGGCCACCCCAGCACCATCTGTTCACACCATCTCACTCCCCTCTCTCCAGTGACCGTTTCCCCTCTCTCGCCGGAGCCGCTCGAGCCACCGTTCGCCAGAATTGCGCCGGAGGTAACCGCTGCAGAGGAGGAGAAGTCCCCGTCGATTTCGTCCACCTTAGCCCCTGCCGCGACCTCGCCTGAGTCCGCCGTTGTCCACCAGTTCGTTTGCCCGCCTCGCTACACTAGCTGGAGCCCTGATACGTCCCCAGTAGACCCCCACCGGCCGTTTAGGGTTCAGTCTCGCCGACGACGAGTATGTCTTCGACAACGGCCGTGGACCGTTGATCCTTGTTCTAAACGTAGCGCCCAGATTGCCCCGTACCGCTTCGGGTTTTAAGTGCCGCTAACATGCGGGACCAGCCTGTCAGTCGCCGTCTGCGCCGCTGAGTGTCACTGGGCCGGCCCAATTAGTTTCCCGCGCTGACCTAGTAATTCAAATATAGGTTTTTCTCTTTAGACTTAGAATCAATTTTGTCCCTTAGTTTAAAAATCATTTCAGAAAGATTTACTAAACCAAATTGAGTAATTCCAATTTTGTTGGAAAGCTACTGAAAATCTCTATCCAAGACCGTTGGATTTAAATCATTTAGAGTTAGAAATCTCTCCTAGTTGAAATAACAAAACATAAGCTTTTGCACATTCAAACATTTTTATAAAATCAACCATAATAGCTTTTGAGTTGATTCCAACTCTCAAAAATCACATTTAACCATACCTATCTGAACATATAAGAATATTGAGGTTTATAGGCAATGACTTTGGACTAGTACCAAAATAATGCTATATAGGTATTTCTAGTCACTTTAAATCATTAATTATTAAACTTAAACTTATTAAAATGTGATCCAACCTTTAAATCACATTCCCATATGTTAGAATATGTGGTGATGACATGTGTCCACATGATCCCATATTTTAGTTGGAGAATATTAAATCTTAGTTAATTTCAATGAGTAGAAATTACTTTTCTCAAATAAAAAGAATGAAATTAATTCATTAAACCTTGTGATGCTTGTGATGATAATAGATCATCAAATATGTGCCTTAGTGTGCTAAGTAGACTAGTTAAGTATTATTTGGTGATTGTGTATCCCGTATGTATTTATAGACGATAGTACCGACCAAGTCTACGAGGAGGAGGAGTTCTACCAAGAGGAGGAGGAAGAAAACTTCAACCACTGCACTACCCAAGGCAAGCTAGCATTATACAAGTTAACCTTGCAAGCTTTACTTGCAAGCCATTATTAACAATGCAAGTTAACCCTTGCAAGCTAGCTAACCTAGGCAAAGGCATTAGGCATGCTTTGGTTATACCATTGTGACTTATACCTATTCCAAGTTTTATTTCCAAGCTTTACTTTCTTTACTTTACCCAAGTCTTTTGCTTGCTTAAAGGTAGCATAAAGAGTATAAAACTTGACCTATCTAGTTAGGCTTAGATGTCATTCTATGGCATGAGATTGAGATTAGCATCCCACCTTAGTGAACACTCTTAACTTAGTAGTTGGAACAAAACCCAAAACTTGATTCACTTTAGATGGGAATATTTGGTGAAAATGACTTATGAAAACCTTGGAATGATGAGTCATTCGATTGAGATGTTTTGACATGTGTTGAGAAACATAAATGGTTTATGATGATGATGAAAATATTGAGGCATGAGCCTTAGCCCTTTTATAAAAACTGAAGGTTGGGTTCGGATGCGATACCACTCCAATTTTACCGTACAACCACAATACCTGAATTGGGTAAGGCTTAGCCGGAAGTTTAGATGCATTAGTATTAGTTCCCTCGCGGGAGAGGTTTGAGCTGAGGCTACCTCTCAATGTTGTCCACCTATACAGTGCCCAAGATGACTGATGGTCATGGTTGGGAGGCCATGCTCATAGGAGAGGTGCTTATACTAGGGTGTGTAAAGGAAATGTTATGTTTGATTAAATGCATACTAAGTATGATGATTTAGGGTTATCCCTGACAGATGTATTGAATCTTGTGGTGAAAGTGTACCACCTCTGTAGAGTGTCAAACTATTTGAATAGCCGCGTCCGCGGTTATGGACAGTTGGAGTGGCCATACTGTTCCATTGTCAGATGTTTTAAAAATGACTTATGAAATGATTTGTGACAGGACTTGACCACAACAGAGTTGTGACTATGATAACTAAGTTCCCACTTAGGTGATTTCAAACTTTATTTTATCTTTTTTTGTTTCTGAACTCAGCTTACGTTTCAAACTTCACTTCACAAGTAAACTTAGAGTTAGCATTCCTACTAGAACTATACTACTTGTTAGTGGTAGTTTGCGAGTACTTAAAGAGTACTCATGGCTTTTGTCCCTGGCTATTCCTATGGCCAGACTATGAAGGAGATTACCAAGATGAAGGAAGGCAGGATGGCTATGATAACTAGGACTATCTCCCATCGCCAGTATTGCCTGTGACTCTGAAGATGGACCCCACCGCTACGCTATTTATTCCGCTACTTGATTGTACAAAGACTAGATCATGAGATCCTTTATTTGTGTAAGACCTTATTATGGTTTGTAATGGATGATGTACTGTGATATCCAATCTGTTACGTCTCGCACAAATGGTAATCCTGGGATTGCGATGTATGGCATAACAGGCATCTGGGATTAAAAATCTGGGTGTTGCAAGTTGGTATCAGAGCCATCTTTACCATAGGAGACCCTAGTTAGAATGGATGTCCAAACAAAAACTTAGTTTCAAAAACCAAAGTGAGTATTTCTGAAAACTATTTCCTCTCTTACCCTTGGGAATTCTTTCTCTCAAAAAAATATCATGTTCCTCCCAACTTCTTACATTACTACATAAAACTTTGACACACTTGATCACTTCACTAACTTCCTCATCCTTAATTCTTATAGATGGAAACTCAGTTCAGCAAGTTCTACCAGGTGGGCAATGGAGGCCAACTAATCTTCGAGAGGGATCTTGATTCACTATTGGAGTACTTGGGATGCCCGCATCCGGAATTCCTTGGAGCTCAACTCCCGGGTCCACCAGGAGGAGACTTACAATGGCTAGTCATAGCTGATCTTCGAGGCAAGATAGAAGCACCAAAGTCCGGGAGGATCCAGTTCTCCATGAGAGAGAACAACTGGCTAGATGGATTAGCCAGGGCAATGCATGAAGCTCTTGCACGTCTATATGCCCTAAGTGTCAACCAAATCCAAATAACCGGCTTTGCTCACTATGCAAGACGTGATTTCATGGGAATGCCCATGGAGATGCCAAGTCACCCGGAATTGAAGCGTCAAGTGGAGAACCTCGACTTCCAACTGTACGACAAACAGAAGGAGTTGGACAATTCTAGAGAGGTCGCCAACAACAACCTCGCCATTGCCGCCCAGAAGGCCCAGACTTTCTCACTGCTAGTTCAGGATCGTCAGTCTCTGCGTCGTCAACGTGCCAAGAAGGATCGCACCATCGACCGTCTTCGCAAGAAGGTGGCCGACCTCGAGAAGATCATCAAGGAGCAAGAAGCTCAACTCGTAGCAAAAGAAGAGGAAGAGGAAGGTGAAGATATCCAAGGGGATATGGACTCCTACCTCAACAATGATGATGACTTTCTAGAGGAAGATGTCGTGGACTTCTACACCGACGATGACGACTCCGACTTCATCGATGATGAGTAGATGCACTAGATAACTATCATAGCATGAGGAGTATCGGTCCCATTGTATCGTAGCTTATAGAATGGTTCCAAAAACCATCCGTTTTCCCTTGATGTTGAGGTGTGTGTGTGTTTGTATCGTGTGCTTTGCTTGAATGAATGAAAAGAAGTTAGTTGCAAAACCCGAGTCAAACTCAAAGTTTTAGCTTTGAAATCAAAACCATGAACCTTAGAACTTTCCCTCTTACCCCTTTATCTACCTCAATCTTCAGATGACTCGTGGAAACCAAGGAGGGATGATGTGCTCGTCGTTCGACGTAGAGCTCGTTGGGAACCCCAAGAGGAAGGTACGATGAGCACATCAGCAAGTTTTCCCTCAGTTATGAAACCAAGGTTTAATCGAACCAGTAGGAGCAAGGCAACACCCCAAAGGTGTTACTAGCTGAGCTTTGGCAGGGCGCACTACCAGTGCTAGTAGCAACGTGGAGACCTGCACAACACAACCACAGAACTTTGTCCCCAACTTGCGATGAGCTTGTCAATCTCACCGTGTTTTGCGGAAAACAAAGGATTAAACGTATCGAATGGAAATAAGTAAAAGTTTGGAGAAAGTAAACACAAAGAAGTAAAAGATTGTAGATTGTATGTAAAAGACAAGGACCGGGATCCATAGTTCACTAGAGGTGGCTCTCCTTAAGATAGATAACATGCTAGGTGAACAAATTACAGCGGGGCAATTGACAAACACCGAGAAAGCAATACATGCATATACTAATCATCTTGACTCCTTTGAGACTTGGTTGGGCATTACAACATAATACATAGACCGCCATCCAACTGCATCTATGACTAATAATCCACCTTCAGGTTATGATCCGAACCCCCTCCAGTATTAAGTTGCAAGCAACAGATTATTGCTTTACGAACTACGTGTAAAGTAAACAATACGATTGTTCTATGAACAAAGGATTGTTGTTTTCTCCCTAGTAGCAACAGCACATCTAGTACCTTAGAGATTTCTGTCACTTCCCCAGATTACCAGAGGCATGAACCCACTATCGAGCATAAATACTAACTCTTGGAGTTGCTAGCATCTACTTGGCCAAGATACCTACTAACAACGGAAAGCATGCAAGATCACAAATAACAAAGACATGATAGAATCAACAATCAATCTGAAATAGCATCTCAATATCCATCGGATCCCCGCAAACACAACATGCAGAATTACAAATAGATGATCTTGATCATGAACGGAGCTCACAAGATCTAAACATGAAAGCACAAAGGAGGAGAACCAGCCATCTAGCTACTACACGGATCCGTAGTCCAAGGATGAACTACTCACGCATCACACCGGAGGCTTGCATGGTGATGAAGAAGGCCTCCAGGGTGAATTCCCCTCTCCGGCAGGGTGTCGGGAAGAGCTTCAGATCCCTCCCGATCTAGGGATGGAGATGATGGCGGCTACAGACTCTTTCGTGGATTTTTTATCGGGCACTTAGGGTTTTCGTCCCGAGGGCAATATATAGGCGGAAGGAGAGGCCAAGGGGGTACCGGGAGCCACCACACCACCCCCTGGCGCGGGCCCAGCCTGGCCGCGCGGCCAGGTGGTGTGGACGGCCCCTGGCCCTTCTCCGTCTCGTATGCTGGCACTTGATCCCTTCCGGAAAAATAGGCACTTTGGCTTTTGTCCCGTCCAATTCCGAGAATATTCATTTTCTGACTTTCCTGGAACCAAAAACAGCAGAAAACAGGCAGCTGGCACTGTGGCTCTTGTTAATAGGCTAGTCTAAGAAATCATATGAAAAGTACTCCAAAGTTGGAACAAAACACAAGAAAGTGGATAAAACCAAGCATGGAACATCAAAACTTATAGATACATTTGCAATGTATCAACATCCCCAAGCTTAACTCCTTCTCGTCCTCGAGTAGGTAAGTGATAAAAAGAAAGAATAATTTTTGAGGTGACATGCACCATCAAAGACTTGATCAAAGTATTTGCAAAACATTCAAAGCTGGGATCATAGTAGTACAATCATAACATGAAAGACAAAGTTCCAGCAATAAGCAAAGAAACTATGATGCAACATGTAACGGCACAAACAAAAGATTCATGAATAACAATACTTTGTAAGACGTTTAATTGTTTTACATAAAGAAAACATAGCATAATAGTATTCAGCTTGTCCCTCAATAGAGTAGCAAATATAAATGCATAGGACACCTTCAAAGTTCATAAAAGTAACTAGATAAAATAGTTTAAAACAAGCAATATCAAAGTATGCATCAATCAACTTGTCTTGGGACAATGCACATAGAACTAAGAATGGCCACTATACTCTCAAAGTAGGTGCATAAAGATACAAGGTGGAGACTCAATATAATGGTAGAAGAAAGGCCTTTTGTAAAAGGAAGTAGGGATTCAAGTCTCATAAAGAGCTTCCAAAAATTATGGTACTTGTAGTTTTCGGCTCTCATTGCCCCTATCATAAGCATATTGAAGGTGATTAAGGTTAAAGTGACACAACTAAGAGGATATGCTTGATAAGTTATAAACCGAAATCTCATGCCCCTTACTTACGAAGACCGATCCTCATGCTACTCAACTTTAGTCACGAGTAAGCTCTTGTCATTGTAAGTATATGTGTATCATTAAGAACCTCCAACGGGGTACCCGTTGCACATGATACGGGAGATTTACCATAATCAAAATGACAAGGCAAGCAGACAATGAGCATCTCTGCGATCTTTTTATTTGCTATTTGCATAGGTTTTTATTGAGGATGCTTCATAGAGTGCTCATTATGGTGATGCTGAAAGTTTCCACCATGATTTAGGCATGGCTTAGGCTAGCGGCCCAGGCGTTTCTCTAACACACATACAAACTCCATGATCTTACAAGTTCCACTTTTATTTCACACCGTCGGGATCCATAAGCAAAAGAACATGATATCAACGGGGTACAAAGTACAAGTGCAATGTTGAAAGCGTTCCCCATGGTACATGGTTCTGCTAATTTTAACTTATAAAGCGCAAGCATATACGCAACAAAGAAGGACCCAATGGTTCAAGTTTATCAGAGGCAATAAAGTAAACTTTGCCATCAAGTTCATGAGAGCTTTAATCACTAGTTTTCTCATAACAAGTGGAAGGTAAACAAAAGCATGAATATACTTGGAATAGGATAAGCTAGTAGGTAGGTATGGTGGACTCTTTGGAATAACTTGGTTTAGGGAGTTGCATGCATGAGTGGAACTCATACTTTGTTGTGGAGGCTAGCAAAAGACTGGGAGCGACAAACTAAGAGAGCAATAATGGCCATAATCATGCAGAGGGACAAAACATCATTAATCAAAGCATAAAGTGATACTACAAGTTGAAAACTAAAGGATCATAAAGGCTATGGTGACTTTGGATAGTCATAACATGGTGTGAGCATGCGCCAAGTCAACCCAAATAAAGCATCAAAGGAGAATACCACTATACTATGCTTTAATATGCTAAAACAACGCATGATTCATCCAAGGAACATTAAGCAATCTCAATTCTTTATAGCAAGTCATGCTACAGCAAATAATACTAATCATAAAGCCAAAAAAATATCAAGCATGGCATGACAAAGCATAGGCCACAGTAAAAAAACATGCTCTTTTTACCACATAAGTATGACCTTTCCTACTCTTTTTCAAACCAAACCAAACTATTTACAAACCAATGTATGAAAGAGGGGGTCCAACCAATTTATTCAGCAAACTAAGCAAACCAAGGCAAACGAAAACCAAAACGAAAACGAAAAAGAAGACGCTCCAAGAAAAACACAACTGTGCATGAAACAATAAAAATGAAGCGTTTGGAAGAAACCTGGGATTTTTATTGATGAAGAAGGGGATGCCTTTGGGCATCCCCAAGCTTTGACGCTTGTACTTCTTAGATATTTCTTGGGGTGACATGCGTGGCATCCCCAAGTTGAGCTTTAGTCCATCATTCCTATCATTACTCATTCCTTCCATACACCTGAAATTTTTCCTTCATACAAAACTTCACACAATCTCATTAGCAACATTAGTGCACTCAAGATAAAATAAGTCTTAAGGTTCAGTTCTAACACCAAATAAACTTCCGTCAGAAAACTAGCTATTGTAGCACTTCCCTCAAAAAGCTCAATTTCCCAAAAGAACTCAAGAAGGAACCAACAAGAAGCAAATGCAGAAAATGGTAGAAATCTGTCAAAACAGACCAGCAGGTAAAGACGAATTTTTTCGAAGACCTTCTATTGCTCAAATCAAAACGTGTTGAACTAGCGAAAGTTAGATAACAACCTGGGGTAGAATAAAAAACAATTACAGGTCAATCTGACCTACATAGCTCTTTCACGAATTTTTACGGTGAAGCACAAAAATCTGTTTCGGGACAGCAACTTTCCCAATCATTACTTCACTCTCATTAGAGGTTACTCTTGGCACAAAAAGCAAATAAAAAGGATAAGGAGAGGTTATTACAGAGGTAATAACTTCCAAGACTCATCTAAAACTTTTGGGTTATCTCCAAATAAGTACTTTTCTTTAACGCCTTTAAGTTAGGCATAAGAAGCAAAGAAAGAATCATGTGTTCTCAAATGAAGAAGCATTAAGACCAACTTTCTTGCCCTTACCTCTCTTACTTTTATTCTTAACCTTGGGGAAAATATGATTGTTTGGTGGAGAAGAAAGGTGCATGGTCCCCTTTCCCACATCTATTATTGCTCCAAGGAGTTCTAATAGGGACCTTCCAAGTGTAATTTGTCCTTTTCCTGCACATTCAATAAAAAGATAATCAATAGAAATCATTTTCCCAAGGATCTTTGTAAACACTCCTTCAGCTATTCCAAGAGGTAATATGGTAGTATTATTAGCAAGATATATTTCCTTTCCTCCCTCAGTGAGCCCCCAAGTATTCAGAGATTTATAAATATCTTTGGGCATAAGGCAAAATTCAGACATGATATCACAGCGAGCTTGAAAAGTTTCAGTGTTCATCTCAATCTTTACTGTAGGTGACCACTTTGATGGTTCAGAGTTTATTGGAACATAATCGTAATGCTCCCTAAGCGTATTATAGCAACTTTCTAATCTAATAGTGCTAGCCTCAAGAGTGTCCAACCTAGCAAATATTTTTGCGAAGGAAATATCAGTTTGGCTAGGCATGTTGTAAGTGAGGATCAATTTCTTTATAGCATTAATAGCATCATCCTCATTACATTGGAGGAAATATCCTCCCACAACAGCATCTAAAGCATATCTATAGGAAAGAGCAATCCCAAGGTAAAAACTGCTAAGGAAAAAAGCTTTGAGTCATTTTAGGCTTTGTTTTTTCATGTAGATCAGAGATTCTAGACCAAGCTTCCTTAAAACTTTCCCAATTCCTTGTTTAAAAGTGAAAATCATTTCCTCGGGTGACATAGTGACTGGAGCAAGGCTAGACATAAAGGCAACTAGGATAGGAACTAATTTTTTTTTTTGTGTTTTTGAAATAAGAAAGCAAACTTGTAAAACTAATTTTTTGTGTGTTTTTGATTAAGAAACAAGCAAACAAAGCAAAAAGAAAACTAAGCAAAACAAAAACAACAAAGTAAAGAGATTGTTTATGAGGGACTCCCCTTGTGAAGATGTCCTTGACTCCCTGGCAACGGCACCAGAAAATCTTGATGTGCTCGTCGTTCGACGTAGAGCTCGTTGGGAACCCCAAGAGGAAGGTACGATGAGCACAGCAGCAAGTTTTCCCTCACTTATGAAACCACGGTTTAATCGAACCAGTAGGAGCAAGGAAACACCCCAAAGGTGTTACCAGCTGAGCTTTGGCAGGGCGCACTACCGGTGCTAGTAGCAACATGGAGACCTGCACAACACAACCACAGAACTTTGTCCCCAACTTGCGATGAGGTTGTCAATCTCACCGTGTTTTGCGGGAAACAAAGGATTAAACGTATCGAATGGAAAGAAGTAAAAGTTTGCAGAAAGTAAACACAAAGCAGTAAAAGATTGTAGATTGTATGTAAAAGACAAGGACCGGGATCCATAGTTCACCAGAGGTGGCTCTCCTTAAGATAGATAACATGCTGGGTGAACAAATTACAGCGGGGAAATTGACAAACACCGAGAAAGCAATACATGCATATACTAATCATCTTGACTCCTTTGAGACTTGATTGGGCATTACGACATAATACATAGACCGCCATCCAACTGCATCTATGACTAATAATCCACCTTCAGGTTATCATCCGAACCCCCTCCAGTATTAAGTTGCAAGCAACAGATTATTGCTTTACGAACTGCGTGTAAAGTAAACAATACGATTGTTATATGAACAAAGGATTGTTGTTTTCTCCCTAGTAGCAACAGCACATCTAGTACCTTAGAGATTTCTGTCACTTCCCCAGATTACCAGAGGCATGAACCCACTATCGAGCATAAATACTAACTCTTGGAGTTGCTAGCATCTACTTGGCCAAGATACCTACTAACAACGGAAAGCATGCAAGATCACAAATAAAAAAGACATGATAGAATCAATAATCAATCTGAAATAGCATCTTAATATCCATCGGATCCCCGCAAACACAACATGCAGAATTACAAATAGATGATCTTGATCATGAACGGAGCTCACAAGATGTAAACATGAAAGCACAAAGGAGGAGAACCAGCCATCTAGCTACTACATGGATCCGTAGTCCAAGGATGAACTACTCACGCATCACACCAGAGGCTTGCATGGTGATGAAGAAGGCCGCCAGGGTGAATTCCCTCTCCGCCAGGGTGTCGGGAAGAGCTTCAGATCCCTCCCGATCTAGGGATGGAGATGACGGCGGCTACAGACTCTTTCGTGGATTTTTGATCGGGCACTTAGGGTTTTCGTCTCGAGGGCAATATATTGGCGGAAGTAGAGGCCGAGGGGTTGTCGGGAGCCGCCACACCACCCCCTGGCGCGTGCCTAGCCTGGCCACACGGCCAGGTGGTGTGGCAGTCCCCTGGCCCTTCTCCGTCTCGTATTCTGGCACTTGATCCCTTCCGGAAAAATAGGCACTTTGGCTTTTGTCCCGTCCAATTCCGAGAATATTCATTTTCTGACTTTCCTGGAACCAAAAACAGCAGAAAACAGGCAGCTGGCACTGTGGCTCTTGTTAATAGGTTAGTCCAAGAAATCATATGGAAAGTACTCCAAAGTTGGAACAAAACACAAGAAAGTGGATAAAACGAAGCATGGAACATCAAAAATTATAGATACATTTGCAATGTATCAAGGGTGCAGCTCATCGCAAGACCCAATGCTGCAGATTCTACAGAATCTCATTGTAGACCAGGAAGCAAGCAGGGCAGAGCGCCAACCTAATCTAGCAACACTGCAGCAGATCGCCCAGATGGCTCACAACAACCAGAACCATGGAAATCAGGATCATCACGGATCCAAACTCAAAAACTTCTAGAATACCAATACCTCAATCTTTAGTAGTTTAGAGAACCCCCTGGATACTAATGACTGGTTGTAGACAATGGAGAACAACTTGGAAGTAGCAGGAGTGGATGCCAACGAGAAGGTTCTTTTTGTCACCCACTATTTGGCAGGAGATGCAAGAGCATGGTGGAACAACGTCCGCACAATGAACCATGGTCAAGTGATGACATGGGAAGCCTTCAAGATTAAGTTCAGCCGCACCCACGTGCCGCAGGGTGTAGTCACCCGAATGAGGGATGAATTCAGAGAATTGAAGCAAGGAAGAATGACTGTAGTGGAGTACCGTGACAGATTCCTGTCCCTTGCCAGGTATCCACCTGATGAGATCAACATGGAGGCCAAGAAGAAGGAGAGATTCTTGAACGGACTGCATGATGAGATGCAGACTGTCCTCGTCAACATCCGTTTCCGGGATCTCGAAGAGCTAGTCGACGCTGCCATTCAGATGGAAGGGAAGCTTAACCAGGCAAACGACAACCGCAAATGTCGTATGATGCACCAAGCTGGATCCAACAGTCACCAGAAGTACCGTCCCAACCCTTCAGCAGGATATGCACCGAGGAACAACCGACCCCCAATGTCTCGCCCGAGCTACCCCAACCGTAGCGGAGGAAATGTGAAGTCCGGAGGAAACAACAATCACCCCGGCAACACCAACAATTTCAACCGTGCACCTCCCAAGAGCAACAACAACAACAACAACACTGCACCTAGAACTAGAAGCAATGATGTGCCCGTGGCAGCGAAAGATAAGTCTCAGATCACTTGTTTCGAGTGTGGAGTTAAGGGTCACTATTCCAATGAGTGCCCCAAGAAGATTGCTGCCACTGCCAATGTGAATCCCCCAGCTCAACAGCAGTGTTGTGTTCAACAAGGAAGAAGATTCGCCCCAGGGAACCCTCACAACCGCAACGGCCATCTCTTCCACATGAACGCCGAAGAAGCCGAAGAAGCGCCAAATGTAGTGCTGGGTATGTTTTCTGTCAGCTCAGTTTTAGCAAGAGTATTGTTTGATGCTGTAGCATCACACTCATTCGTCACCGAAGAATTTGCATGCACTAGTAAGATTCACCCAACCAACTTGAAGCATGTCATGATAGTTCAAATCCCTGGTTCAACTACAAAAGCTAGAATTTTTTGCAAAGCTGTGCATATCAGAATACATGGGATATATTTTTATGCCAACCTAATAGTACTTGGAACCAAAGGTTTGGAAGTAGTACTAGGAATGGATTGGATGTCAAAGCATAAAGGATTGATAGACTATGCCAAGAAAGCCATCACCATGACCAGTAGCTCTGGAGTATCAGTAGAGCATATATATGAAACCTTACCCCGTCAATTCAAGTGCAACAAGAGTCTATCCCTACCCACCATTGACCAAGTCAGAGTAGTCTGTGAATACCCCGACATATTCCTAGATGAATTTCCCGATATGCCCCCGGATAGGGATATTGAGTTCATTATTGAACTACTCCCTGGAACCGAACCCATAGCCTAGAGACCCTATAGTATGAACCCCTCAGAGTTAGTGGAATTGAAGAAGCAGCTGGATGCTATGTTGGCAACAGGCTTGATTCAACCAAGCGCATTGCCATGGAGATTGCCAGTGTTATTCGTCGACAATAAAGATGGAGGCAAACGTTTGTGCACATATTACAGGAAGCTGAATGACGTCACCATCAAGAACAAGTACTCATTGCCAAAGATAGAGGATCTATTTGATTAGTTGACTGGAGCAAATGTGTTCTCTAAGATCGATCTTAGGACTGGTTATCAACAACTTAAGATTCGTGCAACGGATATTCCGAAGACCACCTTTACTACTCGGTATGGTTTATATGATTATACGGTCATGTCTTTTGGATTAACCAATGCCCCTGCTTATTTCATGAATCTCATGAATAAGATCTTTATGAATTTTCCAGATAAGTTTGTCGTTGTGTTTATCGACGATATCCTTATCTACTCCAAGTCAGAAGAAGATCATGAGCAACATCTGAGAATCATCCTTGAAACCCTGAGAGAGCATCGGTTATATGCCAAGTTCAGCAAATGTGAGTTTTGGCTGAAAGAAGTAGGATTCCTACGACATATTGTGTCTGTCGGAGGAGTCGTTGTTGATCCCGCTGATGTCTACACACTTCTATTCTTGCAGACAGTTGTTGGGCCTCCAAGTGCAGAGGTTTGTAGAACAGCAGCAAGTTTTCCCTTAAGTGGATCACCCAAGGTTTATCGAACACAGGGAGGAAGTGGTCAAAGGTATCCCCTCTCAAGCAACCCTGCAATCAAGATACAAGAAGTCTCTTGTGTCCCCAAAACACCCAATACACTTGTCAGGTGTATAGGTGCACTAATTCGGCGAAGAGATAGTGAAATACAAGTGGTATGGATAGTTATAACTGGTAACGGTGCTAGAAAATAGCTTGCTGGCGTGTGGTTGACGTGGGAAAAGACTAAAGGCAAACTAAAATAAAGAAGGAAGCAAGCAAACATGTAATAGATCTAATTGCAAACGGTGTATCAATGCTTAGAAACAAGGCCTAGGGATCATACTTTCACTAGTGAACACTCTCATATAAATATATTATCTTCATGATACTAGTCTTAACTACTCTCTGGTTGGACACTCTAATCCATGGTAGGGCTATAATAGCACACCTCAAAGTAAGTCTTTCCCATCTAGAAAACCCCACACTGTCACCTTGAGTACTAGATGGTTCCAACAAACACCACAATTTCATAGAGACATCCAACTCCAAATATAACTCATAACCAGTATTTGTAATATCTAGCCAAAGTGCCACCATGGTGTGCACGCTGTCATTTTCACACACATGGGGAGAGCAGAGATCTATTAAAGCACTTGAGTAGCAAGGTAGATCTACTTGATTACAAAGCTCATGATCACAATATGATCATGCATAGACAGATAGATGAACACATAGCTAGCGGTAGAACCCTTAGCCTTGAGAGAGAACTACTCCCTCCTCGTCATGGGAATCAGCAACGGTGATGGAGATGGTGGTGGAGATCGATCGAGATGGCTCCGGGGGCACTTGCCCGTCCCGGCAGGGTGCCGGAACAGAGACTTTATGTCCCCCGAATCTCCCCTTCGGTGGCGGCGGCGCTGCGGAACTTTTCTTGGCTGGAGGCTTGACGATTTAGGGTTTTTGCCTCGAGAGGAATATATAGGGGAAAGGGCAAGGTCGGTGGAGGCCGGAGGGGCCCACACCACCTGGTGCCGCGGCCAGGGGGACCCGCGCCACCCTATGGTGTGGCTAGCCCTTGTCCCCTCTCCGTCTCTTCTTCTCGCTCCGTGAGTCTTCCGGCAAAATAGGAACTTTGGCTTTTGTCCCGTCCAATTCCGAGAATATTCATTTTCTGACTTTCCTGGAACCAAAAACAGCAGAAAACAGGCAACTGGCACTGTGGCTCTTGTTAATAGGTTAGTCCAAGAAATCATATGAAAAGTACTCCAAAGTGTGGACAAAACACAAGAAAGTAGATAAAACCAAGCATGGAACATCAAAAATTATAGGTACATTTGCAATGTATCAACATCCCCAAGCTTAACTCCTGCTCGTCCTCGAGTAGGTAAGTGATAAAAAGAAAGTATAATTTTTGAGGTGACATGCACCATCATAAACTTGATCAAAGCATTTGTAAAACATTCAAGGCTGGGATCATAGTACTTCAATCATAACATGAAAGACAAAGTTCTAGCAATAAGACAGAGAAACTATGATGCAACATGAAAAGGCACAAACAAAAGCTTCATGAATAACAATGCTTTGCAAGACGTTTGTTTGTTTCACATAAAGAAAACATAGCATAGTCGCATTCAGCTTGTCCCTCATAGAGTAGCGAATATAAATGCATAGGACACCTTCAAAGTTCATAAGAGTGACTAGATACAAATAGTTTAAAACAAGCAATATCAAGTTATGCATCAATCAACTAGTCTTGGGACAATGCACATAGAACTAAGAATGGCCACTATGCTCTCAAAGTAGGTGCATAAAGATAGAAGGTGGAGACTCAACATAATGGTGGAAGAAAGGCCTTCATAGAAGGAAGCAGAGATTCAAGTTTCGTAAAGAGCTTCCAAAAATTATGGTACTTATAGCTTTCAGCTCTCATTGCCCCTATCATAAGCATCTTGAAGTGATTAAGGTTAAAGTGAACAAACTATGGTGTACATGCTAGACGAAGTATAAGTTAGAAATCTCATTTCCCTTGAATACGAGGGCCGCTCCTCATGCTACTCAAGTTTAGTCACCGGTAAGTTCTTGTCATCATAAGTACATGTGTATCTTAGAGAACCGCCAACGGGGTACCCCTTGCCCGATGATACGGAAGAATCTCCATATCAAAATGACAAGGCAAGCAGACAACAAGCATCTCAGCGATCTTCTTATTTACCATGGGAATATGGTGCTTTTTTCTCTCTTTCCTCTTTTTAGAATCTCTTTTTTTCTCTTTTTTCTCAATATAGGACTCCTTTTCTCTTTTTTCTCAATATAGGACTCTTTTTATAAGAAGAATGCTTCATAGATAGCTCATTATGGTTACGCTGCAGGTTTCCACCATGTCGGCATGGATTAGACCAGCGGCCCAGGCGTTTCTCTAACACATATACATAACTACATGGACTTACAAGCTCCTCTTTCATTTCACACCGACGACATCCATAGACAAAAGAGCATGATATCAACTAGGTACAAAGTACCCGGTGCAATGTTGAAAGCGTTCCCCATGAAAGCATGGTTCTGCTAATTCCCAACAAATAAGTGCAAGCATATACAACATATAGAACACAATGGTTCAAGTTTATTAAGGGCAAGAAAAGTAAAGTGTGCCATCAAGTTCGTGAGAGCTTTAATTACTAGTTTTCTCATAACAAGTTTAATTCGGAAGGTAGATAAAAACATGAATATACTTGGAATAGCAAATGCTAATAGGTAGGTATGGTGGACTCTTTGGAATAACTTGGTTTAAGGAGTTGGATGCATGAGTGGAACTCATACTTGGTTGCAGAGGCTAGCAAAAGACTAGGAGCGACAAACTAAGAGAGCAATAATGGCCATAATCATGTAGAGCGACAAAACATCATTAATTAAAGCATAAAGTGATATTAAAGTCGGAAACGAAAGGATCATAAGGCTATGGTGAATTGGGATAGTCATAACATGGTGTGAGCATGTGCCAAGTTAACCCAAATAAAGCATCAAAGGAGAATACCACAATACTATGCTTTAATATGCTAAAACAACGCATGATTCTTCAAAGGCACATTAAGCAATCTCAATTGTTTATAACAAGTCATGCTACAGCAAAGAATACTGATCATAAAGCCAAAAAAATATCAAGCATGGCATGACAAAGCATAGGCCATAGTCAAAAACAAGCTCTCTTTACCACTTAAGCATGAACTTTCCTACTCTTTTCCAACCCAAACCAAACTATTTGAAAACCTATGCATGAAAGAGGGGGTCCAACCAATTTATTTAGAAAACTAAGCAAACCAAAGCAAACGAAAAACGAAAAGAAAAACGAAAAAGAAGACGCTCCAAGAACAACGCAACTGTGTATGAAACAATAAAAATGAAGCGTTTGGAAGAAATCTGGGATTTTTATTGATGGAGAGGGGGATGCCTTGGGCATCACCAAGCTTTGACGCTTGTAATGCTTGGATATTTCTTGGGGTGACACGCGTGGCATCCCCAAGCTTGAGCTTTAGTCCATCCTTCATCTCATTACTCATTCCTTCCATACACCTGGAATTTTTCCTTCATACAAAACTTCACACAATCTTTATTAGCAACATTAGTGCACTTAAGATAATAGGTCTTAAGGTTCAGTTATAACACCAAGAAAACTTCCATTAGAACACTAGCTACCGTAACACTTCCCCCAAAAAGCTCAATTCCCCAAAAGAACTCAAGAAGGAACCAACAAGAAGCAAATGCAGAAAATGGCAGAAATCTGTCAAAACAGATCAGTAGGTAAAGACGAATTTTTTTGAAGACCTTCTGTTGCTCAAATCCAAAAAGTGTTGAACTAACGAAAGTTAGATAACAACCTGGGCCATAAGCACAAAAATTCACGCCTCAACAAGATGTTCAGAGATTTTACACGAATGTTTACGGTGAAGCACAGAAATCTATTTCGGGACAACAACTTTCCCAATCATTACTTCTCTCTCATTAGAGGTTACTCTTGGCACAAAAAACAAATAAAAAGGATAAGGAGCGGTTATGACTGAAGTAATTACTTCCAAGACTCATCTAAAACTTTTGGGTTATCTCCCAATAAGTACTTTTCTTTAACGCCTTTAAGTTAGGCATGATAGTTTGAGAACATGCTCACATTAGAAATATGAATTGAAGTAAAACAGAGCATTAAGAAGCAAATTCAAAACACATTTAAGTCTAACCAACTTCCTATGCATAGTAATCTTGTAAAGAAACATGTCATGAAAGCACAAGGCAACAAGCATAGGAAAGAAAAACAAGTGCAGCTTCAAAAATTTCAACATAAAGAGGGAAAACTTAATATTGTTGAGACACATAAAACCATGTTTCCCTCTCTCATAATAACTTTCAGTAGTATCATGAATAAAAGTAGCAATATAACTATCACAAGAAACATTCTTATCATGAGCCATATGCATAAAAGAATTAATACTCCCCACATAAACATAGTCATTCTTATTGATTGTAGTGGGAGAAAATTCAACAAAATAGCTATCGTTATTTTTCTCATCACCATAATCATCAAATATATGAGGCATATTGTACTCATAATTAATTTCCTCCTAAATAGTAGGTGGACTGAAAATATCATATTCATCATTTTAATCATCATATATTGGAGGTTTGGTATCATCATGAGCAATAGAATAGCTATCTTCCAAAGCTGGGGAACTAAAAAGATCATTTTCATAAAAACTAGCATCCCCAAGCTTAGACTTTTCCATAGCATTAGCAATAATGGTGTCCAAAGAATTCATACTAACAACATTGCTATTAGAATGCAAATAAAGATCCATAGGTTTTTTAATTTTTTCTTCAAACACTTCATGTCCTAACTCAAGATAAATACTATAAGCTCTCTAATTTTTGTTGTTGTTTTCCATTAAGCCTAACTAGTGAAAACAAGAAACAAAAAGACAAAATTGCAGAATCTAAAGGAAATAACTTCGAGCACTCACACCGGAGGATGTGAGTACCTTTTACCTTACCTCCCCGGCAACGGCGGCAGAAAATAGGCGTTTGCCGTGGGAGGTTCTTCTTCTTGAATCCTCTGGTGTGAATACCTTTTACCTTACCTCCCCGGCAACGGCGCCAGAAAATAGCTTGATGTCTACACACTTCTATTCTAGCAAATAGTTGTTGGGCCTCCAAGTGCAGAGGTTTGTAGAACAACAACAAGTTTTCCCTTAAGTAGATCACCTAAGGTTTATCGAACTCAGGGAGGAAGTGGTTGATACATTGCAAATGTATCTATAATTTTTGATGTTCCATGCTTGGTTTTATCTACTTTCTTATGTTTTGTCCACACTTTGGAGTACTTTTCATATGATTTCTTGGACTAACCTATTAACAAGATGCCACAGTGCCAGTTGCCCGTTTTCTGCTGTTTTTGGTTCCAGAAAGTCAGAAAATTAATATTCTCGGAATTGGACCGGAGAAAACCCAAAGTTGATATTTTCCCGGAAGACTCACGGAGTCAAAAGGAGAGCCGGAGAGGGGCCACAGGGTGGCCACACCACCCCATGGCGCGGGTCCCCCTAGGCCACGCCAGGGGCATGGTGTGGGCCCCCTGGCCACCGACCGACCTTGCCCTCTGGCCTATAAGAAGCCTCCCGAGGCATAAACCCTAAAGAATCAAGCCTCCAGCCACAAAAAGTTCCGCAGCGCCGCCACCACTGAAGGGGAGATTCGGGGGACAGAAAGTCTTTGTTCCGGCACACTGCCGGGACGAGGAAGTGCCCCCGGAGCCGTCTCCACCGATCTCCATCGCCATCTCCATCACCATTGCTGATTCCCATGATGAGGAGGGTGTAGTTCTCTCTCGAGGCTAAGGGTTCTACCGGTAGCTATGTGTTCATCTCTCTCTCTATGCATGATCATATTGTGATCATGAGCTTGTAATCTATAGATCTACCTTGCTACTCAAGTGCTTTATTGAACCTCTGCTCTCCCCATGTGTGTGAAACTGACAGCATGCTCACCATGGTGGCACTTTGGCTAGAGATTACAAATACTTGTTATGAGTTATATTTGGAGTTGGATGTCTTTATGAAATTGTGGTGTTTGTTGGACTCATCTAGTACTCAAGGTGAATGTGTGGGGTTATCTAGATGGGAAAGGCTTACTTTGAGGTGTGCTGTTATAGCCCTACCAACGATTAGCGTGTCCAACCGGAGAGTAGTTCAGCGTAGTATCATAAAGAAGAATATATTTATATGAGAGTGTTCACTAGTGAAAGTACTAGTAGAAAATGGGCCTTTGGTTCGGGCCATTAGTCTCGGCCGTGGCTGGGGCCGGGACTAATGGTCCGAACCAGACGGCCCAAGGAGGCCGAGGCACTATGTCCCGGTCCGTAAGGAACCATTAGTCCCGGTTTGAGATACAAACCGGGACAAATGGGTCTGAGCCGAGGCGCGTGCTCCTGGTAGAACCTTTAGTCCCGGTTTGTATCTCAAACCGGGACTAATGGCCTGGCCCTATATATATGCACCCAGCCCTCCACTCTCTCCTGTTTTTTTCCTATGTGAGAGGTGGGTATAAACTTTGTGCTAACTTTTTTTCTTCATATGCACTAGAGGTGTTCGGTGAAATGCCTATTAGAGCGATGCCACTTGAGTTCACACAAGACAAAATATGATATGAGGTGCCAGAGCGACACTTAAGGTTTCTCCTCTTTGTTTTGAAGTGTCCTAAAAGGTTAGCAACTATTTTCTCGTTTTGACTGCGCGGTACTAATTTAAGCATCGTGATTGCGTTTGATATATATGCATGGTTGTATGATGCAGATGAGCCACCCATGGATGTAAGGTGACCGACGCTCTGACGCTTACAGAGAAGGCGTGCGTTCTTTTCGCCTTGTGGCCGAGGCGAACAAGCGGCGGGATGGTTTTATGTGTTGTCCATGTGTTGAATGTCGGAATGAGCAGGCTCACACTTCCTCAAGAGTCATTCAGAGCCACCTACTTCGGTCTGGTTTCATGTCCGGCTATAATGTTTGGACCAAGCATGGAGAAAGAGGGGTTATGATGGAAGACGGCGATGAAGAAGAGAACGATGATGACAACTACCGATCTATGTTCCCTGAATACGATGATACCGCAGTTGAAGATAATGAAAAAGAAGGGGGTGAAGAACGGGAACCAGATGAGCCCGTTGATGATTTTGGTCGGGTCATTAGTGATCCAAGGCGAGACTGCGACACAGAAAAGGAGAGGTTGCAGTTCGAGCAGATGTTACAGGACCACAACACATTGCTGTATCCAACTTGTGAGGATGGCAAGAAGAAGCTGGGTAGCACACTGGAATTGTTGAAGTGGAAGGCAGAGACAGGTATGACTGACTCGGGATTTGAAAAGTTGCTGGTAATAATGAAGAAGCTTCTTCCAAGAAATAACCAATTGCCCTCCAGTACGTACGAAGCAAAGAAACTTGTCGGCCCTCTAGGATTAGACGTGCAGAAGATACATGCATGCCCTAATGACTGCATCCTCTACCACGGTGAGAAGTACGAGAATATGGATAAATGCTCGGTATGCACTGCATTGCGGTATAAGATCAGAAAAGATGACCCTGGTGATGTTGAGGGCGAGCAACTGAGGAAGAGGGTTCCTGCCAAGGTGATGTGGTATGCTCCTATAATACCACGGTTGAAACG
This sequence comes from Avena eriantha, assembly GCA_910589775.1. NCBI lineage: Eukaryota > Viridiplantae > Streptophyta > Magnoliopsida > Poales > Poaceae > Avena > Avena eriantha. The sequence goes on from OU342742.1 coordinate 124,169,900, forward strand.
TTTGTTCAGAAATAAAGAGAATGCCAAGTTGTTGCGATGGCACATGGAAGACCGTAAGAAAGACGGGATGTTGAGGCACCCTGCTGATGGTCGGCAGTGGAGAAAAATCGAGAGAGACTTCCCGGACTTTGCTGGTGACGCAAGGAACTTATGGTTTGGTCTAAGTACCGATGGCATGAATCCTTTTGGGGAGCAGAACTGCAGTCACAACACCTGGCCCGTGACTCTATGTATCTACAACCTTCCTCCTTGGTTGTGCATGAAGCGGAAGTTCATTATGATGCCAGTGCTCATCCAAGGCCCGAAGCAACCCGGCAACGACATTGATGTGTACCTAAGGCCATTAGTTGATGAACTTCTACAATTGTGGGCCAAACCAGGTGTACGTGTGTGGGATGAGCACAAACAACAGGAATTTGACCTACAAGCGTTGCTGTTCGTAACCATCAATGATTGGCCTGCTCTTAGTAACATTTCAGGACAGACGAACAAAGGGTACAATGCATGCACGCACTGTTTAGATGAGACTGAAAGTATATATCTGGATAAATGTAGAAAGAATGTGTACCCGTACAATCGTCGTTTTCTTCCGCCCAGTCATCCCTTAAAGAAGAAAGGCAAGCATTTCAATGGCAAGGCAGAAACCCGGACGAAGCTTGTCCCCCGTAGTGGTGCTGATGTATTTGGTATGGTCAAGGATTTGGATGTAATCTTTGGAAAGGGTCCTGGAGGACAACCTGTTCCGAAAGACCCCATTACCGGACACGCACCCATGTGGAAGAAGAAATCTATATTTTGGGAGCTACCCTATTGGAAAGTGCATGAGGTCCGCTCTGCATTCGACGTGATGCACCTGACGAAGAATCTTTGCGTGAAAATTCTAGGCTTCCTGGGCTTGTATGGGAAGTCAAAAGATACCCCGGCAGCATGGGAGGACCAGCAACATCATAAAGGACGAGACGACAAGCATCCATGGCAGTTTCAAGGGCTTGCCAGCTATGCTCTTACCAAAGAAGAGAAGGAAATCTTTTTTGAAGTCCTTTTCAGTATCAAGGCCCCGTCTGGATTCTCGTCGAATATAAAGGGAATAGTAAATATGAAAGAGAAAAAATTTCAAAACCTAAAGTCTCATGACCGCCATGTGCTTATGACGCAATTGCTTCCAGTTGTATTGAGGGGAATTCTACCAGAAAATGTTCGACTAGCCATTGTGAAGGTATGTGCATTCCTCAATGCAATTTCTCAGAAGGTAATCGATCGAGAAAGTCTATCAGGATTACAGATTGATGTGGTCCAATGTCTGGTCAGCTTCGAGTTGTTGTTCCTGCCATCCTTCTTCAATATTATGACGCACCTCCTAGTTCACCTAGTCGAGGAGATTAGAATTCTCGGTCCTGTGTTTCTACACAATATGTTCCCCTTCGAGAGGTTCATGGGAGTCTTAAAGAAATATGTTCATAACCGTGCTAGGATAGAAGGAAGCATCTCTAAGGGCTATGGAACAGAGGAGGTCATTGAGTTTTGTGTTGACTTTCTTCCTGACCTTAAGCCGATTGGTGTTCCTGAATCTCGGTATGAGGGGAGGATGACTGGAAAAGGCACACTAGGAAGGAAATCAATGGTATGTAGGGACGGGCATTCTTTCACTCAAGCACACTACACAGTTCTACACAATTCCACCATGGTGGCTCCGTATATCGAGAAACACAAGAATATTCTACGCTCCGAAACCCGGGGAAGCCTGAAACCTTGATTAAAGGGGAACACGAGAAGTATTTTGGCAATTGGTTGCAGACACATCTCATGAATAACACCACTATTGGAGATGAGTTGTACTCGTTGGCCAGGTTACCATCTTCGACTATATGTACTTTCCAAGGGTACGAGATAAATGGGAATACATTTTACACGATCGCCCAAGATAAAAAGAGCACCAACCAAAACAGTGTTGTCCGCTTTGATGCAACAGATGACAATGCGCAGATTGACACATATTATGGGTACATAGAGGAGATATGGGAACTTGATTATGGACCTACTTTTAAGGTCCCTTTGTTTCGGTGCAAATGGGTCAACCTGACAGGAGGCAGGGTACATGTAGACGAAAAGTACGGCATGACAACAGTGGATCTCAACAATCTTGCGTACATGGATGAACCATTCGTCCTAGCCAAGGATGTGGCTCAGGTTTTCTATGTGAAGGACATGTCTACCAAACCGAGAAAAAGGAAAGATAAGCAAAAGAGTACAAAATACGATGAGCCAAAGCGCCACATAGTTCTTTCAGGGAAAAGAAACATCGTGGGAGTGGATGATAAGACAGACATGTCAGAAGATTACAATAAGTTTCATGAAATTCCGCCCTTCAAAGTGAAAACTGACCCAAGCATCCTGTTAAATGATAAAGATTCTCCATGGCTACGGTGCAGAAGAAAACCACAACACTAGATGTTGGTGATGTGTAATAATGTATTAAACCTTTTATTTGAGACATAAATCTATGTAATTAAACCTTTTATTTGAGACATAAATCTATGTAATGTATTAAACCTTTTATTTGAGACAGAGGTGGGAACCGGTGGAAAGCGCGGGAACGCAGTGGCGCGGGAAACTTTCATCCCTGGTGGGGGCTCAAACCGGGACAAAAGATGGGGGGCCTTATCTGGGGGAGGCTTATTTGGGAGGGCCTTATCTGGGGGTGGCTAACCTTTAGTACCGGCTGGTGGGTGCAACCGAGACTAAAGGTGGTTTTTGTGTCATCTAACAAAACTGTCGGTGGGATAAGGACGCGTGGGTAACCTTTAGTACCGGGTGGGGGCTCAAACCGGGACTAAAGTTGTCGGTAGGATAAGGATGCGTGGGTGGACGCACTACTCGATGAGATAAAGCATGTAGCGCACGACGCCCTGTCGGAGGAAGAAGACAAAGTAGAAGCGGCGCCGTGCCTATAAAAGGAGCATCGATACGCCATGGCAAGCAACTCAACAAGCCAACATGGATGGAGAGTTTCATCCCCATGGATGGAGGAAAGGGTTGGGAAATCTCCCGTGGCTGAACTTCTTGAAGATGCCGTTGGTGCACACGCCCTATGGCATCTTTGGAAGTTCCGCCTCGGAAAATATTTTCGTGCTAGCCCATGAAAGACTCCATCTCCGCCTCCCTGGGGTTAGAGGTATGGTGGAAGCCATGGGATAGAGTGGAGAGAGGCGGCAGATATGAGTGTAGATGTGCTCTGGCAATGACCAAGCCAACATGGATGGAGAGTTTCATCCCCATGGATGGAGGAAAGGGTTGGGAAATCTCCCGTGGCCGAATGTCTCGAAGATGCCCTTGGTGCACACGCCCTATGGCATCTTCAGAAGTTCCGCCTCGGAAAATATTTTCCTGCTAGCCCGTGAAAGACTCCATCTCCGCCTCCCTAGGGTTAGAGGTATGGTGAAAGCCATGGGATAGAGTGGAGAGAGGCGACATATATGAGTCTGGATGTGCTATGGCAACGACCAAGCCTAAACCCTAAACCCTAAACCCTAAAGGGGCTACCCTCGTACGGAGAAAGCTATAGGGGTAGACGATCCGAGGCCCCCGGTCTAGGGTTTCGTCAGAGGAAGACCACCGGAGCGTTGGAATCACATGAAAATGGCAAAATGGTTAATAGTTTGACTAGTTAGAATAATTATTTTATAAAACAGAAAATGCTACACACCGGGACTAAGGTGCTAAACCCTAAACCCTAAATATAATTGTTAAACCTGAAACCCTAAACCCGAAACCCTAAACCCTAACCCTAAACCCGAAACCCTAAACCCGAAACCCTAAACCCTAACCCTAAACCCGAAACCCGAAACCCTAAACCCTAAACCCGAAACCCTAAAATATTGTAAACTTTTATCAGATTTAATAATATTGATATATAGTAGTTTATTTGATAACATAGTATGCAATAAGGCGGGAAACAGAGGTTGTAGTCAATTTTTTTAAAAAGGGGCCTTTAGTCTTGGGTTGTGGCATGGCCCGGGACTAAAGGGTGCTGTTGGCGTGCACCCCGTGGGCAGTGCCGAAAAGCCTTTAGTCCCGGGGCGAGCCACGGACCGGGACTAAAGGTCCCCGGTCCGTGGCTCGCCCCGGGACTAAAGGCCCTTTAGTCCCGGTGCGAGCCACGAACCGGGACTAAAGGTTCATCCATTTAAACACGCGCCGCTTCGCTCCCCTAATCTCCATCTCCACACTCTGCAGACGCGCGCGAGGACGACGACGACGCCGACAGGCTGCCAAAATTTGGACTGCCTCTCGCCGCCTCTCCAGCCGTCTGCACAGCCGCCCCGCCGCGCCGCCGCCTCTGCAGACGCCACGGACGTCTGCCCCGCTACGCGCCGCGCCTCCTCCATCGTCCCCGGCCCCGGCGAGCCCCGCCAGAGGTAACTCCCTCCTCCCGCCGCGTGCCGCGCCTCCTCCATCCCCGGCACGACGAGCCCGGGCGGCGCCCCCGACCCCGCGCTGCCTCTCCAGCTCTGTCCCCGCCGGCCCCGACCACTTTTTTTAATTTCGTGTATCTTTTTTATAGTATATTGTATATATAGTATATTGTATATATATTATATGTTTTTTATAGTATATTATAGATATAGTATATTATATATATGTTTTTTATAGTATATTATAGATATAGTATATTGTATATAGTATATTTTATAGTATATTATAGATATATAGTATATTGTATATATGTTTTTTTCTTTCGTGTATCTTTTTTATATGTTAACAATTATTACTAGTATATATATATGTTTGTGTATTAGTAATAGAATATATATAGTATATATGTTTTTTATTTCTTGTATCTTTTAGATATAGAATATTGTAATATAATAGATATAGTATATTGTATATATATGGAGTATAGTATATATGTGTATAGTATATATGGAGTATATATGGAGTATAGTATATATGTGTATAGTATATATGGAGTATATATAGTATGATGGTGAGAGGCCAACGGCACTATCGGTTGTCGACGATGCGTCGATGACTCGGTGGTGCTTGCGGGCCGCCCGGACCTAGGGTTAGGGCATCACTAGAATTTTGCTAATGTTATTGTGTGCATTTTGTAGAAAACTATGGATCCAATCCAGAGAGACCTAGCACAGGAAGAAATTCTCGAGGATATGATCAACGACACCCCCCATGTTGATCCACCCGAATCTCCGTCGATTTATCTGAACCCCTCCGGTGAGGGAGAGGAAGTCGACCGAAATGATCAAGGAGAAGCCGACAGCTCCGGTGGTGGAGAAGCCGACGGCGAGGTATATATATGAAGTCTGCTGATCAGTCGATGCATTAACTGAGTTGTATATATATATAAATTGACGAATGTTTCTTCTCTTAGGCCTCCACATCGAGCAAAAAATATTCCAAACGAGGCCCGGCCAAAAAGTTGGACGCATCTACGTGTTATACAATTACGCGGGTATCACCACGGGGTGAACCGGTGGAACCCGAAAAGGCTAAAACTGTATTTAAACAACAATGCAGAGTTATGGTTAGGGATCGCATCCCGATCACCGTTCGAGAGTGGAATAAGACCAAAGGGGCGAAAGAGGGTGAGTATGTCTCTGACAAGTGCAAAGAGGGTCTTTGGAATGACCTCATGACACATTTCACCCTGCCAGAATGTGAGGATGATGCCGACACAGCTGCATTGAGGAAGAAAGTCAAGCAGTGGACTCTTACGAAGATGGCCGAACTATTCAAGAACTGGAAGAAAGCATTATGGCAAAAGTATCAGAAGATGAAGAAGACTCCTATATTTGAATGCTATCTAATGAAGCAGCAGGCTAAGTGGGATGCATTTGTGAAGTACAAGGAGTCACAACCTGCTATGGAAATGTCGGAAAGAAACAATAAAAATGCCGCGATGAAGAAATATCACCATCACCTGGGGCCAGGGGGCTACGCGGCTGCCATGCCAAAGTGGGATGCTAAAGAGAATGAGCTTCTTGCAAAAGGGATCACTCCAGAACCAATACGCGAAGAATGGGATCTGAGGGCAAGGAATTGGTTCCTTCGGCATGGGAGTGAGTATGACGAAAGTACAGGGGAGCTTATTTGTAGTGACGGGATTAGGATACCTCAGGATACATGGCAGAAAGTGGTGAAGGAGATTAAAGCGGGGACAACAAAGTTCCCTCCCGATAGAGAGAAAGACTTGCTGACAAAGGTCCTCAGGAATGACGAACGCGGAGGACGTGTACGAGGCCTTGGCCCTAGTTATACGTGGGAGATGGGGTTTCCCAAAGACAGAGATACTTATAGGAGCCGAGAGAGAGCAAAGAGGCGACGATAGGAGGAGGAGGGAGAAAAGTTCACCGAGTTGATAGGAACACTTCGAATGCATTAGCAACAGATTGACGAACTTCGAGGAGCAGCGCGCCTGCAAGATCCTGTACTCAATATTACCGCCGTCGCATCTTAGCAGAAAAGCAGCGTGGCTGAATCGGAGGTCCCTTCTGACGATGCACGTATGGTAGATGGCGGTCCCGGCTACCCCGTGGATGGAATCAAGGAGCAGGCATCCTGTGAGCTCCATCAGAAGGTGAAGAACCTATCGATCAAGGTGGCAATCGGATGTGCTTTACCTTGTCCACCTAGCGCACGCTGGCATGGCCGTGAGATTCCAGCTGGCTATGCTAAAGTTGGTGTGGATGAAATCGCAATGGGGTGGGACTCAATGGAGCTTGACATCCCTGGACCTAAAGGTGAGAGGACACTCGGAGAAGTACTGGGTGGTATCATTCTATGGGACAAGAATAATATCAAGCTTCTAGGCTGGACACCAAAGTCAACACCGCCTCCGAGTGGTCACATGTCACCTTCACCTCCATCACCTCCAAGAAGCCCATCCCATGACTATGACCACCACAGCCCGAGTCCATCTCGATCTCCGCCGCAGCCTCCGATTAGTACTAAACGACGCAGGAGCCCAAAACGACAACTGTCGCCCCTCCCAAGAGTACCTCATAAGAATCTTCCTATCAGACCTTACGATCGTACTGACGAGGAAACCGACATGATCATAAAGGCCGAATGTGTTGCGCAGCTTCAAAAGAAGAAACCCGAGTCCGCCGCGGTATACACCGAGAAGCAAAAAGCGTATGCACTTTCTTTTCTGAACACAAAATCGCAATATGACTTGCACCATAAGCCAGATGACTATCGACGCACACTTCAGAAGGAAGTGAAGAAGAGCAAATCAAGTAGAAGTGCAAGCGGGAGCAAATCATCAAGTCAAAGTGCAACTGGGAAAAGAAAGGACGTCCCCGAGCTCGGGGAACAGGCCAAAAAATCGACCCCACCCCTCAAGGTGGTATCCTATGACACTCCTCAGCAGGATATGAAAGAAGCTAAGAAGCTTGCGGCCGCTATGAATGTGACTGTTGAGGAATTGCTAGGTTCCCAGGACAACAAGTTACCCAAGCCTCATGTAGTCCCTACATATGTCCTAGGGAAGCCTCTGGCCAGCTTTGAGTAGTTCCAACAACTGCCAACACAAATTCGGAGTTTACATAAATGGTACTTGAAAGCCATAAAGGAGGAGAGAATAATGATCGTGGCGAAAGTCCCACATGACTACTACTTCCGAGAAGAAGAGGTCCATGTTGAGTTTCCAGAACTCTTCCAGTTATACACTTTCGACGCCCTCGACAAAAGTCTCATGAGTTGCTATTGTCTGTAAGTTGTTGAATTCATTGTCTATATATAAGTTGTTCACTTTTTTTCAGTTGTTCAGTTCATTGCATGTAATTATCCTAATTATATCCTTTTGTACTCTATTATTATGCAGAATGAAGATCATGGAATGTAAAAGAAGGTCAATCTTCAGTGTTGGGTTCATTGACCCAGATAAAATACATTGTTGGATGCTAAAGGAAAAACCCGAGGACACACAGGAAAACCTTCTAAGGTTTCTAACGGAGCAAAATTTCTGTGACCACATACTGTTTCCTTACAATTTCACGTGAGTGTCTAACTCTATTGTACACATTCTCTTTTGCTTACTCGATGTTAAGTGTAATTGATGAGTTACTGATGTATATATAAACGTGTACAGTTTCCACTGGATTCTCATGGACATTCAACTTGATAAGGGAAGAGTTGAAGTCATGGACCCATTAAAGAGACCCCTGGAACAGTTTAGTGACATGCAGGACATGCTCTAGAGGTAATTTTCGTGCTATAGCGGTCTCTTTCGTTGATTTCCTGAGATATCACGTAATAAATAACTCATTCATTTTCTTTACCGGGTAGGGTTTGGAACTAGTTCAAGAGTGCGGTTACGGGTGACTTTACTGAGAAGCTGACGTTTAAGCCGGTCTCGGTAAGTAGTAGGCGCATCTCTTTACTTCTAGTTTCAATACAATTATGATGCTGGATTATTGTTTTGATTGAATACTATTCTCGTAAAGTGCGCGAGGCAGCCACAGGGGACGAATCTATGTGGATTCTACGTTTGCGAGTTCATTCGCACGTTTACCAGTGAGCTGAATGATTATAGAGTCGATGTAAGCAATACATTCATAACATTATTTTTATTACCGTCACTTTTTGTTATCATGATTGATATTCATATTGATCTCCTTTTCTTATATAGTTCTAGAAAATGCGGGATCAGCTCCTACCACAGCAACGGGTAGTAGCAATTGCTGAAGAACTGGCGGGATTCTTGATGAACGAGATGATAGATGACGCCGGAGAATTTAGTGTGAATAGGCGCCGATGATCCCCGACCATGTAATTGAATAGACGGGCTCTAGTCCCGATAATTGTGATCTCCATGTGTAACTATCATGTATATATTTGTATGCTCGATCTTAAGAGAAGTTATCTTATGTATGCACGAACATGTACGGTATGTGGTAGCGTAGAAAACTATTTTGAAATGAAAAAAAGAATACAAATTAAATTCTCTGCCGCGGCAGCGAAAGTGCCTAAAATTCTGCCGCGACAGAGAACCATTTGTCCCGGTTCGTAATACAAACCGGGACTAATGGGAGGGCACCCAGCGCCCGCAGAGACAGCCACGTGGATGCCCGTTGGTCCCGGCTGGTAAGAGGGCCGGGACTAATGGGTGGGCCTTTAGTCCCGCCCCTCCAGTCCCGGCTACCAGGACCAGGACTAAAGCCCCTTACGGACCGGGACTAGAGGCCCGTTTTCCACTAGTGGTATGATCCCTAGGCCTTGTTTCGAAGCATTGATACATCGTTTGCAATTAGATCTGTTACATGTTTGCTTGCTTCCATCTTTATTTCAGTTTTCATTTACTGTTTTCCACGCCATCAAGTTATTTTCTATCACCGTTACCACTTATAATTATCTATACCACTTGTATTTCACTATCTCTTCGCCAAACTAGTGCACCTATACACCTACCAAGTGTATTGGGTGTCTTGGGGACACAAGAGACTTCTTGTATCTTGATTGCAGGGTTGCTTGAGAGGGAATACCTTTGACCACTTCCTCCTTGAGTTCGATAACCCTTGGGTGATCCACTTAAGGGAAAACTTGCTGCTGTTCTACAAACCTCTGCACTTGGAGGCCCAACAACTGTCTACAAGAATAGAAGTGCGTAGACATCAGTGGTCAAAGGTATCCCGTATCAAGAAATCCTGCAATCAAGATACAAGAAGTCTCTTGTGTCCCCAATACACCCAATACACTTGTTAGGTGTATAGGTGCACTAATTCAGCGAAGAGATAGTGAAATACAAGTGGTATGGATAATTATAAGTGGTAACGGTGCCAGGAAATAGCTTGCTGGCGTGTGGTTGACATGGGAAAAGACTAAAGGCAAACTAAAATAAAGAAGGAAGCAAGCAAACATGTAACAGATCTAATTGCAAACGGTGTATCAATGCTTAGAAACAAGGCCTAGGGATCATAATTTCACTAGTGAACACTCTCTTATAAATATATTATCTTCATGATACTACTTTTAACTATTCTCCGGTTGGACACTCTAATCCATGGTAGGGCTATAACAGCACACCTCAAAGTAAGTCTTTCCCATCTAGATAACCCCACACTGTCAACTTGAGTACTAGATGGTTCCAACAAACACCATAATTTCATAGAGACATCCAACTCCAAATATAACTCATAACAAGTATTTGTAATCTCTAGCCTAAGTGCCACCATGGTGTGCACGCTGTCACTTTCACACACATGGGGAGAGCAGAGATCTATTAAAGCATGTGAGTAGCAAGGTAGATCTACTTGATTACAAAGATCATGATCACAATATGATCATGCATAGAGAGAGAGATGAACACATAGCTACTGGTAGAACCCTTAGCCTCGAGACAGAAATACTCCTTCCTCATCATGGGAATCACCAATGGTGATGGAGATGGTGGTGGAGATCGATGGATATGGCTCCGGGGGCACTTCCCCGTCCCGGCAGGGTGCCGGAACAGAGACTTTATGTCCCCCTAATCTCCCCTTCGGTGGCGGTGGCGCTGCGGAACTTTTCATGGCTAGAGTCTTGACGATTTAGGGTTTTTGCCTCGGGAGGAATATATAGGCGAAAGGGCAAGGTCGGTGGAGGCCGGAGGGGCCCACACCACCTGGTGGTGCGGCCAGGGGGACCTGCGCCACCCTATGGTGTGGCTAGCCCCTGGCCCCTCTCTGTCTCATCTTCTGGCTCCGTGAGTCTTCCGGTAAAATAGGAACTTTGGCTTTTGTCCCGTCCAATTCCGAGAATATTCATTTTCTGACTTTCCTGGAACCAAAAACAGCAGAAAACAGGCAACTGGCACTATGGCTCTTGTTAATAGGTTAGTCCAAGAAATCATATGAAAAGTACTCCAAAGTGTGGATAAAACACAAGAAAGTAGATAAAACCAAGCATGTAACATCAAAAATTATAGATACATTTGATGTATCACCCGCCAAGATCAAAGATGTCGAAGGATGGGAAGCCCCAACCACTCAAACCCAAGTTCGTGCATTTCTTGGATTAGTAGGATATTACCGCAAGTTCGTCGAAGGATTCTCGAGCATAGCCAGACCCATGACCCAATTATTGAAGAAGGACAAGAAGTTTGAATGGACCGACAAATGTGAAGCAAGTTTCCAAGAGCTAAAGAAGAGATTGATTTCAGTGCCAATATTGATCATGATAGATATCAAGAAGCCGTTTGATGTGTATTGCGATGCATCCAAGATTGGTCTCGGATGTGTATTGATGCAAGAAGGCAAAGTCATCGCATATCTGTCTCGACAACTGAAGCAGCATGAGCAGAACTATCCGACCCATGATCTTGAGTTAGTAGCCGTAGTTTTGGCATTGAAGACATAGCGTCATTATCTTATGGGTAATTTCTTATTGGATCGTGTATTAACAAGCTCGTTGGGGAACCCCAAGAGGAAGGTATGATGAGCACAACAGCAAATTTTCCCTCAGTTATGAAACCAAGGTTTAATCAAACCAGTAGGAGCAAGGAAACACCCCAAAGGTGTTGCTAGCTGAGCCTTGGCAGGGCGCACTACCGGTGCTAGTAGCAACGTGGATACTGATATGTACATTTTGCATCACTATTCAATGTCATAATTCACTGTTATTCATTGATATATTTCATATTGAGAGGTGATACTTATGTTATTTCATCTCTTTTTGCATGGTTGATGACTTTTGGAGCATGAACCGCTGCAGTTAGGATTCTGATGGAAAAGGTGTTGTTTGGAGGCAAAATTCGCGAAGATCAGAAAATCTGGGAAAATGTATGGAAAATACTATTTTTCCAGAAGACGAAGGAAGCCACAAGGGGGGCTAGAGATGGGCCACAGGGGGCCCACACCACCCCCTGGCACGGGCCAGCCTAGGCCGCGCCACAAGGTGGTGTGGCCGCCCTGGTCCACCCCTCGCTCTCCCCTCTGGCGTATATTATCCTCCCAAAACCCTAAGACTCGGGGAGCGACTATAGAAAGATTCCACCTACTCTGCGGGGCGGAAAATACCGAGAGAGAAAGATCTCTCTGACAGGCAGATTTCTACCGGGGGAATTCCTTCCCGGAGAGGGGAGATCGTCGCCATCAACACCATCATGAAGCTGGACTTCATCGAGATCATCATCATCATCACCACCATCATCACCATCAGCACCATCATCACCATCTCCATATTGTTGTAACAATTGGGTTGAATCTTGCATAGTTCATAGGGGAAACTTTCCTGGTGTTGATTGCTCTTTGTAGTTGATGCTATTGAGTGAACCATTGAATTATTATTTATGTTCAGATTGTTATACATCATTATTCCATCTCTAATCATGATCCATATGATGTCTTGTGAGTAGTTCGTTTTGTTCTTGAGGACATGGGAGAAGTCATGTTGTTAGTAGTGGAGTTATGTTGAGAAAGATTCAATAGTTTGATATTTAAGTTGTGGTGTACTTCTTCTAGTGGTGTCATGTGAACGTCGACTACATGACACTTCACCTATATGGGCCTAGGGGAATGCATTGTGTATTTGGCTACTAATCATAGGGGTTGCCGGAGTGATAGAAACCTGAACCCCCGTTAGGAAACCATTGCACAAGGGACATAAAGGTCTTAGAGTTTAAAGCTATGGTTAGGTTTCTACCTTAATTATTTTCTTGTACTTACGGATGTTTGCAAGGGGTATAATCACAAGTATGTATTAGTCCTAGGAAGGTCGGTACATTAGCACAGGTTCACCCACACAACACTTAGCAAGCCAAAGAAGATTAATCAACTATATGAAGCGAAAGCACTTGACAGTCTTCCCATGTGTCCTCGAGAACGTTTGGTCATCTTAAGTAATACAACCGGCTTGTCCTTTGCTGCATAAAGGATTGGGTCACTTGCTGCATTTATTCCTATTGTCTTTTATTTACTCGTACTTTGTTTACTTGCTTTATCAAAAACCCCTAAAAATCCGTTTGCTAAGTATTTTGCAGAGAATTCCTGATCCATACCACTAGCCAGCACATTCTGCTCCTCGTTGGGTTCGAAACTCTTGCTTATCGAAAAAACTGCGATACACCCCCTATAATTGTGGGTCATCAAGACTATTTTCTGGCACTATTGCCGGGGAGTGAAGCACTATTGGAGAGTGGAACTGGTAAAGGAAACTTCTACTGTGAGTATTGTTTACTTCTGTTAGTTGCTTTATTTTCATTATGGATAATCCGTTGAGTTTCTTATTTGGTAATGCTACTACCACTGCTAAGGTAGTAGATGAGCCACCACCTGCTGAGAATGATGCTTTTAAAATACCTACAAGAATTATTGATCGTGTTATGGATAACTACTATGTTGGGGATGGAACTGTCCATCCCGGTGATCATTTGCTTTTTATACACGAATTATGCGGGTTGTTCAAGTGTGCAGGTGTTACTACAGATCAAGTTAAGAAGAAGTTATTCTCATTATCACTGAAAGGAAGAGACGAGGAATGGTATGGGCTGCTGAAGAATGGTCAATCTCTTGAATGGGAGGAAATATTACCTCTCTTTTATTCGAAGTTTTATCCTCCTAGTGAGATTCATAAAGATCGGAATCAAATATGCAACTTTTGGCCTCTTGATAGAGAGAGTACAACTCAAGCTTGGGGGAGATTGAAGTTACTAATGCTCAAATGTCCCATTCATGAGCTCCCCAACAATATTATTATCAATAACTTTTATGCAAGGCTTCCTCTTCAGGATAAGGATTTATTGGATGCTTCTTGTGCTGGATCATTCACTCGCATGGAACAAGAAGCTAAATGTGATCTTCTGGACCGTATTAAAGACAATGCTGAAGCTTGGGAGAATGAAAAAGGTAGAAAGTCAGGTATAAATTATGATTATGAATGCATTGAATCTTTTATGGGAACTGATGACTTTCAAAATATTAATAATGCTTATGGACTAGACTCTCAAGATATTGCTTCTTAAATTAAGGCTTTTGCTTCCTACATTGAAGTGCCTAAAAAGAAGTGGAATAAGTATCATGAACCCTATAAAGATATTACTAAGAGTGTTCCTGCAAGAAATACTGAAGTTTATACTGCTAATCATGTTTTACCTGAACCATATATTGAGAAAATGCCTTTCCCAGTCAAGATAAAGGAACATTCTATGATATCTAGTATGGTTAATGAAAGTACACATAATGCTGTTGAACCTGATAAACAAATGGTTGATGAACCTATCATAGCAAATGTGAAATACTTTGTTACAAAATATGAAGAGAGACACACTATCCTTTGTAAGGATACCTCTAATATTGTTTCACAAAGTAGTGTTATGAGAGCTAGTATTCCTGTGTTTTCTGTTAGAATAAGTGATCATTGCTATGATGGTTCTTGTGATAGTTATATTGTTAAGTTTATGCATGATACTGAAAGTAACTATGAGAGAGGGAAAAGTGTTCGTATGCATCTCAATAATACCAAGTTTCCCCGTTTTATGCTAAAAGTTTTTATGTTGCACTTCTTTTGCCTTCCTATGCTTGTAGCCTCTGGTTTCAACAACTTGTTTGTTTACAAAGTTCCCTTGCATAGGAAGTGGGTTAGACTTAAATGTGTATATTTTTTCTTCTTAATGCTCTCTTTCACTTCAAGTCATATTCCTGAGTGAGCATCTTCAAAATTATCAGGCCCATCTTAATGGCTATAAAGAAAGAGCTTTTTGGGAGACAACCCAATTTATTTTTTTCTTTCAGTTTGTTTTTGTTTCTTTGAGTCTTGGAAGTTATTACTTCGGTACTAACCGCTCCTTATCCGTTTTGTTTGGTTTTTGTGTCAAGATCAACCGCTAATGAGAGAGAAGTAATATTTGGGGAAGTTGCTGTCCCGAAATAGATTTCTGTGCTTCACCGTAAAAATTCGTGAGAGATCTCTGTATGTAGGATTGAGCTGTAATTTGTTGTGCTTCTGCCCCAGGTTGTTATTTAACTTTCGTTAGTTTTGCACTTTTTGATTTCAGCAACACAAGATTGTAGAAAAAATTGATCTTTACCTGCTGGTCTGTTTTGACAGATTTTGCCACTCTTGCATTTGCTTCTTTATTCGATTTCCTTTTTGAATTCTTTTTGGGTTTTTGGAAGGAGTTGCTACAGTAGCTTATGTTTTGATGGTTTTCAGTTGAAGTTGGACTCAAAAGGTTTTATCACTTCATATATACTAATGTTGCTAATGTGAACTATGTGAAGTTTTGTGTGAAAGAAATTTCCAGGTAGTGGAGAAAATGGTGTAGTGAGGAAGTGAAGGGTTTTATGACTCAAGTAATAAGTGTATGAAGATGAAGATATCGATGATATTCAAGTGGTGACTCCGGAAGAATCTACTAGATACCAAATTCAGAGACCTGCGGAGCCCGTTTTCAAATAGGTAACAATTGTGGTAAGAGAAGTTCCGCGAAAATACAATCCAACTATATTTTTGCAATTTTCAGCCAACAAGGAAAGTTATGAAGCGAAAGAGGGACGGAAACGGAGCAAGGGTGGCTCACACCACCCTGTGGCACGGGCCCACCCCTGGTCGCGCCACCAGGTGGTGAGTCCACCCCGGACTCCGCCTCCGACTCGTTTTCGTCTAGTACCTTCCTTTTGTTATGAAACTTCATAATATATAACCCCCTGGATCCCCCGAGGTTCATATATCGTGTTTTCATCATGTTTTCGTTTCGATCTGTTTCTGATAGGTAGAGTCCCAGATTTGGCGCCACAATGTCTTCCTCTGGATCAACCAAGGAGGATCTCTTAGAGGATATCATCAACCCATACATGAGGGAGTTGAAGATTCATCACAAGGAGTTATTGTTTGAAGACGGGGAGGTCCGGATAGAAGAGGTTCAAGGCCCTAAAGGTGAAGGAAGTCTGGAGGACAGGATGGAAGCACTAGATAACGAAGTCTTTAGGTACAAGAAGATGGCGGAACGCGAAGTGGATATCATCCACAAGATTTGTTCCGAACTCATCGCCGAGCACCAAAAGGAGACAGTTGAGCTCAAGGATGAAGTCATCTCACTCTGCCAAACAACCAATGAACTTCAAGCATAGCTCTACGATGTTCAAAATCAAAATTGTGAGTACGAAGTTAGATTTAAATGCATAAGTGCTGCTGCAAGTTTCAGGATGCTGGAGACCACGATGTCCTTTGTTGATGGGAAGCCCTTACCCTGGAAGTCGGACGAAGATGAGAGGATACCACCACCAGAGAAAGAGTGATTCGTCATCAGGTTTGGCATCCCCTTGGTTTGTTCCAAGCTTGGGGGAGTGCCGCGGTATCACATCACTATCCTCTATCTTTTTACCTTATTAGTAGAGTCATATCATGAATAGAGAAGTTATTATGTAGGATGGTTTGCATTATGGAAGTGTCCCCTCTCTCTTTAGATATGTATCCCTTGGTGTGAGTTGCCGTTATGGAATATTAATGAGAAGTTCTATCATTCACTCTTTTTCATAGCTTATATTAGTTTTCAATTCGTGGTTGTATGATTGATCTTGTTGTTAGTATTGGTACCACTTTGGGATCATTGAGTTAATTTAGTTGGTTTTGGCAAACCTGGCTCGGTCAGTAGCAACACTATTTTTGAGAGTTGAATGAAAAGATAAAAGTACTCTAAAGAAATATAATTTCATCATTTTTCTTTCTTGATTTGCTCATAAGTTTAGTATTCTCTAGTTAAGATCTTTTGTGCTTCCAAGGAAGATTGCATGTTTGTCTTTATCACTTGTATGTTTGCTTGTTTCCTTCGACTCTTATACTTGATACCTAGCCTTTCTAGCCAAAAACCTGTACTGAGAGGGAATTCTTCTCGCGCATCCACTCCTTTAAACCAAAACCCACACCATTTGTGTCCACCATACCTACCTATTAGCATTATTGCTATTCCAAGTAAATTCTTGTTTTATCTACTTCCCAAATTAAACTTGTTATGTGAAAATTAGTGATTAAAGCTCTCACGAACATGATGGCACACTTTACTTTCTTGCACTTAATAAACTTGAACCATTGTGCCCATCTATGTTGCGTATATGCTTGCGCTTTGTAAGTTATGGATTAGCAGAACCATGCTGTCATGGGGAATGCTTTCAACATTGCACTGCTACTTTGTTCCTAGTTGATATCATGTTCTTTTGTCTATGGATGTCATCGGTGTGAAATGAAAGGGGATCTTGTAAGTCCATGGAGTTATGCATGTGTGTTAGAGAAACGCCTGGGCCGCTGGTCTAATCCATGCTGACATGGTGGAAACCTGCAGCGTAACCATAACGAGCATCTATGAAGTATTATTCTTATAAAAAAAAAGTCCAATATTGAGAAAAAAAGAGAAAAAGAAAAAAGAGATTATGAAAAGAGGAAAGAGAGAAAAAAGCACCATATTCCCATGGTAAATAAGAAGATTGCTGAGATGCTTGTTGTCTGCTTGCCTTGTCATTTTGATATGGGGATTCTTCCGTATCATCAAGTAAGGGGTACCCCGTTGGCGGTTCTCTATGATACACATATGCTTACGATGACAAGAACTTATCGGTGACTAAACTTGAGTAGCATGAGGAGCGGCCCTCGTATTCAAGGGACATGAGATTCTCAATTTACAACTTGTCAATACATATCCTCATATTTGATCACTTTAACCTTAATCACCTAAAGATGCCTATGATAGGGGCAATGAGAGTTGAAAGCTAGTAAGTACCATAAGTTTTGGGACCTCTTTATGAGACTTTCAATCCCTGCTTCCCTCTGCGAAGGGCCTTTCTTTTACTTTTTAGTTGAGTCAGTAAACCTACTCCCTTCTATCTCAGCAATTATTTTGAGTTGTTGTGTTTCATTCATTCATATGATGATTTAGTCAATCATGTTTCTTATATTCCTTGTTTTGCACATTGCTCTTATCTTGATGTTTACTACTTTGAAAGCTATCATTGAAAACCAGTTATTTGTGAACTCCAGCAAATTATCAACTATTCTTCAACCAAGAGCTAAGTTTGCCATTACCAATTATGGTTTACTTTATGTATCTTTATTGTGTTTCCTTTACTCATTGCAAGTTGAGTTATATAATAGTGAGTTGTCTTCTATTATGATCTATGTATTGATGAATGTGATGCTTCTTGTCCGTATTCTTTTATCGACACTTCACTCCATAAACCTGAGGTCATGTTTATTGAGCTCAGTTTCGCTCGGGGACAAGCGAAGTCTAAGCTTGGGGGGAGTTGATACGTCCATTTTGCATCACTATTCAATGTCATAATTCACTGTTATTCATTGATATATTTCATTTTGAGAGGTGATACTTACGTTATTTCATCTGTTTTTGCATGGTTGATGACTTTTGGAGCATCGAACGCTGCTGTCAGGATTCTGATGGAAAAGGTGCTGTTTGGAGGCAAAATTCGCGAAGATCAGAAAATCCGGGAAAATATACGGAAAATCCTATTTTTCCAGAAGACGAAGGAAGCCAGAAGGGGGCTGGAGATGGGCCACAGGGGGCCCACACCACCCCCTGGCACGGGCCATCCTAGGCCGCGCCACCAGATGGTGTGGCCGCCCTGTTCCACCCCTGGCTCTCCCCTATGGCGTATATTATCCTCCCGAAACCATAAGACTCGGGGAGCGACCACAGAAAGATTCCGCCGCCTCTACGGGGCGGAAAACACCGAGAGAGAAAGATCTCTCTGGTAGACAGATTTCTGCCGGTGGAATTCCTTCCCGGAGAGGGGAGATCATCGCCATCAACACCATCATCAAGCTGGACTTCATCGGGATCATCATCATCATCACGACCACCATCATCACCATCAGCACCATCATCACCATCTCCATATTGCTGTAACAATTGGGTTGAATCTTGCATAGTTCATAGCGGAAACTTTCCCGGTGTTGATTACTCTTTGTAGTTGATGCTATTGAGTGAACCATTGAATTATTGTTTATGTTCAGATTGTTATAGATCATTATTCCATCTCTGATCATGATCCATATGATGTCTTGTGAGTAGTTCATTTTGTTCTTGAGGACATGGGAGAAGTCATGTTGTTAGTAGTGGAGTTATGTTGAGAAAGATTCAATAGTTTGATATTTAAGTTGTGGTGTACTTCTTCTAGTGGTGTCATGTGAACATCGACTACATGACACTTCATCTATATGGGCCTAGGGGAATGCATTGTGTATTTGGCTACTAATCGTAGGGGTTGCCGGAGTGACAGAAACCTGAACCCCCGTTAGGAAACCATTGCACAAGGGACGTAAGGGTCTTAGAGTTTAAAGTTGTGGTTAGGTTTCTACCTTAATTACTTTCTTGTACTTACGGATGTTTGCAAGGGGTATAATCACAAATATGTATTAGTCCTAGGAAGGTCGGTATATTAGCACAGGTTCACCCACACAACACTTAGCAAGCAAAAGAAGATTAATCAACAATATGAAGCGAAAGCACTTGATAGTCTTCCCATGTGTCCTCGAGAACGTTTGGTCATCTTAAGTAATACAACCGGCTTGTCCTTTGCTGCATAAAGAATTGGGCCACGTGCTGCATTTATTCCTATTGTCTTTTATTTACTCGTACTTTGTTGACTTGCTTTATCAAAAACCCCTAAAAATCCGTTTGCTAAGTATTTGCAGAGAATTCCTGATCCATACCACTAGCCAGCACCTTCTGCTCCTCATTGGGTTCGACACTCTTACTTACCGAAAATACTGCGATACACCCCCTATACTTGTGGGTCATCAGAGACCTGCACAACACAACCACAGAACTCTGTCCCTAACTTGCGATGAGGTTGTCAATCTCACCGGTTTTGCTGAAAACAAAGGATTAAACGTATCGAATGGGAGGAAGTAATAGTTTGCAGAAAGTAAACACAAAGCAGTAAACAGTTTAGAGAAACGTATCGACCGGGATCCATAGTTCAGTAGATGTGGCTCTCCTTAAGATAGATAACATGATGGGTGAACAAATTATAGCGGGGCAATTGACAAACATCGAGAAAGCAATACAAGCATATACTAATCATCTTGACTCCTTTGAGATTCGATTGGGCATTACAACATTATACATAGACCGTCATCCAACTGCATCTATGACTAATAATCCACCTTCAGGTTATCATCCGAACCCCCTCTAGTATTAAGTTGCAAGCAACAAATTATTGCTTTACGAATTGCGTGTAAAGTAAACAATACGATTGTTCTACAAAAAAAGGATTGTTGTTTTCTCCCTAGTAGTAACAGCACATCTAGTACCTTAGAGATTTCTGTCACTTCCTTAGATTACCAGAGGCACGAACCCACTATCGAGGATAAATACTAACTCTTGGAGTTGCTAGCATCTACTTGGCCAAGATAGCTACTAACAACGGAAAGCATGCAAGATCACAAATAACAAAGACATGATAGAATCAATAATCAATCTTAAATAGCATCTCAATATCCATCGGATCCCCGCAAACACAACATGCCGAATTACAAGTAGATGATCTTGATCATGAACGGAGCTCACAAGATGTAAACATGAAAGCACAAAGGAGGAGAACCAGCCATCTAGCTACTACATGGACCCGTAGTCCAAAGATGAACTACTCACGCATCACACCGGAGGCTTGCATGATGATGAAGAAGGCCTCAAGGGTGAATTCCCCTCTCTGGTAGGGTGCCAGGAAGAGCTTTAGATCCCTCCTGATCTAGGGATGGAGATGATGGTGGCTACAGACTCTTTTGTGGATTTTTGATCGGGTACTTAGGGTTTTCGTCCTGAGGGCAATATCTAGGTAGAAGGAGAGGCCGAGGGGGTGCTAGGGTCAGCCAGACCACCCCCTGGCGCGGGCCAGGCCTGGCCACGCGGCAAGGTGGTGTGGCCGACCCCTAACCCTTCTTCGTCTCGTATTCTGGCATCTGATGACTTCCGAAAAAATAGGCACTTTGGCTTTTGTCCCATCCAATTCCGAGAATATTCATTTCCTGACTTTCCTGGAACCAAAAACAACAGAAAATAGGCAGTTGGCACTGTGGCTCTTGGTAATAGTTTAGTCCAAGAAATTATATGAAAAGTACTCCAAAGTGTGTACAAAACACAAGAAAGTGGATAAAACCAAGCATGGAACATCAAAAATTATAGATACATTTGCAATGTATCAGTAATCGCTATGAGATTTACTCAGATCACAAAAGCTTGAAGTATGGTTTAACTCAGAAGGAGCTGAATATGAGGCAAAGGAGATGGATAGAGTTAATCAAGGATTATGACCTTGACATTCACTATCACCCCGGCAAAGACAATGTGGTAGCGGATGCTCTTAGCAGATTGCCGTGTAGGCTAAACACCATGATCAAGGAGAAGCAGCCAAGTTTGTATGAAGAGTTGGAGAAGTTTAGGACTGAGCTAGTTAGCAAAGGATTTTTAGCTAGCATTGAACTTCAACCCACTTTGATTAGCCAAATCAAGAAATCCTAGAAGGGAAATGAAAGTATCGACGGAATTAAACGTCGTATGGGTACAGGAAAGGTACTTAGATTCACCGAAGATGAAGAAGGAGTTCTGTGGTACAAAGGCCGTATCTGTGTGCCAGCAGATTCGGAGCTGAAACAAGTTATCATGCAAGAAACTCATGATACTCTTTATTCTATCCACCCCGGAGGAACGAAGATGTATCAAGATTTGAAAGAGCAATTTTGGTGGCATAAGATGAAGAGAGAAATCGGAAGCTACATCACCAAGTGTGATATCTGTCAAAGAGTCAAAGCGGAACATCAGAGGCCCGTAGGACTGTTGCAACCATTGCAGATTCCGGAATGGAAATGGGATTCCGTCGAAATGGACTTTATCACCAGTTTGCCTACTTCTAGTAGGGGAAATGACTCAATCGGGTCATCGTTGATAGATTGTTCAAGGTAGCTCATTTTATACCTGTTAAGACAACCTACTAGAGTTCGAAGCTAGCAGAGTTGTACATCGCCAGAATTGTCAGTCTGCATGGAACCCCCAAGACCATAGTATCAGATCGAGGAACCAAATTTACCTCGAGATTTTGGCAGAAAGTCTAGGAAGGATTAGGAACCAAGTTGAATTTCAGCACCACTTATCACCCGCAAACCGATGGACAAACTAAAAGAGTCAACCAAATTCTAGAGGATATGTTGAGAGCTTGTGTGCTTGAATATGGATCCAAATAGTAGGATTGCCTACCTTTCACATAAGTCTCATATAACAACAGTTATCAAGCGAGTTTGCAAATGGCACCATTTGAGTTCCTATACGGAAGAAAGTGTCGTACCCCTTTGAATTGGTCGCAAGTAGGAGAGAGTCAGATTTTCGGACCCGACATTCTCCAAGAAGCCAAAGAGAAAGTTCACAAAGTCCGGGAGCACCTCAAGACCACCCAATCCAGACAGAAGAGTTATG
This sequence comes from Avena eriantha, assembly GCA_910589775.1. NCBI lineage: Eukaryota > Viridiplantae > Streptophyta > Magnoliopsida > Poales > Poaceae > Avena > Avena eriantha. The sequence continues at coordinate 124,192,308 of OU342742.1, forward strand.
CTGACAAGAGAAGGAGAGACCTGACTTTCAATGTCGGGGATTTTGTGTATCTCAAGGTTTCGCCATTGAAGGGAACCCAGCGTTTTAGTCTGAAATGAAAGTTAGCCCCCAGATATATCGAACATTGAGGTTTATAGGAAATGACTTTGGACTAGTACCAAAATAATGCTATATAGGTATTTCTAGTCACTTTAAATCATTAATTATTAAACTTAAACTTATTAAAATGTGATCCAACCTTTAAATCACATTCCCATATGTTAGAATATGTGGTGATGACATGTGTCCACATGATCCCATATTTTAGTTGGAGAATATTAAATCTTAGTTAATTTCAATGAGTAGAAATTACTTTTCTCAAATAAAAAGAATGAAATTAATTCATTAAACCTTGTGATGCTTGTGATGATAATAGATCATCAAATATGTGCCTTAGTGTGCTAAGTAGACTAGTTAAATATTATTTGGTGATTGTGTATCCCGTATGTATTTATAGACAATAGTACCGACCAAGTCTACGAGGAGGAGGAGTTCTACCAAGAGGAGGAGGAAGAAAACTTCAACCACTGTACTACCCAAGGCAAGCTAGCATTATACAAGTTGGCCTTGCAAGCTTTACTTGCAAGCCATCATTAACAATGCAAGCTAACCCTTGCAAGCTATCTAACCTAAGTGAGGTCTACGCACTGCTATTCTTGTAGACAGTTGTTGGGCCTCCAAGTGCAGAGGTTTGTAGAACAGCAGCAAGTTTTCCTTAAGTGGATCACCCAAGGTTTATCGAACTCAGGGAGGAAGTGGTCAAAGGTATTCCCTCTCAGGCAACCCTGCAATCAAGATACAAGAAGTCTCTTGTATCCCAACACACCCAATACACTTGTCAGGTGTATAGGTGCACTAGTTCGACGAAGAGATAGTGAAATACAAGTGGTATGGATAACTATAAGTGGTAACAGTGCTAGAAAATAACATGATGGCGTGTAAAAGACTAAAGGAAAACTGAAATAAAGATGGAAGCAAGCAAACATGTAACATATCTAGTACCAAACGGTGTTTCAATGCTTAGAAGCAAGGCCTAGGGATCATACTTTCACTAGTGAACACTCTCATATAAATATCTTCTCTTTATTATACTACTCTTAACTACTCTCTGGTTGAACACTCTAATCGTTGGTAGGGTTATAACAACTCACCTCAAAGTAAGCCTTTCCCATCTAAAAAACCCCAAACTGTCACCTTGAGTACTAGATGAGTCCAACAAACACCACAATTTCATAAAGACATCCAACTCCAAATATAACTCATAATAAGAATTTGTAATCTCTAGCCTAAGTGCCACCATGGTGTGCACGCTGTCACTTTCACACACATGGGGAGAGCAGAGATCTATTAAAGCACTTGAGTAGCAAGGTAGATCTATAGATTACAAGCTCATGATCTCAATAAGATCATGCATAGAGAGAGATGAACACATAGATACCGGTAGAACCCTTAGCCTCGAGAGAGAACTACTCCCTCCTTATCATGGGAATGAGCAATGGTGATGGAGATGGCGGTGGAGATCGATGGAGATGGCTCCGGGGGAACTTCCCCGTCCCGGCAGGGTGCCGGAACAGAGACTTTCTGTCCCCCGAATCTCCCCTTCTGTGGCGGTGGCACTGTGGAACTTTTCGTGGTTAGAGGCTTGACGATTTAGGGTTTTCGCATCAGGAGTTTCTTATAGGTGAAAGGGCAAGGTTGGTGGGGGCCGGAGGGGCCCACACCACCTGGTGGCACGACCAAGGGGGACCCGCGCCACCCTATGGTGTGCCTAGCCCCTGGCCCCTCTCCGTCTCATCTTCTGGCTCCGTGTTCCCCTCGGTGAAATATTGACTTTGGCTTTTGTTCCGTCCAATTCCGAGAATATTCATTATCTGACTTTCCTGGAACCAAAAACAGCAGAAAACAGGCAACTGGCACTTTGGCATCTTGTTAATAGGTTAGTCCAAGAAATCATATGAAAATCACTCCAAAGTGTGGACAAAACACAAGAAAGTAGATAAAACCAAGCATGGAACATCAAAAATTATAGATACATTTGCAATGTATCAACACCCCCAAGCTTAACTCATGCTCGTCCTCGAGTAGGTAAGTGATAAAAAGAAAGAATAATTTTTGAGGTGACATGCAGCATCATAAACTTGATCAAAGTATTTACAAAACATTCGAAGCTGGGATCATAGTACTTCAATCATACATGAAAGACAAAGTTCTAGCAATAAGAAAAAGAAACTATGTTGTAACATGAAAGGGCACAAACAAAAGATTCATGAATAACAATGCTTTGCAAGACGTTTGTTTGTTTCACATAAAGAAAACATAGCATAATAGTATTCAGCTTGTCCCTCATAGAGTAGCAAAGATAAATGCATAGGACACCTTCAAAGTTCATAAGAGTGACTAGATACAAATAGTTTAAAACAAGCAATATCAAGTTATGCATCAATCAACTAGTCTTGGGACAATGCACATAGAACTAAGAATGGCCACTATGCTCTCAAAGTAGGTGCATAAAGATAGAAGGTGGAGACTCAATATAATGGTGGAAGAAAGGCCTTCATAGAAGGAAGTAAGGATTCAAGTCTCATAAAGAGCTTCCAAAAATTATGGTACTTATAGCTTTCAGCTCTCATTTCCCTATCATAAGCATCTTGAAGTGATTAAGGTTAAAATGAACAAACTATGGTGTACATGTTTGACGAAGTATAAGTTGGAAATATCATGTCCCTTGTATACGAGGGCCGCTCCTCATGCTACTCAAGTTTAGTCACCGGTAAGTTCTTATCATTGTAAGTACATGTGTATCATAGAAAACCGCCAACGGGGTACCCCTTGCCCGATGATACGGAAGAATCCCCATATCAAAATGACAAGGCAAGCAGACAACGAGCATCTCAGCAATCTTCTTATTTACCATGGGAATATGGTGCTTTTTTCTCTCTTTCCTCTTTTCATAATCTCTTTTTTTCTCTTTTCTCTTTTTTCTCAATATAGGACTCTTTTTTTATAAGAAGAATGCTTCATAGACAGCTCATTATGGTTACGCTGCAGGTTTCCACCATGTCAGCATGGATTAGACCAACGTCACAGGAGTTTCTCTAACACATATACATAACTCCATGGACTTACAAGCTCCCCTTTCATTTCACACCGACGACATCCATATACAAAAGAGCATGATATCAACTAGGTACAAGTACCAAGTGCAATGTTGAAAGCGTTCCCCATGAAAGCATGGTTCTGCTAATTCCTAACAAATAAGTGCAAGCATATACAACATAGACGACATAATGGTTCAAGTTTATTAAGGGCAAGAAAAGTAAAGTGTGTCATCAAGTTCGTGAGAGCTTTAATCACTTGTTTTCTCATAACAAGTTTAATTTGGAAGGTAAACAAAAGCATGAATAAATTTGGAATAGCATAAGCTAGTAGGTAGGTATGGTGGACTCTTTGGAATTACTTGGTTTAGGGAGTTGGATGCATGAGTGGAACTCATACTTGGTTGTGGAGGCTAGCAAAAGACTGGGAGCGACAAACTAAGAGAGCAATAATGGCCATAATCATGCAGAGCGACAAAACATCATTGATCAAAGCATAAAGTGATACTACAAGTTGAAAACTAAAGGATCATAAAGGCTATGGTGACTTGAGATAGTCATAACATGGTGTGAGCATGCGCCAAGTCAACCCAAATAAAGCATGAAAGGAGAATACCACTATACTATGATTTAATATGCTAAAACAACACATGATTCATCCAAGGCACATTAAGCAAACTCAATTGTTTATAAGTCATGCTACAAGAAATAATACTAAGCATAAAGCCAAAACAATATCAAGCATGGCATGACCGAGTATAGACCATAGTCAAAAATGAGCTCTTTTTACCACAAAAGCATGAACTTTCCAACTCTTTCCCAAACCGAACCAAACTATTTGCAAACCAATGTATGAAATAGGGGGTCCAACCAATTTATTCAGCAAACTAGGAAAACCGAGCAAATGAAAAACCAAAACGAAAACGAAAAAGAAGACGCTCTAAGAACAACACAACTGTGCATGAAACAATAAAAATGAAGCGTTTGGAAGAAACCTGGGATTTTTATTGATGAAGAGGGGGATGCCTTGGGCATCCCCAAGCTTTGACGCTTGTACTTCTTGGATATTTCTTGGGGTGACACCCGTGGCATCCCCAAGCTTGAGCTTTAGTCCATCCTTCATCTCATTACTCATTCCTTCCATACACCTGAAATTTTTCCTTCATACAAAACTTCACACAATCTTTATTAGCAACATTAGTGCACTCAAGATAAATAAGTCTTAAGGTTCAGTTATAACACCAAATAAACTTCCATTAGAACACTAGCTACTGTAGCACTTCCCTCAAAAATCTCAATTCCCCAAAAAAACTCAAAAAGGAACCAACAAGAAGCAAATGCAAATAATGGCAGAAATCTGTCAAAACAGACCAGCAGGTAAAGACGAATTTTTTCGAAGACCTTATGTTGCTCAAATCGAAAAGTGTTGAACTAACGAAAGTTAGATAACAACGTGGGGCAGAAGTACAAAAATTCAGGCCTCAAAAAGACGTACAGAGATTTTACACGAATTTTTACGGTGAAGCACAGAAATCTGTTTCGGGACAGCAACTTTCCCAATCATTACTTCTCTCTCATTAGAGGTTACTCTTGGCACAAAAAGCAAATAAAAAGTATAAGGAGCTGTTATTACTGAAGTAATAACTTCCAAGACTCATCTAAAACTTTTGGGTTATCTCCCAATAAGTACTTTTCTTTAACGTCTTTAAGTTAGGCATGATAATTTGAGAAGATGCTCACATAAGAAATATGAATTGAAGTAAAAGAGAGCATCAAGAAGCAAATTCAAAGAACATTTAAGTCTAACCCACTTCCTATGCATAGGAATCTTGTAAATAAACAAGTCATGCAAGCACAAAGCAATAAGCATAGGAAAGCAAAACAAATGCAACTTCAAGACTTTCAACATAAAGAGGGGAAACTTAATATTATTGAGATGCATAAAACCATGTTTCCCTCTCTCATAATAAATTTCAGTAGCATCATGAATAAACTTAACAATATAACTATCACATAAAACATTCTTATCATGAGCCACATGCATGAAAGAATTAATACTCTCCACATAAACATAGTCATCCTTATTAATTATAGTGGGAGAAAATTCAACAAAATAGATATTATTACTATTCTCCTCACCATAATCATCAAATATAGGAGGCATATTGTAATCATTAATTTTCTCCTCAATATTAGGTGGACTAAAAATATCATAATCATCATATATTGGAGGCATAGTATCATCAAAGTAAATTTTCTCCTCCATGCTTGGGGGACTAAAAAGATCATTCTCATAAAAACTAGCTTCCTCAAGCTTAGACTTTTCCATAGCATTAGCAATAATGGTGTCCAAAGAGTTCATACTAACAACATTGCTATTAGCATGCAAATAAAGTTCCATAGGTTTTTTAATTTTCTCTTCAAAAACTTCATGTCCTAAGTCAAGATAAATACTATAAAGCTCTCTAATTTTGTTGTTGTTTTCCATTAAGCCTAACTAGTGAAATCAAGAAACAAAAAGACAAAATTGCAGAATCTAAAGGAAATAACTTCGAGCACTCACACCGGAGGATGTGAGTACCTTTTACCTTACCTCCTCGACAACGGCGCCAGAAAATAGGCGTTTGCCGTGGGAGGTTCTTCTTCTTTAATCCTCCAGTGTGAATACCTTTTACCTTACCTCCCCGGCAACGGCGCCAGAAAATAGGCGTTTTCCGTGGGAGGTTCTTCTTCTTTAATCCTCCGGTGTGAATACCTTTTACCGTACCTCCCGGGCAACAGCGCCAGAAAATAGCTTGATGTCTATGCACTTCTATTCTTGTAGATAGTTGTTGGGCCTCCAAGTGCAGAGGTTTGTAGAACAACAGCAAGTTTTCCCTTAAGTGGATCACCCAAGGTTTATCGAACTCAGGGAGGAAGTGGTCAAAGGGATTCCCTCTCAAGCAACCCTGCAATCAAGATACAAGAAGTCTCTTGTGTCCCCAACACACCCAATACACTTGTCAGGTGTATAGGTGCACTAGTTCGGCGAAGATATAGTGAAATAAAAGTGGTATGGATAATTATAAGTGGTAACGGTGCTAGAAAATAACTTAATGGCGTGGAAAAGACTAAAGGAAAACATGAATAAAGATGGAAGCAAGCAAACATGTAACAGATCTAGTAGCAAACGGTGTTTCAATGCTTAGAAACAAGGCCTGGGGATCATACTTTCACTAGTGAACACTCTCATATAAATATCTTCTCTTTATGATACTACTCTTAACTACTCTCCGGTTGAACACTCTAATCGTTGGTAGGGCTATAACAGCACACCTCAAAGTAAGCCTTTCCCATCTAGAAAACCCCAAACTGTCACCTTGAGTACTAGATGAGTCCAACAAACACCACAATTTCATAAAGACATCCAACTCCAAATATAACTCATAATAAGTATTTGTAATCTCTAGCCTAAGTGCCACCATGGTGTGCACGTTGTCACTTTCACACACATGGGGAGAGCAGAGATCTATTAAAGCACTTGAGTAGCAAGGTAGATCTATAGATTACAAGCTCATGATCTCAATAAGATCATGCATAGAGAGAGAGATGAACACATAGCTACCGGTAGAACCCTTAGCCTAGAGAGAGAATTACTCCCTCCTCATCATGGGAATCAGCAATGGTGATGGAGATGGCGGTGGAGATCGATAGAGATGGCTCCGGGAGCACTTCCCCGTCCCGGCAGGGTGCTGGAACAGAGACTTTCTGTCCCCCGAATCTCCCCTTCGGTGGCGGCGGCGCTGTGGAACTTTTCATGGCTGGAGGCTTGATGATTTAGGGTTTTCGCATGGGGAGCTTCATATAGGCAAAAGGGCAAGGTCGGTGGGGGCCAGAGGGGCCCACACCACCTGGTGGCGTGGCCAAGGGGGACCCGCGCCACCCTATGGTGTGGCTGGCCCCTGGCCCCTCTCCGTCTTGTCTTCTGGCTCCGTGTTCCCCCCGGTGAAATATTGACTTTTGCTTTTGTCCCGTCCAATTCCGAGAATATTCATTTTCTGACTTTCTTGGAACCAAAAACAGCAGAAAACAAGCAACTGGCACTATGGCATCTTGTTAATAGGTTAGTTCAAGAAATCATATGAAAAGTACTCCAAAGTGTGGACAAAACACAAGAAAGTAGATAAAAGCAAGCATGGAACATCAAAAATTATAGATACATTTGCAATGTATCACTAAGCAAAGGCATTAGGCATGCTTTGGTTATACCATTGTGACTTATACCTATTCCAAGTTTTATTTCCAAGCTTTACTTTCTTTACTTTACCCAAGTGTTTTTCTTGCTTAAAGGTAGCATAAAGAGTATAAAACTTGACCTATCTAGTTAGGCTTAGATGTCATTCTATGGCATGAGATTGAGATTAGCATCCCACCTTAGTGAACTCTTAACTTAGTAGTTGGAACAAAACCCAAAACTTGATTCACTTTAGATGGGAATACTTGGTGAAAATGACTTGTGAAAACCTTGGAATGATTAGTCATTCTATTGAGATGTTTTGACATGTGTTGAGAAGTTTGAGATGAGGCTACCTCTCAATGTTGTCCACCTATGCAGTGCCCAAGATGACTGATGGTCATGGTTGGGAGGCCATGCTCATAGGAGAGGTGCTTATACTAGGGTGTGTAAAGGAAAGGTTATGTTTGATTATCTGCATACTAAGTATGATGATTCAGGGTTATCCCTGACATATGTATCTAATCTTGTGGTGAAAGTGTACCACCTCTGCAGAGTGTCAAACTATTCGAATAGCTGCGTCCGCGGTTATGGACAGTTGGAGTGGCCATACTGTTCAGTTGTTAGATGTTTTCAAAATGACTTATGAAATGATTTGTGACATGACTTGACCACAACAGAGTTGTGACTATGATAACTAAGTTCCCACTTAGGTGATTTCAAACTTTATTTTATCTTTCATTGTTTCTGAACTCAGCTTAGGTTTCAAACTTAACTTCACAAGTAAACTTAGAGTTAGCATTCCTACTAGAACTATACTACTTGTTAGTGGTAGTTTGCGAGTACTTAAAGAGTACTCATGGATTTTGTCCATGGCTATTCCTATGAAGGAGATTACCAAGATGAAGGACAACAGGATGGCTATGATAACTAGGGCTATCTCCCATCGTCAGTATTGTCTGTGACTCTGAAGATGGATCCCACCACTACGCTATTTATTCCGCTACTTGATTGTACTAAGACTGGATCGTGAGATCCTTTATTTGTGTAAGACCTTATTATGGTTTGTAATGGATGATGTACTATAATATCCAATCTGTTATGTCTCACAAAAATGGTAATCCTAGGATTGCGATGTATGGCATAACAGGCATCTGGGATTAAAAATCCAGGTGTTGGCAACGAATTTCAGAATTGTCATCAAAATTGGCATTTTTGATGAATTCCATAAAAGCAAAAGTGATGTAGTACAAAATAAGTGAACAAATAGGAATTGAAATTTAAATCATTTTAAAATTAGGAAATTATTTTCACACATCTCCATGCATGGCTAAATTTACAAAAAAAAGTGAAATAGGTATTTGATTTCAATATAAAACTAAAATTTTAATACGGAACAACGTTAATAATATTATCTCTATTGATAGTCGCACAATGATGATTTCGATAACAACTAAATGTATTGGTAACTCTTTTCCTAATGTATTGGTAACTCTTAGTTTCCTTTGCAAATCTCGGTCACCTAGAGTTACCCCCTATGATCATTTTCAAGGTGTGAACCTTTTCTGTCTTTTACTTCTGATTAGACCAATCTCTACCTTAAGAATGAGAACTTGAGACCCTATGATTCCCATTTATATATTGATGGAAGATCAAAGATAATGAATGAATCTATGTATTGATGGAAGATCTCGGGAATGCGCTTGTCGCTCGTACAGGTACACGTACAGAGTGTGAGCCTCCGTAACGCGCTCCGTCCTCCTCGTTATGTTCCGCTAAGGTGAACAACGTCGGACTTCATAAATGTGTGGGCAGATAGTGGGACCTGCAGGGACAAACGATCATTTTGTATATATCATACGGCAAGGAATACGTGCCCACGCCACCAATCTTAAAGTTAGCGGATGGTATAGATAACAGGAGCATCTGAGCTCGAGTTCACAACTGCATTTTCACCAACGCTAGAGAAAATATAGAAATATATGACACTAATTTAGTATCACTAGATCCATTTTAAAATGTAATTTCATAATATCGCATTTTGCATGTAGTTTATACTCATATACTCCTGTCCAAGGTACGTAATTTCATAATATAGCATTTTGTATGTAGTGTATACTCATATAGTTCAGTCCAAGAGACGTATGCTAGCAAACACATGTGCACGAGGAAAAAAAAACCCATCAACCGATTAATATATGGTATTTAGTTTAATTGCTTCGTACCGATGGCATATTCTAAATTATTCTATTGTAAATATATGTAATTTCAAATAAAGTGTCTAGTAGAAATTCTCTAATATTAACTAATACATATTAAAGTATTTATATTACAAAAGAGAAAATTGTGCCATTAAATTTTGTACAAACATGTAAATATCAATTATATATGACCAAAGGGAGAGTGAGTTTCAGAATTGTAATCAAAATTGGCATTTTTGATGAATTCCATAAAAGCAAATGTGATGTAGTACAAAATAAGTGAACAAATAGGAATTGAAATTTAAATCATTTTAAAATTAGGAAATTATCTTCACACATCTCCATGCATGGCTAAATTTACAAAAAAAAGTGAAATAGGTATTTGATTTCAATATAAAACTAAAATATTAATACGGAACAACGTTAATAATATTATCTCTATTGATAGTCGCACGATGATGATTTCGATAACAACTAAATGTATTGGTACCTCTTTTCCTAATGCATGCTTAGTTTCTTTTTCAAATCTCGGTCACCCAGAGTTACCCCCTATGATCACTTTCAAGGTGTGAACCTTTTTCTGTCTTTTACTTCTGATTAGACCAATCTCTACCTTAAAGAATGAGAACTTGAGACCCTATGAATCCCATTTATATATTGATGGAAGATCAAAGATAACGAATGAATCTATGTATTGATGGAAGATCAAAGATCAGAGATGTATAATGAGCTTCCGACGAAGAATAGAATTATTTTTTGTTCGGTTCATGGTAGAAAGTGCAATCGTTGGTTATATTTTTTTAATGTCCTGATCGTGATAAATAAAAATTGTAACATATTTAGCCAACCTTATAGGTAGGATTGTTATGATCTACCAAATCTATATATCCCAATATTCGATATGAATCGTGATCAACAAGGTTAAGATGTTCCACGTTAAATATCAAATTTTACCGTAAAATGTTTTTAAATAATTATTTGTCATTTCTTAGAAATACAACCATGTACAAAATTGTCAAAGTTATGTGTTCAGGAATATATCCATATCTAAACATTCATGTATTTTCAATGATGAAGGAGTTAAATGAGATGAAAAAAGTTTGTAGAAGAGAAAAAAATACTTAAACATTTAAAATACGAAAAGTGATTCCCTTGCAACTAGCCTAGATATAGGCATATACATATATCTCTTTAGTAGAAATAGTCGGGCTCCCATTCCAAAAAAAGAAATAGACGGCCTCTAAAATAGAGACACCATGTTAATAAAAAATCACTTAAACTGTATAGACTATTTCATAATTATAAGTTTATAATGGCCACGGTTAGTTGTTATAGTTAAACTAACACATTACATGTGTCAAACACGTTTGATGTGTCACGTAGCACCATATCAAGGTGAAGAGGCGTGAGGTACACGTGACATCATTCAAAATATGTCGATGGTTGGATACTTGATTGATAGCTATGATTTAACATCGACTAACACCTTCAATGTGTCTTAGGTTGATATAGATAAAGATGCACGTGGTTCACGTGAACTTACTGACGTGTAAATCCCACTCGCTATAGCCTTAAAGAACCCCTATTAATATATATACCTAATTCTCCTATGATTTCACAATAGAAAACTCAGACCGCTTCTCCACAGGATGTTGCCCGTGAAATTTCTAACTCTAGAGCGTTCAGATCCCAACTCTTTTCACGAAGTCATCACTACCTCTCCATGCGACGCTATATCTGTGTGTCCGTATGCCGCGAGCGAGAAGTCCTCGAGAGTTGACTGTAAAATTTAGATTGAGATTTAATTAGCCGGCATATCGTCCCCAGTTGATCTGAAATTGGAATTTATGGACACGATTTAGCTATAGTTCAAAATTTTACAATCGAAGCAGACCATATACATAGTCCCTGATCTTCTTCTTAGCAAACAAAAAGGAGCCCTCGTGGAGGCCAACTGCAAAAATGAGTCCACGTGATGGCCGGTAGCAAACAAAAGTGTCTAATTGAAACACGGAGATCGATAGGAGAGACCGTATAGTAGAAAAAAATGTTCGATCAAGACATCCAACCAGCTGCACAAGGAATTATATTGTACCAAATAGACATTCGGCCTATAGAAAACAATAAGTATATATATACTAATGAATATTCGGGAACAAAAGTCAAAATACATTACGTCGAAATATGGTAAATATGTTTTATTAGTTTTCTCATCTCTATACATGTTGTTCTTTTTAGAAAGTAAAACTTAATTTCAAACTTGATATAAGGATTTTCTTTTATAATTACAATGTTATTCAGAGAACATATTGTGTCTGCTTTTTTGTCTTATGTTAAGCATGGCAATATATACAACATATTGATTACTCAACTAAAAGAAAATCTTCTAGATATGAATGCTAATATGAAGTAGTATATTATAGATTTATTTCATCTCTATATTCCCTTCAAGTATGGTGTTACTCAAACATATCACGCTTTAAAATTCCTAAATAATCTTGGTAAATTCCAATCAATGTAAATATCTATATAGGGACATGTCAAATCCCAAAAGTTCAACCATATTGGGGTTTTGGCCTAGGAATTTTCAAAAAATAAAACAGTGCGAGTTTTTATAGTTTTAAAGGCAAATTTCATTGACTGTAACATGTGTATGGCTCGCGGGTAAAGAATTTTTGTAAACATTTCATCTTTGAGACTGTGTCTATGTCCATGATGCCACAAATTACAAAATGGGCGGTGAAAACAACATTTATATTCCATCGACCAGAGTAAACAAGGGAAACTAATATGTGGATGGTGAAAAACATAAATTCTTATCATTTATATTCCTATATAAAATTGTTTTTATATGTTTTAATGACACACTACAATTATTATATATAGGATGAACCAAACAAAATATTGAAGGATACAAACCACCAGTTAATTAAAAAGGAAAAAAGAATGTTCAACATGAATATGTGATCTTCAACTTAAACCCCTCCTTTGACACCATCCAAGCAACATATTGGTCCTAGAAAGCAATGCTTCCTAACATGAACACCATGCACTCCCTTTGGTATTAGATCCGGCAGTTGAAGTTATCCACAAACATAGAAAGACGATGCCCTCGCATTTGCGAGGGCCACTGTGCTAGTTATGCATAATAGAATCATGCAAAATACCAATTCCATATTATTTATGTTGTGTGATAGCCCAAAAAATGTTTTTTTTTTAATAGTGGGAGCATCCCCATTCCCCCCTGGCGCCCCAAAGAAGTCCCCAGGTGGCTGCAAAATCTCATTTGCACTGGAGCCGCTCCAGTACTTCCGTAGCTGCGTTCGTCCAGTGGAGGGCTCGATGCTAGGGAGCAAGGGAGCCAGTTTGCGAGCTACCAGCGGCCAGGAGCTTAGGCATGTTTTTTGGCAGTTTCTTGTCTTTATGATGTTTTCTTTTTGTTTAATATTTTATTTACTTTAAAATATGTTCACACTCAAAAAAGGATCTGATTCAAAATGATCCATGTTCAAAAAGGTTCAGATTCAAAAAAGGGGGCCATGTTCGATGAGTTTGAAATATGAACAAAATGCAAAGTATGAACCATTTTTTATCTGAATATTTTCCAGAAAAGATTCGGTTTTGTTAAAGGTTCACGTTCAAGAAAGTTTCAGATTCAAAAAAGTTCAGATTTGTGGCATTTAGACAAATGTTCATGTTCAAATATTGTTCACGAGAGCGCGAAGAAAAAGTGAAAGGATTTTAAGTTGTTCATCGGCTAAAAATGGAGAGGGAAGGAAAATAGAATAGAAATAAAAACAAGAAAAACGAAAATGGAAAATGGAAAAAAAAGGAAAAAAACGTGAAGAAACGAAAAAAGTACGAGAAAAAAGGAAACAGAAAAAGCGAAACAGAAAACAACGTAACAAGAAAAAACAAAACAAAAAAGAAATGAAAAAAGCCGACTAAGATAGGCTAGCCCACGCCAGAAATTCCTTAGAGCAAGTTCAATAATATCGAAAATAACTCTGCGTCATGGTGGTAGCTACACACATTTGCACATCCCAATGCCTTAAGCGAAATGAACCTATTTTAGCCTATTTTTGTATAGAACACACATTTCTAGTGTAGAAAAGTGGTTTCAATTTTCTGGTTTGAATACTTTTGGTATTTTTTCCAAAAGTCAACTCGGCAAACCAAACCACACCCAAAATATACTATTTTATCTCTTATAGCCTGATTGTACCCTATTGTACTTGCTCTTAAGGAGAGTCCTAATAGGATTCACACTAGGCGAAATATTGTGCATGCAGGAGCGCCGACAACGCCTGTCACGCCGGGTCACCTGCACGATGCTCCTTGGCAGCCACACACGTGCCGGTCAGCGAAATTAAAGTCTTCTGTGCCAACCACTTCGGTGCATTAGCATGCATCCTTAGAACATCTCCACTTGACCCCCTAAGGGTGAAATGAGGGGGGCGGCATGGAAAAAACCACCGCCCATCCCTCCCCTAAAACTGAAACGGCGCCAGCACGGGCCAACTAAACATCCGGTGCCCCTAGGCCGAACCCAACCCGAGGAGGGGCAATCGGGAGTGCCGGCACCACTTGAAAAAGCTGGAAGGCCATCCCTATCGGTGAGACACCAAAACCTTCCCTCCCTTTTCCCTCCACAACTCCAACATTCCCCCTCCTGGACGTACAGTCCCGCCATTTCCACCCCATCGCCCCACTCCTGCCATTTCCCCGCCCCGCCTCTTCCCTCCCGTGAGCCACCTACCACCACCATGCCGTCGAAGAGGTACCAAGCTTCCCGCGTGATAGCGCCCGCGTAGAAAGGGAAGGCCGACAAGAAGCTGCTGGAGGGGATGACCAACGTGGAGTGGGTGTTCGACATCCAACGCCGGCAGGTGGAGAACGCCAACCGCCGGCTGAGGGAGAAGAACTCGAGGCTGTGCAGGGAGGCGGAGGCCCACATGGCCACTCTTGCGGTGCAGCGGGCGACGGCCATGGCGGGAATGGCGATGCCGTCTTACAGCGTCGGCCTGCACATTCTCGGGAGCTAGAGCAGCGTGTCCTCTCTGTCGTCGTCCAGCATGTCACTGTCCGGCCAGGTGAACACACCACCGCATCCCACGTGTTTCTCGTCGGGCTACAATGACTTTGACCCGCTCAGCCGTTTTGACCCTAACTCCCACGCGAACGACACCTCACCGGCCCATCGCCGCCTCCCTCCTGTCAATGGCAGCGTGTCGCCACCGCGGGCTGCCTTCACCCAGTTCACCGCAGGGTACAGCAGCCAGAGCACCCCCAACCTATTCGACAGAACGAACCACATCAACTCCATCATGGCCGACATCATCAATGGCGGCTCCGCCCACGCCTTCACGCAAGAAGAATCCGTTGCATAAAGGGAGAAGGAGGAAGACGGTGGCGACCCTTGGGAGGATGAGGTCTACCTGTACGCGGAGGTGGAGCCGGAGGCAGAGGATGAGGTGGTGGAGGCGGCGGTGACCATCGCGGCCGACCTGAAAGGGAAGAAGAAGGCGGTGGAGGTGGAGGGTGATAAAAAGAACAAAGGAGGCAGCGGTCGTGGCCCCAAATGGGGAGGACAAGTGTCTGGACGAAGCTTGGAAGACCATCAGCATATACCCCGTCGCCGGCGCCACCCAAAACTCAGACTGCTATTGGAAGAGGGTGAAGGTGGTGTACGATGCACGGCGGCTCTTGGATCCATACTTCAAGCCCTTGTGTCATGACCGCAACGACTCCGGCATAAATATGTAGGTACAGTAACACAAGAGTACAATTTTTGAATCGGTTGCATATATCTACATCTTGCTCCATGATCATTGTAAACTAAAAATGATACTTGTCCTGAAGGGTCACTTAATGAACAGTCCAAAGACCAACACGCCACTTTTAGAAAAATTATTAGCTAGCTAGATCTTCATCATAGCTTCTCAATATGTCCAACCACGGGCGCTGCACTCAAAGAACACAGAGAGTTCTCCGCAAAGGACACGAGACCTTGCTCGAGCGGCAGCGGCAATGAAAATTTTCATTGCAAATGATTGCTATACAGATGATTATGCAATACATAAGTCACTTAAACCCTAGCAGTCGCCTAGTCCTCGTCGCTATCCTGGTCATCGATGCGGCGATAGCAGCGGTATATGGGGTGGTCGAAGACCTTGACTTCGAGAATGATTTAGCCGTTGAATTTGAAGAGATGGAAGTTCCCGACGTTAAGGGCGTGCGTGCGGGCAAACTCGGGCCATCCATAGCGAATGTACATCTGGTCAAGGCCGTCGAAAAACATCTCCACTGACCAGACGCCGGTCATGCTGTTGGCCTCTCGTAGCTTGACTTCGTTGGGGTTTTTCCCGTCGAGCACGGACGCGACCTTGGTAGGGAGTTGTGTCCTCTCCCATGTTTCCGCCCACATGGATGGTGACGCCAAACTCAAATCTGGAGAGGTCAATGGAGAAGTCCTCGAGCGAGGACGGCAGTGACTGGGGTGATGGTGATGAAACGTGCCAGCCACGCCGACAGTACTTCAAGGTCGCCGAACAAACTGGTGAGTGAACTAAAACGATCTGACTGGACGCACAGCCGATGGACATTGCACCAGTGATGTTGATTCACATTGCACATCTCAAAGCTAAAACTGTCATGTAGTACATGTTTCGCCTGTTTTTTTTTTTTCTTAACAGGAGTTTCGCCAGTTTAGTCAGCGCCAAACAAGTGCTTTAAGTAAATGTAGCACTGCAGATCCTCACTGGCCAAAGAAAAACCAATTCTGCAATACTAGAATCTACTGGTTTCAGATAATAACCAACTGTGCAACTCAGCGCTTCCGTTCAGGACTCGGAAGATATATTACGATATGGAGCAACACTAGATGAGATGCTAACGATGAACTTCCCAAGTTACATTAGAATTAGAATCTAGGAGTACTGATTTCAGGTATTACCTACCGTGCAACTCAACACTTCTTTTGGGCTCACCAGATATTACGCTGCACGACAAGCGAACGCTACATCCGATGCTACCAATAAACTTCAATTCACATTCGATGAAAAGAAGAGAGGTTGAAGAATTACATCAATTCATTTTGATGCATACGCCCGGGCGTCACTCCCCATTTCGAAAAAAAAGTGCTTGGAAAGAAATGCACTGAAACATCCCTTGTGCTTCAAAAATGGTTTCAGGAGGACACTGCTTGGGAAAGCGCACTAGTCTGCTGCTGTGCTGATGATACCAGTCCATGACAGGCTATCGCTCACATCGAGCTCACAGGTATAGCTTGTTCATGATGAGGCGGCTATGGTTACATCATTTTGCAGATAGACGAAAAAGAAAAGGCATTACAAATCATCCTAGTATCAGAGATACAACTGACGTACTGATGAGCTAGGTTCTGCTTTTGATCCAAACAAATTTACAGTCTTATTAAGCATCAGAAAGATGACATACACATAGGGTGTCAAGTGGGATCCCGCCAAAGTCCCACCTCTAGTTCTTTTTTCAAAATCTAGTGTAAATATTTGCTCAAAATTTGAACTACATTTTAGCAAATGAACTAGAAATAGTATTTAGGAGGGATCCTACTTGACATCTTACATACACATCGCCAGGAACATACAGAGAGCATCATACCCATCCTTCAGCAAATGAAGGAGAGGCAAAGTCTGATTGGGTGGAAGAAAACACAAACTACGTCTAACAGCCGCAGAACAATAATGTTGTCGACGCACAGCAGGCTTTATTTTAACCCAGTACAATATAACCTGAAATGCAGGGAAGATAGATTCTCCAACGGCATGACAGCCACTCAGTCTGGATATGCAAGGCAGAAGTACAGCCCCAGGTTTTACTGAGCTCATTCCACCTTTAGAACGGGACGGTTTTTGTTCCTGCCAAGCTGGATCCGCACGTCATCACTGAATTTGTTCACCAGCTTTGCTTTCATTTTTCTTTCTTTTTCCCTTTCTTCTTCAGTCATATCTTCTGGGAATTCGATTGCCCACTGGAGAAAATCAAGACGAAGCTGTACTTCCTTGATGCTTTGGAGAAGTTCTAGCCGAGAGAAGGCAGATTCAGTTCGATCAAGCAGAAGGTTCGGCATCTCAAGATTGGGCATTGATTCTTCCTTGAACTCAACTAATTTCATTTCCGATCTTATGTGGCAAAGATCGGACACCGCGAGCCTTCTGAAAAGGCCACTCTTGAACTGGAGCACATGGATCTTAAGCTCCCTCTCACACAAACCCAGAACGGATAGGTTTGGCAGGTTCCCAAGGGCCTGCATGGCTGCACCGTTGCAAGATAGCCAGGTGGATTGTAGCTTCAGCTTCACGAGATTCTGGAGACCCTGGATCCATTCGTGTAATTTTTCCAGGCCGGCGAACAGCTTGAGGCTCTCGAGGTTTTCCGGGGGCGTGGACATGCCATCCAGACAGCCAATTAAGCCAGCATATGACTGCACTGACAACGATTCAAGCCGGCTGAGACTGGAAATGGCTGAACAGAACCCCGGACTATTCTTCTTGTTGATACCGGCAACTCCTAGCTTCCGCAGGCCGGTGAGACCTTTTATCTCTTTTACAACGGCATTTCCCCAGGCGAGGTGCACATACCGCAGTGTGTGCAGGGCTTTCAGTCTCTTGGTCCGTCTTGGCACCATAACGCCGCCATTATCTAAGTCCCTAATGATTTTAGGGATAAATATGCCGCAAGTATAATAAGCACATGCATGACGCCTTCATTTCAGCCATCTCCCAGGGCCCACACGAGCAACAAATTCCACATAAATAAAATGGAGTAATCAGAAGATGTAGACACTTTTTGCACCAATTTTTCTGTACTCGCCATGAGTATCCATTACCGGCATGTACACAACGTAGCTTACTAAGCTTGATGATGCTTTTGGGCAGCATAACTATGTTTGTGTCTTTGATGTCTAATGTCTCGAGTTGGCTCAGGTTACCAACCGAATCTGGCAGGCAAGAGATGCTGTAACACCCTCTTAGAGAAAGGAATCTCAAATGAAGAAGCTTCCCGATGTGTTCAAGGTCATGACCAGCTAGATCTTCACTTCCTTCCAAGTCCAGTACCCGAAGAAACCTCATCTTGGCAGAAACGTAAAACGGCCTCCACTTCCCAAACACTGTTAAGGACCGTATGTGGGATAGCTCCACTATGCTCTGGAACTCAATTTCATTTCCTTCCCAATTGCTAGTTATGGCAAGGTGACGTACTGCACCATGGGTGTTTGAGCTACAGCCTCCCTCCAGCCTGAAAACAAGATTTTCCTCCATTGACATCGAGATGCTGATATCTCGGATGAGATCATGTAGCTGGCAAGAGTCAATTCCTTTCCTGCTGCAAACTGCCGCTTGAGTTGGTAGTATGATGCTCCTCTCTATTAGTTCCACGAAGTATCTCTCCGCTATTTCAATTGCAGATTTGTCCCGTACCTCTGTTGAGTAACCTTTTGCGATCCATCTGCGCACCAGACGCCTCACGCCGCTAATTTTGTGGTCTTCAGGGAAGATGGAGACGTACAAGAAACACGCCTTGAGGTAATAGGGTAAGCCATCATAGCTTTTCATAAGGACTGTTTTTATGGGTTCAAGCATTGGATTCATCTCCAACTCAGCACTGATATGCTCATTCAGTTTTCTCCACTCTGCAGCAGTTTTTGTTGGTTGGTCTGCCAAGAAGCCACCTATGGTGACTATCGCAAGGGGAAGCCCATTGCACTTTTTCAGGATCAGCTTTGCTGGTTCAACCAACTCAGGATAGTCCTTATCCAAATCTGTGGTCTTATTCTTAAATACCTGCAATCCATCTATTATATACTAAAAGAATCCATCTATTATATACTAAAAGAAATATAAAGGTGTTTTTCGAGGCACCACGTTGATCCACATCACTTAAATTGTTTTAATTGTTAGATCTTTAATCCACGGTTAAGATTTAACTGAGTCTTAGATCTTCGTAACACATCAGGGATCGTGCAATCCGTCAACACCCACGTATTGTGCAAGGGAACTCAACAAAAAAAACCTATCTAGTACCTAACGTGCAAGTGTATGGAAACTCCAAAAAAAACATTCTGTTAGATATAAATTTTGGGCATGCCATCAATACCCATTGCCATGGCCCTATTCCTGTGCTTCCGTTAAGAATCTATACACTAGATAATTTTTCCGGCTGCAATACCTTTGTCCATACGCATGAAGGCCGCAGGTGCTGGTCTCGACATGCCCTTGGCTAGCAGGCCGCCGGCCGGCTCACCATCATCCTGCATATGCACATCACGAGGGAAGTTTTGATCTTGCCCTCACGCACGTAGCCATGAAAGATTAGTCTAAAGTTTGTCTCACACAACCTTCAAAATCTAGGCGCAGGTAATAAGTTTGTTTCTATTTTTACTACTTCATCTTCTAATTTCTTATGATAGACCATTCACTACGGGAAAACCGGCCGTTGCTGTGCGTCGTATGTTTGCCGTGTGCAGACGCACGGCAAAGAACAACGTTGCTGTGCAACCTTCCCGAAACACACGGCAAAGGGACAAGGCACACGGTAAAACAAAACATATGGCGAAGGGACAACAAAACACACGGCAAAGGATGCCGCACAGTAAAGGGACCATAGTGCACACGGCAAATCACTGCGCACGGCAAACTGACAATGCACGTGGCAGCCCTGGACGCGGTAGACGGCGTCGTTATGACGGCAAGGCTTTGCCGTGTGCCGTATATCCACACACGGCAATATTTTTTATTTTTCAATTTTTCCACCGACGCGCAAATTTCCCGTAGTTTTGTTTTTCGCGCCATTTCGCTCCAGCCCTATGGTTTTTTATTTTTTTTATTTCTTTGCCGTGCTTATATGTGCCAAAACACATGAAAAAGGGCACCTTTGCCGTATGTATTCAGGAAGCGCACGGCAAAGACCCTGGATCGATGACATGGCACACCCCAGGCTACGCCACCTACCAACTCCCACCTACCTTATTCTCTCTCGTCCTTTTTATTTCTCCACCCACCTATGACCGCATGCATCCTCTCTCTTCTTTTTTCTTCCTCCACCTCCCTTCAAGCACATGAACGCATGGCATGGCTGTGAGCGGGCAAGCGCGAGTGCATGAGGCTGCGAGTGGCTGCAAGCACATGGCCGCGGTGGTGAGCACGCGGCTGCAAGAACATGGCTGCGGCTGCGAGCGCGCTGTTGCGAGCGGCTGTAGGCACATGGCCATGGCAGCGAGCACGCGGCTGCGAGCGGCTGCAAGCACATCACCGCGACGGCGAGCGCGCGGTGGCAAGGCGGCCGGCTCGACGGCAGAGACACAGCGGCCGGCTCAACAGCAGCGGGTGGTGTTTCTTCCATGGGACTCATGACCGGGAGAGGAGGCGCTGAGCCGGCGCAGCGGCCAACACATGGCGGTGAGCGCGCGGGTCTGACCGAGCGCGGCGGCGAACATTCGGGGGTGGCGTCTCACCAGCTACATGCGCCGCTCGACAGCGGAAGGCGGCGTCAATCTATTATATATTAAAAGCAATATAAGGGTGTTTTTTGAGGCACCACGTTGATCCAGGTAGTCTAAATTTATATTCTCCTTTGATCCTAAAATTAAAGGCTGAGATTAATATTAAGTAGTGTTACGTAGAAAATAAACGTGTACAAAAGAAGTCCTATGTCACGTTAATTGGTCACGTAGCTGAGACACGTTTTGAGAATAGAAGTGTACACGGCGGACAGGCAACGAGCCACGTAAAAAAAAATCAATAGGTCGTATTGTCGTAGAAACGGCAAACCGAGTCCATGTAAAAGTTTCGGTGTGAGTTCGGAACACACACACATAAGGATCTTCCTTATTTTGCGGGCATGTCTTAAGAGCTGTTAGCACATTATGCACGTATATACTAGCAAAAAGAAAAAACTCTCAGTACCACAAATTGAAGAGCAATAATACACTGCCCGGCCATGTCTCTCTAATTCCTTTGACTCCACCCTTTCGTTTTACTATCAAAATATATGGTATTAAAGATTTTATTTTTGAATAATATATATATTAAAGATTGGCTACTTATAAAAAACACTGCATATTGGTTAGGATCAATACGGGTACCGAAAATATGAGAAAATCAATATCTCTTGTGTGCATGTTCCATAGTTTAGCATGTATTTTTTTCATGCATCACGAGGAGAGATTCAACAGTTGCTCCATATTTTAATCTGAGCGTGAGTAAGTAAAAGTCTAATTGACTACTAATTATATCTTGACTCGACATACAAAGTGTAAAAACTGATGAAAATAAGACTACCTTTCTATTAATATATACGACCTTCTAAAATATTTTCAATGTTAATCAAAATATTAAAAAATTGAGAATAAAAAATATTTCTTTATTTTCATTTTGCAAAATGTATTTATGAAAAGGTTGAACGATAAATACTAGAGATATATTTATGTATAAAATGTTACATATTTTATAATGAATGGACAAAGTCAAGTATTTCATAATCGGGTGAGTAAATGATGGAAGAAATTGACCAAGGCAAGATAGAAAAGTCAAGTATATCATTATCGAGGGAGTAAATGATGGAAGAAAAAATGACCAGGCCAAGATATGAACGGAAATTTTCACTATGTAGTTTCCCTAGCAGTTAATAGGATTTATGTTATTCACTTTGCTGGAAAAAAAATCAGTATTACACAAAAACTCACCAAAATCTTACAAAGGATATACAAGTGTCAAACATAATGAGTATATGGTATTCAATGTTGTAACAATTATTTTCTATGTTTACCAACACCCTTATATGCGTTCATAACAAACCAAAACACTCATATTAAAGAATAAGAAATACATGGCAACCCAATACATTCAACCACCTGATGAGAATCAATAGTTTTGCATAGACTTATAGATCTCTTGACTCTTATTACCAATAGAGATGAACCGGCATATCGTTATAATTGTATATGACATGATATGACCACTAATGTGGAGTATGTTAATTACAATAGACTACATCTAATTAATTGATCTTAGGAACTACACCTAATTAAGTATCACCAGGTAACTTTAAATCGATCTAAAATTGAAAAGTACAATTTGAGGTCTGACTCACACTCAATAACATCAAATATAACTATCGGACCATAAATATATTTTGTAGGCACTTTCAAATGTTGCCCTCGCACATAAAACATACATATATGGCTATTGGTACCATTTTCATGGCAACATTAATTAATTGCCCATAAATAAAAATGATTAAATATGTTTCACATAAAAGTGATATATTGTCTTAAAAAAATTGTGACAAGAAACATGTTTATTTCAATCGTATAATATTCTCATATATTTATAGGACCATAAAATATATTTTGTAGGCACTTTCAAATGTTGCCCTTGCATTTGCGAGGGCCATCTTGCTAGTTTTTTAAAATGTTGCTAGACCTCTTTAACGTGTGTCTAGTTAATACACCCGGCAAACCTCGCAACCAAGTGTTACTTTTATTTAAATTTCGCTAAGTAGCTCCCTGCAAAATTTTGCCGTGCGCAAAGCAGGGCACACAGCAAAGCGTCGTTAGACGTCAACCGGCGTTAACCACTTTACATTGCCATAAACTGGGAAAAGCACACGGCAAAGACCTTTGCCGTGCGTTATCTCAGAAGCACATGGCAAAGAACCTTTGCCGTGCGTTATCTCAGAAGCACATGGCAAAGAACCTTTGCCATGCCTTTCTTTGCCGTGCGACGTTTGCCGTGTGCAACCACATGTCAAAGGCTTTGCCGTGTGGATTTAGTATGTTGCCGTGTGGGATTGCCACACGGCAAAGATCTGTTTTCCCGTAGTGATTCAATCCACATAAAGATGGCCTCATAGGTTTGTTTGGTAAACGAAACATGGGAACCCAGAAACAGGGTTGCATACAAATCATGATTCTTTCGGTGTCCATCAGAGATTGATCTTAAAAAGGTCTATAGTGTATACATGATGTTTAATTGATTGGTATTCAGCATGTTTAACTACTGACACGGTAAAACCACACGTTGTACAGGTCTTTCTCTCTGTCGGTACAAGATGAATGATCATTAATGTCATGGACCTGATTTGTTTGCATCATAGAAGAGGAGGTTCACCATGTCCTATGTCGCTACCATCTGGCCTGATGGCACTACGAAGTGATCAAGTATTTAATTTTTCTTGGTCGAGAAAAGAGAACCTCGATCTCCCTAATTGCGATACTTTGACTATAAGTCCATTGCTTTCTTCAAGGTGTGGGGTAGCTGGTCTGTTACCGCACCAAGGAATAAACTAGAAGATCGTCAAATGGCTTTGCCTCATAGGTCTAAATGCACCTATTATGAAAAATGCATTTTATATGAATTTCAAAATGTTGAAAAATTTCGAAACAAAATCCCGGGAGTGCATACGGACATGCTATGTCCTCAGACAAAGTTTTGCAGTGAGAAGACATTTTTTGAGGTTTGTACAAAAAAGGCAAAAAAATGTCTTGTGAAAAACTATTTTGCAACACCAAAAATTCTCTTTTTAAACTATCCACATAAAATGTCTTTTTTCGTGAAGCTTGGTGTACGAACATAGAATATCAACATGTACACCCGGATTTTTTTTTTGTTTGAAATTTTCAACATTTTGAAGTATGTTTTCTTGGCAGTGGGTGCATCTACACCTACGAGCCAAAGTGGATTTCCGCTAGAAGATAGTCATAGTATATTGTATAGTTGCATCAAAAATTTAGATACAAGGTGTCTATAATTCCTTCAGAAATTAAATATTAATGTTGGTATCTAACTACGACACTTCGACTATAAGTCCATTGCTTTCTTCAAGGTGTGGGGTAGCCGGTCTATTAGCGCACCAACGAATAAACTGCAAGATAGTCATAGTATATTGTATAGTTGCATCTCAATTTGATATACAAGGTGTCTATAATTCCTTACGAAATAAACATTAATGTTGGTATGTACACTACATATATCCAATGGATTCTCTAATTCATCTGGACATTTAAAATATTGGCAGGATTGTACGAGTAAAATCTGAGCCGATATGTACAAGGTGGTGCAGCGGAAACATAAAATCATGCAAATCAATGGTGAGTGCAAATAAAGAATTTCTTAGATACTTTTTCTCATTTAGAATTTTGAGTGTTCACTAGCAATCGAAGTTAGAAAATAAAAATTAATACATGATTTATAGAAGTGGCTTAATGTTTACTCAGGATTAGCTTCTTCGGGAATTTCCATTGTGCTATCCCATGGCACTATGTCATCAATCTTCCCAAACTCTTTACTCTGAAGCTACTACTAAGTGAAAAAAAAATTAATCTCTTCAATTTGTAAAATTTTCCTTTGTGAGAGATAATATTGTATCGCCCCACATAGAGTGAAATCATCTTATGTAACACAAAATAAATTGACCTACTATATGAGTGTAAGAACTAAAAGGTGACAAATGTACCCTGCGCACGAAGAACATCTAGCCACTATATATACTACTAAAAGCAAGTTACAGATTAAATAGATATGATAGAAAAATAGATAAAAAAGAATATATACCCATTGATCTAGTGCACCCACTTTTAAGCAATGAAGCAGAACCATTCGACTATGTATAGTTCTACATATTTTATTTGGTGAACCCCCTTTCCCATATATGTAAACAAGGGCGAACATGGTAGGGTTGACAAGAGTAAGCCTAAAACGTTATAAAAAGACAATCATCTAATGCACATATGCATTTATATGATAATGCATGTCTTAGCGGATACATACCGAGAGTTAACACGTAGACACAACTCTATGCCCGCAATAAAAAGATCGTGTATGACTAGAAAGCATGCCTATGTAAGAAAATCTGCATGCAATTTATCAAACTTTATGTTCAGTTTGTTATAAAAATCAAGTAGGCTATATAGGCAATCAGAAAGCCTTCAACAAAAAAGTTGGTCGAACAACAGACGTCCTAAATTGTTGATTCGAATTTGGTATACTTGCAAGTTAATTTAGTGTCATTAGCAATTAGATACTTAATTTTGTAATTAACAAGGTTATTGTAATATTACGAGCCGAAGGAGAGAACATCACTAGGTAAGACACAACATTTGATATAATGGGTGATGCAAATTGTTTCTTAGTTTTGTTGGTGCCCTTGCAATGCCACACCTAGCTAAAAAAACATACATTGAGAAAACAACGTCCAATAGCATGAGATGTTTCTGAATTTGTTTTGTAAGTTCCTAGCAACACAATCACATTACACAACTAGATTTCAAAGTTCCACCATAACAAATGTGTCCAAGTAAAATTGCTATGTATTTTGCGATGAAGAGTGTGGTAAATAGAGGAATAAATATTTTCATAATACAAAAAATATATTTAACATTAAGTATGATGCCCTCGCATTTGCGAGGGCCACTATGCTAGTTATGCAAAAAACAAATTAGTCTTTTTCCTACTCTACAATCGAATGAATCAGGTGCACACAACCAGTCTCCTATTTTATTTAGAGGCATGCTCCAATACAACCCCCTCCCCCCCCCCCCCCCCCCCCCCCCCAAAAAAAACTCGTAGAAACCACCCGTATCCAAAAGATGTATACTCACATATAGGCATATAGTCATACGGTACTCTATTCTCGTCCCGCACAGACCGTACACTGTAGCAGCCACCGCCGATGACCACGTCAGCGGGCGCGTTCGTCTCTTGTTCGTCGTCCGCTCCCTCCTCTTCTCCGATTCGCACAATCGCCATAGATCGCTATGGATCTTGTGCCACCAGACTGTCTGGTGGCCTGTCCGGTAGGGCCAAACTGCCCTTGGACATGTCCGGCTCTACCAGACTGTCCGGCGGTGCAAAAGCCGGCCCATCTGGCAGGCTGTCGGACAGTCCGGTACGTCAACACGCCGCACCCGCCACGACCTATCCTACACGATGTCGTAGATGAACTTGTGAGGCGTGCCGCCGCTAGACGTCGCCAATCCCACGCGATGCCTACAAGGCTATACCGAGACGTGTGCCGGCCGAATTGTGCATAGTGCCCCGCCACATCGCCGCAACCACCGGCCATGACCATCACCGGCGATGAGGCGGTATTGATCGTCATCGGCCATGATCCGATGAAGAGCCGGTGAACTCATACGTACTAGTACATACACGTATAATATAATTGGGGTTTTGTACATGGCTATGTAATTACGTTTAGTATAATAATGAAGGAGTATCAGACGATCTAACCCGTCCTTGCGTTGTTAACTTATACATTAATTTTCTTTGTCGGATAGGGTTTGGACACAGTTCAAGAAACATGTCCGCGGTCAATGGCGTGATGAGCTATTTTTTAAATCACTCTCGGTAAGTAGTACGAGCTAAGTCCGTGCGTCTATTTAATTCTAGTTTATGTGCATTTACCATGCTAGCGTTATTATTTGATTGAATTCTATTCTTGTAAAGTGCGCGAGGCAGCCACAAGGAACTAATCTATGTGGATTCTGCGTGTGCGAGTTCATTCGCATCAGTATTGAGAAGCCCTCGGAAAATGTTCGAGTAAGTAAACAATATATTCACTCTTTATTTTTATTACAAAAAGTCGTGTTGAGTCTAATTCATACGATCTCCTTTACATAATTGGACGCGATGCGGGACAAGCTCCTACCAGAGGACCGCCTAATAGCAATCCAAGAGGAATTTGCTGCATTTTTTCTCGACGAGTTCATAGACCCACGCGGAGAATACTGTATAAGTAGACCCTAAAGCATCCATGTAATGATCTCCATATAATCAAATAGACATGCTCTGGACCCGGTTGAGACTCCATATATGCTTGTAAGAGTAATTATATTATATATTGCGTCAATGTGTACAAGTACTGTGTAGTAGCGTTCTGTATGTATACGAAAACTTGTTTCTAATGAAAACACAGAATGAAAAATAATTGAACACAAAACACAAAATGAAAAGAAAAACACAAAACCCTAAAACCCCATCCTGGCTGCCACGGCAGGGAACCTTTAGTCCTGGTTCATAACACGACCCAGGGCTAAATATCCTGCCGCCCAGCGCGCCTAGCAGGCCACGTGGTTGGACCTCTAGCCCCGGTTCGTAACTGAATTGGGGCTAAAGCTTGGACCTTTAGTCCCGCTTTCGCAGCCCCGGTGAACCGGGGCTAAAGGCCCTTACGAACAGGGGCAATTGGCCGGTTTCTACTAGCGTTGGGGTTTTGTACATGGCTATGTAATTACGTTTAGTATAATAATGAAGGAGTATCAGACGATCTAACCCGTCCTTGTGTTGTGTTTGCCTGAGTTTTATATGAATTTAGGAGGGACGTGGTTGTACTGGATCACAAAGGCCTTTTATTTATTAACTAGTCTGCCTCAGTATAGGTGGCCAGCAAGTACTTATTTATGCTTAAAGCATAGTATGGTCAAAAGGAAAAAACAACATGCGTATGTGCATCAATGTATTTGGTGTTTTCGGAAGTAAATATGAATAATCTCTCAAGAAAAAGGATAACATCTGGCCGCGGATCTAATAAGCCATATTTTTTAGTGGATCATAATCCATAAGTCCTTAAAATTGCACCGAACATATCCCGACCTACCCTAGACTATTTTAGAGCACGTTATGTACAAGAACAGTGATATGGTTGAAGTTCTAAATTAAAAAACCAAATATCTAAATGTCAATATAGTGAACCCTCTTTTTATTACTACACACAAGATTAAGATAATAGATCATCGCATAGCTATACGATCTGAACAGATTTGACATGTCCGGCGCGTCAAGCCGTGAACGGACTCGAACATTTCACTCCAACGACTGGATACTGGAGGACCTGCTCCTTGCTCCTGCCGCGGTGGAGGACCGTCCCCTTGCTCTCCAACGCACGACCGCCCACCCGTGTAGGAAGGGAATCTATGTATCTGAAAATGGGTTATGATCCAACGCACGACCGCCCACGTACCCGTGTTCAATCTAACAGAGGAAAAAGACATATTTACTTGGCAACTTACTGAAAATGGAAAGTTCTCTGTTAAATCTACGTATCTTGATCTAATAAATGGAGACACAAGATTCTTTAAAAAGTATATTTGAAAAATTAGAATTCCTCTTAAAATAAGAATTTTTATGTGGTTTGTTTACCGCAAGGTGATTCTTACTAAAGATAATTTGAAAAGAAGGAATTGGTAGGGGAATTTAGTTTGTTGTTTCTGTGACAAGGCTGAAACTATACAACACCTGTTTTTTAATTGTCCTTTTGCTAATATCATTTGCCGAATTATCCATTCTACTTTTAATATTTACCCACCCACTAATATTTTTTGGGAATTGGCCCACGGGAATCCCGGAGAAGGAAAAATACAACATTCGGGTTGGAGCGTGCGCTGTTATATGAGTATTTTGGAACGCCCGGAAAAATGCTATTTTTAACAACAATCGATCAACATCTTTCTTGCGGGTTATTCTTATGGTGTTGCACTGGATCCGTACGTGGTCACTTCTCCAGCCTATGGAGGACAGACAAGCTATGCATACTGGCTGCGACATTTTGGAGAAGGCTACATGGGACTTTTTCAACTGGTGTGGGTGGTGCTATGATCGTTCAATAACCACTTGAGGGTTTTTTGTTTGCTACCTTTTCTTTAGCATGACTGTTTTCCTTATCAGTCTTTTGTACGACTGTTTACTGTAATATGTTTAGGCTCTTTTTGAGACCTTCTTAATTATGCAATAAAATCAGTGGCCGTATGCATCATTTTGAAGCAGAGGCTGGGGCGTTGTCCTCCGTTTTGAAAAAAAAAGTATAGGAAGGGAAGAGGATGGAGGTCGCGAGGAGGCCGCCGGGGCAGCGCGATCGCATCGGAAGGAGCGGCGGTGGAGGCGTATCGAGTGGAGCCGCGACGGATGTGCCTGGGAAGCAAAGAGAAATGGGATCGCTGCCTAGTGGGCCAGGCCAACGGGAGGGATGACATGGCGTTCATGCAACTAAGGGCAACTCCAACGGTCCCCCGCAAACGGATCGGGCCGGTCCGAACCAGTACGAACGGACCGATGCCACAGCCCACGCAACAGAGCTGGACCCGCGGATCGGTCTGTTTTGACACATCCGCGGCCCAGACTTAGGAGGCATTTGCGGGGGAGGACGACTCGCGTGTCCGACCGATGTCCTCCGGCTTGCCACCCGGGCCCTCCATTCAGACACATAACCCCCATTTCCTCCTACACAGCCCCTCCTGCACCCACCTCTTCCCAGCACCCGGCGTCGCCATCGCTCGGTCGGTCTTACAAAAGGTCGTGGCTGCACCTCCTTTTCCGTCCCCTTGCTGCCGCCTTCCAGGCCTCTTGCCAGCGACTGTAGGCCTTGTTTCCATGCCCGGAGCAGGCCAAGAGGTGCCCGAATCATCATCCGCCAGATTTCTCACCTGGTCGCGGGCCAAGCCCCAGCAGCCACATCCTCGCTGTCAATTTATAGATGGTCAAAGGCATGAGGCCGGACAGATGCGGGCCACCGTTAGGGGCAGCGACACGGCCAGCACGAACCTGGATCGGGCTCCTGTCCTCACTGCCCCGCAAATCGGCTGAAACGGTCAAAAGGGTCGTCCGGTTTAGGGGGGCATTGGAGTTTCCCTAAGAATGCAGGCGGACGTCCGTGTAGACATCCGGATCTGTCCGCATCATATAATTTGTCTCTAGTTACTCACTATTCCTTAATTAGTTTGTGCCATGCAACTTGATTACACGGTTGTTTGCCACATCCGGCGGAAAGACCGACTGCATCCCTACATGCAACCAGTCTGCGGCCTGTCCGGCTCGACCCTTAACCAACGCAAATTTGGTCGTGAAATAGGTCGGTCCGAACAAAAAAAAAGGACAGCTGGTCATTTGGGTCGCCTGCCTGGGCCACCCCTCTGTTCGGACGGACCGTTTCAGACAGCCCGTGGTCGAATGGGTCTCCCTGTTGGAGATACCTAATGTCGAGTTCATGTTTCTCAGAAGAGTTTTCATTTTTTGGAGTACATGTCAACCTTGTGCATGCTTGGCTTTTTGCATGGGTGTTCTGTCAGTTTCCATGATGAATAATTTTCTTTATGAAGATTCAACCGATCTATTAATAATCATCAACACCAATACAAAGAGGACTAAAAGTAATAAAAAAATACTAATAAGTCTTTTGACCACCTAGCAGCGACTAAAGACACTAGCATGGGCCGAAGTCGTGCCGCCGTCCTCACCCCTCCATCACCGGAGTCGGGCAAAACTTTTCATTGAAGAGCTAGTTGTAGAAGACTCACAGAAAGTCGTTGTGCGAAACCCCCAAAGGACCAGCGCACTAGGGCAGCAACCATCGTCGAAGATGATACTCGTAAATTGGAAGAGACTGACATTAAACCACACCAATGAATACCAAAACGACAAGATCCGAAGAGATTCGCCACAGGAACGACTCCACAAGCCCTCAGTTGGCACTAGATGCATATGACGGAAAGACCTTATTCCGACTTCAAGATGTAGCCACTATCTCACCATCTCGAAGCACTAAAAAATAACCTAAACAAATGACAGAAAACCCTCCCGCCGGTGAGAAATTAAGCATGCATAAGCCAAGGCCAGCAACTTTGAACATGAAAAATGACCAGCAGGCTGACGTACAAGTTAAGCTTGTTTAGCGTGATCACTGATCCGCGCAGTGGCGGAGGACGGAAAAGTTCTAAGGTAGGGCGGACACCAATGAAAGTAAATACCAACTCAGTCTTGATGATCTTTGCCATTGGCAAAGCCCTTTTCAAATGTTGTTGTTGCTACAAGTAAAAGCAATGCCGATTCAACAAGGCGATAAACGATATGAAGCATGCTGTATTATTCAAATACTAACATAATCTCCGAAGTATTTAATTCTTGTATATGAATAACAAATATCAAAAGGTTATCATCTTATATAGGCTCATGCTCATAATAATATAAATCTCCGTAAGCTGAGAAATCTTATTCACATTAAAACTAAAATGAGTCACTTGAGTCAAACAATATAATAGATTCATGCTCACAACTCTAACGACAACTCATCAAAGCAACTAACAAAATAGATTCTATAGATAATATGAAGTGTACATACTCCAAAATAATCAATAGTGACCTAGTGTCTTCTCGCTTTTAATGACTCTTCACTCATTTTATTACCATTTCATCCATACTTAGTATTGTGAGATCATTTTTTGCGAATTCACATCTTTCAGGAGGGATCTAACACATCATCTCTCCAATTGAGCCATAATGTCAATTAGAATTTTAGATCAATTGTATATACAAGCCAAAATAGAAACATCAACCATCAAATAATTAGAGTTGGTTCTAGCCACATGCCATAAGGTGGCCAAATTACTCTCAGGTCCTCCTTAGATACCCCATCTAGGATATTGTTTAGAGTCTTGTTTTATTAGATTGATAATTAGATGTTGCAAATAGAAATAGTTGGTTTAAAACTAGACTATACCTAAAACTTATTTCACTCCAGAATTAGTTTTGCGCAGTGTTCACTAAAACAAGCATAACTTTCTCACATAAAGTCTGTTTTCAGCGTATGACCAGTAAAAATGTTCAGAAAAAACATACGCATCTAAAGGTTCTTGCCAAAAATTAAGGTAGGGCGGCTGCCCTACCTTTCCCTACTGGGAGCTTCGTCCCTGTATCCGCGACCAGACAGAGAAGAATCACTGACTTTGCTAGGCCCATGTGACAGGGGCAAGTGCCAAATGGGCCACTTGCAAGAGACGCTGAACAAAACCCGGGGTTAGGGGGTCATGTGTTCGGTGTGAGGCATATGCTTGTATGAAAAGTTGGTCCAGATCATCGCCTACTCTAATTCTCACCCTTCCCCCCTTGTATTCAAGAACAAAGAACAAACCGATATAAATTGAGCGATCCGATCTCATAGTTCAGTTAGGATCGTCACATTCTGGTATAAGGCCACCTAATTTCCACCAATTTTTTTGTTTCAGACTCATTTGTGATCATAATCCCCTTTTTTTTGCGAAATTCCAAATCCATGGCGAAGTGTATAAATGTTGTCTTCCACATATGAATGTGTGTAGAATTACTTGTTTTCCCAAGGCTGAAATTACATGGAAACAATTGAAGCATGCCTTTGATTTGCAACATCTTTCTAAGGAATGAGTAATAATAGCTATTAAAAATACTAGATAATACCCCATGAATTGCCGCGATTTTTTTTGCTACACAATGTCAAATAATTTGTTGAATTGTCACAGAATAAATCTAGATTGTAGTTAAAAAGTGAATTAAAACATGAATCAAAAAGAAATATTTAATTAATGTTCAATAGTAAATAATATATAACCATAAGTTGAGCAGTTACACTTGATCTCAAATATCATATCCATTTGTCTGAGGAGGCAAAGCTAAATTGTACATACAAAGGAAGTCAATGGAGATTATACACGAGATGGTGAGAATCAGATTGGGAGATTGTACGTGAGACTTTATATCGGATAAACACGGGATA
The DNA here is from genome assembly GCA_910589775.1 of Avena eriantha. NCBI lineage: Eukaryota > Viridiplantae > Streptophyta > Magnoliopsida > Poales > Poaceae > Avena > Avena eriantha. Next base: position 124,225,412 of record OU342742.1, read on the forward strand.
AAAAGTAATATGCTGTCACAGATTATATGCTTCAGTGTTTCACCTACATTCAGCAAAGTAAATCAGCTTCTATTTGCCCCAACTGCGTGCAAAGAGCACTGCAAAATCTGAGCAAACATACCACTCGGTAAAATGCAAACATATCTCAAAACAATCTACTACCGTCCGGCCACATGTACATTCCAGAAGTTGGCTAATTACTAATAAATGATCATAGAAGCTTTTGTCTGATATTTTGAGGATTTGCTCTCTTCCAGCGCCCTGCTAAATGAACTGCAGAGGAACCGTAAAAATGAACACATCAGTATACAGAAAGACGTGATGTACTCGTGAGGGCAAGTTGAAGGCTGAGGAGAGGAAGAAGGTGAATAAACCCTGCCATCAGTTTACGGAATCTAGCAAGTCTAGAATTAAGCTCAGCGACAAAAAAAGGTGGAGATGGTTCAGAGAGAGAAATAGACAAATTCAAGTACTTGCAACATAAGGCCTCATCGGTGGATTGCCAGTTATTTGCAAGGCCTCACCGGCGGATTACCAGTTAAGCTTCATCAAGACTATGGTTGCAGCAAGGAGCAACCGACCTTATCTGGGTGAGAAATTCTGCAAAAAAGAGTACATGTGAACTCAACAAAAAAGTGTCCACACACACAAAGTCTCACATGGTGTCTTTCGCTGAATAGATTAAAACAGCTGTGAAGTGTTCTAAGTTCAAGTCTTTTGTGCAGCATGTAATCTGAATTTCAGTACAAGATGTATTCAGATGGGGTTGTAAGTGTTCTTGGGAAGATACCATGAGACCGATTCAGATAATCACAATGGCAAAACTTGCCAAGAAATTAGGAGAGAATGAGTACTACTTCCTCCGTTTCAAAATATAAGATGTTTTAGCTTTGTGAAAGGAGTCTATCTATTAAGAGTAGAGGGAGTCGGGAGGAGAGGTGGGCGAGGAAGGAAGCCAGCGCGCCGATCTCCAGATTCAAGCTGGTACTGGTGGTGGTGTCCGCTACCGTCCGATGGGACAAAATGGAATCGTCTTGGCATTATGTCGCGAGAGAGGCGTAGTAGTTCCATAGTTTAGGGAGGAATCGAGGAGTTAGAAACGGATCACCGTGGAGTGGATGCGTTACCGGAAAAGAGAACGAGATCCTCTGACATAGTAGAAGACAAAACTGCAGAGGGATGTTGATGATTGTAGTTCGATCGTTGCGCATCCGACGGTAGGAGATCGAACAGTTAGAAACAGAGCAGTATAGTCTCGCCGCCGTCGCCGCCGTGGCATGCGTTTGCAAGAATGCATCACTACGTTAGAGTTTAAGGATTGTTCCAATAGACTTTGTGCAATTGTAAATGAAAGAAGTCCAGATCACCCCCAATAGACTTAGTCCCCCTAACTATCCAAAACCGTGCATATCACCCCCCAGCGTGCTGAGAGCGGTATTGGGACCGGTTTTTGCCACCGTGGACTCCGGTTAAGGGACATGTGTACCTGGTCTGGTCAAACCCCAACGCATCTTGTTCGATCCCGCCCCTGCTCTCCTCGCGCGAGGAAACTCGCGATGCTCCTCGCCTCTCCGCTGTTTTCCCGTCGATGAAGGCAGCTGCTAGGCGGATGATCGGCAGCTGGATTTGAAGATTGGAGTGCGGCGCTGCGAGGTCTGCATGTTCGTTCTTGTTTTCCCCCAAAGGAATCTCGTTTTCTCCCTCTTTCTTTAACCGACGGCGGCAAGGGTATGAACAACTTCATGCTCACAGTATAAGGTGGCGAGTTTGAGATGGAAACCTGACATAAGGGCTAGGGAAAGTAGTTTGTAGGCAAGTAATTTCTGTTGTTTGTCTATTTTGTGGGTTGATTTGGTGGCAAGTTGATTTGGATGATCTTGATGGACTAAAAAGGCATGGTTTTGACAGTAAATCCAGTTTTCTTCAGAAAAATTAGTTAACATGACAAAATTTGGTCTTTAACCATGGACTAAACCATATTCTTGTTATTTTTTTCACATATTGTAACTGCACCATGTACTATATCATGTACTGAACCACAACGTTTTTGATTGTGTTGCAAGTTCTTTCAGTTCAGGAAGCATTGTACTAAACCACACTTCACCATGTTTGCTTCTCTTTAGTTTAGTGCATAATGGTTGCTTCTCTTCAGTTTAGCGCATAGTGTTTGCTATTCATTATTTGAGTTATAACTTTCAGAATACATCTCTAAAAGAAGCCAAATGCTGTCAAAATACAGTGCACTAGAAGCACCTAATATGCTGTCAAAATTCAGTGCAGAAAAAGCATGTAACATGCCGTGACATTTCAGGCATAGATACAGCACAATGCAGTGTACATACAACAGCATTTGGCTGTGAAATTTCAAGCATAAATTAAGACAATCATTTCCCATAACTTGTTCATTCATATATACCAAAAGGTTTCAAGATTACATAGCTTGTCTGCTAACTGCGAGACTAGTTCATATATACATCCCAAAATACAAAACTGATCTTCAACTTACTGAAACCAACTCCACAATGCTACTACACTGCTACTAGTTCATTGGCAGCACCCATATTCACTACTACTACACTGCTGCTAGTTCATTGGTAGCACCCATCTTCACTACTACTACACTGCATCGACACGTACACGCTGCTAGTTCATTGGCAGCACCCACTTGGCCATGACGTACATGCCGCCGGTGCTGAGGAAGACGGCGAGGAAGCAGACGAGCTGGAGCCTGGCGCTGACCTGTAGCTTGGGCCCCATGAACTCTGCGGCCAGGAGCTCCACAAGATATAATGCAGCAGGCCGGCGGAGACGGTGTTGAGAATTCCGAAGATGATGAGCGCGGTGGGGATGTTGTCCCTGTACACGTTGGTGATGCTCTTCGCCACCACCTTGAGCTGACCAAACAGAAAAGCAACAAGTAGCCAGTCAGCTCATCTTCCCCCGTGCTTGATTGATCAAAGGACAGTAACGCTTCTTATGTAAAGAAAAGGAGGCGGGGAACGTACCTCGATCTAGCACACGGTCGTGTCAAGGGGAAGGCGGGGAACGAGTAGGGGAGCCCACATTTCGGTGAAGGAGGAGACTGGGTGGAGGGCAACGAGTACAGGGAGGGTGGATTTCGATGGGATGGAGGAGGAGGCGGCAACGGGGACGGGGACAGAGGAGGGGCGGCGATGGGGAATAACAGAGGAGGGAACCTAGGGGGGTTATTTACACCCAGGTACACGCATCCCTTAACCGGAGTCCACGGTGGCAAAAACCGGTCTCAATACCGCTCTCAGGTCGCTGGGGGTGATATGAGTGGTTTTGGATAGTTAGGGGGCTAAGTGACCCAGTTATTAGTTAGGGGGTTTAGTGACCCAAACCTAATACTTGTGGGGGTGATCTAGACTTCTTTCATTGTAAATTAAACAAAAGCACATATGCAGGAATCGGTTCCGAACCGAACTGAACAGGATGCCAATTGTTGCTGAACCGAACTGAACCACAACTGAACTTGAAATCGGTTCTGAATTTAACTTTGTGCGAGGTGAGGCTGACCGGCACGCTTTGGGTCTGGTGCTACTATCTGTGGCGGTGTGCAGTCTCCCGCGACAGAGATGGCCACGGCAGGGATGGAGGTGACACAGGCAGTGGAGCCCACAAAGAGGCTATTATGCTATGTTTTTTACCGGTTCGAGCTCATGCCTGTCGGATGCGCAACGGGCGGACCACAGTCATCAACGTCCCTCTGCAGTTTTTCCTTCTAAGTCAGACGATCTCGGATTAGAGATATTTTAAATCACGGCACATAATTTTGATGGCGCCATCATCGGTACATGGATACACAAAAGAGTTGCTCGTGACTGCCAAAACTAATAGGGTGATGCGGCTGCGCAAAGAGAATTCTCTATAGTGGGGATTCCTATTTAAATATAGAAGATTAATGTCACAATATTCTAAAAGGTTTCGACTTTCTGGCTTGCATTAGCAAGCTCAAAATTTTCCCTACCGCCTAGCTTCCTTGAGACACACAAGGACTCGCTGAACTTGATTTCCATAGACTTGATGCTTAGCCTATGGGTTGTTTTGATGCTCCGGGTGACGTCATTTTGCTGCATATGGTTGTTTTTCTGTCAGGTGCAAGCTTGCGACCATTATGGCTAGCAAATCATTAGTCTAAAACCCAATTAAAACATGGTCTTGGATATTTTGGATGGAAGATGTGGTTAAGATACGCAACATTGCGTTCTCTCCAAATATTTCTCTCTCCAACTACTTAGCTATAGGCTTACTCTCTATACTCATTAGTCATAGTAAATGGTTTAATTGTGTGTCGATTTAGAGAAGATTCGATTGGGGATCATGATCCATTTACGATTTGTAAATCATGTGTTGTTCAAGGAAAAAAATAACATGCTATAACGCACACTATAGCACGGTATAGCGTATTTGGAGTGTCGATGCTACGATTAAACTATTTTGGGTGCTACTCCACTAATTTCAAATTAGCACGCCAAACCACACTATTTTTCATAATGTTGTAGCACTGTTATTTCCTAGCGTTGCAAAGACTACAACCCATCGGCCCAAAACCCTACCTAAGTCTATACTATAGGCTAACTTAGCACAACACCCACCAGATTGATTGGTTTCCCCAGTCCCCAACTCTCCTCGTGAGTGGCGGCAGAGACGAGCTCGTGAGCAGCACCCGCTGCTACTCCAGTTCGTGAGTGATTATGCCATGGATTGGTCTGATAGACAATTGAATCACTATTTTTGTAGTGTGCTTAATGGTTATGCATGTAATTGTTCCTAGATAAATTTTAGATATGAAAACCCTTTATGTTTAGACTATTTATAGCATTATTCTTTTGTGAATGCTATTTTAAATAGCTCACGTTGTAGCACGCTATAGCGTGTATAGCATCCTGAGAAGGCTAGCGCTAAATCTCACAGTGCGCTATTCTTTTACCTTGGTTGTTCATGATACATTTATGTTTTATTGGTCAGTTAAGTTTTACTATGGCGTTCACTGGATTCAACTATGTCGTTTCCTTCTCCTGGAGACTTAACGAGTGCATGGTTATTGGATGCAACCGACTATTGACGGTTGCACATGATATCTTCTACCGAGCAACCCGGTGGCCCATTCATCAGTTACACGATGTATAGTAGCAATACTTGGCTATTGTTTTTATGGTTGCTGTTTGTATCGACCCTCTCCGGTCCCTGATTTGTAAACTTTGAAATGATGAAACTTTTGATAAAATTTGTGTGCATCTATTGATGCTGAGGCCGAGGCTTAACTCTCCATTTCGCAACAAATTTAAGTTTTACTTGTCATGATTAACTTAAGTTTCTTTATTAATTTCCAATTCAGAAATCATTAATGATTTATTGTCAATTCCTTGAAACTTGACATAAATATCACTAGAACGGGTATAACTTTTGTTTGTGTTGATGATGCACTTTGATTGCGGTTTTAGGTTTAATTCTCACTTGGATTTAAAATGTTGTGCATTTGAAATGTTTCTATTAATGTGCGGCATGATGATGAAAACTTTTGATTATCATGTGCACAAAATTTTAATTACCTCTGATGATATATGCAGTGTATTGTAGAGAAGGGGAAACTCAAAATACGGGTGTTCGGTATTGGGTATTGTGCAAAAGCAGGATAATTGTTTGGTTACCCAAATCTTCTCTCCTCTCTACCAAAAATCAGTTTGGGTAGTATCTCTGCGATGCTCTTAAAAAACTTAATTAGACTTCAATCATGTGTGTTCATGGGTAATTACATTGTAACTATGTACCAACCTGTACATACTATAGACTTCAATCATGTGAGGAAAGTAGTCCGTTCTCTTGACAATCTTGCTGGTAATGGCAACTTTCTTCTGCCCAATGCATCTACCTCCTTGATAGGCCATTGCTTTCCACTCCATGATAGACAAAATATTTCTTGGTATTGTATGCAAAGGCTCATTTGGGTCCAGAGGCCGGAGCTCTTCCAGGTGCCACCGGAGCAATCCGTGGTACACGCACCTAAAGGGGCTCATCTCGGTGTAGAGTCCGAAATGCAGAGGCCAACACTCTTATAGTTGCCACCGAATGCGATGACCGCATGTGCTTGTGACCACAGAAGGAATGAGGAAGCAATCAAGAAACAGTCAATGATAATCAAAAGCGTTGCTCTAAGTCTGACATGCAGAAGATTGGAACAAGCTCCGGAGACATGGCATCCAAGAAGTTAGACTTGGCATCCGAGAGGTTGGATGCGGCATCAAATAAGCTTGATGTGATGACCAAGTTGGTGGATACAACATGTAAGATACTCGAAGCCACGTCCAAGCTTGACGTGAGATCGAAACAGCTTGATGACCGAGAAGGCAAGCTTGATGCGAGAGCAAAACAACTTAGTGAGAGAGACACCAAACTTTACGCAAGAGCAAAACAGCCAAATGAGAAAGGCGACGACATGCAAGCAACGGAGTCCCTCAACAATGCATTGGTTGCCAAGGAAAGAGAAACCAACGACGAGTTGCTAGGTGCTCAAAATATGCTCATAGAGGTAACCAAGAAAACAATGCAACCTTTGTTGATGCATGCATTTGATACTTCAAGAACTTGTCAAGCAGTATTTTTATTCTTAATTTTCCATATGATGAATCTATTACATGTTGGCAAAGCTTTGCACAAATATACAAATGGTCGGGCACATATATGTGTCCGAAGGATGGGTGGCCTTGACCCTAAATTGTTTGGAGATGCTTGCGGAAGAAATATATCACAAGATGATGCACAATTTAACTCAGTAGTTCTTTGTTCAAAATGGCAATAGGAAATTGCAAACTCAGAGTGGTATCCTTTTAGAGTAGTCACAGTTGATGGTAAACCGAAGGTATGTGGACCGTTGAATAATCTCTTTGTTGTCCGTATTCCATTATAAACTGAAGTCATCAATTTCCCGAGAAATAATAGCATGCTCTAAAACAAAATACCGAGGAGTTTCCATATCCTTCTTTCAATTTTTTTCCTTGATTAAGCATTTTCATGATTCCAATCATAAGTTGGCATGCCTTCTTTCTCTTTGGTTAGAACATTCTGGTATCAAGGCCACCTAATTTCCACCTAAAAAATTGTTTCGACATCATTTGTGATCACAATCTCTTTATATTCCACAAAATCCATGACGAAGGGTATAAATGTTGTCTTCAACATGTGAATGTGTGGTAGAATTACTTGTTTTCCCGATCCTAAAATTAGATGGAAACAGTTGAAGCATACCTTTGATTCGTAACATCTATTTAGCAAATGAGTAATGCTAGTTATTAAAAATATTAATGGCATAATATTCCAAAGGATTTTCACTCTAAGGCGAATCTCCGGCTTGCATCCACACTCTCAAAATTTTCCTTACCTCCTAGCTTCCGTGAGACACAAAAAACTTGCTCAAGTTGGTTTCTGTAGATTTGATGCTTGGTCTCTGGGTAGTTTTTTATGTTAGGTGAGTATACCTGCCTTGGCCCAACTGGAGGCCCATGTGATTATTGGATAAGGACCGCTAAATCTAAGACAAGCTGGTAGCTGCAGAGTCTCGAAAGCGTGGATTACTGGCGGGTGGAGCAAGAACAAACCCAAGCTTAGGAAATTCTAGGGTTTGCCCTTAGCCTGTAACCGACTCGGTCATAGTACCTGAGACCTAGTCTCCCATATAAAGGCTAAAAGCAGCATCCGAGGAGGACTCTCAAGCTTACGCAAAATTTGTCCTAGGAAAGATCCAATCTACACCACCATAGCCATTACAACGACTTTGTAATCTTCTTCAATATCCAAGAACACACAAGTAAGAGTAGGGTTTTCTCTCCAGGAGTCTGAACCTAGGTAAATCGTGCCTCCCCTCTTGTATGTTAGCCGACTAATCCACCAACGTACTTCTTCTCTAAAACCCAAGTCCATCATCTATAGGCATTGTCGTGGAGATCCCACGTTACTGGAAGCTATTTTGGATGGAAGATGTGCTTACGATAGACATTAGTCCAAACCCAAGTCCATCATCTACTGGCTAGCAAATCATTAGTCCAAACCCAATTGAAACATGGTCTTGGCTATTTTGGATGGAAGATGTGCTTACGATAGACATTATTTCATTCTCTGAAAATATCTCTCTCCAACTGCTTAGCTATAGACTTACTCTATGTACTCATCAATCAGACCTAATGTTTTAATTGTGTATCAATTCAGACAAGAATCGATTGTAAATCATGTGTTGTTGATGATATATGTGGGTTTCATTGGTTAATTAAGTTCTACTTGTCATGATTACTTAAGATTCTTGATTCATTTCCAATTAATTAATTATTAATTCATTGTAATTTCTTCAAAACTTGAGATAAATATCATTGGAACGAGTATAACATTTTTGTGTGTCATTGATTCATTTTGCTTGAGGTTTTTACATTTAAATAGCACTTGGGTTTAAAATGTAGTGCATTTTGAAACATTTCTATTTATGTGTGGCATGATGATGAATTTTTTAATTAGTTCGGATGATACATGTAGTGTATAGTAGACAAGATGTAGAGAAGGGAAGCTCAAAATATGGGAGCCTAGTTTTGGGTATGTTCCAAAATAAAAATTATTTTTGGCTACCCAAATCTTCTCTCCTCTACCCAAAATCGGTTTCGGCAGTATCTCTATGATGCTCTTAACAGACTTAATTAGACATTGGTTATCCATTCGTTCACGTGTATTCATTAGTAATTACATTGTGACTATATACCAACCTGTATGGACTACGCTCTTCTACACAATGCATCTAACTCCTTGACAGGCCACTGTATCTGTTGTTTTCCGCTCGGTGATAGCCAAAATATTTCTTGGTATAAGGTTTTTGTCTGGGTTTCATATCTAGCCTAGCCTAACTTGCTTTGGATAAAAGTCTTGGTTGTTATTGTATTGAATGTGAAGGTCAGAAACAGTGGTGGAAGTATGTATAAGTCATGGGAGAGGGGGCGATGCCCCCCTCTCCCCCAAAGACTGGGAAGAATCAAGGAAAAATAGATACTTAGATGCAAAATAAGAAAGTCCCACACACATACATACATTATCCCCCCTGCATCCTCGGCTAGCTCCTCCACTAGTTAGAAATGTTGCAAGATTTTAATTATGCATCAATTTAACATATATTTATAGTATGACACTTATTTGTGAAATATAATTATCTAAATTAGAGAACAACCCTTTACGTAATCATCATCGTAAGTGTATACTCAATTGCCCAACCCCAAAGGATGCTACGATGCTCTGGCGTATCATAACGTAGGCCAAACTCATTGTCTGGACACTTAGCGTCCGCGATGTATCGGTCATCTGCATAATTGTGTATCCTAATAGTGTAGTACTCATACCATTTCAGATGAAGGCTCACCTTGACCACGTATCTGACCTCCTCGACAACGGATATGTTGCATGACTCAGCTTTTTCAACTACACTTCGGTAATAGCAACTAAAAACTACCGCCACTGACTGCCACAGGGAAGAAATCTAGGCTTTGCCACATCCTAGTCATACCATAGTGAAGTAGGTGATCAGTTCTGACCCATCTCTTAAAATCCCTATTCCAGTACAATACCATAGAGCTCTTCGTATCATTAATGTTCCTACTACCACTCGCCAGTGTCTACAAGCTATCAGACATAGTTAAAAAAAGCAATATTTTATACCCTTTTTTTCTTCGACGGGAAGTTTGTTGGCTCTAGCAACGTCCAGTTTACCATGTTCCTTCATACTTGCTTCTCATCAGCTACTCAAAGCAGTACCTGAGTACATCTTGATGTTAGCTACATTAAACGACTTTATCAAGTCCTCTGAAAGAATCAATAGTGATTACTCGCGTCTGCAGGAGCATGACCCAAGTCAAGTCCTTCCTTGGGTGAACACTACACTCGGTGCTGTACGATCCTATGCTAGGCTACAAGTAGCTGAACACAGCCTCGGGAGCTACTCCCATCGGAGCGCTAGTTGTGCGCCCAACAAAAATAACAACATCACTCGATACTATAACAAACCGAGCCTATTCACAACTACAAGTAGCCAAACATAGCCTGGAGGCTACTCCCACCGGGAGCTCTGGTTTCACACCGTTAACTTGTCCACAGCATCGACTCCGTCCGTTGTGTTCACTCCTATCTCGTTATGGCTACATACCACACAACTGATATAACGTTGAGTGCATGATACAATGTCTCCTGGACTCCCCAGATTGCATCCACTGCAAAAACATATATGGGTGCCACGTCTACGACATGAAGGTAAGACCTGTATATTGAATCTACCAGTATGGAAATTGGATCCACTTCGCTCTACTAGAAGATTGACATGCCTATGGTGTGAAGAAAATCTCGACAGACGTGTTGGGTACCCGCTCACAAACTAGAGTTTGAATCAATAAGACCTCTGTTATATGTTGATCCAAATTCTACAAAGTAAAGGCCAACTTTTGACGGAGCGGAGCAAGGCCCGTCGCCGAAGGCTTGGGCCGATCGTCGAATATCTTGGTTTCCACCGTTATATAAACCTCTTGTAAGCCACCGGATGGGATAAGTTGCATCTGTGAAATCCCCGGCATTGTGTAAACACTCCTCGTTATAATGAAGTTTCGCTGGCTGGCGCCCGTGGTTTTTCCCTATCTTTGTTGGAGAGGGTTTTCCACGTTAAATCTGTGTCCCCTTACTACGATTTTATTTTCGTTCTTCATTATTTGATTGTCACAAAGCTAACAAGTGGTATCAGAGCCACATGTTCTAATCTAGGGTTTGCGACATGTCGTCATTGAAGTTCGATCTACCGCAGCTGGACTACTCCACAAGATGCTGCTTGTGGCAGGTGAAGATGCGGGCGATTCTCGCCCAAACTTCAGATCTGGATAAAGCGCTTGAAGGATTCGGGAAAGATGATGCTAAGAGCTGGTCTGACGAAGAGAAGAGGAAGGACCGTAAGGCTTTGTCTATGATTCAACTTCATATGTCCAATAATATTTTGCAGGAAGTTTTGGCAGAGAAATCTACTGCTGCTCTTTGGCTGAAACTGGAATCGATCTGCATATCAAAGGATCTAACCAGTAAGATGCATGTGAAGATGAAGTTGTTCTCGCATAGATTGCAGGAAGGTGGATCAGTAATGAATCACTTATCTCTTTTCGGAGAGATTATTTCCGATTTGCAATCTATGGAAGTAAAATATGATCATGAGGATCTAGCTCTATTACTCTTATGCTCGCTGCCTAGTTCTTATGCGCACTTTCATGATACAATATTGTTGAGCCGTGATAAAATAACCCTTGATGAAGTACAAGAGGCCCTCAAACAGAGGGAAAAGATGAAAACTATGGTGCAGACTGATGGGGCGTTATCCAAGGCTGAAGCTCTGCAGGTTCGTGGCAGAACCGAGCAGAGATCTAACAACTATAACAACCGAGAGAAGAGCAAAGATGACAGAAGTCGTTCGAAGTCCAAGAAAAAGGACAAGTTCTACAGGTATTGTAAGAAATGTAATCATGTTATTGATGATTGTTGGAAGCTACAGAATAAGGAGAAAAAGAATGGGACTTATCAACCAAAAGATAAGGATCAAGGTACTGGTAAGGCGGCTGTTGTTTCTGGTGATAGTTCTGACAGTGAATGTTTAGCCGTTTTTGCTGCTTGTGATTCTCGTGATGATGAATGGATACTTGATACTGCATGTTCGTTTCATATTTTCTGTAACAAAGATTGGTTCAGTTCATATGAGTCCGTGCAGACTGGAGATTTTGTACGTGTGGGGAATGACAACCCATGCCATATTGTCGGAGTTGGATCTGTTAAGATCAGGACACATGATGGCGTGACACGTATGTTGAATGAGGTGAAGCACATACCAAGCATGACTAGAAATCTGATCTCCCTGAGTACAATGGACGTTGATGGATACAAGTATGCCGGTGGGCGTAGGTTGTTGAAGGTATCAAAAGATTGTCTTATTCACATGATAGGTGATATGAATTCTGCTAAGTTATATGTTCTTAGAGGTAGCACTTTGCCTCGTATTGCTGCTGTTGTTACTTCTAATGATCATGATGATTATGGTAAAACAAAACTGTGGCATATGCGTCTTGGGCATATGAGCAAACATGGCATGACAGAGTTGGTTAAGAGAGAACTGATTGATGGTGGCAACTTGGGTAAGTTTGAGTTTTGTGAGCATTGCGTTTTTAGTAAGCATAAAAGAGTTAAATTCAATGCGTCCGTTCATACCACCAAACGCATTTTAGATTATGTGCATGCTGATGTATGGGGGCCTTCCCGTAAGACATCTATTGATGGTGCTAATAACATTCTTACTATTATTGATGACTACTCAAGAAAAGTGTGGCCATATTTTCTGAAACATAAATATGATGTTTTTGATGCTTTTAAGAAGTGGAAAGTTATGGTAGAAAAACAAACTGAAAAGAAGGTAAAGGTACTACGTACTGACAATCGTATGGAATTCTGTTCTAATGAATTTGAGGAGTTTTGCAGTAATGATGGTATGATCAGATACCACATCACCCCTTACACTCCTCAGCAGAATGGCGTGACTGAGCGCATGAATAGAACCATCATCTCGAGGGTTTGCTGTATGTTGTCCAATGCAGGTATCCATAGACGTTTCTGGGCTGAAGCAGCCAACACAGCGTGCTACCTCATCAACATGTCACCTTCTATTTCACTTGAGAAGAAAACTCCTATTGAGGTATGGTGAGGTTCGCCTGCTGATTATTCACAGTTGAGAGTTTTTGGTTGTACTGCTTATTCTCACGTTGATAATGGAAAGTTAGAGCCTAGAGCTGTTAAGTGCATGTTCCTTGGTTATGGTTCAGGAGTTAAGGCATATAAACTATGGAATCCTGAAACTAAAAAGATTTTGTTGAGTAGGAACGTTGTTTTCAATGAATCCATTATGTATCATGACAGCTTACCATCAGATCCCTCTCTTGTTGCTATTGGAGAGGAGGGAGTTAGTGTGCAGGTGGAGCACCTTCAGAAAACTGTTGATAATAATGCTGTTGTTGATGATACTCATGAGGAAAATATTGATGATGATGTTGTTCAGCACTCACCTACTATTTTGTAGCAGCCACAGGAATCTATTGCTACTGATAGCCCGAGGCGTAACATAGTTCCACCTCGTCGTTTAATTGGAGAGTGTAATCTTGCTTGTTATGCTCTAAGTTGTGATGAACAGGTGGAGCATGATACTGAACCTACTACATATAATGAGGCTATTGCATCCGTTGATCGTGAGAAGTGGGTTTTTGCTATGCAAGAAGAGATGCAATCGCTTGATAAGAATGGCACATGGGAAGTTGTGCGCTTTCCTAAACAAAAGAAGGTCGTCCGCTGTAAGTGGATATACAAGAGAAAGGAAGGTTTGTCTCCTAATGAGCCTCCAAGGTTTAAGGCAAAGTTAGTAGCAAAAGGTTTCAGCCAGATTCGAGGTATTGATTATAATGATGTTTTCTCTCCGGTTGTGAAGAATAGTTCTATTGGTGCTTTCATAGGTATTGTTGCTATGCATGATCTTGAGCTTGAGCAGCTAGATGTAAAGACTACTTTTTTGCATGGTAAACTGGACCAACCTGAAGGGTTCATAGTTCCTGGAAAAGAGGATTTTGTGTGCAAATCGAAGAGGTCGCTTTATGGTTTGAAGCAATCTCCAAGACAGTGATATAAAAGGTTTGATTCATTTATGATCTCACAAGGTTTTAAGAGATCTCAGTTTGATAGTTGTGTTTACAGAAAGTTTGTTAATGGATCACCTATTTACTTGCTATTATATGTTGATGATATGTTAATTGCTACCAAGAGCACGAAATAAATCACTACTTTGAAGGCACACCTAAGTAGTGAACTTGAGATGAAAGATCTTGGTGCTACTAAGAAAATCCTAGTTATAGAAATTAAACGGGACAAAAAATCTTGGTTGTTGTTTCTTAGTCAGCAAAGTTACATTGAGAATGTTCTTCAACGTTTTAATATGCATGATGCAAAGTCTGTTAGTACTCCTGTCGCTCCTCACTTTAAATTGTCAGCATTACAATGTCCTAGTTCTGATGAAGATATTGAGTACATGTCTCGAGTTTCTTATTCTAGTGTTGTTGGTTCCTTGATGTATGTCATGGTTTGTTCTCGCCCTGATCTATCATATGCTATGAGTTTCATGAGTCATTACATGGCTAATCCTGGTAAAGAACATTGGAAAGTTGTTCAGTGGATTTTCTGGTACCTCCGTGGCACATCAAATGCTTGCTTGAAGTTTGGCAAGACTGGTTAGGGACTCGTAGGCTATGTGGATTCAGATTTTACTGCCGACTTGGATAAGAGGAGGTCCCTCACAGGTTATGTGTTCACGATAGGAGGATGTGCCGTGAGTTGGAAGGCAACGCTTCAACCAGTTACTGCTCTATCTACAACCGAAGCAGAATATATGGCTGTTGCTGAAGCTTACAAAGAGTCTGTTTGGTTGAAAGGTTTGTATGCTGAGCTTTGTCAGGATGATTCTTGCATTAACATGTTCTGTGATAGTCAAAGTGCTATTTACATTACTAAGGATCAGATGTTCCATGAGAGAACAAAACACATTGATATCAAGTACCATGATGTTCGTGATGTTGTTGTACAAGGTACACTAAAGGTATGCAAGATAAGCACTCATGATAATTCAGCTGATATGATGACAAAGCCTGTTCCTGTTGCTAAGTTTGAGCTATGCTCAAGCTTAGTTGGTATAACTACTTAGCCCAAGTGGCTGTTGGCACCAAAAGTGTTTCATTTGTTTGTTCAGGGAGATGATTACTGTTGATGCTACAAGAAAGAATTTGTCTCAAGGTGGAGTTTGTTATATGTTGATCCAAATTCTACAAAGTAAATGCCAACTTCTGACGGAGCGGAGCGAGGCCTGTCGCCGGAGGCTTGGGTGCGGGGGGCGACGGCCCCCCGCGGTACGGATCGTCGAAGACCTAGATTTCCACTGTCATATAAACCTCTTGTAAGCCGCCGACTGGGATAAGTTACATCTGTGAAATCCCCAGCGTTGTGTAAACACTCCCCGTTATACTGAAGTTTCACTGGCTGGCGCCTGTGGTTTTTCTCTCTCTTTGTTGCAGAGGGGTTTCCACGTTAAATATGTGTCCCCTTGCTACGATTTTATTTTCTTTCTTCGTTATTTGATTGTCGCAAAGCTAACAACCTCTGCGACACGAGTCGAACTGCCCTAGCATATACCAAGTTCGAGTCCGGTGACTCGGGATTGAGTAGGTTAATGTTGTTTTTGCCTAAGAGCAATTAACTAGTCCCGATGCATCGACATTTGAAACAATATGAAAATTAGTTTCATTGTTCCTTCGCATGTTTTTAAATCTTGTTTCACTTAGGTTCCAAAATAAAAATGAAACAAAACAAAAAACATGTGAGCAAGTAAGCACTTGTGAAACAAAGCGAAAATTAGTTTCACTTGTTTCACTGTACCATCGCATATTTTGCAATCTTGTTTCACTTGGGTTTCAAAACAAAGATGAAACATATGTGAAACAAAACAAAAAATTATATGCAAAAAGAAAGCACATGTGAAACAAAACGAAAATTAGTTTCACTTATTTCACTACAATATCGCATATTTTTCAATCTTGTTTCAATTGGGTTCCAAACAAAAATGGAACATATGTGAAACAAAAAAATTTACTTCAAAAAAATCAAGCACATGTGAAACAAAATTAGTTTCACTTGTTTCACTATGCCATCACATGTTTTTTCAATCTTTTTTCACTTTGGTTCCAAAAATGAAACATGTGCAGAGAAAAACGAAAATTATGTGAACAAGTAAGAACTTGTGAAACAAAACGAAAATTAGTTTCACTTGTTCCACTATTTCATCATATCTTTTTCAATCTTGTTTCACTTGTGTTCCAAAACTAAAAAACATATGTGAAACAAAATAGAAATTATGTGAAAAGAGTAAGCACATGTGAAACAAAAAAGAAAATTAAAAATATCTAAAGGCGACGGTGACAACCCCCAAGTGCAAGTGATCACCGTGGTACAATTCTATAAGAATTTGAGTATCGAATCCATGAGGAGCCGAAGGTGAACTATCTATTCTCTAAAGCCTTATAACCCACTTATATGACCTTCTAAGCAAAGCTATGAACTATAGTGTATGTGTGGTTATTTTTCGGTACTAACTAGAAAACAGTAAAGTTTTTAGAACCAAATACTTTAAGTAAAAATGGAGCTAGTTAAGTGGAGGTGGATAACCCAAGGGAGCAAGTGCCTAGGCAAATTACTATTTCATTTGGTTGGTTGTCACAATTAGTGAAACACAAAGATAGTCTTTTTATTGTTTCTTCAAAGGAGGATCCATGAATATTTGCAGCCATATACATGAGCAAATACACCCCTAGTGATTAATCTGAAGGCCAACTAATAGAAAACAAGGGAATTATAAAGACATAAAGTCCATCCTCCGAATTTAGATATAAGGTCCACATGATAATACCCCGTTTTTATTAACCATGAATTAATACAACACTTATCTTTGAGATGTGGAATTCGGTTTGTGTCATCAAACTCTGGCAGGCCCGTTGATGGACATGAGTGGGGTGGACCGCTCAGGGCCCCCATTTTCCAAGGGCCCCCAAATAATTAGGCCTAGTATATATAGTTTAGTCAATTTTCTAATTTCACCGTGCGGTCCAATAACTCTACTGCAGCTAAGGCCCAATTTAATTTATTCCCAATGGTACGGCAACCTCCACCAGGCCACGACACCACAATGACTAATTGATCGCTAGGAAAAAAGCATCTCGATTACCAAGCCCAGCCGATCGCGACGTACGCGTGCCTTCGTTTCGGCTCCTTGCGCACCGGCGAGAGCAGAAGGAAAGCCCCTACGACCGCATATCTGACTGATTGGCGGCTGGCTGAGAGTTCCTCCGAGCACTAGTTTCTGCCGCAAGCTGACACAAGATCAATTGAATTTTCCTGATCGCGAGTAGCTGGATACAGAGGACAGTTTGATCTGTAACTTTTTATTGTATTTTCGAACGATCAAGGTACAGTAATACTGTATTACTCTTTGTATCATATAGATTCCACTAGCAATTGAATTATTTGGTTTGGACTCATCTAAATTTTTATTTTGGAACAGGAAGGATCATGAATTCTATTAGAAAAACAAAGTGCCAGTCTGGTGCTACAAAGCGTAAGAATAAAGAAAGAAAAGAAGCAGTAGCCCGATCACAAAAGGGTGCTATGGATAAATTTGTTGTGAAAGAGACTCAAACTAATTCTGAAAATCAATCTGCGGCTGTTACTATTGATGGTGGTTGTGGTGATGATCCAGTAGAGGTTGAGGCTCACACTACAGAATTTGATGAAGGCGATGATGCTAGTATTGGCAATGAAGATAATGATGGTAATGTTGGTGATGAAGGTAATAATGCTACTAGTGGCAATGATACCAATAGTTCTATTCATCCTGATATATTTGATCCAAGAAATTGGGATGATCTTGATAGTAAAATGTTTGATATTCTTGTGGCAAAGGGTCCTAGAAGGGATTTATCTATTGAGCATGGTCCATATGACAATATATCTAGAAGGTTTTCGGCATTGTCATATAGTAGAAACTTCCCAAATGGAGAGAAGTGTGATAGAGAATGGCTTGTTTATAGCAAACACCTTGATAAAGTATTTTGTTTTTGCTGTAAATTATCGAGGAAAGGTCTTGTTAGAGGGTCATTAGCTAATGGGTTTCAATGACTGATGCATCTTAGCAATAGACTTAAAGAGTATGAAACTAGTAGAGAACATGTCACAAACATGACTGCATAGTATGACTTGCGTCTGAGGTTGCAGAATAATCAAACAATTCATAAAGTTTCTCAGTGAGAACTTGAAAAGGAAAGGGAGCATTGGAGAAAAGTTTTGTACAGGATTCTTTTGATTGTACAATTTCTTGGAGAACATAACATAGCATTATGTGGTACTAATTGCAAATTGTACCAAGTCAACAATGGCAATTTCCTAGGATTGGTTCAAATGTTGGCTAAATTTGACCCGGTTATGCAAGAGCATGTTGACTGAATTACCAATGACAGAACTCATGATCATTATCTTGGTCCTTCCATCCAGAATGAGTTGATAACTTTGCTAGCTACTGCAATCAGGTCTAAAATCATTGAGAAGGTAAAGAAGGCAAAGTAATTTTCAGTTATACTTGACGGTACTCCAGATGTAAGCCACCAAGAACAGATGTCTTTGATAATAAGGTATGTTGATGCATCTTCTGGTTCTGTTTGCATCGAGGAATCTTTTATATTTTTTTGGATGCGAATGATACCACTGGGCAGGGATTGTTTGATGTTTTAGAAGAGGTACTGAAGAGGTTTGAACTTGATATAAACAATGTGAGAGGGAAGGGATATGGTAATGGCTCGAAGATGAAAGGAAAACATCAAGGAGTACAAAGGAAACTTTTGAATATAAATCCAAGAGCTTTTTATTCAGCTTGTGGCTGTCATAGCCTAAATTTGACACTATGTGATATGGAAAATTCTTATCGTAGTGCAACTGATTTTTTTGGAATTATCCAACGCATCTATAAAACATTTGCTAATTCTACTAAGAGATGGCAAATTCTTAAAGAAAACATAACCAGATTGTCTGTCAAGTCATTGTCAGCTACTCGTTGGGAGAGCCGTGTTGATAGTATTAAAGCTATAAAGGTTTCAAATGTCAGATATAAGGGAGGCTTTGCTACAAGTGGCTCAAAATAACAAGGATCCATTGACAAGTAGTGTAGCTAAATCATTGGCAGAAATGAAATTGGTGACTTTCAGTTTCTAGTTTCTATTGTCATCAGGTATGAGATATTATCTTATATTAATTTGGTAAGCAAGCAACTACAATCAAAGGATATGCTTATTGATATTGCAATTGAGTCTATACAGGGGTTGATAACCTTTTTCACTAAGTATAGAGAAACTGGCTTTGTGAAAGCATTGGAAGCTGCTAAAGAAATTGCAATGGAGATGGATATTAATCCAGGGTTTCGCAGCAAGCGTAAAATTACAAGAAAGAGATAGTTTGATGAGAGCCCAGCTGATGCACCTATTGAATCACATTCTGCAGAAGAGTCATTTAGGATCAATTTTTTTTGTATTGTTGATCAAGCTATTGCTTCACTTACAACAAGATTTGAACAATACCAGGAGTATGAAAAAACTTTTGGTTTCTTGTTTACTTCAGATAGGTTGCGATCCTTGGATGATAGGAGTTTGATGGATGCTGTGTCAAACTAGAGGTTGCTCTTACACATAAAAAAGAAGATGATGAAATAAAAGATGATGAAGAAACAAATGATGAAAAACATAAGGAATTGATGGAGAAGAGTTGTGGAAGGACTTGATTTTATTCGAGATTTACTTGAGAAATCTATGGGTCCTCTAGATATTTTGAAGTTTTTGGAGAAGCGTCCCTTTTATCCTTTTGCTAATATTGCATACAGAAATTTTGTTAACCATTCCTGTTACTGTTGCATCTACTGAAAGGAGGTTTTCTAAACTCAAGTTGCTGAAATCCTACATGCGTTCTACAATGACACAAGAAATACTAAGTGGATTATCAACAATATCACTTGAGAGTGAAATCTTGGAGAATATTAATTATGAAGACATGATTGAAGATTTTATTTCAAAGAACTCCAGACGGATGATGCTTTTTGGTAGAACATGAGGTTTGTTTATTACTTTTCTAGTATATTTACTCTTTTAGAATGAATACTTGATATATTTTTGAACATTGTAAGGAACATCACATCAAACATATGATTTTGTTTTATTAGTTATTGAGTTTGAACAAAATTTAGGGTCCTATTTTGTAAGCCACACCAGGGCCCCCAAATCCTGGAGACGGGCCTGAAATCTGGCTATCCCTCATCCTGTGAACATGCAATGGTGACAACCTTGTGCATCCCCCAACATATGTGTGCACTCATATGTTAGTACAAAAGTATCATCATAGAAAATAAGATATACTTATATGCAACCAAAAACAAACTATATCAGAATTGCCATAAACAAGTCACTACTCAAACATCAACATAGAGATACAATAGATCATAGAAAAACAATAAATTGCATCGTACATCATGTTTGCCAAGAGATTACAGTGGGGTGATGGAGGGTTGTTGTAGATGGTGATGGAGATGAGCCTCCCCATGAGGAAGGGGCGACGCCGGTATGGAGGAGGCGGCGGAGGCCCCTTGCCCCTTATTCTTCCCTAGACATGGTGCTGATCTTGAGCATCTTCTCCCCCTCCTTGGCGGCTGCCAAGGAGGAGAATTTTCGTTGCTATGGGTGGATGCCTCCAAAAATAGGGTTTCCCCTTAATATACAGAGATGGAGATGCAATCTAAGATATGGGATGGATGCCCCCTTGATCTAAGAGCTCTTGGGCACATCTAGAACCTTCCTAGGAATCCCGTCTGTCCTTTGGGAGCTCCTTTGGTCATGACTTGGTCGAATCCATCAAGTATGGGAAGAGTTGGAGTCAATCACGTTACAAACTCTCGGAATCCTAAAACTTCTTTTGTACCCTTCAGTAATCCGGAGCAAAAATTCGTGTTAGAGATCCTACTGAGGCATATTTTATGTCTAGGATCATCAGCATAAAATTCCCCACAACTTTCATGTTTAGTCTTTTTCCATTTGACGCGATATTCAAGGCTTTAGTGGCAATCTTCAAAAACTGTTCTTCAGGGAAAGATTACAGGAAACTTCAAAGTTCACCAATATGACCGGTTTTCTTCCATATTCGCGTATTTCCTACAAAACAATGTATGAAACAAAAACTTGTGCACTTTTGAAACAATTAGTAGGTTAGTCCCAATAAATATAATAAAGTTGCAAGATAATGGGTATTTTGGCACAATAAACTACAAAGTTCATGGATGTATTTTACATGCATCAAGCATCCCCAAGCTTAACCTATGGTCATCCTCGAGCACAAATGTGATAAAACTAACATGGACTTTGGATTTCGTTGCTTACCTTGGCTAGCAAGTATCGATAAAATTAAACGGTTCATTCATAAGAGAATAACAACAAGCAAGCATAACATAAAGTAGTACCTCTCATAATATCATACTTGATAACACAATGTATATTGACTAAAACAAATGCATATAGTACCATGGAACAATAGTTGCATTCTTCGCACAGAGAAAAGTATGAATATATATATATAGCGGCATCCCTATGGTCAGAATATTGGCATAGAGGTTGGAAAAGTGCGTGTATGGCTGGCAAGTATGGAATATCGTATGTGAGACACAATCTATCTTCCAAACACCATCTCTTAAGTTCATGGTTGAATCATAGTTCATCATTAGTGGTTGGTTCCATTGCCCCTCATTGCCTGATTCTTTTAGGCATTCTTGTTTTGGGCACTTTTTGCTTCTTTTGGCACTCTTTTTCTAATGTCTGCCATTAAGTGTTGTGTAGATAATTTAAGTAACCTTGAGGATGCAATTGATATTGATAGGTCTCATACTAACTGGACTGACTAGGCAGAGCAAGAATATCATGAAATCACGATCATCTCATTTTAAGATCAACTGAAAACCTCCTCTCATGATAGCATGGATTTGGATAACACTTCAATCCAATGTCATCCTCAATCCCATAAAAATATGCAAACAACCAACCCATAATATAGCATTTTAATTTCCCTATTTTTTCTTTTTTTCACCTTTTCACTTTTTGTATTTTCTTGATATTTGAGAGGACTAGCATCCTGTAAAATCACTCCCTCACTTTGTTCATGTCAACAATGAATGGTTTTTGCCCTCATATTGGCGTAGGAAAAGATTCCATTGAGAAAGTTATGAATTTGATTGAGTTTCCCTTACTTGACCAAACAAGTTCCAATTCTGATACCCCTGCTTGGAGGGATTTTGCCCTCATCTTTTATCGTATGCATAATCTTGTTCTAATTGCAAGGGGTACTCTTATGCCCTATGAGTTCGTGCTCATCCCACAACTAACTTGTCCATGTCACCCATACCCATAATAATAGTGTTTAGAAGCTAAATAATGACCCACAAATGATAGTACACTTTGGGATGTAGCTTGAGCTACTCGGGTAGGTGTTTTATATATAAATACCAAGTTTTTTGTGCTAAAGGAGACTATTTCAATATGGTGGGGCTAGCAATATTAACTGTTTGACCTTCTACAACAATGCAAAAAGTGCCCATAGTACTAGATCATTTCTAGAAGACAATATAATCATTGAGTACCATTTATGTTTAATATAAGAACTAGCACTAGATGGTACACTTGTAAGTTATCACTCCATAAAGCATCTGAACAATCTAACTAGAAGCAATAACATGCATATCTTGTTTTCCCCTTTTTCTATTTCAAGCAAGACATTCAATCAAACATGGCATTCATTCATGGGATAGTGTGTTTCAGTAGCTCTTTACTAAGTGACGAGGGGTAACCTCGGCAATGCCCATGGTGATGGACTTAGGGTTTCGCGTAAAAGAGAATGTTGGGGATTTCATCGGATGTCAGGAAAACAATGAAGACAAAGTTGCCTGAATATTAGGGAAAACACTCTATTACAAGTTGTCTACTAGATTTTCCGGTACCCTCGTTTGGGCTTCTCCCGCCCTATATATAATAGGCTGGGTCTCAAAGCTATATGCGGATAGGTTTCATACACGCATGATTACAATACCATCATAATATCGGTTTGTGGTTTCTTCCCTAATACAACAAAGAGTCTCGGTCGGTTGCTTCCTTGGGCTTTTATCTGGAATCTCTATGGGTCGTAGGCCTTTTACCCAATGCAGGGTAGCGAATAATGAGCATCCGAGTAATCATATCCATGTTAGTAGCCCTCGAGACGCTACCTGAATCCGCAGCTTTTAGGTTGAGTCTCAAATTTTTTATTTCTCCTTTCTCTTATTCTGTTTGATTTTATTTTTTATAGGGATTTTGGTACAACAAGTCTGATGCTTCCGACGGATCGGGAATTAGTTAATTTCTCCTGGGCAAAAAGAAGGTTGACCTACATCAAACTCAAGTCCCTAGGCTCGAATCTGGAATTTGTAACTGGTGTAATTCAGATCGAGCCGCTGAGGTCTTACCAAATACTGCATTCCAGTTTTCTATTTTTTTTATCAGGTACCCCACGCGTCTGTCAGGATTTTTCATCGTATCGTTGATACGGATTTTTACTGGCAGAGCGCATTCATGTGCGATTACCAGGCCACACAGGATGAATCCTAGGGTCTTACCTTCATGTTTCTGAACACGGCATTCAGATTTTTCCCGCGTCTGAGCGTGATCCGAGAATTTTGTTTTTCTTTCCATATCCTGCTCCCGATAGGAGTAATTATCGTTGGATGCTTCCATTATTTTTCTTTATCAGGTGCGTGCCAGCGCTCCTGATAGGAGTAGCCTCGAGGCTATGTTTGGATATGTGTATCTAGACATAGGCTCGAAAAAATGCGTTGTTGTTTCCATAATTTTTTGTCAGGTGCATGACCAGTGCTCCCGATAGGAGTAGCACCCGAGGCTACAGTCGTAATGTTGTATATTTCGAGTGTAGTCTCAAATCTTCGCCTGGAGGAATTTACTTTGACTCCAATTAAATTTCTTCAGGTCATATCCTGAGAAAGCCACAATTTTTTCTGTAGTGCTTTTCTGTGACATCAGTGATGCGTATCTGATGCTGTTAGTTTTCAGAAAACCACGTCACGAAGGGACGTGTCGAACATGGGCCCCTACACAGTAATGATGACGCGTGATGGCGTTTTTAGCAGAGATTCTTGACCGCACGTCCCCTCGCTACGCGAGAATCGAGGTGTTACACGTTGTTTCTTCGTTTTTACCACAGTCATAATTTCTTTTATATTTTTCCTTATTGGGACCTTGTAACCACGTGTCGTCATCGCGCAACCCTCTGTTGTTTCGATTTTGCATCGAACGGTTAGGTCTTTGCGCTATTGCTCTTTATAAGGGAAGGGATGTGCTTTTTATTGTTTCACCTTGCATTCGTCTACTCCTTCTTCCTCCTTGCGCTCTTTGCCCCTTGCGAACTTTGATTTTCTTGCCCCTCGTTCCTTGCTCCGCTGCCATGGGCAAAAGCAAAGCCGCTGGGACTTCTGCTGTTGCCGCCAAGGCCACCAGGAAAAGGGCCATCGGGTGGGCTCCCACCAAGTGCATGATGCGGGAGCTCTGCGAGGCGCAGAAATCTAGCCTGCTAATGGAGGGCTCCTTCAAGCTCCCCGGCGACGAAGCTGCCCCTATCCCCGAGCCTGGCTGGAGGGTAATGTTCCTCTCCTTCCTCTTCCATGGTCTTTCTCTCCCCGTTCATGAATTTTTCCAAGGCCTTCTCTTCGTTTATGGCGTGCAGCTTTATCAGCTCATGCCCAATTCCATCCTCCATGTTGCTTGTTTTGTCACTCTTTGTGAGTGTTTCCTTGGGATTCATCCCCATCGGGGCCTTTGGAAATATTTCTTCTATGTTCGCCGCAACGCCACTAACACCATCATCCATGATGTTGGTGGCACCATTTTTTTCTGTCCGTTCTAACATTGATTACTTAGACTTCAAACTCACAGATTCTGTCCAAGGTTGGAAGTCTAAGTGGTTCTATGTCAAGGACCAGCCACTCGAAGGCCAGTCTTTCGGCTTAGCTCCCATTGAACCTAAAAAAGTCTGTCGTAAACTCGACTCCTAGAATCAGCGTCCCTCTGCCGTGGAAATGGACGAAATCCATCCCTTTGTCGATCGTATTTCCGAGCTACGGCATGAGGTTGGCAAAGAACTATCTGGTCTCAAGGTCTTGGCATATTTTTTGTGGATCCATGTCCAGCCGCTTTAAGCCCGTTTATCGGGTATGTGAGCGTATATTGGGGAGAAGGACCCGATGAGGATTTCCTCGGAAGACCTCACCCTCAAGCTATATGAGAAGAGAGTCTGGAGTTTTACAACATTAACAGCGAAAGAAGTTGTTCCGTCACCTTTCCTTGTAGAGCCTTTCGGCAAGAAAAAACATCTTCCCGAGGTACATTTCTTTCGCCTTTGTCTTTTCCTTGTCTTCTGTTTATAGATATAGTTTTTCAATTCTTCTGCTTTCTATAGGATTTTGATCACTTGAGCTCTCTTCCTCCCCTTCCTGAAAGTGGTGAGCCCCCTGTCCACCCCTCCGTATCCGAAAATCTCCCTATTACTGGGACTGCCACGGATGAGGATATTTCAGCGTCTGACTCTTCATCAAAGACGCAATCTCTTCCTTCGGCTAGCTCCGAGGATTTTCGCGTGGAGCGTGCCGGCGAAAAAAAACCTTGTATTGTGGAAAGGGTCGAGGATTCGGATGACTCGACTGCTTCCAAGCCCTTTGGCACTTCTCTGATCGCAGCTGCTCCTTCCCAGATGAACTTGTTTCGCTTTGCGCAGGATGTGTCTTCGTAAGTATTTGCTTTCTTCTTTTTCTGTTTTCACTGGGTGTTTTTACTGCGGATGCTTACCCTTCGTCGTGTTATTTGTAGTCATAACGAAGATCTTCCTTCTTCTCCTATTCCTACATCTGTGGGCTGCTCCATGAGGAAAACCCCTCCACCGTCGGCAGAGCCGAAGGAGAAGGTGATGTCTCCTGCGAAGAAAGAGGTCCAGAAGGATGTCGGTGCTTCATCCAAACCGCCACCGCAAAAAAAAGAAAACTGGCTGGTAAAGGGGTGGTGATATACGAAGCACCCATTGATGTGGACATGAAGGATGTAAGTTACTTTTGACGCCGGACTTTTTCCTTCCCTATATATTTAATCTGCCTTGACATCCTTTTTCCTGTGTTTTTTCTTGCTCAACCTTTGATGCGTGAGATGGGCGGTATGGCCACCTGCTTTATAAGGATCCGTGATGACGCCGAAGAGCTGAAAGGTATGTGCTGATCCCTTGTGTATTTTCCTTGTAAACATGTTCATCCTCATTTTTCACTTTACTCCTTCAGTCGTTGCCAAGCAATCCGCGATTATCTGGGATGAGGCGATAAAGCGTGTCGACGAGATGGAAAATAGGCTCCGCGCTGCCGAAGAGGCCAAGCAGAGGGCGAAAGCTGATGCTGATGAAGCGGCCAGGCAAGTCGCTGCCCGAGATGCAAATCTGCGCAAAACCTGGAGGCCCTAAATAACTCGATGACCCGTAAGTTTTTGTTTGTGCATGTGCTTGCTGTTTTCGTTTCTTTCTTTTAATTTCCGACCTCTTTTTCTCTTTTTGTTTGTTAGAGATGACTGGCCAGAACCTGGCGCTGGACGACGATAAGAAGTTTAATCCTTTATCGGATGTTGTTAGCACTTTGGAGGCTAATAGTGTTCGTGGGCGCAATCTGCTTGTCCGTTCGTGCCGCGCCTTCAAGAAGCTCCATGCCGAAGTATTTCCAACCACGGATGTGCTGGAGAACCTGAATGATCTTGTCGCCATTTTTGGCGCTGATCTCGGCCCCCTTGTTGGTATAGTCTGACGCAATCCAGGAGAGGTGACAAAACTTCAATGGCTCTGGTGATGGCGCATGGCGAGAAGGTCGACTGGGAGAAGGTTAACTCCTCTATTCCGGTCACCTCTAATGGCAATGCAGTTGACCTAAAGCCGCATATTAAAAGGGCCAGAAAATATTCTGGGCTGCTCCTGGGTCTGGATTTGGGTTCAAGGAGATGGGCTGCCCCTTCCTTGACTCCTCTTACTACATTCGACGCTCCTTCTTCGGCTGCCCCTAGCGCTGTTGTAGCTAGTGATGACCCACAAGTATAGGGGG
Source organism: Avena eriantha (assembly GCA_910589775.1). Classification (NCBI taxonomy): domain Eukaryota; kingdom Viridiplantae; phylum Streptophyta; class Magnoliopsida; order Poales; family Poaceae; genus Avena; species Avena eriantha. Next base: position 124,252,302 of record OU342742.1, read on the forward strand.
TGTATCGCAGTATTTTCAAGGGAAGTTGTTGGGGGGATACCCCCGGGTAGGGTCACGCCAGGGTATAAAGGCCGAGTTAGCCGAGGTTCGGCAAGGTCAAAGCGGATGCTGGCCGGGTCACCTCAAGGCAGGCCGAATCATGGGGTAACTCGGACCAGGGGGCGTTCGCCTAACTAAGTCTCAACCGACTTAAGCAGTAAGTCGGAAGTGCCTGTTTTACTTGTATGCAGGAACAGGTGTGGCCGGATCAACTATGATCCGGGTCACGTCTAGCTTCTAGGAGAAGGAAGGAATCTCGCTGGTCAAAAGAAGCCCCGGTACGCACTACCTGAGCGAAGCAAGCAAGGGCAGGACCACCGGGGCGTGGCCGACAAGGGTGACGACGCCCATGTCGGCTGACGCGGGCGCCGCAGAGGCTCACGTAGCCTCTGCATGTGTGACGCGGAGGAAAAGCACCCTGGTCGGCTTACTACTTTGGGAGGAGGCATATTCTTAGGAATATGCCTCCACGTATGCCCTAAGCAGAGACCGAGCTCCCTCTATAAAAGGGGGGCTAGGGTTTCAGTAGAAGGGGTTCCGCTATTCTGATTTGGCTAGGGTTTTAGGTGGGATCTGTGGGTGAGAGTAAGAGAACTCCTTCCTCCTCTCGCCAATACAGCTATAGGAGCACTTGTAATCTTGGAAGCAAAGCAATACAAACAACTGTGTGGAGAATCACTTCACTATCCCTCCCTAGATTCCCCTAGAGTGTATTAGTCCCCACCTTTAGCCTATCCATGGCATCTGCCGTGACACCACCACGACAGTTGACGCCCACCGTGGGGCTAGCGGCGCTATCAGGGGTCAAGATCCAGACGGGAAACTTCATTGGCACCGGCGAACGCATCGTCTCCGGGCTCGTTCAGCGCTTTGGAGCGTTGGACTTCGTCAGCGACAACGCTGGCTGCTTCGGCACGCGTCCACTTCCGCACAACGGCCTCTTCATCAAGCTCGGCGCGCACAAGGTCTACGTTGCTGTGGACGTGTCGTGTGTTCATCCGCGCCACGTCGTCGAGGCTGGAGAGCCGCCCCTCACCTGGCTCGCGTGGCGCGTATCGCTCGCTCCCCGGACCGCGTAGAGGTGATGATGACTGCGCCTGGTGCAGGCGCGAGCAAGGATCCGGCGCCAAATCCGGAGGTAACACCTAAGGCACCAAGGAAAGGTAGAGGTCATCCACTAGAGAGGCCGGAAAATATGTTGAGGGAAGCGATGGATAGCTTGGCAAACCCTATGGTAGCAGCTGTAGATCCGGCTCGAGCGCAGGCCGAGCTAGAAGAAACTAGGCAAAAGATACTAGAGGGCGCAAAGAAAATAGCTGCAGCTCAGCAGTCGTTGAATATGATGCTGCGTGAGTACGCAAAGGTGAACAAGGTTGATGCTGTAAAAGTAAAGGGGAGAAATCTCATGAGCGAGATGAACAGAGAAGGTGATACTAGAATTGAGGAATCAGAAAACTGTATGTCCGTGGGGCTGCCGAGGTACAGTACCCCGGCAAAGAACCTCATAGCAGCGGATGCAGCTGCATCCGAATTAGAGGGTCTGACGGGTGAAGCCCGTCAAAGACAACAAGATAGGGTTAACGAACTGGTTCGGATCACGAACAGACAAAACAAAGAACTACTCCAAGCTAACCCAGAGAGAGTTGGAGCCTCCAAGATCGTCCATTCGGCGATGGGTAACCCGGAGAAATCCGCTGGAGCCACATCGTCTCCTCATGGTGGTCCAAGGAGAGAAGAGGTGGTAACCTCGGCCAGACGGAACAAACAGATCATCCCGTATGACCCAACACGGGCAGGGAAAGGAAAAGAAGCACAGAAAAATGATGGTCGACGGAGTGTGAGCCGAGGTGAAGCTGGCCGAGGTAACCGCGACCAAGGCAATGCCGGTCAAGGGAACGCAGTCAACGGCAATGCCGGACAGCGAAACTCGGCAGGAGCAGGACAACCGCAGCAGCGGAATATACCAAGGCAAGAGCAAAGTGCCGGCTGAGGTATGCAACAGAAAGGTGCTCCGCGAGAGCAAGATAGGTATAATGATGGAGACTCGGAAATGGCAAACGCGGGATACCCAAGACTGGACTATCATGTGATAGGGTCAAGATTGGGAAGCAGGGATTTGATGCCGGATGATGCCAGGTTAAAACTGTATCGTCTGTCTAGGTCGGAACAGATCGAATGTCAAGGTCCACCGGGTCCTGCGTGTTTTGGACCCCAGATCATGAAGGAGCCACCGGTACCCAACTTCCAGTTACCCAGGGGTACGAAGACGTATGACGGCAGTACCAAGCCGGAGGATTGGCTGATAAACTATGCTATGGCTGTGAAAATTGCCACTGGCAACTTGAGATGGGCTGTACGATATGTACCCCAGATGTTGGAAGGACCGAGAAGGGTATGGCTGAACAATTTGCCACCCGGAAGCATGAATTGCTGGATAGACTTTGAGGAAATGTTTATCAACAATTTCTCGAGTACGTATCAGAGGCCAAATAGGCCACAGACCCTAGCTATGTGCAAGCAAAGACCTAATGAGATAGACTGGGAGTTCTTGACCCGGTGGTGTACCGTGAGAAATTCATGTGAAGGCGTGATAGAATCACAGGCCATAGCATGGTTTGCACAAGGGTGCCGATATGCAAGCGAGATGTGGCAAAAGTTGCAAAGGAAAATGCCAACCACGTTGGCAGAGATGATCCGAATTGCAGATTCATATGCTTTGGGTGATCCGACTCAACCTCGGCTCGTATCAAACGAGTCAAATGATGAGTACTATCAGAGGGATGGAGCCAGATCATCCCGGAGAAATGACAAAAGAGGAAAAAGAAGGGATGATAGACCAGATCATCGATACGGTTCTCAACAAGTTGCAGCTGTGAATCAAGATCAGCCTGGAGCAGGGGGCAGTCAGCGCCAGAAAACTAGAGGGCAATGGACTCCGAGAAACGATGGCAAGAAAACTTGGACGCCAAAGAAAAAGAGACAGTGGCAAGAAAAGAAGGACCGTCCGAGGTATACTTATGAGTCGATGTTGGACCAGCTGTGTAAGTTTCACACGCAAAATCCGAGTAACCCAGCGGGTCATACGACGAGGCAATGTGAGTGGATGCGCAAAATTGAACAAGGCGGCTCGGGGAATGCTCAGGCACCCTGGAATGATCAGCCTCGGCAGGAGTTACCCCGGCCACAATTGCTCTCCGGAGCGAACATGCAACAGCTAATGTTGCCTCCCCCTCCGCTGAGGTATGATAACAATGAGAGAAGGGATGCAGTGCATCAAGTGGAAAATCAGCATCAGCCGGATCAGAGGTACCCCGGGAATGAGGGGAGAAATGAGTACAGAGAGCATCATCAGAGTTATTGTGTGTTCACCACTGTGGAAACATATAGAAAAAGCTTGCAGCGTAGGCATATGGAGGTGAATGCAGTGATGCCTGCAGTGACGAGGTACATGCCTTGGTCTGATCAGGAAATCACCTAGAGCATAAAGGATCATCCCAAGCTTATGCCAAGCCCTGGTTCGTATGCGTTGGTGCTAGACCTGACGTTCATTGGGCCTAGCATTAATGTAAGGTTCTCAAAGGTACTGATCCACAATGGCAGCAGCATTAACATCATGTATGCGGACACAATGCGCAAGTTGGGAATCTTGGAAAACATGCTATAGCCCATGAGGACAACTTTCCATGGTATTGTGCCCGGCATTTCTTGTGAGCCCATAGGCAAGGTCCGGGTTGACGTATTGTTCGGCATGAGGGATAACTGCAAAACCAAAAATTTGGAGTTCGAGGTGGTGAACTTGGAAAGTGCGTACCATGCGTTACTCGGAAGGCTCGCGCTGAACAAGTTCATGGCAAGCTGTCATATTAGCTACTTGAAGATGAAATTGCCCGGACCAAACGGAGTGATTACCATTGCAGGGGATTTCCGACGTTCCATGGAGTGTGCGTTGGCCGGGTCTAACTTAGCCGAGTCACTTGTGATTGCGCAGGAGAAAAGGAAAATTCAAGAGGTGGCGGCGTTGGCTCAGTCCGCGCAGCAGTATATGCCGGCGCTGAGTAACCTGCGCGGAAGTGTCTCTTTCGAGGCCACGAAAGATACCAAGAAGGTTCCTGTTGATGACATGTTCCCGGAGCCCACCGTAACAATTGGTGCCAGGTTAAGTGATAAATAGGAAAGCGAGCTCGTCAGTTTCCTCCGTGAGAATCGGGACATTTTTGCTTGGTGCACACAGGACTTGCAAGGTGTTCCGAGGGAGCTGGCCGAGCACTCGTTGAATGTAAGACCCGGAGCTAAGCCAGTGAAGCAACCTCTCCGCCGCTTCGCTGAAGATAGGAGGAAAGTCATCGGGGATGAGATAGCTCGGTTGCTAGCTTCATGATTTATCATGGAGGTTCTTTATCCAGATTGGCTGTTTAATCCGGTGCTGGTGGAAAACAAGAAGGATGACCCGAACGTGGCAGTGGTTTGGCGAATGTGTGTCGATTACACGAACCTAAACAAGGCGTGTCCAAAAGATCCATTTCCACTGCCAAGAATAGATCAGGTCATGGACTCAACTGCTGGATGTGAATTGTTTTCATTCATTGATGCATATTCTGGTTTCCACCAAATACCTCTAAATCCGGATGATCAAATAAAGACTATGTTTATTACCCTGTATGGGGCTTATTGCTATCGCACCATGCCGTTTGGTTTACTTAATGCGAGGGCAACGTACCAGAGATGTATGCAAAAATGTTTGCACGACCAAATAGGTCAAAATGTACAAGTGTACGTAGATGATGTGGTTATCAAGACCAAGGAAAGCAAAACACTCCTTGACGATATCAGGCAAACATTTGCGAACCTAAGGAGGTTCTGGATGAAGCTTAACCCGGAAAAATGCACCTTCGGTGTCCCGGCTGGGAAATTGCTCAGTTTTCTTGTTTCCAGCCGAGGTATCGAGGTTAACCCAACTAAAATCCGGGCCATCGAACGAATGGAACTGCCGAAGTGTCTTAACGATGTCCAGAGGTTCACAGGTTGCCTGGCCTCGTTAAGTCGGTTTGTATGTCGGTTGAGAGAAAAGGCATTGCCTCTCTACCAACTCATGAAAAAGTCGGATAAATTCGTTTGGACACCGCAGGCCAATGAAGCCTTTGCCCACTTGAAAAAAATGTTAGCCACTGCACCAGTGTTGGCCTCACCACTATCAAAGGAGCCAATGTTGCTCTATATAGCCGCAACCAACCGAGTTGTAAGTGCAGTGATAGTGGTGGAGCGCGACGAGGAAGGTAAGTCCGTGCAAAGGCCAGTGTATTACTTGAGCAAGGTGTTGTTAGCCTCAAAGCAGAACTATCCACACTATTAAAAGGTGGTGTATGGCATGTACATGGCCGCTAAGAAGCTGAAGCACTACTTTGAGGAGCATCCCATCAGGGTCATATGTGAGGCCCCCATATCCGAGATAATGAGTAACAAGGATGCAAGTGGTAGAATTGCAAAATGGACAATTGAGCTAGCTCCTTATGCTCCACAATATGATAGAAGAGAAGCCATCAAATCCCAAGCTGTGGCGGACTTTTTCGTGGACTGGGCTGAGGTGCAATACGAACCGCCACTACACAATCCGAACTATTGGCGAATGCACTTTGACGGATCAAAAACCAAAACCGGGCTAGGGGCCGGAGTTGTACTTACCTCGCCAAAGAAGGACCAGCTGAAATACGTGCTGCAGATCCATTTCACGGCATCAAATAATGTCGCTGAGTATGAAGCACTTGTGCACGGGCTCAAGGTGGCAAAAGAGATTGGGATACGTCGGATCGTATGCTTTGGCGACTCGGATTTGGTGGTGCAGCAAGTGTCGGGAGTGTGGGACGCCCTGGAGCCAAACATGGCACTATACAGATTTCATGTGCAGAAGATATCTGGTTACTTTGAGGGATGCGAATTTCACCATGTACCCCGGGTGGAAAATGAGGCTGCCGACATGCTGTTGAAGCTCGGGTCAACCCGACAAGCAATTCCACCGGGTGTAGCATTAGAGCACCTAAGGAAACCATCCATTAGGCCCTCCCCTGGAACCGACTCAATCTATGTCCCGGAGGACACGGAATCCGGAGCTGTACCCATGGATATTGACATGGGAAGTGGTGCGCAAGACCCGGGGACTGCCTCGGCAAACCCGGGGACTGCTTCAGTAAACCCGGGGACTGCTTCGCAAGACCCGGGGACTGCTCAGCGTGATCCGGTTGAAGTTATGCCGGTGGATCAGATGGAGATTGATGAGGATGTGTTCCCTGTGCGAGCAATACCGGCTTGGGCACTACCTATATTTCAATTCCTGAAAGATGGAACGTTACCCACTGAGGAAGTGCTGTCTAGGCAAACACAGAGGAGGGCAAAGGCGTACACGATCATTAATTCCGAACTATACAAAAGGAGTGTGACCAATGTCCTCCAGCGATGTGTTGACCCGGAAGAAGGGCTTGACATCCTCCGAGATATACATCAAGGGGAATGCGGGCATCATGCCTCGTCCCGAGCCTTAGTAGCAAAAGCTTTCCGGCACGGATTCTACTGGCCAAATGCCTTAGAGCAAGCAGAAGATCTGGTGAGAAAATGTACTGGTTGTCAGAGGTACGCTACCAGGACACATATGCCAATGTCGGAACTCAAGACCATACCAATTACTTGGCCATTTGCCGTATGGTGCTTGGATATGGTTGGCCCGTTCAAACCAGCAAGGGGAAATATGACTCACATTCTGGTAATGGTGGACAAGTTTACGAAGTGGATTGAGGTAAAGCCTATAAGAAAATGTGATGGAGCTACGGCCGCAACGTTTCTCAAAGATATCATCTTGAGGTACGGTTATCCTCACAGTATCATAACTGATAATGGCACAAATTTTGCGGAAGGAGCATTTGCGTGTTTCTGCCGGGATAAGAAGATCCGGCTGGACGTAGCCTCGGTAGCCCACCCAGCATCGAACGGACAAGTGGAAAGATCCAACGGATTAGTATTATCCGGGATAAAAACCCCGGCTCATTGAGCCGCTGCAAAGATCAGCGGGGTGCTGGATAGAAGAACTACCAGCGGTACTGTGGAGTTTAAGAACAACTCTGAATCGATCAACAGGCTATACGCCATTTTTTCTGGTATATGGGGCAGAAGCTGTATTACCAGCCGACATAGAGCATGATTCGCCTATGGTCACCCAATACACAGAAGCCGAAGTGCAAGAAGTCTGGAAAAATGATGTTGATCTGCTGGAAGAAGCGAGAGAACTGGCACTGTCCAGATCCGCCATATACTAGCAAAATCTCCGACGCTATCATAGCCGGAAAGGAAGCCCCCGAGTTTTTCGGGAAGGCGATCTGGTGCTCCGGTTGGTACAACATACTGCTGGCATGCATAAATTACCCCCCCATGGGAAGGGCCATTCATCGTGAGCAAGGCATTGCACAATGATTCTTATTATCTTATAGATGCAAAGCCACAGGAAAAGAACAAGGCGGACAGGTCCAGAGAGGAATCTAAGCGACCATGGAATATAGCTCTACTTTGTCCTTTCTACACTTAGCTAAGAAGTGTATGTATCCGAGTCGTCTCATATGTCGGTATGTATGTCGGCAATGAGCTTATCAATGAAATGTTGGCACCTCGAGCAGTAACTCAAGGACTGCCTTAATAATGTTTGTTGTTTTTTGTGCGTTAGCTGGAATAAGTTATTCTACTTAACTCGGATTAGTAATGTGTGAGCACCAAGAACCCAACTCTTCGACTTGCTGCTGTCCAACAAGAATTGGCTTCATGGCAAGCAAGAGAACAATTTTGGAATTGCGTAGCACATGAAAAACGACGTTTGTTTTTCGAACTAACCTTGTATTTATTTTCAAGTTATTATGCAGCTTTATTTTTGAGCTAAGTCTAAAAGTTTCCCAGTATTGTTAAGACAATTTTTGAAGCTCGGATTCCTAAGTCGTAAAACCGAATCAAGGTAGACACGAACTGAGCCGAAAGATTAGATGAACAAGAAAAAGAAACTCTAGGACTACGCCCAAGTTAATCCGGCATAAGAACTTAGTAGCAAAATATCACATGTATATGGAATACAACTCCACCCGGCATACGGGGGATATGATAAATTTTCAAGTTTTTTCGCTCAAGGAGCGGCAGGAGGAGGAAGTTCGGCATCATCTTCGCCATCTTCAATATTCGAGGCGTCATCTTCTCCATCACCGTCCGAGCCATTTTCATCATTCTCAACCTCTTCGTCCCCAGCGGATTCCAGGAAGCTCGGCCCCTCAACCCATTCATGAATGGGAGCATATTCGATGAGGCTATGGGCGCAAGCCTGGCGCCGAGCCACCCACTCCGGGTCATTGGTCCATCTGGATCCTATGCGCAGGCGTGTCAGGAGGTTGAGATCAATTTTCTCATACCACGTGAGTATGTGGTGGAGAATGGTATCAGCTGCGGCACGCCCAGCGGACTCTCTCCAGCGAGCTGAGTCTCGGTTTCCATTAGCTTCTCAACGAGAATTGCGGTGGTCTCCGGAGTATCTTCGCCGGGCCAGAACGTGTTGAATATGCGAAATGCAACGTCGAGGATGTCCTTGCCATAATTTTTGATGAGCTCCATGCGAGATGACAAGCTGACCAACAGGTCCTCCATGTCATAGGGAATCTCTTCACCATTAGGAGCGGCAGGAGTACCCCTTTCTCGGCGGAAGTCGGCAACTGCTGGGCTCGCAATAGCAGTGCCCTCTGGGAATTTGCCTGGAAAAGAGACAAAGGAAGAAGGTAAAGAAAAGACATATGAAATAACCCAGAGAAGTAGGTCGGATAAGGGAAAGGAGCTTACATGATATATGGCTGAGGATCTGGGTCAGCTCCCTGGTGCAGTCATCACGCCTCTTACGAAGTTGCTCAAGCTCAGCATTCTCCGACCCTAGCTGGATGTCGGACTCCTTGAGTAAATCCTGGTCCTTAGCGATCTAGAGATTGAGGCGCTCTCGCTCTTCTGTGTAATTCTGGCCAACCTTTTGGAGTTTGGATTGGTGCTGGGCCTTTATTTTCTCCATCTCAGCCTTGAGCCTGGCGATCTCATTGTCCTTGGTCCGGAGGAGGGCGAGCTCATCGTCTTTCTTCTTAAGCTCGGCTTGGTGTTGCCCTGCTTGTTCGAGAAAATGCAGCATCATATCAGGCACGGGCACACTATCTTCAGCAGAGCCGAGGTATGAATGTTCGCCGAGCCAAGGAAAAAAGGAAGCGGAAAACACTGTAAGGTCGGACGAAAATGACTTACCCTTGATCTGCTCCAGATTCTTCCGCATAATCTTGTTCTCAGCCTCCACCCCAGCTGCGGAAACCGAATGATGAGATTAGTTCGGCAGAGGAAGATGAATAAAAATGGAGAAGCGCCAAGGAAAAATTTACCCCTTTTCTCGTGTTCCGCGAGAAGTGCAGCCTGCTTGGCGCGTAGCATCTTGTGGGTATCCAGCAGACGTTGGAATTCAGCACTCCGACGATTGGTGGTCACCTGAAAAGAGTACAGAAACATAAAATTAGCTTGGTGCATATTCGAAGTGTACAAAATCCGGGCCAAGTGGAACTTAACCCGGCTCTAGGGGTGTGCATATTCGAAATGTACAAGATCCGGGCCAAGTGGAACTTAACCCGGCTCTAGGTGTGTGCATATTCGAAGTGTACAACATCCGGGCCAAGTGGAAGTTAACCCGGCTCTAGGTGTGTGCATATTCGAAGTATACAAAATCCGAGCCAAGTGGAACTTAACCCGGCTCTAGGTGTGTGCATATTCGAAGTATACAAGATCCGAGCCAAGTGGAACTTAACCCGGCTCTAGATGTGTGCATATTCGAAGTGTACAAAAATCCGGGCCAAGTGGAACTTAACCCGGCTCTAGGTGTGTGCATATTCGAAGTATACAAGATTCGGGCCAAGTGGAACTTAACACGGCTCTAGGTGTGTGCATATTCGAAGTGTACAAAAATCCGGGCCAAGTGGAACTTAACCCGGCTCTAGGTGTGTGCATATTCAAAGTTCTCATGGAGCTACATTAGTTTTCTAAAGAGCATCTGGCCGAGTAACAAGTTACCCCCCCGGAGGCTCGGGGACTAATGGTTATTATCTACAGCATGTAAAGGGGAAGCGACATACCTCCATCATCCGCCCCGCGAGGTTAATTGCCTTAGCGGCTGTGTTCATTTGAGCAGAAAATTCAGCGGGGCCGAACTCCTCCGGAAGATCGTCGTTGTGGACGAACTCCGCCTTGTTCCAATTCATGACAAATTCAATCAGGCTCGGAGGGTACCGCTCACCGGTGGGCATATGGGGCGCCACCAAGCCCTTCGCGTGCGCTTCTTTCCTATCAACCAAGGCAAGGGCTGGGCTGGTGTGCAGAACCATCTGCTGTGCATCAGTTAGCTCGGCAGGGGCGTCCTTTGCTGCTGGAGCTTTCTTGGGAAGCATTGATGCGAGGGTACGCTGCCCAGCCTTGACGAATGCTGGCTTGGTAGCGTCCGGAGCGTTTTTGCCCTTAGCTTGCTGGGAAGAGGAAGTCGTCACAGCGGATTTCCCCTTAGGAGCTGCCAGGGTAGTTCCTCGCTGAGGTTGAGAAGACCCGGACGAGGCAGAGGAGCTCGACGCTGGTGCTCTTGTTGCTGGACTTGGTGCCGCTGCTGATGTTTTTGCAGCCGGAGTTGGTGCTGATGCCGGGTCCGGTGCTGGTTTGGTTGCTGGTACTGGAGCTGGTGCTGGTGCCGAGGTAGTTTCAGTGGTTGCTGGTTGCAGCGAAGCCGAAGTTGTGGATGCCGTCGCCTCGGTTGTACCGGTCTCCCCCACTCCAAGGTTACCCTCCTCTTGACGAGGTGGAACAGAACCCGGAGCAGCCGCAGAATCCTATGGAATAGGGCTGAGCGGGCGTGAGTCATCGTCACGAGGGGGAGAAGGGCTAGGTCGAAGCGGTGAAGAGATGCTAGATCCACTTTGAGGGACCTCCACCAGAGCCTTGCAAAATCAAATAATGTCAGAACAGAAATTACAACAATGCAATGAAGAACACGTTGCAAAGGGAAAAAAGACTTACGCATCCGAAGTTTGGGCCTCCTTGGGTTTCCGAACCCTTCGTGTTGGGGCCTTGCCTGCTGGCTTGGAGGCAGTCTTGTCCCTAGACTTCTTTCGCCTTTTAGCGGGCTTGGAAGGTCCGGAGGAGGAACTTGGAGCAGCCCCGCGCTTCTTCTTCGGTGCTACCGGAACAGGTTCGCCCGTAGCAAGGGGAGGGTCCTCGTGGATATGCCCACCGGGATTAGCTAATGCCGGAAAAGCAAAAGAAAGGGGGACAGCCTCAATAGGTTCAATCACCTTGACATCCGAGTCATCTTCATCATCGGGCCAATCTCTAATAGAAGAGAATTTACCGGTGGGTCGCTTTGTAGCGTCGGTCATCGGGAGGAACATCTCCTGATCCGGCTCTTCCTCATCCAGAGTCTCCCGGTCCGGCGCCCACTTAAGGGTTGGATCGGTGCCGTCCTCAAGGGTCTGCTGAAGAAATAGCTGAGGAAAAGAATGAACAAAAGAGTCAAAAATGCAACAATAACCGACATGTAATTAGTCCGGGGTAAGTTTGCAACATGAAGCTTACCGCGGGAGGAATCCTATCGCGACAATAATGCTCAATTCCCCAAGTCCACTCAGAGGAGAAGTCCTTGTGGGTGGTGAAGAGAGCCTTAACCCGGCGATATATCTCTGTGTTGCTCAGCTCAAAGGATGAGGTCTGGTTGGGGTCGCGGCCGGAGCTCATGTGGCACACCTTGTGGGTGCGCTTCTGGAGAGGGGAAATTCGGTTGCGCACGAACGTGATCATAGCATCCTCGTTGCGCAACCCGAGCTTCTTTAGCTCCACGAACCTCTTGTTGACCTGGTTGGCCAAGGCCGTGGGCTTCTTGGGGACGACATCCCACAACTCTAGGTTAGGTGGACCTGGTGTATAGGGAAGCAGCCGGATCAAGTCTTCAGTGCCCGTATTCCGGACATAAAAGAAAGTCCGGGCCCACCCTTTGCAGGAGTCTAGCCCGGTGACCCGGGGGGAAACGGAAAGCCTTCGAGGTGAGATGGACGTGGCTCCGAACTGAGTGAGCTGTTTGTCCTTCGGATCTAGCTCTACGTTCGGAATGACATTGCGACGAAGGCCGAAAAAACCGGATCCATAGCTCCTTCATGGGCCATAGTCCGGCATAGCCCTCGATCGTAGAAGCAAAAGCGGAGAGAGAAGTGATGGCGTTGGCAGGAAGGTGGTGCGGCTGGAGTTCGTAGGTACTAAGCCAATCCCGGAAGAAGTCGCTCACCGGCAAACCGAACCCCCGTTGGAAGTGGGACAAGAACATGACATACCCGGACTGGGTGAGGGGGCCAATTCGGCGGAGGCGAGACGAGCGGCGACGCCAGCGGGGATGCGTCTGGTATTCGCGGCCCTTGCTGGCGCTAGCGGCGGTGGGGGGCAGAGGCCTAGATTGGCAGCGACCCGTGGTGGAGGAGGCGCGTAGCGATGGCGAAGACGCAGAGGCACGGGGAAGCAGTGCGGCGGCGGCGCTGCTACCTGGAGCACTGTCGGCGGCGTGGTCGCGACAAAGATGAAGAAGAAGAGCAAGGGGTAGAGGGGCGCGGAAGGGGAAATCTCCTAAGGGGTGCGCCCCTCGCCTATTTAACCACTCCCTCAAAGGGTGAGTGGGATCGCGTCCTGCGAATGAGCCACATGGTGTGGCCATGTATAGCTCACCTCGGCCAATCAGCAGGGAGCCACACGAAAGGCAACAGAGCGGAGATGACCCCATGACGTGACGCTGTGATGCGGTAAACAAGGAGGCAGGCGTGACGTGACCCACGCACAGTGATAACTGACAATTACTGCGGCGGTTACTGTGTTGGCCCTTAAAATAAGACAACATAATGATTACCCTCCACATGGGTTGGCGTACGAGAGAAGGAAACAAGACCCGGATGGAACCGTGGTAACCCGGTCAGCAAGTGAAAACTTGGAATGTGCAGAGGGAAAGTAAAACCATGAGGTCCGAATTAAAGTGGTAACCCGGCCGGCAAGTGAAAACTTGGAATGTGCAAAGGGAACATAAATCCATATAATCCGAGGTAAAGAGGTAACTCGGCAATAACGACCGGAGCTCGAAATTGAACCTGAGGTGTCCTTAGCGGCCAAGGCAGCTAAGACCGCACCAGCTTTGGGGACTAATGTTGGGGGATACCCCCGAGTAGGGTCAGGCCGGGGTATAAAGGCCGAGTTAGCCGAGGTTCGGCAAGGTCAAAGTGGATGCTGGCCGGGTCACCTCAAGGCAGGCCGAATCACGGGGTAACCCAGACCAGGGGGTGTTCGCCTAACTAAGTGTCAACCGACTTAAGCAGTAAGTCGGAAGTGCCTATTTTACTTGTATGCAAGAACAGGTGTGGCCGGATCAACTATGATCCGGGTCACGTCTAGCTTCTAGGAGAAGGAAGGAATCTCGCTAGTCAAAAGAAGCCCCAGTACGCACTACCTGAGCGAAGCAAGCAGGGGCAGGACCACCGGGGCGTGGCCGACAAGGGTGACAACACCCATGTCGGCTGACGCGGGCGCCGTAGAGGCTCACGTAGCCTCTGCATGTGTGACGCGAGGGAAAAGCACCCCGATCGGCTTACTACTTTGGGAGGAGGCATGACCGAGCTCCCTCTATAAAAGGGGGGCTAGGGTTTCAGTACAAGTGGTTCCGCTATTCTGATTTGGCTAGGGTTTTAGGTGGGATCTGTGGGTGAGAGTAAGAGAGCTCCTTCTTCCTCATCTCACCAATACAGCTCTAGGAGCACTTGTAATCTTGGAAGCAAAGCAATACAAACAACTGTGTGGAGAATCACTTCACTATCCCTCCCTGGATTCCCCTAGCTTGTATTAGTCCCCACCTTTAGCCTATCCATGGCATATGCCGTGACACCACCAGGACAGAAGTGAAACCCAATTTATTGATTCCACACAAGGGGAGCCAAAGAATATTTATAAGCCTTAACAACTGAGTTGTCAATTCAGCTGCACCTGGAAACAATCTTGCTCAAAGAAGTTTATCAATAGCAACAGTTTTGTAGTAGGAATAGCAAAGTAACAGCAGTAGTAAAGCAAAGACAGTAGTAACAAAAGCAGTAAACAGTGGGATTCGAGTGCGGTAGGCATAGGGATGGATGGACGGGCGGTGCATGGACATGACAATTCACATAGCAATCAGAACAAAGGGCAATTGCAGATAAATAAGATAAAGCACCCAAGTACTAGACAATCCTAGGCATGTGTTCCATATATAGTCATACGTGCCCGCAATGAGAACTTGCACAACATCTTTTGTCCTGCCAGCCCGTTTGCAGCGGGGCCTCTAGGGAACTACTGGCAATTAAGGTGCTCCTTTTAATAGAGCACCGGAGCAAAGCATTAACACTCCATGAACACATGTGATCCTCACATCAAAGCCATTCCCTTCCGGTTATCCCGATTTCTGTCACTTCGGGGCCATAGGTTCCGGACAATAACGTGTGTATACAACTTGTAGATAAGACCAGAAACAATACTATCATAATGAATGAATAATAAGTTCAGATCTGAAATCATGGCACTCAGGCCCTAGTGACAAGAATTAAGCACAACAAGTCGCAACAAAGTCATAAAGCACTAATAAAAGATACTAGGCACCATGCCCTAACAATCGGATGCCATTACATGAATGATCTCATCCAATCCCTACCATCCCCATAGCCTACAGCGGGGTATTACTCACTCATAGACGGGGGAAACATGGATGGTCGATGGAGATGATGGTGAAGATCGATGGAGATGGCTCCGGGGGCACTTCTCCGTCCCGGCAGGGTGCCAGAACAGAGACTTTCTATCCCCCGAATCTCCCCTTCGGTGGCGGCGGCGCAGCGGAACTTTTCGTGGAAAAACGTCGAACCCCCTAGAGTTTTTAGGTCAGAAGGCTTCTTATAGGCGAAGAGGGAGACCGAGGGGGTGCCTAGGGCCACCACACCATGCCCTGGCGCGTCCAGGCCCAGCCCGCGCCTGGGGGGGGGGGGGGGGGGTGGCCAGCCCTTGGCCCTCCTCCGTCTCGTATTCTAGCTCCTGGAGTCTTCTGGAAAAATAGGCACTTTGGCTTTTGTCCCGTCCAATTCCGAGAATATTCATTTTCTGACTTTCCTGGAACCAAAAACAGCAGAAAACAGGCAGCTGGCACTGTGGCTCTTGTTAATAGGTTAGTCCAAGAAATCATATGAAAAGTACTCCAAAGTGTGGACAAAACACAAGAAAGTGGATAAAACAAAGCATGGAGCATCAAAAATTATAGATACATTTGCAATGTATCAGCTAGTGCTCCTTCTGCTAGTGCCACTTTATCTCTGAAGGACGTAGCCCCATAGGCCCTCATTTTGTAATCGTTTGTCATATTTACCCTTATTGTAATAGATTCTGAACTTGTCTGGCTTCCTTTTGCTTCGAAACAATTTGTGAATATATGCGTCTCATCTTGCCTTTGTATGCTGAATGTTTCGTGTACTTTTTTGTCTTTGTCGGATCTTTAGTGATTCTTCGGCTCCTTCTAGTTCCACGCAACCATCAGATGTTGTTGCGTCCTCCGCTATAGTGAGTGCGATCAGTCATGTCGTCATGCGTATGGTGGACCCGCCGCTATATGCTGAAAAGATAGAACAAGTGAAGAAACTTAAGGGAAAACTGCGAGTCGTTCAATCACTGGTAGATTTTTCCCAATCAAAAACCCGCTAGCTCTCAATCGCGAAGCTTTTTTCTTGGAAGAGATCTCCTGAGCGAGCAAAAAGCTATTGTGTAAGCAGCCTTCTTACTTCGGTTGCCTTTCTGTCTTGATAGGAATTAATTTTTCTCCAATGTGCAGGTATTCGATTGTGCGAGAGGGACGAATTTTTGGACTGACCATCGACGTGCCTACGCTGTTGCGTTCTTGCAGGATCGTATGTCGGAGCTGGAGCAATTTGTCGAGTGTTGTCGCAGATCTCCGGCTATTGTTTACAACGCCATGTTTCCTCGGGACCCTCAGCCTTAGACCTTGGCAGATTTGATTATGAAGTTTTGGCAAGGCGAAAGGATCCACCATTATGTGAAGCTTCAATTTGTGGCGGGTGCCAAGCTTGTGCTCTCTTGGGTGCATGCAAATCACCCGATGTTGGATCTGGACTTTGTATCTTCGGGTCTGCCAGCTCCTCCCAATGGCGGCCTTGTTTATATGGCACCTCACTATGCCGCTACTCGAAGGCACGCCATTAGGATTGTGCATAGGTGCTTAGAAGCAGACGACGAATTCTTTGTAAATTTCGAGATTTGACTGCTTGCTTGTGCAGTTTTGTAATGTGACTAAAAAAATGTTGTATGTATACTTTATCAAAAAGTTCGCATGTTTTCATACGAGATTTTGATTGTATGCTATATTTCCTCGTTGGAGGATCTGACGAACTGATGTTCGTATACCAAAGAAGTTTCATGTCGTGAAATACTTTTCTTTATTAATAATAATGGATAGGGGTACATTGCGATGGCGTGATTGCCTGGCCGTTGGCCCTTTTATTAAGTGAGGAAAATGCTTCTCAATGCAGCTTTTATGGAGGAACTTCGGCTTCTGTCCTTGAGGGTCTTCTTATGCGGGACCGTTATTGGAGGCCGCATACGTTGCTTTTGCGAGGCTATTATGTTCTTGCTTTTCCGATGTTTTCTTCTTGCGGGTGTGCCCTTCGTGTGTCGCCTCCTCATCTGTCAATCTTAGCTGCCCAAGCTCTGCCTCAATCCCGAAAGATTCCGAGATTTTGTTGAACTCTCGATCGCAACTGTCTGCGCGGCTGAAGCTACCTTTGACTATGATGACCCCGTTGGGGGCTGGCATGTTCAACACTAGGTATGCGTAGTGAGGTACTGCCATGAACCTGGCAAAAGCTGGTTGCCCCAGGATTGCATGGTATTGGGACGGCTAGTCCATAACTTCGAATTCCAGCTTTTCTCGCCTGACGTTGTTTTTTGACCCGAAAACAACGTCAAGGTGGACTTTGCCCAATGGAATTTTGGCCTTTCTAGGAACTTGTTGGGTTCTGTAGTAGCAAAACAAAAATTTCTATCTACTCGAACACTAATAGAGGATCTATACTATGTAGACATAAGTAATGGAGAAGGAATACAGTATTCGTATCTTTGCAGACAGAGGCACGCCTTACGTAGGAAGGCGTATATTGATGAAGACGAGCAGCACCCTAAGTGTGGTGCCTCCGAAGTTCGTCACACGTTCGGTGTAGGAGACGTCAACCGGACTCCGATCCAGCCGAGCAACGGAAGAAGTAGAGGCCGGATCGCCTGATCACACGATGGTAGTGTGAAGGTGGATAACTCAACTACGAGGTCCTCCCCAATATTATGGGGAAGTCCTCAGCAGATGAGAGAGATAGACTACGAGGAATGGGTGATTCCAAAGGGGGAGGGGGACCCCTTTATATAGTGGGAGGGGGGACACCACCCAGGGGCCAGGCGGTGTGGGACTAATCCCCACACCCGCCGGCCACCTAGGGCTAGCCGCCGTCCCTAGGTGGGCCCCACTAGGGCGGCCCACTAGCCCTAGGCCGGCCGGCCCCCACTCCCTATGCGCCTTGCCCTATTGGGCATCCCTTCGGGTGAGGCCCATTAGCAATATGGAGCCTTTTAAAATAAAATAAAATATATATTTAATATTAATTCTCCAATTAACATTCAAATACACATGTTATATTATTCCTTCACTCCGGAACAATTTCTGGACCCCTTCCAATCTCCATCGGATGTTACCGAAACTATTCCGGTTTCTCTCTCTATTTCTCATATGATACCTCATCTACCCTAAGCGTCCCTACCCTTAAGCATGACATCCTTCGGTTCCGAAACACTCCAGACATCATAGAGACCACTCTCATATCAATGATAAACAGAGGGACCTGGATGGCCATGTGACCCCCGTGCGTTTCACGAATACAATCGCTCGAACTATGAGATAGTCGTTCCCCATTCCCTTTGTCATTCGATACCTAATTCATCCGAGACTTGATCTTCGGTATCTCCATACCTTAGTTCGATCTCGTTACGGATGAACTTGTTTTCTCGTTCTCATGTCGTTGTATTCTGTGACCTAGTCACATGCTTGCAAGCTTCATCAATGCAACGTCACCGAGATGGCCACATGTATCTGTCCGTTACATGGACTAGACAAATCCTCGTCTTGATATGTACTCCTCTACGCATCCCTTAGAAAAACCTGAGTGGCACCTTTTTGATCACCTTGTTACGAGATGATTCTTGATAACCATCTAAGCTTCTTCCGGAATGGTGATTTGCATTACCTCACAGTCAAAGGATCAGGTTGTGAGGTTCTATGTGTTTTATCATCAATGGTGAACTTTGTAACTAGATCTCATTAAGATATAATGGTCAGATGTTTGTTTATCATATTATTTAACTAATAACATGACCTCATTGTCAGTTGGCATAAATGCCCATGACCTTGAAACATAGACCATCCTCATGACCAATGAACTAGTTCACTAGAGGTAACTAGAGACACGTTTTGTTTACATACCACACGTGTATTAACGTTTCATATTAACACAGTTATAGCACAGTATGAAACGTATTATGAACATATAGGAGATATATCAAATAATACACTTTATTATTTACCTCTAGGGCATAACTTCTTCAGTCTCCCACTTGCACTAGAGTATAAACAAAACTAGTTTACAATAGGCAGGAACCTAACACCAACGGAATCTCGGTGTTGTTCGTGCTTTTCTAGATGGAGAGCTTTTGTCAAAGGATCTTCCACATTCAGTTCCGTATCTACTTTGCAAATCTTGACTTCACCTTCGTCAATGTTCTGCCGGATGATGTGAAATCTAAGCTTGATGTGTTTGGCTGTGGAATGAGTTCTTGGTTCCCTTGCATTTGCAATAGCACCCTGATACATTGCAAATGTATCTATAATTTTGATGTTCCATGCTTGGTTTTATCCACTTTCTTGTGTTTTGTCCACACTTTGGAGTACTTTTCATATGATTTCTAGGACTAACCTATTAACAAGAGCCACAGTGCCAGCTGCCTGTTTTCTGCTGTTTTTGGTTCCAGGAAAGTCAGAAAATGAATATTCTCGGAATTGGACGGGACAAAATCTAAAGTGCCTATTTTCCGGAAGTCATCATAAGCCAGAATACGAGACGGGGAAGGGCCAGAGGGCGGCCACACCACTTGGCCAAGCTGCCAGGCTTGGCCCGCGCTAGGGGGTGGTGTGGCCAGCCTAGGCACCCCCTCGGCCTCCCCTTCCGCCTATATATTGCCCTCGGGACGAAAACCCTAAGTACCTGATCAAAAATCCACGAAAGAGTCTGTAGCCACCGTCATCTCCATCCCTAGATCGGGAGGGATCTGAAGCTCTTCCCGGCACCCATCCGAGAGGGGAATTCACCCTAGAGGCCTTCTTCATCACCATGCAAGCCTCCGGTGTGATGCGTGAGTAGTTCATCTTTGGACAACGGATCCATGTAGTAGCTAGATGGCTGGTTCTCCTCCTTTGTGCTTTCATGTCTAGATCTTGTGAGCTCCGTTCATGATCAAGATCATCTATTTGTAATTCTGCATGTTGTGTTTGCGGGGATCCGATGGATATTGAGATGCTATTTCAGATTGATTATTGATTCTATCATGTCTTTGTTATTTGTGATCTTGCATGCTTTCCGTTGTTAGTAGCTATCTTGGCCAAGTAGATGCTAGCAACTCCAAGAGTTAGAATTTATGCTCGATAGTGGGTTCATGCCTCTGGTAATCTGGGGAAGTGACAGAAATCTCTAAGGTACTAGATGTGCTGTTGCTACTAGGGAGAAAACAACAATCCTTTGTTCATAGAACAATCATATTGTTTACTTTACATGCAATTCGTAAAGCAATAATCTGTTGCTTGCAACTTAATACTGGAGGGGGTTCGGATGATAACCTGAAGGTGGATTATTAGTCATAGATGCAGTTGGATGGCGGCCTGTGTATAATGTTGTAATGCCCAATCAAGTTCCAAAGGAGTCAAGATAATTAGTATATGCATGTATTGCTTTCTTGATCTTTGCCAGTTGTCCCGCTGTAATTTGTTCACCCAGCATGTTATCTATCTTAAGGAGAGCCACCTCTAGTGAACTATGGATCCCGGTCCTTTCTTTTACATACAATCTACAAACTGTTTACTGATTTGTGTTTACTTTCTGCAAACTATTACTTCCTTCCATTCGATACGTTTAATCCTTTGTTTTCAGCAAAACCGGTGAGATCGACAACCTCATCGCAAGTTGGGGACAAAGTTCTGTGGTTGTGTTATGCAGGTCTCCACGTTGCTACTAGCACCGGTAGTGCGCCCTACCAAGGCTGAGCTAGCAACACTTTTGGGGTGTTTCGTTGCTCCTACTGGTTCGATTAAACCTTGGTTTCATAACTGAGGGAAACTTGCTGCTGTGCTCATCATACCTTCCTCTTGGGGTTCCCCAACGAGCTCTACATCAATACCGAGCCATCACACCCGTGTTATCACAATAGATTGTCACGGGGTCTTGCGCATTGGGAAAAACCCCAGTTCAATGACCAAATTCCTTAGCCAAACAGCTTCATTTGTTGCAACAGCTGCATCAATGTATTCAGACTCCATTGAAGATTGTGCCACTACCGGCTGCTTCTTGCTCTTCCAGCTTACCGCCCCACCATTCACCAAGAAAACAAATCCTGTTTGAGACTTCGAGTCATCATGATCTGAATTCCAGCTCGCATCTACGTAACCTATTACGTTCAGAGCTTCATCACTTCCTCCATAGATTAGGAACATATCCTTTGTTCTTCTCAAATACTTTAGGATATTTTTCACAGCTGTCCAGTGATCTGGTCCTGGATTACTCTGATATCGGCTCGTCAAACTAAGAGCCAATGCCACATCAGGTCATGTACTTAGCATTGCATACATGATAGATCCTATGGATGAAGCATAGGGGATGTAAGACATCTTCTCTCTATCATCATCTGTTACAGGACAATGAGTCATACTCATTTTGCAATTCTTCATCATAGGTGTAAAACCCCTCTTGGTGTTTTCCATTTTGAACCTCTTCAAAATCTTTTCTATGTAAGTACTATGACTCAATGCTATTAGGTGCCTTGATCTATCTCTATAGATCTTGATTCCTAATATATATACAGCTTCACCTAGATCCTTCATGGAAAATTGGTTGCTCAAATATGCTTTCACGCTTTTCATAAGATCCACATCATTTCCCATGAGTAATATGTCATCCACATATACTACTAAGAAAACAACCGAGCTCCCACTCGCTTTCTTGTAAACACAGAACTCTTGTTGGTTTTGGACAAATCCAAAACTTTTGATTACTTGATCAAAACGTTGGTTCCAGCTCCGAGATGCTTGCTTCAACCCATAAATGGACCGTTGGAGCTTGCATACCTTTCCAACATCCTTAGGATCAACAAAACCCTCCGGTTGCATCATATACAACTCTTCATCAATGTGACCATTGAGGAATGCAGTCTTGACATCCATCTGCCAAATTGCTATTAAAATCCTGACAGCCTTAAGCATCACTGATGACCCACAAGTATAGGGGGTGTATCGCTGTATTTTCGAGGGAAGTGAAAACCAATTTATTGATTCGACACAAGGGGAGCCAAAGAATATTTATAAGCCTTAACAACTGAGTTGTCAATTTAGCTGCACCTGGAAACAATCTTGCTCACAATAGTTTTGTAGTAGGAATAGTAAAGTAATAGCAGGAGTAAAGCAAAGACAGTAGTAACAAAAGCAGTAAACAGTGGGATTCGAGTGCGGTAGGCATAGGGTTGGATGGACGGGCGTTGCATGGACAAGACAACTCAAATAGCAATAAGAACATAGGACAATTGCAGATAAATAAGATAAAGCATCCAAGTACTAGACAATCCTAGGCATGTGTTCCATATATAGTCATACGTGCTTGCACAACATCTTTTGTACTGCTAGCCCATTTGCAGCGGGGCCTCTAGGGAACTACTGGCATTTAAGGTGCTCCTTTTAATAGAGCACCAGAGCAAAGCATTAACACTCTATGAACACATGTGATCCTCACATCAAAGCCATTCCCTTCCGGTTATCGCGATTTCTATCATTTCAGGGCCATAGGTTCCGAACAACAACGTGTGTATACAACTTGCAGATATGACCAAAAACAATACTATCATAATGAATCAATAACATGTTCAGATCTGAAATCATGGCACTCGGGCCCTAGTGACAAGCATTAATCACAACAAGTCGCAACAAAGTCATAAAGCACTAATAAAAGATACTAGGCACCATGCCCTAACAATCGGATGCCATTACATGAACGATCTCATCCAATCCCTACCATCCCCATAGCCTACAGCGGGGGATTACTCACTCATAGGTGGGGGAAACATGGATGGTCGATGGAGAAGCGATGGCGATGATGATGGCGTTGATCTCCTCCAATTCCCCGTCCCAGCAGGGTGCCAGAACAAAGTTTCTGGTGCTGTTTTGTGGAATCTGGTGGTGGCGGTGGAGCGGAACTCCTTCTAGAAAAACATCGACCCCCCACCCCGAAGTTTTTAGGTCATAAGGCTCCTTATAGGCGAATAGAGAGGCCGAGGGCGTGCCTGGGGGGCCCACACTACCCCCTGGCGCGGCCTAGCCTGGCCCGCGCCACCAGGTGGTGTGGCCACCCCCTGGCTCTTCTCCGTCTCGTATTCTGGCTCCTGGAGTCTTCGGGTGAAATAGGATTTTTGGCATATTTTCCGGGATTTTTCCTGATAGTTGGTTTTCTGCACAAAAAGTAGACACCAAGGAAATTCTGCTGAAAACAGCGTCAGTCCGCGTTAGTTGCATTGAAATCACACAAGTTTAGAGGAGAAACAATAGCAAAAGTGTTTGGGAAAGTAGATACGTTTTGGACATATCAATCACTACGGGAGAGTAAGTCTCGTCGTAGTAAACTCCTTGAATTTCTCGAAACTCTTTCGCGACAAGTCGAGCTTTGTGAATGGTCACGTTACCATTCACATATGTCTTCTTCTTAAAGATCCATTTATTTTCCACGGCCTTGCGGCTTTCTGGAAGATCCACCAAGGTCCAAACTTGGTTTTCATGCATGGATCCTATTTCGGATTTCATGGCTTCTAGCCATTTCTCAGAGTCAGCACTATCCATAGCTTCTTTGTAGTTTGCAGGTTCTTCCTGTTCGTCTAGGATGACAGACATCACAAGGCTACTGTACCAATCAGGAGTGGCACGAACCCTTGTAGACCTGCAAACCTCAGGAGTCTCGATGTCATTGTTTTGATCATCATCAACTGGCTCTTCCTCCATGTTGGAGAGCGATTTCGGAACAGCTTCCGTTGCGCTACTCGGAATTTGGAGAGAAGGGTCAACAATTTCATCTAACTCAATTTTCTTCCACTCACTCCTTTTGCAAGAAACTCTTTCTCGAGAAAGGTGTCGTTTCTTGTGACAAACGTTTTGCCTTCGGCTTGGTTGTAGGAAGTATACCCAGCGGTTTCCCTTGGATATCCTACAAAGATACATTTTTCTGATGTAGATTCGAGTTTGTCAGGCTGTAGTTTCTTAATGTAAGCCTCACAACCCCAAACTTTCAGAAATGACAACTTGGGCTTCTTCCCATACCATATCTCATATGGGGTTGTCTCCACGGATTTGGATGGTGCTCGGTTTAAAATAAAAGCGGCGGTTTCTAACGCGTATCCCCAAAAAGACACGGACAAATCAGTTAAAGACATCATGGACCATACACAATCCAATAGGGTTTAGTTACAGCATTCCAACACACCATTACGTTGTGGTGTTCCGACTGGCGTAAGCTGTGGGATAATCCCACAGTCCTTCAAGTGCATGTTAAACTCATAACTCAAATACTCGCCTCCTGGATCCGATCGAAGGTGCTTGATTTTCTTGTTAAGTTGATTCTCTACCTCTTTCTGAAATTCCTTGAACTTTTCAAAGGTTTCAGACTTGTGCTTCATCAAGTATATATATCCATATCTGCTCAAGTCGTTAGTAAAGTTAACAAAATAACGATAACCATAGCGTGTTGAGACACTCATTGGTTCACATACATCCATATGTATGATCCCAAGTAGGTCTACGGCTCTCTCCACTATTCCAGAGAATGGTGTCCTAGTCATCTTGCCCATGAGGCATGGCTTACATGTATCAAGGGATTCGAAATCCAATGATCCAAGAAGCCCTTCTGAATGAAGCTTCTTCATGCGTTTTATGCCAATATGACCAAGACGGCAATGCCACATGAACATGGAATTATCGTCACTGTGCTTACAACGTTTAGCATCAACACTATGGATGTGTGTATCATAATCAAGATCAAGTAAGAATAAACCATCACATACAGGAGCATGAACATAGAAAACATCATTCATATAAATTGAACAACCATTTATTCCTGATTTAAACGAATAACGGTCTTGCAACAAGCAAGACCCACTCACAATATTCATACTCAATGCGGGTAAATAATAGCATTTATTCAAAACCAACAATAATCCTGAGGGTAGATGGAGATGCAGGGTGCCGACGGCCATCACTTCGACTCTCGGACCATTGTCGACGCGCATCGTCACCTCATCCTTCCTCATGCGCCTCATACTCTGCAGATCCTGCTGAGAGTTACAAATGTGAGCAACAGATCTGGTATCAAATACCCAGGTGTTACTCCTGGTGCTCGTAAGGAATACATCAATAACATGTATATCATATATACCTTTGTCCAGGATGGCTATCTTGCCAGCTCGCTTGTCTTCAAGGTACTTGGGGCAGTTGCGTTTCCAGTGCCCATCCCCTTTGCAGTAGAAGCATGCAGTGACGGGCTTAGGACCAGGCTTGGCAGTCTTTGAGGTGCTGGAAGAAAATTTTCCCTCCCTCTTAGACTTCTTACCCTTGCCTTTCCCTTTTTGCCCCGGTTTCTTAAAGTTGGTGGTCTTGTTGACCATCAGCACTGTGTGCTACTTCCTGATTACAACCTCTGCAGTTTTGAGCATGGCGAACACCTCAGCAAGGGTCTTAGTCATCCCTTGCATGTTGTAGTTCATCACAAAACTCTTATAGCTAGGGGCAGCGAGTGCATGATACATTGAAAATGTATCTATAATATTTGATGTTCCAGGCTTGGTTTTATCCACTTTCTTGTGTTTTGTCCACACTTTGGGGTACTTTTCATATGATTTCTTGGACTAACCTATTAACAAGAGCCACAGTGCCAGTTGCCTGTTTTCTGCTTTTTTGGTTCCAAGAAAGTCAGAAAATGAATATTCTCGGAATTGGACGGGACAAAAGCCAAAGTGCCTATTTTTCCGAAAGTCATCAGATGCCAGAATACGAGACGGAGAAGGGCCAGAGGGCGGCCACACCACCTGGCCACGCGACCAGGCTTGGCCCGCGCCAGGGGGGGTGTGGCTAGCCCAGGCACCCCCTCGGCCTCTCCTTCCGCCTATATATTGCCCCCGGGACGAAAACCCTAAGTACCCGATCAAAAATCCACGAAAGAGTCTGTAGCCGCCTTGATCTCCATCCCTAGATTGGGAGGGATCTGAATCTCTTCCCGGCACCCTACCGGAGAGGGGAATTCACCCTGGAGGCCTTCTTCATCACCATGCAAGCCTCCAGTGTGATGCATGAGTAGTTCATCTTTGGACTACGGATCCACGTAGTAGCTAGATGGCTAGTTCTCCTCCTTAGTGATTTCATGTTTAGATCTTGTGAGCTCCGTTCATGATCAAGATCATCTATTTGTAATTCTACATGTTGTGTTTGCTAGGATCCGATGGATATTGAGATGCTATTTCATATTGATTATTGATTCTATCATGTCTTTGTTATTTGTGATCTTGCATGCTTTCCGTTGTTAGTAGCTATCTTGGCCAAGTAGATGCTAGCAACTCCAAGAGTTAGTATTTATGCTCGATAGTGGGTTTATGCCTCTGGTAATCTGGGGAAGTGACAGAAACCTCTAAGGTACTAGATGTGCTGTTGTTACTAGGGAGAAAACAGCAATCCTTTGTTCATAGATCAATCGTATTGTTTACTTTACACGCAGTTCATAAAGCAATAATCTGTGGCTTGCAACTTAATACTGGAGGGGATTCGGATGATAACCTGAAGGTGGATTATTAGTCATTGATGCAGTTGGATGGCGGTCTATGTATAATGTTGTAATGCCCAATCAAGTTCCAAAGGAGTCAAGATGATTATTATGTGCATGTATTGCTTTCTCGATGTTTGTCAATTGCCTCGGTGTAATTTGTTCACCCAACATGTTATCTATCTTAAGGAGAGCCACCTCTAGCGAACTATGGATCCCGGTCCTTTCTTTTACATACAATCTACAAACTGTTTCCTGCTTTGTGTTTACTTTCTACAAACTTTTACTTCCTTCCATTCGATACGTTTAATCTTTTGTTTTCAGCAAAACACGGTGAGATGAACAACCTCATCGCAAGTTGGGGACAAAGTTCTGTGGTTGTGTTGTGCAGGTCTCCACGTTGCTACTAGAACTGGTAGTGCGCCCTGCCAAGGCTCAGCTAGCAACACCTTTGGGGTGTTTCCTTGCTCCTACTGGTTCGATTAAACCTTGGTTTCATAACTGAGGGAAACTTGCTGCTGTGCAAATCATACCTTCCTCTTGGGGTTCCCAACGAGCTCTACATCAACACCGAGTCATCAAGCATTTTTCTGGCGCCGTTGCCAGGGCGTCAAGGACATCTTCACAAGGGGAGTCCCTAATAACCAATCTCTTTACTTTGCTATTTTTGTTTTGCTTATTTTCTTTTTTCTTAGTTTGCTTGTTTCTTTATAAAAACACAAAAAAAATACTTTTACTAGTTTGCTTTCTTATTTGAAAACACATAAAAAATGACTACTCTTGAAAACACTAAGTTGTGTGACTTCACTAGCACCAGCAACAATGATTTTATGAGCACACCTATTGCTCCACCTGTGCCTGAAGATACTTTCTTTGAGATAAAACCTACTTTACTCAATCTTGTTATGAGAGAACAATTTTCTGGAATTGGTAATGAAGATGCTGCTGCCCATCTAAATAACTTTGTTGAACTTTGTGAGATGCAAAAGCATAGGGATATAGATGGTGATATTATTAAGCTGAAATTGTTTCCTTTCTCTTTGAGAGGAAAAGCTAAAGAATGGTTGAATTCCCTAACTTGGAATAGTATTGATTCTTGGACTAAATGCTAAGATGCTTGATGCGCTCGACTTTCGATGTAGAGCTCGTTGGGAACCCCAAGAGGAAGGTACGATGAATACAGCAGCAAGTCTTCCCTCAGTTATGAAACCAAGGTTTAATCGAACTAGTAGGAGCAAGGAAACACCCCAAAGGTGTTACTAGCTGAGCTTTGGCTAGGCGCACTACCGGTGCTAGTAGCAACGTGGAGACCTGCACAACACAACCACAGAACTTTGTCCCCAACTTGCGATGAGGTTGTCAATCTCATCGTGTTTTGCGGAAAACAAAGGATTAAACGTATCGAATGGAAAGAAGTAAAAGTTTGCAGAAAGTAAACACAAAGCAGTAAAAGATTGTAGATTGTATGTAAAGAAAAAGGACCGGGATCCATAGTTCACTAGAGGTGGCTCTCCTTAGATAGATAACATGCTGGGTGAACAAATTACAGCGGGGCAATTGACAAACACCGAGAAAGCAATACATGCATATACTAATCAGCTTGACTCCTCTGAGACTTGATTGGGCATTACAACATAATACATAGACCGCCATCCAACTGCATCTATGACTAATAATCCACCTTCAGGTTATCATCCGAACCCCCTCAAGTATTAAGTTGCAAGCAACAGATTATTGCTTTACGAACTGCGTGTAAAGTAAACAATACGATTGTTCTATGAACAAAGGATTGTTGTTTTCTCCCTAGTAGCAACATCACATCTAGTACCTTAGAGATTTCTGTCACTTCCCTAGATTACCGGAGGCATGAACCCACTATCGAGCATAAATACTAACTCTTGGAGTTGCTAGCATCTACTTGGCCAAGATAGCTACTAACGACGGAAAGCATGCAAGATCTCAAATAACAAAGACATGATAGAATCAATAATCAATCTGAAATAGCATCTCAATATCAATCGGATCCCCGCAAACATAACATGTATGAATTACAAATAGATGATCTTGATCATGAACGGAGCTCACAAGATCTAAACATGAAAGCACAAAGGAGGAGAAACCAGCCATCTAGCTACTACATGGATCCATAGTCCAAGGATGAACTACTCACGCATCACACCGGAGGCTTGCATGGTGATGAAGAAAGCCTCCAGGGTGAATTCCCCTCTCCGGCAGGGTGCCGGGAAGAGCTTCAGATCCCTCCCGATCTAGGGATGGAGATGACGGCGGCTACAGACTCTTTCGTGGATTTTTGATCGGGTACTTAGGGTTTTCGTCCCGAGGGCAACTTATAGTCGGAAGGGGAGGCCGAGGGGGTGCCGGGAGCGGCCACACCACCCCCTGGCGTGGGCCAGGCCTGGCCGCGTGGCCAGGTGGTGTGGTGGCTCCCTGGCCCTTCTCCGTCTCGTATTCTGGCACTTGATCGCTTCCGGAAAAATAGGCACTTTGGCTTTTGTCCCGTCCAATTCCGACAATATTCATTTTCTGACTTTCCTAGAACCAAAAATAGCAGAAAACAGGCAGCTGACACTTTGGCTCTTGTTAATAGGTTAGTCCAAGAAATCATATGAAAAGTACTCCAAAGTTGGAACAAAACACAGGAAACTGGATAAAACCATGCATGGAACATCAAAAATTATAGATACATTTGCAATGTATCAATTTCCCCAAGCTTAAATCTTGCTCGTCCTCGAGTAGGTAAGTGATAAAAAGAAATAATTTTTGAGGTGACATGCACCATCAAAGACTTGATCAAAGTTTTTGCAAAACTCAAAGCTGGGATCATAGTACTTCAATCATAGCATGAAAGACAAAGTTCTAGCAATAAGCAAAGAAACTATGATGCAACATGAAAATGCACAAACAAAAGATTCATGAATAACATGCTTTGCAAGACGTTTGTTTGTTTCACATAAAGAAAACATAGCATAAAAGTATTCAGCTTGTCCCTAAATAGAGTAGCAAATATAAATGCATAGGACACCTTCAAAGTTCATAAGAGTGACTAGATACAATAGTTTCAAACAAGCAATAACAAGTTATGCATCAATCAACTAGTCTTGGGACAATGCACATAGAACTAAGAATGGCCACTATGCTTTCAAAGTAGGTGCATAAAGATAGAAGGTGGAGACTCAATGTAATGGTGGAAGAAAGGCCTTTTGTAAAAGGAAGTAGGGATTCAAGTCTCATAAAGAGCTTCTAAAAATTATGGTACTTATATCTTTCAGCTCTCATTGCCCCTATCATAAGCATCTTGAAGGTGATTAAGGTTAAAGTGACACAACTAAGAGGATATGCTTGACAAGTTATAAACCGAAATCTCATGCCCCTTACTTACGAAGACCGATCCTCATGCTACTCAACTTCAGTCACGAGTAAGCTCTTATCATTGTAAGTATATGTGTATCATTAAGAACCACCAACGGGGAACCCCTTGCACATGATACGGGAGCTTTCCCATAATCAAAATGACAAGGCAAGCAGACAATGAGCATCTGAGCGATCTTTTTATATGCTATTTGCATAGGTTTTTATTGAGGATGCTTCATAGAGTGCTCATTATGGTGATGCTGCAAGTTTCCACCATGATTAGGCATGGCTTAGGCTAGCGGCCCAGGCGTTTCTCTAACACACATACAAACTCCATGATCTTACAAGTTCCACATTTATTTCACACCGCCGGGATCCGTAAGCAAAAGAACATGATATCAACGGGGTACAAAGTACAAGTGCAATGTTGAAAGCGTTCCCCATGAAACATGGTTCTGCTAATTTCAACTCATAAAGCGCAAGCATATACGCAAAAAATAAGGACCCAATGGTTCAAGTTTATTATAGGCAATAAAGTAAAGTGTGCCATCAAGTTCGTGAGAGCTTTAATCACTAGTTTTCTCATAACAAGTGAAAGGTAAACAAAAGCATGAATGTACTTGGAATAGCATAAGATAATAGGTAGGTATGGTGGACTCTTTGGAAAAACTTGGTTTAGGGAGTTGGATGCATGAGTGGAACTCATACTTTGTTGTGGAGGCTAGCAAAAGACTGGGCGCGACAAACTAAGAGAGCAATAATGTCCATAATCATGCAGAGCGACAAGACATCCTTGATCAAAGCATAAAGTGGTACTACAAGTTGAAAACTGAAGGATTATAAAGGCTATAGTGACTTGAGATAGTCATAACATGGTGTGAGCATGCGCCAAGTCAACCCAAATAAAGCATCAAAGGAGAATACCACTATACTATGCTTTAATATGCTAAAACAACGCATGATTCATCCAAGACACATTAAGCAATCTCAATTGTTTATAACAAGCCATGCTACAGCAAAGAATACTAAGCATAAAGCCAAAACAATATCAAGCATGGCATGACAAAGCATAGCCACAGTCAAAAACGAGCTCTTTTTACCACATAAGCATGAGCTTTCCTACTCTTTTCCAAACCAAACCAAACTATTTGCAAACCAAAGTATGAAAGAGGGGGTCCAACCAATTTATTCAGAAAACTAAGCAAACAAAGCAAACTAAAAACCAAAACAAAAACGAAAAAGAATACGCTCCAAGAAAAACACAATTGTGCATGAAACAATAAAAATGAAGCGTTTGGAAGAAACCTGGAATTTTTATTGATGAAGAAGGGGATGCCTTGGGCATCCCCAAGCTTTGACGCTTGTACTTCTTGGATGTTTCTTGGGGTGACACGCGTGGCATCCCCAAGCTTGAGCTTTAGTCCATCCTTCATCTCACTACTCATTCCTTCCATACACCTGAAAATTTTCCTTCATACAAAACTTCACACAATCTCATTAGCAACATTAGTGCACTTAAGATAAATAAGTCTCAAGGTTCAGTTCTAACACCAAATAGACTTCCATTAGAACACAACATACTGTAGCACTTCCCTCAAAAAGCTCAATTCCCCAAAGGAACTCAAGAAGGAACTAACAAGAAGCAAATCCAGAAAATGGCAGAAATTTGTCAAAACAGACGAGCAGGTAAAGACGAGTTTTTTCGAAGACCTTCTATTGCTCAACTCAAAAAGTGTTGAATTAACTAAAGTTAGAAAACAACCTGGGGCAGAAGCACAAAAAATTACAGCTCAATCCTAGGTACATAACTCTCTCAGGAATTTTTATGGTGAAGCACAAAAATCTGTTTCGGGACAGCAACGTTTCCCAATCATTACTTCACTCTCATTAGAGGTTACTCTGAGCACAAAAAGCAAATAAAAAGGATAAGGAGAGGTTATTACAGAGGTAATAACTTCCAAGACTCATCTAAAACTCTTGGGTTATCTCCCAACAAGTACTTTTCTTTAACGCCTTTAACTTAGGCATAAGAAGCAAAGAAAGAATCAAGTGTTCTGAAATAAAGAAGCATTAAGACCAATTTTTGTTTCATAGGAGAAGCAAAATAAATATTTTCTCTATTTTTGGGGAAGTGTTTTATACCTTTCTTGAGTGGGAGTTGATATTTAATGGTGCCTTCTTTCATATCAATGATGGCACCAACAGTTCTAAGAAAAGGTCTCCCCAAAGTAATAGGACAAGAAGCATTGTATTCAACATCCAAAACATAGAATCAACGGGGACATAGGAATCATTAAACATAATAAGGACATCATTAAGACTCCCCATGAGTTTCTTTTTAGCATTAGCATCAAGTGGGACATTCAAATAACAATCTTCAAGAGGAGGAAAATCAAGCATATCATAAATCCTTCCAGGCATAATAGAAACACTACTATCAAGATCACACAAAGCTTTGAAATCAAAGTCATTCACTTTCATATTAATGATGGGTTCCCAACCATCCTCTTGTTTTATAGGAATAGAAGCTTTATGTTTCATCTTTTCTTCTTTAATCTTCATGAGAGCATCAGTAATGTGTTTTGTAAAATCCATGTTCATAGAACTAGCATTAGGACTTTTAACAAGCTTTTGTAGGAACTTAATAACTTCAGAGATATTGCAGCCATCAAGATCAAAATCAACTTTATCATCTAAAGTAGTAGAACTATTAGTAGCCTCAACACTAGTTGTGGTAATAGTAGAAACACTAATGTTTCTAGCAATTTCATCTTCTCTTTCCCACTTAGCATGTAATTCAGCAAATAGTCTAACATTTTCATCAATTCTTACTTGTATGGCATCAGTAGCTGCAAAGGGATTATCATTAGTTTCAGGTTTAGCAGCCATTTTATTCAAAGTAGATTGAGCTTCAGCCAAAGATGCTATATTTCTTTCAGCATTAGAGAGTTTTTCCTCAATAGTTTTATTGAAAGAAGTTTGTTTACTAATAAACTCTTTAAGCATAAATTCAAGTTCAGAGGGAGCACTCTTATTATTGTTGTAAGAATTTCCATAAGCATTACCATTGTTGGGAGGATATGGCTTATAATTGTTGTTACCAAAATTGTTCCTATAAGCATTATTGCCAAAATTATTATTTCTTATGAAGTTCACATCAACTTGCTCTTCTTGAGCAACCAAAGAGGCTAAAGGAACATTATTTGGATCAATATGGGTTTTCCCATTAACAAGCATAGACAGAATAATATCAATCTTATTACTCAAGGAGGAGGTTTCTTCAACAGAATTTACCTTCTTACCTTGTGGAGCTCTCTCAGTATGCCATTCAGAATAATTTACCATCATATTGTCCAATAGTTTTGTTGCAGCACCCAAAGTGATGGTCATAAAGGTACCTCCAGCAGCAGAATCAAATAGGTTCCTTGAAGAATAGTTCAATCCTGCATAAAAGTTTGGATGATCATCCAAGCAGTCAGTCCATGAGTGGGACAATTCTTTACCAAAGATTTCATTCTTTCCCAAGCTTGAGCAACATGCTCATTATCAAGTTGTTTAAACTTCATTATTTCACTTCTCATGGATATAATCTTAGCAGGAGGATAGTACTTTCCAATAAAAGCATCTTTGCACTTAGTCCAAGAATCAATACTATTCCTAGTTAAGGAATTCAACCACTCTTTAGCTTTTCCTCTCAAAGAGAAAGGAAATAATTTCAGTTTAATAATATCACCATCTATATCCCTATGCTTTTGCATCTCACAAAGTTCAACAAAGTTATTTAGATGGGAAGCAGCATCTTCATTACCAATACCAGAAAATTGTTCTCTCATAACAAGATTGAGCAAAGCAGGTTTTATCTCAAAGAAAGTATTTTCAGCCACAGGTGGAGCAATAGGAGTGCTCACAAAATCATTGTTGTTGGTGCTAGTGAAGTCACCCAACTTAGTGTTTTCAAGAGTAGTCATTTTTTTGGGTTTTCAAATAAGAAAGCAAACAAGTAGAACTAATTGTTTTGTGTTTTTTTTTGAAGAACAAAACAAGCAAACAAAGAAAAAAGAAAAACAACAAAGTAAAGAGATTGGTTATGAGGGACTCCCCTTGTGAAGATGTCCTTGACTCCCTGGCAACGGCGCCAGAAAATCTTGATGCGCTCGACTTTCGATGTAGAGCTCGTTGGGAACCCCAAGAGGAAGGTACGATGAATACATCAGCAAGTCTTCCCTCAGTTATGAAACCAAGGTTTAATCGAACCAGTAGCAGCAAGGAAACACCCCAAAGGTGTTACTAGCTGAGCTTTGGCAGGGCGCACTACCGGTGCTAGTAGCAACGTGGAGACCTGCACAACACAACCACATAACTTTGTCCCCAACTTGCGATGAGGTTGTCAATCTCACCGTGTTTTGCGGAAAACAAAGGATTAAACGTATCGAATGGAAAGAAGTAAAAGTTTGCAGAAAGTAAACACCAAGCAGTAAAAGATTGTAGATTGTATGTAAAGAAAAAGGACCGGGATCCATAGTTCACTAGAGGTGGCTCTCCTTAGATAGATAACATGCTGGGTTAACAAATTACAGCGGGGCAATTGACAAACACCGAGAAAGCAATACATGCATATACTAATTATCTTGACTCCTCTGAGATTTGATTGGGCATTACAACATAATACATAGACCGCCATCCAACTACATCTATGACTAATAATCCACCTTCAGGTTATCATCCGAACGCCCTCCAGTATTAAGTTGCAAGCAACAGATTATTGCTTTACGAACTGCGTGTAAAGTAAACAATACGATTGTTCTATGAACAAGGGATTGTTGTTTTCTCCCTAGTAGCAACAACACATCTAGTACCTTAGAGATTTCTGTCACTTCCCCAGATTACCAGAGGCATGAACCCACTATCGAGCATAAATACTAACTCTTGGAGTTGCTAGCATCTACTTGGCCAAGATAGCTACTAACAACGGAAAGCATGCAAGATCTCAAATAACAAAGACATGATAGAATCAATAATCAATCTGAAATAGCATCTCAATATCCATCGGATCCCCGCAAACACAACATGTATGAATTACAAATAGATGATCTTGATCATGAACGGAGCTCACAAGATCTAAACATGAAAGCACAAAGGAGGAGAAACCAGCAATCTAGCTACTACATGGATCCGTAGTCCAAGGATGAACTACTCACGCATCACACCGGAGGCTTGCATGGTGATGAAGAAAGCCTCCAGTGTGAATTCACCTCTCTGGCAGGGTGCTGGGAAGAGCTTTAGACCCTTCCCGATCTAGGGATGGAGATGACGGCGGCTATAGACACTTTCGTGGATTTTTGATCGGGTACTTAGGGTTTTCGTCCGGAGGACAACTTCTGGTCGGAAGGGGAGGCCGAGGGGGTGCCGGGAGCGGCCACACCACCCCCTGGCGCGGGCCAGGCCTGGCCGTGCGGCCAGGCGGTGTGGTGGCTCCCTGGCCCTTCTCCTTCTCGTATTCTGGCACTTGATCCCTTCCGGAAAAATTGGCACTTTGGCTTTTGTCCCGTCCAATTCCGAGAATATTCATTTTCTTACTTTCCTGGAACCAAAAATAGTAGAAAACATGCAGCTGGCACTGTGGCTCTTGTTAATAGGTTAGTCCAAGAAATCATATGAAAAGTACTCCAAAGTTGGAACAAAACACAAGAAAGTGGATAAAACCAAGCATGGAACATCAAAAATTATAGATACATTTGCAATGTATCAATGCTTTCATTGGAAAATACTATCCACCTTCTAAGATTATATCTATCAGAAGTGAAATAATGAAGTTTAAACAATCTGATAATGAGCATGTTGCTCAAGCTTGGGAAAGAATGAAATCTTTGGTAAAGAATTGTCCCACTCATGGACTGACTGCTTGGATGGTCATCCAAACCTTTTATGTAGGATTGAACTATTCTTCAAGGAACCTATTGGATTCTGCTGCTGGAGGTACCTTTATGACCATCACTTTGGGTGCTGCAACAAAACTTCTGGACAATAGGATGGTTAATTATTCTGAATGGCATACTAAGAGAGCTCCACAAGGTAGGAAGGTAAATTCTGTTGAGGAAACTTCCTCCTTAAGTGATAAGATTGATATTATTATGTCTATGCTTGTTAATGGGAAAGCCCATATTGATCCAAATAATGTTCCTTTAGCCTCTTTGGTTGCTCAAGAAGAGCAAGTTGATGTGAACTTCATAAGAAATAATAATTTTGGCAATAATGCTTATAGGACTAATTTTGGTAACAACAATTATAAGCCATATCCTCCCAACAATGGTAATGCTTATGGAAATTGTTACAACAATAATAGGAGTGCTCCCTCTAAACTTGAAGTTATGCTTAAAGAGTTTATTAGTAAACAAACTCCTTTCAATAAAACTATTGAGGAAAAACTCTTTAATGCTGAAAGAAATATAGCATCTTTGGCCGAAGCTCAATCTTCTTTGAATAAAATGGCTGCTAAACCTGAAACTAATGATAATCCCTTTGCAGCCACTAATGCCATACAAGTAATAAATTGATGAAAATATTAGACTATTAGCTGAATTACATGCTAAGTGGGAAAGAGAAGATGAAATTGCTAGAAACATTAGTGTTTCTTCTATCACCACCACTAGAGTTGAGTCTAGTAATAGTTATACTACTTTAGATGATAAATTTGATTTTGATCTTGATGGTTGCAATATCTCTGAAGTTATTAAGTTCCTAGAATAGCTTTCTAAAAGTCCTAATGCTAGTGCTATGAACATGGCCTTTACAAAACACATTACTGATGCTCTCATAAAGATTAAAGAAGAAAAGATGAAACACAAAGCTTCCATTCCTATTAAACAAGAAGATGGTTGGGAACCTATCATTAATATGAAAGTGAATGACTTTGATTTCAAAGCTTTGTGTGACCTTGATAGTAGTGTTTCTATTATGCCTAGAAGGATTTATGATATGCTTGATTTGCCTCCTCTTGAAGATTGTTATTTGAATGTCCCACTTGATGATAATGCTAAAAAGAAACTCATGGGGAGTCTTAATGATGTCCTTATTATGGTTAAAAATTCCTATGTCCCCGTTGATTTCTATGTTTTGGATGTTGAATACAATGCTTCTTGTCCTATTACTTTGGGAAGACCTTTTCTTAGAACTGTTGGTGCCATTATTGATATGAAAGAAGGTACCATTAAATATCAACTCCCACTCAAGAAAGGTATAGAACGCTTCCCTAAGAAAAGAGAGAAGATTTCTTTTGCTTCTCCCATGAAAACAAAATTTGGTCTTAATGCTTCTTCATTTGAGAACACTTGATTTTATCTTGCTTCTTATGCCTAACTTAAAGGCGTTAAACAAAAGTACTTATTGGGAGATAACCCACGAGTTTTAGATGAGTCTTGGAAGTTATTAATTCAGTAATAACCGTACCTTATCCTTTTTATTTGATTTTTGTGCCACGAGTAACCTCTAATAAGAGAGAAGTAATGATTGGGAAAGTTGTTGTCTCGAAACAGATTTTTGTGCTTCACTATAAAAATTCGTGTAAAATCTCTGTACGTCCTTTTCCGGCGTGAATTTTTGTGCTTCTGCACCAGGTTGTTATCTAACTTTCGTTAGTTCAACACTTATTGATTTGAGAAACAGAAGGTCTTCTAAAAAATTCGTCTTACCTGCTGGTCTGTTTTGACAGATTTCTGCCATTTTCTGCATTTGCTTCTTGTTGGTTCCTTTTTGAGTTCTTTTGGGGAATTGACCTTTTTGAGGTAGTTCTTCAGTAGATAGTGTTCTAATGGAAGTTTATTTGGTGTTATAACTGAAACTTAAGACTTATTTATCTTGAGTGCACTAATGTTGCTAATAAAGATTGTTGAAGTTTTGCGTGAAGGAAAAATTTCAAGTGTATGGCAGGAATGAGTAATGAGATGAAGGATGGACTAAAGCTCAAGCTTGGGGATGCCACACATGTCACCCCAAGAAATATCCAAGAAGTACAAGCGTCAAAGCTTGGGGATGCCCGAGGCATCCCCCTCTTCATCAATAAAAATCCCAGGTTTCTTCCAAACGCTTCATTTTTATTGTTTCATGCATAGTTGTGTTGTTCTTGGAGCGTCTTCTTTTTCATTTTCGTTTTGGTTTTTAGTTTGCTTTAGTTTGCTTAGTTTTCTGAATAAATTGGTTGGACCCCCTCTTTCATACATTGGTTTTCAAATAGTTTGGTTTGGTTTGGAAAAGAGGAGGAAAGTTCATACTTTTGTGGTATAAAGAGCTTGTTTTTGACTGTGACCTATGCTTTGTCATGCCATGCTTGATATTGTTTTGGCTTTATGCTTAGTATTATTTGTTGTAGCATGACTTGTTATAAAAAATTGAGATTGCTTAATGTGCCTTGGATGAATCATGCGTTGTTTTAGCATATTAAAGCATATAATAGTGGTATTCTCCTTTGATGCTTTATTTTGGTTGACTTGGCACATGCTCACACCATGTTATGACTATACCAAGTCACCATAGCCTTTATGATCCTTTAGTTGTCAACTTGTACACTAGTAGAAAAAGGGCTTTTGGTTCGGGCCACTAGTCCCGGCCGTGTGATACATTGCAAATGTATCTATAATTTTTGATGTTCCATGCTTGGTTCTATCTCCTTTCTTATGTTTTGTTCCAACTTTGGAGTACTTTTCATACACTTTCTTGGACTAACCTATTAACAAGAGCCACAGTGCCAGTTGCCTATTTTCTCCTGTTTTTGGTTCCAGGAAAGTCAGAAAATCAATATTCTCGGAATTGGACGGGACAAAAGCCAAAGTTCCTATTTTACCGGAAGACTCAGAGAGCCAGAATACGAGACGGAGGAGGGCCAGGGCCTGGCCACACCCCCCAGGCGCGGGCTAGACTTACCCGCACTACTAGGTGGTGTGGGGCCCCTGGCACTCCACCAACCTTGCCCTGTGGCCTATAAGAAGCCTCCCGAAGCCAAAACCCTAAATAAAAAAAGCCTCCAGCCACGAAAAGTTCCGCAGTGCCACCGCCACCGAAAAGGAGATTCGGGGGATAGAAAGTCCCTGTTCCGGCACCCTGCCGGGACGGGGAAGTGCCCCCGGAGCCATCTCCA
Organism: Avena eriantha; assembly: GCA_910589775.1. Classification (NCBI taxonomy): domain Eukaryota; kingdom Viridiplantae; phylum Streptophyta; class Magnoliopsida; order Poales; family Poaceae; genus Avena; species Avena eriantha. Next base: position 124,291,116 of record OU342742.1, read on the forward strand.
TCGATCTCCACCGCCATCTCCATCACCATTGCTGATTCCCATGATGAGGAGGGAGTAGTTCTCTCTCGAGGCTAAGGGTTCTACCGGTAGTTACGTGTTCATCTCTCTATCTATGCATGATCTTGTTGTGGTCATGAGCTTTGTAATCTAGTAGATTTACCTTGCTACTCAAGTGCTTAATAGATCTCTGCTCCCCCCATGTGTGTGAAAGTGACAGCATGCTCACCATGGTGGCACTTAGGCTAGAGATTACAAATACTTGTTATGAGTTATATTTGGAGTTGGATGTTTCTATGAAATTGTGGTGTTTGTTGGAACCATCTAGTACTCAAGGTGACAGTGTGGGGTTTTCTAGATGGGGAAGGCTTACTTTGAGGTGTGCTGTTATAGCCCTACCAACGATTAGAGTGCTCAACCGGAGAGTAGTTAAGAGTAGTATCATGAAGAGAATATATTTATATGAGAGTGTTCACTAGTGAAAGTATGATCCCTAGACCTTGTTTCTAAGCATTGATACACCGTTTGCAACTAGAACTGTTACATGTTTGCTTGCTTCCATCTTTATTTCAGTTTTACTTTAGTCTTTTCCATGCCATCAAGCTATTTTCTAGCACCGTTGTCTTATATCTATACCACTTGTATTTCACTATCTCTTCGCCAAACTAGTGCACCTATACACCTGACAAGTGTATTGGGTGTGTTGGGGACACAAGAGACTTCTTGTATCTTGATTGCAGGGTTGCTTGAGAGGGAATACCTTTGACCACTTCCTCCCTGAGTTCGATAAACCTTGGGTGATCCACTTAAGGGAAAACTCGCTGCTGTTCTACAAACCTCTGCACTTGGAGGCCCAATAACTGTCTACAAGAATAGAAGTGCGTGGACATAAAGCTATTTTCTGGCGCCGTTGCCGGGGAGGTAAGGTAAAAGGTATTCACAACGGAGGATTAAATAAGAAGAACCTCCCACGGTAAACGCCTATTTTCTGGTGTGTGTGCTCGAAGTTATTTCCTTTATATTCTGCAATTTTAACTTTTTGTTTCTTCTTTTCACTAGTTAGGCTTAATGGAAAACAACAACAAAATTAGAGAGCTTTATAGTATTTATCTTGAGTTAGGACATGAAGTGTTTGAAGAGAAAAATAAAAAACCTATGGAACTTTATTTGCATGCTAATAGTAATGTTGTTAGTATGAATTCTTTGGACACCATTATTGCTAATGCTATGGAAAAGTCTAAGCTTGGGGAAGCTGGTTTTGATGAGCATGATATTTTTAGTCCCCCAAGCACGGAGGAGAAAATTTACTTTGATGATACTATGCCTCCAATATATGATGATTACAATGATGAGTATGACATTTTCAGTCCACCTACTATTGAGGAGGTAATTAATTATGACTACAATATGCCTCCTATATTTGATGATTATGGTGATGAGAATAATAATGATAGCTATTTTGTTGAATTTGCTCCCACTACAATCAATAAGAATGCCTATGTTTATGTGGAGAGTATTAATTCTTTTATGCATGTGGCTCATGATAAGAATGTTTTATGTGATAGTTATATTGTTAATTTTATTCATGATGCTACTGAAAGTTATTATGAGAGAGGGAAACATGGTCTTATGTATCTCAATAATATTAAGTTTCCCCTCTTTATGTTGAAAGTCTTGAAGTTGCACTTGTTTTGCATTCCTATGCTTGTTGTTTTGTGCTTTCATGACTTGTTTCTTTACAAGATTCCTATGCATACGAAGTGGGTTAGACTTAAATGCGTTTTGAATTTGCTTCTTGATGCTCTCTTTTACTTCAATTCATATGTTTTATGTGAGCATCTTCTCAACCTATCATGCCTAACTTAAAGGCGTTAAAGAAAGGTACTTGTTGGGAGATAACCCAAGAGTTTTAGTTGAGTCTTGGAAGTTATTACCTCTGTAATAACCTCTCCTTATCCTTTTTATTTGCTTTTTGTGCCAAGAGTAACCTCTAATGAGAGTGAAGTAATGATTGGGAAAGTTAATGTCCTGAAACAGATTTCTGTGCTTTACTGTAAAAATTCTTGAGAGAGCTCTGTACGTCGGATTGAGCTGTAATTGTTTTTGCTTCTGCCCCAGGTTGTTATCTAACTTTCGTTAGTTCAACACTTTTTGATTTGAGCAACAGAAGGTCTTCGAAAAAATTCGTCTTTACCTGCTGGTCTGTTTTGACAGATTTCTGCCATTTTCTGCATTTGCTTCTTGTTAGTTCCTTCTTGAGTTCCTTTGGGGAATTGAGCTTTTTGAGGGAAGTGCTACAGTAGCTAGTGTTCTAATGGAAGTTCATTGGTGTTAGAACTGAACCTTGAGACTTATTTATCTTGAGTACACTAATGTTGCTAATGAGATTGTGTGAAGTTCTGTATGAAGGAAAAATTTCAGGTGTATGGAAGAAATGAGTAATGAGATGAAGGATGGACTAAAGCTCAAGCTTGGGGATGCCATGCGTGTCACCCCAAGAAATATCCAAGAAGTACAAGCGTCAAAGCTTGGGGATGCGCAAGGCATCCCCTTCTTCATCAATAAATATCCCAGGTTTCTTCCAAACACTTCATTTTTATTGTTTCATGCACAGTTGTGTTTTTCTTGGAGCGTCTTTTTTTTCGTTTTCGTTTTGGTTTTCGTTTTATTTGGGTTGCTTAGTTTTCTAAATAAATTGGTTGGACCCCCTCTTTCATACATTGGTTTGCAAATAGTTTGGTTTTGTTTGGAAAAGAGTAGGAAAGTTCATGCTTAAGTGGTAAAAAGAGCTTGTTTTTGACTATGACCTATGCTTTGTCATGCCATGCTTGATATTGTTTTGGCTTTATGCTTAGTATTCTTTTCTGTAGCATGACTTGTTATAAGCAATTGAGATTGCTTAATGTGCCTTGGATGAATCATGCGTTGTTTTAGCATATTAAAGCATAGTATAGTGGTATTCTCCTTTGATGCTTTATTTGGGTTGACTTGGCGCATGCTCACACCATGTTATGACTATCCAAAGTCACCATAGCCTTTATGATCCTTTAGTTTTCAACTTGTAGTATCACTTTATGCTTTGATCAATGATGTTTTGTCGCTCTGCATGATTATGGCCATTGTTGCTCTCTTAGTTTGTCGCTCCCAGTCTTTTGCTAGCCTCCACAACAAAGTATGAGTTCCACTCATGCATCCAACTCCCTAAACCAAGTTATTCCAAAGAGTCCACCATACCTACCTACTAGCTTATGCTATTCCAAGTACATTCATGCTTTTGTTTACCTTCCACTTGTTATGAGAAAACTAGTGATTAAAGCTCTCACGAACTTGATGGCACACTTTACTTTTTGCCTCTAATAAACTGGAACCATTGTGTCTTCTATGTTGTATATGCTTGCACTTATTTTTTGGGAATTAGCAGAACCATGCTTTCATGGGGAACGCTTTCAACATTGCACTTGGTACTTGTACCTAGTTGATATCATGCTCTTTTGTATATGGATGTCGTCGGTGTGAAATGAAAGGGGAGCTTGTAAGTCACGGGAGTTATGTATATGTGTTAGAGAAACGCCTGGGCCGCTGGTCTAATCCATGCTGACATGGTGGAAACCTGCAGCGTAACCATAATGAGCTGTATATGAAGCATTCTTCTTATAAAAAAAGAGTCCTATATTGAGAAAAAGAGAAAAGATAAAAAAAGAGATACTATGAAAAGAGGAAAGAGAGAAAAAAGCACCATATTCCCATGGTAAATAAGAAGAATGCTGAGATGCTCGTTGTCTGCTTGCCTTGTCATTTTGATATGGGGATTCTTCCGTATCATCGGGCAAGGGGTACCCCGTTGGCGGTTCTCTATGATACACCTGTACTTACAATGACAAGAACTTACCGGTGACTAAACTTGAGTAGCATGAGGAGCGACCCTCGTATACAAGGGACATGAGATTTCTAACTTATACTTCATCAAGCATGTACACCATAGTTTGTTCACTTTAACCTTAATCACTTCAAGAAGCTTATGATAGGGGCAATGAGACCTGAAATCTACAAGTACCATATTTTTTGGAAGCTCTTTATGAGACTTGAATCCCTACTTCCTTTTACAAAAGGTTTTTCTTCCACCATTATGTTGAGTCTCCACCTTCTATCTTTATGCACCTACTTTGAGAGCATAGTGGCCATTCTTAGTTCTATGTGCATTGTCCCAAGACTAGTTGATTGATGCATAACTTTATATTGCTTGTTTTAAACTATTGTATCTAGTCACTCTTATGAACTTTGAAGGTGTCCTATGCATTTAAATTTGCTACTCTATTGAGGGACAAGCTGAATACTATTATGCTATGTTTTCTTTATATGAAACAAACAAACGTCTTGCAAAGCATTGTTATTCATGAATCTTTTGTTTGTGCCTTTTCATGTTGCATCATAGTTTCTTTGCTTATTGCTATTACTTTGTCTTTCATGTTATGATTGAAGTACTATGATCCCAGCTTTGAATGTTTTGCAATTACTTTGATCAAGTCTTTGATGGTGCATGTCACCTCAAAAATTATTCTTTCTTTTTATCACTTACCTACTGGAGGACGAGCAGGAGTTAAGCTTGGGGATGTTGATACATTGCAAATGTATCTAAATTTTTTGATGTTCCATGCTTGGTTTTATCTACTTTCTTATGTTTTGTTCCAACTTTGGAGTACTTTTCATACACTTTCTTGGACTAAACTATTAATAAGAGCCACAGTGCCAGTTGCCTGTTTTCTGCTGTTTTTGGTTCCAGGAAAGTCAGAAAATCAATATTCTCGGAATTGGACGGGACAAAAGCCAAAGTTCCTATTTTACCGGAAGTCTCATGGAGCAAGAATACGAGACGGAGGAGGGCCAGGGCCTGGCAACACCCCCTAGGCGCGGGCTAGCCTTACCCGCGCCACCAGATGGTGTGGGGCCCCTGGCACTCCACCGACCTTGCCCTATGGCCTATAAGAAGCCTCCTGAAGCCAAAACCCTAATTAAAAAAAGCCTCCAGCCACGAAAAGTTCCGTAGTGCCTCCGCCACCGAAAAGGAGATTCGAGGGATAGAAAGTGTCTGTTCCGGCACCCTGCCGGGACGGGGAAGTGCCCCTGGAGCCATCTCCATCGATCTCCACCGCCATCTCCATCACCATTGCTGATTCCCATGATGAGGAGGGAGTAGTTCTCTCTCGAGGCTAAGGGTTCTACCGGTAGCTATGTGTTCATCTCTCTATCTATGCATGATCTTGTTGTGGTCATGAGCTTTGTAATCTAGTAGATCTACCTTGCTACTCAAGTGCTTAATAGATCTCTGCTCTCCCCATGTGTGTGTTAGTGACAGCGTGCTCACCATTGGCACTTAGGCTAGAGATTACAAATACTTGTTATGAGTTATATTTGGAGTTGGATGTTTCTATGAAATTGTGGTGTTTGTTGGAACCATCGAGTACTCAAGGTGATAGTGTGGGGTTTTCTAGATGGGGAAGGCTTACTTTGAGGTATGCTGTTATAGCCCTACCAACGATTAGAGTGCTCAACCGGAGAGTAGTTAAGAGTAGTATCATGAAGAGAATATATTTATATGAGAGTGTTCACTAGTGAAAGTATGATCCCTAGGCCTTGTTTCTAAGCATTGATACACCGTTTGCAACTAGATCTGTTACATGTTTGCTTGCTTCCATCTTTATTTCAGTTTTACTTTAGTCTTTTCCACGCCATCAAGCTATTTTCTAGCACCGTTGTCTTATATCTATACCACTTGTATTTCACTATCTCTTCGCCAAACTAGTGCACCTATACACCTAACAAGTGTATTGGGTGTGTTGGGGACACAAGAGACTTCTTGTATCTTGATTGCAGGGTTGCTTGAGAGGGAATACCTTTGACCACTTCGTCCCTGAGTTCGATAAACCTTGGGTGATCCACTTAAGGGAAAACTTGCTGCTGTTCTACAAACCTCTGCACTTGGAGGCCCAACAACTGTCTACAAGAATAGAACTGCGTAGACATCACCGTGGCTGGGGCCGGGACTAATGGTCCAAACCAGACGGCCCGAGGAGGCCGAGGTACTTTGTTCCGGCCCGTAAGGGGCCACTAGTCCCGGTTTGAGACACAAACCAGGACTAATGGGTCTGGGCACGTGCGCGTGCTCCTGGCAGAACCATTAGTCTCGGTTTGTATCTCAAACCGGGACTAATGGTCTGGCCCTATATATATGCACCCAGCCCCCCACTCTCTCCTGTTTTTTTCCTATGTGAGGTGGGTATAACTTTGTGCTAACTTTTTTTCTTCATATGCACTAGAGGTGTTCGGTGAAATGCCTGTTAGAGTGATGCCACTTGAGTTCACACAATACAAAACATGATATGAGGTGCCAGAGCGACACTTAATGTTTCTCCTCTTTGTTTTGAAGTGTCCTAAAAGGTTAGCAACTATTTTCTCGTTTTGACCGCGTGGTACTAATTTAAGCATCGTGATTGCGTTTGATATATATGCATGGTTGTATGATGCAGATGAGCCACCCATGGATGTACGGTGACCGACACTCTGACGCTTACAGAGAAGGCGTGCGTTCTTTTCGGCTTGTGGCCTAGGTGAACAAGCGGCGGGATGGTTTTATGTGTTTTCCATGTGTTGAATGTTGGAATGAGAAGGCTCACACTTCCTCAAGAGTCATTCAGACCCACCTTCTTTGGTCCGGTTTCATGTCCGGCTATAATGTTTGGACCAAGCACGGAGAAAGAGGGGTTATGATGGAAGACGGCGATGAAGAAGAGAACGATGATGACAACTACCGATCTATGTTCCCTGAATACGATGATACCGCAGTTGAAGATAATGAAAAAGAAGGGGGTGAAGAACGGGAACCAGATGAGCCCGTTGATGATTTTGGTCAGGTCATTAGTGATGCAAGGCGAGACTGCGAAACAGAAAAGGAGAGGTTGCAGTTCGAGCAGATGTTACAGGACCACAACACATTTCTGTATCCAACTTGTGAAGATGGCCAGAAGAAGCTGGGTAGCACACTGGAATTGTTGAAGTGGAAGGCAGAGACCGGTATGACTGACTCGGGATTTGAAAAGTTGCTGGTAATAATGAAGAAGCTGCTTCCAAGAAATAACCAATTTCCCTCCAGTACGTACGAAGCAAAGAAACTTGTCTGCCCTCTAGGATTAGACGTGTAGAAGATACATGCATGCCCTAATGACTGCATCCTCTACCGCGGTGAGAAGTACGAGAATATGGATAAATGCCTAGTAGGCACTGCATTGCGGTATAAGATCAGAAAAGATGACCCTGGTGATGTTGAGGGCGAGCAACCCAGGAAGAGGGTTCCTGCCAAGGTGATGTGGTATGCTCCTAGGATACCACGGTTGAAATGTTTGTTCAGAAATAAAGAGCATGCCAAGTTGTTGCGATGGCACATGGAAGACCGTAAGAAAGACGGGATGTTGAGGCACCCTGCTGATGGTCGGCAGTAGAGAAAAATTGAGAGAGACTTCCCGGACTTTGGTGGCGACGCAAGGAACTTATGGTTTGGTCTAAGTACTGATGGCATGAATCCTTTTGGGGAGCAGAACTGCAGTCACAGCACCTGGCCTGTGACTCTATGTATCTACAACCTTCCTCCTTGGTTGTGCATGAAGCGGAAGTTCATTATGATGCCAGTGCTCATCCAAGGCCCGAAGCAACCCGGCAACGATATTGATGTGTACCTAAGGCCATTAGTTGATGAACTTCTACAGTTGTGGGCCAAACCAGGTGTACGTGTGTGGGATGAGCACAAACAGCAGGAATTTGACCTACAAGCATTGCTGTTCGTAACCATCAATGATTGGCCTGCTCTTAGTAACATTTCAGGACAGACGAACAAAGGATACAATGCATGCACGCACTGTTTAGATGAGACTGAAAGTATATATCTGGATAAATGTAGAAATAATGTGTACCCGTACAATCGTCGTTTTCTTCCGCCTAGTCATCCCTTAAATAAGAAAGGCAAGCATTTCAATGGCAAGGCAGAAACCCGGACGAAGCCTATCCCCTGTAGTGGTGATGATGTATTTGGTATGGTCAAGGATTTGGATGTAATCTTTGGAAAGGGTCCTGGAGGACAACCTGTTCCGAAAGACCCCATTACCGGACACGCACCCATGTGGAAGAAGAAATCTATATTTTGGGAGCTACCCTATTGGAAAGTGCATGAGGTCCGCTCTGCAATCGACGTGATGCACCTGACGAAGAATCTTTGCGTGAATATTCTAGGCTTCCTGGGCTTGTATGGGAAGTCAAAAGATACCCCGGCAGCACGGGAGGACCAGCAACATCATAAAGGACGAGATGCAAGCATCCAGGGCAGTTTCAAGGGCTTGCCAGCTACGCTCTTACCAAAGAAGAGAAGGAAATCTTTTTTGAAGTCCTTTTCAGTATCAAGGTCCCGTCTGGCTTCTCGCCGAATATAAAGGGAATAGTAAATATGAAAGAGAAAAAAATTCAAAACCTAAAGTCTCATGACTACCATGTGCTTATGACGCAATTGCTTCCGGTTCCATTGAGGGGAATTCTACCAGAAAATGTCCGACTAGCCATTGTGAAGGTATGTGCATTCCTCAATGCAATTTCTTAGAAGGTAATCGATCGAGAAAGTCTATCAGGGTTACAGATTGATGTGGTCCAATGTCTGGTCAACTTCGAGTTGTTGTTCCCGCCATCATTCTTCAATATTATGACGCACCTCCTAGTTCACCTAGTCGAAGAGATTAGAATTCTCGGTCCTGTGTTTCTACACAATATGTTCCCCTTTGAGAGGTTTATGGGAGTCTTAAAGAAATATGTTCTTAACCATGCTAGGCCAGAAGGAAGTATCTCCAAGGGCTATGGAATAGAGGAGGTCATTGAGTTTTGTGTTGACTTTCTTCCTGACCTTAAGCCGATTGGTGTTCCTGAATCTCGGTATGAGGGGAGGATGACTAGAAAAGGCACACTAGGAAGGAAATCAGTGGTATGTAGGGACGGGCATTCTTTCACTCAAGCACACTACACAGTTCTACACAATTCCACCGTGGTGGCTCCGTATATCGAGAAACACAAGAATATTCTACGCTCCAAAAACCCGGGGAAGCCTGAAACCTTGATTAAAGGGGAACACGAGAAGAATTTTGGCAGTTGGTTGTAGACACATCTCATGAATAACACCACTGTTGGAGATGAGTTGTACTCGTTGGCCAGGTTACCATCTTCGACTATATGTGCTTTCCAGGGGTACGAGATAAATGGGAATACATTTTACACGATCGCCTAAGATAAAAAGAGCACCAACCAAAACAATGGTGTCCGCTTTGATGCAACAGATGACAATGGGCAGAAGGACACATATTATGGGTACATAGAGGAGATATGGGAACTTGACTATGGACCTACTTTTAAGGTCCCTTTGTTTCGGTGCAAATGGGTCAAGCTGACAGGAGGCGGGGTACATGTAGACCAAAAGTATGGCATGACAACAGTGGATCTCAACAATCTTGCGTACATGGATAAACCATTCGTCCTAGCCAACGATGTGGCTCAGGTTTTCTATGTCAAGGACATGTCTACCAAACCGAGAAAAAGGAAAGATAAGCAAAAGAATATAGAATACGATGAGCCAAAGCGCCACATAGTTCTTTCAGGGAAAAGAAACATCGTGGGAGTGGATGACAACACAGACATGTCAGAAGATTACAATAAGTTTCATGAAATTCCGCCCTTCAAAGTGAAAACTGACCCAAGCATCCTGTTAAATGATGAAGATTCTCCATGGCTACAGTGCAGAAGAAAACCACAACACTAGATGTTGGTGATGTGTAATAATGTATTAAAACTTTTATTTGAGACATAAATCTATGTAATGTATTAAACCTTTTATTTGAGACATAAAGGTCCCCTTTCATGTAATACATCTTGCTCAATCAAACTAGATGTTGACGACCGGGTTCTGAGCCGCGGGAGGTGATCACCCAAAGAGAAGGAACCATCACAAGAGAAGGAACCCACAAACACTAAGGATACATAGCACAACTGAAAATTAAGATACATAGCACAACTGAAAATTAAGAAACATGCCTAATGTTGGAGTGATTCAGTCATGCTCCTGCCTAGCCCTGTAATACGCGCCACTGTAGTCGTCGTAGTCGCCGGCGCCGTCGTCGGGGTCTCCGTAGTCAAACCTTGAAGGTTGGGCACGCGTGGGGTGGATTTGAGGGTACCGCATGCGGGGGTTATTGTCGGTCGTGTTGTAGGCCATGACACTCTGGAGAGTCCGGCCGCGCCACCATAGCCGACGGCCGGCCTCGTTGAAGTTCGAAGGAGGTGGGCCGTCCTCCTCATGCCTGGCAAGCGCCCTCTCAAGCCGATTGATGAAGAAGGCTTCCCAAGTCAGGAAATAGTCGGGATGCCAGTTAGGATTCCTCCGCTGCTCTGGTGTGAGCTCAAGGTAGTAGTGGTTCCTGATGGCCATCCGGCGCTCCACACCTAGAGGGACAGGAGGCACCGGCACGCCTCCGGCGCTCGGCATCCAGCCGGTGGGGACGCGGTAGCCCGATGGGCAGTGGTAGTTCGAGGGACAAAGCGCCTCCGCCTCCCTGGGGGTTAGAGGTATGGTGGAAGCCATGGGAGAGAGTGGAGAGAGGCGGCATATATGAGTCTAGATGTGCTATGGCAACGACCAAGCCTACATATATATAGTGAGAAATGGCGGGAAGTCAGGGGAGGGAAGCGGTGGAAAAGGCGGGAAGAAAACATGCGGGAAAAAATAAGGCGGGAAGAAACTGACCTTTAGTACCGGTTTCACGCGAATTTTTTATCAATCGAGACTAAAGGGGCTAACCTCGTACGGAGAAAGCTATAGGGGTAGACGAGCCGGGGCCCCCGGTCTAGGGTTTTGCCGGAGGAAGACCAACGGAGCGTCGGAATCACATGAAAATGGCAAAATGGTTAATAGTTTGACTAGTTAGAATAATTATTTTATAAAACAGAAAATGGATTTGAATCCCTTATTCAAAATCAAGCACTTTTTATGTTAAAAATTTAGTGAGATTCAAAAATATGCAAAATATAATAGTTAATGCATTTTTAAATTGAAAATGGCAAAATGGTTATTAGTTTCACTAGTTAGAATAATTATTTTATAAAACAGAAAATAGATTTGGATTGCTTATTCAAATTCAAGAACTTTTTATGTTGAAAATTTTATCAAATTCATAAGTATGCAAAAACTGTATAATTCAAATGTTTAAAAATATGCTAATTGAATTTTTTTTAAACAGGCACGCCCCTGGGGTGAAAAAATTGAAAAAAGGACCTTTAGTCCCGGTGCGTGCTACACACCGGGACTAACGGTGTGGCGTTGGCGCGCGCGCGTTGGGCGGTGCCGAAAACCCTTATTCCCGGTGGGTGGCACGCACCAGGACTATGGGGGGACCTTTAGTCCCGGTCCGTATAACGCACCGGGACTAAAGGGGGGACCTTTAGTCCCGGTCCGTATAACGAACCGGGACTAAATCCTTTAGTCGGACTAAAGGGGGGACCTTTAGTCCCGGTCCGTATAATGAACCGGGACTAAATCCTTTAGTCCCGGTGCGTTATACGGACCGGGACTAAAGGTCCCCCACCTATATATTGGCGCGCCCCTTCTTCTTCCTGCACGCCCCTTCTTCTCCCCACGTAGAGCACCCCACGCGTGAGGACGACGAATTAACGCCGACAGGCTGCCCAATTCTCTCCGGCCGCCACCACCCCAACCGCCGCCGCCACTCACTCTGGCCGCCACCGCCCCCAACCGCCGCCGCCACTCCAGCCGCCGCGCGCGCGCCCTTGGCCAGAAGTACCCCGCCCCTCCCCTTCGCTCCCCCGTCCGACTACGCGGCTACGCGGCAGCGCGGCGGCGGTGCGAGCGATGCGGCCGGGGCGGCGCCCCCGACCAAGTTCTCTGTTTTCTTCCATTTTTTATTTCGTAGTATATAGTTAATTGTAATATTATTTAGTAGTTTTAATATTATTTAGTAGCTAGTGTAATAGTAGTGTATATAGTTGTAATTTTATTTTGTAGTGTAATATTATTTTGTGTGTAATATTATTTAGTAGTGTAATAGTAGTGTATACTTGTAATATTATTTAGTAGTGTAATATTATTTTGTAGTGTATATAGTTGTAAATTTTTTTAGTAGTATATTGCATTATAGTAGTATATTATAATATTATTTTGTAGTGTATATAGTTGTAATATTATAGTAGTATATTGTAATAGTAGTATATTGCATTATAGTAGTATATTGTAATATTATAGCAGTGCTCGCGGGCCGCCGCACTTAGGGTTAGGGTGGTGGTGCTCGCGGGCCCCTGGACTTAGGGTTAGGGTGGTAGTGCTCGCGGGCCCGCGCACTTAGGGTTAGGGTGGTGGTGCTCGCGGGCCCCCGCACTTAGGGTTAGGGTGGTAGTGCTCGCGGGCCCCCGCACTTAGGGTTAGGGTGGCAGTGCTCGCGGGGCCCCGCACTTAGGGTTAGGGTGGTGGTGCTCGCGGGCCCCCGGACTTAGGGTTAGGGTGGTGGTGCTCGCGGGCCGCCCGGAGATAGGGTTAGGGTGGTGGTGCTTGTGGGCCCCCAGACTTAGGGTTAGAGTGGTGGTGCTCGCAGGCCCCCGAAGATAGGGTTAGGGTGGTGGTGCTCGCGGGTCCCCCAGACTTAGGGTTAGAGTGGTGGTGCTCGTGGGTCCCCGGAGATAGGGTTAGGGTGGTGGTGCTTGCGGGACACCCGGACTTAGGGTTACGGTTAGGGCATCACTAGAATTTTGCTATTTTTTAGTATTATTGTAGCAAATTGCATGTTCATATTATTGTTTAGTATTATTTTATGCAGCAATATTGAATGAAAAATGTTATTGTGTGCATTTTGTAGAAAACTATGGATCCAATCCAGAGAGACCTAGCACAGGAAGAAATTCTCGATGATGTGATCAACGACACCCCCCATGTTGATCCACTCGAATCTCCGTCGATTTATCTGAACCCCTCGGGTGAGGGAGAGGAGGTCGACCGAAATGATCCAGGAGAAGCCGACGGCTCTGGTGGTGGAGAAGCCGACGGCTTCGGTGGACCCTTAACGAAGTCCGGCAAGGTATATATATGAAGTCTGGTGATCAGTAGATGCATTAACTGAGTTGTATATATATATATAAATTGACGAATGTTTCATCTCTTAGGCCTCCACATCGAGCAAAAAATATTCCAAACGAGGCCCGGCCAAAAAGTTGGACGCATCTACGCGTTATACAATTACGGTGGTATCACCACGGGGTGAACCATTGGAACCCGAAAAGGCTAAAACTGTATTTGTACAACAATGCGGAGTTATGGTTAGGGATCGCATCCTGATCACCGTTCGAGAGTGGAATAAGACCAAAGGGGCAAAAGAGGGTGAGTATGTCGCCGACAGGTGCAAAGAGGGTCTTTGGAATGACCTCATGACACATTTCACCCTCCCAGAATGTGAGGATGATGCCGACACAGCTGCATTGAGGAAGAAAGTCAAGCAGTGGACTCTTACGAAGATGTCCGAACTATTCAAGAACTGGAAGAAAGCATTATGGCAAAAGTATCAGAAGACGAAGACGACTCCTAAATTTGAATCCTATCTAACGAAGCAGCAGGCTAACTGGGATGCATTTGTGATGTATAAGGAGTCAGAACCTGCTATGGAAAAGTCGGAAAAAAACAAGAAAAATGCCGTGAATATCACGAAAGTGGGATGCTAAAGAGAATGAGCTGCTTGCTAAAGGGATCACTCCAGAACCAATGCGCGAAGAATGGGATCTGAGGGCAAGGAATTGGTTCCTTCGGCATGGGAGTGAGTATGACGAAAGTATAGGGGACCTTATTTGCAGTGACGGGATTAGGATACCCCGGGATACATGGCAGAAAGTGGTGAAGGAGATTAAAGCGGGGACAACAAAGTTTCGTCCCGATAGAGAGAAAGACTTGCTGACAAAGGTCCTCAGGAATGATGAACGCGGAGGACGTGTACGAGGCCTTGGCCCTAGTTATATGTGGGAGATGGGGTTTCCCAAAGACAGCAATACTTATAGGAGCTGAGAGAGAGCAAAGAGGCAACGGCAGGAGGAGGAGGGAGACAGGTTCACCGAGTTGGTAGGAACATTTCGAATGCATCAGCAACAGATTGACGAACTTCGAGGAGCAGCGCGCCTGCAAGATCCTGTACTCGATATTACCGCCGTCCCATCTTAGCGGAGAAGCAGCGTGGCTGAATCGGAGGTCCCTTCTGACGATGCACGTATGGTAGATGGCGGTCCCGGCTACCCTGTGGATGGAATCAAGGAGCATGCATCTTGTGAGCTCCATCAGAAGGTGAAGAACCTATCCATCAAGGTAGCGGTCGGATGTGCTTTAACTTGTCCACCTGGCGCACGCTGGCATGGCCGTGAGATTCCAGCTGGCTATGCTAAAGTTGCTGTGGATGAAATCACAAGGGGGTGGGACTCAATGGAGATTGACATCCCTGGACCTGATGGTGAGAGGACACTCAGAGAAGTACTGGGTGGTATCATTCTATGGGACAGGAACAACATCAAGCTTCCAGGTTGGACGCCAAAGCCAACACCTCCTCCGGGTCGTCACATGTCACCTTCACCTCCATCACCTCCAAGAAGCCCACCCCATGACTACGACCATCACAGCCCGAGTCCATCTCGATCTCCGCCGCAGCCTCCGGTTAGTACTAAACAACGCAGCAGCCCAAAACGACAAATGTCTCCCCTCCCAAGAGTACCTCATAAGAATCTTCCCATCAGACCTTATGATCGTACTAACGAGGAAACCGACATGATCGTAAAGGCCGAATGTGTTGCACAGCTTCAAAAGAAGAAACCGAGCCCGCCCCGGTATACACCGAGAAGCAAAAAGCGTATGCACTTTCTTTTCTGAACACAAAATCACAATATGAATTGCACCATAAGCCAGATGACTATCGACACACACTTCAGAAGGAAGTGAAGAAGAGCAAATCAGTAGAAGTGCAAGCGGGAGCAAATCATCAGGTCAAAGTGCAACTGGGAAAAGAATGGACGTCCCCCAGCTCGGGAAACAGGCCAAAAAATCGATCCCACCCCTCCAGGTGTTATCCGATGACACTCCCCAGCAGGATATGGAAGAAGCTAAGAAGCTTGCGGCAGCTACGAATGTCTGTTGAGGAATTGCTAGGTGCCTAGGACGAAAAGTTACCCAAGGCTCAGGTAGTCCCTACATATGTCCCAGGGAAGCCTCTGGTCATCTTTGAGCAGTTCCAACAATTGCCAACACAAATGCGGAGTTTACATAACTGCTACTTGAAAGCCGTAAAGCAGGAGAGAACAATGATCGTGGCAAAAGTCCCACATGACTACTACTTCCGAGAAGAAGAGGTCCATGTTGAGTTTCCAGAACTCTTCTAGTTATACAGTTTCGACGCCCTCGACAAAATTCTCATGAGTTGCTATTGTCTGTAAGTTGTTGAATTCATTGTTTATATATAAGTTGTTCATTTATTCAGTTGTTCAGTTCATTGCATATAATTATCCTCATTATATCCTTTTGTACTCTATTATTATGCAGAATGAAGATCATGGAATGTAAAAGAAGGTCACTCTTTAGTGTTGGGTTCATTGACCCAGATAAAATACATTGTAATACGCTAAAGGATAAACTTGAGGAGACGCAGGAAAACCTTCTAAGGTTTCTAACAGAGCAACATTTCTGTGACCACATACTGTTTCCTTACAATTTCTGGTGAGGGTCTTACTATGTTGTACACATTCACTTTTTCTTACTCGATGTTAAATGTAATTGATGAGTTACTGATGTATATATAAACGTGTGCAGTTTCCACTGGATTCTCATGGACATTCAACTTGATAAGGGAAGAGTTGAAGTCATGGACCCATCAAAGAGACCCCTGGAACAGTTTAGGGAAATGCAGGACATGCTCCAGAGGTAATTTCCGTGCTACATCGGTCTCTTTATTTGATTTCCTAAGATATCACGTAATAAATAACTCATTCATTCATTTTCTTTGTCGGGCAGGGTTTGGAGCATGTTCAAGAGTAGGGTTAAGGGTTCCTTTAGTAAGGAGCTAACGTTTACTCCGGTCTCGGTAAGTAATACGTGATATGTTCGCGCATCTCTTTACTTCTAGTTTCAAGACAATTATGATGCTAGATTACAATTTTGATTGAATTATATTCTCGTAAAGTGCACGAGGCAGCCACAAGGGACGAATCTATGTGGATTCTACGTTTGCGAGTTCATTCGCACGTTTTCCACTGAGCACAAAGATTATAGAGTCGATGTAAGCAATACATTCACAACATTATTTTATTACCGTCACTTTTTGTTATCATGATTGATATTCATATTGATCTCCTTTTCTTATATAGTTCGAGAGAATGCAGGATCAGCTCCTACCAGAGCAACGCGTACGAGGAATTGCTGAAGAACTGGCAGGATTCTTGATGAACGAGATGATAGATGACGCCGAGGAATTTAGCGTGAATAGGCGCTACCGATGATCCCCGACCGTGTAATTAAATCGTCGAATTGTGATCTCCATGTAACTATCATGATCATGTATATATTTGTATGCTCTATCTTAACAGAAGTTATCTTATGTATGCACGAACATGTACGGTATGTGGTAGCGTAGAAAACTATTTTTGAAATGAAAAAGAGAAAAAAAGATACAAATTGAATTCTCTGCCGCGGCAGAGAAAGTGCCTAAACTTCTGCCGCGGCAGAGAACCATTTGTCCTGGTTCGTAATACGAACCGGGACTAATGGGGAGGCACCAGCGCCCGTAGATACGGCCACGTGGATACCCATTGGTCCCGGATGGTAAGCGGTTCGGGACTAGAGGGGGGGGCTTTAGTCCCGCCCCTCCAGTCCCGGTTACTAGGACCGGGACTAAAGCCCCTTACGGGCCGGGACTAGAGGCCCTTTTTCCACTAGTGGTAGTATCACCTTATGCTTTGATCAATGATGTTTTGTCGCTCTGCATGATTATGACCATTATTGCTCTCTTAGTTTGTCGCTCCCAGTCTTTTGCTAGCCTCCACAACCAAGTATGAGTTCCACTCATGCATCCAACTCCCTAAACCAAGTTATTCCAAAGAGTCCACCATACCTACCTACTAGCTTATGCTATTCCAAGTATATTCATGCTTTTGTTTACCTTCCAAATTAAACTTATTATGAGAAAACTAGTGATTAAAGCTCTCACGAACTTGATGGCACACTTTACTTTTTTTGCATCTAATAATCTTGAACCATTGGGTCCTTCTTTGTTGCGTATATGCTTGCGCTTTATAAGTTGAAATTAGAAGAACCATGTATCTTGGGGAACGCTTTCAACATTGCACTTGTACTTTGTACCCCGTTGATATCATGTTCTTTTGCTTACGGATCCCGGCGGTGTGAAATAAAAGTGGAACTTGTAAGATCATGGAGTTTGTATGTGTGTTAGAGAAACGCCTGGGCCGCTAGGCTAAGCCATGCCTAATCATGGTGGAAACTTGCAGCATCACCATAATGAGCAATCTATGAAGCATCCTCAATAAAACCTATGTAAATAGCAAATAAAAAGATCGCTGAGATGCTCATTGTCTCCTTGCCTTGTCATTTTGATTATGGGATAGCTCCTGTATCATGTGCAAGGGGTACCCCGTTGGCGGTTCTTTATGATACACATGTACTTACAATGACAAGACCTTACTCGTGCCTAAAGTTGAGTAGCATGAGGTTCGGTCTTTGTAAGTAAGGGGCATGAGATTTCGGTTTATAACTTGCCAAGCATATCCTCTTAGTTGTGTCACTTTAACCTTAATCACTTCAGGATGCTTATGATAGGGGAAATGAGAGCTGAAAGCTATAAGTACCATAATTTTTGGAAGCTCTTTATGAGACTTCAATCCCTACTTCCTTCTTTGAAGGCCTTTCTTCCACCATTACATTGAGTCTCCACCTTCTACCATTATGCACCTACTTTGAGAGCATAGTGGCCATTCTTAGTTCTATGTGCATTGTCCCAAGACTAGTTGATTGATGCATAACTTGATATTGCTTGTTTTAAACTATTTGTGAGGGACAAGCTGAATGCTATTATGCTATGTTTACTTTATGTGAAACAAACAAACGTCTTGCAAAGCATTGTTATTCATGAATCTTTTGTTTGTGCCTTTTCATCTTGCAACATAGTTTCTTTGTCTTATTGCTAGAACTATGTCTTTCATGTTATGATTGAAGTACTATGATCCTAGCTTTGAATGTTTTACAAATACTTTGATCAAGTCTTTGATGGTGCATGTCACCTCAAAAATTATTCTTTCTTTTTATCACTTACCTACTCGAGGACGAGTAGGAGTTAAGCTTGGGGATGTTGATACATTGCAAATGTATTTATGATTTTTGATGTTCCATGCTTGGTTTTATCCACTTTCTTGTGTTTTGTCCACACTTTGGAGTACTTTTCATATGATTTCTTGGACTAACCTATTAACAAGAGCCACAGTGCTAGCTGCTTGTTTTCTGCTGTTTTTGGTTCCAGGAAAGTCAGAAAATGAATATTCTCGCAATTGGACGGGACAAAAGCCAAAGTGCCTATTTTTCCGGAAGTCATCAGATGCCAGAATACGAGACGGAGAAGGGCCAAAGGGCGGCCACACCACCTGGCCGCGTGGGCAGGCTTGGCCCACGCCAGGGGGTGGTGTGGCCAGCCCATGCACCCCCTCGGCCTCTCCTTCTGCCTATATATTGCCCTCGGGAAGAAAACCCTAAGTACCCGATCAAAAATCCATGAAAGAGTCTGTAGCCACCATCATCTCCATCTCTAGATCGGGAGGGATCTGAAGCTCTTCCATGTAGTAGCTAGATGGATGGTTCTCTTCCTTTGTGCTTTCATGTTTAGATCTTGTAAACTCCGTTCATGATCAAGATCATCTATTTGTAATTCTACATGTTGTTTTTGTAGGGATCCGATGGATATTGAGATGCTATTTCAGATTGATTATTGATTCTATCATGTATTTGTTATTTGTGATCTTGCATGCTTTCCGTTGTTAGTAGCTATCTTGGCCAAGTAGATGCTAGCAACTCCAAGAGTTAGTATTTATGCTCGATAGTGGGTTCATGCCTCTGGTAATCTGGGAAAGTGACAGAAACCTCTAAGGTACTAGATGTGTTGTTGCTACTAGGGATAAAACAACAGTCCTTTGTTCATAGAACAATCGTATTGTTTACTTTACACGTAGTTTGTAAAGTAATAATCTGTTGCTTGCAACTTAATACTGGAGGGGGTTCATATGATAACCTGTAGGTGGATTATTAGTCATAGATGCAGTTGGATGGCGGTCTATGTATAATGGTTTAATGCCCAATCAAGTTCCAAATGAGTCAAGATGATTAGTATATGCATGTATTGCTTTCTCGATGTTTGTCAATTGCCCCACTTTAATTTGTTCACCTAGCATGTTATCTATCTTAAGGAGAGCTACCTCTAGTGAACTATGGATCCCGGTCCTTTCTTTTACATACAATCTACAAACTATTTACCGCTTTGTGTTTACTTTGTACAAACTTTTACTTCCTTCCATTCGATACGTTTAATCCTTTGTTTTCACCAAAACACGGTGAGATTGACAACCTCATCGCAAGTTGGGGACAAAGTTCTGTGGTTGTGTTGTGCAGGTCTCCACGTTTCTACTAACACCGGAGTGCGCTCTGCCAAGGCTCAGCTAGCAACACCTTTGGGGTGTTTCCTTGCTCCTACTGGTTCGATTAAACCTTGGTTTGATAACTGAGGGAAACTTGCTACTGTGCTCATCATACCTTCCTCTTGGGGTTCCCAACGGGCTCTACATCAACACCGAGCCATCAGTGCAGCACCCTATCTATAGCGAGCTCCTCCGTGATTTTGCAATCCAGGGCGTTTAAGCGCTTAACGTAGCCAAACATTTTGACCACGTGCTCACTAATACTGTTGTGCTCTTCCATTTTAGCAGAGAAGAAGAGCTCGGAAGCATCATACCTCTCTACACGAGCTTGTGGAGCAAAGACAGCCTTGAGATCCTCAATGATCTCAAAAGCATTCATCTTCTCAAAATGCTTTTGAAGCTCCGGCTCCATGGTATAGAGCATTCCACTCTGGATGAGGGAGAAATCGTCCGCCTTGGACTGCCAGACATTCTTTTCGTCCTGGGAGGAGGAATCTGCAGGCTTAGCCGGAAGCTCAGCCTCGATGACATAAGTCAACTTATAGGGGTCTAGGAGGATCCTAAGATTGCGGAACCATGTGGTGAAGTTGGTTCCATCAGTTTTCAGCTTGTTCTTCTCGAGGAAAGTGCTAAGGTTGAAGGTGGGTGGGAGAGACATCTACAAAGGATTTCAAAGTATTTAGACTATGTTCATAATAATGAGTTCAAGTTTTAACTAAAAGAACTCCCACTTAAACAAACACACCTCTACTCGTTTAGTGATCACATGATCCCAATCCCTTGCACCTCCCCCGGTTAAACACATCCATCAGTGCAGTATCAAGGGTGGACATTCCCTAATGTCGATCACATCAACTATGTGATTCATGCTCGACCTTTTGGTCTCTTGTATTCCAAGGCCACGTCTCTATAACATGCTAGGCTCGCCAGTTCTAACTCGTGTGTATTCGCAGTGCAACATGGCTTACACCCACTGTATGCGAACGTAGATATGTCTGACACCTAGGCCTGTAACCCTGGATCGCCTCATACCGAAGAACTTTCTTGGTGGTGCACACACAAGCGGAATACGATAACTGGAATACTATGAGGGATTATCTTATTATGCTACCGTCTAGTAAATATACTAGCACAATAAGTAATACTTCAAAAGTAAAGTGTTATGACATGGTTATAGCTCTGTGATCATCATCAACAGCCTTAAAGTTTCACAAACTTGTCAATGCCATGTTATAATACTTGCCCCTATACAATAATAAAGACAGACGCCTCTATATTAACTATTGCATGTTTTACGCGGCTTTAGGGCTTTCGTAGTAGAACCCTTTCCCACCTACGAATGTCGAGCCACAACATGGATTCAATGATTGCCGTTCTTCTTCCCTTTTCAGGGAGAATATCATTTTGCGGCCTGAAAGTTGGGGTGTCCAGGCAACACGGTACCCTAGTTCCCTGAAATCATCCGCGATGACTACAGTTGGTGTGCCAAATACTCAGAGGGTCTTTTTGGCACGAATTCTACTTTGTGTTTCAATACAAAAAATTAGGCTAACGGCCGTCAAGTTGGGCCCCCCCTGCCAGTTCTCGCCATTATGTCGCTCCGGTCGCTCCCGTCTCTTAGGTGCCAATTAGGCTTGTAGCGTTGGCGCCTGCATCCATTACACGTCTTCTTCTTCCCCGGAGATGCAATCTATGGGGCGTCGCAGCCATGGCGCGGAGCTGGGACGTGGACGAACCTGCTCGGCCCAACTCTCCTCCTTGTAGGCTTGCACCGTTGGCGCCTGCATCCATTACTCGTCTTCTTCCCTAGAGCGGCAATCTGTGGTCGCGGCCATGGTGCAGAGCTGGGGAGTGACGAAGCTGCTTGGCCCCGCTCTCCTCCCCATCTCGAGTCGGAGCTCGCCCTCACCGTGGACGCACCCATGGCACGGTCGGGGACGATAATTGGTTTCCGGTGAGATCTATCACCTTGTCGACTATGCTCGGTTATGTTTTCCTCCTCTAGAATCCGAGCTCGCTGTCACCGTGGTTGCACCCCCACCAATTCTGCCACCTCTATCGAGGTCTCTGTGGTAGCTCAAGTTCTGGGGCTCTCCAAGTTCTGCCATGTTGGGCCTGTAAGTGTTGTTCTATGTTAAACTAGAAAATCTCTTTTGTTCAAATCTCTTGGGCTGTACCAACTTCATTGTGTTTAATTATGAAAGACAAAATATTAATGACTTCTCTCAATTTCTCGCATAGAAAAATGCACAGCTAATTTCATATTCTCGCAGGAACTGGCCCCACTTGTTGAACCGGCGGCAGTGCCACGATCTCCACGTAACCACGGTGAGTTCTCGAACCAAAATTTGCAGTTACCACGTTTCTTCTGCAGTCATTCCTCTGCAGTTTTTCCTGGGCGCTTCTTCTTCCTCTGTTCTAGAACCGTCGGTTCATCTTCTTCTTCCTCTTGCAGGCAGTTCCTTGCAGGCAGTTCCTTTCACCCATTTCCTTGTAGGCATGGACGATGGGAAACGCACAACAGAGACCCACTTGGTCCCTGCCCATGGCACCACGACTTTGACAGTGGTGTACACATATGATGAAGCGACTGTGGAGACAACTCTCGCCAGGTTTGAGCAATTGCTTGAGAAAGAGAAGCACAAGTTTGTGGGGCTAGACTTGGAGTACACCCGTGCAAATAAGCGAAAAAAATCCTCCACAAGAGATCGCTGTCATGCAAATCGCGATACATGAGGAGGTCCTCGTTTACCACTTCTACAGGTATGTGAAATTTAAATTTGAGATCACCACTTCTGCATCCCTTGTTCCCTTACATCCCTAGAACCATCTAAGTGCAGGAGTAAACCAACTGAGATGCGTTGTCCGGCTCTGGTCGAGTTCTTGTGTAGGAAAGGGATAACTTTCACTAGCGTGGATATCACAAATGACACAATTATGCTTTCTCGTGCGTTGATAAAAATCCCAGAGGGGCACCACATCGACATCCAAAATCTGTACAAGATCAAATCATCGATAAATCCTATGAAAAACTGAAGAAATTGAAGCGACTTGATCACGACTACTGGGAGTGGAAGCCGATGAGCCAGGTGCGCCTCGAGTATGCAGCCAGAGACGCCTACATCGCGTACGAGTTGTACAGTAAGCTCATTACCATGAAATATGGGATGGTTAAGGCAGGGTTTTTCGCGAGAGAGCTATGCCCTGGTTGCAAGCTAGCCCAGGAGAAGAAGCGCGAGGAGGACAGAAAGTGGTTTCAGGACGAGCAAGGATCTTGGGACAGTGGCGACATCAAGCGGCTGAAGGGGAAGAAAGTCAAGGACGACAACAAGTGGTAGTGATACATTATGTGTTTGAACTAGATTTTAGTTTCTAGTTTATTATGTGTGTTATACATTTAGTTACTTCAATACAAAATTTTGACCAATTTAACTTGTTGATGTATTTCTTGAAAATTTTAATATAATCGAGCACTAGAAATATTTTGTAGTGTGCATGAGCATGATCAGTAAATATAATTGAACACTAGAAACTTTAAGGCACTCCATATAAAGGAGTAGATTAATATATAAGGTTCACTAGAGACACCACGGATATATTGTCTTACATTCCACACACATGTAATAATTAACTAGAACACAATAAAAGCAGGGGCTGTAGCAGGAGGTTGGGACACGGAGACGCCTAGCAGGGCAGGGGTTCATCAGCAGGAGGCAGCGACAGCCTAGTCGATGGGATATAGGCCAATCCTGACATACTCCCGGAGGAATTTGTCGTAGGCTGCGTGCCGCACCAAGGTAATCTGCCTATGGCTTCTGCCTCCGCCTCTACCAACGCCCTCCACATGCTGTTGAGGTCGACGTTGATTGTTGTGCCACAGAATGGGCAAAACAGTCTCCCCCTACGATGGAAACGTATTAGCCCACACCGTAACCGTCTCAGCACGTAGCGGCTCTTGTTGTCCCTGGATACCTTGCTATCGTCCACTTCATCATCATCCACTTGTTGATTTTTAAGAACATAACTTAGAACTCATATATATGATTGAATTGTATTACAACTCAAGAATTGACAACATGTATATGTAAGACAATATATCCGTGGATATCAAAGATAAAGCATATCAGCAATAGATTGATCGGTTCATATATCATTTCATCTCAACACAATGACAAATAATTGCATCAGATTGTGGCCTCATTAGTTTCTTCAGGGATGGAGTCAGCGAACCAAGTAACAATTTCACAACCTGTAATGTTGTTGTACATCGCCCCAGGTTCACTAACTCATCCCTGAGAAAATCTGACACCAATGTGTCTGCCTCTCTTTTGGGACAAATTTGAATCATTGGCCACAATAAGAAATTGAAATGTAATCGTACAAAACATTATTCAGGGATATACATAGTCAGGTATAGAAACAAGCCTCAGTATTGTAATTATAAATAAAAAACCAAAAAATTAATCTTCAGGTGCATGTTAAAAATACTTATGATCAAAACCATTCATATACATATGCATCATACCAATCATTAAAAGATCAAAAACAATTCAAGGATCATATATGTAGTTCCATATGAGAATAAATCTAGGCCCTCATAATTTGTTTCAGAGATGGAGTTGGCAAACCAAAGTACCAACAGCACAACCTATATTGTTTGTGTGCATTGCTGCCTCAGGTTCACCAACCCATCCATAAAACACACCACCATCATACGTGTCTCCCCTTGAACTCTGTTGGGGCTCATTTCAATCATCGGCCTCGGTGACAAACTAAAATGTAATTCTTATACACTATGAATGCATGGAATACATAATTCGAATATCATAGTTCTATGAATGTAGAATAAAGATTGCAGCCTCATAAGTTTATTCAGGGACGGCGTGAGTGAACCAAGTAACAATTGCACAGCCTATATTGTTGTTGTACATCGCCACAGGTTCAATAACTCGCCCTTGAAAAAATCTGACACCAATGTGTCTACCTCTCTTTTGGGGAAAATTTGAATCATTGGCCACAATAAGAAATTGAAATGTAATCGTACAAAACATTATTCAGGGATATACATAGTCAGGTACAAAAACAAGCCTAAATATTGGAATTATAAATAAAAAACCAAATAATTAATCTTCAGGTGCATGTTAAAAATACTTATGATCAAAACCATTCATATACATATGCATCATACCAATCATTAAAAGATCAGAAACAATTCAAGCATCATATATGTAGTTCCATATGAGAATAAATCTAGGGCCTCATAATTTGTTTGAGAGATGGAGTTGGGGAAGCAAAGTACCAACATCACAACCTATATTGTTCTAGTGCATTGCTGCCTCAGGTTCACCAACCCATCCCTAAAACACGACACCATCATACATGTCTCCCCTTGAACTCTTTTGGGGCTAATTTCAATCATCATCCTCGGTGACAAACTAAAATGTAATTCTTATACACTATGAATGCATGGAATAGATAATTCGAATATCATAGTTGTATGAATGTGGAATAAAGATTGCGGCCTCATAAGTTTATTCAGGGACGGCGTGAGTGAACCAAGTAATAATTGCACAGCCTATATTGTTGTTGTACATCGCCCCAGGTTCACTAACTCGTCCTTGAAAAAATCTGACACCAATGTGTCTGCCTCTCTTTTGGGGCAAATTTGAATCATTGGCCACAATAAGAAATTGAAATGTAATCGTACAAAACATTATTCAGGGATATACATAGTCAGGTACAAAAACAAGCCTAAATATTGTAATTATAAATAAAAAACCAAACACTTAATCTTCAGGTACATGTTAAAAATACTTATGATCAAAACCATTCATATACATATGCATCATACCAATCATTAAAAGATCAGAAACAATTCAAAGATCATATATGTAGTTCCATATGAGAATAAATCGAGGGCCTCATAATTTGTTTCAGAGATGGAGTTGGGGAACCAAAGTACCAACATCACAACCTATATTGTTTGTGTGCATTGTTGCCTCAGGTTCACCAACCCATCCCTAAAACACGACACCATCATACATGTCTCCACTTGAACTCTTTTGGGGCAAATTTCAATCATCCGCCTCGGTGACAAACTAAAATGTAATTCTTATACACTATGAATGCATGGAATAGATAATTAAAATATCATAGTTCTATGAATGTAGAATAAAGATTGCAGCCTGATAAGTTTCTATAGAGATGGCGTAAGCAAACCAAGTAACAATTGCACAGCTTAGATTGATCATGTACATGGCCCCAAGTTCGCTCACTCATCCCTGTAAAAATTTGACACCAATGTGTCTGCCTCTCTTTGGGGCAAATTTGAATCATTGGCCACAATAAGAAATCGAAATGTAATCGTACCAAATAATATTCAGGGATATACAAATGCATCATACAACGCATTCATAGATCAGAAACAATACAAATATTATATATTTAGGTTCCATATGAGAGAGAAAATTAGGGCCTCATTTTTTCAGCGATGGAGTCGGAGAACCAAAATACCAACAGCACAACCTATATTGTTTATGTGCATTGCTGCCTTAGGGCCACTAACCATCCCTAAGAAAACGAGACCATCATATGCCCTTGCACTATTTTGGGGCAAAATTCAATCATTGGGGTCAGTAAGGAATAGAAATGTAATGTTATAGGCCTGCTGCGTATCGAAATCAACACTCTACTAGCAAAGTCAACTAGATGGCAGATGAGCAGATTGGGGTTTTGTGACTAGACGGATTTGGGTTTTGTGACTGGATGGCAGATGCATCAATCAACCGATTTAATCATATATATACTACCCTACTTCAAGAGTAAAAGAATCTGTACACGATTGAGCAAATCCTATGTATGAACAGTGAAAACTGCGGCTGCGACTACAGAAGCTAGCAATGTAGTACCTCAGACTCCTCATCAGGGACATCATCCTCGAACTCATCATTCTCCACGATTGCGTCGAAGATTTGAAGATTTCTTGAATGACGATGGGGTCGTCGATGTAGAGCACCGGATTGCCTCTGCCTGCCGCCTGCCCCCCATCCAAATCTGCTGCGGGCACCACGACGTTGTCGGCCACAACATTGTCGGCCACCTACTGCTCGGCAGCAGCGGCTACTAGCTGCTACTCGGCGGCGATGGCTACCACCTGCTGCTCGGCGGCGACGGCTACCACCTGCTGCTCGGCAGCGACGGCTACTGGCTGGACGGATGAGTTTGCACCCTCGACGGTGCGGCGACAAGCGGCGTTCGTGCCCAGAGAAGACGCTTCCGCCTGCTTGGCGACGACCGAGCCATCTGCTGCTGCGCCTTCAACTGGCTTCACCTCCGGATCTTCTCCACGCGTACGCTTCATGGCGGACCAAGGGAAGGAGGTAGCGCAAATGAGGGAGCTTCGGCGCGCGCGACAGGTGTAGATTGGGGTCATGGGACTAGACAGACTAGGGGGAAATGACACGAGCTCATGGAAGAAGAAGGTCGAGGGGGGTTATAAACACCGGACCGTTCGTAGTCCTCAAGTGGACACGTGTGGTAGGCGGGGGGCTACCACGATCTCCACCCTTTTTTCGGTTTCCTTTTTTTTGAAACAGCCACGATCTCCACTTTAGAGCTGCATTGAAAACATGCTCATGGCAGACCTTGATTCCACTGCATGCAAGTGTCGCGGAACTAATTTCTAGCAATGTTAGATCTACTCGAGGGGGGCCCTTGACTCATGGAATTTACTAGCGGTAGGGCCCAGTTGGAAGTGAGATTGAGAGCGCTGCATAAAAATGGGATATGTCTGATGAAAATCAAGTGGCAATAAATTGCAGCGTCCCGTCTACAACTGTGCACTCGATAACCCTGTTGCCCTGTGCATGAGTTGTAGTAGCAGTAGTAGGCTTTTCAGACTTGATTACACTTGACATGACCGCTCGACGACTTTTTCCATGGACGGCATCGTGTTCCTTCCTGTAGAAGTCTCGCGGAGGGAGACGTCCGTGCTGTCTCACGATGTACTGTGAAGGGCATGATGTGTGCAACGATCATCGTTGGATCGCACAGAATCAACGGTTGGTGCGCACGATCCGCATGACAACTGTGACAACCAATCAGGGAATAACAGACAGGGGTGAGCACAGGTTTGAGCTTCTACGAAAGATAGAGAGGGGGGTGGGCAAAACTAAGTAGTACCACATAAAAAAGGGCAAAACTGAGTAGTATAAAAATGGAAAGTGTCTTGTACAATGAAATACATCGTGGAATACATCAAATTATGCCAAGATAGATCCACTAGAGTTCATTGGATGTGTGTTCTTCTCATAAACCACACATGGATCCACTAGTGTCATTGCATGTGTGTTCTTCTAAACAAACCACATAAGGATCCACTAGTGTCATTGCATGTCTGTTCTTTTCATGAACCACACCCATTGTCAGTGCATGTCTGTTCTTTTCATGAACCACACCCAGTATCACTGCATGTCAGTTCTTTTCATGAACCACATAAGGATCCACCAGTGTCATTGCATGTCTGTTCTTTTCATGAATCACGGCTAGAGTCATTGCATGTCTGTTACTTCCATAAACCACATATGGATCCACCTAGTGTGATTGCATGTATGTTCCTCTAAACAAACCACATAAGGATCCACCAGTGTTATTGCGTGTCTATTCTTTTCATGAACCACATCCAGTGTCATTGCATGTGTGTTCTTCTAAACAAACCACATAAGGATCCACTAGTGTCATTGCGTGTCTATTCTTTTCATGAACCACACCTAGTGTCATTGCATGTGTGTTCTTCTAAACAAACCACATAAGTCATTGCATGTTTTTTCTTTTCACGAACCACACCCGGTGTCATTGCATGTCTATTCTTTTCATGAACCATATCTAGAGTCATTGCATGTATGTTCCTCTAAACAAACCACATAAGGATCCACCAGAGTCATTGCATGTCTGTTCTTTTCATGAACCACACCCAGTGTCATTGCATGCATGTTCTTTTCATTAACCATAGGTAGACTCATTGCATGTCTCTTACTTCCATAAACCACACATGGATCCACCGACGTCATTGCATGTCTGTTCTTTTCATGAACCACACCCAATGTCACTACATGTGTATTCTCCTAACAAACCACAAATGGATCCACCAGTGTCATTGCATGTCTATTCTTTTCATGAACCACAGCTAGAGTCCACCAGTGTCATTGGATGTTTGTTCTTCCCATGAACCACACATGGATCCACCACTGCCATTGCCAGTTTGTTCTTTTCATGAATCACAGCTAGAGTCATTGCATGTCTGTTACTTCCATAAACCACATATGGATCCACCTAGTGTGATTGCATGTATGTTCCTCTAAGCAAACCACATAAGGATCCACCAGTGTCATTAGATGTGTGTTCTTCTCATGAACCACACCCAGTCTCATTTCACGAGTGTTCTTCTAAACAAACCACATAAGGATCCACCCGTGTCATTACCTGTCTGTTCTTTTCATGAACCACATAAGGATCCACCAGTGTCATTGCATGTCTGTTCTTTTCATGAATCACAGCTAGAGTAATTGCATGTCTTTTACTTCCATAAACCACATATGGATCCACCTAGTGTGATTGCATGCCTGTTCCTCTAAACAAACCACATAAGGATCCACTAGTGTCATTGCGTGTCTGTTCTTTTCATGAACCACACCTAGTGTCATTGCATGTGTGTTCTTCTAAACAAACCACATAAGGATCCACCAATGTCATTGCCTATCTGTTCTTTTCATGAACCACACCTAGTCTCATTGCATGTGTGTTCTTCTAAACAAACCACATAAGTTATTGCATGTCTGTTCTTTTTTATGAACCACACCCGGTGTCATTGCATGTCTATTCTTTTCATGAACCATATCTAGAGTCATTGCATGTTTGTTCCTCTAAACAAACCACATAAAGATCCACTAGTGTCATTGCATGTTTGTTCTTTTCATGAACCACACTTAGTGTCATTGCATGCGTGTTCTTTTCATTAACCGTACCTAGAGTCATTGCATGTATGTTACTTCCATAAACCACACATGGATCCACAGATATCATTGCATGTCTGTTCTTTTCATGAACCACACCCAGTGTCAGTGCATGTGTGTTCTCCTGACAAACCACATATGGATCCACCAGTGTCATTGCATGTCTGTTCTTTTCATGAACCACAGCTAGAGTCCACCAGTGTCATTGGATGTCTGTTCTTCCCATGAACCACACATGGATCCACCAGTGTCATTGACTGTCTGTTCTTTTCATGAATCACAACTAGAGTCATTGCATGGTTGTTACTTCCATAAACCACATATGGATCCACCTAGTGTGATTGCATGGCTGTTCCTCTAAACAAACCACATAAGGATCCAACAGTGTCATTGGATGTGTGTTCTTCTCATGAACCACACCTAGTGTCATTGCATGTGTGTTCTTCTAAACAAACCACATAAGGATCCACTAGTATCATTGCCCGTCTGTTCTTTTCATGAACCACATAAGGATCCACCAGTGTCATTGCGTGTCTGTTCTTTTCATGAATCACAGCTAGAGTCATTGCATGTCTTTTACTTCCATAAACCACATATGGATCCACCTAGTGTGATTGCATGTCTGTTCCTCTAAACAAACCACATAAGGATCCACCAGTGTCATTGCATGTTTGTTCTTTTCATGAACCACACCCAGTGTCATTGCATGTGTGTTCTTCTAAACAAACCACATAAGGATCCACCAATGTCATTGCCTATATGTTCTTTTCATGAACCACACCTAGTGTCATTGCATGTGTGTTCTTCTAAACAAACCACATAAGTCATTGCATGTCTGTTCTTTTTTATGAACCACACCCGGTGTCATTGCATGTCTATTCTTTTCATGAACCATATCTAGAGTCATTGCATGTTTGTTCCTCTAAACAAACCACATAAAGATCCACTAGTGTCATTGCATGTTTGTTCTTTTCATGAACCACACTTAGTGTCATTGCATGCGTGTTCTTTTCATTAACCGTACCTAGAGTCATTGCATGTATGTTACTTCCATAAACCACACATGGATCCACAGATATCATTGCATGTCTATTCTTTTCATGAACCACACCCAGTATCAGTGCATGTGTGTTCTCCTGACAAACCACATATGGATCCACCAGTGTCATTGCATGTCTGTTCTTTTCATGAACCACAGCTAGAGCCCACCAGTGTCATTGGATGTCTGTTCTTCCCATGAACCACACATGGATCCACTAGTGTCATTGCCTGTCTGTTCTTTTCATGAATCACAGCTATAGAGTCATTGCATGTCTGTTACTTCCATAAACCACATATGGAACCACCTAGTGTGATTGCATGTCTATTCCTCTAAACAAACCCCATAAGGATCCACCAGTGTCATTGGATGTGTGTTCTTCTCATGAATCACACCCAGTGTCATTGCATGTGTGTTGTTCTAAACAAACCACATAAAGGATCCACCAGTGTCATTGCCTCTCTGTTCTTCTTATGAACCACATAAGGATCCACCCGTGTCATTGCATGTCTGTTCTTTTCATGAGTCACAGCTAGAGTCATTGCATGTCTATTACTTCCATAAACCACATATGGATCCACCTAGTGTGATTGCATGTATGTTCCTCTAAACAAACCACATAAGGATCCACCAGTGTCATTGGGTGTCTGTTCTTTTCATGAACCACACCCAGTGTCATTGCATGTGTGTTCTTCTAAACAAACCACACATGTATACACCAGTGTCATTGCCTATCTGTTCTTTTCATGAACCACACCCAGTTTCATTGCATGTGTCTTCTTCTAAACAAACCACATAAGTCGTTGCATGTCTGTTCTTTTCATGAACAACACCCGGTGTCATTGCATGTCTGTTCTTTTCATAAACCATATCTAGAGTCATTGCATGTATGTTCCTCTAAACAAACAACATAAGGATCCACTAGTGTCATTGCATGTCTATTCATTTCATGAACCACACCCAGTGTCATTGCATGCGTGTTCTTTTCATTAACCATAGCTAGATTCATTGCATGTCTCTTACTTCCATAAACCACACATGAATCCACCGATGTCATTGCATGTCTGTTCTTTTCATGAACCACACCCAGTGTCATTGCATGTGTGTTCTCCTGACAAACCACATATGGATCCACCAGTGTCATTGCATGTCTGTTCTTTTCATGAGCCATATCTTGAGTCATTGCATGTCTATTCCTCTAAACAAACCACATAAGGATCCACCAGTGTCATTGCATGTCTGTTCTTTTCATGAACCACACCCAGTGTCATTGCATGCGGGTTCCTTTCATTAAACATAGCTAGAGTCATTGCATGTCTCTTACTTCCATAAACCACACATGAATCCACCGATGTCATTGCATGTCTGTTCCTTTCATGAACCACACCCAGTGTCACTGCATGTGCGTTCTCCTGACAAACCACATATGGATCCACCAGTGTCATTGCATGTCTGTTCTTTTCATGAACCACAGCTAGAGTCCACCAGTGTCATTGGATGTCTGTTCTTCCCATGAACCACACATGGATCCACCAGTGTCATTGCCTGTCTGTTCTTTTCATGAATCACAACTAGAGTCATTGCAT
This sequence comes from Avena eriantha, assembly GCA_910589775.1. Classification (NCBI taxonomy): domain Eukaryota; kingdom Viridiplantae; phylum Streptophyta; class Magnoliopsida; order Poales; family Poaceae; genus Avena; species Avena eriantha. Next base: position 124,323,545 of record OU342742.1, read on the forward strand.
GGTTGTTACTTCCATAAACCACATATGGATCCACCTAGTGTGATTGCATGTCTGTTCCTCTAAACAAACCACATAAGGATCCAACAGTGTCATTGGATGTGTGTTCTTCTCATGAACCACACCCAGTGTCATTGCATGTGTGTTCTTCTAAACAAACCACATAAGGATCCACCAGTATCATTGCCCGTCTGTTCTTTTCATGAACCACATAAGGATCCACCAGTGTCATTGCGTGTCTGTTCTTTTCATGAATCACAGCTAGAGTCATTGCATGTCTTTTACTTCCATAAACCACATATGGATCCACCTAGTGTGATTGCATGTCTGTTCCTCTAAACAAACCACATAAGGATCCACCAGTGTCATTGCATGTTTGTTCTTTTCATGAACCACACCCAGTGTCATTGCATGTGTGTTCTTCTAAACAAACCACATAAGGATCCACCAATGTCATTGCCTATATGTTCTTTTCATGAACCACACCTAGTGTCATTACATGTGTGTTCTTCTAAACAAACCACATAAGTCATTGTATGTCTGTTCTTTTCATGAACCACACCCGGTGTCATTGCATGTCTGTTCTTTTCATGAACCATATCTACAGTCATTGCATGTCTGTTCCTCTAAATAAACCACATAAGGATCCACCAGTGTCATTGCATGTCTGTTCTTTTCATGAACCACACCCAGTTTCATTGCATGCGTGTTCTTTTCATTAACCATAGATAGAGTCATTGCATGTCTGTTACTTCCATAAACCACACATGGATCCACTGATGTCATTGCATGTCTGTTCTTTTCATGAACCACACCCAGTATCACTGCATGTGTGTTCTCCTAACAAGCCACATATGGATCCACTAGTGTTATTGCATGTCTGTTCTTTTCATGAACCACAGCTAGAGTCCACCAGTGTCATTGGATGTCTGTTCCTCCCATGAACCACACATGGATCCACATCGTCATTGCCTGTCTGTTCTTTTCATGAATCATAGCTAGAGTCATTGCATGTTTGTTACTTCCATAAACCACATATGGATCAACCTAGTGTGATTGCATGTCTGTTCCTCTAAACAAACCACATAAGGATCCAAAAGTGGCATTGGATGTGTGTTCTTCTCATGAACCACGCCCAGTGTCATTGCATGTGTGTTCTTCTAAACAAACCACATAAGGATCCACTAGTGTGATTGCATGTCTGTTCTTTTCATGAATCACAGCTAGAGTCATTGCATGTCTTTTACTTCCATAAACCACATATGGATCCACCTAGTGTGATTGCATGTCTGTTCCTCTAAACAAACCACATAAGGATCCACCAGTGTCATTGCGTGTCTGTTCTTTTCATGAACCACACCCAGTGTCATTGCATGTGTGTTCTTCTCACAAACCACACATGGATACACCAGTGTCATTGCATGGGTAGCCGTTAGACCGAGTCTTCTAGAAGGCACGCCCTAACACAGTTGTTCTGCTTGACGATTGTTACATACCGTTCGATTGGGGCGCTTGGACGATTGGGATGGTCTTCGTGAGAGCGATCCGCGAGTAGGCTATTCTGCGGCATGATTGGCCATGCTTGCTTTAGACAAACTGGCAACACCAGGCGCACCCCTGTTGCGAGTGTCACGTCTCACGAGTTCAGTGGGCCACATCCTAGTGTCACGTCCCCATTACTTCTCTTCCTTCCCGTACTTCTCTTCCTTACCCTCGAAGCCACTTTCCCCACTTCACTCCCATCCTGCCGTAGCCGCAAGTCGACGGCGCCTCCATCCTAATCCTCTCTCCAGCAGCCACCCCCCCACCCCTCTCGCCATTGGTTCAAGGGGAGACGACGAGGAAACGGGTCGTGACGACAGGGACGGTGATTTCGATGTGCGTCGTCTCATCTCTATTTCTATCATCTGTGGCCAGTTATCTATTTTTTGAGCTAGATCTAATCTGTTTACTCATGCGCGTATGATGTGTTAGGCCAACCAGACGATGTATGACTCCGACTATCACGGTTTAGAGGATGAAGACAGTCCTCTTGGTATGTAAACATGGATATGTGCCCGCTAAATTTGTAGCCTTTGAAGGACGAAACGCAGGCAGGAGGTTTCTACGGTGTCAAGGACATCATGCAATGATGCAAGGCGGAAGTTGCGGTGTTGTCAAATGGGTAGATCCAGAGTGGCCCAAATCGACGCAGAAAACACTGGACAAACTATGGGAAATGACTATCGAGTTGAAAGAATCTGTATTCAGCTGACTTCTTGACAGTGTTGAGATGAAGCTATGGGAACCAGTTGACAGACCAAGCATAAGCGAGATCTCATGTGGGTGCAAGACAAGGTTATCAAAGTCGAGAAGGAGAGGAACGCGACATTTGCCCTGAAGGCTAGAGCAGAGCAAGAACTGACTCAAGCAAGGAACCATCTCCACCAAGCCAAAGTCCTGCAGTACACAACTATGAGTATTGACAAGTGCATGAGGAAAAATGCAGAGAAACAATTGAAGCTGTGCAAGGAAGATGCTAAAAGGAAGGAGCAGACAATTTGATCCTTGCTCTCGTAGGAAGATGCGCATCGGGCCAACATTAGGAAGATCAAGGAGATGTGTGATAACTAGTTCTATTTAGCTTAAGCTCCGTGCCTTTTTAAGTTGTAATATTTGTACTTGTTGACCTAGCGGTCTGAACTATTGGTCCCGGATTCCAGGGAGGAAAAAAATTGCTCTGACCCCGCATTAATTTGTGGAAGAATTTGTGATTTAGATCAATTGATGCCTCGATTTAGATCTCTGTCCCGGATTGGGAACGTAACCGTGGACCAAACACACCTTTTGTACTAGTGTATTCTGACATTGGTGGTTTGTTTAAATTTAATCTACGTGGATTGTGCCGCATGCAAATGGCACAACCACAATTTATAAAGTGGAAGCACGTACACCCGGTTACTGGAGATCCGGGAGCTTCGCCAGATGCAGGGGATGTAGGAGCAGAGAGGCAGTGAGATAGACGGGCTCAAGATTAGGCTAGAAAGTGGTACCCATTTCCTCCTCATCTGGGCATTATTGGTGAGAACATTGCTGTTTATGTTGCCACGTCGTTGTGCAGCATCTGAAATAAGTTGCTGCTTCATGGAGTGTGGCAGCTTAAATAATTTATTTATGTGCCACTTACATTCCGTCGTATTTGGAGACATCCTGCACCTCAGCAATCGTGGAACCGGTGGATCCTTGTTTTCTGATAGAAGTGGCACAATCACAATTTCGGATTCAACTACTGACTTGGGAGTTTCCAAACCCTAAGTCACGGTACATTTTACTTAGAGAACGTGGGTAGATTGTTTCGCCCAGCAATGTGCCACACACAGAGCAATCAGAATTTAACAGAATTACATATATAGGTTCAAGTTCAACACATTACTATGCATCTTCATTGCCAGCAGCCTTCTTCCACAGCCTGGGGGCCAAGCCTTCACGTCCAATGGCTTCTTCATTTCCTGCCTTCTTCCTCTTCCTCGGTGCCAATTTTCTTAGCTTCACGTACTCTGCATCGCCGGGACAATGGGCACCAGAATCGTGTCCAACATCATCTTTCCACTCAATTTTAATTTCTTCGGGCAGCAAAATGACATCTTTCCACTCGTTTTTAATTTATTCGGGCAGCAAAATGACTGACCCAACAGTCATGTTTCTAAACTTGCGGTGCTTCCTGTCAAAGAAACAAGACTGTTGCATAACTGCCCAATATCTACAGAGTAAATAAAACAAAAATTACAATTAAGCACAAACATGCGAACCCCAAGAGACCTTTGCTTACCAGGAGCTAATTGGGTTCGAGCAACCACCCTGTCCAAGAATAGAAGGGCGACTGTCACATGTTATAGGAACCATGATGCCACGTTCATCACATCCAGTACAGTACATCACATTTCAGCTCAAACATGGCAGCCGAAGCATACCTTTTCATCAACCCAATTAGCTAACTGTCACATGTTATAGGAACCATGATGCCACGTTCATCCATGAAGCTGAACTTTGCAGTCTGCTTTGTCCATAATTCAACATGATTACGTAGAGCAGCAACCATACCAGATATAGTGCAGATCTGCACAGTCGCTTCTTCCATCGTGAAACAATGGTGTCCATACCTCTTGCCCTTAGAGTCGTACCTATAGAGCACTACCGTAACCAGGTAAGGGGGGTCCACGCAGATCCCACTTGATAGAAAACTATGGATAAAATATGTTTGTCAGCGTTGGGCTAAAAAACAATTTGAGGTTCAGTAGCCAGCTAGCAGTTGTAACTAGTGCGAATAGCAAAGAGAAGGGTAGATCACCCGCTTGTAGACAGAACTTCTTCTTTCTTGATACTAGGATCTGCCATCCTCCAAGCTGCTCAGCTCGTCGGCGGCGGAGGCGGGCTAGAGCCTGGCAACGGCGGCTACGGCATGCGCCATTGGAGCTCGGAATCAGCGACTGGGCGCAGCAACTTGGCGCCGGAAGTCAAATGTCCGAAGGGATCGTGCTGCCTAGAGGGTGGATTTCGACTCCGTCGGTGCTAGGGGAATGCTGGGGATGGATTTGTGAAATTGGTCAACGCATCCAATCCACTTAGCTGCTCGATTTGCCTAAGAGGTTGCCGCATTGGCGCCCGCGTCACGGACAGATGACCGACATGAGTGTCCTGACCGTCTACTTCACGAGGCAGTTTAACGGAATGTTTGAATTTGGCAGGGGTGAGATGAGTTTGCCTCGAAATGGCCCCTCTCAGTAGTTGGCGGCCCAACTTTTCGAAACACAGTAATTTCAGGCAACTTAGGTACCGCCATGCGTTGGCCTGCGAAATTTGGTACCGCAGATGAACAAGCCCCTTTTTAGGGCCCTCTAGTGTCAATGCCATATCAACTACTGTAGAGAGACGGACACCCCCCTAAGCCACTTTGATTTGTGGACTAGTCTCGTGAATCACCACGTGAGGTCGGTTGGGGGCCGCTTCATCAAACAGTGTCACGATATGAACAATAACACTAAAGAGGGTAGCAACTAGAGAATCAATGCCCACATATTGCTATGTGTTCTATTCGTACGACATGTCTACCTATAGACCCGCTCTGATACCACTATTGGGTTCCGTAGCACAAAACAAAAAATTTCTATCTACTCGAACACTAATACCAGGATCTATACTATATAGACATAAGTAACGGAGAAGGAATACATTATTCGTACCTTTGTAGACAGAGGCACGCCTTACGCAGGAAGGCGTATATTGATGAAGACGAGCAGCACCCCAAATGTGGTGCCTCCGAAGTTCGTCAGACGTCCGGTGTAGGAGACGTCAACCAGACTCCCATCCAGCCGAGCAGCGGAAGAAGTAGATGCCGGATCGCCTGATCACACGACGGTAGTGTGAAGGTGGAGAACTCAACTACGAGGTCCTCCCCAATATTTCAGGGAAGTCCTTAACAGATGAGAGATAGAGAATGAGAGGAATGGGTGAATCCAAAGGGGGAGGGGGACCCCTTTATATAGTGGGAGGGGGGACACCACCCAGGGGCCAGGCGGTGTGGGACTAATCCCACACCCGTCGGCCACCTAAGGGCAGCCGCCGGCCCTAGGTGGGCCCCACTGGGGCGGCCCACCAACCCTAGGCCGGCCCCCACTCTCTATGTGCCTTGCCCTATTAGGCCTCCATTCGGGTGAGCCCCATTAGCAATATGGAGCCTTTTAAAATAAAATAAAATATATATATTTAATATTAATTCTCCAATTAACATTCAAATACACATGTTATATTATTCCTTCACTCCGGAACAACTTCCGGACCCCTTACGATCTCCATCGGATGTTACCGAAACTATTCCGGTTTCTCTCTCTCTCTCTCTATTTCTCATACGATACCTCATCTACCCTAAGTGTCCCTAACCTTAAGCGTGACATCCTTGGGTTCGGAAACACTCCGAACATGATAGAGACCACTCTCATATCAATGATCAACAGAGGGACCTGGATGGCCATGTGACCCCCGTGCGTTTCACGAATAGAATCGCTCGAACCATGAGATAGTCGTTCCCCATTCCCTTTGTCTTTCGATACCTAATTCATCCGAGACTTGATCTTTGGTATCTCCATACCTTAGTTCGATCTCATTAACGATGAACTTGTTTTCTCGTTCTCATGTCGTTGCATTCCATGACCTAGTCACATGCTTGCAAGCTTCATCAATGCAACGTCACCGAGATGGCCACATGTATCTGTCCGTTACATGGACTAGACAAATCCTGGTCTTGATATGTACTCCTCTACGCATCCCTTCGGAAAACCTGAGTGGCACCTTTTTGATCACCTTGTTACGAGATGATTCTTGATAACCATCTAAGCTTCTTCCGGAATGGTGATTTGCATTACCTCACAGTCAAAGGATCAAGTTGCGAGGTTCTCTGTGTTTTATCATCAATGGTGAACTTTGTAACTAGATCTCATTAAGATATAACGGTTGGATGTTTGTCTATCATATTATTCAACTAATAACATGACCTCATTGTCAGTTGGCATAAATGCCCATGATCTTGAAACTTAGACCATCCTCATGACCAATGAACTAGTTCACTAGAGGTAACTAGAGACACGGTTTGTTTACATACCACACGTGTATTAACGTTTCGTATTAACACAGTTATAGCACAGTATGGAACGTATTATGAACATATAGGAGATATATCAAATAATACACTTTATTATTTGCCTCTAGGGCATAACTCCTTCAGAACTATCCCGTGGAAAGTTGTGTTGGTTGGGGTTAGGTTTGTCATGGACCAGTTCATGAACTCCTCTAGGGCATAACTCCTTCAGAACTAGAGCCTTTTTACAACGCTCAGAAAGATTTGGATGATATGTTACTTGAAATATTTTAAAGCGTGAATATTCCCTTGTGCGCTAATGTTTTGAATGCAAGAAATCTTGTTGAAAGTGCCAATGATGAAGATGACAAAAGCCTAAGGTTGGGGATGTCCATGCATCCCAAAGAAAAGGGGATAGAAGAGCAAAATGAACAAGTGAAGGAAGAATGGAATAGCTACCAATCTTCTATTCACAAGAAGGTTAGTTTAAGGTTTCTGCAAAAAAAATAAAGTTTGGAAAAGTAAATGAGAAGAAAGAGCCATGGAGAAGTTGGGGTCGACCTTGAGCATGTGTTGTTCATTCCAATGGAACCATTGCAATGCCTATTTCATTTAAACTTTTCCCATAGTAAAAACAAAATAAAAATAGTGTCTCTTTTGTAATATATTAGCTTCTTGAATAAAATGGTTTCCAATAATTACTATAGTTTGCATCATAGGAGAAAATATTATATCATTTGTTTGGAGAACTAACCATTTTGTAGGCATTGAAGTATCATGAAGATGAAAATATGTCTTTGTTTGAGATGAGTAACATGATATTATGAGGAAGAAGTATAGGAAAATAACTAGCAACAACACAAGCTTGGGGATGGCCATGCATCCCGTTCTTCTTTCAAGTGATTTCAAGTAATATCATTTCAAACTCATGTTTTATTTTTATCATTATGATCTCGTTGGTATGTTTGTGGAAACCATGCTTTTATGTGCCATTTTGGTTTATAACTTTCTTCTCTGTTATAATAGGTTTTTTAGCTTATGTTTACATGTTCCGAGAATAAAGTAGCAAGTAGAACCCATTTTGGATGCTAGAAAGTTGTTAGAACACATGTAGTAGCAAATTTCTGCACTACACTGTTTAGCAGAAAAATTCCCTGATTTTTATATAACTCCGATACCTCATATTTATACTGTAGTTGCAAACTTTCAACCTCTATAGGCACAAAAATTGGCCAAAATTCCTGACATTTCTAGGTGGTCTAAATAAATTCGTTTTGCTGCCTCTGAAAATCTAGACAAATTCTATCCACTAGTGTTTGAGCCATTCCTTTGGGTCCCAAAATGATTTCCCATGAGTCTTTTGATATGCTAGGAATGTGTAGGACACTATATGCTTTCTGGGCTATTGAGTAATTTTTTTGTATTTGATATATATGGTAGCTACTATCATATCCTTGTACCACTAATGTCACCCCATAGAAAAGAAAATGGGAGAAAGTTTAGTGTTAAAGTTTTTGACAAGGAATGGAGAAACACCACACCAAGAGCTATCCAAGAATGGTGCAGACCCTAACCTTGGGGATGCCCAAGGCACCCCACTGGACCTATCAAACTCTAGGTTTGCAAACCTCTAAACTTTGTTTTTTGAGCAACATAGAATGATCATAGAAACTTGGAGGTGTTATGTTTAGTTTTGCTTGATATGCCTGGAAATAGATAGGACCACCATGATAGATATTTTGCATGCTTAGGAAAGAGCTACTGAAATAAACTTTCACATGAATGAATGCCATGTTCGATTGAGTGCCTTGCTTGAAATAGAAAAGGGGAAAAAACAATCTATGCATGTTATTGCTTCTAGTTGGATTGTTCACATTCTTTATGGAGTGATAACTTACAAGTGTATCATCTAGTGCTAGTTCTTATATTTAACATAAATGGTACTCAATGATTATTTTGTCTTCTATTAATGAACTAGTACCATGGGCACTTTTTGCATTCTTGGAGAACGTCGAACGATTACTATTGCAAGCCCCACCATATTGGTACAACCTCCTTTAGCACCACAAACTTAGCTTTTATATAGGAAACACCTACCCAAATAGCTCAAGCTATATCCCAAAGTATACTATCATGTGTGAGTCATTATTTAGCTTCCAAATACTATTATTATGGGTATGGGTAACATGGAGAAGTTAGTCGTGGGGTGACCACGAACTCATTGGGCATAGAGTACCACTTCCCAAGAAGCAATAAGGGTATGAGTAGCTTCTCCCCCTCCTTGGCGGCTGCCAAGGAGGAGTATTTTCGTGGCTATGGGTGTATGCTTACAAAAATATGGTTTCCCCTCAATATATATAGGTGGAGATGCAATCTAGGCAATGGGATGGATGCTCCTTTGATCCAAGATCTCTTGGGCACCTCTAGAACATTCCTAAGGCTCCGCTATGTTGTTTGGGAGCTCCTTGTGTCGTGACTTTGCCGAATCCATCAAGTACAGAAAGAGTTGAAGTCAATCACGTCACAAACTCTCGAAATCCCGAAACTGCTTCTGTACCCTTCAGTAATTCGGGACTAAAAGTCACGTCCGTACTCCGATTGAGGAAAATATTATGTCTACGATCATCAGCGTAAGATTCCCCCAAACGTTTATTTTTTGACGTTTTCCATTTGACGCCATCTTTAGGGACTGATGTGGAAATCTGCGAAAACTGTTCTCTAGGGACATATTTCAGGAAACTTCGAATTTTACCATAATGACCGGTTTTCTTCCATATTCGCATATTTCCTACACAAAAAAGTATGAAAGAACAACTTGTGCACGTTTGCAACTATTAGTGTTAGTCCCAATAAATATGATAAAATAATAAGATAATGGGGATTTTTGCACAATAAACTACAATGTTCATGGATGCATTTTACATGCATTAGGCAGCCATCTTGGAGCTCTTCGACACTCGCGGGGCTCTGTGACGACAGAGGTGCGGCGCCGGCGGAGGTGCGTTGAGGAGGTCGCAGCTGTCCTAGTGGTGTCCGGCGCTCGCGGGGCTCTGCTCCTGCATGATATGAAGAATTGGCATCCACGAAGCTGCGCAAGAATTTTTTTGTTGCAGCATGAAAGCATTTTCTTGTTCTCACTCTTCTGATTTTGTTTGAAGCAGATGAGACTCGTGAAATTCCATTGCAGTCTCAAACTAGTTCCAATACAATTTCTACCTATTTTCATATTTTCAATCTAGTTTGATGCAACTTGCAGGGAATAATTGAAACAGGTCATATTTGGTATATCAACACGGAAAGTTCCAATAATGTTTCAATGTGATTGAGATATTCTCCCTGATATTGTTTCTCAATTCCTACTATTGTAATATATCTTGTTCTTTTTTCTTTTGAAACGGTTGTAGAATCTAACATGAATTTTTTGAACATATGTGAAACAAAATGAAACCAATGTTAAAACACTTGTATGAACAATTCGAGCCTCCTTTAATTTGTGAGACTAACATGAAAAAATTGTAACCGATGTGAAAAAGTGAAACATATGTGAAACTATTCCTATGATTTTGTGAAACTGGTGTGAAAATATGAAATTGAATGTGAAAAAAGAAAAACACATATGAAACAAAATAAGATTGGTGAAATGATTTCACTTTGAGGATAGTTTCAATCTAATTCCGGTAGGTTTAAATCTTGTTTCACATGTTTTACTCTAGTGTCACAAGGTTTTCAATCTTGTTTCACTTGGGGTTAAAGAAACCTGAGTTGTTTTCATAAATTGATACACGAAAGTTATAAATAAATTCATAAATTCTAATCAAGTTTCATAAATTCCAATCTGGTTTCATAAACTCTAATCGTGTTTCACATTTTCAGTCATGTTTACAATTTTCTATCACGTTTCACAATTTCAGTCCCGTTCCACAAAATTTAATCATGTTTCATAATTTTGCAATTTTAGTCGCGTTCGCAAAATTTGAGCCGTGTTTCACAAAATTCTAGTCTCGTTTCACAAAATTACAGTCATGTTTTATAATTTCATGTTTTAGTCCCATTTCACAAATTGAAACTAGTTTCAATAATTTTTATATTTGGTTAAAAAATATGGTTTGAATTTATAATAATCTCGTCTCCATATGATTTTATAAATTATCATTTTTTTTCTATCCATGTCCGACCACATTCTGGAGAGAAGCAGCAAAGAAAATCTGAGATCTCACGGAAACGTACATGAACAATAATTGATTACTTGATCAGTGTCGGTTAATAAGGGAAATTTAATTAGCCAATCCCACAGAAGATGTCCACCCGCACAAGACATGCAGATCAACGACATGCAAAAGAAATCAGTTTCCAACTGCATGCAGCGCAATAAAAGGAGGGTAAATTGGAGCAATAAAGAGCAACTGTCCCGCACGCCGAGCGGCAGCAACCGACCCGCGTCTCAGACTAGTCACAATGGGGCAGACTAGTTTGGGCGTGGATCTAAAAGCAGCACCGTGCGGGCGATGCGACGGCGGCATGTACTGTTGGAATCGCCGCGTTCATGTTGACCTTTCCTGCTTCCCCAAATGCGGGTTAGGCTGGATCGGGCAGTAGCAAATGAAGCTTTCTCGGCTGCTTTTGATGATTGCTTTATGGAAAATATAATTACTACAACGTCAGATCATTTTGCTATCCTGATACGGTTACAGAATTCTGGTGTATTATGTGACAGGAAACCAGTCCAGTCCGGGTTTCGCTTCGAAGCGGATGGTTGCGAGCTCCTGATTACCGTGATACACTGGAGAGGGTGTGGGCTGAGGCACGGGATGGGCCACAGTCATTACACACGACCTGGAATTGCCTGCATACGGCGGCTTCATCCCTCCAGGAATGGAGTAGGGTGAGCTTTGGTTCAGTTCGGCGTGAGATACATAAGTTGAAGCGCCAGCTGAAGTCAATCCGAGGGAGGCCAGCTAATAACATAGGAAATAAAAAGCTAGCTCTCTAGAACGTCGGCTTTGTGAGCTTTTTGAGCGAGAAGAGGTAATGGCAAGGCAACGCTCACGTGTTGAGTGGCTGAAGGAAGGCGATCGAAATACGGCGTTTTTTCCATGCACGTGCTACAGCTCGACGTCGCAACAATAAAATGCGTGCTCTAGTTTGCCCTGACGGTTCCGTTGTGACGAGTTAGATGAGATCAAAGATGGGACCTACAAAGGCCCCTGGCCCGGACGGCTTCCCCGCCCTTTTTTTTATCAAACTCATTGGGATGTGCTGAAAGAGGACATTTGCTCAGCTGTTCGGGGCTTATTGATGGGTGAAGATATCCCTGAAGGTTTTTGTGACTCCGTAATTGTGTTGATTCCCAAGATGTCGCACCCAGATAATCTCAAGAACTTCAGGCCCATCAGTTTATGTAACATGTTGTACAAAATTGCATCAAAGGTATTGGCTAATCGTCTTAAGTTAATCTTGCCAGTGGTGATTTCTGAACATCAAAGTGCTTTCGTTCCCGGCAGATTAATAACAGATAATGCCCTGATTGCTTATGAGTGCCTACGTACGATCAAGAGACAGAATGCTAAACGTCCATACTTTGCACTCAAGATCGATATGATGAAGGCCTACGACCGTGTAGAGTGGAGTTATTTACATGGTTGTCTATTGAAGTTGGGTTTCTCTCCAGATTGGATATCTTCGGTCATGAGGTGTGTAACCAATGTAAGATATGCAGTTCGTGTCAATGGAGAGCTAACTTTACCAGTTGTTCCTTCAAGAGGAATTCGACAAGGGGATCCGATTAGTCCCTACCTCTTCTTGCTTTGTACTGAAGGGTTGTCTAGTTTGCTGTTTCATAAGGAGAATGTGGGGGCGCTACAAGGTGTCCGTAACGGTCATGATGGCCCACCCATTTCCCACCTCCTCTTCGCAGACGATAGCATCTTCTTCGCTCGGAGTGATGCCAGGAGTGTAGTGGCACTAAAGGAAACTCTTATGTCTTATTGTGATGGATCTGGTCAGAAGATCAATGTTCATAAATCATTGGTCTTTTTTGGATCAAGATGTAATGATCAGGTCAAGCAGCAAGTTATGAACCAGCTCGGAGTGTCCAATGAGGCATTGCAAGATAAATACCTTGGCATGCCTACGGATATTGGGAGATCTCCAACTGGTCAATTTAAGTTCCTTGTGGACAAAGCATGGAGGCACATGAATGGATGGTCGAGCCGACCGATGTCACGGTCAGAGAAAGAAACGCTGCTGAAGGCAATCATTCAAGCTATACCGACATTCATCATGAGCTGCTTTCAAATTCCTGTCTCAATTTGTGAAGCCCTCTGGAAGGCGATTGTTGATCATTGGTAGGGAGTTGAGGCAGGGAAGAAAAAGATGCACTGGAAGAGTTGGGACTGGCTGTCGACACCCAAAAACTTAGGCGGCATGGGATTTAGGCATCTCGTGTTGTTCAACCAAGCCATGCTTGGCCGACAGTGCTGGAAGCTTCTTACCGAGCCAACCTCTTTGTGTGCTAAGGTGCTCAAAGGACGTTACTTCCCTCAGTGTGATGTCTAGGATGCGCCGCTACCTCGATCCTCGTCGTTCACCTGGCGGAGTATCTGTTTTGGGATACAGTTAGTAAAGCAAGGGGTTCGGTGGAGTGTTGGAGACGGGAAAAGAATTAAGGTGCTGACTGACAAATGGATACCTAATGTAAACCCATGTACGCTTCGGACCCTGACGCCAATCCCAATTGGCGCAACCGTGGATTGTCTACTCAGTGATGACCATGGTTCATGGGACGCGGGGGGTGGTGCGTGCCGTTTTTGAAGACGACGTTGCGAACCGGGTTCTTGAAATCCCTATCAGTCGGCGGGGTGGAGATGACTTTATTTCTTGGCCCTTCACAAAATATGGTGTGTACTCAGTCCGATCTGCCTATCATCTAGCTAGGGAGGAGAAATTCTTCATTAACCGAAGTAAGCAGGGAGGTGGAGCACACTCGTGCTTGCAGGACGAGAACCTGCTATGGAAAAAACTCTGGGCAATCAAAGCGCCGGGCAAAATGAAAATTAACCTGTGGCGTTTTGTCCATGACTGTCTACCATCTGCTGTTCAACTTTGCTGTAGGCACATTCCAGCGGCCATGGCTTGTTTTGTCTGTGCACAGGAGGAGACATCTGCATATACGTTCTTATTCTGTCAGTTTGCTTAGGAAGTGTGGCGGGAGATAAAATCCTTGTATGGGTTCAAGCTGCGCCGGAATTTTTTCACAAATCCAAAATCTTGAGTCTTTGATTTCCTGGCTAGATCGACAGAGAGGGAGTGCATGGTGCTTACAGTGGTGATATGGCACCTGTGGTTGGCCAGAAACAGTGTACGTAATGGTGAAAGTATGAAGCCACCGCAGACGGTTGTAGAACAAAGCAAAGCATATGTCGATATGATTGAACAGCATTTGTTTTCGCCGGATACTTCAAATAGATGTGAGACCAGATCTTCTGCACCTAGATGGTCTCCGCCGCCTGAAGGAACGGTGTTTGTTAATGTGGATGCTGCTCTCTTTACATCTTCGCGTCAGATGGGAATTGGCATTGTGATCCGAAGCCACACTGGTGAGTGCTTGATTGCTTGCAGCGAGCTCTTGATGGAGGTCACAACGCCGGAATTGGCTAAAGCGCTGGCTCTTCGACGCGCTGTATCCCTTGCTGGGGGCGAAGGTTTCGACAAACTGATGGTTGTCTCTGATTGTTTGTCATTAATTCAGAGAATCAACTCTTCAGAGATGCACATAAGTCCCATTGGCGTGGTCGTGCAGGATATCAAGTTTCTGGTGACCAATTTCCTTGCAGTATCTTTTTCTCATATTTTCCGTGAGTCTAATATTGCGGCACATACTCTAGCTCGCTCAGTGGAGCATTTTGTTTCGATTTGTTTTAGGAATTCTATCCCGGATTGTATCCGGCAGACTTTTGTAATGATTTGCCTTGATCAATAAAGTGCCGTACTTGTATCAAAAAAAAATGCGCCACCTCAATCAAGATTCACATGCATAACATCTCCTTCAAACGGCTGCTGGATGGCGAGTACTCTGAGTTCAATAGGTTGTCCCTCAAAAGATGTACTATCATCAACGACCCGTGGTACCTTGGACTCTCGCTGCCTGCGCTTGTGTGTGCTCAAGCATGACATCACTGTCCACTCAGCATCGCTCCAGGAGCTTGTCCTTGAAACCTATACTGAATGTCGCAGCACTAACATTGTTATCCCGATGCTCAAGGGAATTAAAAATGGAAGTCCATGCTGACAAGGACATCGATCGACATATCTATCTATCTCGGCACCACCACCAATGGTGGAGAAAGTCTCATGGGGGCGCTCATATACAGGGTTGCCCACTGTGTTTGGTTTTTGGCACCTTTAGAGAGGCGTGGGTCGTTGCTCACAGAAAAACACCTCTCCAAAATCTGAGCTCAGAGGAGGCGATGATCACAAACAAGTTCCCTCAAAATCTCTCGGAGCCTCAGTAAGTTGTGGACATGTGCGCCTCAGTACGCTTCCTCTCCTGCTTAATTTACTAAGTTTACCAAGTAAATCTGTTTTATGTGTGACATCCTGCCATGTTTTTTGTAGGATCCTTCAAATGCGGAACTGAACTTTGCACAAGAAAGAGACATAAGCCTCGAAGCACTGGGACATGTGTTTCATCTCTTTAACGTCCTCCTCCGGGTTCTTAGTGGTTAGAAAATACTTAAGATCATCCTACTGAAGTCCATGAAGTCTGAGATAATTCTTCCATCTACTCGTAAAACACAATTTATCTCTGAGTGTTGAGTTAGCATAAATAAAATGATACACTGTAATTCTCTTCATGCTTTAGGTGGCACAAGCATACTGATGGAATTGTCCTTGTGATTCTCCCGCAACTTGGAGAAGCCGAAGCATCTCCATGGCTGACCTAGAAGAAGTGGAAGTCAAAGGCGTAAAAGGAGAGGACCATGAGCTCAATTTCATAAGTTAAGTGGGAAATGGGATCAAATCATATGGCTATGGAGGTTGCACCGTATCCTTCCGTGGATTTCCATGTCTATGTCTGAGGAAGATTGGCTACATGCATATGTTCTTCATGCTACTAGATTACATCATATGCTATTGAGAATGTCTACAACATCTACTTGGGGTATCCTTCAGTGACTTTCATGTCTATGCTTCTGGTAGACTGGCGCTCCATGCTTGTTCATACTGCTCCTAGACTCAACATGATTTTATTTTTGTCTGCAAGAATATCTGATATGCAACTGTAACTGTTATCTTTTTCTGCTATTTTCATTACCTGTTGCCTGTAAATATTCGACTAAGAAAATATAGTATTTCTACCCCTTTTCCCAGGCTTTGCATTTGTATTTCTCACAGTGAAAATTGGATCTATTCATCAATCGAGCAGCAATAACTTATGTACTGACTAACTGATTATGCTCTCGAGTGACCTAGAGTTTATAGACAATGCATGCTGATGTGTTATATGCAGCAATAGCATCCAAATCAAGAAGTATATGTTGGGCCATGTCCCTTCACATGGAATTGTGTTGGTACCTCCACATCAGCCCGTGAAAGTCCAACATGTTTCAACCGTTAATCGATGCTCGTATCCAACGGCTGGGGTGCTCCTTGGGAGAGAAGTAGAAAAGAAAACTCTAGCCACCCTTGGTGGCTGTGTGAGTGACTCAATCAGAGTGTGAGCTGAGCAAGCAAGCCATCGTGGCTGCTGCTGTGAGAGAGTGAGAGAACACAAGAACACCACAACCTAGTGAGAAGAAAGGAAGAAGGAGAGGTGATTTTTATCTAGATTTCTGAGATCTGACCGGTCTATCTTCAAACTAGTGTTTTGAGGCTCAAAGATGCTTGGATTGGCTCCAAACTTGGTGATCTCGTTCCTTGCTTTGAGCAATGCAATCTGGTTAGCTGGTTTGAGATTTGTGTCAGTGTAGCTTCAGATTTGGAAGCGGTTTTTGTCAGTTCGGACTGCTGCAGTTTCAGCATAGAGCAGTTTTGGTAGACGAACATATTGGGCAGGCAAACGGTATCCGATTGAGCTGAAATTTGGCGTGTATGTTGGGTACTCGTATGTCAGCTTGTCTACCAAGTTTGGTGCTGATTGGATCTGCGGTTTAAGAGCAGTTTGCTGATTACCGAAGAGCACAAAAGCTGAGATACTCTGCTTTGCTGTAATCCTTCTCTCAAGTGGTTGTTGTTGTTGGCGGTTGGCAACATGCTGAGTGTGTTGTATATCTCTATATGTTTTAGATAAGACTCTATACCCAGATTGCTCATAGTGAAGCTCGCGTGAACTGGTTGGTCCACATCCGTGGTTTTTTCCTCCTCACCTTGAGGAGGTTTTTCCACATAAATCCTTGTGTAACCTATGCATGTGCTCGTTGTTTTATTTCCTCTGCATATCTGTTGATTGAAACTATCCTCGAAGGTTCACCGCAGGCAGTTGGTGGGTTGTGTGTTTATCTCCTCCCCCAAAAAAGTGGTATTAGAGCTGAGGTTCGGTTTTGTATTCAGTTTTAGAGCAATATTTGTTTTGGGCCGATTGCATTTTCTTGTGGTGAAAGATGGAAGTGAATACCAATAGAATGATTTCTTTAAATGGTACAAATTATCAAACTTGGAAGATTAAGATGAAGGACTTGTTATATGTGAAGGATTACTGGATGTCGGTGTTCTCCACTAAGATGCCTAGTGATATGAAAGAAGATCAATGGGAGGTACTTCATCTCCAAGCTTGTGGGTTCATTCGACAATGGGTGGATGATAATGTTTTGAACCATATCATTTAGGAGACACATGCACGTACCTTATGGCAGACATTGGAGGAGCTGTATTCCCGCAAAGAAGGTCCCAACAAGATATTCTTGATCAAGAAATTGATGCGTTTGAGGTACAAAGAGGGCACTCCAATTGCAGATCATGTAAATAAATTTCTGAGCATTATAAATCAGCTATCTTCAGTGGGAATTACATTTCAAGATGAAGTGCGAGCCTTGCTGCTACTTGGCTCATTACCAGACACTTGGGAGACCTTTAAGGTCACTGTATGCAATTCAACACCAAATGGAGTTGTCACTTGGAACCTTGTGAAGACCAAGGTACTAAATGAAGAGTCCAGAAAAATTGCTAATAAGGACAGTCCATCCTCATATTCTGAAATGTTAGTGACCGTGTCATGAGGGAGAAGCAAGAGTAAAGGTCCGAGTAAGGGAGGAGAAAGAAGTAGAAGCAAATCAAGAGGCAAAGATAAGTATGCTGGTATTATATGCCATCACTGCCATGAGAAGGGTCACATCAAGTGGCATTATGAACAATGGAAGAAAGACAAAAAGAAAAAGAGGAAAATTCAGAAACAAACCGACAGTGACAGTGACAGTGAGGGAGGCCAGATTGCTGTTGTTGAGGAGATCATGTTTCTCATGCATGAAGAACATGATGGCAGTAGTGTATCCACCATTGAGGAGAGGATCACTGTAGTTTCTGATGATACCATCAGCCTTGCAGATGGTGATGAGATTACTTGGATTTCGGACACGGTGCTACCATACATGCTACATCTCGTGGAGAGCTCTTCACCAACTACAAAGCGGGTGATTTTGGTGTTGTGAAGATGGGAAATAATGATCTAGCAAAAACCATTGGAAGAGGAGATGTGCACTTGGATACTGAAAATGGTACGACACTAGTCCTCAAGTCGGTGAGGCATGATGAGGCCCTTCGACTCATCATTATCTCAGTTGGATTGCTCGATAGAGTTGGGTACTTGAGCAGATTTGAAAATACACGGTACAAGCTCACCAAAGGAAATCTCATTGTTGTTAAAGGTAACATGGTTTCAGTTGTGTATCATGTTCATGCTAAGCTTTCTGCAGCTTATGTCAATGCATTGCATAAAGAGGATATATGTGCCTTATTTCACAAGAGACTTGGGCACATGAGTGAGAAGGGGATGGCGGTGCTAGTGAAGAAAAATTGTTGAAAGGTGTGAAGGGTGTTCACATCAAGAAATGTTCAGATTGTCTAGCTGGGAAGCAACACTGAGTTGTGTTCAATAGTCAACCTCCTCACAAGAAGCCCGAGGTGCTGGACTTGATAAATTACGATGTTTGTAAAATGTCGATGAGGTCATTGGGTGGAGAAAAGTACTTTGTCACATTTATTGATGACTTTTCCAGGAAAGTTTGGGTCTATGTTTTGAAGAACAAACATCAAGTACTAAGTGTATTCAAGCAATTCCAAGTCTCAGTTTAGAGAGAAACTGAGAAAAATATCAAGTGCATTTGCACTGATAATGGGGGAGAGTATATTGGCCCATTTGATGCCTATTGCAAGGAGCAGGGAATTAGGCACCAATTTACTCCTCTCAAGACACCACGACTGAATGGTCTTTCTGAGAGGATGAACGGGACAATTGTTGAGAGAGTTAGATGCTTGCTATCGAGTGCAAAGCTGCCTAAACATTATTGGGGTGAGGCTTTGTCAACTGAAGTTTATCTTATCAATCTCTCACCAAGTTATCCATTGCAGGGAGATGTTCCAAACCGGGTCTTTTATGACAAGGACGTCTCGTATGAGCACCTGAAGGTTTTTGGGTGCAAGGCCTTTGTTCATATCCCTCGAGATGAAAGGTCAAAGCTTGATTCAAAGACACAACTGTGTATATTTCTTGGCTATGGAGGTGACCAGTTCGGCTATAAGTGTTGTGATCCAATAGCAAGGAAGTTTGTGATAAGTCGTGATGTTGTGTTTGTTGAAGACCAAACATTGAGGATATTATGAAGACAAAGGTGCAGGTTCCGAAGCAAGTTCCGGTACAAGTTCCTCCTCGAAATTAGTAGCAAGACAAATCTAATTCTGACCCAGTTCCCGCAGATTTGGGTGAAGAAGAAGTTGACGATGATGATGCAGAAGGTGTGCAAGGTGATGCACATAGTGGTACAAGTGAGGATGCTCCCCAGAAGCAAGAGTATGATGCTGAAGGAGATGATCATGATCAGCAAGCACCTGAACCAGATAGTCCACCAGCTACTCCACTCAGATGGTCCAACCGAGGCCGTGTTCCTTACACTAGGTATGATTCATACCAATATGTGGTGTTATTGTCTGATGGTCTAGAACCTGAGTGCTTTCAAGATGCAATGAAAGATGAGAACAAGAACGAGTGGAATAAGGCTATGCAAGAAGAAATGGATTCCTTGCATAAGAATCATACTTATGAGCTGGTGAAGTTTCCCAAGGGCAAGAAAGTTCTAAAGAACAAGTGGGTCTACAGAATCAAGTAAGAAGATCACACATCACATAAGTTACAAGGCCAGGCTAGTTGTAAAAGGATTCATCCAGAGAAAAGGTATTGACTTTGATGAAATATTTTCTCCGGTGGTAAAAAGTGACATAAATCCGAATGATCCTTGGCATGGCAGCAAGTCTCAACTTGGAGGTTGAGCAAATGGATGTGAAGACAACTTTCCTTCATGGAGAATTGGAGGAAGAAATCTATATGGAACAGCATGAGGGGTTTCTTCTTAAGGGCAAAGAAGACTATGTGTGCAAATTGAAGAAAAATCTCTATGGTCTGAAACAAGCACCGAGACAATGGTACATGAAGTTTGAATCTGTCATGGGGAAGCAAGGATACAAGAGGTGTAGCTCAGACCATTGTGTATTTATTCAGAGGTTCTCATGTGATGATTTTATCATGTTATTGCTCTATGTTGATGATATCTTGATTGTTGGCAAGAATGTCTCTAGGATTCCTAGATTAAAGAAAGAGCTGAGCAAAAAAATTGCCATGAAAGACTTGGGTCCAGCAAAGTGTATTCTCGGCATGAGAATTGAGAGAGATAGAAAATCCAACAAGTTGTACTTGTCTCAAGAGAAATATATTGAGAAGGTACTTCACAAGTTCAAGATGGACAAGGTAAAGGAAGTGAGTTGTCCATTTTCAGCTCATTTCAAGTTGAGTAAAAAGTAATGTCCCTCCAATGAAGAGATGGAAATGAAATGTAAAAAGTTCCTTGTGCTTCAACTGTTGGGAGTTTGATGTATGCTATGGTGTGCACATGGTCTGACATTGTTCAAGCGGTTAGTACTGTGAGCAGATTTATATCCAATCTAGGAAGACCACATTGGGAAGCCATGTAGTGGATTTTCAGGTATCTCCGGGGTAGAACTAATATGAAGCTTTTCTTTGGTGGTAGTGAGCCCAAGCTGATTGCATATTCAGATTCAGACTTGCTGGAGATGTTGATGGAATGAACTCTACTTCAGGTTATTTGATTACCCATTCAGGGGGAGCAGTGGCATGGCAAAGCAGGTTGCAAAAGTGTGTGGCATTGAACACAAGTGAGGACGAGTTCATCGCAGTAATTGAGGCAATCAAGGAGCTATTGTGGCTACAATGATTGGCTTGTGAGCTTCGTTTTGAGCAAAAAAAGTATGTGTTGTTTTGTGATAACCAAAGTGCCATTCACCTGAGTAAGAATGCAAGTTTTCGTTCGAGGTCGAAGCATATTGATGTGCACTATCATTGGATTCGAGATGTGCTGAATTCCAAGGAAAAGCAAATTGAGAAGTGTTGGCGCGTGGTTGACGTGGGAGATTCTTCTTCTTCAGTCCCCAGCAATGGCGCTAGAAAAAAGCTTGATGTCTACGCACTTCTATTCTTGTAGGCAGTTGTTGGGCCTCCAAGTGCAGAGGTTTGTAGAACAGCAGCAAGTTTTCCCTTAAGTGGATCACCCAAGTTTTATCGAACTCAGGGAGGAAGTGGTCAAAGGTATCCCCTCTCAAGCAACCCTGCAATCAAGATACAAGAAGTCTCTTGTGTCCCCAACACAACCAATACACTTGTCAGGTCTATAGGTGCACTAGTTCGGCGAAGACATAGTGAAATACAAGTGGTATAGATAATTATAAGTGGTAACGGTGATAGAAGATAGCTTCATGGTGTGGAAAAGAATAAAGTAAAACTGAAATAAAGATGGAAGCAAGCAAACATGTAACAGATCTAATTGTAAACGGTGTTTTCACGCTTAGAAACAAGGCCTAGGGATCATACTTTCACTAGTGAACACTCTCATATAAATATCTTCTCTTTATGATACTACTCTTAACTACTCTCCGGTTGGACACTCAAATCGATGCTAGGGCTATAACAGCACACCTCAAAGTAAGCCTTTCCCATCTAAATAACTCCACACTATCACCTTGAGCACTAGATGGTTCAAACAAACACCACAATTTCATAAAGACATCCAACTCCAAATATAACTCATAACAAGTATTTGTAATCTCTAGCCTAAGTGCCACCATGGTGTGCACGCTGTCACTTTGACACACATGGGGAGAGCAGAGATTCATTAAAGCACTTGAGTAGCAAAGTAGATCTACTTGATTACAAAGCTCATGATCACAATATGATCATGCATAGAGAAAGAGATGAACACATAGCTATCGATAGAACCCATAGCCTCGAGAGAGAACTACTCCCTCCTCATCATGGGAATCAGCAATGGTGATGGAGATGGTGGTGGAGATCGATGGAGATGGCTCCGGGGGCACTTCCCCGTCCCGGCAGTGTGCCGGAATAGAGACTTTCTGTCCCCCGAATCTCCCCTTCAGTGACGGCGGTGCTGCGGAACTTTTCGTGGCTGGAGGCTTGACGATTTAGGGTTTATGCATCGGGAGGCTCTTATTGGCGAGAGGGGAGACCGAGGGGGTGCCGGAGGGGCCCACACCACCCCCTGGCACGGCCTGGCCTGGCCCACGCCACCAGGTGGTGTGGCCACCCTCTGGCCCTTCTCCGTCTCGTATTCTGGCTCCAAGTGTCCCCCGGTAAAATTATAACTTTGGCTTTTGTCCCGTCCAATTCCGAGAATATTCATTTTCTGACTTCCTAGAACCAAAAACAGCAGAAAACAGCCAGCTGACACTGTGGCTCTTGTTAATAGGTTAGTCCAAGAAATCATATGAAAAGTACTCCAAAGTATGGACAAAACATAAGAAAGTAGACAAAACCAAGAATGGAACATCAAAAATTATAGATACATTTGCAATGTATCAACATCCCCAAGCTTAACTCCTGCTTGCCTCGAGTACGTAAGTGATAAAAAGAAAGAATAATTTTTGAGGTGACATGCACCATCATAAACTTGATCAAAGTATTTATAAAGAATTCGAAGCTGGGATCATAGTACTTCAATCATAAAATGAAAGACAAAGTTCTAGCAATAAGACAAATAAACTATGATGCAACATGAAAAGGCACAAACAAAAGATTCATGAATAACAATGCTTTGCAAAACGCTGGTTTGTTTCACATAAAGAAAACATAGCATAATAGTATTGATGGCTCTGTGTATGGCGCCAGAAAAATGCTGGAGCGGGTTAATGTAGAGCTCGTTAGGAACCCCAAGAGGAAGGTAGGATGAGCACAGCAGCAAGTTTCCCTCAGTATGAAACCAAGGTTTAATCGAACCAGTAGGAGCAAGGAAACACCCCAAAGGTGTTAATAGCTAAGCTTTGGCAGGGCACACTACTGGTGCTAGTAGCAACGTGGAGACCTGCACAACTCAACCACAGAACTTTGTCCCCAACTTGCGATGAGGTTTTCAATCTCACCGTGTTTTGCGGAAAACAAAGGATTAAACGTATCAAATGGAAAGAACTAAAAGTTTGCAGAAAGTAAACACAAAACATTAAAAGATTGTAGATTGTATATAAAAGACAAGGACCGGGATCCATAGTTCACTAGAGGTGGCTCTCCTTAAGATAGATAACATGCTAGGTGAACAAATTACAGCGGGGCAATTGACAAACATCGAGAAAGCAATACATGCATATACTAATCACCTTGACTCCTTTGGAACTTGATTGGGCATTACAACATTATATATAGACCGCCATCCAACTGCATCTATGACTAATAATCCACCTTTAGGTTATCATCCAAACCCCCTCCAGTATTAAGTTGCAAGCAACAGATTATTGCTTTATGAACTGCGTGTAAAGTAAACAATACGATTGTTCTATGAACAAAGGATTGTTGTTTTCTCCCTAGTAGCAACAACACATCTAGTACCTTAGAGATTTCTGTCACTTCCCCAGATTACCAGAGGCATGAACCCACTATCGAGCGTAAATACTAACTCTTGGAGTTTCTAGCATCTACTTGGCCAAGATATCTACTAACAACGGAAAGCATGCAAGATCACAAATAACAAAGACATGATAGAATCAATAATCAATCTGAAATAGCATCTCAATATCCATCGGATCCCCGCAAACACAACATGCAGAATTACAAATAGATGATCTTGATCATGAACGGAGCTCACAAGATCAAAACATGAAAGCACAAAGGAGGAGAACCACCCATCTAGCTACTACATGGATCCATAGTCCAAGGATGAACTACTCACGCATCACACCGGAGGCTTGCATGGTGATGAAGAAGGCCTCCAGGGTGAATTCCCCTCTTCGGCAGGGTGCCGGGAAGAGCTTCAGATCCCTCCCGATCTAGGGATGGAGATGATGGCGGCTACAGACTCTTTCGTGGATTTTTGATCGGGCACTTAGGGTTTTCGTCCCGAGGGCAGCTTATAGGCGGAAGGGGAGGCCGAGGGGGTGCCGGAGGCCGCCACACCACCCCCTGGCGCGGGCCAAGCTGGACCGCGCGGCCAGGTGGTGTGGTGACCCCCTGGCCCCTCTCTGTCTCGTATTCTGGCATCTGATGACTTCTGGAAAAATAGGAACTTTGGCTTTTATTCCGTCCAATTCTGAGAATATTCATCTTTTGACTTTCCTGGAACCAAAAACAGCAGAAAACAGGTAGCTGGCACTATGGCTCTTGTTAATAGGTTAGTCCAAGAAATCATATGAAAAGTACTTCAAAGTGTGGACAAAACACATGAAAGTGGATAAAACCAAGCATGGAACATCAAAAATTATAGATACATTTGCAATGTATCACCATCCCCAAGCATAACTCCTGCTCGTCCTCGAGTAGGTAAGTGATAAAAAGAAAGAATAATTTTTGAGGTGACATGCACCATCAAAGACTTGATCAAAGTATTTGTAAAACATTCAAAGCTGGGATCATAGTACTTCAATCATAACATGAAAGACAAAGTTCTAGCAATAAGACAAAGAAACTATGATGCAACATGAAAAGGCACAAACAAAAGATTCATGAATAACAATGCTTTGCAAGATGTTTGTTTGTTTTACATAAAGAAAACATAGCATAATAGTATTCATCTTGTCCCTCAATAGAGTAGCAAATATAAATGCATATGACACATTCGAAGTTCATAAGAGTGACTAGATACAAATAGTTTAAAACAAGAAATATCAAGTTATGCATCAATCAACTAGTCTTGGGACAATGCACATAGACCTAAAATTGGCCACTATGCTCTCAAAGTAGGTGCATAAAGATAGAAGGTGGAGACTCAATATAATGGTGGAAGAAAGGCCTTTTTATAAAAGGAAGTAGGGATTCAAGTCTCATAAAGAGCTTCCATAAATTATGGTACTTATAGCTTTCAACTTTCATTGCCCCTATCATAAGCATCTTGAAGTGATTAAGGTTAAAGTGAACAAACTATGGTGTACATGCTTGATGAAGTATAAGTTAGAAATCTCATGTCCCTTGTATACGAGGGCCGCTCCTCATGCTACTCAAGTTTTTTCACCGGTAAGTTCTTGTCATTATAAGTACATGTGTATCATAGAGAACCGCCAACGGGGTACCCCTTGCCCGATGATACGGAAGAATCCCCATATCAAAATGACAAGGCAAGCAGACAACGAGCATCTCAGCATTCTTCTTATTTACCATGAGAATATGGTTTTTTTTCCTCTCTTTCCTCTTTTCATAATCACTTTTTTTCTTTTCTCTTTTTTCTCAATATAGGACTCTTTTTTTATAAGAAGAATGCTTCATAGACAACTCATTATGGTTATGCTACAGGTTTCCACCATGTCAGCATGGATTAGACCAGCGGCCCAGGCGTTTCTCTAACACATATACATAACCCCATGGACTTACAAGCTCCCCTTTCATTTCACACCGACGACATCCATATAAAAAAGAGCATGATATCGACTAGGTACAAGTACCAAGTGCAAGGTTGAAAGCATGGTTCTGCTAATTCCCAACAAATAAGTGCAAGCATATACACCATAGAGGACACAATGGTTAAATTTATTAAGGGCAAGTAAAGTAAAGTGTGCCATCAAGTTCGTGAGAGCTTTAATCACTAGTTTTCTCATAACAACTTTAATTTGGAAGGTAAACAAAAGCATGAAATACTTGGAATAGCATAAGCTAATAGGTAGGTATGGTGGACTCTATGGAATAACTTGGTTTAGGTAGTTGGATGCATGAGTGGAAACTCATACTTTGTTGTGGAGGCTAGCAAAAGACTAGGAGCGACAAACTAAGAGAGCAATAATGGCCATAATCATGCAGAGCGACAAAACATCATTGATCAAAGCATAAAGTGATACTACAAGTTGAAAACTAAAGGATCATAAAGACTATTGTGACTTGAGCTAGTCATAACATGGGGTGAGCATGTGCCAAGTCAACGCAAATAAAGCATCAAATGAGAATACCACTATACTATGCTTTAATATGCTAAAACAACGCATGATTCATCCAAGGCACATTAAGCAATCTCATTTGTTTATAACAAGCCATGCTACAGCAAAGAATACTAAGAATAAAGCCAAAACAATATCAAGCATGGCATGACAAAGCATAGGCCACCCTAAAAAACGAGCTCTTTTTACCACATAAGCATGAACTTTCCTACTCTTTTCCAAACCAAAACAAACTATTTGAAAACCAATGTAAGAAAGAGGGGGTCCAACCAATTTATTCAGAAAATTAAGAAAACAAAGAAAACGAAAAACCAAAACGAAAATGAAAAAGAAGACGCTCCAAGAACAACACAACTGTGCATGAAACAATAAAAATGAAGCGTTTGGAAGAAACTTGGGAATTTTATTGATGAAGAAGGGGATGCCTTGGGCATCCCCAAGCTTTGACGCTTGTACTTCTTGGATATTTCTTGGGATGACACGCATGGCCTAAAGCTTGAGCTTTAGTTCATCCTTCATCTCATTACTCATTCCTTCCATACACCTACGATTTTTCCTTCATACAAAACTTCTCACAATCTTTATTAGCAACATTAGTGCACTCAAGATAATAGGTCTTTAGGGTCATTTCCAACACCAATAAAACTTCCATTAAAACACTAGCTACTGTAGCACTTCCCTCAAAAAGCTCAATTCCCCGAAAGAACTCAAAAAGGAACCAACAAGAAGCAAATGCAGAAAATGGCAGAAATCTGTCAAAACAGACCAGAAGGTAAAGACAAAAATTTTCGAAGACCTTCTTTTGCTCAAATCAAAAAGTGTTGAACTAATGAAAGTTAGATAACAACCTGGGGCAGAAGCAAAAAAATTCACGCCTCAAAAGGACGTACAGAGATTTTACACGAATTTTACGGTGAAGCACAGAAATCTGTTTCGGGACAACAACTTTCCCAATCATTACTTCTCTGTCATTAGAGGTTACTCTTGGCACAAAAAGCAAATAAAAAGGATAAGGAGCGGTTATTACTGAAGTAATAACTTCCAAGACTCATCTAAAACTTTTGGGTTATCTCCCAATAAGTACTTTTCTTTAATGCCTTTAAGTTAAGCTTGATAGTTTGACAAGATGCTCACATAAGAAATATGAATTGAAGTAAAAGAGAGCATCAAGAAGCAAATTGAAAACACATTTAAGTCTAACCCACTTCCTATGCATAGGAATCTTGTAAAGAAACAAGTCATGAAAGCACAAAGCAACAAGCATAGTAAAGCAAAATAAGTGCAACTTCAAGACTTTCAACATAAAGAGGGGAAACTTAATATTATTGAGATGCATAAAACCATGTTTCCCTCTCTCATAATAACTTTCAGTAGCATCATGAATAAAAGTAACAGTATAACTATCACAAGAAACATTCTTATCATGAGCCACATGCATAAAAGAATTAATACTCCCCACATAAACATAGTAATTCTTATTGATTGTAATGGGAGCAAATTCAACAAAATAGCTATCATTATTATTTTCATCACCATAATCATCAAATATAGGAGGCATATTGTAATAATAATTAATTTCCTCCTCAATAGTAGGTGGAATGAAAATATCATACTCATCATTGTAGTCATCATATATTGTAGGCATAGTATCATCAAAGTAAATTTTCTCCTCCGTGCTTGGGGGACTAAAAATATCATACTCATCAAAACCGGCTTCCCCAAGCTTAGACTTTTCCATAGCATTAGAAATAATGGTGTTCAAAGAATTCATACTAATAACATTGCTATTAGCATGCAAATAAAGTTCCATAGGTTTTTTAATTTTCTCTTCAAACACTTCATGTCCTAACTCAAGATAAATACTATAAAGCTCTCTAATTTTGTTGTTGTTTTCCATTAAGCCTAACTAGTGAAAACAAGAAACAAAAAGACAAAATTGCAGAATCTAAAGGAAATAACTTCGAGCACTCACACCGAAGGATGTGAGTACCTTTTACCTTACCTCCCCAGAAACGGCGCCAGCAAATACTTGCTAGCGAGTGGTTGACGTGGGAGCTTCTTCTTCTTCAGTCCCCGACAATGGTGCCAGAAAATAGCTTGATGTCTATGCACTTCTATTCTTGTAGACACATGTTGGGCCTCCAAGTGAGAGGTTTGTAGAACATCAGAAAGTTTTCCCTTAAGTGGATCACCCAAGGTTTATCGAACTCAGGGAGGAAGTGGTCAAAGGTATCCCCTCTCAAGCAACCCTGCAATCAAGATACAAGAAGTCTCTTGTGTCCCCAGCACACCCAATACACTTGTCAGGTGTATAGGTGCACTACTTCGGCGAAGAGATAGTGAAATACAAGTGGTATAGATAATTATAAATGGTAACGGTGATAGAAGATAGTTGGATGGCATGGAAAAGACTAAGGTAAAACGGAAATAAAGATGGAAGCAAGCAAACATGTAACAGATCTAATTGCAAATGGTGTTTCAATGCTTAGAAACAAGGCCTAGGGATCATACTTTCACTAGTGAACACTCTCATATAAATATCTTCTCTTTATGATACTACTCTTAACTACTCTCCGGTTGGACACTCTAATCGATGGTAGGGCTATAACAGCACACCTCAAAGTAAGCCTTTCCCATCTAGATAACCCCACACTGTCACCTTGAGCACTAGATGGTTCAAACAAACACCACAATTTCATAAAGACATCCAACTCCAAATATAACTCATAACAAGTATTTGTAATCTCTAACCTAAGTGCCACCATGGTGTGCACGCTGTCACTTTCATACACATGGGAAGAGCAGAGATTCATTAAAGCACTTGAGTAGCAAAGTAGATCTACTTGATTACAAAGCTCATGATCACAATATGATCATGCATAGAGACAGGGATGAACACATATCTACCGATAGAACCCTTAGCCTCGAGAGAGAACTACTCCCTCCTCATCATGGGAATCAGCAATGGTGATGGAGATGGTGGTGGAGATGGCTCCAGGGACACTTCCTTGTCCCGGCAGGGTGCCGGAAAAAAGACTTTCTATCCCCCGAATCTCCCCTTCGGTGACGGCGGCGCTGCGGAACTTTTCGTGACTGGAGGCTTGACGATTTAGGGTTTATGCATCGGGAGGCTCTTATAGGCGAGAGGGGAGACCGAGGGGGTGCCGGAGGGGCCCACACCACCCCCTGGTGCGGCCTGGCCTGGCCCGCGCCACTAGGTGGTGTCGCCACCCTCTGGCCCTTCTCCGTCTCGTATTTTAGCTCCAAGTGTCCCCCGGTAAAATAATAACTTTGGCTTTTGTCCCTTCCAATTCTGAGAATATTCATTTTCTGACTTCCTTGAACCAAAAACAGCAGAAAACAGGCAGCTGGCACTGTGGCTCTTGCTAATAAGTTAGTCCAAGAAATCATATGAAAAGTACTCCAAAGTATGGACAAAACATAAGAAAGTAGATAAAACCAAGCATGGAACATCAAAAATTATAGATACATTTGCAATGTATCAAGAAGGTGCACACAGATGACATTGGGGCTGATATGTTGACCAAGGTGGTGACAAGAGGAAAGCTGAAGGTATGCCGTCGGCTCGTCGGCATGACTGCCGGTTGGCAATGAGACCCACCATGATATCAGGAGGGGGAATTTGTTGGGTCATGTCCCTCCACATGGAGGTGTGTTGGCGGCCCAACATCAGCCCATGAAAGTCTAACATGTTTCAACCATTGATCGATGTTCGTATCCAACGGTTGAGGTGCTCCTTGGGAGAGGAGTAGAAAAAACCCTAGCCACACTTGGTGGCTGTGTGAGTGACTCAATCAGTGTGTGAGCTGAGCAAGCAAGCCATCGTGGCTTCTGCTGCGAGAAGGTGAGAGAACACATGAGAACACCGCAACCTAGTGAGAAGAGAGGAAGAAGAAGGAGAGGTGATTTCTGTCCAGATTTCTGAGATCTGACCAGTCTGTCTTCAAGCTGGTGTTTGGAGGCTCAAAGGTGCTTGGATTGGCTCCAAACTTGGTGAGCTCATTCCTTTATTTGAGCACTTCGATCTGGTTAGCTGGTTTGAGATTTGGGTCAGTGTAGCTTCAGATTTGGAAGCAGTTTGTCAGTTCGGACTGCTGCCGTTTCAACATAGAGCAATTTTGGTAGATGAACAGATTGGGCAGAAAAATTGTATACAATTGAGCTGAAATTTGGCGTGTATGTTGGGTACTCGTATATCAGCTTGTCTACGAAGTTTTCTGCTCATTGAACCTGTGGTTTAAGAGCAATTTGCTGATTACCGAAGAGGACAAAAGTTGAGATACTCTCCTTTGCTATAATCTTTCTATTAAATGGTTGTTGTTGTTGTTGCGGTTGGCAAGATGCTGAGTGTGTTCTATATATCTAGATTTTCTAGAGAAGACTTTGTACCCAGGTTGCTTGTAGTGAAGCTCGCGTGGACCGGTTGGTCCACACCCGTGGTTTATTCCTTGTCACCTTGAGAAGCTTTTTTCACGTAAATCCTTGTGTTACCTGTGCATGTGCTCGTTGTTTTATTTCCGCTGCATATCTGTTGATTGAAACTATCCTCGAAGGTTCACCGCAGGCATGTGGGGGGTTGTGTGTATCTCCTCCCCCAATAGTATATACATGCACTGTTGTATATGATGGCATATTTTTTCACTTTTGCTAATTTATAGCTAGCTGAAAATCAAGTTGCCTATAGGTAGTCTGTAGGGGTTTCTCCATGGTTAATTGTTTGTCGTGATCTAACTCATTCAGCAACTGTAATTTTGATTGAACTATCACTTAGTTCAGTTAAGTGGCATTCATGTGTGGTTATTTCGTCTATTTCATTGTTAAGTATTGATTTTTATGATGAAGTTATAGCGACGATGATGCATTGAGGTGTACTTCAAATGATCCCTAGGAGTCTTCTGATGATGTGATATCACTTATCCATTCCATACTGTCATAGAGGTGTTTTTATGATGAATTTACTGTGATACACGTGGCTGCTGGTCTTTTTGTTGTGTGATCCTGCTGTAACAGGGTACCTTCGATTTTGTTGTTGTATTTATGGGGCTGGAGCTCTCTCATAGAGGTGTTTATATGATTTGGAGTCTCATGTTGCTATTCTTTCTGATTGTTTTGAACAAATTCATTGATTGGAAACTACAGTCAAGGGTGGATTGTTTGAGTGTTCTATGCTCTAGCTACCGATGCAGGGCTCTTGTAGTAAATTTTGTTTCTTTATGTTGCTGATTTTGATGTATTGTTTAGTCAATTCCGGTCTGCTCAAGGTTTGCAAGGTGTTTTTTCTAGCCGATGTGATCTTCAACCTAATGTTGTTGTCATTTGGTTATTTTTCTAGTTTAACGATTATGGTTCAGTCCTAGGAAACCGAGCCTAGTGATGCTTGTGAGCTACGGTAGCACTTGGTATTTTTAAGGGATAATACTTACGTTTATGTAATCCTTCTGTAAACTGGTAAAACATCAATTGTCCTTAAAT
The DNA here is from genome assembly GCA_910589775.1 of Avena eriantha. Classification (NCBI taxonomy): domain Eukaryota; kingdom Viridiplantae; phylum Streptophyta; class Magnoliopsida; order Poales; family Poaceae; genus Avena; species Avena eriantha. The sequence continues at coordinate 124,355,283 of OU342742.1, forward strand.
GTTTTGAGAGATTGTTTTCTTGGAGAAACCATGCTATTTAGGAAGCAATGTTAGGTGGCTGTTTTGGGCGCCGAACACTACTTTTCATGTGAATATTGTTACCTAAAGTAGAAATGGAATGGGGTAATGCTCAATGCTGATGATTTTAATTTGACTATAGGAGTTTCAGTTAAATGGGATCTCTTATACTTTTTTAGTAAGACATAATTATGCTCTATATTCCTCATAAATTGTTATCTATTGGCCAAAAATGCAAGGTTTCTACCTCCTGATAATTCAGACAACTACAGTACGGGAAGCTCTGTTCAAGATTTCCTATCTTATTTTTATCTGTATTTATTGATTCCTTTTCTGTTTGTATTTTCAGTCATAATTCTTCAGCTGTAATTTTATTTCTCTCAGTCTTGTTACTTCTTAATTGTTTAGCCATGATGACTAGCTCTTGAGTTATTTTTTGTCCTTTTCTTCTCGGTCCTTTATTTTAGTTTTGTTCTTCACTTGCTTTTTGTGTGCTCTTCAGTTTAAGAATTATCAATCTTTAATTATTAGTGCTGTACGTTTCATAAACAATATTTCCCTTGTCATTATTTGTCTTATCATGTCAATTATTATTTTATAAAAATGAACAAGTACTTTTAGTCTATTACTTTTTTAAGGGACAACGGGGAGCGAAATGCCCACTTGAATTTTTTTTTCTAAAATTGTACGGTGATACAGCAAGTTACATGGAAAACAGAGGTTGTACGCCCACGAGACATAGTTACTCGCACAACGGGGCACACGACTAGACTATACCTGATGGGGATATACCGATTGGGGTATGCCTACATAGAAGGTTCGACTGGCCCAAAACCATAGCGAGTGAGCCTGTAGGCACGACGACTGAACGAAGACTTCGGATGAAGCCCGACGACTGAAGATGGAGGCCCAACACTCTAGTTAGGCCCAGTTGGATTAGGTCAAATCCTCTGAAACCTAAACTGATTCGGTTGTAATCTGGTAAACCTAGTAACTTGACCCTATATGAACCTCCCTAGGCCTCTCATTGTACCCACGTCCTGTTAGCCACCCCATCCAAGCGACTCGCTTCCTAGTCGCCTAGCTCGCCGATCTTGTAATCCACTCGCCAATAATACAATCTGGCAGGAAATAGGTCTTTACCCTACGGGGGGGCGAACCTGGGTAAACCTTCATGTTTGCTCCCAATCTCGTACCGCGGATGGCGACCCGCTCTTGCCCCCAATCGTATCAATCGCTACCCTTGGTAGCGACTACCGTGGCCATTCCCATGACAGTGGCGCCCACCGTGGGGCTTGGCCAGTCAAGCTTGAGATCTGTGGCGAGACCCTACACTCCAGTCGATCGGCAGATTTCTCCAGATCCTGCCGAGCAGCTACATACCAGCGTCGCGCTCGGTCACCCACGCCGTGGTGACGCCGGTCGGCACCATCAACCTCTTCGTTGGGTTCACGGATGCCGTAGACCTAGTGGAAACGGTGGGATTCATCTCCACCAATGAATTGCCTCCACATAATCTTCTCTCAGAGGAGCAGGTCCGCTCCATCACCCACCTCACCTCCAAATACGTCTCGACAGCCAGCGATGCGGTCGGGAGAGACGCGCCTCTCTGCGATGATGCCGACTCGGTGGCCCCTGCCTCGCCACCGGATCCATCACCGCCGCGTCGCATGAGGAATCCATCACACAAGTCTCCAACACTGAGGATTTCGAGGATCCCTCTTTCCTCGGGATTTTCGACTCCGATTCCGGATAAGAGTCCCCCGATGAGGCGCGAGCCAGATCCAATCGCTACAACGCCATCTACATGGCGAATAGCAGCGCGCCTCCACATCCCTTCACCACGCCCCTCCCGCCGATGGCAATGGTGACGGAGGTCGAAGAATACTGCCAGCAGCTTGAGGCGGCAAAAGCCAAGGAGCAGGCCGAGCGCGAAAAATTTCGCCTCGAGCAAAAAATGGCACGGGAGCTATCGCTCTACCACCAGCGCCCCATCAGGAGTCGCCTCAACCCCTCCGTTCAGGGGCTGTCAAATCCCAAGATTTTGGAAATTGGGACTAGAAAAAATTGCATTTCATTTGCATGGCATTCATGCAAATTTTGGATTGAAAAACACTAGTTTTAAACACCTATGTTGAATTACTAAAAGGCATCTACAAAAGGAATACACATAGATTTGTGAGATCACTATTTTGAAGTAGGCAAATTATTGGCAAAAATGATCTTAGGTTGAACCTCTTATTTTTAGAAAAATTTGAAGACAAAAATCATCTCAATTGGTTCTGCACCACCCCGCTCCTCCGTTTTTCTCCTAGTCTCTTCCCCGTGGTCACCCACGTCGCCTCACCATTTCCCCCCTTCTCAGCGCACCAGACCGCCCGCAATCGCTCGCCGGAGCTCCGCAACTACCGAGCTGCTCCAGCCGTCCGCTGTTGCTGTTCGAGAAGACAAAGCACCACGTCGAGGCCATAATACTCATCGCCGTCCTCGCCTCTGTCTCGTGGCCGTCTCTCCCGTCGGCGTAGATCACCTGAAGCCTCGCCATCGACGATTTCCAAGTGCCACCGTCGTTGTTGACCTCCACATGTCGCCATCGATTGTCAGGATCACCAGAGGTCGTCTGATCCACCATCTGCGCTCGAGATTCGATCCCTGGTCCAAAGGGTTATGAGCCAGTAATACATCACCGTGTGTCCTGCTCCGTCAGCACCATTGCATCAGCAGCCACATCGTCGCCACATTGCGCAGGTAGTGCCTAGTCAGCATGGTCAACTAAAAAATAGCCCTTTCTATTTAAAATTTGTAAGAAAAAATGTTTTAACATGTAAAATGCATATAAAAGATCTAATGCTCCAAAAATAGCAAATGATATACCCCTGGATTCACAAAATTGTATAGAACACTATACTGGACTAAAATTATAAGTTTATAGTATAGATGATGTTTGGCATATTAATGTTGGAGAGATGCCCAAGAGGCAATAATAAAGTGGTTATTATTATATCTTTGTGTTTATGATAAATTTTTACATCCCATGCTATAATTGTATTAATAGGAAACACTAATACTTGTGTGTATTGTAAACATAAAAGAGTCCCTAGTAATAAGCCTCTTGTTGAACTAGCTTGTTGATTAATAGATGATCATGGTTTCCTGATCATGTACATTGGATGTTATTAATAACAAGACCATATCATTAGGATAATGATGTGATGGACATACACCCATAGTAAGCATAGCATAAGCTCAAGTCATTAAGTTCGTTTTTGCTACAAGCTTTCAAATACAAAGTAACCTAATCCTTTGACCATAAGATCATGTTAATCACCATCACCAGATGAGTGCTTTGATGACATCAAACACCGCTTCGTAACTGGGTGGTTATAAAGGTGGCATTATGTATTCTGAAAGTATGTTGAAGCGCATGAATCAAGAATAGGATTTGTTCATCCAAGTGACGAATAGATATGCTCTAGGCCCTCTCGGTGGAATGTCATCCAATTATCTTGCAAGCATGTGACTAGGTCACAAGGGATGTCATATCATGGTATGAGTAAAGAGTACTTATCGGTAACGAGGTAGAACTAGGTATGCAGATACCGATGATCGAAACTTGGATAAGTAGAGTATCGCGTGACAAAGGGAATCAGTATCGTATGTTAATGGTTCTTTCGATCACGAAGTCATCATAGAATAAGTGGGATCCATTATGGATCTTTAGGTCCCGCTATTGGTTATTGATCGGAGAAGTCTCTCGATCATGTCTGCATAGTTCGCGAACTGTAGGGTGACACACTTAAGGTTCGATGTTGTTTAAGTAGATATGGAATATGAGTTGGAGACCAAATGTTGTTCAGAGTCTCGGATTGGATCCAGGACATCACGAGGAGATCCGAAATGGTCCGGATAATAAGATTCATATAATGGAAGTCATTTTCTGGGGTTCAGAAAAGTTCCAGAATTTTGTTTGGAGCTTCTAGAAAGTTTTAGAATGTTCCGGAAGGTTCCAAAGGAGATAAACTTGAATCCCAAGATTATAGGGGATAAGACTTTGGGGAAGGAAACTTGCCCCCTCCCCCAATGCGCCGTCCCTAGGGAAGTGGGGCCAAGGGGGGAACCCTACGCCGCACCCCGCTCTATATAAGGAGGGAGGGGTGGGTGCCTCCCCTTGCCCCTTCCACCCCAAACCCTAGCAGCCACTCTCCTCCTCCTTCCTCCTGCTCTGGTTGAGGCGAAGCCATGCAGGATTTCTCCTCCACCGCCACCACCACGCTGTCGTGCTACTGGGATTCCGAGGGGATCTACTACCTCTGTTGCCCGCTGGAACAGGGAGAGGAAGGTCTACATCGACTCCGTACGTGTGACCGACTGTGGAAGCACTACTGGAACGCAGCGCCGGAAGGATCGTCTACGCGATCTTTAGATCGACAAGTGATCGAATACATCAACCATGATATCCGATCTCGCTAAAGGCTTTGGATATAAAAGGGTTAGTTCTCATCTATCTCTTTGCGCCTATCTCGTAGATTAGATCACTACAAGAGAAAAGAGTTTTTGTGACAAATCACTTTCTCACCGAAAATGCCATTTCCCTCACTAAGTACTCCCTCGTGACGAAAACGTGGCGTCACCAGGGTCGTCACGGAAGCTCCATCACAGATCCTTTTATAGTGACGGAATACAAATTTTCGGCACGCAAGATTGAGCTTCGGTGACGGTCCTTATGGCGTCACCTAAGATAGGTTATTTGTGACAGACCTTCTACGTCACCTAAAATAGGAAAACTTGTCACCGTTTAGCATATTCGTTGACGAAATATGCCATCACGGAAGATTTATGGCATCACGAGGATTCTGGCAGGTGGGACCTGCAATGCTGACGTGGCAGCTGGCAGGTGGGTCCCACCATGATGACGTGGCATCTGACAGGTGGGTATGACGATGCTGACGTGGCAGCTGGCAGGTGGGTCCGACGATGATGACGTGGCAACTGGCAGGTGGGTCTGACGATGCTGACGTGGCAGCTGGCAGGTGGGTCCGACGATGATGACGTGGCAGCTGGGAGGTGGGTCCCCCCACGATGACGTCGCATCTGACAGGTGGGGCCAATGCGATGACGTGTCACCTTCATGTGGGGCCCGTGGAGATGACGTGGCAACTGGTATGTGGGTCCAGCGACGCTGACATGGCAGCATGTAGGTGGGGTCGTCAACACTGACGTGGCGTCTGCATGTGGGGCCCGCGATGATGACGTGTCATTTTTTGGGCCGGCCCATTCGGAACTGCCTTGTGGGCCGGGAGGAATGTGACGCCGTCACCAATTTTTTTGCACGGACAAATTTGATTAAAAATTGAAATTCCACGCAAATTACAAAACAAAATTAAATGGAAGCAAATACTTGAAATGGCAGAAAATTTATAAATATGAATTGTATCACATGCAAACTTTAAAATTCTGGTAGACTGAAACTGCTGTATCAAACTCGAATGACTAAAGGAATAAAAAAACAATGTTTCGGCCCACCCGGCCCATTAGCGCGCAGAGATTTTTGGCCCAAGTCACGGGGACTGGGACTAGGAGTTCTGCGACATCCTCAACAGGTAACTAAGAATGCCATCCATTTCCTTCTGCCTCTTCTCAAATGCCAGACGATTCGCTTCGCTGGACTTTTTCACTGCTTCAAGTTCATCATCCTGCTTCTTTCTCATCTCTTCAAATCTCCTTTCCTTCTCTTGCATCCGTTCCTCCATCTCGCGTTGAACCCTTTCAGCTGCATTCAACGAATCTTGCTCCTGACTTGATAACTTTTCTTCTAAATCACGGATGCGCCCAGCTGAGACGCTAGACCTCTTGGAAGCAGATGAAACTCTGATGCTGGAAAGGAAAATAATTGATCTTGAATTGTTCTGGTCTCTCAGGACTTCTTCAACAATCTCCAGATCAGTTTTGGGAATCCAATCTTCTGGGTGTGGTCCCATTTTCTGAAGCACCATCTCAGTCTACAATAGGATAAAAAAATAGCAAGTCCAGAGTTAGAAGAAATCAAACAATTAGACAAACTAATGAGAAATGCGTAGCACATAAAATAATTTACTTACATAAGCTTCTGCTGATTTCTAGGACATCATACCATCCTTGTTAGTGTGGCTTGCTTTAAAGAAAGCAATCGGGGAGGTATCGACGTCCTCGGTCTTCTGAGATTTCTACAAGAATTATGACACGATGAATTATAAGTGTGTATGGCATGTTCACAAAAAGAAGTAGGTGTTGCATCTGAAGAGTTCGAATACTCACAAGTGCATGGTAATGTGCAACAAAGCTTCTTGAGCCAGTGGTGTGTTTCTTCGTCACAGCATCTCTATTCTTCTTGTTACTCTCGCAGATTTCCTATGTACAGATGCATGAATTTAGTATTCCACAGTACAGTAGTATGTCTACGATAGATGTAGCTGAAACAACAGGAATCGTGTACCTTGTAGTGCTCATCATGCCATATATCAAGAAGCTCTGCCCAGCTTTCCTCGTCTACCTCTTTTGGTTTCAACAATAAAGCTTGCTCGCGGGTTAGATCTTTAACATCTTTCCAATAGACCTTTTTCAGCCTCCAACGTTGTTGGCGAATACCTTTCTGTAAAATGTCGGTGCAAATGTATTTGCCAAGGTCACCACTGCTGTCCATTGCAAATTTTCCCTGCAGATAACATGGAACACAAATTCATATCAGCATCGAATGACAGAATTGTTAAAAAATCATCCACCAATGAGACATTTTATATGGAAAATGAATAAGAGGTTAACGGACTTACAGTTATAGACTTAATGGTTTCCGGAATAGTATCTTTCAGACGACCTTCCTTGTCACCATACTGCTTCCAATGGGTTGCCAGTGGCATCTTGCTGCGTATGTGAATGCCACACTCTGAACTCAGTTTTGCTGCTTGCACAGGATCAGTGGGTCTCCTCATGCTAGGAGTGAAGTTGATCTGCATCTTAGCCCCTCCATTCCTTCTAGACCACTCGTGTACCCCATGCCCCATAGTAGGTTTGCGTACATTACGCTTTTCCTTTAGAGCACCCGTGTCTACAATTGCAACTGAAACCAGTGACAAAACGAGAGTCAAGACTTCAATTGAAAATTTTGCAACTAAACCAGTGAATAAATTGTAAGACGTGCTGTCAATACCTTCCCGTTCGCTGCGGACAAATACATTCTCCTCAGGTGAGTTGCTACCTCTAGAGGTTTGAATTAGCATGGGCGAGGATTCATTTCCATTAGTACCCCCTTCCCCTTCTTTCTGGGTAGGGGTCTCTGTTTCACCATCATCTTGAGTCTCTGCATTTGCTGCTGACCTTGTTACAACATTTGGAGGCACAAAGGTTTTTGAGCACTTCTGCTTCTTTTCTTTTGTAGAACCTTCCGTTACCTGCATTTTAATAGATCAAGCCATAAATATTAAAGCAATCTGTACATATCCTACATGTGAAGGCAGGAGAATGCTGCATTTCTTCACCTTAGAGGAAGATTTAACAACATCATGGTCCTCTTCATCCGGAACAAACACATCATCATCAGTGGGCTCGTGGGCAGGATCAGGTTCATAATTAGGGTCCTCGGTGATATCCTTCTCCTGTGGCTGTGCCTCTTTCCGTGTTGTCACTGCCACCGGTTTCTTAGCAGTACCAAACACAAATTCACGTGCCATCGCCGTGAAATCCAACATTGGCTTGCCATGTTCAATAGCATTCTACTTTAGTGCTTCATACATACGAGACACGTTCTCCTCCATCACTTGTTTCCTAACATTTTGATATGCGTCTACTGTTTTGACTTGAGTAACTGAAAACAATCAAGCAAAGGCAAGTCATGATCATACTCATTAGTACAAACAGAGTTGACAAGATCATTAAAGCAAAAATTATGTGATCCATACTGTAAAATTAACATGCTCACAAAACATTATTCTATTGCCTCCAAATCTCGTATCGTCATTCAGTTAACTGTCTAAACCCTACTGTCAACAAGTTCAGTTAAGTGTCAAGTTCAGTGTATTAGGTATCAAGTTGTTCAGTTGCGTCAGTTAAGACGCCAAGCAGCAGGGTTTATCCAACAAGTTGTGCCCTATTACCTGAACCATTATGCAGGAACAGAAACCTAAATCTAACACATAGTTATAAGATCGGATCATAGGGTGTCATGCTCAACACATTCATGGCATCTGGAACCATGATCTATGAAATTAAAATCCAAGACAAGCACATTGTCGAAGGATTCAGATCATAGGGTGTCACGTTCAACATGTGCTAGGCATCTCGAACCATGTCTATGATCTAAAACCTAGATCTTGCACATAAGCTCCAGCATCTTGACCAACGATCTACACATGTTGATCTACTAGAACTCATGCTTGACTGATCTAGAAAGAGGCATAGACCTAGGGCGGCAGAAAAATGACCTGGGCGTTTACGCTTTTGCTTCGGTGTCGGTGGTAGCACATTCCGGCGTGGTGTGCCGCTTCGAAGACTGCCGGACATGTCGCCCGCCGCAGAGGGGAAATCCGCCGACAACCAACACCTTGCTTGACGGATCTGGGGTCGAGGAAAGTGGCGATGGGGTTCTAGGTGGGCGGTGAACAAGGAACGGAATTAGGGGATGGGTATCCGGGAGGTGGGGGCACGCCGTTTTTAAAGTGTCGTGGGGGCGGCAAATTGTTAGCGCCAAAATGGGCAGGCGGGTGGAAAACAAAAGAGGTGGGAATGAAAATTTTCGATACACAAGTGGAGGGAACGAAAACCATTCATTGTAAATTTGATTGGAAAAAACAGAGGGAACGGAACGGGAGGTTTACAAGCGGGGATTATCTCTAATTACATATTGTAATTAAATAAATCCTAACACATGCACCGGTTTAGGTTTTGCCACTACTTAGACCTCCCGTGCGGAATTTGTAATATGGTTTACAAGCCGGGATTATCTCTAATTCATTGTACTATAAATTTATTTGGCCATGAACCATATTAAATTATTTGAATAAGTCATTTGTTTATATATGAAAAGGAAAACAAAATATGTTCATTCACGTACAACAGTTGGATTACTGAGCAAACAATACCGTTAGTTTCCTTCATTCCACAACTCCAACTTGAAAGCTGAAGCACAATATCACTTAAACAAGTAAACCTCATTGATTCGAAAAACAAACAGAAGAGCAGAATTATTTCACATATTAGATATGTAGCCAACAAAGTTTTCTAACATCCACCAAAAGGTAGGTGATCTCATTAGAATTTACACCCAGAAACTCAGCAAATAGTTTTGCAACTAGGAACAGGGGCGGATCTGCGTGGTCACACCCTGATGCACATGCAATAGGATAGAAAAAGCATTTTTAGTGTTACAAATTAGACTTAAGCATAGTGTATCAGGAAAACTTAAACAGAGTGCATCAGGGTACGTTTAATCTTAGATCCTCTTCCTAGTCTAGGAAGAGGCAGACATGAAAATCTGATAGGGTCAGGACATGGTCTGGACATCCATACTAGCCCTCTGACATCTCCTCCTCCTTGACGGGCATGGTCTGCGTGTCCCTGTCACCGCCACTGCCATCATCGTCGCTGTCATCATCGCTTCTGGTGGCGTACTCCCGGCGGGAGAGCCTACCGCCGTAGATTGTGACGACCAGCTCCCTATTGCCAGCATAGTAGTCGAACGCCAGGATGTTGCCTAGCGAAATAGTGTAGCACTTGACGAACTTGGGCCAGCCCCTGGAGAGGTACAAGCGGCCGTCTCGATGATCGAATACATCTCCACATCGAAGGTCAGCCTGCTGTTACGCTCCCGGACGCGCACAGTATTGGGTTGTCGCCGCTGATGTAATCTTTGAAAGCATGGCGGAGAGAGAGCTTGTCCCACTTGTCCTCGTGAAGGATGCGGATGAACATAAAGTCGGGGTTTGGATATAGCGGCAGATGGGGTGGTGGAGACGGTGACGGCGATGGCGACGGTGACGGCGACGGCGATGGCGATGGCGACAGAGAAGTGGCCCTGCCCTTGCCACTGCCCCTGCCCGTACGACGGCGCCTGTTCTTGACAACGTGCGTTGCACGCGTACGCGTCTGTCCTTCACGTCCCCTGCTCGCCGTCGCCTTGGCACCCCTGAGCATGGACACTGGTGTAGGCGACAAATCATTTATTCTTCTAAATATGAAGACGAAACCCTCTTGGTTACGCCACCCTTCTGAATGCGCTTTCTTCGAGTATATGAGAACAGCTTGTCCCTCTTCTAGATTTGTGCTCTATACGAAACACTTCCACCCATCTGGATCGAAGAAGAGGCGATCATCCTTTTCTATCTTGAAGTCGATGGGGGTGATCTCCTCTTTAGGAAGACACACTCCAGTTGAGCCTTCCTCACAGATTTGTAGAGGATTAACAACCTTGTTAGGCAATTTCTGATCAATACAAAACAAGATATATAAGTTAGTAAGTCGATGTCATAAACCACATAGACAAATTGCATACACGCATGGCAACAAAAAAGAATTAAAAGAAAGTTATATGAATGTACCATGTGGTACAGCTTAAGCTTCGTCTTGGTCAAGCGGGTTACGAATGGCAACCCGACATTTTTGCCCATGTTCGATTGAAGTTCTAGCAGATGCTCTTGCTCACTCTCAGTAAGCCGGCATCTTTGGGCGATGAGTGGTCCGAGATCGCGCTTCTGCGAAGATGCTCCTGCCATGTTAAAGAATGGGCTGCGCATACAAATTTACCACACATTAACAAATGGTAAAAGTGTAGGAAACACATTATAGGTATTACAACGTCACAACAACGTATTTCATCACAACAATACAAATATTGTTTCTGTAAATACTTGCAAGTTATTTCAATGCTACAAGCACTAGTCATAGCATAGGAAAGTTCCAGACTCCTATTCTGTCAGATATAAGTTCTCTAAGAACTACCTTTGCTGTGTTGGATTTTAGAAACATCGTAAGTACTACATTAGTTCTTGCCATATATAGTAGCTAGATGGCCGATCTTTTTTGGGAGACTAGGAAGTTTAGGCCTATTTCTTATAGAAACAGATCATAGCTAGTAATTATGTTCTGTTTTAGTCACCAGAATATAATGCTTCAGCGATTTAGCACATCAGAGATGGCAAGTTAGTGTAGGTTCTTCCATTTCCGATGTTGTGGTTGCATGTGGTACAGCCGACCCCAAAACTGTCCCTCTATGCATCATGTAGTTGTACTTTCTAGGCATGTGTTTCTGGTTCATTGTCATTCATGCTCTGGACCTTGCTTACTGCGAGTTGTTTCCTTGCAACAAGGAAAACAGCCAGGTGGTATTTTCTACACATGAACATCCATCCATAATTCCGGCATCGACAAATTCTTAAGACATGTCATGCCTAACTAATTTATTATCTATATATGTGTGTGTCCAAACAAGTTCCATTTTTCATATCAAGATGTAGCTAACTAAACTTGTTATGTTTGATGGAGAGAATGAATGTGATGTGGTCATCTTGGTCATGGTAGAATGATGCATTATTGTGCACCAAGGAAATGGACCACCACCAAACTTCACTTTGAATCTCTGGCTTGTCAGTATTGTACATTAGATTTACTTTTTCATGCCTGATGTGCTAAGTTATAGCTATAGTGTATTCCTACCTATTAGGAAAACATTTATTCACAAGTGTTATCTGTTGCTCACCCTTGGCTAAGATTTTCAAGAAGTGGCACATGTTCTAACATGTTCTAGTTTCTCTTATTTGTAGGCACACAACGATGCAGCTGAAAGCCGTGCGGAAATGGCGGACGAGAACGCTAACAATGACAACATCATTGATCAAGCTGTGTTGATATAATGAGCAAACAAGTGTATTTGTGGATACATTGATCTTTATTCATGTTGTAGTTGATAATTATTTTGAAAATATCATATTTTATTTACATTATGTAATTGAATTTTGAAGCCAAATGTGTTGTTGATTTCACAATTGGCTTAAAATGGCAGCCAAACAGAAGCTGTAAATCATTTCATTTCAGAATTCTAGGTGGCAGCCAAACATAAAAATTCATTAAGGAATTTAAATTCCATCCAAATGAAGTGACATGGGGATTTCATTTCATTTAATTTCAACCAAATGAAATGAATGCATAGGAGCCAAATGAGCCCTAATATATTTTCCTACACATGCATTGTAGAGTTCAGACCTTATGCAATGTTTCCTTCTAGTAGTGTTTGATTCATGGGATTGTAATGTGCTGGAATTATTCCAGTAGGTACACTAGTGTATTTTCATGGGAAATCTAGCTTCAGCACATAGCTCGTGGAAAACCCTACTGGACAAACAATGCAGACATTATTTCAGTGGGCAGCACAAGTAAATCCAACATGATTGGGCTCACCTTTAGCGCGGAGCAAGGTTGCGGAGATGCGGTCAACGTCGACGGGCCGGCATCGCGGTGGTCTGGCCGGAGTCGATGCGGATGTGCACGTCGTTACGGGCGGCGGATGCGTTGCGGAGATGCGCGGCGGCATGGCTGTGGAGAAGCGCGGTGGCGGGGTTGCAGAAATACGGTCGTCGGTGGCTGGACGATCCTGACGGAGGCGATGCGGACGGCCACGGCGGTTCGGAGATGCGGCGGCGATGCGGAGATGCGGATGGAGAGGACCAGTTTGGGGAAAGTACGAGAAGGGGCTAGGATATCTGCAGGGATAGATTTTTCCCCAATTAGGTAAACTATTATTTGTACTAACATTGGTGCATGTTGGACCCACTTATACTAACATTGGTGCATGTGGGACCCACTTATCAATGTTTAAAATAGCGGGCTATTTGATTTAGCGGCGCCGATTTTAAAAGCTATCAAAAGCTATAGCGCGCTATGCCCATTTGGCGGGTTTGCTAAATAATGATTTTTTTTTAAAAAGAGAAGTACATATTGGTATATATATCAATAATTTACAAATATTTGACAGTTTTACAGATCAATGCTCTGATCAACTCACTTATAACAGGTTTGACAGTGCATAGTGCATATTACATAGTGAAAATTTGAAACGGAGCCACTTATACTAGCATTGGTGCATGTGGGACCCAATGGCATCTGTGGTTCCTGTTTGGCTGAGTTTGGGCAAAATTTGACCCTGATGACACATGTGGGTCCAGTTACACTAGCATCGGTGCATGCGAGTACCGATGGCATATGTGGTTATAGTCTGAGTGAGTTTGGACAAAAGTTTAACTGAAATTGTGCTTAAGTTGACCCTGATGACACATGTGGGTCCACATACACTAGCATTGGTGCATGTGGGCCCAATGGCATCTATGGGTTCTATGTTGACTCATATCGCCGCAAAAGTTGACCCTGATGACACATGTGGGTCCACTTAGCTAACATTGGTGCATGTGGGACCCTATGGCATCTGTGGGTCCAGTTTGACTAAGATTGGGCTTAAGCTGACCCTGATGACACATGTGGGCCCACATAGCTAGCAGCGGTGCATGTGGGACCCTATGGCATCTGTGGGTCCAATTTGACTAAGATTGGGCTTAAGTTGACCCTGATGACACATGTGGGCCCACATAGCTAGCAGCGGTGCATGTGGGACCCTATGGCATCTGTGGGTCCAGTTTGACTAAGATTGGGCTTAAGTTGACCCCGATGACACACGTGGGTCCACATACACTAGCATTGGTGCATGTGGGCCCAATGGCATCTATGGGTTCTACGTTGACTCATATCGCCGCAAAAGTTGACCCTGATGACACATGTAGGTCCACTTAGCTAACATTGGTACATGTGGGACCCATGGCATATGTGGGTCCAGTTTGACTAAGATTGGGCTTAAGTTGACCCTGATGACACATGTGGGCCCACATAGCTAGCAGCGGTGCATGTGGGACCCTATGGCATCTGCGGGTCCAATTTGACTAAGATTGGGCTTAAGTTGATCCTGATGACACGTGTGGGCCCACTTACACTAGCAATGGTGCATGTGGGACCTAATGGCATATCTGGTTTCAGTTTGACTGAGATTGGGCAAAAGTTGATCCCGATGACAAATGTGGGTCCAATAACACTAGCTTAAAATAACTTTGTAATGCTTGCGTTTACAATTCTAGACTTTCATCAAGGCAAGTTTATATCTGTTGACAATCATATTCCTTTGAACTAGTATAGCCAGTGCACAAACACAACTGAACACACATATAACATTACATACATATGTTTGCTAGCTCATGGTACTTTAGGAAACAAGCATACTAAAGTAGTTCAACTTAGAAAGTAAAAAACAAAAAAGTACCACGATTTGTACTACATAAACAACATACAACATCACGAATATAAATGGTTATAGTCTAGTAACGTGCATTAATTCCAGTCGGTTGCGTTGGAGGCGGTGGGGTCGGTGGCTTTGTCGCCCCAGGCAGTGGTGGTGGTGTCGCCCCAGCCAGCGGTGGTGGTATTGCCCCAGCCAGTGGTGTCGTTCTGCTCGCCGTCCTGGTCATCTTTGCCCGCTTCCCGTTTACATTTGGCGACATGCACCACCTCTCCATCCGCCTCTTCCGCTCCCCAGACCGCCTGCTGCTCTTCCTAGATCTCCCTCGCCTGTTCCCTTTCAGCCTGCTGCATTGCATCATCCTGCTCGTCATCTGCATCACTCTGGTCTGCAGCAGCTGCCACCTCGGCCGCAGCTTTTGCCGCCTCGGCCTTAGCTGCTGCCGCCTTTTCTGCTGCATTAATTGCAGCCTTGCGAGTCCCCCGGTCTAGCCCGTCCCTTGCGGTAATGAGCCTACGATACAGCTCGTAGGCAACATACCCGTCTCTTGCTGCATACTCTAGGTTCATCGCGGAAAGTGGCTTGTTGTCCCATACTTCGTGGCCATCCTTCAGGAGTGCCTTGCAATTCCCGAGATCTCTGTCAATGATGATCACTATTAGAGATAACATCCCGTCCCTGTCATACGGCTGATTCCAATGGAACCGTTCTTCGGTCTTAAACATGTCTTGGATGTCGATGTGGTACTGTTCTGTAATGGTGATATCCTCATGTGCAAGCTTCTCTTTATCACTCCTGATGTCCACGCTAGCGAAAGTGATCCCCTTTTCCTGAAGGAACTCTGCCAGTTTCGGACAAGGCTCCCTTCTCCTACAGTATAAATGCAAATTAAGACATGACAATAATTTGGATGATGTACAATTATTTGATGATAATGTTAAACAAGGTAATTGCATAACCGTACCATTAGGCCATGTACAACACCCACATATCATGCATAATACTTGAACTAACATGTCTAAGTATTTGAAATAAACTAGTGCAAGCAATGTATTTGCATTGGCTAATTATACATGATCTCAAATGGAAAATAAAAATATGCACATAACCAATTTCGGACAAGGCTCCCTTCTCCTGCAGTATAGATGCAAACTATGACATGACAATAATTTGGATGGTGTACAATTATTTGATGACAACGTTGAACAAGGAAATTGCGAAACCGTGCTATTAGGCCACGTACAACGCCCGTAGATCATGCATAATACTTGATCTAACAAAATCCACAAGGACTTAAACCTATAGGAATTAAACAATGCACATAGGAAAAATTTCTAAGGATCAAAATCCTCCAAAATTCATATGAGATTCCTTTGAATCAAACAAGCCCTGCATCAAAGGAGGCCTGATGTGAAAACGTTCGTGCAGGGTACAATCCTATGAATCAAACATGTGCTGATGGAAAAAACATAGGGATTGAATCCTGTACAAACCCGTAGGAAATCCTTTGAATCAAAGGAGGCCTGAAATAGAAATGCCCATCCTTAGTACGTATATTACCTGCAGTAGTGGAACACAAGGACAGTCTCCTTCAGGGCTATCTGGACGATGGCGAGCTTTTGTGACGGAGCTTCGTCCCGCCTATTCCTTGTGTACTCGAGGTCGAGTCCGAGGAACTTGTAAGTCTCTTTCTCGAGTAATTGCTCGAACTTCTCTAGCATGTGATTCAAGTAGTTCACATCGTTGGTGTACACCACCTCCATAATCTTCGTGCCATAGGCACAGATGGGCTTGATGTCAACCGTGGTTTTCCCGTCATCGAGGATGTCTCCATAGGGATCCATGGATGCTGAGTTCCCCGTCGTGTGGAGGAGGAAGACGCGAGAGGAAGAAGAACAGACGAGAAGCGGACGCGTTGCGGTTATTGTGGTGTTACGGCGGCGGTGGAGTCGAGGTGGAGGGCCCGTACATCGATGTAGTCGACCCGTTACGCTGCGATGCGGTTAGTGCGGTGCAGTACGGTCAGTTTTGTTACGGTGCGATGCGTTTAGGAGTGGTGCGATGCGGTTATTGCGGTGCAGTGGGGTAAGTTTTAATTTGTTACGGTGCGACGTGTTTAGGTGTGGTGCATGCGATGCGGTTATTGCGGTGCAGCAGTGGGATCAGTTTTGTTACGATGCGACGCGTGTAGGTGTGGTGCAGTCCGGTCGTGGCTGCAAACTTTAAACAATTGAACGCACGGGGCTTTCACCAATCCTCTGGTCGTGGCTGCAACTTAATTTCAAAAATTGAACCCACGGCTTTCCTACAACTTTCAACTCAAGTTTGACATAAGCTTGTACAATGCATAACTAATTAAAAATATCTCATAAAAATTGAAAACCAACACACTGATAAATTTTACGTGAACTAGTTGACACAAATTTTTTTAAACTTGAAACATTTCATTCTCATCAAAATAACAATCCCGCATATGAGGTTCCACATAGAATGTACCATGACTCACGTGGGTCCACATACAAAAGCATTGGTGCAAGTGGGCCCAATAGCATATGTGGGTCCAGTTTGACTAAGATTGGACTTAAGTTGACCCTGATGACACATGTGGGCCCACATAGCTAGCAACGGTGCATGTGGGACCCTATGGCATCTGTGAGTCCAGTTTGACTAAGATTGGGTTTAAGTTGACCCTGATGACACATGCGGGCCCACAGAGCTAGCAGCGGTGCATGTGGGACCCTATGGCATCTGTGGGTCCAGTTTGACTAAGATTGGACTTAAGTTGACCCTGATGACACATGTGGGCCCACATAGCTAGCATCGGTGGATGTGGGACCCTATGGCATCTGTGGGTCCAGTTTGACTAAGATTGGGCTTAAGTTGACCCTGATGACAAATGTGGGCCCACATAGCTAGCACCAAGTGTTTCCACGAAGCCATGGATTTTTGTCCGGTTTCCACGTTTTGGCCGTTCGGTCCAACGTATCGCCTAGTTTTGGCATGTTTTGAGCGTAACCGACACACGCGAGACGCTAGTCGTGTTTTCCACGATGTCTCCTGATTTCTACGTTTTGCCCGTTCGGTCCAACGTATCGCCCAGATTTGGCCTGTTTTGAGCGTAACCAACACACGCGAGATGCTAGTCGTGTTTTCCACGATGTCGAGCACCAAGTGTTTCCGCTACTATATGCCAAGATACTTCCATGATGTTGAGGTACGTTCTTCCAGACTTGTTCAGTCTTTTGTTTCGCCAGGTTGTTATGGATTTTTTTCCTTCTGGCAATGTTGTCATCTTGCTGCCTTGTTCGAATAGGAATGACCCAATGTTAGCTTTTTAGATGCATGATGTTCAAACTCATGAACTTGGCTTGGTAAGTTACAAGTGGAACCCAAACATGTTCGTTGCAATTATCTCTCGATGCCTGGTCGGTCTTCTTGAAGTCTGGGGACTTTGTACTTTCATATGGACACAGTTCGTGTGGGAAGCCCGATTGCATCTAATATACTGCCAAGTGCCTTACGGTAGCAGCTAAGTGCTTCTCGACGGACTTGTATATGATATATCCCGGACTTGGAGCTTTTGTGGAAGCACTTGGCAATGTTGGGAGGCTTCACACCTATTTCATGTAATATGCTGCCAGGTTGCTTTGCGTTGATAGCCAAGTGCTTCTCGATGGTCTCGTATATGCTTTCTCCCGGACTTGGTGCTTTTGAGGTAGCACTTGGAAACATTGGGTGGCTTCTCACCTATTTCATGTCATGTACCGCCAAGTGTTTTCCATTGATCACAAAGTGCTTCTCGGTGGTCTTGTATATGCTTTCTCCCGGACTTGGTGTTTTAGAGTTAGCACTTGGCAATGTTGTTCGACTTCATACCTATTTCATGTCATATACTGCCATGTGCTTTTAGTTGATATCCAAGTGCTTCTCGTTGGTCTTGTATATGCTTTCTCGCAGACTTGGTGCTTTTGAGGAAGCACTTGTCAATGCTAGAAGTAATAGTGTAGATCACAGAGGCACATGTGGGTCCAGTTTGACTAAGATTGGGCTTAAGTTGACCTGATGACACATGTGGGTCCAGTTACACTCACATCGGTGCATGCGGGTACCAATGGCAACTGTGGGTCCAGTTTGACTGAGATTGGACAAAAGTTGACCCGATGACACACGTGGGTCCACTTACACTAGCATTGGTGCAAGTGGGCCCAATAGCGTATGTGGGTTCTATGTTGACTGAGATTGGGCAAAAGTTAACCCTGATGACACATGTGGGTCCAGTTACACTGATGACCCATTGGCATCTGTGTGTTCTAGTTTGACCGAGATTGGTTCCAATTTAATTTAGGATTTCAACTAATTTGAAAAAATTCAATATTTCACTATAAAATCTTTTAGAAAACTTATTGTTTTATACACAATATACTTTTTTTACTTATATAATATAGATTTTTTTTAACAATTTATATAATATAGAATTTGTAGAGATTTCCGCTGCAACGCGCCACTCTCCCAAATGTCATGCGTGGGTCCAATGTGAAAGCAATGGGAAAGTGGACTACATGCAGGACTACACGATTCCACACCCACCCGTGCACCAGAGGAAACTGAACCGCCAGCATCTATATAACACATAGCTCTCATCGTCTCTCCCACCATCGTCCACTTCTTCCCCAACCTGCCGAAAACCCCAATCCGCTCCCACCACCGCACCACCAATCTCATCCCTCAGTGAATCTGCAAGATGAAGCGCGCTCGCAAAGATGAGCCGGATTTGAAGGCGGTCGGCGGCTTTGGCGATGCACCCGCGGTCGTCGCCGCGGTGGCGGGCGAGGAGTCTTCTTCGGGAGCACCAGCCGCTCGTCGGCGCGCCGTGACCGTTGCGGACTCCACCGTACCGGTCGTGGTAGGCGTCGATGATGAGAAGAAGGAGGACGTCGTGGCTCCCGCGGCAGATCTACAGAACCCGCATGCATGCTGCCAGGTCATCGCCGTGCCGGACGATGAGTACTACGACGGCGAAGACCCTGACTCCATCGAGTACCTCTATGAACAAGCCCGCAAAGAAGATGTACCGTTCAAGGAGGAGGCCTCCGACGATGGCACCGAGGTTCTGAGCTGTTCTGTTCGATCTCCTTTGTTCATCTTACTGTTCACATAGGGTTTGTTCGTAGAGTAGATTGATTTGTGTTGTCTAGGTGGTCTTCTAGATATTCTTGATTCTAGGGTTCGTACGGTTCCTTTGTAGTTGACTTTGATTTGATCTGTATTCTTACTCATATGATATATATGGGTTCATGGTTATCAGATTAATTTCTGAATGTTGTGCCTTAAATTCATCCGAGTCTAATTTGATAGTAGCGATTATGATAACAAAGATTTTTGTTTGGGAAGAAAAGATTGATCTGATGCATAGAATTTTTAATTACCATTTTCTTAATTTGCTGCTTATTAATGTGTTGATTCCATAGTGTGTATCAATTAGTATCCTGTTAAGTGTAATGATCAATGCGTTTGAAACTTAAATTCATCCGAGTCTTGTTTCATTCTAGTGATTATGATTGCTCATATGATATCTATCAGTTAATAGTTATCAGATTACATTCTGAATGTGTTAAGGTAGTTACCTTGCACATGATTGATCAACACAAGCGACTTAAATTTATTTGAGTCTAATTTGATTGTAGAGATTATGATAGCAAGAATTTTGTTTGGGAATAAAGGATTGATTTGATGCATGGAATTCATAATTACCATTATCTAAATTTGCTTCTTATTAATGTGATGATTCCATAGTGTGTTTGAATCAGTATCCTGTTTAGTGTAACGATCAATGCGTTTAAAACTTAAATTCATCCAAGCCTTCTTTAATTCTACTTATTATGATTGCTCATATGATATCTATCGGTTCATAGTTATCAGATAACTTTCTGAATGTGTTAAGGTAGTTAACTTGTAAATGATTCATCATTAAGTGCCTTAAATTCATCTGAGTCTAATTTGATTGTAGAGATTATGATAACAAGAATTTTATTTGGGAAGAAACGATTGATCTGATGAATGGAATTTAATGTGTAATGATCAATGCGTTTGAAACTTAAACTCATCCGAGTCTTCTTTCATTCTAGTGATTATGATTGCTCATATGATATCTATCAGTTAATAGTTATCAGATTACATTCTGAATGTGTTAAGGTAATTACCTTGCACATGATTGATCAACACAAGCGACTTAAATTTATTTGAGTCTAATTTGATTGTAGAGATTATGATAGCAAGAATTTTGTTTGGGAATAAAGGATTGATCTGATGCATGGAATTCATAATTACCATTATCTAAATTTGCTGCTTATTAATGTGATGATTCCATAGTGTGTTTGAATCAGTATCCTGTTTAGTGTAACGATCAATGCGTTTAAAACTTAAATTCATCCAAGCCTTCTTTAATTCTACTTATTATGATTGCTCATATGATATCTATGATAACTTTCTGAATGTGTTAAGGTAGTTAACTTGTAAATGATTCATCATTAAGTGCCTTAAATTCATCTGAGTCTAATTTGATTATAGAGATTATGATAACAAGAATTTTATTTGGGAAGAAATGATTGATCTGATGAATGGAATTTAATGTGTAATGATTAGTGCGTTTGAAACTTAAATTCATCCGAGTCTTGTTTCATTCTAGTGATTATGATTGCTCATATGATATCTATCAGTTAATAGTTATCAGATTACATTCTAAATGTGTTAAGGTAATTACCTTGCACATGATTGATCAACACAAGCGACTTAAATTTATTTGAGTCTAATTTGATTGTAGAGATTATGATAGCAAGAATTTTGTTTGGGAATAAAGGATTGATCTGATGCATGGAATTCATAATTACCATTATCTAAATTTGCTGCTTATTAATGTGATGATTCCATAGTGTGTTTGAATCAGTATCCTGTTTAGTGTAACGATCAATGCGTTTAAAACTTAAATTCATCCAAGCCTTCTTTAATTCTACTTATTATGATTGCTCATATGATATCTATCGGTTCATAGTTATAAGATAACTTTCTGAATGTGTTAAGGTAGTTAACTTGTAAATGATTCATCATTAAGTGCCTTAAATTCATCTGAGTCTAATTTGACTGTAGAGATTATGATAACAAGAATTTTATTTGGGAAGAAATGATTGATCTGATGAATGGAATTTAATGTGTAATGATCAATGCGTTTGAAACTTAAATTCATCCGAGTCTTCTTTCATTCTAGTGATTATGATTGCAATATTTTATTTAGGCAAAATTGGTTATTTTCCCCTATAGTTCACATGCCTTGAATTATGTCCCCAAAGAATATTGTTCTTTAATAAATATCCATTATGGACTTTGAAGCAGATAGAAATGAACGCTCAGGCGTTCCAGCGCTCACTAGACATGATAAGACAAAACTATCCTCGATTCATCAAATATTGGTCACACAACATTATCCTCGATTCATCAAATGTTAGTACTATCACCGCAACACAAAACTGTCCTCGATTCATCAAATGTTAGTACTATCACTGCAACAATTTAGAATAATTTTGGCAGCATTGTTAATTTTTTACAGCTTATTTCGTTTGATCGTTGTTGTGCTCATGTTTATCTCACTTCTTACGTATTTCAAAATTCATAGGAAGACTCTGACGACGTGGGCCACGGCAAGGACGACAGGGACCGCAAGAGCCGCTTTGTTCTTAAGCAGCTGGTGAGTGGCGAGATACCTTTCCGCAGCCGCGGGGAGCTATCTTGCCCATTTTGCGGCAGGGTCATCACCAAAAACTTAGAGAGCATGATCCAGCATGCGGATGGCGTTGGCGTAGGCAGCAGGCAGAAGCACAAGGGCCACACCAAGGCGAAGCATGCCGCCTTTGGTAGATTCCTCAACAAGTACGTCAAGGGTGGCCTCATCCCGGTTATCGGTCCTGTTGTTGGCCCTCATGTTCTGTTTCCACATGTTTAGTTTATGTTTGTGTTGTCCCCCTGGAGATGAAGAGAAACTGTGTGCTGTTTGAACACTAAGTTTTTATTATGTATGGTGGAAGCTGGGCAATCATACCCAATTGTTTAAGACTATGTTAATGTGTATGGAGTTTTCTGTTGTGTTACTGGTGAACTTGTTATCTGAATTCTCATGTTGATGCACACTGCATTTGTTTACTAAATTAGATGGTTTGATGCTTTATTTTGTAGCTAAGAAAGTTTGAAGTAAGTTTGGACTACAAAAAGTTTTTGAAACCAGTCTCAAACCAGAAACTTATGTACTTTACATACTGATGATCCTTCAGAATGTCTAAAAACAACCACAAACATGAAAGGCAAACTCCTTATTTCCAATACTTTTCATAAAATTTGCAAAATATTCTAAGTAAAGGATTTAATTAATATAGCTAATTCTTTCCTTGTTAGTCTCAAGATTCTATTGAGGATCTTACAGGACCTAAATATGACGACTAAGTCAGAGCAATAAAAACCAAATCAATTTCCTTGCTCTGCGCACTAAATGTAATCAATATATTTCCTTATTTTGCCTAACGGCTAAAGCTAATCACGTCGAGCCCACAAATGAAGCTTACAACTGGGTCCAGGCCCGGCATGCAAGCATAGTCGCACCATATATATATATATACGCTCTCCCTCCAACAAACCCTAAAGGCATAGTTGGAGTCAGCGCCGCCATCTAAACCACCTTTGCCTAGGCCGCAGATCTGTCGAGAGAGAGGGATGGCAAAGGGCAAGATTGTTGCGGTAAAAATCTAACCTATCTAGTTTGCATGTACTGGTTCTATTTGGACAAAAATTTACGGCCAATGATCTTTAAATTTTATTTTTTTGATTCGTAGTGTCCTTGATGTTTTGACACCAAGGGTCTGTGTGGCCTGGGCAACAAGATCAAGTCCTTTTTCGTTCTCACCCTTGTAGAGAATTTTGAAGAAATAATGGTACCAGTTTTATTTTTTGTATTATCATCAGTCTTTCCTGTTCCACCCTTTTGTCATGAATTATAGCATCTGTTAGTTTGTCATGTAGTAAACATGTTCCATTTTTCTTCAGTTAATACCCTGCTATGCTAGAGTGAATTTCCTTAAGAAGTTTGCCATCGACTCTGTCGACCACGAGAATGATTTTGTGGTCGAGGTGGTTACGGAAGAAGGGTTCGAATTCAACGTTGATTGTATCAACAAGGATGGCAGAACATATCTTGAAGGCCAATATTGGAGAGAATTTGCTAGCGTCTACAATCTGGAAGTTGGAACGGAGCTTGTCTTCTCTACCGACACACAAGGTCCATCTACCCCTGTGACGTCAATCAACCTACCGATCACCCACCCATGTAAGTAACTGCTTATTTGAAGTACTCCCTCCGTTTACAAATATACGATGTTTACGAGTTTGTATAAAATGGATGTATATATGTAGATCCACTAAAATATTTAGGTTCACCCATTTTGCTCGGTTTCTAGTCTACTTTGTAATGTGTAGAATGTCACCGATGGAATTGTCTCTAGTTTTTTCCTGATGAAAAAAGAAGTAGTTTCTTTGTGTTTAGCACGATATTTTTTCCTTGTTCTTATACAATCTTAATGTTGACGTACCTACCATGCATTAATTTTAATTTTGATTCAGTAATATTCATTTAATTAAGTATTTGAACTTGTACAGCATATTACAATCTGACCTAGGATAAGAAAGGCATACTTGACGCTATGCATGCCACTGATGGAACCATAATTAACTGGAGAATGATGGAGTCAGTGGTCAGCAATGTTGACATCATTGACACGCTGGTTGAAGAACATGGAGCTGGGCCTTATCAAGTTGGAAAATGTGAGTCCCTGATCCACACATTAAGCTGGACAAATTGCAGGAAGAAAGAGCTGGTAAGTATGAGTGATCTACTTTGTTGTGCCTGTAATTTTCCGAACAAATGTTCACATTGTGCATGTGGACCAAGAAAAGAAACTCCCGCGACGCCTTGTCCCTGAAGACATGGCTGAATATGGTGATATCACAATTGTGTGTGATAAATACACAAAGGTCAAAGGGTCGTACTCAATTTCTCCTGAGGATGGCCGAGTATGCTGCGCTGGGTGGAGGGAAGTGATGTCACAGGAGGAGGATTTTCGGCGAATTGGAGACAAGATGTTTTTCATGCTGTACGTGGGACGTAAGGGGGCTTTCCTATTTGCCTTCTATGTTCCAAATGTGGAACTTTAGTAGCCTTGATCATTTTCACTATGATGGTCATGGGTCATTTGTCGACCTAATAATATGAGATGTTAAGACAATATTTTACGGTCCTTTCATTAGGTGGCATTAGTATATCTAAAGACATGGTTAAGTGCAATGGTACTATTAAATTTTTTATGAGCTGAAATATATTATGCATGTCGTTGCTGCCAATTATAGTGAAATCGTGTTAATTGAGTTCATTTCATCGGTATCTATGAATATTTTATGAGCTACAAATTTTATGCGTGCACAAGTTACTAGACGGACATGTCTGTCGCGTAGGTTGTGTCACGTAAAGAAGTACCTATCTCCAGTAAATCTATTTTGCTGCTCGAAGTAAGTATGACAAAAAACAAGCAAAAACATCTAGGTAAGACCATATATATCATTGTAATTAATAATTTTGTGTATAACATGGTTACTGGGAATTGAATTCAACAGTCTCCATAACTAGTATCAAACAGTACAACTGCGTGCTAGTATTTTAGTAACGCATTTTCACAAGGTACTAGTCAATATCACTATCAACATCTGAAATGCTCCTCCCAAATTCATCGACAACCGGTT
Source organism: Avena eriantha (assembly GCA_910589775.1). NCBI lineage: Eukaryota > Viridiplantae > Streptophyta > Magnoliopsida > Poales > Poaceae > Avena > Avena eriantha. The sequence goes on from OU342742.1 coordinate 124,380,430, forward strand.
CCAAGTCTTCTTGTTCTTTGTCGCTCAGGTCCATATCATTGTTTACACCATTTTTCCCTACTAGTTGTCTAACAGTCTGAGAGTCAACAAATATCACATCATCAGAGCGATCAGCCATGTCGTCTTCATGATCATCAACATATTCATCTTCCTCGTCCTCAATTTGGTGAACAATGGTATCTTCCGAGCCTAGGTCTTCCTGGTATGCACCTGCATTGCCTTCATCATCTTTTTCTGGAACATCGTATACATTCCTGTGCTTGAAAGTTTGCACCACCTTCCAAGGATCACCAAATTTTGTGTCTTCCAAGTAAAAACAAGTTTCTGCTTGGTGAGCTAATATGAAAGGGGCGTTCTTGTACCACAATACAGACGTATTGATGCTTTTAAAGTATCCATCATCCTTCATCTCCGTGGTTTTCCTACTTCCAAGGTCAAACCAATCATAGCGGAACAAGAACACGGATCTGTCGCCGTGCTTGTTTCTCGGGTACTGTAACTCAAGAACCTCCTTCATCACACCGTAGTATTCTTGATCTTGTTCGTCAGAAACGGATCCCCTTGTCATTATGCCTGAGTTTTGAGTCCTCATGTTCTTGTCACGCTCAACGGAACGAAACCTAGCGCCATTTACATTGCACATAGGGTGTACAACTACACGAGCATCTGGACCAAGTGCTAGTGATTTTAAATCTTCTGGTGCATTGTCCAAATTACTGACATGTTTTTTAAACCATGCAGGGAATTCTATCTCTAGTTCCGCCTCAATGTTGTTCACACCCCTGTTCTGTAGTTGTTGTCGGAAATTCCTAAAAATCAAAAACAAATTAGTAATGGTACTGCTATAACACAAAATATTACTGAAAATTTTGAATGATTAATAAAAAGGTAAATAGACCTACCGAATATAATTTTGTGCCTCATCACAGTTCTGAAGTACATACCAAACCATACTGTCAAATTCTTTCAGAAAATACTTCAACTTGGATAGTCCTAAACCTCTGGCTCCATCTGAAAAAATATCAAACTCTAGCGGATCAACTCTTTGTTTCTTATCTTGGTTCCTCTCAGGCTTGTTATGTCTGGTTTCTATGACATCGCCCAAAAATTTAGAGCAATGATGCAAGCACTCATCCACGATATATCCCTCCGCAATTCAACCTTCAGGCCTTGATATGCTACGCACAGTTGATTTCAGGTACCCGAGCCTTCTTTCAACTGGATACATCCAACCATATTGAACAGGCCCCCTCTTAAGTGCCTCATCAGGTAGATGAATAGCCAGGTGCACCATTACATCAAAGAATGATGGGGGAAATAGCAGCTCAAGCTTGTAATGAATTATGACAATTTCAACCTTCATTCGACGCAGCACAGATGCTCTTAGAGTTTTGGCACACAACTCCCTGAAAAAGTTTCCCAGTTCAGCAATGGTCTCATACATCGCCTTTGATGCAATCCCTCTCAGACCAGCTGGCAACACATGCTACATAAGTATGTGGCAGTCATGCATCTCCAGACCGTGCACTTTACCCCCTAGGATGTCCACACATCTTGCTAAGTTTCCAGCAAAACCATCTGTGAACCTAGTGTTGGCCAAATACTTGCACAATTTTTGTTTGCCTTCCTTTTGAAGCATCCACGGTGCTTTCTCCTTTAAAAAACCTTTGGCCTCAGGTTTCATCCAGAACTTCTTCCTGACATTAAATTTCTCCAAATCCATTCTACCACCAACAGTGTCCTTGTTCTTTCCATCAAGCTCAAGAAGGGTACCAAGGATATTGTCCAATATGTTCTTCTCAATGTGCATCACATCTATGTTGTGAACAAACTTCAATATTGACCAGTATGGCAGATCATATAAGCTGATCTCGAGGTGCCAGGTTGGCTCACCAGTCATGCCACGCTTTCTCTTCCTAGTTGATGGATTTTTCCCTGGCCTGTAATCCTGAACTCTCTGTACCCTCTCCTCTCTTTCTACAAGTGTGAAACTTGTTGGTGCATCCTTAGGTTCATGTTTTCCATTGAAGGCTCTGCTACTCCTCCACTTGTGATCGTGAGGCAGAAATCGACGATGACCAATATAACCAATTTTATTATGCAAAGACTCGTAGCAAGGATCCTTATCGCAGTGCGCACATGCGAAAAACCCTCTTGTGCTACGGCCAGACATCGTGGCATATCCAGGATAGTCATGAATCGACCAAAGAAATGCAGCATGCAACGGAAACTCTCTACCTGTGCACGCATCATATGTGCCCACACCCGTCCATAGCTTCATCATATCTTTTATCAATGGCTGCATAAATACATGAAAATCCTTTCCTAGTGAATTTTTTCCAGGGATTAGCAATGACATCATGAAGTTGGATTGATCCACGCACATCCACGGTGGGAAGTTGTATGGAATGACAAAAACTAGCCACATACTGTATGAACTACTCATGTTTCCGTATGGGTTGAATCCATCTGTCGCAATACCAAGCCTTATGTTACGGGCATCTGAAGCAAACCATCCAAACTCCTTGTCAAAGTGCTTCCATGCTTCACCATCAGCTGGGTGCCTCAAAATACCCGGTTGTGCAACCCTCTTCTGCTTGTGCCACTTGGTGTTCATCGACGCTTCCTTGGAAACAAAAAATATCTATAACCTTGGGATTATAGGAAAGTATCGAAGCACCTTGTGGGGAATCTTTCTCTTTGCTTCCGGGTCTTTCCACCTTGAAAATCCACACTCGGGACAATGAGTTTTTTTGGCATGGTCTCCCCAAAACAGAGCACAGTCATACTTGCAAACATGAATTGTGTCATAACCAAGCCCAACCTCAGAAAGAACACTCTTAGCTTCAGCATAGGACTTGGGAAAATTCACTTTTGGCAAAGCAGCACATAAGACAGCCATAAATTGATCAAAAGCTCTATTTGTGACCCGGTTGTATGATTTCACGTAAAGCATCTTCATAATGAATGACAACCTCATCTCAATGGTGCATCCCTCGTGAAGCTCTTTCTTATCTTCTTCGATGAGGTTCGCATAGAAATTAGTGTCACTTGGGCCTTTGTCACCAGAATCATGCAGCTCATCTAACATCTTGTGAACATGATCATTATGATTCTCATTTCCATCATCATAATCATCATCGTCATCGCTTTGATACAAACTATGATCATAGTTTTCATCAGGACCATCATCTTCTCCATGACAACTCCACTTTGTGTACGAAACGGCCATACCATTGACGTGTAAGTGATACTCAACAGTGTCCTGAGTCTGCAGCGTAATCTTAAGGCATTTTTGGCATGGGCACAATATTGATGCACCTTTGTTGCAGTTTGCGCGCGCAAACTCCATAAACTCGCGGACACCTTGTATGTAAAAAGGGGTGAACTTGCGCCCATGAGTAATCCACTGTCGATCCATCGCCTACAAAAATATATATAATGTGTTCCACTCGAGTCATGATGCCATTCAATTGGTACTAATCGATGTGAAAATTGTTTACCAAAGTCCAAATAAATCACAATGTGTAACATAAACACCAATCCAAATCAATTTCATAACAGATCTCAAAGGAACTCATATGTGCTTCCTATCGCCGTGCGTCGGCCTGCCGCGAAGCCTCGCTGGCTAGGATCGTGATCGATCGCCGTGATCACGTAGGCGCAAGTCGCCAGGACTTGTAGATGAAGGGCCAGGGAATGTCGTGATCGACTGGACAAGGGATACCCTTGACGGCGCTCATTCGCAAGAACAGAGAAGAAAACTGTTTGGAAGATCGCACAAGTCCTAACTATAACGATCCGTGTTTGTACATGCCACGTACTGCACATAGAGTTTACAAAATGGTAGGCCAATCAAACAATTCAAAAATCGAACGCTAGCCCAGCAGTAACGAAACGTTTTACTTTGTACTAGGTCCTCGGTTCCAAACCCATCTTTGCCCTTTTATCGTTTTTAATACAATTGCTAACTCGTTGGTCCCACGAACAATCGGTGACGGCTTAATCTACGACGCTCTAAAATCCGTCGTGTGGATAATCGGCGACGGTTTGCCGTGACGCGAAACGCGACCATCACGCATTATCAAGCATACGTGACGCCCAAAACTAATCCGTCACCTATGGTTACTTTCGGTGACGGTTCTGAATTTTGTCACCAGGCAATTCGTCATCGATTCTAGGATCCGTTGTAGAGGATCTTGGCTTTTCCATAGATTGGATCTTGGTTTTGTTCGTTCTTGCGGTAGAAATTTTTTGTTTTCCCTGCTATGAACCCTATAATTAAAAGGAATATTGTGCTATAAAAATTCTAGAAAAAGATCTATATGTCCTTTTTGCGTGATTCTTGTTGCCCCTGGCTCTAAATAACATTACCTATCCAGTAGTGTTTTTGTCCAGGCTTAACAACACAGTTAACAATAGAGGCTTAATATTTTTTTTAAATCCTATTAATTAGATTAACAATTCATAATAAATGCTTTGGTTGCATTAAAGGTTTTCCATGCATGTCATCAGTAGTCATAATATCAGAGAACATATAATTACCACTGAAGTTTTGATTAAATTTTCATGCATGCATTTATTCACTTGTTTATCATTGTGTATGATTTTTTTATGTGTTGCAATTGTATCATGTAGATTGTGACGAGTGCAACGCTTGCTTGTGTGAGGAGTGTGCTTACGACAACTACAGCCAAGGCAAGTAGATGCTATTTTGTTCATGATATTGTCCTACTATTTTCTTTGCATATGTGGTGTATTTTGTAGATGCATAAATAGGTACACTACTACTACGATATATCCTAGACTATGTGATAGGGATCTCCTATAGTTGATCCACCGTTGGTAGATGTGCTTAGTCGTTCTATGGAAGACGAGGGTTAGGTTACATCACTGAAAATTGTTTCTGAAAGTATGGGTGTTTTCTAAAACTAAAACAACTTAATCAATGAATCTCCTGGGTGCGATGGGATTGACATTTTTTTGGTGGTATCAATGTGGAAAGGTACCCAGGCATCTAGAGAAAATGATCGGCTTCTTTTTTTGGTAGCTTACGTGTATAACCATGTGCCAATAATAAAATGGACAGTTGGCTGGAATTAGTAAGTTGTGGTGACTCGAACCCACGTAGCCAGATGTAGAATTTTGGTAGGTTGGTATGGTGCGTGTCGGGTTTGGGGAGCTACTTCCTGAATTGTCTCGTCTTGGACTTCTCCATATCATGACACAATATGAGTGTCATGGTACGAGCTGGGTTGGCCAGGTCACATTAGTAAAGTGTTCAAACCCCTACATGGTGTGTCTAATCTATGTACTTAGCCATGTCCCCGGTTATGGACAATTGAGTTGCTTGATATTGAGGTTATGATATGTTTCTCGTTCATTCTAATTTCCTAATTGTTTTAGTGTTGATGGGTTTAACTTAATTGGGATCTTTTCAAAGAAAATCTAAAATTGTTTAAGAAAGTAGGACAAATGCTTTTGAAAATGCAAGCTAGCTTAAACCCCACTTGGCCAAATAAGCATGTAGATGCTAGGAATACTTGTCTCCTTACTTAGGCCTACTTGCCATACATTCCATGTATTGACCCTTCGGGCTGCTACTTGATTCTGAGTGATCTACTAGGTCGCGATACTCCACTCGACATTTGTTCGCTTGTTGGCAATTTGAAGATGGAGCCTATTATCTGTTTATGCTTCTATATGTTACTTGAATATTGAGCTAGATTTGAGCTATGCACTATGTAATAATTGTAAATTCTAGATCATTCGATGTAATAATGATGCACTGTTATATTCGTTGGTATTGATCAGTACTATGTGTGCTAGTGAACCGATCTAGGGATTGGCACTATAGGCAGGAACTCAGCCTTATCAGACGAGGGTGTTACATGATGATATTAGAGCAGTGTGTTCACTGTAGGATCGTGACCTAGGATTGGAATAGGGAAACCATAGGATATATAAACTCTATTTCATTCTATCTATTCTCTTCTTACACTTCTTTCTAGTATCTTCTTATCAATTCAATTCCTATACTCTTCTCTTTTAAACATAGAAGGAAGACTCTTGGTATGGATGAACTCATAATTTTGTACTTATTAGATTATTCTAATTCTTGATCTCTCTTTTTCAATCTCATCTTGTTCAAAACTTGTACATGAACCCTCGTTCGAGAAAGCGTGAGATTAAAGAATAGTTAGATGATGTCCACCATATAGTCTTGATAGGATTTCGTTTATATCTAGCAATCGATCTTTGCAAGAACTTATGTGATAGTTGTTTTATTATGTTTATGTTGTGATATTTGATAACCAAAAGTTTCAGAATATTTTTGAGAGATTTCATAAAATATTAATCAAGGTTTTTATTAGACATTTGGTGATTTCGCTGCAGTTTTATGTTTGGCCTATTGTACTGCCCGATTTTTCATGGTTTACTGGTAACTCCGATTGAGCTCATATTTTAGGATCTGGTTCTTAAATTTCTGTAGTATGAGCAAAAAAATCAGCCAAAATTCCGCATGTGTTGAAGGTCCCCAGAAAAATTCGTGAATATTGTTGTAGTTCCAGGACAGATTTTGTCCATTGCTTTTAGGTTTGTAGGTTCACCCCCAAACGAATTGTAATTAAAAGAAAACTATTTTTTGGATGGTATGCCACTAAAACAAAAATTCTGGAATATAAACAAAACTATTTTGGTTTGAGTGTTGTTTGTGAAGATTGTTTGCTTGTGTGCCTATTGTTTGCTTCATATAGTTATGTGTAGTAATACTTCTCTATTCTTTCTATCTCTAACGCGTCTATCCTATCCCAAAATAGAGGTTGCCTCTTCATCATCCCACTAAGATTGGAGCACATAACTTTCCCACTAGTGTATTATATTGGATTCACGTGGATTAGCTGTAATACTAGACATAGATTGGATGGTTAAATATGAAGGTCACATAGTTTGTACACAATAAGATAACACACTCACAATCACAGAGGGAAGAAGAATCGGATATAGATCAACAATTAGACTTGAAGATGCTAAGATCAATTATCTTAAGGGGTCTAGCCTCGAGTATACCACCCACACCCTTGCTAGCCATTCGGAATCTCGGGACAAGATTCATCTTAAGGGGGTTAGTCTGTCACATCCCAAGATTTTTGGAAATTGGGACTAGAAAAAATTGCATTTGCATGTCATTGGCATGGAATTCATGAAAATTTTGGATTGCAAAACACTAGTTTTAAATCCCTATGCTGAATTACTAAAAGGCATCCACAAAAGGAATACACATGGATTTGTGCGATCACTATTTTGAAGTAGGCAAATTATTGGCAAAAATGATCTTATGTTGATCCTCTTATTTTTATAAAAATTTAAGACAAAAATCATCTCAATTGGAATTATAGACAAAAAGTTATAAAAGAAATAGAAAAGAAAAAGAATTAAAAAAACTAACTAACCTACCCCGCAGACCTGTGGCCCAGCGCAACTAATAATCCAGCCCGCCTTCCTAAACTACCATGTGCGCGCCGCAACAGCAGACCGGCCCATCGCGAGCCAGCCACGCACGCAGCAGCCAGCCCAGCTAACCGCAGTGCAGCCCACACCCCTCCGCTCGCTGACGAGAAAGACCCACCTCGTCATCTCTCTTCTCGCACCAGAGCCCGACCGAGCCACGGCTTGATCTGGTCGATCGACCCCCCAGTAAATTCGCTCGATCTAGTTAGGATATTCGCCCCTCCCCATGAAAATTTCCCCTATAAATCCTTCCACACATGAACCCTCGTCTTTTTTTGCTTTTATTTGAACTTTATCCGCCCTAGTCGGAACCTCCCGACTTCGCCGCTGCAGGAGCTCTCGGAGTCGAGGTTCTGCACCGCCCTGCTCCTCCGGTTTTCCCCTATTCTCTTCCCTGTGGTCTCCCACGTCGCCTCACCCTTTATCCTCTTCTCAGATCACCAGACCGGCCGCAATCGCTCGCCGAAGCTCCGCAGCTACCGCGCCGCTCCAGCCATCCGCTACTGCTGTTCGAGAAGGCGAAGCACCACGTCGAGGCCATAATACTCATCGATGTCCTTGCCTGTGTCTCGCGGTCGTCTCCCCCGTCGGATTATATCACCGTAAGCCTTGCCATCAATGATTTCCAAGCGCAGCCATCACCTTTAACCGCCACCCGTCGCCATCGATTGCCAGGATCACCAGAGGCCGTCTAATCCACCATCTGCGCTCGGGATTCGATCCCTGGTCCAAAGGGGTATCAGCCAGTAATACATCCCCATGTGGCCTGCTCCGTCAGCACCACCACGTCAGTAGCCACATCGTAGCCAGGTAGTGCCCAGTAAGCGCCAAATAGTACGGTCAACTGAAAAATAGCCCTTTCTATTTAAAATTTGCAGGAAAATGTTGTAACTTGTAAAATGCATATAAAAGATCTAAAGTTCCAAAAGTAGCAACTGATATACCCCTAGATTCACCAAATTGTATAGAACATTATTCCGAAATAAAATTATGACTTTACACTATAGATGATGTTTAACATATTAAAAGGCATATTGTGCTATAAAAATTCTAGAAAAAGATCTGTATGTACTTTTTGCGTGATTATTGTTGCCCTGGATCTAAATCATGTTACCCATCCGGTAGTACTTTTGTCAAGGCTTAACAGCACAGTTTATATCATAGGATTAATATTTTGCTTAAAATCCTATTAATTAGATTAACAATTCATAATAAGTTGTTTTGTTGCATTAAAGGTTTTCCACATATGTCATCAGTAGACATCATGATCAGAGAACATACAATTACCACTGAAGCTTTGTTTAAATTGTCATGCATGCATTTGTGCACTTGTTTATGATTGTGTATGAATTGTTTATGTGTTGCAATTGTATCGTGTAGATTGTGACGAGTGCAACGCTTGCCATGAAAGACGAGGGCTGGGTTACATTACTGAAAGTTGTTTCTAAAAGTATTGGTCTTGCTAAAACTAAAACAACTTAATCAATGAATATCCTAGATGTGATGGGATTGACATTTTTTGATGGTATCAACACGGAAAGGCACCCATGTATCTAGAGAAAATGATTGGCTTCTTTATTTAGTAGCTTACGTGTACAACCATGTGCTAATAATAAAATGAGCGGTTGGCTGGACTTAGTAGGTTGTGGTGACTCGAACCCACGTAGCCAGAGATGTAGAATTTTGGTAGGTTGGTACGGTATGTGTCGGGTTGGGGAGCTACTTCCCGAATTATCTCGTCTTGGACTTCTCCCTATCATGACACAATATGAGTGTCATGGAACAAGCTGGGTTGGCAAAGTCACATGGGCAAAGTGTACAAACCCCTGCTGGGTGTGTCTAATGTAAGTACTTAGCCGTGTCCCTGGTTATGGAAAATTGAGTTGCTTGATACTGAGGTTATGATATGTTTCTCATTCATTCTAATTTCCTAATTGTTTTAATGTTGATGGGTTAACTTAATCGGGATCTTTTCAAAAAATCTAAAATTGTTTAAGAAAGTAGGACAAATGCTTTTGAAAACACAAGATAGCCAAAGCCCCACTTGGCCAAATAAGCAAGTAGATGTTAGGAATACTTGTCTCCTTACTTAGCTCTACTTGCCATACATTCCATGTATTGAACCTTCAGGGCTAGTACGTTTTATGTTGCGGGATGTTCTAATTCGAGTGACCTACTAGGTCGCGATACTCCTCTCGACATTTCTTCGCTTGTGGGCAATTTGAAGATGGAGCCTATTACATGTTTATGCTTCCGTGTGCTACTTGAATATTGAGATAGCTTTGAGTTATCCACTATGTAATAATTGCAAATTCTGGATCATTCTATGTAATAATGATGCACTGTTATATTCTTTGGTATTCATCTGCACCGTGTGTGCCACTGAACCGATCCAAGGATTGGCACTATACATAGGAACTCAGGCTTATCAGGCCAGGGTGTTACAGGGGCGCGCCCTGAACTTCTAAGATGAGCGTGACCCCGTACACGTAGCTGAGCTCAGGCTCATCCGCAACGCACCATTGCAGTCACCCGACAGATGGGACACCCGCACACAGAGCTCCGCTACCACCCCGCCACTCGCCTCCTCCGGGGCAGTAGCGGATCCTGATCGTGCCACAGGAGCTCGACGCTAGTGTGCTCCCACTCTACTCCACCCTGATGGACAACATCATCGCGGGGCAGTCCGGTGTAGCCAACCTCAACCTCATGCGAGATGGTGCGATGTAGGTCAAGTACGCTTAGGCCCTACTCGCCAGAGCATTCGAGCAACTAATAGCGGGAGTAGACCCGCGAGGCCGGATGTACTCCTGCTCGACTGGTGGTCGCACGGCTTCGAGTGGCCCAAGGATGGTTGCCAACATCGTCAACTTTTGACTACTTGAGCCACATCAGCTCCAACTGCGGGTGGAAAACCCTGCGAACTCCACCAACGAGCCGCGACCGGTACACAACACGGTCGCCACCAACGGTCAACCGATCGATGTGGACCCACATCGTCAACAACCAAGCCTGGCGAGCTCGCCAGTAGTATGACCTGCGACACAATCTCGCTAATCACAACGACCCCGAAACTAGGGGATCCCTCAGCTGAATTTGCCTACAATGCTTCGAACCAATGATCTGAGGCGAGAAATATCCCTCCACCTTCAAGGGGCCGAAAGAAATCGAGAAGTACGACCCCCGTATGATCTGGCTATGTGGATCGACACATACCTCATGGTGATGGGGATCACCGTCCATACAGATCTACTCACCACTCGCTACCTACCCCTGATGATGGAGGGAGTGACTCGCAAATGGATCAAGACCCTCCCCAGGAAAAGCATCGACTCGTGGGAGGAGATGTGAGATGCTTTTGTCAAGCACTTCGAGGGCTCCTACACCCGCGCCACCACCATCTAAGACCTAGAACGCTGCATCCAGGGACCGCGCGAGTCAACTCGACACTGGGTCCAATGGTGGCAGGACTTGTGAATCAATGCTTCCGGCATCCACCCGGACACGACGATCCACTACTTCAAGAAAGCGTGCTGGTATGAACCCCTAGTCGCCAAGATCAAGAGGTTCTATCGTACGCTCGACAACATCCCTGAACTTCTCGAGATCGCCAAGCGCTACACGGAGGAAGACCCCAACCAGGACTTGGATGATGAGTCGGGGGCAGACGCCGCTCGGGCAGCCACGAGAACGGTAGGCACCGCCAGCTGCGCTACGGCAACACCGCCTCCCCAGCAAACGCCGCGGTGACGGAAGGGTCGACTTCATCACCAACACGAGTTACGGGAGACGCGGCCCCAAGAACTTCCGCCACGATGGAGGCAACTATCGCGATGGAGGAAACTACCATGCCAACAACACCTCGAGGCCAAAATTCGACCCCACGACACTACTCAGCCAACCCTATATTTATCACACCAGGGAAGGAAATCCCTCCACACACACTACCGCCGACTGCCACTCTCTCAAGGAGATCGAGAAGGCAAGGCGAGCCAAGGAAGGCACCAACGACAACCCACCAAGGGATAATGGAAACGCTGGTGGATTCAGCAACGCTGATGGCTCGCTGTACACGTTCACCAGGCTCGGCACGAAGCGCGAGAAGAAGGTTCTCTCCCAAGGAGTCGCCATCAATGCGGTATTACAGGTGGACATCCCGCTCTACCTCAAGTGGTCATAACAAAGCATCACCTAGAGCCGTGAGGATCACGCTCCCAGGATAGAGTAACCTGAGTAAGTCGCCCTGGTGGTCAAGCCAAAAGTGGCTGACTACTGGCTCCCCAAGACATTGATGGACGACATGAGCTCCATCAACATATTGTATCCGGAGACCTTCAGGAGACTGCAACTACCATAGTCAATGGTCGAATTTACCCTCACAACCTTCCATGGCATCGTCCCGGGTCAGAAGGCATACCCAATCAGCAAGGTGATGCTGCCAGTCACCTTCGGCACGCCACCCAATTTCTGCACTAAACAGATCGTCTTTGAGCTGGTGAACTTCCACAATCTATACCATTGTGTGCTGGGACAACAGGCATTTGCCAAATTCATGGTGCCCCCCACTACGTGTACAACATGATAAAGATCTCGAGGCCACATGGCATCATCACCATTCACGGTGACACCAACATGGTCGTGGACTACGAGGACAAAGGCGTCGAGCTCGTCGACACTGTCATCACCGAGGAAACAAACCACGCTGATGAACTTGCGAAATACGCGAGTGGCATCGACAAGGATGACCGATGATCCTGAAGAAGCCAACCTCAGCCAGCGCCGCACAAGCAACCTTCGAAGCCTCCAAGCACACTTGCACGGCCAAGCTTGTCCTAAGCGACTTGAGCCAGAAGGTCACCGTGGGAACCAACATGAGGCCCACATAGGAAAACACGCTCAACTAGTTCCTCCGTGAGAATCGCGATGTCTTTGCATGGAAACCATCTAACATGCCTGGAGTCCCGAGGGAACTCACTGAGAATAAATTGAACGCTAACCCGAAGGCACGACCTATCAAGCAGTCACTATGGCCCTTCAATGTAGAGCGTTATAGTGCAATTGTCAAAGAGGTGCAGCGGCTACTCACCGCATGATTTATTTGGCCCATCAAGTACTCCAAGTGGTTGGCTAACCCAATCCTGGTTCTGAAGAACAACAACACCTGGAGGATGTGTATCGACTACACCAACCTCAATAACCCCTAGCGAAAGGAGGAGTTCGTGCTCCCGCGCATCGGCCAGATCATCGATTCGACCGTGGGGTCTGAGTCATTGTGTGCTTCCTCGATGCATACTACAACTACAATCAGATCAAAATGGTCATTGAGGATGAGGAGAGAACGGCCTTCATCATGATGTTTGGAGCCTTCTGCTACACCCCGATGATGTTCGGCCTCACGAACACTGGGGCGACTTACCAGTGGTGCATGCAGGATGGCTTAGCGAACCAAATTGGCCGCAACATCCACGTCTACATCGACGACGGGGTGGTGAAGTCGACTCGCCAGAGTGACCTACTCACCAACCTGGCAGAAAAATTTCACGAATCTGTGGAAGTACAAAATCAAGCTCAACCCGGAGAAGTGCAAATTCGGCAAGCCCACCAGCCAGCTGCTGGGGTACATGGTCTCCAAGCGAGGCATCAAAGCAACCCCCTCCAAGATCACCACCATCATGTGACTCAGGAAACCCGAGTGCCTGCGCGACGTCCAAAAGATGGCAGGGCGAGTCATGGCTCTGACTCTATTCATCCCCCAACTTGGCGAGAAGGCAATGCCTCTCTATCGATTGATGCGGAAGAATCCCACATTCGAGTGGGACAACAAGGCCGACAACACGCTCAAGGTGTTGAAGGAGGTGCTACTCGCGGCACGAATACTCACCGCACCTATGAACAAGGAGCTGATGCTCATCTATGTCGCAGCCTCCAATCAAGTCATCAGCGCCATGATGGTCATCGAGCGACCCGAAGAGGGGAAGGAGCGCCCCGTGCAGCACCCCGTGTACTACTACAGCGAGGTCCTCACTGACTTGAGGAACCGGTACCCGCAGTACCAGAAGTTGGTTTATATGGTCTTCCGAGCACAGTGGTGGCTCCCTCACTACTTCTAGGAGCATCATGTCACAGTTGTTTCCTCCGCCCCACTACAAGACATCATCCGCAATCGTGATGCGACAGGGCGAGTCGCTAAGTGGGCTATCAAAATCGGCGTCCACAACATCAAGTACGAGCCGCGCAAGGCCATCACGTCACAGGCACTAGTTGACTTCATTGTTGATTGGTAAGAAGCGCACCAGTCCAAGACGCTACCCTACCTCCACTACTGGTCCCTCCACTTCGATGGATCCAATAACTCGGGCGGCGCTGGGGCGGGGATAATTCTCACCTCGCCCAAGGGCGACAAGCTCCGATATGTGCTGCAGCTCAACTTCACGCCCTCCACCAACAACATGACTAAGTACGAGGCTATCCTCCACGGCATGCGAGCCGCCAAGGAGATGAATGTCAATCGCCACAAGTGCTACGACGACTCCGACCTCGTCACAGCACAAGTCATGCGACGTAGTTGCCCCCAATATGATAGAACACCGCCAAGCGGTGGACCAGTTGGGGGTTATTTCGCTGGCTACTCCGTCGAGTGGATAGATCGCCAGAACAACTAAGAGGCCGACACACTCTCCCGCATCGGGTCGGCTCGCCAAACACCTGGTGGGTTCACAACATAGAAAACATAAAATTTCCTACGAAGTGAACATCTAAGCACCAAGATCTAACTACCTAGATACAATCAACGGGTGGATATACATCCATAGAGAACATACCCTTGAAGAACTACAAAGCATTGTTAATGAAACTGATTTCGTCGTTGATGTAGTCGTACACTTGTCGACCTCAAGATTGTGATGAAGTCCAGCGAGTCCAGCAGGTTCAGCACTAGCAAGTCCATCCGGTCCAGCACCAGCAAGTCTAGCACAACAAAGCAGCGGTGCATCCGTGATCGCACACACGTCCGATACCCCAACAACCTCCATCCCTCGCTCCAGCAAAGCAGCGGAAGAAGCAACTCCTTTCCAGATAAAGTCACCGGGAACATGTATCTTGCTAATCTGAGACCATGGGGAATAATTTCTAGAGGGAGAGAGAGAGATCCTTAACGAGGAGGTGTGAGATGAGAGGAGGGAGTGGGGGCCTTTTATAGGGAGGGGAGGCAGCCCCTCACCATGTCCGGCGACCAAGGGAGGTGCCCCAACCTCTTCCACATTCATGTGGGTGGAGCTCCCACTCACATAATTAGCCTCCCACTCAAAGTTCCACTCACCTCCATTAAATTTCAAGAAAATTTAATGCAAGATCTCATTAAATAAAAATATTTTATTTATTTTATTCAGAATTTTTTTAATTACTTTAATTAACAAACATTCACAAAACCCCCTGCAACATTTCAATATCACATGTAGAACCAGTTTCTGCAATTTCACCTGAAAATATTTCGGTTTCCATCGAAATGATTCCAGTGCTTTCTTAAATCTTTATCTGCAACATATTTTCTCCAAATGGTGTCGGTATCCCTTAAGTGTGTCACCCTATAGTTCGTGAATAATGCATACATGATAGAGACCCTTCTCCGATCAATAATCAGTAGCGGGACCTGGAGATCCGTACTAACTCCCACACATTCAACGATGACTCTTGTGGTCGTGTGAACCTTTAACATCGTAACTAAATCCTTTTGTCTCACGATATATTACATGTCCGAGATTCGATCATCGGTATCCTTATACCTAGTTTGATCTCGTTACCGACATGCACTCTTTTCTCATTCCCGTGATATAACATTCTAGTGATCACATCACTTGCTTGCAAGCTCTTTCAATGTGATATCACCGAGAGGGCCCCGAGTATATCTATCCGTCATCGGGATGGACAAATCCCACTCTTGATCCATGAGCCTCTACAGAACACCTTTGTAGCACGGAACCCACCTTTATAGTCACCTTGTCACGGTGTGACGTTTTATGTTATCAAGATAGCCTTGTAGTGTTAGTGATTGACATGATCTCATGGTTGATACGTCCAAAACGTATCTACTTTCCCGAACACTTATGCTATTGTTTTTCCTCTAAACTTGTGTGATTTGGATACAACTAACACGGACTGATGCTGTTTTCAGTAGAATTACCTTGATGTCTAGTTTTTGTGAAGAAAATCAACTATTAGGAAAAATCTCGGAAAATATGCCAAAAATCCTATTTCACCAGAAGATTCACGGACCCAGAAGACGAGACGGAGGAGGCCCACGAGGGCCCCACACCACCTAGTCACGCGGGCCTAGCCAGGTGGCGCCTACGGGTGGTGTGGCAACCTCGGTCACCCCTCGGCCTCCCTCTTCACCTATAAGTTGCCTCTTGACCTAAAAACCAAGGGGAGTTCGACGTTTTTCCAGAAAGAGTTCCGATGCACCGCCACCACCAGATTCTGCGATTCGGAACCAGAAACTCCGTTCTGGCACCCTGCCGGGACGGGGAATTGGAGGAGATCATCACCATCATCATCACCATCGCTTCTCCATCGACCATCCATGTTTCCCCATATATGAGTGAGTAATCCCCCGTTGTAGGCTATGGGGATGGTAGGGATTGGATGAGATCGTTCATGTAATGGCATCAGATTGTTAGGGCATGGTCCCCAGTATCTATTATTACTGCTTTTTGACTTTGTTGCAACTTGTTATGCTTAATGCTTGTCATTAGGGCCCGAGTGCCATGATTTTAGATCTAAACATGTTATTGATTCATTATGATAGTATTGTTTATGGTCTTACCTGCAAGTTGTACACACATATTATT
Source organism: Avena eriantha (assembly GCA_910589775.1). Classification (NCBI taxonomy): domain Eukaryota; kingdom Viridiplantae; phylum Streptophyta; class Magnoliopsida; order Poales; family Poaceae; genus Avena; species Avena eriantha. Next base: position 124,396,788 of record OU342742.1, read on the forward strand.
CTCCAGAACCAAAGGCCCCAAACTGACAGCAATCAGGATAACCGGAGGGAATGGCTTTGATGTGAGGATCACATGTGTTCAAGGAGTGTTAATGCTTTGCTCTGGTGCTCTATTAAAAGGAGCACCTTAATTGCCAGTAGTGCCCTTGAGGCCCTACTGCAAACGGGCTGGCAGGACAAAAGATGTTGTGCAAATTCTCATTGCGAGCACGTATGACTATATATGGAACACATGCCTATGATTATTTAGTACTTGGATGCTTTATCTTATTTATCTGCAAATGTCCTATGTCTTGATTGCTATATGAATTGTCTTGCCCATGCAACGCCCGTACATCCATCCCGATGCCTACCACGCTTTCATTCTACTGTTTACTACAATTATTACTACTGTCTTTACTTTTACTACTGCTATTACTTTGCTATTGCTATTACAAAACTCTTGCTACTGATAAACTGTTGTGAGCAAGATTGTTTCCAGGTGCAGCTGAATTGAGAACTCACTTGTTAAGGATTATAAATATTCTTTTGCTCCCCTTGTGTCGAATAAATAAATTGGGTTTCACTTCCCTCGAAAATACTGCGATACACCCCCTATACTTGTGGGTCATCAAGACTATTTTCTGGCGCCGTTGCTAGGGAGCATAGCTCTATTTATCAAATTCACTTGGAATCACTATTGCTCGTTGCCATCCATCCATCATGGGTAAGTCTCGCGATGGCAAGGTTTCTATTTTACCATCCACTACCAGGATAGGTACGGTTCTGAACACCATACTTATGATTGTCGTGGTGGTGTCACGGCAGATGCCATGGATAGACTAAAGGTGGGGACTAATACACGCTAGGGGAATCCAGGGAGGGATAGTGAGGTGGTTCCTCACACAGGAGTTTGTATTTGCTTTGCTTCCAAGATTACAAGTGCGCCTAGAGCTGTATTGGCGAGAGGAGGAAGAAGAAGCTCTCTTACTCTCACACACAGTTCACCCCTACAACCCTCAACCAAATCAGAATAGCGGAACCCCTTCTACAGAGGCCCTAGCCCTCCTTATATAGGGGTGGCTAGGTCTCCACTTAGGGCATACGTGGAGGCATATTCCTGAGAATATGCCTTCTCCCAAAGCAGTAAGCCGACCGGGTTGCTTTTCCCCCGCGTCACACATGCAGAGGCTACGTGAGCCTCTGCGGCGCCTGCGTCAGCCGACATGGGCGTCGTCACCCTTGTCAGCCACGCCTCGGTGGTCCTGCCCTTGTTGGCCACGCCTTGGTGGTCCTCCTAGAAGCTAGATGTGACCCGGATCATAGTTGATCCGGCCACACCCGTTCCTGCATACAAGTTAAATAGGCATTTCCGACTTACTACTTAAGTCAGATGAGACTTAGTTAGGCGGACGCCCCCCTGGTCCGGGTTACCCCGTGATTCGGCCTGCCTTGAGGTGACCTGGCCAGCCTCCGCTTTGACCTTGCCGAACCTCGGCTAACTTGGCCTTTATACCCTGGCGTGACCCTACCCGGGGGTATCCCCCCAACATTAGTCCCCGAAGCTGGTGCGGTCTTAGCTGCCTTGGCTGCTAAGGCCACATCAGGTTCAATTACATTTGTGCTTTGGATGCTATTTCTGAGTTACCTCCTTATCTCCAATTATGTGGATTTACGTTACCTTCGCACGTTCCAAGTTTTCACTTGCCGGCCGGGTTACCACTTCAACTCGGACCTCATGGTTTTACTTTCCCTCTGCACATTCCAAGTGTTCACTTGCTGGCCGGGTTACCACGGTTTCGTTCGGGTCTTCTTTCCTTCTCTCGTACGCTAACCCACGTGGAGGCTAATCATTAGGTTGCCTCATTTTAAGGGCCAGCTACAGCAACCGCCGCAGTAATTGTCAGTTATCACTGCGTGGGTCACGTCACGCCTGCCTCCTCGTTTACCGCATCAATGCGTCATGTCATGGGATCAACCCCACCCTGTGGCCTTCCGTGTGGCTCCCTCCTGATTGGCTGACGTGAGCTATACACGGCCACACCGTGTGGCATATCCGCAGGGCGCGATCCTACTTTCCCCTTGAGGGAGTGGTTAAATAGGGGAGGGGCGCACCCCTTAGGATTTCCCCCCTTCTGCGCCCCTCTGCCCCTAGCTCTTCCGCTTCTTCTTCCCCGCGACCGTGACGTCGCCAGTGCTTCTAAGTAGCAGCGCCGCCGCCGCACTGCTTCCCCACACCTCTGCGCCACCGCCACCGCTACGCACCTCCCTCACCACGGGTCGCTACCAATCTAGGCCTTTGCCCCCCGCCACCGCTAGCGCCAGCGAGGGCAGCGAACACCAGATGACGGAGGAGGAGCTCGTCGTCGCCGAGCAAGAAATGGAGGAGGACACCGCGACGGCGGACCGTGGTGTGTGGGCTGGGTCCTGGGTCTGCCAAGACGACCTGGACTGGCTCTATCGCACCAGACGCATTCCCGCCAGCGTCGCTACGTGTCTCGCCTCCGCCGAATTTGCCCCCTCACCCAATCCGGGTGAGTACGTTATGTTCTTGTCCCACTTCCCCGTGCCTCTGCGTCTTCGCCACCGCTACGCGCCTCCTCCACCACGGGTCGCTGCCAATCTAGGCCTCTGCCCCCCGCCGCCGCTAGCGCCAGCAAGGGCCGCGAATACCAGACGCATCCCCGCTGGCGTCGCCGCTCGTCTCGCCTCCGCCGAATTGGCCCCCTCACCCAGTCTGGGTATGTCATGTTCTTGTCCCACTTCCAGCGGGGGTTCGGTTTGCCGGTCAGCGATTTCTTCCAGGATTGGCTAAACACCTACGAACTCCAGCCGCACCAGCTTCCTACCAACGCTATTACTTCTCTTTCCGCTTTCGCTTCTATGATCGAAGGCTATGCCGGACTATGGCCCACAAAGGAGCTATGGATCCGGTTTTTCGGCCTTCGTCGTAATGTCATTCCGAACGTAGAGCTAGATCCGGAGGACAAGCAACTCACTCAGTTCAGAGCTGCGTCCTTCTCACCCCGGAGGTTTTCCGTTTTCCCCCTAGTCACCGGGCTGGACTCCTGCAAAGGATGGGCCCGGACCTTCTTTTATGTCCGGAATATGGGCACCGAAGACTTGATCCGGCTGCTTCCCTATGCTCCGGGTCCACCTAACCCGGAATTGTGCGATGTTGTCCCCAAGAAGCCCATGGCCTTGGCCAACCAGGCCAACAAGAGGTTCGTGGAGCTGAAGAAGCTCGGGTTGCGCAACCGGATCTCCCCCCTCCAGAAGCGCACTAACAAGGTGTGTCACATGAGCTTCGGCCGCGACCCCAACCGGACCTCATCCTTCGAGTTGAGCAACACGGAGATCTATCGCCGTGTTAAGGCTCTCTTCACCACCCACAAGGACTTCTCCGCTGAGTGGATGTGGAGAATTGAGCATTATTGCCGTGATAGGCTTCCTCCCGCGGTAAGCTTTGTGGCACAAACTTACACCGGATTTAATTTTATGTCGGTCATTGTTGCATTTTTGACTCTGTTGTTCATTCGTTTGCTCAGCTATTCCTTCAGCAGACCCTCGAGGACGGCACCATCCGACCCTTAAGTGGGCGCCCGACCGGGAGACCCCGGACGAGGAAGAGCCGGACCAGGAGATGTTCCTCCCGATGACCGATGCTACGAAGCGACCCACCGGTAAACCCTCTTCTATTAGAGATTGGCCTGATGATGAAGATGAGTCGGATGTCGTGGTGATGGAACCTGTTGACGCTATCCCCCTTTCTTATGCTTTTCCGGCATCAGCTAACCCCGGTGGGCATATCCAGGAGGACCCTCCCCTTGCTACGGCGAACCTGTTCCGGTAGCACCGAAGAAGAAGCGCGGAGCTGCATCAAGTTCCTCCTCTGGACCTTCTCAGCCCGCCAAAAGGCGAAAGAAGTCCAGAGACAAGACTGCCTCCAAGTCAGCAGGTAAGGCCCCAGCACGAAGGGCTCGGAAACCCAAGGAGCCCCAAACCTCGGATGGGTAAGTCTTTTTTCCCTCTGCAACTTGTTCTTCATTGCATTGTTGTAGTCTCTTTTCTGACACTATTTGATTCGGCAAGGCTGCGGTGGAGGTCCCTCAGAGTGGATCTAGCATCTCTTCGCCGCTCCGACCTAGCTCTTCTCCTCCTTGTGACGACGAGTCACGCCCGCTTAGCCCTATTCTAGAGGGTTCTGTGGCTGCTCCGGGTTCTATTCCACCTCATCAAGAGGGGGGTAACCTCGGAGCGGGAAAGACCAGCCTAGCCGAGGTGGCGGCATCCACAACTTTGGATTTGCCGCAACCAGCAGCTACTGAGACTACCTCGGCACCAGCACCAGCAACCAAACCAGCAGCAACACCAACTCCGGCACCAGCACCAACTCCGGCGGCAAGAACATCAGCAGTGGCACAAAGTCCAACACCTAGAGCTCCAGCGCCGAGCTCCTCCGCCTCGTCCGAGTCTTCTCAATCTCGGTGAGGAAATTCCCCGGCAGTTCCTAAAGGAAAATCCGCTGCAACCACTTCCTCTTCCCAGCAGCCAAAGGGAAAAAAGGCTCCTGACGCTACTAAGGCAGCATTCGTTGAGGATGGGCAGCGTACCCTCGCATCCATGCTTCCCAAGAAATCTCCAGCAGCGAAGGACGCCCCTGCCGAGCCAACTGATGCACAACAAATGGTTTTGCACAGCAGCCCAGCCCTTGCCTTGGTTGAGAGGAAGGAGGCGCATGCGAAGGGCTTGGTGGCGCCCCATATGCCCACCGTCGAGCGGTACCCTCCGATGTTGATTGAATTCGTCAACAACTGGAACAAGGCGGAGTTCGTCCATGACGGTGATCTCCCGGAGAGGTTTGGCCCACCGAATTTTCCGCCCAAATGAACACAGCCGCTAAGGCAATGAACCTCGCGGGTCGGATGATGGAGGTATGTTGCTTCCCCTTTACATCCTGTAGATAATAATGATATAACCATTAGTCCCCGAGCCTCCGGGGGAGTAACTTGTTACTCGGCCGGATGCTCCTTAGAAAACTAACGTAGCTCCGAGATAACTTCGAATATGCACACACCTAGAGCCGGGTTAAGTTCCACTTGGCCCGGATCTTGTACACTTCGAATATGCACACACCTAGAGCCGGGTTAAGTTCCACTTGGGTCGGATCTTGTATACCTCGAATATGCACACACCTAGAGCCGGGTTAACTTGGCCCGGATCTTGTACACTTCGAATATGCACACACCTAGAGCCGGGTTAAGTTCCACTTGGCTCGGATCTTGTACACTTCTAATAGGCACACACCTAGAGCCGGGTTAAGTTCCACTTGGCCCAGATTTCGTACACTTCGAATATGCACACACCTAGAGCCGGGTTAAGTTCCACTTGGCCCGGATTTCGTATACTTTGAATATGCACCAAGCTAATTTATGCTTTTGCACTCTTTTCAGGTGACCACCAATCGCCGGAGTGCTGAATTCCAGCGTCTCCTAGATACTCACAAGATGCTACGCGCAAAGCAAGGTGCACTTCTAGCGGATCACGAGAAAAGGGGTAAATTTCTCCCTTGGCGTTGCTCCGTTTTTCTTCATCTTCCTCTGCTGAACTAATCTCATCATTCGGTTTCCGCAGCTGGGGTGGAGGCTGAGAACAAGATTATGCGGAAGAACCTAGAGCAGATCAAGGGTAAGTCGTTTTTGTCCGACCTTACTGTGCTTTCCATATCCTTTTCTCCTTGGCTCGGCAAACATTCATACCTTGGCTCTGCCGGGTCAACACACTATTTCAGTATCTCTTGAAGATAGTGTGCCCCTGCCTGACATGATGCTGCATTTTCTCGAACAAGTAGGGCAGCATCAAGCCGAGCTTAAGAAGAAAGATGATGAGCTCGCCCTCCTCCGGACCAAGGACGATGAGATCGCTAGGCTCAAGGCCGAGATGGAGAAAATGAAAGTCCAGCACTAGTCCGAGCTCCAAAAGGTTGGCCGGGATTTCACAGAAGAGCGCGAGCGCCTCACTCTCCAGATCGCCAAGGACCAGGATCTACTCAAGGAGTCCGACATCTAGCTTGGGTCGGCGAATGCTGAGCTTGCGCAGCTTCGCAAAAGGCGTGATGACTGTACCAGGGAGCTGACCCGGATCCTTACCCATATATCACGTAAGTTCCTTCCCTTATCCGACATACTTCTCCGGGTTACTTCATATGTCTTTTCTTTACCTTCTTCCTTTGCCTTGTTTTCAGGCAAATTTCCAGAGGGCACTGCTATTGCGAGCGTAGCAGTTGCAGATTTCCATCGAGAAAGGGGTACTCCCGCCGCTCCTGATGGTGGGAGATTCCCTATGACATGGAGGACCTGTTGGTCAGCTTGTCATCTCGCGTGGAGCTCATCAAGAATTATGGCAAGGACATCCTCGATGTTGTAGTTCGCATCTTCAACATGTTCTCGCCTGGAGAGGATACTCCAGAGACCACCGCAATTCTTGGTGAGAAGCTGATGGAAACCGAGACCCAGCTCGACCTCTGGAGGGAGTCCGCTGGACGTGCTGTAGCTGATACCGTTCTTCACCACATACTCACGTGGTATGAAAAGATCGATCTCAACCTCCTGACGCGTCTGCGCACCGGGTCCAAATGGACCAATGACCCGAAGTGGGTAGCTCGGCGCCAGGCTTGCGCCCATAGCCTCATCGGATATGCTCCCATTCATGAATGGGTTGAGGGACCGAGCTTCCTGGAAGCGGCTGGGGACGAAGAGGTTGAGAATGATGAAGATGGCTCGGACGATGATGGAGAGGACGACGCCTCGGATATCAAAGATGGCGAAGATGACGCTGAACTTCCTCCTCCTGCTGCTCCTTGAGCGAAAAAAAACTTGAAAATTTATCAGATCCCCGGTATGCCGGGTGGAGTTGTATCCCATATACATGTGATATTTTGCTACTAAATTCCTATGTCGGATTAACTTGGGCGTAGTCCCCGAGTTTCTTTTTCTTGTTCGTCCAATCTTTTGGCTCGGCTCGTGTCTACCTTGATTCGGTTTTACGACTTACGAATCCGAGCTTCAAAAATTGTCTTAACAATACTAGGAAACTTTTAGGCTTAGCTCAAAAATAAAACAGCATAATAATTTAAAAGTGAATACAAGGTTAGTCCGAAAAACAAACGTCGGCTCGATTAAGTTCTTTTCCTTAGTCGTTTTTCATGTGCTACGCAATTCCAAACTTGTTCTCTTGCTTTCCATGAAGCCAATTCTTGTTGGACAGCAGCAAGTCGAAGAGTTGGGTTCTTGGTGCTCACACATTACTAATCCGAGTTAAGTAGAACAACTTATTCCAGCTAACGCACAAAAGACAACAAATATTATTAAGGCAGTCCCGAGTTATTGCTCGAGGTGCCAACATTTCATTGATTAGCTCATTGCCGGCATACATACCGACACATGAGAAGACTCGGATACATACACTTCTTTGCTAAGTGTAGAAAGGACGAAGTAGAGCTATATTCCATGGACGCTTAGATTCCTCGCCGGACATGTCTGCCTTGTTCTTTTCCTATGGCTTTGCATCTATAAGATAATAAGAATCATTGTGCAACGCTTTGCTCACGATGAACGGCCCTTCCCATGGGGGGGGGGGGATAATTTATGCATGCTAGTAGTACATTGTACCAACCGGAGCACCAGACCGCCTTCCCGAAAGACTCGGGGGCTTACTTTCCGGCTATGATAGCATCGGAGATTTTGCTGATATATGGCGGATCTGGACAATGCCAGTTCTCTCGCTTCTTCCAGCAGATCAACATCATTTTGCCGGGCTTCTTGCACTTCGGCTTCTATGTATTGGGTGACCCTAGGCGAATCATGCTCTATGTCGGTTGGTAATACAGCTTCTGCCCCATATACCAGAAAAAACGGCGCATAGCCTGTTGATCGATTCGGAGTTGTTCTTAAACTCCACAGTACCGCTGGTAGCTCTTCTATCCAGCACCCCGCTGATCTTTGCAGCGGCTCAATGAGCTGGGGTTTTATCTCGGATAATACTAATCCGTTGAACTTTTCCACTTGTCCGTTCGATGCGGGATGGGCTATGGAGGCTACGTCCAGCCGAATCTTCTTATCCTGGCAGAAACACGCAAATGCTCCTTCCGCAAAATTTGTGCCATTATCAGTTATGATACTGTGAGGATAATCGTACCTCAAGATGATGTCCTTGAGGAATGTTATGGCAATAGCTCCATCACACTTTCTTATAGGCTTCACTTCAATCCACTTCGTAAATTTGTCCACCATGAACAAAATGTGAGTCATATTTCCCCTTGCTGGTTTAAACGGACCAACCATATCCAAGCACCATACGGCAAATGGCCATGTAATTGGTATGGTCTTGAGTTCTGACATTGGCATATGTGTCTTGGTGGCATACCTCTGACAACCATTACATTTTCTCACCAGATCTTTTGCTTGCTCTAAGGCACTTGGCCAGTAGAATCCATGCCGGAAAGCTTTTGCCACCAAGGCTTAGGACGAGGCATGATGCCCACACTCCCCTTGATGTATATCTCGGAGGATGTCAAGCCCTTCTTCCGGGTCAACACATCGCTGGAGGACATTGAAATCATCCGAGATATACATTAGGGGGAATGCGGGCATCATGCCTCATCCCGAGCCTTGGTAGCAAAAGCTTTCCGACACGGATTCTATTGGCCAAATGCCTTAGAGCAAGCAGAAGATCTGGTGAGAAAGTGTAATGGTTGTCAGAGGTATGCTACCAAGACACATATGCCAATGTCGGAAGTCAAGACCATACCAATCACTTGGCCATTTGCCGTATGGTTCTTGGATATGGTTGGCCCATTCAAACCAGCAAGGGCGAATATGACTCACATCTTGGTCATGGTGGACAAATTTACAAAGTGGATCGAAGTGAAGCCAATAAGAAAATGTGATGGAGCTACGGCCGTGACATTTCTCAAAGACATCATCTTGAGATACGGTTATCCTCACAGTATCATAACTGATAATGGCCCAAACTTTGGGGAAGGAGCATTTGCGCGTTTTTGCCGGGATAAGAAGATTCGGCTGGACGTAGCCTCGGTAGCCCACCCCGCATCGAACGGACAAGTGGAAAGATCCAACGGATTAGTATTATCTGGGATAAAACCCCGGCTCATTGAGCCGCTGCAAAGATTAGCGGGGTGCTGGATAGAAGAACTAGCAGCGGTATTGTGGAGTTTAAGAACAACTCCGAATCAATCAACAGGGTATACGCCGTTTTTTCTGGTATATGGGGCAGAAGCTGTATTACCAGCCAACATAGAGCATGATTCGCCTAGGGTCACCCAATACACAGAAGCCCAAGTGCAAGAAGCCCGGCAAAATGATGTTGATCTGCTGGAAGAAGCGAGAGAACTGGCATTGTCCAGATCCGCCATATATCAGCAAAATCTCCGACGCTATCATAGCCGAAAAGTATGCCCTTGAGTCTTTCGGGAAGGCGATCTGGTGCTCCGGTTGGTACAACGTACTGCTGGCATGCATAAATTACCCCCCCATGGGAAGGGCCGTTCATCGTGAGCAAGGCATTGCACAATGATTCTTATTATCTTATAGATGCAAAGCCACAGGGAAAGAACAAGGCGGACAGGTCCGGAGAGGAATCCAAGCGACCATGGAATATAGCTCTACTCCGTCCTTTCTACACTTGGCTAAGAAGTGAATGTATCCGAGTCTTCTCATATGTCGGTATGTATGTCGGCAATGAGCTTATCAATGAAATGTTGGCACCTCGAGCAGTAACTCGGGGACTGCCTTAATAATGGTTGTTATTTTTTGTGCGTTAGCTAGAATAAGTTATTCTACTTAAATCAGATTAGTAATGTGTGAACACCAAGAACCCAACTCTTCGACTTGCTGCTAGCCAACAAGAATTGGCTTCATGGCAAGTGAGAGAACAAAGTTTGGAATTGCGTAGCACATGAAAAACGACTAAGGAAAAGAATTTATTCGAGCCGACATTTGTTTTTCGGACTAACCCAGTATTTATTTTCAAGTTATTATGTGGTTTTATTTTTGAGCTAAGTCTACAAGTTTCCCAGTATTGTTAAGACAATTTTTGAAACTCGGATTCGTAAGTCGTAAAACCGAATCAAGGTAGACACGAACCGAGCCAAGAGATTGAACGAACAAGAAAAAGAAACTCGGGGACTACGCCCAAGTTAATTCAGCATAAGAACTTAGTAGCAAAATATCACATGTTTCTGGAATACAACTCCACCTGGCATACCGGGGATCTAATAATTTTTTAAGTGTTTTTTCTCAAGGAGCAGCAGGAGGAGGAACTTCGGCATCATCCTCGATGCCTTCAATATCAGAGGCATCATCTTCTTCTTCATCGTCCGAGCCATCTTCACCGTGCTCAACCTCTTCGTCCCCAGCGGCTTCCAGGAAGCTCGGCCCCTCAACCCATTCATGAATGGGAGCGTATTCAATGAGGCTATGGGCGCAAGCCTGGCGCCGAGCTACCCACTCCGGGTCATTGGTCCATCTGGATCCTGTGCACAGACGTGTCAAGAGGTTGAGATCAATTTTTTCATACCACGTGAGTATGTGGTGAAGAACGGTATCAGCCGCGAGACGTCCAGCGGACTCTCTCCAGAGGTCAAGCTGAGTCTCGGTTTCCATTAGCTTCTCAATGAGAAGTGTGGTGCTCTCCGGAGCTTCTTCGCCGGGCCAGAACGTGTTGAAGATGCGAGCTGCAGCGCCAAGGATGTCTTTGCCTTAATTTTTGATGAGCTCCACGCGAGACGACAAGCTGACCAACAGGTCCTCCAGGTCATAAGGAATCCCTTCACCATTTGGAGCGGCCGGAGTACCCCTTTGTCGGCGGAAGTTGGCAACTGCTGCGCTCGCAATAGGAGTGCCCTCTGGAAATTTGCCTGGAAACGAAGCAAAGGAGGAAGGTCAAGAAAAGACGTATGAAGTAACCCGGAGAAGTAGGTCGGAAAAGGGAAAAGAACTTACGTGATATATGGCTGAGGATCCGGGTCAGCTCCTTGGTGTAGTCATCACGTCTCTTCCAAAGCTGCTCAAGCTCAGCGTTCGCCGACCCAAGCTGGATGCCGAACTCCTTGAGAAGATCCTGGTCCTTGGTGATCTGGAGGTTGAGGCGCTCGCGCTCTTCTGTGTAATTCTGACCAGCCTTCTGAAGTTCGGATTGGTGCTGGGCCTTCATCTTCTCCATCTCAGCCTTGAGCCTGGCAATCTCATCGTCCTTGGTCCGGAGGAGGGCGAGCTCGCCATCTTTCTTCTTAAGCTGGGCTTGGTGCTGCCCTGCTTGTTCGAGAAAATGCAGCATCATATCAGGCACGGGCACACTATCTTCAAGCGATGCTGAAATAGTGTGTTGGCCCGGCAGAGCCGAGGTATGAATGTTTGCTGAGCCAAGGAGAAAAGGAAGTGGAAAGCACTACAAGGTCGGACATAAATGACTTACCCTTGATCTGCTCCAGATTTTTCCGCATGATAATGTTCTCAGCCTCCACCCCAGCTGCGGAAACCGAATGATGAGATTAGTTCGGCAAATGAAGATGAAGAAAAATGAAGAAGCGTTAAGGAGGAAATTTACCCATCTTCTCGTATTCCGCGATAAGTGCAGCCTGCTTTGTGCGTAGCATCTTGTGGGTATCCAGCAAGCGTTGGAATTCAGCACTCCGGCGATTAGTGGTCACCTGAAAGGAGCACATGAACATAAGTTATCTTGGCGCATATTCGAATTGTACTAAAATCCGGGCCAAGTGGAACTTAACCCGGCTCTAGGTGTGTGCATATTCGAAGTGTATGAAAGTCCGGGCCAAGTGGAACTTAACCCGGCTCTAGGTGTGTGCATCTTCGAAGTGTACTAAAATCCGGGCCAAGGGGAATTTAACCCGGCTCTAGGCGTGTGCATATTCGAAGTGTACTAAAATCCGGGCCAAGTGGAACTTAACCCGGCTCTAGGTGTGTGCATATTCGAAGTGTACTAAAATCCGGGCCAAGTGGAACTTAACCCGGCTCTAGGTGTGTGCATATTCGAAGTGTACTAAAATCCGGGCCAAGTGGAACTTAACCCGGCTCTAGGTGTGTGCATATTCAAAGTTCTCATGGAGCTACGCTACTTTTCTAAGGAGCATCCGGCCGAGTAACAAGTTACTCCCCCGGAGGCTCGGGGACTAATGGTTATTATCTATAGCATGTAAAGGGGAAGCAACGTACCTCCATCATCCGCCCGGCAAGGTTAATTGCCTTAGCTGCTGTGTTCATTTGGGCGGAAAACTCGGCGGGGCCGAACTTCTCCGGGAGATCAGTGTCTTGAACCACCTCTGCCTTATTCCAATTCATGACAAATTCAATTAAGCTCGGAGGGTACCGTTCACCGGTGGGCATATGGGGCGCCACCAAGCCCTTCGCATTCGCTTCTTTCCTTTCGATCAAGGCAAGGGCTGGGCTGGTGTGCAGAACCATCTGCTGTGCATTAGTTGGCTCGGCAGGGGCATCCTTCGCTGCTGGTGCTTTCTTGGGAAGCATTGACGCGAGGGTACGCTGCCCAGGTTCGACGAATGTTGGCTTGGTAGTGTCCGGGGCCTTCTTGCCCTTGGCTTGCTGGGAAGAGGAAGTCGTCACAACGGATTTCCCCTTAGGAGCTGTCGGGGTAGTTCCTCGCCGAGATTGAGAAGACTCGGACGAGGCAGAGGAGCTGGGCGCTGGTGCTCTTGTCGCGGGACTTGGTGCCGATGCTGACGTTTTTGCAGCCAGAGTTGGTGCTGATGCCGGAGTTGGTACTAGTGCTAGTCTGGTTACTGGTGCTGGCGCTGGTGCTGGTGCCGAGGTAGCTTCGGTAGCTGCTGGTTGCGGCAAAGCCGAAGTGGTGGATGTCGTCACCTCGGCTGGGCCGGTCTCCCCTGCTCCAAGGTTACCCTCCTCTTGCTGAGGTGGGGCAGAACCCGGAGCAGCCGCAGAACCCTCTGGAATAGGGCTCAGCGGACGTGACTCGTCGTCACGACGGGGAGAACGGCTAGGTCGGAGTGGTGAAGAAAGGCTAGATCCACTTTGAGGGACCTCCACCGGAGCCCTGCAAAAGAGAATAATGTTAGAAGAGAAATCACAACGATGCAAGTAAGAACAAGTTACAGAAGGAAAAATAGCTTACGCATCCGAGGTTCGGGTCTCCTTGGGTTTCCGAGCCCTTCGTGCTAGGGCCTTGCCTGCTGGCTTGGGCGCAGTCTTGTCCCCGGACTTCTTTCGCCTTTTAGCAGGCTGAGGAGGTCCGGAGGAGGAACTTGGAGCAGCCCCACGCTTCTTCTTCGGCGCCACCAGAACAGGTTCGCCCGTAGTGAGCGGAGGATCCTCATGGATGTGACCACCGGGGTGAGCTGATGCCGGAAAAGCAAAAGAAAGGGGGACAGCCTCAACAGGTTCAATCACCTCGAAGTCCGAGTCATCTTCATCATCGGGCCAATCTCTAATAGAAGAGGATTTACCTGTGGGTCGTTTCGTGGCATCAGTCATAGGGAGGAACATGTCCTGGTCCGGCTCTTCCTCATCTAGAGTCTCCCGGTCCGGCGCCCACTTAAGGGTCGGATCGGTGCCATCCTCGAGGGTCTGCTGAAGAAATTGCTGAGGAAAGGAATGAACAATAGAGTCAAAAATACAACAATAACTGACACGTAATTACCCCGGGGTAAGTTGGCAACATGAAGCTTACCGCGGGAGGAAGCCTATCGCGGCAATAATGCTCAATTCCCCAAGTCCACTTAGAGGAGAAGTCCTTGTGGGTGGTGAAGAGAGCCTTAACCCGACGATATATCTCCGTGTTGCTCAGCTCGAAGGATGAGGTCCGGTTGGGATCACGGCCGAAGCTCATGTGGCACACCTTGTGGGTGCGCTTCTAGAGGGGGGAAATTCGGTTGCGCACGAAAGTGATCATGGCATCCTTGTTGCGCAGCCCGAGCTTCTTCAGCTCCGCGAACCTTTTGTTGACCTGGTTGGCCAAGGCCGTGGGCTTTTTAGGAACGGCATCCCACAGATCCGGGTTAGGTGGACCCGGAGTATAGGGGAGCAGCCGGATTAAGTCTTCGGTGCCTGTGTTCCGGACGTAAAAGAAAGTCCGGGCCCACCCTTTGCAGGATTCTAACCCGGTGACCCGGGGGAAAACGGAAAACCTCCGGGGTGAGATGGAAGCCGCTCCGAATTGAGTGAGCTGCTTGTCCTCCAGACCAGCGTGGATGTTTGGGATGACGTTGCGATCAAGGCCAAAAAACCGGATCCATAGCTCCTTCGTGGGCCACAGTCCGGCATAGCCTTCGATCGTGGAAGCAAAGGCAGAAAGAGAAGTGATGGCGTTGGCTGGAAGACGGTGCGGCTGGAGTTGGTATGTGCTAAGCCAGTCCCGGAAGAAGTCGCTCACCGGCAAGGCGAAGCCCCGTTGGAAGTGGGACAAGAACACGACGAATTCACCCGGATTGGGTGAGGGGGCCAATTTGGAAGAGGCAAGACGAGCCGCAACGCCGGCGGGGATGCGCCTGGTGCGGTAGAGCTAGTCTAGGTCGTCTTTGCAAACCAAGGACCCGGCCCACGCATCGTGGTCCGCCGCCACGGCGTCCTCCTCCATCTCCTGCTCAGCAACGATGAGCTCCTCTTCCGTCATCTGGCCTTCGCTGCCCTCGCTGGCGCTAGTGGCGGCGGGCGGCAGAGGTCTGGATTGGCGAGGACCCGTGGTGAGGGAGTTGCGTAGCGGTGGCTGCGATGCAAAAGTGTGGGGAAGAAGCGCTGCGGCGACGCTGCTGTTTGGGAGCACTGGCGGGGGCGCGGTCGCGAGGAAGACGAAGGAGAAGAGCAACGGGCTGAGGGGCGCGGAAGGGGAAAATCCTAAGGGATGCGCCCTCCTCTATTGAACCACCCCCTCAAGAGGTGAATGGGATCACGTACCACAGATCAGCCACACACAGTGGCCGTGTATCACCTGCCCGGACCAATCAGTACGGAGCCACACGGAGGGCCACAGAGCAGAGACAATCCCATGACGTGACACTGTGATGCGATAAACGAGGAGGTAGGAATGACGTGACCCGCGCACAGTGATAACTGACAATTACTGCGGCGGTTACTGTGCAGGCCCTTAAAATAAGACAACATAATGATTACCCTTCACATGGGTTGGCGTACGAGAGAAGGAAACAAGACCCGGATGGAACTGTGGTAACCCGGCCAGCCAGCGAAAACTTGGGATGTGCGGAGGGAAAGTAAAACCATGAGGTACGAGTTAAAGTGGTAACCCGGCCGGCAAGTGAAAACTTGGAATGTACGAAGGGAACGTAAATCCATATAATCCGAGGTAAAGAGGTAACTCGGCAATAACGACCAGGGCACAGAATTGAACCTGATGTGGCCTTAGCGGCCAAGGAAGCTAAGACCGCACCAGCTTCGGGGACTAATGTTGGGGGGATACCCCCGGGTAGGGTCACACCATGGTATAAAGGCCGAGTTAGCCGAGGTTCGACAAGGCCAAAGCTGATGCTAGCCGGGTCACCTAAAGGCAGGCCGAATCCCGGGGTAACCCGGACCAGGGGGCGTTCGCCTGACTAAGTCTCAACCGACTTAAGGAGTGAGTCGGAGGTGCTTGTTTTATTTTGTATGCAGGAACGGGCGTAGCCGGATCAACTATAATCCGGGTCATGTCTATCTTCTA
Source organism: Avena eriantha (assembly GCA_910589775.1). Lineage (NCBI taxonomy): Eukaryota > Viridiplantae > Streptophyta > Magnoliopsida > Poales > Poaceae > Avena > Avena eriantha. The sequence continues at coordinate 124,412,489 of OU342742.1, forward strand.
AGAGGAGGAAGGAATATCGCTGGTCAAAAGAAGCCCCGGTACGCACTACCTGAGCGAAGCAAACAAGGACTGGACCACTGGGGCATGGCCAACAAGGGTGACGACGCCCATGTCGGCTGACGCGGGCGCCGCAGAGGCTCACGTAGCCTCTGCATGTGTGACGCGGGGGAAAAGCACCCCGGTCGGCTTACTACTTTGGGGGAAGCATATTCTTAGGAATATGCTTCCACGTATGCCCTAGGCTGAGACCGAGCTCCCTCTATAAAAGAGGGGCTAGGGTTTCAGTAGAAGGGGTTGAGTTTTTATGATTCTGGTTTTGGCTAGAGTTTAGGGTGCGATCTGTGGGTGAGAGTAAGAGAGCTCCTTCTTCCTCCTATCGCCAATACAGCTCAAGGAGCACTTGTAATCTTGGGAACATAGCAATACAAACAACTGTGTGGAGAATCACTTCACTATCCCTCCCTGGATTCCCCTAGCGTGTATTAGTCCCCACCTTTAGCCTATCCATGGCATCTGCCGTGAGACCACCACGACAAGTTCAATTGCCCATTTCGCAATTCTTCCACTCGCATCCTTATTACTCATTATCTCGGATATGGGGGCCTCACATATGACCCTGATGGGATGTTCCTCAAAGTAGTGCTTCAGCTTCTTAGCTGCCATGTACACGCCATACGCCACTTTTTGATAGTGTGGATAGTTCTACTTCGAGGCTGATAGTACCTCACTCAGGTAATATACCGGCCTTTGCACTGACTTACCTTCCTCGTCGTGCTCCACCACTATCACTTCACTTACAACTCGATTGGTTGCGGCTATATAGAGCAACATTGGCTCCTTTGACAGTGGAGAGGCTAACACTGGTGTAGTGGCAAACATCCTCTTCAAGTGGGCAAAGGCCTCATTGGCCTGCGGCGTCCAAACAAACTTATCCGACTTTTTCATGAGTTGGTAAAGAGGCAATGCCTTTTCCCCCAACCGACATACAAATCGACTTAACGATGCCAGGCAACCCGTGAACTTCTAGAAATCGTTGAGACACTTCGGCAGTTCCATTCGTTCGATGGCCCGGATTTTAGTCGGATTAACCTCGATACCTCGGCTAGAGACAAGAAAACCGAGTAATTTCCCAGCCGAGACACCGAAGGTACATTTTTCCGAGTTAAGTTTCATCCGGAACCTTCTTAGGTTCGCAAACGTTTGCCTGATATCGTCAAGGAGAGTTTTGCTTTCCTTGGTCTTGATAACCACATCATCCACGTACACTTGTACATTTTGACCAATTTGGTACGTCGTGCAAACATTTTTGCATACATCTTTGGTACGTTGCCCCTACATTACGTAAACCAAACGGCATGGTGCGATAGCAATAAGCCCCATACCGGTAATAAACGCAGTCTTTATTTGATCATCCGGATTTAGAGGTATCTGGTGAAAACCAGAATAGGCATCAATGAATGACAACAATTCACATCCAGCAGTTGAGTCTATGACCTGATCTATCCTTGGCAGTGGAAATGGATCTTTTGGACACGCCTTGTTCAGGTTCGTGTAATCGATACACATACGCCAAACCACCGCCACATTCGGATCATCCTTCTTCTTCTCCACCAGCACCGGATTAGACAGCCAATCTTGGTAAAGAACCTCCATGATAAATCCTGCAGCTAGCAACCGAGCTATCTCATCCCTGATGACTTTCCTCCTATCTTCGGCGAAGCGGCGGAGAGGGTGCTTCACCGGCTTTGCTCATGGTTTCACATTTAAAGAGTGCTCGGCCACCTCCATCGGAACACCTTGCAAGTCCTGTGTGGACCAAGCAAAAATGTCCCGATTCTCACGAGGAAGTTGACGAGCTCGCTTTCCTATTTATCACTTAACCCGGCACCAATTGTGACGGTGTGCTCTAGGAACATATCATCAACGGGAACCTTCTTGGTATCTTTCGTGGCTTGGAAGGAGACACTTCCATGCGGGTTACTCAGCGCCGGCATATACTGCTGCGCGGACTGAGCCAATGCCGCCACCTCTTGAATCTTCCTTTTCTCCTGCGCAATCACAAGTGACTCGGCTAAGTTAGAACCAGCCAACGCACACTCCACGGAACGTCGGAAATCCCCAGCAATGGTAATCACTCCGTTTGGCCCGGGTAATTTCATCTTCAAGTAACTAATGTGACAGCTTGCCATAAACTTGTTCAGCGTTGGCCTTCCGAGTAACGCATGGTACGCACTTTCCAAGTTTACCACCTCGAACTCCAAATTTTCAGTTCTGCAGTTATCTCTCGTGCCGAACAATACGTCAACCCGGACCTTGCCTATGGGCTCCCAAGAAATGCCGGGCACAATGCCATGGAAAGTTGTCCTCGTGGCCTGCAGCATGTTCTCCGAGATACCCAACTTGCGCATGGTGTCCGCATACATGATGTTAATGCTACTGCCATTGTCGATTAGTACCTTTGAGAACCTTACATTAATGCTAGGCCCAATGAATGTCGGATCTAGCACCAACGCATACGAACCAGAACTTAGCATAAGCTTGGGATGATCCTTTATGCTCCAGGTGATTTTTTGGTCAGACCAAGTGTTGGGGGGATACCCCCGGGTAGGGTCACGCCGGGGTATAAAGGCCGAGTTAGCCGAGGTTCGGCAAGGCCAAAGCAGATGCTGGCCGGGTCACCTCAAGGCAGGCCGAGTCACGGGGTAATCCGGACCTGGGGGCGTTCGCCTAACTAGGTCTCATCCGACTTAAGCAGTAAGTCGGAAGTGTATGTCTAACCTGTATGCAGGAAAAGCGTGTGGCCGGATGAACCATCGTCCGGGTCGCAGTAACCTTCTAGGAGAAGGAAGGAATCTCGCTGGTCAAAAGGAGCCCCGGTACGCACTGCCTGAGCGAAGCGAGCAAGGACTGGACCACCGGGGCGTGGCCGACAAGCGTGACGACGCCCGTGTCAGCTGACGAGCTAAAGCGTAGCTGACGAGGGGCGGGGCATGGCTCACATAGCTAAAGCATAGCTGACGAGGGGGAAAAAGCACCCCGGTCGGTTTGCCAATTTGGGAGGAGGCATATGCCTCCACATATGCCCTAGGCAGGAACCGAGCCTCCTCTATAAAAGGGGGGCTAGGGCTTCTGTAGGGGGGGTTGATTTTCTCTACGATTCAGTTTTGGGCTAGGGTTTCAGGTGTGATCTGTGGGTGAGAGTAAGAGAGCTCTTTCTTCCTCCTCTCGCCAATACAGCTCTAGGAGCACTTGTAACCTTGGAAGCAAATCAATACAAGCTCTTGTGTGGAGAATCACTTCACTATCCCTCCCTGGATTCCCCTAGCGAGTATTAGTCCCCAACTTTAGCCTATACATGGCATCTGTCGTGACACCACCACGACAGTTGGCGCCCACCGTGGGGCTAGCGGCGCTAGTAGGGGTCAAGATCCGGACAGGCAACTTCATCGTCACTAGAGAGCGCATCGTCTCCGGGCTTGTCCAGCGCTTTGAAGCACGGGACTTCGTCAGCGACAACGCAGGCTGCTTCGGCACGCGCCCTCTCCCGCACAATGGCGTTTTCCTCAAGCTCGGCACACACAAGGTCTACGTCGCGGTGGACGTGTCAGGCGTTCATCCGCGCCACGTTGTTGAAGCAGGCGAACCGCCCCTCACTGCGGCTCGCGGGGGACGTACCGCTCGTTCCCCAGACCGTGCGGAGGTAATGATGACAGCGCCAGGAGCGGTTACGAGCAAGGATCCGGCGCCAGATCCGGAGGAGACACCCAAGGCACCAAGGAAAGGTAGGGGTCCTCCGCTAGAGAGGCCGGAGAACGTGCTGAGAGAGGCAATAGATAGCCTGGCAAACCCTGTAGTAGCAGCGATAGATCCGGCTCACGCACAGGCCGAAAATACTTGAGGGCGCAAAGAAAATAGCCGAGGCCCAGCGGTCGTTGAACATGACGCTGCATGAGTACGCAAAGGCGAACAAAGTTGATGGTGTAAAAGTTAAAGGGAGGAATCTCATGAGCGAAATGAACAGAGAAGGTGATGTCGAAATCGAGGAATCAGAAAACTGTTTTTCCGTGGGGCTGCCGAGATATAGTACATCGGCCAAGAACCTCAGAGCGGCGGATGCGGCTGCATCCGAGTTAAAGGGACTGACGGGTGAAGCCCGGCAAAAGCAGCAAAATCGGGTTAACGAGCTGGTTCGGATTGCGAATAGGCAAAACGAGGAACTGCTCAGGGCGAACCCGGAGAGGGCTGGGGCCTCCAAGATCGTCCATTCGGCGATGGATAACCCGGAGAAATCCGCTGGAGCTGCGTCATCCCCTCATGGCGATCCAAGGAGAGAGGAGGTGGTAACCTTAGCCAGACGGAACAAACAGATTGTCCCGTATGACCCGACACAGGCAGGGAAAGAAAAAGAAGCGTAGAAAAATGATGATCGACGGAGTGTGAGCCAAGGCGAAGCTAGCCGAGGTAACCATGACCAAGGCAATGCCGGTCGGAGGAACGTTGTCAACGGTAATGCCGGGCAGCAAAACTCAGCAGGGGCAAGATAACCGCAGCAGCAGAACATGCCGAGGCAAGAGCACAATGCCGGCCGAGGTATGCAACAGAAAGGTGCGCCGTAGGAACGAAACCGGTATAACGACGGTGATTCGGAGATGGCAAATGCGGGATATCCGAGACCGGACTATCATGTGATAGGTTCGAGACTGGGAAGCAGGGATTTGATGCCGGACGATGCAAGGTTGAAACTGGATCGAACATATAGGTCGGAACAGATAGAATGTCAGGGTCCACCGGGTCCAGCATGTTTTGGACCCCGGATCATGAAAGAGCCACCAGTCCCGAACTTTGAATTGCCCAGGGGGACCAAGACCTGAGATGGGCCGTACGATATGTACCCCAGATGTTGGAAGGCCCGGCAAGGGTGTGGTTGAACAACTTGCCGCCAGGAAGCATCAACTGCTGGATTGATTTCGAGGAAATGTTCATCAACAATTTTTCGAGTACGTATCAAAGGCCAAATAGGCCACAAACCCTAGCTATGTGCAAACAGCGACCCAATGAGACGGACCGGGAGTTCTTGACCTGGTGGTGTACCGTGAGAAAATCTGAGGGCATGATAGAATCACAGGCCATAGCATGGTTTGCACAGGGGTGCAAGTATGGAAGCGAGTTATGGATGAAGTTGCAACGGAAAATGCCGGCAACATTGTCAGAGATGATCCGGATCGCAGATTCGTATGCATTGGGTGACCCGACCCAACCGAGGCTCGCCTCAAACGAGTCAAGTGATGAGTACTATCAGAGGGATGGATCCGGATCGTCCCAGAGAAATGATTACAGAGGAAAAAGGAGAGATGATCGACCGGACCATCGGTACGGTTCGCACCAAGTAGCGGCCGTGAGTCAAGATCAACCCGGAGCAGGGGGTAATCAGCGCTAGAAAACTGGAGGTCAGTGGACCCCAAGGAACGATGGGAAGAAAACTTGGACACCGGAGCAAAAGAAGCAATGGCAGGAAAGGAAAGACCGTCCGAGGTATATGTACGAGTCGATGTTGGACCAGCCGTGTAAGTTTCACACGCCAAATCCGAACAGCCCAGCGGGTCATACGACGAGGCAATGCGAGTGGATGCGCAAGATCGAGCAAGGTGGTTCGGGTACCCCGGAACGATCAGCCTCGGCAAGTATTACCCCGGCAGCAATTGCTCTCCGGAGCGAACACGCAACAGCTAATGTTACCTCCCCTTCCGCCGAGGTATGATAACAATGAAAGAAGGGATGCAGTGCATCAAGTAGAAAATCAGCAGCAGCCGGATCAGAGGCACCCCGGAAATGAGGGGAGAAACGAGTACAGGGAGCATCACCAGAGCTACTGTGTATTTACCACAGAAGAAACTGATAGAAAAAGCTTGCAGCGTAGACATATGGAGGTGAATGCGGTAATGCCGGCGGTGACGAGGTACATGCCTTGGTCTGATCAGGAAATCACTTGGAGCATTAGGGATCATCCCAAGCTCATGCCGAGCCCTGGTTCGTATGCGTTGGTGCTAGATCCTACATTCATTGGGCCTAACATTAACGTGAGATTCTCAAAGGTACTGATCGACAACGGCAGTAGCATAAACATCATGTACGCGGACACAATGCGCAAGTTGGGTATCTCGGAGAACATGCTCCAGGCCACGAGGACAACTTTCCATGGCATTGTGCCCGGAATCTCTTGCGAGCCCATAGGCAAGGTCCGGGTCGACGTCTTGTTCGGCACAAGGGACAATTGCCGAACTGAAAATCTGGAGTTCGAAGTAGTGAACTTGGAAAGCGCGTATCACGCGTTGCTCGGAAGGCCAGCGCTGAACAAGTTCATGACAAGTTGTCATATAAGCTATTTGAAAATGAAATTGCCCGGACCAAACGGAGTAATTACAATTGCTGGGGACTTCCGACGTTCCATGGAGTGTGCGTCGGCCGGATCAAACTTAGCCGAATCACTTGTGATCGCGCAGGAAAAAAGGAAAATTCAAGAGGTGGCAGCTTTGGCTCAGTCCGCGCAACAGTGTATGCCGGCGCTGAGTAACCCGCATGGAACTGTCTCCTTCCAGGCCGCGAAAGATACCAAGAAGGTCCCTGTTGATGACATGTTCCTAGAGCGCACCGTAACAATTGGTGCCGGGCTAAGTGATAAATAGGAAAGCGAGCTCGTCAGCTTCCTCCGTGAGAATCGGGACATTTTTGCTTGGTCCACACAGGACTTGCAAGGTGTTCCGAGGGAGTTGGCCGAGCACTCTTTAAATGTGAGACCCGGAGCTAAGCCGGTGAAGCAACCTCTCCGCCGCTTCGCCGAAGATAGGAGAAAAGTCATTGGGGATGAGATAGCTCGGTTGCTAGCTGCAGGATTTATCATGGAAGTTCTTTACCCGGATTCGTTGTCTAATCCAGTGCTGGTGGAAAAGAATAAAGATGATCCGAACGTGGCAGTGTTTTGGCGCATGTGTATCGACTACACGAACCTGAACAAGGCGTGTCCGAAAGATCCATTTCCACTGCCAAGAATAGATCAGGTCATAGACTCAACTGCGGGATGTGAACTGTTGTCATTCATCGATGCTTACTCCGGTTTCCACCAGATACCTTTGAATCCGGACGGTCAAATAAAGATTGCGTTTATTACCCCGTATGGGGCTTATTGCTATCGCACCATGCCATTTGGTTTACGTAATGCAGGTGCAACGTACCAGAGATGTATGTAAAAATGTTTGCATGACCAAATAGGTCGAAATGTACAGGTATACGTGGATGATGTGGTTATCAAGACCAAGGAAAGAAAAACGCTCCTTGACGATATCAGGCAAACATTCGCAAACCTAAGGAGGTTCCGGATGAAACTTAATCCAGAAAAATGCACCTTCGGTGTCCCGGCTAGAAAATTGCTCGGCTTTCTGGTTTCCAGCCGAGGTATCGAAGTTAATCCAACAAAGATCCGAGCCATCGAACGAATGGAGCTGCCGAAGTGTCTTAATGATGTCCAGAAGTTTACAGGTTTCCTGGCCTCGTTAAGTCAGTTTGTATGTCGGTTAGGAGAAAAGGCATTGCCTCTCTATCAACTCATGAGAAAGTCGGATAAGTTCATTTGGACGCCGCAGGCGGATGAGGAATTTACCCACCTAAAGAAAATGTTAGCCACGGCGCCAGTGCTAGCCTCCCCACTATCAAAAGAGCCAATGTTGCTCTATATAGCCGCAACCAACCGAGTTGTAAGTGCAGTGATAGTGGTGGAGCGTGATAAGGAAGGAAAGTCAGTGCAAAGGCCGGTGTATTATTTGAGTGAAGTGTTGTCAACCTCAAAGCAGAACTACCCACACTATCAAAAAGTGGCGTATGGCGTGTACATGGCCGCCAAGAAATTGAAGCATTACTTTGAAGAGCATCCCATCCGGGTCATATGTGAGGCCCCTATATCCGAGATAATGAGTAACAAGGATGCAAGCGGCAGAATTGCAAAATGGGAAATTGAGCTAGCTCCTTACGCCCCACAGTATGACCGGAGAGAAGCCGTAAAGTCTCAGGCTGTGGCGGACTTTTTCGTGGACTGGGCCGAGGTACAGTACGAACCACCACTTCCAGATCCGAACTATTGGCAGATGCACCTTGACGGATCAAAAACCAAAACCGGGCTAGGTGCCGGAGTCATACTCACGTCGCCAAAGAAGGACCAGCTAAAATACGTGCTGCAGATCCACTTCACCGCATCAAATAATGTCGCTGAGTATGAAGCACTTGTGCATGGGCTCAAGGTAGCAAAGGAAATTGGTATACGTCGGATTATATGCTTTGGCGACTCGGATTTAGTGGTGCAGCAAGTGTCCGGAGTATGGGACGCTCTTGATCCAAACATGGCACTATACAGATTCCACGTGCAGAAGATTTCTGGTTACTTTGAGGGATGCGAATTTCATCACATACCCCGGGTGGAAAATGAGGCTGCCGACATGCTGTCGAAGCTCGGGTCAACCAGACAAGCAATTCCACTAGGTGTAGCACTAGAGCACCTCAAGAAGCCATCCATCAGGCCATCCCCGGAATCCGAGTCCATCTACGTCCCGGAGGACACAGAGTCCGGAGCAGCGCCCATGGACATTGACACGGGGAGTGGTGCGCAAAACCCGGGGACTGATTCGGGAAACCCGGGGACTGCTCCGCAAAACCCGGGGACTGCTCAGCGTAGTCCGGTTGAAGTTATGCCGGTGGATCATATGGAGATAGACGAGGACGTCTTCCCTGTGCGGCAAATACTGGCTTGGGCACTGCCTATATTTCAATTCTTGAAAGATGGAACGTTACCCACTGAGGAGGTATTGTCCAGGCAAACACAGAGGAGGGCAAAGGCTTACACGATCATCAATTCCGAGTTATACAAAAGAAGTGTGACCAATGTCCTCCAGCGATGTGTTGACCCGGACGAAGGGCTTGAAATCATCCGAGATATACATCAGGGGGAGTGCGGGCATCACGCCTCATCCCGAGCTTTGGTAGCGAAAGCTTTTCGACACGGATTCTACTGGCCAAACGCCTTAGAACAAGCAGAAGATCTGGTGAGAAAATGTAATGGTTGTCAGAGGTACGCCACAAAGATGCATATGCCAATGTCGGAACTCAAGACCATCCCAATCACTTGGCCATTTGCCGTATGGTGCCTGGATATGGTGGGCCCATTCAAACCAGAAAGAGGAAACATGACTCACATTTTGGTGATGGTGGACAAGTTTACGAAGTGGATCGAGGTAAAGCCTATAAGAAAATGTGATGGAGCTACGGCCGTAACGTTCCTCAAAGATATCATCTTGAGGTACGGTTATCCACACAGTATCATAACTGATAATGGCACAAATTTTGCGGAAGGAGCATTTGCTCGTTTCTGTCGGGATAAGAGGATCCGACTTGACGTAGCTTCGGTAGCCCACCCCGCATCGAACGGGCAAGTGGAAAGATCCAACGGATTAGTATTATCCGGGATAAAACCCCGGCTCATTGAGCCGCTGCAAAGATCAGCGGGGTGCTAGATAGAAGAACTACCAGCGGTACTGTGGAGTTTAAGAACAACTCCGAATCGATCAACAGGCTATACGCCGTTTTTTCTGGTATATGGGGCAGAAGCTGTATTACCAGCCAACATAGAGCATGATTCGCCTAGAGTCACCCAATACACAGAAGCCGAAGTGCAAGAAGCCCGGCAAAATGATGTTGATCTGCTAGAAGAAGCGAGAGAACTGGCATTGTCCAGATCCGCCATATATCAGCAAAATCTCCGACGCTATCATAGCCGGAAAGTGTGCCCCCGGGTCTTTCGGGAAGGCGATCTGGTGCTCTGGTTGGTACAGCGTACTACTGGAATGCATAAACTATCCCCCCCATGGGAAGGGCCATTCATCGTGAGCAAAGCATTGCACAATGATTCTTATTATCTTATAGATGCAAAGCCACAGGAAAAGAACAAGGCGGACAGGTCCGGCGAGGAATCTAAACGTCCATGGAATGTAGCTCTCCTTTGTCCTTTCTACACGTAGCGAAGAAGTGTATGTATCCGGGTTATCTCATATGTCGGTATGTACGTCAGCAATGAATTTATCAATAAAATGTTGGCACCTCGAGCAGTAACTCGGGGACTGCCTTAATAATATTTGTTGTCTTTTGTTATTTGTGCATCGGCTGGAATAGGTTATTCTACTTAGCTCGGATTAGTACTGTGTGAGCACCAAAAACCCAACTCTTCGACTTGCTGCTATCCAACAAGAATTGGCTTCATGGCAAGCAAGAGAACAAGTTTGGAATTGCGTAGCACATGAAAAACGACTAAGGAAAAGAATTTATTCGAGCCGACGTTTATTTTCTGGACTAATCCCGTATTTATTTTCGTGCTAAGTCTAAAAGTTTCCCAGTATTGTTAAGACAATTTTTTAGGCTCGGATTCGTAAGTTGTAAAACCTAATCAAGGTAGACACGACCCGAGCCAAAAGATTGAACGAACAAGGAAAAGAAACTTGGGGACTACGCCCACGTTAATCCGGCATAAGTACTCAGTAGCAAAATATCGCATGTATTTGGAATACAATTCCACCCGGCATACCGGGGATCTCACGAATTTTCAAGTGTTTTTACTTAGGAGCAGCAGGACGGAGTTCGGCATCATCATCGCCCTCTTCGATATCCGAGGCTGTGTCCTCCTCCGATTCACCCGAGTCATCTTCGCCTGAGGCTTCCAGGAAGCTCGGACCCTCAGTCCATTCATGAATGGGGGAATATTCAATGAGGCTGTGGGCGCAAGCCTGGCGCCGAGCTACCCACTCCGGATCATCTGTCCATTTGGACCCGGTGCGCAGCCGTGTGAGGAGGCTGAGGTCTATCTTTTTGTACCACGTCAAAACGTGGTGAAGGACGGTATTGGCAGCAGCACGGCCAGCGGCTTCTCGCCAGAGGTCGAGCTGGGTCTCAACTTCTGAAAGCTTTTCGGCGAGATGCGTGATTCTCTCCGGAGCGTCATCGGCGGGCCAGAAGGCGTGGAAGATCCGGACTGAAACATCGAGGAGGTCCCGGCCGTAGTTCTTAATAATTTCCACGCGAGATGACAGGCTGACCAACAGGTCCTCTGTGTCATAGGGAATGGACTCACCCTCAGCAGCGACCGGAGTACCTCTCTCTCGGCGGAAATTAGCAACAGCAGCACATGCAATGGCCGTACCCTCTGGAAAGTGGCCTGGGAGACAAGGCAAAGGACAAAGTTGAGAAAATAAGACATGAGACGTAACCCCGAGAAGTAAGGTGGACAAAGGAAGAGAAGTTACGAGAGATATGACTGTGAATCCGGGTCAGCTCCTTAATGCAAGCATCACGCCTTTTCCGAAGCTGCTCGAGCTCAGCATTTGCCGACCCAAGTTTGACCTCGGCTTCCTGGAGGAGTTCGCGATCCTTAGCACTTTGGAGTTGGAGGCGCTCGCGTTCCTCGGTGAAGTCCTGGCCAACCCTTTTCAGCTCGGCTTGGTGCTGCGCCTTCATTTTAGCCATTTCAGCTTTGAGCTTGGCTATGTCATCATCTTTGGTCCGGAGGAGGACGAGCTCATCATCCTTTTTCTTCAGCTCGGCTTGATGCTGTCCTGCTTGTTCAAGAAAATGCAGCATCATGTCAGGCACATGCACCCTTTCTTTAAGCAATGCTGAAACCGTGTGTTGGCCCGGCAGAGCCGAGGTATGAATATTTGCCGAGCCAAGGAGGTAAAAGGATGAGAAGCACAGTAGGAACAGATAAGAAGGACGTACCCTTGATCTGCTCCAAGTTCTTTCGCATGATTTTGTTTTCAGCTTCCACCCCAGCTGTGGAAACCGAACAATCAGATTCATTCGGCAAGTGAAGTGGAAGCAAAATGAGGAAGGGAGTAAGAAAGAAATTTACCTCTTTTCTCATACTCAGCGATGAGTGCAGCCTGTTTCGTGCGAAGATTTTTATGTGTATCTAACAGGCGCTGGAATTCGGCACTTCGGTGGTTGGTGGTCACCTGAAGAGGATACAGAAACTTTAGTCAGGTGTGTGCATGTTCGAAGTGTACTAATATCCGGGCCAAGTGGAACTTAACCCGGCTCTAGGTGTGTGCATATTCGAAGTGTACTAAAATCCGGGCCAAGTGGAACTTAACCCGGCTCTAGGTGCGTGCATGTTCGAAGTGTACTAAAATCCAGGCCAAGTAGAACTTAACCCGGCTCTAGGTGTTTGCATATTCGAAGTGTACTAAAATCCGGGCCAAGTGGAACTTAACCCGGCTCTAGGTGTGTGCATGTTCGAAGTGTACTAAAATCCGGGCCAAGTGGAACTTAACCCGGCTCTAGGTGTGTGCATGTTCGAAGTGTACTAAAATCCGGGCCAAGTGGAACTTAACCCGGCTCTAGGTGTGTGCATGTTCGAAGTGTACTAAAATCCGGGCCAAGTGGAACTTAACCCGGCTCTAGGTGTGTGCATATTCGAAGTGTACTAAAATCCGGGCCAAGTGGAACTTAACCCGGCTCTAGGTGTGTGCATGTTCGAAGTTATTATGGAGCTACGTTAGTTCTATAAAAGAGCATCCGGCCGAGTAACAAGTTACTCCCCCGGAGGCTCGGGGACTAATGGTTATTATCTACAATTTACGAAGGAGAAACGGCGTACCTCCATCATCCGTCCAGCAAGGTTAATGGCCTTGGCGGCGGTATTCACTTGATCAGACTCCTGGATTACCTCGGCCTTGTTCTAGTTCATGACGAACTCCATCAAGCTTGGGGGGTACCGTTCGCCTGAGGGCTTATGTGGCGTCACCAAACCCTTAGCGTGTGCTTCCTTCCTCTCCACCAAGGCAAGGGCCGGGCTGGTATGCAGAACCAACTGCTGAGACTCAGTTGGCTCGGCAGGCGCGTCCTTTGCCGCTGGTGTTTTCTTGGGGAGCATGGACTCAAGGGTACGTTGCCCAGGCTCGGCAGTGCTGGGCTTGGTAACGTCTTGAGTCTTCTTACCCTTGGCTTGCTGGGAAGAAGAAGCCGTAGGAGCGGTTTTCCCCTGCCGAGGTTGGGAGGACTCGGAAGATGCAGAGGAACTAGGCGCTGCTACTTTCGTTGCTGGACTTGGTGCCGGCGCTGATGTTTTCGCTGCCGGGGTTGGTGCTGCTGACGAGACTGGAGTTGGTGTTGTTTTGGCTGCTGGTACTGCAACAGATGCTGGAGTCGAAGTAGCTTTGGAAGCTGCTGGTTGTGGCGTCGCCAAGGTAGTGGCTGCCGTTGTTCTGGTTGGCCCAGTTTCCCCGCCCCAGGTTGATCCGGAGCGGCCGCAGAACTTTCCGGAATGGGGCTCAGCGGACGTGGCTCGTCGTCGCGACGAGGCGAGGGGCTGGCCCGGAGAGGCGATGAGATACTAGACCCACTCTGAGGGACCTCCACCGGAGCCCTGTGAGATCAGGTAACGTCAGAAGGAAAGTTATGACGAGGTAAGGAAGAACGAGTTACAGAAGAAAGAAGGACTTACGCATCCAAGGTTTCGGCTGCTCTGGTTTCCGAGCCCTTCGTACTGGGGCCTTCTTTCGCCTTTTAGCGGGCTCGGAAGGTCCGGAGGAAGAGCTTGAGGAGGTTGCACGCTTTTTCTTCGGCGCCACCGGAACTGGCTCGCCCGTGGCGAGAGGAGGATCCTTATGGATATGGCCACTGGCGTGAGCTGATGGCGGAAAAGCAAAAGAAAGGGGGACAGCCTCAAACAGTTCAATTATCTCGATATCCGAGTAATCTTCATCATCGAGCCAATCTCTGGCAGAAGAGAAGTTACCCATGGGTCGTTTCGTGGCGTCAGTCATGGGGAGAAACATCTCTTGGTCCGGCTCCTCCACGTCCGAAGTCTCCCGGTCCGGTGCCCACTTAAGGGTCGGATCAGTGGCGTCCTCGAGCGTTTGCTGAAGGAATAGCTGAGGAAAAGAATAAACAGACGAATCAGAAATGCAACAATAATAGAAAAGTAACTGGTCCGGGGTAAGTTTGCTACATGAAACTCACCATGGGAGGAAGCCGGTCACGGCATAAGTGCTCAATCCCCCAAGTCCAATCAGGGGAGAAATCCTTCTGAGTGGTGAAAAGAGCCTTAACCCGGCGGAAGATCTCCGTGTTGTTCAGCTCGAAAGATGAAGTCCGGTTGGGATCGCGGCCGTAGCTCATATGGCACACCTTGTGGGTGCGCTTCTGGAGAGGGGAGATTCGGTTGCGCACGAAAGTGATCATCGCATCCTCGTTGCGCAACCCGAGCTCCTTCAGCTCCGCGAACCTCTTGCTCACTTGGTTGGCCAGGGTTGTAGGTTTCTTCGGAACGGCGTCCCACAGATCCGGGTTCGGCGGACCCGGGGTATAGGGAAGCAACCGGATCAAATCTTCGGTGCCTGTGTTCCAGACATAAAAGAACGTCTGGGCCCAACCTTTGCAGGATTCTAGCCCTGTGACCCAAGGAAAAACAGAAAACCTCCGGGGTGAGATGGAGGCTGCTCCGAACTGCGTGAGCTGCTTGTCCTCCGGGTCAGCGTGAATGTCGGGGATAATGTTGCGGCGAAGGGCGAAAAACGGGATCCACAGCTCCTTTGTGGGCCATAATCCGGCGTAGCCCTCAATCGTAGAGGCGAAAGCAGAGAGGGAAGTAATGGCATTGGCCGGAAGATGGTGCGGCTGGAGATGGTAGGTGCTGAGCCAATCGTGGAAGAAGTCACTCACCGGGAGTCCGAAGCCCCGCTGAAAATGAGACAGGAACACAACAAACTCCCCGGGGTTGGGGGAAGTAGCTAGCTCGGCGAAGGCGAGGCGAGCGGCGACGCCGGCAGGGAGGCGTCTGGTCCGGTAGAGCCAATCCAGATCGTCCTGGCAGACCCAGGAGCCGGCCCATGCGCCGCGGTCCCCAGCTGCGGCGTCCTCCTCCATGTCTTGCTCAGCAATGGCGAGCTCTTCTTCAGTCATCTGCTCCTCGAAGCCCTCGCTGGCGCTGGAGGCGGTGGGGGACAGCGGCTTGGATTGGCGAGGACCCGTAGCGGGAGATTGACGTCGCAGTGATGGAGACGTAGAGGTGAAACGGAGAAGTGCGGCGGCGACGCTATTTTTTGGCAGTACTGGCGGCGGCGCAGTCGCGAGGAAGACGAAGGAGAGTAGCAGCAGGCAGAGGCGTGCGGAGGGGAAAAATCCTAAGGAACGCACGCCTCCGCTATTTAACCCCCACGTAAGCGGCGAGTGGGATCGCACCCTGTGGACCGACCACACGCTGTGGCCGTGTATTACCCGTCCGGACCAATCAGTAAGGAGCCACACGGAATGCCTCAGGGCGGAAAGAATCCTGGGACGTGACGCACTGATGCGGTAAACGAGGGGGCAGGCGTGACGTGACCCACGCACAGTGATGACTGACGGTTACTATGGCAATTACTGTACCATCCCTTAAAATAAGACAACACAATGATTACCGTTCACATGGGTTAGCATATGAGAGAAGGAAGCAAGACCCGGATGGAACTGTGGTAACCCGGCCGGCAAGTGAAAACTTGAAATGTGCGAAGGGAACGTAAATCCAACAAACCGAGGTAAAGAGGTAACTCGGCAATAGCGACCGGGCCACAAGATTGAACCTGGTGTGGCCTTAGCGGCCAAGGCAGCAAAGACCGCACCAGCTTCAGGGACTAATGTTGGGGGGATACCCCCGGGTAGGGTCACGCCGGGGTATAAAGGCCGAGTTAGCCGAGGTTCGGCAAGGCCAAAGCAGATGCTGGTCGGGTCACCTCAAGGCAGGCCGAGTCACGGGGTAATCCGGACCTGGGGGCGTTCGCCTAACTAGGTCTCATCCGACTTAAGCAGTAAGTCGGAAGTGTATGTCTAACCTGTATGCAGGAAAAGGGTGTGGCCGGATGAACCATCGTCCGGGTCGCAGTAACCTTCTAGGAGAAGGAAGGAATCTCGCTGGTCAAAAGGAGCCCCGGTACGCACTGCCTGAGCAAAGTGAGTAAGGACTGGACCACCGGGGCGTGGCCGACAAGCGTGATGACGCCCGTGTCAGCTGACGAGCTAAAGTGTAGCTGACGAGGGGCGGGGCGTGGCTCACGTAGCTAAAGCATAGCTGACGAGGGGGAAAAAGCACCCCGGTCGGTTTTCCACTTTGGGAGGAGGCATATTCTTAGGAATATGCCTCCACATATGCCCTAGGCAGGAACCGAGCCTCCTCTATAAAAGGGGGGCTAGGGCTTCTGTAGGGGGGGTTGATTTTCTCTACGATTCAGTTTTGGGCTAGGGTTTCAGGTGTGATCTGTGGGTGAGAGTAAGAGAGCTCTTTCTTCCTCCTCTCGCCAATACTGCTCTTGGAGCACTTGTAACCTTGGAAGCAAATCAATACAAGCTCTTGTGTGGAGAATCACTTCACTATCCCTCCCTGGATTCCCCTAGCGAGTATTAGTCCCCAACTTTAGCCTATACATGGCATCTGCCGTGACACCACCAGGACACCAAGGCATATACCTCGTCACTGCAGGCATTACCGCATTCACCTCCATATGTCGGCGCTGCAAGCTCTTTCTATCTGTTTCCTCAGTGGTAAATACGCAGTAACTCTGATGATGCTCTCTGTACTCATTTCTCCCCTCATTTCCGGGGTACCTCTGATCCGGTTGATGCTGATTTTCCACTTGATGCACCGCATCCCTTCTCTCATTGTTATCATACCTCGGCGGAGGGGGAGGCAACATTAGCTGTTGCGTGTTCGCTCCAGAGAGCAATTGCTACCGGGGTAACTCCTGCCGAGGCTGATCATTGCGGGGTGCCTGAGCATTCTCCAAACCATCTTGTTCAATCTTGCGCATCCACTCACATTGCCTCGTTGTATGACCCGCTGGGTTACTCGGATTCGGCGTGTGAAACTTACACGGCTGATCCAACATCGACTCATAAGTATACCTCGGACGGTCCTTTTTTCTTGCCACTGTTTCTTTTGCTCTGGCGTCCAAGTTTTCTTGCCATCGTTTCTAGGAGTCCATTGCCCTCCAGTTTTCTGGCGTTGACTGCCCCCTGCTCCGGGCTGATCTTGATTCACAGCCGCAACTTGTTGCAAACCGTATCGATGATCTGGTCTGTTGTCTCTTCTTTTCCCTCTGTAGTCATTCCTTCGGGATGACCCGGCTCCATCTCTCTAGTAGTACTCATCGTTTGACTCGTTTGACACGAGCCTAGGTTGAGTCGGATCACCTAGAGCATACGAATCAGCAATCCGGATCATCTCTGCCAACGTGGTTGACATTTTCCTTTGCAACTTTTGCCACAGCTTGCTTGCATATCTGCACCCTTGCGCAAACCATGCTATGGCCTGTCGTTCTACCACGCCCTCACATGAGTTTCTCACGGTACACCACCGGGTTAAAAACTCCCAGTTTGTCTGATTTGGTCTTTGCTTGCACATAGCTAGGGTCTGCGGCCTATTTGGCCTCTGATACGTACTTGAAAAGTTACTGATGAACATCTCCTCGAAATCTATCTAGCAGTTAATGCTTCTGGGTGGTAAATTGTTCAGCCATACCCCTGTCGGCCCTTCCAACATCTGGGGTATGTATCGTATAGCCCATCTCAAGTTGCCTGTGGCAATTTTTACAGCCGTAGCATAGTTTATCAACCAATCCTCCGCCTTGGTACTGCCGTCATACATCTTCGTGCCCCTGGGTAACTGGAAGTTGGGTACCGGTGGCTTCTTCATGATCCGGGGCCTGAAACATGCTGGACCCGGCGGACCTTGACATTCGATTTGTTCCGACCTATACAGTCGATCCAGTTTCAACCTGGCATCATCCGGCATCAAATCCCTGCTTCCCAATCTTAACCCTATCACATGATAGTCCGGCCTTGGGTATCCCGCGTTTGCCATTTTCGAATCTCCATCGTTGTACCGGTCTTGCTCTCGTGGAGCACCTCTCTGTTGCATATCTCGGCCGACACTTTGCTCTTGCCTTGGTATATTCCGCTGATGCGGTTGTCCCGCTCCTGCCGAGTTTCGCTGTCCGGCATTGCCGTTGACGGCGTTTCCTTGACCGGCATTGCCTTGGTCGCGGTTACCCCGGCCAGCTTCACCTCGGCTCACACTTCGTCGATCATCATTTTTCTGTGCTTCTTTTCCTTTCCCTGCCCGTGTTGGGTCATACGGGACGATCTGCTTGTTCCTTCGGGCCGAGGTTACTACCTCTTCTCTCCTTGGTCCACCATGAGGAGACGATGCGGCTCCAGCGGATTTCTCTGGGTTACCGATCGCCGAATGAACGATCTTGGAGGCCCCAGCTCTCTTCGGGTTAGCTCTGAGTAGTTCCTCATTTTGTCTATTCGTGATCCGAACCAGCTCGTTAACCCTATCTTGTTGTCTTTGCCGGGCCTCACCCGTTAGACCCTCTAACTCGGATGCAGCTGCATCTGCTGCTCTGAGGTTCTTTGCCGGGGTACTGTACCTCGGCAGCCCCATGGACAAACAGTTCTATGATTCCTCAATTCCAGTATCACCTTCTCTGTTCATCTCGCTCATGAGATTTCTCCCCTTCACTTTTACAGCGTCAACTTTGTTCGCCTTTGCGTACTCACGCAGCGTCATGTTCAACGACTGCTGCGCCGCGGCTATCTTTTTCGCACCCTCTAGTATTTTTTGCCTAGTTTCCTCTAGCTCGGCCTGCGCCCGAGCCGGATCTACTGCTGCCACTACAGGGTTTGCCAAGCTATCCATCGCTTCCCTCAACACATTCTCTGGCCTCTCTAGTGGAGGACCTCTACCTTTCCTCGGTGCCTTAGGCGTTACCTCCGGATCTGGCGCCGGATCCTTGCTTGCGCTCGCACCAGGCGCGGTCATCATCACTTCTGCATGGTCCGGGGAGCGAGCGATACGCGCGCCGCGAACCACGGTAAGGGGTGGCTCCCCTGCCTCGACGACGTGCCGCGGATGAACACACGACACGTCAACAGCAACGTAGACCTTGTGCGCGCCGAGCTTGACGAAGAGGCCGTTGCGCGGAAGTGGGCGCGTGCCGAAGCAGCCAGCGTTGTCGCTGACGAAGTCCAGCGCTCCAAAGCGCTGAACGAGCCCGGAGACGATGCGTTCGTCGGTGCCGATGAAGTTTCCCATCCGGATCTTGACCCCTGCTAGCGCCGCTAGCCCCACGATGGGCGCCAACTGTCGTGGTGGTGTCACGGCAGATGCCATGGATAGGCTAAAGGTGGGGACTAATACACGCTAGGGGAATCCAGGGAGGGATAGTGAGGTGGTTCCTCACACAGAAGTTTGTATTTGCTTTGCTTCCAAGATTACAAGTGCTCCTAGAGCTGTATTGGCGAGAGGAGGAAGAAGAAGCTCTCTTACTCTCACACACAGTTCACCCCTAAAACCCTCAACCAAATCAGAATAGCGGAACCCTTCTACAGAGGCCCTAGCCCTCCTTATATAGGGGTGGCTAGGTCTCCACTTTGGGCATACGTGGAGGCATATTCCTGAGAATATGCCTTCTCCCAAAGCAGTAAGTCGACCGGGTTGCTTTTCCCCTGCGTCACACATGCAGAGGCTACGTGAGCCTCTGCGGCGCCTGCGTCCGCCGACATGGGCGTCGTCACCCTTGTCGGCCACGCCTCGGTGGTCCTGCCCTTGTCCGCTTCGCTCATGCAGTGCGTACCGGAGCTTCTTTTGACCAGCGAGATTCCTTCCTTCTCCTAGAAGCTAGATGTGACCCGGATCATAGTTGATCCGGCCACATCCGTTCTTGCATACAAGTTAAATAGGCATTTCCGACTTACTGCTTAAGTCGGATGAGACTTAGTTAGGCGGACGCCCCTTGGTTCGGGTTACCCCGTGATTCGGCCTACCTTGAGGTGACCCGGCCAGCCTCCGCTTTGACCTTGCCGAACCTCGGCTAACTCGGCCTTTATACCCTGGCGTAACCCTACCCGGGGATATCCCCCCAAAAATGATGCTGCTTCTACTGTGCTTGATACGAGTGGTTCATTAGGTCCTTTCCTAGATGCTACGATTCCTAGAACTATAGCTGGAAATACTAAAACTCCTAATGAAGACACTACTACACCTATCAATTCACCTGAGTCTAGAGAGAGCTATGATATTGAAGACAGTTATATAGTGATGACTGATGAATTTATTAAAGAATATCAAAACACCATGATAGGAGTGTTATTAAGAGTCTCCTTGAGAGGTGTACTATAAATCCCAAATTGTCTCCTATAATGCTTAGTTTGCTGCATCTCCCATAAACATTAAAGATAAGCATTATGATTTCTCTCTTGATTTATCTTACATAACTATTGTTGAGAAAGAACCTTTTTGTGGGACTAAGAATGAAAGTGCTGTAGCACATATGACTGAGCTTTCTACCATGAGTGACCTATTTTCTAATGATATTAAGATGCGCACCTACTTTGTTGCTAAAATTTTCCCTTTTTCGCTGAAAGGAGAAGCTAAAACTTGGTTTAATAATTTACCTCTTCGATCTATTGATAGCCCTGATTGCTTGATTAGTACCTTCCTTCATAAATATTTTCCACCTAGTGCTAGACATGCTATTTTGAAGGAACTTTTTGATTTCAAATAGGGAGAAAAAGAGATATTGCCTGAATCATGAGCAAGGTTTTGTGCTTTGATTCATGCACAGGCTGGATGTTCATTACCTAAGAATGAGCTTCTTGACATATTTCATCATGGACTATGTTTTAGCGAGATAAATATTTAAATTTATCTACATTGGCATTTGAAGTGCGGGCGTGCCAGTATACTGTTGTATACAAATAAATGGTCGCAAATACACATAAATAGGGAACTTGTATTCACCGATAGTTTGCTTATCCCCGTTTCCCATGTATTTCCTATATTGCGCCTGAATATATATCTGACCACCGACGATTGTGAATTTCCTGATTCCTGGATTCCTGAAAGACTTTCCAGTTAATTATATTCCTAGATCTATATCCATGAAATACCTCCGATTAAACTACGCCAACATGATGAACATTGTTATTCTTTATATTTTGGTCTCATCGGACTTAACAAATCTGATAAAGCATCCAACAAGATGAATAGCAAAAATGGAGCACACATGCAACACAAATTTAACGTGGAAAACCCGAATTAGGAAAAAACAACGGTGGCACGGAGGCCAAAATCCACTATGAGAAAGTTGTATACATGGGATGTTACAATGATCTTGTGTCCACCGACTAATATTTATCTAATGTTGCCAGCTTGCCTGGTTATCCTTGTCGGGCAAACGTTCCTTGTATTAAGCTTGAAAATTGGTGTGTGGTCTTGTCCATCAAAGTCTTGATCTGGGATGGCGATCGTCTGTCACATAATTTGTTTGTCGTGAAACCGTGATCCGAGATGGTGTTCACCCGTCACATAATATGTTTCACTCGAAGCCGTGATTGGAGATAAAACTCACGCATTGCATAAACTGGCTTGGCTCGAAGCTGTGATCAGGGATGGTGATCGCCCATCACATAACCTGTTTGGCTCGAAGCCATGATCAGAGATAAAAAATCACCCATCACATATGGCACAAAGCCGCGTGCGCCATCGAGGGTGACACGTAAAATATGTAAGAATAAACTTGTGATCGGGGCGATGATTACACGCCACATATCCTGTATGGCATGAAGCCATGATCCGGGATGATGATCCCACCACATGAAATGCTTGGATCGAAGCCGTGATCCGGGATGATCTCATCACATAACATGTATGGCACGAAGGCATGATCCGGGAAGATGATCCCACCACACGACCTGCTCGGCTCAAAGCCGAGATCCGGCATAATGATCCCGCGCAAATAACCTGCTTGGCTTGAAGCCGTGATCCAAGATGATCTCGTCACATAACCTGTATGGCACGAAGCCGTGATCCAAGATCATGATCCCGTCACATAACCTGTATGGCACGAAGCCGCGATCCGAGATGATGATCGTGTCACATAATATGTATGGCATGAAGCCGTGATCTGGAATGATGATCCCGCCACATGACCTGTGTGGCGCGAAGCCTTGATCCGGGATGATGATCCCGTCACATAACCTATATGGCATGAAGCCGCGATCCGAGATGATGACCATGCCACATAATATGTATGGCACGAAGCCGTGATCCGGGATGATGATCCCGCCACATGACCTGTGTGGCGCGAAGCCTCGATCCGGGATGATGATCCCGTCACATAACCTGTATGGCACGACACCGTGATCGAGGATGAAGATCCCTTCACATAATCTGTATGGCGCGAAGCCGTGATCCAGGATGAAGATCCCTTCACATAACCTGTATGGCGCGAAGCCGTGATCCGGGATGAAGATACCTTCACATAACCTGTATGGCGCGAAGCCGCGATCCGGGATGAAGATCCCTTCGCATAACCTGTATGGCGCGAAGCCGTGATCCGGGATGAAGATCCCTTCATATAACCTGTATGGCACGAAGCCGTGTGTGCCATCAAGGGCTACACGTAAAAACGTGTATACCGCGGGATCTTTTGATCTCTAGAGGAAGAAGTGCACCTGCATCTTGTTCCTACGCCTCACCATATTTGGGCTGCTAGCTCCATTGGCGGCTAGCTGAGAAGAGGATGCCGCAGCCGGTGATGTGCGGTGCTTGGGTTGATCGATTTGGTGGGTGGATCGGTGTGGTATACAGATTTGCTGCCTGTGGTGAAGTAGATTGTCATGAAGCCCTGGCGGCGCGTGCGGCCGGAAAGGATCTCCACCTCTGCCTATCCTCGTGAAGATCTTTTATACCTGCACTTTACCACTGGGCAATGCATGGGAGCTGGCCGCCAGTCGCGAAACAAACTCTCCGCAGCGCTTGGCAGAGGCCCTTATCCAAATACACGTCGCTGCCCCTGATGCTTATAAAATTAACAGATATACTACAACTGTTTGAATTAATCAAGCCGATGGCCAGGTTTACACATACCGTACGTGCAACCTAGAGATCGAAGTCGTGCACATGTACGTGCTGGTACATGGACCAAGTTATCCATCGATCGATTAATACATGCTGCCTCCTTTTCATAGTGGGTCCCACTCGTAATAGTCTTCCTCATGCAAAACTCTTAGCTAATACGTGTGTGCCCCTCAATGCCTTCCATGCCCTTGCTAGTACGGACGGTAGTACCTGATCTGAAATATTCACATCTCTCCATATTTGTGATATCCTCTTTGTCTTACTTGATGACAAATCTTGCTGATATTTTGCAGACTATGCAAGTGTGATCTGAAAATATTTAACCTATAAAATCATGACAAAATGTCATCAAACAGACTAACTGAAGAATCTAGGACATACCTGGATAGTTGTGCTGATTGTGTTTTTAGGAATAGTACTCCCAAGGACGCTAAGGAATTAATGGATAAAATAAGCAAGAACGGTGAAGATTGGACTCCTCCTGAACCAGCTATACCTGAGACAACTATACCTGAACCAACTATCCCTACGCCTATACCAACATCAAAGAAGAGGGGAGTTATCGAACTAAATGATGAAGTGGTGAAAGAAGTTAAAAAATGTCTTAAGTAGAAGGGAATTAAAGCTGCAGACGTCAAGAATTTACCTCCTATAGAAGAATTGTGTAAGCCAATATCCCACTCATCCACTATTGAGGTACACTATCTCTAACATTTTGATGATGGTGATATTCCTTACTCTAAACCTCCTGATCAATGCTTAGAAGAATTTGATGTTTTTATTGTTAAGCAGGATAATTTCAATAAAAGGGTGCAAAATCATTTAATGGAAAACTCTAGAGCCATTATTGAGTTAAAAGATACTGTGGAAAGAACCTCTAATGATGTTAAAATGCATGTTAAACATTTTCAAATGGTTCGAACTCAAATTGATCAGCTTATTAAGGTACAAAAAGACTTGCTAGTTAATGCTGCTAAAGAAAAACATGCTTATGAAATTAGAACTAGAAGTGGTGCTGCCACCCAGGATCCTCTATATCCTGAGGGGCATCCTAAAAGAATTGAGCAGGATTCTCAACAAGCTGAAAATAGTGGTACTACTCCTAAGAAAAGAAAAAAGAAACATAAAACTATTGTACAACCTTCTGAACCTGCTAAAGATCCTAATAGTATATCTGTCTCTGATGCTGAAACTGAAAGTGGTAATGAAGAAAATGATGCTCCTGATAAATAAAAAGTTGAAGAAGAACCTGAAAGGCACACTAAGAATACTAAATACACTAAAGAAGATTTTGTTGCTAAGAAACATGGTAGTGAAAGAGAGCCTTTGGTCCAATAACCTATGGCTTTCCCTGATAAGAAACACAATTCAAAGGAAGATGAACACTATAACAAGTTTTGTGAGTGGATGAAACCTTTATTCTTGCAAATTCCTTTGACTGATGCTATTAAATTGCCTCCTTATTCAAAGTATATGAAGGATATTGTTTTGAATAAAAGGAAGATCCCTAATGAAGAAATTTCTACTTTGCTTGCTAATTATTCCTTTAATGGTAAGGTTCCAAAGAAACTTGGAGACCCAGGGATTCCAACTATTCCATGCTCTATTAAAAATAGTTATGTTAGAACTGCTTTGTGTGATTTGGGAGAAGGATTCAGTGTTATGCCTTTTTCTCTTTATAAGAGATTTCAATTGGAAAAATTAATACCAACTGATATATCTTTGCAAATGGCTGATAAATATACTACTATTCCTGTTGGTATATGTGAGGATGTACCTTTTCAAGTGGCTCATAATTTCTTGATATTAACTGATTTTGTTGTGCTTGAAATGCCTGAAGATGATAATATGTCTATTATTCTTGGAAGACGTTTTCTTAATACTGCAGGAGCTGTTTTTAATTGTAATCAAGGAAAGGTGACTTTTGATGTTAATGAGAAGGAGCATACTGTCTATTTCTCCAAGAAGATTGATAGGACTTATGGCTTAAATTCAATTGAACATGTTGAGGGCATCCATGTTGGAGAAATATAGTGTCCCATACCACGAGAAAAATATGAAACTATTATGATTGGGACCATTGCTATCAAGGTTGAGGTAACATAATCATTAGTGGAATACAAAGTTTTGTTTCATATAAAATTGCTCTGGTAACAAGACCTGATCAACCTTGTTAACAAAGGGATTTTAATGAACAAAACAATGTTTTCACCATGGTTATCTTTGCTTACTTTTATTTTATCCATTTTAGTTTTTGCTTTCGCTTACTTTACTTTTCTGTTGTTAGTTGCTTGCATATTAGAGTGTCTTAAAACTTCTGAAGTTTTAGTTTTGTTTTGCTTTTGCATCTTTCCAAAAAATCTTTCTGTCAGAAAATCATTCATCTATACCTGAAAATTGCTCAAAAATAAAGTGTCTCGAAAAATTCCAAAAAATTCATATTATTTTTTTACGTGAAAAAAGGGGTAGAGAAGTGCCTGGAGAGTACCAGGGGGCCCACCAAGAAGGCACACTACCTGGTGGCGCAGCCAGCCCAGGGGCGCGCCTAGCCATGGTGTGGGCCACTCCTGGCCCTCTAGTCACTCTCTCACTTGCCACTTCCTTCTCTCTCCCAAAAAAACACCAGTTCATTGCTCGAAATTGCGTTCTTGCTGCTCTTGTCCATGATTTTTCGATCTCCTTGCTCAGCCCATCTTTGCTGCTGAAATTTGGAGCATTTGTTCTCCGGTATGTGACTCCTCCGCTTGTCCAAGTAGATTTGTGTTTAGTGGTTTATATCTTGAGTATTTTGCTGCTATAGGTGACAGGTTATGAGAGTTTGTAAGCTTGTTCAATGCTTAGAGATATTGTTTTGATGCATGTTTAGGCCTCTTACAAGTCCGTATGAGTAGTTCCCTTCATTATGTATTCACTTTGCAATCACTTGTATAAAGGATGTTTAAATTTCAGAATATCAAAGATGAACAACCACACATTTGGAGAAATATTTGAGAGGAACACACCTAGGAGGTCAAGGCCCTCAAGATCAGCCTCTCAGTTTAGGCCTTCATGCAATGAAGATCTTATTGCACCACTCTTTGGCAATGAAGGAGATGAGGGAGATGCTCACCCATCTACCTTCCCTTGTTTTACCTTTTTGCAAGCTGCAGGGATCCTCAATGATTTCTTACTACTGGTTCAGAGGATTGGCCTGAGCACGTACATGGAAGATGAGAGTGAGCAATATGCCGTGCTCACCAAAACTTTCGTTGAGAGTTTCGTTTTCACTAACACCCCTTATCAGTCAACTGTTTCTTTCAGAATTTATAATCAGCCTATCACCATGTCATTGGAAAGGTTTTGTAGCATTATAGGTATAGGCATGATTGGGACAGTGAAGAAGATCCAAGGTCGACCCGCTGACTTGCTGGAGCTCTATCGAAGTGTGACAAATGACGATGACCGCGTAGCTCAGCGCAGGAAGATAAGGAACATCCAACTCCCAGCTCTTAGATATTTTGCTTATTATCTTGCCACTAGCATTCTTGGTAGGGAGAACACTAGTAATATCTCTAATTATCATTTAGCCTTCCTCGCTGCTGCACTTAATAATGATACAAAGTACAATCTTGGCTCTCTCATTGCTCGCCGCCTAGATGTTAGGGGACCTATTTATGGGGGCATTATTGCCTCACGTATGGTTATTGCATTAGAACTTTCTATGGATCCTAATGACACTGTGTTGGCACCACAAAGGCTTGATCTTGCTGCCATGAAAATGCATCACTTCGTCACTACTGACTCTGATACGGACAGTTTAGTATACATGATGTTGTTTACTGACAGAGACGAGAGGGAAATTCCTTTGCCACAATCCACTTTGTTCAGTATTCACAGGAGGCCATGGTCGCGCTCTAAGGAGGAGGTGGATGAGCAGCTCTGCTTGCTTGGTTTCCACAGGCAGCACCAAGAGGATGTGCCTTCTTACGACTACTCCGCGCACTATGGTGGGGCATCCTCGAGCTCGTATCAGGACGAGGGCACCTCCTCGCCGTACTACGGAGGCGCTCCATCTTGGTCAGCCTGAGATTGATACCCACTTAGGCCAAAATCCTAAGCTTGGGGGGAGGTACACCGACATCATGCTCATCTACATATCATGTTTAGTCGGTACTTTGTATATCCATGCTTCGTTCTCTTTTTAGTTTTCGTTCTTTCTTTACTTTTGCTTTCTAAAACACAAAAAGACCAAAAATATTTTCTTTGTTTCTCTTTGTTTGCTTCTTTTTTCCTTGGCTTGCTTCTTCCATTTGGCTTAGTCTTAATTATTCGAAAAAAACCCAAAAAAGATTTTGCTTTACTTGTTCTTCCTTTTTGGTTCTTGCCTTTAAAAATCGAAAACCCAAAATATTTGTTGTTCTTCTTTGGTTTTGTGAAGTTTGTTGCAGGGTTCAGCAGTCCTCAGTGGAATTTGGTTTCATGTTATTATTCAAGCCACACAAGTGAAAGGCAATAATGGTGATTAATGACAACTTGAGGTGTGGTAAGAGGCTGGTAACAAACTCCATTTGTTTTCATTTTTGTACATATACTCATCATTGTGGGCATGCTTAGTCTGTTCATGTAGGGAGTATGTTATTTATGGATGCTTAGTAGATCTTGCTTTCTTATGATTAGCTCCAGCTTGCCAATAGTTGTAGCATGTCATATGAATGTTTGCTTACATTGCTCTATTCATAACTTGGTATGACACTATGGTATCCTCCTCTGAATGTTTCACTTGAATTGACTTGTCACATGCTCATGCATGCATATGACTGAAATAATAATCAGTTAAGCCTCGATGAATTATTTTGCCTCAGGGGTCTTGAATCACTTTCATGTCATGATTAGTCCTGTTTTGTTGCAAGCATGATTATGACATTTATTGCCAGTAGTTCCCTTGAGGCTCCGCTGCAAACAAGCTGGCAGGACAAAAGATGTTGTGCAAGTTCTCATTGTGAGCATGTATGACTATATATGGAACACATGCCTATGATTATTTAGTACTTGGATGCTTTATCTTATTTATCTGCAAATGACCTATGTCTTGATTGCTATATGAATTGTCTTGCCCATGCAACGCCCGTCCATCCATCCCTATGCCTACCGCGCTTTAATCCTATTATTTACTGCAATTGTTACTACTATCTTTACTTTTACTACTACTATTACTTTGCTATTGCTATTACAAAACTGTTGCTACTGATAAACTGCTGTGAGCAAGATTGTTTCCAGGTGCAGCTGAATTGACAACTCAGTTGTTAAGGCTTATAAATATTCTTTGGCTCCCTTTGTGTCGAATCAATAAATTAGGTTTCACTTCCCTCGAAAATACTGCGATACACCCCCTATACTTGTGGGTCATCAATGATCTAAGGACTAGGATTATTTCGTATGATGTTATAGCAATATAAACACAATTACTTTGATCGTATTGCTATACTTTGGATGAATGTTCATCACATCATTCCACCAATGTTGTGACCTCGTTATTAACAACATCCAATGTCCATGATTAGGAAACATTGATCATCTTGTTAATCAATGAGCTAGTTTATATGAGAGGCATTACTAGGAACTTTGTATTTTGTTTCTTAAACACACATGTATTAACGTTTCCAATTAATACAATTATAGCATGCAAAATAAACATTTATCATAAACATGGAATAATATAATAACCAACTTATTATTGTCTCTCGGGCATAATCCCTTCAACACCACCACCGGGCATCTTCCTCGCCATCATCGACAAACCATCGGTCTCCCCTCCAAAGGAGATCGACACTAGGATCCCTCTACAGCCTGAGTCTACTATGGTCACCATGGTCACAGAACCCAGCGACTAGACCGAGCCCTACATCGCCTACCTCGAGCACAAGATCCTTCCCAAGGACGAGACTGAGGCACGGATGATTGTGGGCCACTGCAAATCATTCATCATCATCAATGGCTAGCTCCACAAACACAGCTTGATAGGCATGTACCAACGCTGGATCCAACCAGAAGAGGGTTGCAAGATCCTGTAGGACATCCATGCTGGCGATTGCGGCCACCACGCTAGCACCAGGTCGCTAGTCGCCAAAGCCATGCGCCACGGCTTCTACTGGCTCACCATGCGCATGTCAACGCCATCACCATTGTCCAGCACTGCGTCGGGTGCCAGAAATACGCCAACCAGACGCACAACCCTGGTTTTGGCTCTCAAGACCATCCCCATTACATGGTCATTCGCTGTGTGGGGCATCGACATGGTGGTCGGTTCAAAACTGCACCATCGGGCTACACCCACCTCCTGGTCACAGTTGACAAGTTCAAAAAGTGGGTCAAGGCGAAGCCCATCAAGAAGTGTGATGGCAAGACAACCACCAAATTCCTCTGTGAGCTGATCTATCGGTATGGCTACCCGCATAGCATCATCACCGACAACAACACCAAATTTGCCAAAAGATCCATGGCTGAGTTCTGCGAGGCGCACGACATTCGACTCGACCTCGCCTCAGTCGCCCATCCAAAGTCAAATGGCCAAGATGAGCACGCCAATCAGAGCGTCCTCCATGGCCTCAAGCCGCGACTCCAAGTCCCCCTCAAGCGGAAGCCAGGATGCTAGGTCGAGGAGTTCTGCTCTGTGCTATGGGGCATTCGCACCTCTGTTAACCGATCAACGGGGTTTACCCCCTTCTTCATGGTGTATGGCACCAAAGCCGTCATGCTGACTAACCTCGAGCACGATTCTCCTCAAGTTGTTCACTACGCTGAGGAGGAAAATGAAGCCTCCCATCAAAATGGGATCGACCTACTCGATGAAGCACGCGACCTAGCTTGGTCTCGCGCCATGATCCAGCAGCAAGGCCTCTACCTCTACCACAACCACTGAGTCTGGACTTGCACCTTCCAGGAGGGCGATCTCATCCTGCGTCTCATCCAGGACAAGAACGGCATGCACAAGCTCTCCCCTCCATGGGAGGGGCCATTCGCCATAGGGCGAGTCCTAGGCAATGATGCCTACTACCTCATCGACATCCGAGGTGACGGCCAGCTCGATGTTGAGCGGCCATGGAATGTGAATCTCCTCCGAAAGTTCTATGCATAGAACTAAAACTTGTACTCCCCCGTACTGCTCATGAATAAAAAAACGGCCTCCACAAATTGTGTCCACTCGTCTAGTGCCAATCGCACTCGTACAATTTAGCGAATATGCTAACTATGATAGTCAACCCTTGGTTGTGCAACCGGCAAGACTAAGTAGTGTGATTCAAGGGCACCAAAAATCATTCAAGCCTTGCACCGTCCATCAAAAACACTAACCGGAGCCACCATCGGAGTCGCCTACCCCGACTGGCTCCTCGAGCCAAGACAACTGTCCATGCTTCCCACAACACCCCCTCCTCCTCACCCTTGTGCATAGCGACTCTAAAGGTTAAGTACCACGTTCGGGGACTCATTCCAACATGAACCCACACGCGATTCAGGAACACACCATGTATGAGAGCGTGCCTTGGAGTCGCCAAGCGACTGGCTTTCCGAGCTAGGAGGAGAGACGCGCTACATGACAAGCAGAACACTACGTCCTTACCTAACTTGGGCTTATGACTCGAACGGTTAAGTACCACGCTCGGGGACTTGCCCACTCGAACCCGCACGTGTTCAGGGAAAACACCAAGTACATAGTACCCCTTGGGGTCACCACGCGACTGAGTCCACGAGTCACGGGAAGTTGACCCAAGCTACTCATAAAGCTTCCAAACAAAACCACCTGTATCAACGCGTGCATGACTGACTTCCTTAGGCAAACACGCTTGGGGACTCACACAGGACCCACGTCTTTGTAGCGCAAACCACAAATAACCAGCGACCAACCCATCATGTTAATACGGGTCGAGTAGAATTCTAGCAAAACATTTGCATTATGACCCTTGGCCCTGACAATGGGCTTCCACGATTGACGGGAAGGTCGTCAATGACTTGCCGATCGCCGACTGGAACGGACACTTCGATGCCAGATCACGGTGCTCCGGTAGCTTATCTCTAGGGCGACCTTAGTCTCCTGGTATGGGAGAAGGTCGCTCATCGCCAGGACGCGCTCTACGTAAGGGGCGGCCTTCGCATTCAGCGCCAGCATGTCCGTGATCTGGATGACTCCGGTCGATGAAGGATACCTGTTGGTCACATCATCAAGCTCGAAGTCCTCGGGGAAGTGCTCCAGCCCAAGGCTCAACGTAGCAGTCGCCCCGTAGCGAAACGCAGAGCGCATCATCCACCCAACAACGGTGGGAACCTCCTCCAAGTACTTCCACACCTCGGCAAAGCCTTTGTGGATCACCTCGGTGGGCAAGATATCCTGGAGGATGGCCCGCATGCACATCACCCATGTCGAAGCATTCTCAAGCACTGCCTTGACGCAATCCTTGGCCCCGTACCGGTGCACCGCTGGATCCCAAGCACCTATCATGGCAGCCAAACTCAGTCTCCTGGAGACTCAGCCGATTGGAGACTCGGCTAACACCAAGGAAGAAAAGGAACTCACCAAGGAGTTAGCGGTAGTTGTCAATTACATACTTCTCCAGGTCGGAGAACATCAATTTCCGATCCATGATAATGGAGTCAGAGGCCTTGTGGTCCTTCTCCGACTCCGCCAACATGGACTTGGCCTTCTCTGCCTCCGCCAGTGCCACCTTGGCCTTCTCCTCCGACGTGGTAGCAATTTCCTTTGTGGCCTCCAGTTCGGAAACCGGCACATAACCCTCACGGGCCTTGGCTAGCGCGGAGGCGTGATTACCTACACACCAAAAAGCAGTCAATTCGATGCCGAATTAAAAGGCAACAACCAACACTTCATGAATGAAATGTGACTTACCCATAGCAGCCCACAGCTGGTTAATCATCAGGGTTGCCACCTGGTGGTCATGCTCGAGCCGCTCGAACTCCACTCGTCGGTCGTCTGC
Source organism: Avena eriantha (assembly GCA_910589775.1). Taxonomy (NCBI): domain Eukaryota; kingdom Viridiplantae; phylum Streptophyta; class Magnoliopsida; order Poales; family Poaceae; genus Avena; species Avena eriantha. The sequence continues at coordinate 124,444,442 of OU342742.1, forward strand.
CTCCTGCTGCAATACACAGAATACGTTCAACAAATTACACAAGTGTCGACACACTGCTAACCAGTGACCCGACCCTCGGGGACTTGCGAAATGTGCAAGTGCTGACTCGCTGCTAACCAGCGACCCGACCCTCCGGGACTACGGACTCGCAAAATTTTCAAGTGCCGACTCGCTGCTAACCAGTGACCTGACCCTCGGGGACTGGGTATCCAAAAGAAAAAGACATAAAGCCTTTGGCTGCTACTACTTAGCAACCAGATCCTTGGGGACTAGGCATACCTAGAGTGCCTGGCCGAGAAAGCGGTGGATCTTGATCGCTCCCATTGGTGCCGCTTCCTGGGTCCCCTGCGCCATCTGACAGTGATGTCGATGATTTCATCCACCATTGGCGACTACGCTTGGGTGACCGCGGAGGCTCCCTTCACGAGGAACCGCCGAAATGTCACGGGTTTGGCTGGCAGGGACGGGGACGCTGCCACCACCTCCTTAGCTAGATCAGTGCCTTCCTCATCAACCTTTGGGGACGTGTCTCCTTCTTCGCGCACGACAATGTCACCCATGGTACCTTCTATGGCCACCTCGCCAACTGGGTCGAGGTCGACCTTCTTCTGCTTCTTGGCGGTGAGGTTGGACGCCTCGTTGGAGTCGCCCATCCTCTTCTAGGAAGGTCTTGTACCTCATCAACACGTCTCGAGGGGATCTTGGACACGGTCGCCCAAGTTATCCTCTTCGGTTTTCTCCTACAAGTTTAGAATAACTAGAGAGTTGGCATCGGCCGAGTTATCCTCTTCGATGAGATAATCACTCGTCCCAACAAGACAAAGAGACTTACTTGGCAACTCGGATAACATGCAGGCCCGTGGTGATGTGCATCGGCTTCTCAAGCTTAGGGCCGAGCACCCGCGTTAGTCCCACCTCTAGCAGGATTGCTTGACGCCGTGGTTTGGACGGCCCCACTAGGTTCTTTGCCGACGCGGTGACTGATGACTACAAGTGAACAGATCGTTTGTAGCTAGTTTCGAAATAAAGATATCGATCCCACAGGGAGAAGTAGGCGAAAGACTAAAATACTTTTAACTACAACTAAACGAAGTACTTAAGAAATAACTTTAAGATGCAAGAAACATAGAGTTGTTTTGGTTGAACAAGGTAATTTAAAGTAAAGCAAAACTTAATGCAGAAAGTAAGACTCACGTGTGTAATAGAACTTTGGAACTACAATATGGAAAGGCGTTCTCGGGAAGTGGTGGATACACCGCTAGCAATTTAAACTAAGCAATAAATATTATTATAACGAATATTCTCATAATGTGTATGTATGTGGGAGGATCTCCATATATGGATGAATAGCCAGCAACCGCTGCACACATCATCCTCATAACCACAGCAGACAGCAATCGACATCAATCGAATTACTGCTCTATTAAGGGATTTCCCCACGGCATGGACATGGCTTTATGAGTTCTCCTTGTTCCCCCAAGTCAGTACATAAAGAATGACAACAGCTTTATAGTCACAGTAAGTGCTATCATCCTTCCGTCTACCAACAAGTAACCCCCTTCATCGAGTCCCCATAAGAGGCAAATATTAAGGAGGTGCAAAACTCCCAACATCAAGATGAAGACAATTAACACATACACATAATGATGTATAACATAATAATCTCTATCTCATCTCAATCATATGCTAGGGTTTCTCCATCTCCCCAAGACCTAGAGATTTACTCAGACATGGAGGCAATCAACATCATAGCAACGGTAATGAAAACAATGATAGATGAATGTACTTGTATAAATCCACAAAGAGTACGGGAATTACAACAAGATCTAGACAAGATGTAGATGGTATGGATGGAGATGGTGGTGATGCAGCGGTGAATGATGAAGATCGATGCCTTAGCCTCCAGGATCTGTGCAGGTTGAAGATGGATCCCTGGGGGATGAGTTCCCCCTCCAGATGCCTTCCGCAGGTGAGGTTTCGGTGATTTCTGGGTTTTCTGTATGTCGTCTCCCTGAACCAGTTGCACGGGGTGAAACTATTTGACGAGGCGGAGGCGGCGCCAACTATACGACTGCAGCTATATGGCCGAAAAAGTTGCTCCGGTTGTATAGTTGGTCGTTGAAATCTCTGCCTCCTTTGTTCGCTTCTGGTTATCTTCTGGTATTATTAATATTTCCCAAATAAGCGATTTATGTTGTTTTTGACTCCTTTTCTCCACAGTACCACTGCTCCAAGAATTGTATCCATTGGATCCATCATCTGTCCTAATCATGGTGAAAACAGACATAAAATGTGCACGCAAGCAGCGTAAAATACCAAGATCCTACATCTACAATGCAAAATAATAGTGTAAAACATGATGCAAATATGCACTCATAAACTTCCCCAAGCTTAGACTCTTGCTCGTCCCGAGCAAGTTTAGCTTAATGGATGTGATCCTCATATTCATGAAGCTAGGTCGATAAAATAAATGAGGCAGTTGCAACATGTGTTTTTCATATACGATACATAGGAATAAGTTCATGAATAGTACCTTACTCGAACCATTTGAATAGTATTAGCAGGCTTCCACACCTTAGTGATCAACAGTTCATAAATGATGAATCTCAACATAATGTAAAAGCATCTGGTTCAACCGAATGAGTTAGCGAGGTAGTTCCAAGTGTTTTTAGGATCAACATATCACTTGGGATTCAAAATCTCAAGAGTGTTTATTTGTCATATTATAGTATGGTGGCGTATCCCTATTTGCCCTTTGCACACTCGCTCTTTTTCTCATTTGTATATATATGCTCACACTTTTGTTTTAAGTTCTGTGCAAAGGAGCTAGCCATACATTCCACTTCATGTAGAAATTCAAAGTTTAACGATCTTAATTATCAAATTCCAATTGTATATGAAGCATAGTTATGACTTGAAGATTCTACATCGACTTGTTCTCACTCTATTTCGATAGCACTTCCATTTTTCTTTGTTCAAGGTTTCTTTTTCAACTCAATTTTATAGAGAGTTTTTCTTTGTAAACCAAACCGTAGACTTACAACATATTGACCAAATTATCTTTATGTGTTCTATTAATACCAATGGTGTGGAAGACTACTAATGCTTATCATCAAATGCAAGTAAAATTATACTCAATCCATTCATATATCAATAAAGCAAACACAAACTCAACATTGCTCCATATATAATAATAAACTCAGAATTTCATTAAAGGGATCGACTATTCCCGAAGGGAATTCTAATGATGCAAACTTTATTTCTAGTTTGAACTAATGTAAAAACGGTAATATAAAACTTATAAGAAAAGATTACAAGGTCTTTAAAAATCTCCCCAAGCTTGGAATCAAGCCAGGCGGGATCAATTAACTTCTTGTTGGTACCTATTCCTCCTCCTGGGTAGAAAGAGTGTCGCCCTCTTCTTTTATGATGCCATATTTAACTATTCTCACAAAGCGAATGCTGAGCTCGGCCATGTCATATTGGAGCTTCAACATTTTCTTCTCGAGGAATTTCTTCTCATCTATCAACTCAAAGACGGTTTGAATTAAGAAACCAACTCTACCATCGATGTCATCGACCTTCTTCTCAAGGTCTTTGCTCATCATCTAGTCGGAGTCAAATACTTCTCCAATTGTTTCAACGCATGCCTTAGAAGCCTTTTATAACTCATAGATCTTATCATGAATCGCACCTTCTTAGGTTTAAGAGGTGATGGACCAAGAGGAGGTTTATAATAGGATCCTATGTTGTAACGATAAGGATTAGGGAGGTACTCATCCTTGTTCCTTCCCTGCTCAGCTTGCCTCATCATCTCCATCCTTTCCGGGAACATGTCCTCCCAATTTGGAAGAGGCTTGATCTCCGGGCCGTATGATCACGACGATCCTTTAGGTTCTAATTCTTCGTTCCTCTTCACGGGCTTCTCTTCTTTCTTCTTCCAGATCTTGTTGACATGGAAGGGCTGCATGGCTTCGCTGCACGGATATTGTTAGAGGGGCTTGTATAGGGATGGCAAGGATTTTTCGAGGCTGGAGGCTGTAGCTCTGCGAAAACTTAATGAAAAAGTTTAGATGCAATTAGCTTTAAAAGGAGAGGTCAAAAACCCTAGCCGCCTTGCGTAACGAGCAACTATACGGTCGTGGCTGATGTCTACGCACTTCTATTCTTGTAGACAGTTGTTGGGCCTCCAAGTGCAGAGGTTTGTAGAACAGCAGCAAGTTTTCCCTTAAGTGGATCACCCAAGGTTTATCGAACTCAGGGAGGAAGTGGTCAAAGGTATTCCGTCTCAAGCAACCGTGCAATCAAGATACAAGAAGTCTCTTGTGTCCCCAACACACCTAATGCACTTGTCAGGTGTATAGGTGCACTAGTTCGGCAAAGAGATAGTGAAATACAAGTGGTATGGATAATTATAAGTGGTAACGGCGATAGAAAATAGCTTGATGGCGTGGAAGAGACTAAAGTAAAACTGAAATAAACATGGAAGCAAGCAAACATGTAACAGTTCTAGTTGCAAACGGTGTTTCAATGTCTAGAAACAAGGCATAGGGATCATACTTTCACTAGTGAACACTCTCATATAAATATCTTCTCTTTATGATACAACTCTTAACTACTCTCTGGTTGGACACTCTAATCGATGGTAGGGCTATAACACCACACCTCAAAGTAAGCCTTTCCCATCTAGAAAACCCCACACTGTCACCTTGAGTACTAGATGATTCCAACAAACACCACAATTTCATAAAACATCCAACTTCAAATATAACTCATAACAAGTATTTGTAATCTCTAGCCTAAGTGCCACCATGGTGTGCACGCTGTCACTTTCACACACATGGGGACAGCAGAGATCTATTAAAGCACTTGAGTAGCAAGGTAGATCTATAGATTACAAGCTCATGATCTCAATAAGATCATGCATAGAGAGAGATGAACGCATAGCTACCGGTAGAACCCTTAGCCTCGAGAGAGAACTACTCCCTCCTCATCATGGTAATCAGCAATGGTGATGGAGATAGTGGTGGAGATCGATGGAGATGGCTTCGGGGGCACTTCCCCGTCCCGACAGAGTGTCGGAATATAGACTTTCTATCCCCCGAATCTCCCCTTCGGTGGCGGCGGCGCTGCAGAACTTTTCGTGGATTTCTGATTGACGATCTAGGGTTTTGGTATCGGGAGGCTCTTATAGGCGAAGGAGTCAAGGTCGGTGGCCAGCAAGGGGTCCCACACCATGCCCTGGCGTGGCCTAGGCTGGCGCACCTCAAGGGGGGTGTGGCCAGCCTGTGGCCCCTCTTCGACTCTCCTTCTAGCTGCGTGAGTCTTCCGGGAAAATAGTAACTTTGGATTTTGTCCCGTCCAATTCCGAGAATATTCATTTTCTGACTTCCTGGAACCAAAAACAGCAGAAAACAGGCAACTGGCACTGTGGCACTTGTTAATAGGTTAGTCCAAGAAAGTGTATAGAAAGTACTCCAAAGTTGGAACAAAACACAAGAAAGTAGATAAAACCAAGCATGGAACATCAAAAATTATAGATACATTTGCAATGTATCAACATCCCCAAGCTTAACTCCTTCTCGTCCTCGAGTAGGTAAGTGATAAAAAGAAAGAATAATTTTTTAGGTGACATGCACCATCATAAAATTGATCAAAGTATTTGTAAAACATTCATAGGTGGGATCATAGTACCTCAATCAAAACATGAAAGACAAAGTTACAGCAATAAGACAAATAAACTATGTTGCAACATGAAAAAGCACAAACAAAATATTCATGAATAACTATGCTTTGCAAGACGTTTGTTTGTTTCACATAAAGAAAACATATTATAGTAGTATTCAGCTTGTCCCTCATAGAGTAGCAAATATAAATGCATAGGACACCTTCAAACTTCATAAGAGTGACTAGATACAAATAGTTTAAAACAAGCAATATCAAAGTATGCATCAGTCAACAATTCTTGGGACAATGCACATAGAACTAAGAATGGCCACTATGCTCTCAAAGTAGGTGCATAAAGGTAGAAGGTGAAGACTAAGTATAATGGTGGAAGAAAGGCCTTTTTATAAAAGGAAGTAGGGATTCAAGTCTCATAAAGAGCTTCCAAAAATTATGGTACTCATAGCTTTCAGCTCTCATTGTCCCTATCATAAGCATCTTGAAGTGATTAAGGTTAAAGTGAACAAACTATGGTGTACATGCTTGACGAAGTATAAGTTAGAAATCTCATGTCCCTTGTATACGAGGGCCACTCCTCATGCTACTCAAGTTTAGTCACCGGTAAGTTCTTGTCATCGTAAGTACATGTGTATCATAGAGAACCGCCAACGGGGTACCCCTTGCCCGATGATACGGAAGAATCCCCATATCAAAATGACAAGGCAAGCAGACAACGAGCATCTCAGCAATTCTCTTATTTACCATGGGAATATGGTGCTTTTTTCTCTCTTTCCTCTTTTCATAGTATCTCTTTTATTCTCTTTTTTCTCAATATAGGACTCTTTTTTTATAACAAGAATGCTTCATAGACAGCTCATTATGGTCATGCTGCAGGTTTCCACCATGTCAGCATGGATTAGACCAGCGGCCCAGGCATTTCTCTAACACATATACATAACTCCATGGACTTACAAGCTCCCCTTTCATTTCACACCGACAACATCCATAGACAAAAGAGCATGATATCAACTAGGTACAAGTACCAAGTGCAATGTTGAAAGCGTTCCCCATGACAGCATGGTTCTGCTAATTCCGAACAAATAAGTGCAAGCATATACAACATAGACGACACAATGGTTCAAGTTTATTAAGGGCAAGAAAAGTAAAGTGTGCCATCAAGTCCGTGAGAGCTTTAATCACTAGTTTTCTCATAACAAGTTTAATTTGGAAGGTAAACAAAAGCATGAATATACTTGGAGTAGCATAAGCTAGTAGGTAGGTATGGTGGACTCTTTGGAATAACTTGGTTTAAGGAGTTGGATGCATGAGTGGAACTCATACTTGGTTGTGGAGGCTAGCAAAAGACTGGGAGCGACAAACTAAGAGAGCAATAATGGCCATAATCATGCAGAGCCACAAAACATCATTGATCAAAGCATAAAGTGATACTACAATTTGAAAACTAAAGGATCATAAAGGCTATGGTGACTTGAGATAGTCATAACATGGTGTGAGCATGCGCCAAGTCAACCCAAATAAAGCATCAAAGGAGAATACCACTATACTATGCTTTAATATGCTAAAACAACGCATGATTCATCCAAGGCACATTAAGAAATCTCAATTGTTTATAACAAGTCATGATACAACAAAGAACACTAAGCATAAATCCAAAACAATATCGAGCATGGCATGACAAAGCATAGGCCACAGTCAAAAACGAGCTCTTTTTACCACATAAGCATTACTTTCCTACTCTTTTCCAATCCAAACCAAACTATTTGAAAACCAATGTATGAAAGAGGGGGTCCAACCAATTTATTCAAGCAAACTAAGAAAACCAAGAAAACCAAAACCAAAAACAAAAAACAAAGACGCTCCAAGAACAACACAACTGAGCATGAAACAATAAAATGAAGTGTTTGGAAGGAACCTGGGATTTTCTAGGATGAAGAAGGGGATGCCTTGGGCATACCCAAGCTTTGACGCTTGTACTTCTTGGATATTTCATGGGGTGACACGCGTGGCATCCCCAAGCTTGAGCTTTAGTCCATACTTCATCTCATTACTCATTCCTTCCATACACCTGAATTTTTTCCTTTATACAAAACTTCACACAATCTTTATTAGCAACATTAGTGCACTCAAGATAAATAAGTCTTAAGGTTCAGTTCTAACACCAAATAAACTTCCATTAGAACACTAGATACTGTAGCACTTCCCTAAAAAAGCTCAGTTCCCCATAAGAACTCAAAAAGGAACCAACAAGAAGCAAATGCAGAAAATGGCAGAAATCTGTCAAAACAGACCAGCAGGTAAAGACGAATTTTTTTGAAGACCTTCTGTTGCTCAAATAAAAAAGTGTTGAACTAACGAAAGTTATATAGCAACCTGGGGCAGAAGCACAAAAATGCACGCCTCAAAAAGACGTTCAGAGATTTTACACGAATTTTTACGGTAAAGCACATAAATCTGTTTCGGGACAACAACTTTCCCAATCATTACTTCTCTCTTATTAGAGGTTACTCTTGGCACAAAAAGAAAATAAAAAAGATAAGGAGCAGTTATTACAGAGGTAATAATTTCCAAGACTTATGTAAAACTTTTGGGTTATCTCCCAATAAGTACTTTTCTCTAACGCCTTTAAGTTAGGCATGATAGTTTGAGAAGATGCTCACATAAGACATATGAATTGAAGAAAAAGAGAGCATCAAAAAACAAATTCAAAGCACATTTAAGTCTAACCCACTTCCTATGAAAAATAATCTTGTAAATAAACAATTCATGAAAGCACGAAGCAACAAGCATAGGAAAGCAAAACAAATGCAACTTCAAGACTTTCAACATAAAGAGGGGAAACTTAATATTATTGAGATGCATAAAACCTTGTTTCCCTCTCTCATAATAACTTTCAGTAGCATCATGAATAAAATTAACAATATAACTATCACATAAAACATTCTTATCATGAGACTCATGCATATAATCATTATTACTCTCCACATAAGCATAGTCATTCTTATTAATTATAGTGGGAGCAAATTCAACAAAATAGCTATCATTATTATTCTCATCACCATAATCATCAAATATAGGAGGCATATTGTAATCATTAATTTTCTCCTCAATAGTAGGTGGACTGAAAATATCATATTCATCATTGTAATCATCATATATTGGGGGTTTTGTATCATCATAAGCAATAGAATAGCTATCTTCCAAAGTTGGGGAACTAAAAAGATCATTTTCATAAAAACTAGCTTCCCCAAGCTTAGACTTTTCCATAGCATTAGCAATAATGGTGTCCCAAGAGTTCACACTAACAACATTGCTATTAGCATGCAAATAAAGTTCCATTAGTTTTTTAATTTTCTCTTCAAACACTTCATGTCCTAACTCAAGATAAATACTATAAAACTCTCTAATTTTTTTGTTGTTTCCCATTAAGCCTAACTAGTGAAAACAAGAAAAAAAAGACAAAATTGCAGAATCTAAAGGAAATAACTTCGAGCACTCACACCGGAGGATGTGAGTACCTTTTACCTTACCTCCCCGGCAACGGCGACAGAAAATAGGCGCTTGCCATGGGAGGTTCTTCTTCTTTAATCCTCCGGTGTGAATACCTTTTACCTTACCTCCCCGACAACGGTGCCAGAAAAGAGCTTGATGTCTATGCACTTCTATTCTTGTAGACAGTTGTTGGGCCTCCAAGTGCAGAGGTTTGTAGAACAGCAGCAAGTTTTCCCTTAAGTGGATCACCCAAGGTTTATCGAACTCAGGGAGGAAGTGGTTAAAGGTATTCCCTCTCAAGCAACCCTGCAATCAAGATACAAGAAGTCTCTTGTGTCCCCAACACACTTAATACACTTGTCAGGTGTATAGGTGCACTAGTTCGGCAAAGAGATAGTGAAATACAAGTGGTGTGGATAATTATAAGTGGTAACGGTGATAGAAAATAGCTTGATGGCGTGGAAGAGACTAAAGTAAAACTGAAATAAACATGGAAGCAAGCAAACATGTAACAGTTCTAGTTGCAAAGGGTGTTTCAATGTCTAGAAACAAGGCCTAGGGATCATACTTTCACTAGTGAACACTCTCATATAAATATCTTCTCTTTATGATACTACTCTTAACTACTCTCTGGTTGGACACTCTAATCGATGGTAGGGCTATAACAGCACACCTCAAAGTAAGCCTTTCCCACCTAGAAAACCCCACACTGTCACCTTGAGTACTAGATGAGTCCAACAAACACCACAATTTCATAAAGACATACAACTTCAAATATAACTCATAACAAGTATTTGTAATCTCTAGCCTAAGTGCCACCATGGTGTGCACGCTGTCACTTTCACACACATGGGGAGAGCAGAGATCTATTAAAGCACTTGAGTAGCAAGGTAGATCTATAGATTACAAGCTCATGATCTCAATAAGATCATGCATAGAGAGAGATGAACACATAGCTACCGGTAGAACCCTTAGCCTCGAGAGAGAACTACTCCCTCCTCATCATGGGAATCAGCAATGGTGATGGAGATAGTGGTGGAGATCGATGGAGATGGCTCCGGGGGCACTTCCCCGTCCCGGCAGGGTGCCGGAACAGAGACTTTCTGTCCCCCGAATCTCCCCTTCGGTGGCGGCAGCGCTACAGAACTTTTCGTGGATTTCTAATTGACGATCTAGGGTTTTGGTATCGGGAGGCTCTTATAGGCGAAGGAGGCAAGGTCGGTGGCCAGCCAGGGTCCCACACCATGCCCTGGCGTGACCTAGGCTGGCACGCGCCAAGGGGGGGTGTGGCCAGCCTGTGGCCCCTCTCCGACTCTCCTTCTGGCTCCGTGAGTCTTCCGGGAAAATAGTAACTTTGGCTTTTGTCCCGTCCAATTCCGAGAATATTTATTTTCTGACTTCCTGGAACCAAAAACAGCAGAAAACAGGCAACTAGCATTGTGGCACTTGTTAATAGGTTAGTCCACGAAAGTGTATAGAAAGTACTCCAAAGTTGGAACAAAACACAAGAAAGTAGATAAAACCAAGCATGGAACATCAAAACTTATAGATACATTTGCAATGTATCAGCGGCCCGTACAACTCCCGCCGTATAGTTTCGAACCGACTATAGATTAAATCTATGGTGGAACCAACTATACGGCCGGAACTATATTGATGGAAATTTTTATTCCAGCCATATAGTTGGTCGTTAAACTCTCTGGACTCTTAATAAAAAATTTGGAGATGGGTGATAAATATACGACCACAACTATATGGGCGGAATTTTTTAATTCTGGCTGTATAGTTGGTCGTTGAACTCTCGGTACTCTAGAAATTATTTTGTCAAAGGTGTTGATATCTATACGACCTAGCTATACGGGTGGAATTTCTAATTCCGGCCGTATAGTTGGTCGTTAAAGTCTCGGTACCTTTTGTGGATGGAAGGGGTGATGTCGCAACAACTATATGACCGCAACTATACGGCCAGAATTTTTATTCCCGTCGTATAGTTGGTCATTAAACCTTCTGTGTCCACCAAAAAATTTCTACTTCTCCAAGTATTTTTTATTAATCTGAAACTTAACAAAATATCGAGTTTTGACAGAAAAATGTCAGCTTAGATTTTCGACCAATTTTGGCATCATCAATCTTCCTTCTTTTTTGCTAGAGCATCAAATGTTTCTCATTTACCACAATACTCAAACTAAACTTTAACTGAAAATTTTAAAACTTACTCAAACCTTTATTTCACATGGGTTGCCTCCCATGAAGCGCTCTTTTATGGTCAATAGCTTGACCGTAGTATTGCTCATTCCGTCTCAAGTCCATTCTTCTTGCAGTTGCCATTCCTTGTATATCTTTGCTTTATCACTTCTTTTGGAGTGCTCAATTCTATGGTGACTACACTTATATCTTATTTTGCTCGATAATGCTTCAAGCGTTGTCCATTTACCACCCAAGCAAGAGAGGGTGTTTTTCCTTGGAGCTTCACTGCTCCCGATGAATAAGCTTCTTCAACAATATATGGGCCTTCCCACTTCGATCTGAGCTTTCCTAGAAACAACTTAAGGCGAGAATTATAGAGCAACACTTTGTCTCCATTTTAAAAGTTTCATTCTCTATTTTTCAATCATGCCATCTTTTCACGTTTTCTTTAAACAATCTAGCATTCTCATAGGCTTCACTTCTAAACTCATCTAAAGCATGAATATCTAATAAACGCTTTTCCCCTGCTACTTTGAGATCATAATTTAGGTTCTTGATTGCCCAAAAAGCTTTGTGTTCCAATTCTAAAGGTAAATGACATGCCATACCGTACACCATGTTATAAGGTGTCATACCCATTGGATTTTTAAACTTGGTACAGTATGCCCATAGAGTGTCATTTAATTTGTATGACCAGTCTTTTCTTGATTTGTCCACTGTCTTCTCGAGTATGGTCTTCAGTTCTCTATTTAAGAGTTCCACTTGACAACTTGTTTGGTGATGATATGGTGAAGCAACACGGTGAGTTACTCCATACTTGCTGAGGATCTTCCTAAAAGTTCCTTTCATAAAATGAGAACCACCATCAGTAATTAAAAATCTAGGAACTCCAAACCTGGGGAATATGATATCCTTGATCATCTTCACTGAGGTAGCTGTATCCGCATGATTTGTTGGAATAGCTTCAACCCATTTAGTAACATAGTCAACATCAACATGAATATGAGTATAACCATTCGACTCGATAAATGGTCCCATGTAATCCATTCCCCATATATCAAAGGATTCAATTATGAGACTATAATTCATTGCCATTTCTTGTCTCCTACCTATATTACCTCTTCTTTGGCAAGCATCGCAGTATTCCACATACATGTGTGCATCCTTGAGAAAGGTGGGCCAATAGAATCCGAATTGAAGTACCTTTGCAGCAGTTCTCTTACATGCATGATGCCCTCCGTACGGATTGTCATGACAAGCTTTCAATATCGCATTCATTTCATGGTTAGGAACACACTTCTGAATCATTCTGTCAAGTCCATGACGATATAGATAGGTATCATCCCAAAAGTAATGTTTAAGATCATTAAAGAATTTCATTCTTTGATTTCTTGACATATTAGGAGGTATAAATTTTGTTGCTAGATAGTTAGCATAATCTACATACCATGGATCAGCAATTTCAACGTTTGCTAAATATTCTCCCGGAAATGATTCATTAATAGGTACGGGGTTATTGATTATTCCCTCCATTCTAGGGAGATGATCTGCTACCGGATTATCTTTACCCCTCCTATCTACTATTTGCAAATCGTATTCTTGTAGTAATAAAACCCACCTAATCAACCTGGGCTTAGCATCCTTTTTCACAAGGATGTGATGCAAAGCTTGGTGATCCGTATGAATTATTACCTTAGAATTAATTATGTAAGATCTAAATTTGTTGCAAGCAAAAATTATAGCTAGAAACTCTTTTTCTATAGTAGCATAATGTTTCTGAATCTTATTAAGAGGTCTACTAGCGTAATAAATAGCATTCAAATTATTTCCATCTTGTTGTCCCAACACAGCCCCTAAAGCATAGTCACTAGCATCACACATGATTTCAAAAGGTTCATCCCATTTTGGAGATTGCATGATAGGTGTTGAAACTACTTTATTCTTAAGGTTCTCAAAAGCTGCAATGCAGTCATGATCTAAATAGAATGAAGTTTCTTTATCAAGAAGATTGGTAAGGGGCATAGCTATTTTAGCAAAATCTTTTATAAATCGCTTATAAAAACCTGCATGTCCCAGAAACATTTTTAGGTTTTTAATGTCCTGAGGCATTGGAAGATTTTCTATTGCATTTACAATGGTTTTATCTATTTCTATTCCCTTCTCCGAATCTTTATGCCCGAAAACTTTACCTTCTCTTTCAATGAAACGCCATTGTTCCCAATTCAAAACCAAGTTCGATTGCCTGCATCTTTGCAAGACTTTGGTTAGATTGTAAAGGAAATTATCAAAAGTTATTCCATAAACAACAAAATCATTCCTTTGAACTTCCATAGTCTTCTCAACAAAATCATCAAAAATCTTTAGAACGCATTCCTGAAAAGTATATGCTGCATTACATAGGCCAAACGAAATTAATCTATAAGCATATGTGCCATAAGGACAAGTGAAGTTGTTTTCTCTTGATCTTCCGATTGTATAGCAATTTGAGAATATCCAGAATAACCATCAAGAAAACAAAATTAAGAATTATTACTAAGTCTTTCTAAAATTTTATCCATGAATGGTATAGGTTCATGATTTTTCTGTGTCTCATGGTTTAGCTTCCTACAATCAATGCACATACGATATCTACTATTGGCCTTACAGGAACTAGCTCACTATCCTCATTCATAGCAGCATCAAGACCACCTTGTCTTGGTATGGAATGAGGTGAGCTAACCCACTTGCTATCAGAAATAGGATTTATTATGCCAGCATCTAGTAAGCGTATAACCTCTTTTCTTAATACTTCCTTCATTTTAGGATTAAGCCTTGTTTGTGTATCTACTACAGGTTCAGCATCATCAAGCATGGTAATCTTATGTGTTACGATAGATGGATCTATTCCTTTAATATCACTCAATGTATATCCAAAGGCTTCACGGTGCTTAACCAAAACTGAAATGAGTTTATTTGTTTCATTTTACGATAGATTCTTGCTAATAATGACAGGACATTTATTTTCATTATCTAAAAACTCATACCTCATATTGTTTGGAAGTTTTTTCAATTCTATTGGTGGAGGCTCTTCATCTCCTTTTCTTACAGTTCTTCATAGTCATGTGGATTTTGTTCTTCCGGAATTGAATCAAGGTAATCGTCCATGTCTTCTTTCTCCTCATCATCTGGTGCTTCCTCCCAATTAATCTGGCTCCTCTTCAATTCATCTTGTAGAGTACTGAAATGAATAGCCGCCAGCTCGGCAATAGTCTTTTCTTCCTTGATATCCTCCACTTCATATGGCCTCTTCTTTAGTTTGGCGAAGTGGGGTGTCATTTCCTCTTCTCCAAACATCAGTGAGATGGTCTCCTTCTTATTATGAACTCGAGCTTTGGTGATGGAAATAAAAGGCCTGCCTAAAAGAATAGGACAAAAGGAATCTCGAGGCATATCATCAAGAGGAAAATCAAGGGGGTACATGAGTGACCCAATAAATACATAGATATTTCTGATCACTCCTTCCGGTTTTATATTGGTTCTATTAGAAAAATTAATAGTAGTGTCTACCAGTTCCACATCTGGATTATTTAAATTGTAGCGGAGTTCGTCATAAAGCGATGCAGGCATAATATTTATAGTAGAAATTGGCTCACAAATTCCATATAAGAAAGTTTATCCACAATATATAGGGGTTATTGGTTTAGAACTTTTGTTACCTTGAACCTTACCTATGATGAATTCTGAGGTTTCAAGGTCTAGCATGACCACTTCATCGTCCACTATTCGTGCTTCCATAAGTTCTTTTAATATAACATTATTTATATTGGTAGCTTCAGAATTCCTTTCTGGTTTCTTTGATATCTTCTTTATTTGTTCTTCCTCTTTCTGCCTATTTTGATGATCCCTTGAATAGGTATCGAGGAGAACTCTTCCATCAGCACTCTTGCACGCTTCTTTTCTTTGAGGGGTTTACGAGATTCCCGTTATGTAGGTACCTGCAAATGCCTTGCATAATTCTCAATAATTTTCTTTACTGGGTAGGAATCAATACCGAGGGTTTTAATCATTGTTTCTGTCCTTTTATCTACAAGGAGATCGTTAATGCAAGCATACTCAGAAAAACTATTTGTAATGTTTTCCTTATGTTTAAGATTTTACATTGCTTCTCTCATTTTTATTATTAGATTCCCATCATAGGTATAAGATAGAAAACTGCCATTAGAAGCAGTGTCTAGATTCATCCTATTTTCAATATTTAGCCCTCCATAAAAGGTATGGGTGATTAACCAATCAGGCAAACAATGAGGGGAGCAATTATCTAAGTAGCTTGTGTACCTTAGATATCCTTCATATAAGCCCTCACTAGGATTATTTTTGAAACTGATAATAATACCTCTCATCATGTGAGCTTTGCTTTCAGAATAATATTTTGATAGGAATTTGGTTGTCAATTCCTCCCAAGTCCTTGGTGCCTATGCACAAAAAGATCTGTCCCAATCGCAAACATTATTATAGAGAGTTTGTCTAAACAACTGGGTTTTAACCATATCAAGATTACAGTCGTTGAAAATAAAGGAATTGAGAATGTCTTCAAAGAATTGTAAGTGTCCATATGGGCTTTCTTAATTGGTTCCTACAAATTTCTTAGAATGAAATAATTTAAATAATAAAGGGTGGATCTCAATTCCATCCGTATTTATGCTCTTATTGACAGCTATAAAAGCGTCCATGGGCGAACCCATTTTCCTTACTGCCTCAAGCTAGTTTAAATGCTGAGTGTTATCCATCGTTGTGGTGCAGTAACTCAAGTAAAAATTAGTACAATGAAAGTAAATAACTAAAAGTAAAGTGACTTATAGCGCTAAGCTCCCCGGCAACGGTGCTAGAAAATAGTTTGATGACTACAAGTGCATAGATCGTTTGTAGCTAGTTTCGAAATAAAGATATCGATCCCACAGGGAGCAGTACGCGAAAGACTAAAATGCTTTTAACTACAACTAAACAAAGTTCTTAAGAAATAACTTTAAGATGCAAGAAACGTAGAGTTGTTTTTGGACTTTTGGTTGAACAAGGTAATTTAAATTAAAGCAAAACTTAATGCAGAAAGTAAGAATCGCGTGTGTAATAGAACTTTGGAACTATAATAGGGAAAAGGCTTTCTCTAGGAGTGGTGGATACACCGCTAGCAATTTAGACTAAGCAATCCAGATTATTATAACGAATATTCTCATAATGTTTATGCATGTGGGAGGAGCTCCATATATGGATGAATAACCAGCAACCCCTACACACATCATCCTCATAACCACAGTAGACAGCAATCGACATCAATCGAATTACTGCGCTATTAAGGGATTTCTCCCATGGCATGGACATGGCTCTATAAATTCTCCTTGTTCCCCCAAGTTAGTACGTAAAGAATGACACCAGCTTTATAGTCATAGTAAGTGTTATCATCCTTCCATCTGCCAACAAGTAATCCCTTTCATTGAGTCCCCGTAAGAGGCAAATATTCAGGAGGCGCACAACTCCCAACATCAAGATGAAGACAATTAACACATACACATAATGATGTATAACATAATAATCTCTATCTCATCTCAATCATATGCTAGGGTTTCTCCATCTCCCCAAGAACTAGAGATCTACTCAGACATGGAGGCAATCAACATCATAGCAACGGTAATGGAAACAATCATAGATGAATAGTACTTGTATAAATCCACAACGAGTACAGGAATTACAACAAGATCTAGACAAGATGTAGATGGGATGGATGGAGATGGTGGTGATGCAGCGGTGGATGATGAAGATCGATGCCTTAGCCTCCCGGATCTGCGTAGGTTGAAGATGGATCCCTGGCAGATGAGTTCCCCCTCCAGATGCCTTCCGGAGGTGAGGTTGCAGCGATTTCTGGGTGTTCTGTATATTGTCTCCCTGAACCAGTTGCACGGGGTGAAACTATTTGACGAGGCGGAGGCGGAACCAATTATACGGCCAGAGCTATATGGCCGGAAAAGTTGCTCCGGTCATATAGTTAGTCGTTGAACTCTCTGCCTTCTTTGTTCGCTTCTGGTTTTCTTCTAGTATTATTAATATTTCCCAAATAAGCAATTTACGTTGTTTTTTACTCCTTTTCCCCGTAGTACAACTACTCCAAGAATTGTATCCATCGGATCCATCATCTGTCCTGATCCTACATCTACAATGCAAAATGAAATGTCCACGTGAGCGCCGTAAAATACCATGATCCTACATCTACAATGCAAAATAATAGTGTAAAACATGATGCAAATATGAACTCATCAGCGACCGCCGGGGCCTTTGACGCCTTCGTTGATGCTGGAGCTTCGGACCCCTTTGCCACTAGCGGGGCCTTGGCCCCAATCACCGGCACCAAGTCTTCCAACCCCTTCACCATGCTCAGCACCCCTGATGCTTCTTTGGCTTCTGATAGCTATGAGATTTGACACATTTTTTATGGCTTTATTTGATGGTTTCCTCCCAGATTTGATCATTTTTTGGCTTTACCTAACACTAATACTTCGGTAGCGAAAAAACATGGTTTTTAATGTGTGTATCAGGTTCTAAATGTCAACAGAAGGATTTAACTAGAGAAACACAATATTCTGGAGAAAACAAGCGAGTCTCACTTTGGAAGCATGCGAGGGGAGCTCACAGAAGCTTTAACGAGAAACTATACGGTGGGAATATTTTTACGGCCGTATAGTTGCCACCGCCTCTGTCTTTTCAAAAGGGACAACTTCCGCGAAGGGGCCAAGGACAAAAACACAACGCAGCAGCCGCCATACCATCTAGAAGGGAGAAATAAGAGATCCAGAGAAGAAGGAGAAGATGTTCTTCATCTCGCTCCACGATATTCGACCTCCTAGCCAATACACCCCCATATCCACTACTTGTACTAGAGAGAGGGATCTCCACCTTGCAAGACTAGGGTTTGAGATTGTTTCTTCCCATCTTGAATTATGTTGGATATTTTTCTATTCCTTATTGTGGATCTCCACGGTAATACAAAGGCGAATTCCCTTTATTTAATTATATGGATGATCCGTTCTTCTCTCATGTGTGAGTTATTCCCTTGGGCCTGGGAGATGTAGGGGATTGGTGAGACGTGATGTGCCTTCATATATTTTCCGTTAGTTTGTGATTGATTCTAATTACTATAAGATGTGTGCTTGACTATCTGTGGGATGCCTAATGCTTGTTGTCCAATTAAGGGCCCGGACAACATGATACTTTGTTCTACATAGATAAGATCTTGTTCGCTAGTGCAGCGGCGACCCTCGGGTGACACGGGGATATCAATGGAAAGCTAGTTGACTCGAGGATAACGAGTAACCACTATGCTTATTGCATTAGTCCGATCCAAGGAGCTTAATCACTAAGCAACCTGAAGGGTCTTAATCATCTAGTGTCTGACCATGGTTTTGGTAGTAGGCTAGTAGGATTATTGAAGTTGGGATGAAATCTACCAAGAGGAGTTCCAACTAATTATGGGTTGCTCGCCCACACATATATCTATAAGATTATAATTGTTACATTCACCACTCGTCCACCTAGCACAGTCACTATGACCATGAGCTGAATCTCCCCGCGCCTTCTTTCGCCATCTGTAGGAAACAACAAACAAGCAAAGTTGTTCTTTACTTTTAAGCTTTATATTTTTGAAGTTCACATTTTAGTTTTATTTGAATCTATCGCATTTAATCAAAACCACATTCTTATTTCAACACTTGCAGTCAATTCACTCGAGGACCTGTGACAACTTCGGGTGTGCCAGAGACTTCATTAATAAACACTTACCTTTGGGCTCCCTGTGGGATCGATATCTGAACTTCGAAACTAGCTACGATCTATGCTCTTGCAGACATCAAGCTATTTTCTAGCGCCGTTGCCAGGGACCTAAGCGCTAAGTGTTTGTCTTTTGACATTTTAGGTGTTGCTACTACAAAATGTTCTCCTTAGGAGACAAAGGGTATACAGGCTTTGGTAGGACCTACCTGCCGGATTATATTGAGTGTGTGCCTCCTTAGACGCGTGAAGAAATTATTGAAAAACTTTTAAGATCAAATAAAGTTGAAGTTGAAAACCTGAGTGATATTATGGAAATCATGTCTATTTACAGGACAACTCCTATGAAACCTGAGAAAACTCTCAGGGAATACAGTGCTCTAAGTTCTGAAATACTTAAACAACCAATAGAGTTCCCTAATCCTGGAGTTAGAGAATATCGATTTGATGGTGGAATTATTAAAATTTTGCAGGAAAAAGCTTTTAGTAGAAGGGAAGATGAAGACCCAGGAAGACATATTAGAGTTTGATGATGTGATAACCTCGCTTGGACCAAAAGGTTTGCCAAGAGACTTCTGTCGTCTTAAGTTATTTCGATGGTCTCTTAAAGGTAAAGCTCTAGGCTGGTTAGATTCTCTCCCTCGCCATTACATTAAATGTTGGGAAAACTGCATTACTAAATTCATAACACTAGTAGAAAATGGGCCTTTGGTTCAGGCCATTAGTCCCGGCCGTGGCTGGGGCCGGGACTAATGGTCCGAACCAGACGGCCCGAGGAGGCCGAGGAACTATCCATTAGTCCCGGTTTGAGATACA
The DNA here is from genome assembly GCA_910589775.1 of Avena eriantha. Taxonomy (NCBI): domain Eukaryota; kingdom Viridiplantae; phylum Streptophyta; class Magnoliopsida; order Poales; family Poaceae; genus Avena; species Avena eriantha. Next base: position 124,464,410 of record OU342742.1, read on the forward strand.
AACCGGGACAAATGGGTCTGGGCCGGCGCACGTGCTCCTGGCGGGACCTTTAGTCCGGGTTTGTATCTCAAACCGGGAATAATGGCCTGGCCCTATATATGCACACAGCCCTCCACACTCTCCTATTTTTTTGCTATGTGAGAGGTGGGTATAAACTTTGTGCTAACTTTTTTTCTTCATATGCACTAGAGGTGTTCGGTGAAATGCCTATTAGAGCGATGCCACTTGAGTTCACACAAGACAAAATATGATATGAGGTGCCAGAGCGACACTTAAGGTTTCTCCTCTTTGTTTTGAAGTGTCCTAAAAGGTTAGCAACTATTTTCTCGTTTTGACTGCGTGGTACTAATTTAAGCATTGTGATTGCGTTTGATATATATGCATGGTTGCATGATGCAGATGAGCCACCCATGGATGTACGATGACCGACGCTCTGACGCTTACAGAGAAGGCGTGCGTTCTTTTCGCCTTGTGGCCGAGGCGAACAAGCGGTGGGATGGTTTTATGTGTTGTCCATGTGTTGAATGTCGGAATGAGCAGGCTCACACTTCCTCAAGAGTCATTCAGAGCCACCTGCTTTGGTCTGGTTTCATGTCCGGCTATAATGTTTGGACCAAGCACAGAGAAAGAGGGGTTATGATGGAAGACGGCGATGAAGAAGAGAACGATGATGACAACTACCGATCTATGTTTCCTGAATACGATGATACCGGAGTTGAAGATAACGAAAAAGAAGGGGGTGAAGAACGGGAACCAGATGAGCCCGTTGATGATTTTGGTTGGGTCATTAGTGATGCAAGGCGAGATTGCAACATAGAAAAGGAGAGGTTGCAGTTCGAGCAGATGTTACAGGACCACAACACATTGCTGTATCCAACTTGGGAAGATGGCCAGAAGAAGCTGGGTAGCACACTGGAATTGTTGAAGTGGAAGGCAGAGACCGGTATGACTGACTCAGGATTTGAAAAGTTGCTGGTAATAATGAAGAAGCTGCTTCCAAGAAATAACCAATTGCCCTCCAGTACGTACGAAGCAAAGAAACTTGTCTGCCCTCTAGGATTAGACGTGCAGAAGATACATGCATGCCCTAATGACTGCATCCTCTACCGCGGTGAGAAGTACGAGAATATGGATAAATGCCTGGTATGCACTGCATTGCGGTATAAGATCAGAAAAGATGACCCTGGTGATGTTGAGGGCGAGCAACCTAGGAAGAGGGTTCCTGCCAAGGTGATGTGGTATGCTCCTATAATACCACGGTTGAAACGTTTGTTCAGAAATAAAGAGCATGCCAAGTTGTTGCGATGGCACATGGAAGACCGTAAGAAAGACGGGATGTTGAGGCACCCTGCTGATGGTCGGCAGTGGAGAAAAATCGAGAGAGACTTCTCGGACTTTGCTGGTGATGCAAGGAACTTATGGTTTGGTCTAATTACCGATGGCATGAATCCTTTTAGGGAGCAGAACTGTAGTCACAGCACCTGGCCCATGGCTCTATGTATCTACAACCTTCCTCCTTGGTTGTGCATGAAGCGGAAGTTCATTATGATGCCAGTCCTCATCCAAGGCCCGAAGCAACCCGGCAATGACATTGATGTGGGCCAAACCAGGTGTACGTGTGTGGGATGAGCACAAACAGCAGGAATTTGACTTACAAGCGTTGTTGTTCATAACCATCAATGATTGGCCTGCTCTTAGTAACATTTTAGGACAGACGAACAAAGGATACAATGCATGCACGCACTGTTTAGATGAGACTAAAAGTATATATCTGGATAAATGTAGAAAGAATGTGTACCCGTACAATCGTCATTTTCTTCCACCCAGTCATCCCTTAAAGAAGAAAGGAAAGCATTTCAATGGCAAGGCAGAAACCCGGACGAAGCCTGTCCCCCGTAGTGGTGCTGATGTATTTGGTATGGTCAAGGATTTGGATGTAATCTTTGGAAAGGGTCCTGGAGGACAACCTGTTCCGAAAGACCCCATTACCTGACACGCACCCATGTGGAAGAAGAAATCTATATTTTGGGAGCTACCCTATTGGAAAGTGCATGAGGTCCGCTCTGCAATCGACGTGATGCACCTGACGAAGAATCTTTGCGTGAATATTCTAGGCTTCCTGGGCTTGTATGGGAAGTCAAAAGATACCCCGCCAGCACGGGAGGACCAGCAACATCATAAAGGACGAGACCGCAAGCATCCAGGGCACTTTCAAGGGCTTGCCAGCTACGCTCTTACCAAAGAAGAGAAGGAAATCTTTTTTGAAGTCCATTTCAGTATCAAGGTCCCGTCTGGCTTCTCGTCGAATATAAAGGGAATAGTAAATATGAAAGAGAAAAAATTTCAAAACCTAAAGTCTCATGACTGCCATGTGCTTATGACGTAATTGCTTCCGGTTGCATTGAGGGGAATTCTACCAGAAAATGTTCGACTAGCCATTGTGAAGGTATGTGCATTCCTCAATGCAATTTCTCAGAAGGTAATCGATCGAGAAAGTCTATCAGGATTACAGATTGATATGGTCCAATGTCTGGTCAGCTTCGAGTTGTTGTTCCCGCCATCCTTCTTCAATATTATGACGCACCTCCTAGTTCACCTAGTCGAAGAGATTAGAATTCTCGGTCCTGTGTTTCTACACAATATGTTCCCCTTCGAGAGGTTCATGGGACTCTTAAAGAAATATGTTCATAACTGTGCTAGGCCAGAAGGAAGCATCTCCAAGGGCTATAGAACAGAGGAGGTCATTGAGTTTTGTGTTGACTTTCTTCCTGACCTTAAGCCGATTGGTGTTCCTGAATCTCGGTATTGAGGGGAGGATGACTGGAAAAGGCACACTAGGAAGGAAATCAATGGTATGTAGGGACGGGCATTCTTTCACTCAAGCACACTACACAGTTCTACACAATTCCACCGTGGTGGCTCCGTATATCGAGAAACACAAGAATATTCTACGCTCCGAAAACCCGGGGAAGCCTGAAACCTTGATTAAAGGGGAACACGAGAAGAATTTTGGCAATTGGTTGTAGACACATCTCATGAATAACACCACTGTTGGAGATGAGTTGTACTCGTTGGCCAGGTTACCATCTTCGACTATATGTACTTTCCAAGGGTACGAGATAAATGGGAATACATTTTACACGATCGCCCAAGATAAAAAGAGCACCAACCAAAACAGTGGTGTCCGCTTTGATGCAATAGATGACAATGGGCAGATTGACACATATTATGGGTACATAGAGGAGATATGGGAACTTGACTATGGACCTACTTTTAAGGTCCCTTTGTTTCGGTGCAAATGGGTCAAGCTGACAGGAGGCGGGGTACATGTAGACGAAAAGTACGGCATGACAACAGTGGATCTCAACAATCTTGCGTACATGGATGAACCATTCATCCTAGCCAACGATGTGGCTCAGGTTTTCTATGTGAAGGACATGTCTACCAAACCGAGAAAAAGGAAAGATAAGCAAAAGAGTACAGAATGTGATGAGCCAAAGCGCCACATAGTTCTTTCAGGGAAAAGAAACATCGTGGGAGTAGATGATAAGACAGACATGTCAGAAGATTACAATAAGTTTCATGAAATTCCGCCCTTCAAAGTGAAAACTGACCCAAGCATCCTGTTAAATGATGAAGATTATCCATGGCTACGGTGCAGAAGAAAACCACAACACTAGATGTTGGTGATGTGTAATAATGTATTAAACCTTTTATTTGAGACATAAATCTATGTAATTAAACCTTTTATTTGAGACATAAATCTATGTAATGTATTAAACCTTTTATTTGAGACATAAAGGTCCCTTTCATGTAATACATCTTGCTCAATCAAACTAGACGTTCTGAGCCGCGGTAGGTGATCACACAAAGAGAAGGAACCATCACAAGAGAAGGAACCCACAAACACTAAGGATACATAGCACAACTGAAAATTAAGAAACATGCCTAATGGTTGAGTGATTCAGTAATGCTCCTGCCTAGCCCTGTAATACGCGCCACTGTAGTCGTCGTAGTCACCGGCGCCATCGTCGCTGTCGTCGTCAGGGTCGCCGTAGTCGAACCTTGAAGGTTGGGCACGCGTGGGCTGGATTTGAGGGTACCGCAGGTGGGGGTTATTGCCGGTCGTGTTGTAGGCCATGACACTCTGGAGAGTCCAGCCGCGCCACCACAGCCGACGGCTGGCCTCGTTGAAGTTCGAAGGAGGTGGGCCGTCCTCCTCGTGCCTGGCGAACGCCCTCTCACGCCGATTGATGAAGAAGGCTTCCCAAGTCGGGAAATAGTCGGGATGCTAGTTGGGATTCCTCCGCTGCTCTAGCGTGAGCTCGAGGTAGTAGTGGTTCGTGATGGCCATCCGGCGCTCCACACCTAGAGGGACAGGAGGGACCGGCACGCCTCCGGCGCTCAGCATCCAGCCGGTGGGCACGCGGTAGCCCGGTGGGTAGGGGTAGTTCGAGGCGCAAAGCGCCTCCGCCTCCCAGATGGTTAGAGATACGATGGAAGCCATGGGAAGAGAATGATGAGTCTAGATGTGATATGTAAATGGAGGCCAAGAGTACATATATATACTGAAAAAATGGCGGGAAGACAGAGGTGGGAACCGGTGGAAAGCGCGGGAACGCAGTGGCGCGGGAAACTTTCATCCCAGGTGGGGGCTCAAACCGGGACAAAATATGGGGGGCCTTATCTAGGGGAGGCTTATCTGGGAGGGCCTTATCTGGGGGGTGGCTAACCTTTAGTACCGGCTGGTGGGTGCAACCGAGACTAAAGGTGGTTTCTGTGTCATCTAACAAAACTGTCGATGGGATAAGGATGCGTGGGTAACCTTTAGTACCGGGTGGGGGCTCAAACCGGGACTAAAGCTGTCGATAGGATAAGGACACGTGGGTGGACGCACTGCTCGATGAGATAAAGCATGTAGCGCACGACGCCCTGTCGGAGGGAGAAGACAAAGTAGAAGCGGCGCCGTGCCTATAAAAGGAGCATCGATATGCCATGGCAAGCAACTCAACAAGCCAACATGGATGGAGAGTTTCATCCCCATGGATGGAGGAAAGGGTTGGGAAATCTCCTGTGGCGGAACTTCTCGAAGATGCCCTTGGTGCACACGCCCTATGGCATCTTCAGAAGTTCCGCCTCGGAAAATATTTTCCTGCTAGCCCGTGAAAGACTCCATCTCTGCCTCCTTGGGGTTAGAGGTATGGTGGAAGACATGGGATAGAGTGGAGAGAGGCGGCAGATATGAGTGTAGATGTGCTATGGCAACGACCAAGCCAACATGGATGGAGGAAAGGGTTGGGAAATCTCCCGTGGCGGAATTTCTTGAAGATGCCCTTGGTGGACACGCCCTATGGCATCTTCGGAAGTTCCGCCTCGGAAAATATTTTCCTGCTAGCCCGTGAAAGACTCCATCTCCGCCTCCCTGGGGTTAGGTATGGTGAAAGCCATGGGATAGAGTGGAGAGAGGCGGTAGATATGAGTCTAGATGTGCTATGGCAACGACCAAGCCTAAACCCTAAACCCTAAACCCTAAAGGCGCTACCCTCGTACGGAGAAAGCTACAGGGGTAGACGATCCGAGGCTCCGGGTCTAGGGTTTCGCTGGAGGAAGACCACCGGAGCGTCAGAATCACATGAAAATGGCAAAATGGTTTATAGTTTGACTAGTTAGAATAATTATTTTATAAAACAGAAAATGGATTTGAATCTCTAATTCAAATTCAAGCACTTTTTATGTTAAAAATATGCAAAATATAACAGTTAATGCATTTTTTAAATTGGAAATGGCAAAATGGTTATTAGTTTCACTAGTTAGAATAATTATTTTATAAAACAAAAAATAGATTTGGATTAGTTATTCAAATTCAAGAACTTTTCATGTTGAAATTTTTCTCAAATTCATAAGTAGTTTATTGTAAACTTTTATCAGATTTAATAATATTGATATATAGTAGTTTATTTAATAACATAGTATGCAATAAGGCGGGAAACAGAGGTTGTAGTCAATTTTTTAAAAAGTGGCCTTTAGTCCCGGGTTGTGGCATGGCCCGGGACTAAAGGGGTGCTGTTGGCGCGCACCTCGTGGGTAGTGCCGAAAAGCCTTTAGTCCCGGGGCAGGCCACGAACCGGGACTAAAGGTTCATCCATTTAAATACGCGCCGCTTCGCTCCCCTAATCTCCATCTCCACACTCTGCAGACGCGCGCGAGGACGACAACGACGCCGGCAGGCTGCCAAAATTTGGACTGCCTCTCGCCGCCTCTCCAGCCGTCTGCAAAGCCGCCCCGCCACGCCGCCGCCTCTCCAGACGCCACGGACGTCCGCCCTGCTGCGCGCCGCGCCTCCTCCATCCTCCCGCCGTGCACCGCGCCTCCTCCATCGTCCCCGGCCCCGGCGAGCCTCGCCGGAGGTAACTCCCTCCTCCCGCCGCGCGCCGCGCCTCCTCCATCCTGGCCCCGACGAGCCCGGGCGGCGCCCCCGACCGCGCGCTGCCTCTCCATCTCTGTGCCCGCCGGCCCTGGCCACTTTTTTTAATTTTGTGTATCTTTTTTTATAGTATATTGTATATATAGTATATTGTATATTTTATATATATTATATGTTTTTATAGTATATTATAGATATAGTATATTGTATATATGTTTTTTATAGTATATTATAGATATAGTATATTGTATATATGTTTTTTCTTTCGTGTATCTTTTTTATATTTTAATAATTATTACTAGTATATAGATATATATAGTATATATATATGTTTGTGTATAGTAATAAAAAATATATAGTATATATATATATGTTTTTTTATTTCTTGTATCTTTTAGATATAGAATATTGTAATATAATAGATATAGTATATTGTATATATATGGAGTATAGTATATATGTGTATAGTATATATGGAGTATATATGGAGTATAGTATATATGTGTATAGTATATATGGAGTATATATGGAGTATATATAGTATGATGGTGAGAGGCCAACGGCACAATCGGTTGTCGACGATGCGTCGATGACTCGGTGGTGCTTGCGGGCCGCTCGGACTTAGGGTTAGGGCATCACTAGAATTTTGCTAATGTTATTGTGTGCATTTTGTAGAAAACTATAGATCCAATCCAGAGAGACCTAGCACAGGAAGAAATTCTCGAGGATATGATCAACGACACCCCCCATGGTGATCCACCCGAATCTCCATCGATTTATCTGAACCCCTCCGGTGAGGGAGAGGAGGTCGACCGAAATGATCAAGGAGAATCCGACGGCTCCGGTGGTGGAGAAGCCGACGGCTCCGATGGTGGAGAAGCCGACGATGAGGTATATATATGAAGTCTGGTGATCAGTAGATGCATTAACTGAGTTGTATATATATATATATAAATTGACGAATGTTTCTTCTCTTAGGCCTCCACATCGAGCAAAAAATATTCCAAACGAGGCCCGGCCAAAAAGTTGGACGCATCTACGCATTATACAATTACGCGGATATCACCACGGGGTGAACCGGTGGAACCCGAAAAGGCTAAAACTGTATTTAAACAACAATGCGGAGTTATGGTTAGGGATCGAATCCCGATCACCGTTCGAGAGTGGAATAAGACCAAAGGGGTGAAAGAGGGTGAGTATGTCTCCGACAGGTGCAAAGAGGGTCTTTGGAATGACCTCATGACACATTTCACCCTGCCAGAATGTGAGGATGATGCCGACATAGCTGCATTGAGGAAGAAAGTCAATCAATGGACTCTTACGAAGATGGCCGAACTATTCAAGAACTGGAAAAAAGCATTATGGCAAAAGTATCAGAAGACGAAGAAGACTCCTAAATTTGAATGCTATCTAATGAAGCAGCAGGCTAACTGGGATGCATTTGTGAAGTACAAGGAGTCACAACCTACTATGGAAAATTCAGAAAAAAAAAGAAAAATGTCGCGATGAAGAAATATCACCATCACCTAGGGCTACGCGGCTGCCATGCCAAAGTGGGATGCTAAAGAGAATGAGCTGCTTGCTAAAGGGATCACTCCAGAACCAATACGCGAAGAATGGGATCTGAGGGCAAGGAATTGGTTCCTTGGGCATGGGAGTGAGTATGACGAAAGTACAGGGGACCTTATTTGCAGTGACGGGATTAGGATACCTCGGGATACATGGCAGAAAGTGGTGAAGGAGATTAAAGCGGGGACAACAAAGTTTCGTCCCGATAGAGAGAAAGACTTGCTGACAAAGGTCCTCGGGAATGACGAACGCGGAGGAAGTGTACGAGGCCTTGGCCCTAGTTATACGTGGGAGATGGGGTTTCCCAAAGACAGAGATACTTATAGGAGCCGAGAGAGAGCAAAGAGGCGACGAGAGGAGGAGGGAGACAAGTTCACCGAGTTGATAGGAACACTTCGAATGCATCAGCAACAGATTGACGAACTTCGAGGCGCGCCTGCAAGATCCTGTACTCAATATTACCGCCGTCCCATCTCATTGGAAAAGCAGCGTAGCTAAATCGGAGGTCCCTTCTGATGATGCACGTATGGTAGATGGCGGTCCCGGCTACCCCGTGGATGGAATCAAGGAGCAGGCATCTTGTGAGCTCCATCAGAAGGTGAAGAACCTATCCATCAAGGTGGTGGTCGGATGTGCTTTACCTTGTCCACCTGGCACACGCTGGCATGGTCGTGAGATTCCAGCTGGCTATGCTAAAGTTGGTGTGGATGAAATCGCAATGGGGTGGGACTCAATGGAGCTTGACATCCCTGGACCTGAAGGTGAGAGGACACTCGGAGAAGTACTGGGTGGTATCATTCTATGGGACAAGAACAACATCAAGCTTCCAAGCTGGACGTCAAAGCCAACACCGCCTCCGAGTGGTCGCATGTCACCTTCACCTCCATCACCTCCAAGAAGCCCACCCCATGACTACAACCACCACAGCCCGAGTCCATCTCGATCTCCGCCGCAGCCTCCGATTAGTACTAAACAACGCAGGAGCCCAAAACGACAAATGTCGCCCCTCCCAAGAGTATCTCATAAGAATCTTTCTATCAAACCTTACGATCGTACTGACGAGGAAACCGACATGATTGTAAAGGCAAAATGTGTTGCGCAGCTTCAAAAGAAGAAACCCGAGCCCGCCCCGGTATACACCGAGAAGCAAAAAGCGTATGCACTTTCTTTTCTGAACACAAAATCGCAATATGACTTGCACCATAAGCCATATGACTATCGACGCGCACTTCAGAAGGAAGTGAAGAAGAGCAAATCAAGTAGAAGTGCAAGCGGGAGCAAATCATCAAGTCAAAGTGCAACCGGGAAAAGAAAGGACGTCCCCCAGCTCAGGGAACAGGCCAAAAAATCGACCCCACCCCTCAAGGTGGTATCCTATGACACTCCCCAGCAGGATATGGAAGAAGCTAAGAAGCTTGCGGCCGCTATGAATGTGACTGTTGAGGAATTGGTAGGTTCCCAGGACGACAAGTTACCCAAGGCTCAGGTAGTCCCTACATATGTCCCAGGGAAGCCTCTGGTCAGCTTTGAGCCGTTCCAACAACTGCCAACACAAATGCGGAGTTTACATAAATGGTACTTTAAAGTCGTAAAGGAGGAGAGAATAATGATCGTGGCGAAAGTCCCACATGACTACTACTTCCGAGAAGAAGAGGTCCATGTTGAGTTTCTAGAACTCTTCCAGTTATACACTTTCGACGCCCTCAACAAAAGTCTCATGAGTTGCTATTGTCTGTAAGTTGTTGAATTCATTGTATATATATAAGCTATTCATTTTTTCAGTTGTTTAGTTCATTGCATGTAATTATCCTAATTATATCCTTTTGTACTCTATTATTATGCAGAATGAAGATCATGGAATGTAAAAGAAGGTCAATCTTCACGATTGGGTTCATTGACCCAGGTAAAATACATTGTCGGACGCTAAAGGAAAAACCCGAGGACACACAGGAAAACCTTCTAAGGTTTCTAACGGAGCAAAAATTCTGTGACGACATACTGTTTCCTTACAATTTCGCGTGAGTGTCTTACTCTATTGTACACATTCTCTTTTGCTTACTCGATGTTAAGTGTAATTGATGAGTTACTGATGTATATATAAACGTGTACAGTTTCCACTGGATTCTCATGGACATTCAACTTGATAAGGGAAGAGTTGAAGTCATGGACCCATTAAAGAGACCCCTGGAACAGTTTAGTGACATGCAGGACATTCTCCAGAGGTAATTTCACGCTATAGTGGTCTCTTTCGTTGATTTCCTGAGATATCACGTAATAAATAACTCATTCATTTTCTTTAGTGGGTAGGGTTTGGAACCAGTTCAAGAGTGCGGTTACGGGTTACTTTACTGAGAAGCTGACGTTTAAGCCGGTCTCGTTAAGTAGTAGGTGCATCTCTTTAATTCTAGTTTCAATACAATTATGATGTTGGATTATCATTTTGATTGAATTCTATTCTCGTAAAGTGCGCGAGGCAGCCACAGGGGATGAATCTATGTGGATTCTACGTTTGTGAGTTTATTCGCATGTTTACCAGTGAGCTGAATGATTATAGAGTCGATGTAAGCAATACATTCATAACTTTTATTACCGTCACTTTTTTGATCATGATTGATATTCATATTGATCTCCTTTTCTTATATAGTTCGAGAAAATTGCTGGATCAGCTCCTACCGCAGCAACGCGTAGTAGCAATTGCTGAAGAACTGGCATGATTCTTGATGAACGAGATGATAGATGACGCCGGAGAATTTAGTGTGAATAGGCGCCGATGATCCCCGACCATGTAATTGAATAGACGGGCTCTAGTCCCGATAATTGTGATCTCCATGTGTAACTATCATGTATATATTTGTATGCCCGATCTTAAGAGAAGTTATCTTATGTATATATGCACGAACATGTATGGTATGTGGTAGCGTAGAAAACTATTTTGAAATGAAAAAAAAGAATACAAATTAAATTCTCTGCCGTGGCAGAGAAAGTGCCTAAAATTCTCCCGTGGCAGAGAACCATTTATCCCGGTTCGTAATACGAACCGGGACTAATGGGGGGGCACCCAGCGCCCGCAGAAACAGCCACGTGGATGCCCATTGGTCCCGACTGGTAAGAGGGCCGGGACTAATGTGTGGGCCTTTAGTCCCGCCCCTCCAGTCCCGGTTACCAGGACCGGGACTAAAGCCCCTTACGGGCCGGGACTGGAGGCCCGTTTTCTACCAGTGTAAACAGGTTTCTTCCTTTTAAAAAGGTAACTGAACTAAGAAAGAACATAGGCAACTTTAGTCAGAACGTGGGAGAAAACTACCCACAAACTTTGGAAAGATTATTTGGAATGATCAATAGTATTCCTAATCATGGCTATTCTGAACTAACAATTTTCCATTTATTTTACGACAGTCTCAATACTCAATGTAGAGAGTTGCTTGATTTCTCAGCATGAGGATCAATAAATACTTTAACTATTAAAAAATGTTTGGAATTAATGTCTACTAGGGCTAAGAATGATTCTTTATATAATCCTGATTATGGCACTAAGCCAGAAAAAGGGATACTTCAGATAACTCCTGATCTTATGCCTGAGGTATGCAAGACTATGAAAGAAAAAGGTATACCTTCTGAACTTGCTAAGTAAAACAAAGAAGATTTGTTCCAAGTTTTAACTGAAGAAGGTGAAACTAGAAAAGTTTTTCAAGAATTAAAACATCGACAAGAAAAATCTCATAATAACTTGCATAAGAATTTCCAAAAACACAAAAATATTTTGGCAGAACTCACGGAAAATTATGATGAGGTAGGCCAAGACATAAAATTATTTCATAAGTATCTTAGTATGATTGAAACCCTGTGTGAATAAATAGCATCTGGTTATCAATTTTTTCTTTGTGAAGACGAAGATATTCTTGTTTCTGCTAATGTTGTCACAAGAAGGGATGCAGTTGTTACAGGACCCTTAGGACCACCGAAATACAAAGCTGAAAAGAGCAAAAGGAAAAAGCCTTGCTTGAAGCAAGCCAAGGAGATGATACATTTGTGGATCCTCAAGATGAAACTGAAATGCAAGATCAAACCAAGGAGGACCAAAATGATGCACAAGATGACCGTTATGACTCTCATGCAGAGACGGTTGATCCAAGAGAAGATAAAGAAATAAGCAATGAAGATGAAGTTGTTATAGTATAAAAGAAGAAAAGTAATAAGCAACAACAAAAGAAAGCAACGAAGGAGCCTGACCCTCCACAAATGGTAAAAGACAAGAGTAAGTCAGGTGAGAAAAAGCTTCCTTATCTAGATCGAAAAAAGAAAGCACCGGATCAGGTAATTTATAATTCTTTTACAAAGGCACTTAGTGACCTTCGTCTGGAAATTCCATTTGCGGATGCAATCTAAGTTCCTACTTATGGTAAATTCGTTCGTGATATTCTTAGTAGAAAGAAAGAAATAACTATAACGGTTGCCATGGTAACTAGCTATCCTGCTAATGGGAAGTTGTTTCCTAAGTCTAGAGATCAAGGAATACCAACTATTTCATACTCAATAGGTAAAACAAATATTCACAATGCCTTATGTGATCTAGGAGCAGGAGTTAGTGTAATGCCATACTCCCTGTATAAAAGGTTAGGGTTAGCGAGATATTCTCCTACTACTATCACTTTACAGATGGCTGACAAGTCCACTAAACAACCCATTGATATGATTGAGGATGTCTTACTTAGGATAGATGAACATGTTATTCCTACTGATTTTATTATTCTTGAAATTCCAGAAGATGAAACATTATCTATAATACTTGGAAGACATTTCCTCAGTAGTGCAGGTGCATCAGTAGATTGTGCATAAGGGAAGATAATTTTCAATGTTTATGATGCTGAAATCATCTAGTATTTTCCAAAGAAGCTAGAAGCAGGAGAAAGATATGTTCCACCGGAAAAATGAGTTCATGTGGTAAGTGCCATTGATAAGGGGCAACCAAGGGTAAGAATACGAGAAGAGATAAGAGGTTGAGTTATTCAACCATTCTTAATAAATGCTTAATGCGAGTCAACCCATTTTTCTTCAATTTAGTATGATAAAGAATAAAAAGTTCATCGCATTCCTACCACTTTTTCACATACATTCTTGCGGAAGCGGGCCCGTGAAGATGCAGCTATCAAAAAGTAGTAGAAACGTTGATTGAATAAGTAGAGAATAATAATAAGAATCAAAGTTTGAGTTCTCTAATTACAGAAGCTAAAATTTTGCTTTTAATATGTTCATGTTGGTCAACAGTTTTTACTATGATTTTTCTGTTAAAAACTAGGTATTTTGCTAAGTTATGGGATAAGAAGGTATCCTCGAAGAAATAGAATTTTTTTGATGATTACTGGTGGTTTAACGACCAACTATACGGTGGGATCATTGTGATCCGGCCGTATAGTTGTGCCCGTATAGTTGTTTTCTGTATAAAGAAACCCTAGTTGGCGGCGCTGCTGCAACTATACGGGCGGAGAAACATCACCCGCCCGTAAAGTTCTGGCCGTATAGTTCTGTGCGACCACAAAATCGCACCGGGGCAGCTAGGTCTTCTTCCTCTCCTCATTATTTCTCTCATATTATCTCTCCAAACCTCTCAAAATCCACCTAGAACTCTTGATTCTTCGCGGATTTCGTTCGTTTGAGTTGGGGAATCAACAGATAGGTATGTTTCTCTCCCTATCCATGCTTTATTTTCAGATTTTCATGGTTGAAACTCTCACATTGAACTAGTGGATGAACTCAAGCTTATTTTGTTTTTCCTATTAATTTCTCACGTTAGGATTGAATTTTTCCATGTAGCATCATTCATATACCATATAGAAACTATATGCCTAAGGTTTTATGGTGAAAGTTTTCAGTGCATCACGATGAACAAAATCGGTAACCTCTTTCGTTCGAGCAAGTATCAACAGGGTGAGGGCTCGAGCTCGGGGTCCCGAGATCTATGCAACTCCAAGTTGGACATTGTCTCATCGAGGAGGGTGCTTCCCACACGATGGGCCGACCACAACTTTCTCACCGCGGCAGGGTTGGAGGAGGATTTCAACCTCATGTGCAACAGGGCAGGGTTGACAGTGCTTGGCTTCGCGAGCCACGACACCTACGCCAAGCTTACGCACGAGTTCCTTGCCGCCTTCAATGACGACTATAGGGAGAAAGGTAATTTGTGCACAATAAGCTTCACCATGAACCGGCAGCACTATGACATAAGTTTTGAACAATTTTGCACTACTTTCAGCTTCCCTCAGACTGGGGAGCCCAATGTTACTAACCTCTATAGCATCACAAGTGGAACGACTTGGGAGGTTATTTCTGTTAATGGTGGCAAGCACTTTTATCAGAAGAAGATGTCCACCATTCAGAACCCAACCACCCGCTACTACGATATGTTCCTCGCCAACGCACTACTAGGGAGAGGTGACATAGGCTCCATGGCCAATGCGGACATGGCAATGATCACCAAGGCTCTCTTCCCAACTTCACCGCAAAGCCCAAGTCCTACAGCTCTACTCATCTAGCACTTCCGCCACGAAAGCAACAAGACCAAAGGTGATATTCGCATTGGTGGATTGGTAACCCACCTTGCCTATGCATTGAACATTATACTACCTGTTATGGAACCTATAGATGGCTCCAAACTCCTGGACGTCAAATATTTGACTGCTTGTGGCTTCCTTGGTGTTTACCATGCTAACCGGAGGCTCCGAGCATATCAATTCAGTTATCTTGATGAAGTACAGGGTGAGCAGGTTCAGTTGCCCTACCCCCAGGCCTTCTCAATTGTGGACAAGAACACTTGGATCCTCACCAAGGACGAAGTGACAGGGATCTTGGCCGAGCACCAGCCGAGGAGGAGGAAGATGAGGGGCAGCAGGATGATGAGGAGCAGGAGCAGGAGGAAGAGTAGGGACACAACCTTGCTTGGGAGGGACAGTAGCAGCAAGGAGGAGCTTGGGACCCATGGAACAACCAGCCACAATAGGGGTACAGCTACGTCCCCTATCAGGAGTTCCAGCAAGTTAACCAGCGAGTTGGGGAGATCGACCACACTCTTCATGATGTGAATGAAGATGTGAATACTTTGACTCACAACTTCAGTCACTTCATGACCCACTTCCCCGACTACTACCAGTAATATCCGTACCAGCCGCCAAATGACGGCAACAACTGAGCCTGGCAATCGCCTAAGCTTGGGGGAGGTTTGAAAACCTCCAAACTTTGCATGCATATATTCATTTCTTCTTTTGATTTATTTTATTTCTTCAAATTTGCATGTTTATTTTCAGTTCTGCATTTCTAAACTGAAAATACAAAAAAAAGTTACAACTAACTTTATTTGCAAGTTTGTTTCTTTGTTTCTCTCGTAGATTGCTTAATTGCAGGTGACTTGGCAATAGGGCAGCATAGAGGGGGTTCGACTCAAATACAAGAATGAAGTGAGTTAGAAGAGGTACCATGTTCCTTTCATCATCCTTTCTTCAACCTTAAATTGATCCTACAAATATTTACTCGCTTGCAGTGAGGTCGCTCCCCACTTATCTTGTTATCATATAAATTCTATTCCTTTGCTAGTGTCTCCTTTTTAGCCTTGAAATAATGAGCAAAGAACTTGGTTAAAAATACTTCCTACATTTTTACAACAAGAAAAAGCATCTGAAGATGACTTGAGTCCATGTTTAGCTCAAAGAATTTAATTTTAGAACTACTCCGTTCCATTTGAGCTTAATATAGATAGACTTGATAGTACCTTTGATTGAAATTGTTTGATAAAATGGATGCTTCGAAGTAGTAGAAATTATGCCACTACTTTTTCTAATAATTATCGTAAGATATTTCTTTACGCGTGTCATTACAACTATGTCGTGCTCCATGGAGAACTATTAACTCCGCTGGCCAACGAATGATCTAAATGTGGGAAACCACTTGATTTCGGCTATTGAGTTATGTAAACGTCTGTAGCAGCAATTCTATGAAAGGTAAATTTTTTAGTCTCCTCTTGGTTTCACGTTCCAAGTGAAGTTGTAGTACTCCTCTGGCCCATTATTGCTCAATAATTATCTATTGTCATGGTCACGAGTGCACAACACAACCCAATTAAACATGACAAAAATAGTGGCATGATTTCTCTATGAAAGAGCTAAAGTTTTTGAAAGGCAAAAGAACAAAAAAGAGGTGCTTTGATAGTCTTGAAATTTTGACATGGGATAGATGAGTTGTTCCTAAATTACATGCTTTGATGCCAACTTGAGTACTCTTAATTGATTAAACAAATTAGAACAAAAAAATTTCATCTCTCTAAAGAGAGGCACCAAAAGAATTTGTCTCACTTTCCTAGCTAAACTTTCGACACTTCCTTGGGCATATGATTTATTTGCTAACAAGATATACGTGGTTAGGAAGTGGACTCAGTGCAATCTTGTGAATACTTGTATGATCATATTTAAGATTACGGGGATTATGGAGGAAAGAATTTGACATCAATTCAAACTTGTGAGTTCCTTTATTTTCAGTCTCAAATCTCCGCTAGTCTTCCTTATTTTCTTGTCACTTGAGGGCGAGCAACATCTAAGCTTGGGGGAGTTGATAGCTATGAGATTCAACACATTTTTGATGGCTTTATTTGATGGTTTCCTCCCGAATTTGATCGTTTTTTGGCTTTACCTAACGCTAATACTTCGGTAGCGAAGAAAACTTGGTTTTTAATGTGTGTTTCAGGTTCTAGACGTCAACAGAAGGATTTAACTAGAGAAACACAATATTCTAGAGAAAACAAGCGAGTCTCACGTTGGAAGCACGTGAGGGGAGCTCACAGAAGCTTTAACGAGGTACTATACGGAGGGAATATTTTTCTAGCCATATAGTTCCCGCCATCCCGCCGTATAGTTGACGTTGCCTCTGTCTTGTCAAAAGGGACAACTTCTGTGAGGGGACCAAGGACAAAACACAATGCAGCAACCGCCATACCATCCAGAAAGGAGAAAGAATAGATCCAGAGAAGAAGGAGAAGTTGTTCTTCATCTTGCTCCACGATCTTCGACCTCCTAGCCAATACACCCCCATAGCCACTACTTGGACTAGAGAGAGAGAGGGATCTCCACCTTGCAATACTAGGGTTTGAGATTGTTTCTTCCCATCTTGAATTGTGTTGGATATTTTTCTATTCCTTATTGTGGATCTCCACGGTAATACAAAGATGAATTCCCTTTATTCAATTATTTTGATGATCCATTATTCTCTCATATGTGAGTAATTCCCTTGGGTGTGGGAGATGTAGGGGATGGGTGAGATGTGATGTGCCTTCATATATTTTCTGGTAGTTTCTGATTGATTATAATTACTATAATATGTGTGCTTGACTATCTGTGGGATGCCTAATGCTTGTTGTCCAATTAAGGGCCCGGACAACATGATACTTTGTTCTACATAGATAAGCTTTTGTTCGCTAGTGAACCAACGACCCTCGGGTGACACGAGGATATCAATGGAAAGCTAGTTGACTCGAGGATAACGAGTAACCATTGTCCTTATTGCATTAGTCCGATCCAAGGAGCTTAATCGCTAAGCAACCTGAACGGTCTTAATCATCTAGTGTCTGACCATGGTTTTGGTAGCAGGCTAGTAGGATTATTGAAGTTGGGATGAAATCTACCAAGAGGAGTTCCGACTAATTATGGGTTGCTCGCCTACACATATATCTATAATATTATAATTGTTACATTCACCACTCGTCCACCTGGCACAGTCACTATCACCATGAACTGAATCTCCCCGCGCCTTCTTTCGCCATCTACAGGAAACAACAAACAAGCAAAGTTGTTCTTTACTTTTATGCTTTATATTTCTGAAGTTTACATTTTAGTTTTATTTAAATCTATCGCATTTAATCAAAACCTCATTCTTATTTCAACACTTGCAGTCAATTCACATGAAGATCTGTGACAACTTCGGGTGTGATAGAGACTTCATTAATAAGCACTTACCTTTGGGCTCCCTGTGGGATCGATATCTGAACTTCAAAACTAGCTACAAACGATCGTTGCTCTTGCAGACATTAGCTTCCTCCTCCAAGTCGAGTGCCGCTACTGGTTTGGTCGCTGCCTTCACTGGCGGCTTCGCCTTCGGATCGGGCTTCGTTGGAGTGGCCACCCGCTTGGAGGCCTGACCGTGAATGACCTCCATGTCGTTGTATAGCTCTTCGAGGCTATGACTAGCCTCAATCTCGCGGCGCCTATGGCCGCGAGTCTTCCGGGGCATAGAGATGGTCTCTTATTCCTCCATGGCACTACTAGGAAATAGCCTATAGATAGACAAGATATTCAGTGGCGCATATTCGAAACCATGCACCACAGAAAAAAATCAGTGGCGCACTAGAAAACATGCGCCACAGAAGATTGGAAGTTCTGTGGCGCATTCTCCAGAACATGCGCCACAAAAGATTGGTGGGACCCACCAGCCAGGGTGAGTTGATCCAAGTTCTGTGGCGCATTCTGAGATATGCGCCACAAAAGTTGCCTATTTTGTGGCGCATATTTTCTTATGCGCCACAGAACATGGAGGGGGGC
Source organism: Avena eriantha (assembly GCA_910589775.1). Taxonomy (NCBI): domain Eukaryota; kingdom Viridiplantae; phylum Streptophyta; class Magnoliopsida; order Poales; family Poaceae; genus Avena; species Avena eriantha. The sequence continues at coordinate 124,482,977 of OU342742.1, forward strand.
CCACCACGGGATCAAATTCACCCAAGTTATGTGGCGCATGTTCTGATATGCGCCACAGATGTGTTTCACTTATGTGGCGCATATCCCCACATGCGCCATAGAACTTGGAGGCGGGGCCCACAGAGGGAATCTAATTAACCCACTTCTGTGGCGCATATGGACTTATGCGCCACAGAAGATGCAGCATCTATGGTGCATTTGCTCCATATGCACCATAGATGAGGGCGTCCAGATCCATGTTAAAAAGGTGACAAAAGCTATCTCTCTTATCTATCTATCCACCACCACCCATTTCACATCTCTACCTCCTCCCAACTCGTCTTCCTCCTCCCTCACACCCCATCTTGCCCATAGTTTCTCCATTTTTTGTAACTAAACCTACTTTAATCCATAGATTGGTAAGTGGAAGCTTCGCTCCAACTTCTAGATCTAAAAGTTCCTTACTTTTCTCTCTCACATCTCTATTTATTTACTAATTTCCTCTCCACCAACTTGTAGATCTATTTGTCCACACTCTCTCATCGCGCGGTCTCGTCTCGCTATTATTGTGTCTACTAGGTGAGTACTTGGCCATGAACATGTAGGTGAAGCTTGTCGCGTGGGCGGTGTGTGTGCGATCCATGGCGAGACAAATGCTTGTGTGGTGCATGAATGTTTGCAATGGGAGGAAGTTTTTTGTTGCTTGCTTGTTTTTGTCGGGCCCGGCCGGTGTGGTTGCATGGATGTTTGCCAAAATGTTGATTCATTTCCATTTCGGCAAATTTTTGCACTACCCATATGTCCTAATTTTAGGAAAGGTCATGCCGAATTTTTTCCGGCTAGCATTCATGCATGTGTGTGTTCATATGGTGTGGTTCTCACCTATACTCTCTGTTTTCACCGCTCAGGCAACCATGGTCCTCACGATGAGCGAAGGTCGAATTGCTAGGTACAAGAAAGGCGCGAAGGAGGACATGATTCTGAACAACAAGACCATGATAAGATGTCCATGTCGAACATGCAAACTGCAGCGCTAAATCGACCCTGAATCTGGACAATTGGAGGGTCACCTGCTCAGGCGCGGTTTCATGCGCGACCTCAATGAGGCGTCGGTAGGACATGGTGGTGGTCACGAAGACGTGGGCGGGCGAGAAGACGAAGAGTCTACCGGGCATGATCATCATGACGAAGGAGATGCCAGCGGGCATGATCATCATGACGAAGGAGATGCCGGCAGGCATGATTAGCATGGAGAAGGAGATGGCGACGGGCATGATCATGATCATGAAGAAGGAGAAGACGCGAACACACAGACGCTGCTAACTTCGGTCTTGCAGGACCCTCATGTTCAAGAACTGCTCCTCAAGGAGACGAGCAACGACAAAGCTGCAGCTAGAGAGAAAGCCAAGCTGGCCCAAATGGAGGTAGACAAGATGACTCCATTGTATCCTGGGTGTCGCCCCGAGGATACACGTTTCAGTGTAACGCTCAAGGCTCTGGAGATGAAGGCCGAACACAAATGGACTGATGTGAGCTTCAACGCGAACATGGAATACTTGCATGACCAACTTCCTAAGGGGAACACATTGCCAACAAATATCGAGGAGGCCAAGAAAATGGTGTGCCCTCTCGACCTACCACACATTAAATACCACGCATGCATCAATGATTGCACACTTTATCGGAACGAGTACGCGGATAGAACCACATGTCCAGTGTGTGGCCAAGGACGGTACAAGAGAGAGAACAAGAAAGTTCCTCGAAAAGTGGTATGGTACTTTCCTATCACCCCCCGTCTGCAGTGATATTTCTTAGATCCTAAGGAAGCAAAGCTCATGCAATGGCACACGGAAAGAGAGAAACCCGAAGATGATCCAGAGAAGGGCAAGATCCTGACACACCCTTCAGACCCTAGCTAGTGGAATGCATTAGACATGGAGTTCGAAGAGTTCGAGGGCGATGCAAGGAACGTCATGCTGGGTATGAGCACCGATGGACTCAATCCTTTTGCAAACCAGAGTAGCACGCATAACACCTGGCCCATGTTTGTATGGCGAGTACAACCTCCCCCCGTGGCTATGCACGAAGCAAAGGTATGTACACATGAGCATTCTTATTCAGGGGCCGAAACAACCAGGTATCGATATGCATCTGTATCTCGGGCTATTGAGAGAGGAGTTAGCCATCTTGTGGGAGACGCCGGCCCGTACGTGGGACGCCTACACTAAAGAATATTTCCATCTGAGAGCCGTGTTGCTCACGACCGTGCAGGACTATCCTGGTTACGCATATGTATCGGCCCAGGTGAACCACGGGCACAATGCATGCGTCAAGTGCATGGATGAGACACCGCATCTCTAGCTACCAAGGGATCCCGGGTCTTCAAAAACTATGTTCCAAGGTACTCGAAAGTGGCTCCGCATGGATCACCCGTGGAGAAAACATGGTGACCTGTTCAATGGTAAGGACGAGCTCGAAAGAGCCCTGTGTCCGAGGAGCGGCGAAGAAATCGAGGAGCTTTTGAATAATTGGGTAGATTGCCCTGCGCCTGGAAAAAAACGACCGAGGCCAAAGCCGCTGCTGGGTGTATGGAAAGCAAGGTCTGTTTTCTGGGACCTGCCGTATTGGAAGGTCCTTCACACTCCACATAGCCTCGACTTAATGCACATCACGAAGAACGTTACCGAGAGTCTGCTTGGCACTCTACTGAACATGCCGGAGAGGACCAAGGATGGGTCGAAAGCAAGAAAGGACCTTAAATTGCTTGGCATAAAGAAAGATCTTCGGTACCCTGATAGTGATGATGATGATGATGATGATCAGACGGAAGGGACTCAAGGTCACCACAAAAGAGTTAAGAAGAATGAGGTGGTGCTTCGTGCTGCCTGCTTCACTCTGAGTCTGGAGGAGCTCGAGCAGTTTTTCAGGTGCCTCTTAGGAGTGAAAGTTCCTCACGGTTACTCGGGGAAGATAAGCAGATATCTGGACGTGGCGAAGAAGAGGTTCAGCGGTATGAAGTCTCACGACTGTCACGTGCTGATGACGCAGATACTCCCCGTTGCGATCCGTGGGATAATGAACGAGCATGTCCATGAGACGTTGTTTGGCCTCTATAACTTTTTTGACATCATATCTAGGAAGTCGATCGGTGTGAAGCAGCTCGACAGGCTACAGGAAGAGATCGTGATGATACTATCTGAGCTTGAGATTTACTTCCCGCCTGCATTCTTCGACATCATGGTGCATCTGCTTGTACATGTCGTGGACGACATCATCCAGCTCGGGCCGACATTCCTACGCAACATGATGCCGTTTGAAAGGCTAAACAGTGTCATCAAAGGATTCGTTCGCAACAGGTCTCGTCCAGATGGAAGCATAGCCAAGGGCTTTCTGATCTACGAGTGCATCTCCTTCTGCCAGAATTATCTAACCACCGAGAACGAGGATGTTGGAATACCCACAAAGAAGCACCTCGGCAGGCTCGGTGGATATGGTCACCGCGAGGGCTGCCGCTCACTGCATGTCGGCATTGATGGTCGGCGCACTGATTTTGAAAGGGCACACTGAGTCACGCTACAACACATTGAAGTGGTCGGCCCTTGGGTCGAAGAGCACAGAAGCTTAATCGAGCAGGAGTACGTCGACCAGGGCCGGCCGAGGAAGAAGGGAGACGTAACTAGAGAGCACAACTCCAGCTTCACGGGTTGGTTCAAGAAAAGGCAACTGGACAATCCCCCACAGACGCCTTCTACGGAAGATCAAAAACTCATATTCTCCTTGTCGCAGGGCCCAGGGCACAACCTAAGGACCTATCAGTCATACGACATAAACGGTTACAGATTCTACATCAAGGAAAAGGACAAGAATACTGAATATCAAAACTCAGGAGTAACTATGTTATCCTTTGCTGATGACGAGACTACTATGATGGAAAGATTCTACGGAAGGATCGAGAAGATATGGGAGCTCGACCAAAGTAGTCATGTAGAGACATTGTTTATTAGACGTTTTTTTACCTTCGTCTCTATCTGCTAATCGGACATTATATAGGGACGTTTCTTGAGACGCTGCCCAAGTCGTCTAGAAATAAACGGACATGTCATGGAGTAGATAATATCAGTATCACCCACGATCGCCATCTGATTAGTTCTCGCTCTGTCCCCATGACTTGAAAAAAACCGTGTAAAACCTAGAGCCGCCGCCACATCTTCCGACTTCCATGCGTCCTCTCCGCTAGTGCCAAAACGGCGGTCGCCCAAGCGGGGCAAACACAGCGGGTATGTGCTTGTCCCCCTCCAGATCTATCCGTTCCTCCTATTTCCCATCCCAATCTCTATCTCCCAGATTCCCCATGGAGGTTTTCTGCCCGCCGCCGCTCGTGGTCTGATCCTCCGCGACGCCCTCGGCAGAGAAGCTTTGGATGTTCCATGGATAGCGATGTTCGCCAGCAAGAGATCTGCATCACCAACATCTCTCCAATAAGCAACTAGAGTTCGCCCCTCGCCATCCTCCAGACAATAACGAGGTCGTCTTGTGATGCAAGCTCCAGGCCAAGTCACTCCGTCCACATCCCAGACTTCACCGGTTCTACCTGACTTGCTGCAACGAGTACAGGTTTGTCCCTTCCACCGAACAGCTTTTGGTTGTCATTGTATCTTAGTTAAAAATTAGTGGTTATATTAATGATTAGAAGGATATATTTTGGTTCACATTCCTCTGTGATTACACACAAACATAAGCTCTTTTTCAGCTACAAGCTCGGGATGATATAGCGGTGAGGCTGGCATCTGTTTCCACATTCCGTCGGAACAACCAACAACTAGTATTTTACACTGTTGCAGTACATCCGAGCTATAGCAGAAAACCTAGTACCTCATGCATAGGTAAGCTTTCTGTACCTCATGCATAGGTAAGCTTTCTGTATAAGCATTAATGAAAGTATTATGTGACTGAACTTACAAAACAGCTGGACAGAGGACAACTCAGATGCAGATTCATCGTATGGAGTAGAAATTATGTGGTTCCTGCATTCTGCGGGTTTGGCATGAGTTGTAGCGACAAGCACAATTAGATTATCCTAGTTTCTCTCACCATACCAATTTTTAGGTTACTCGATCTGATATTAGTTGTTTGGATCCGTTTACAAACAGGAGCACGTGGTTATGGCATGGATAAATGTATTTTCAGTTAAACAAAGCTTTGCATCTACTGAATTTTCTATGTCTAAGGAAAACATCAAAAGAGCTATTCTCGTTAGTTTACTCTTGGTATATTTCTTGAAACATGAAACTATCTTGACATTTTGATACACTTTTCTGCTACATTTTAAACTGATACACGTATCACTACTAATTGTCTTGCAGAGTTCTTGGAGAAGATTCAACAGAACTGGCTGATGGAGTAGCAAGTATATCATCATGTATCAATTGTGAAAATAGAATGTTCTTTTTCCCGGTCAGTTGGCTTCCTCTTTCGCCTTACTCGAAGGTGATGTCTAACCGCGGAATTCACATTTAAATTTGTGTGATGAATTGTTTCAAAAGGATTATGTCTCGTTAACTTACATGCTTTGTAGGGTGTTGGACTGCTGCAAAGGATATGTACACATGCAGCTAATGGACACTGAAGATATGTGATGCCTGTAAAAAAAAGAAAGTTCGTAGATAGATCCTATCATTTTGAGACAGAATGTATGTAAATTTAAGATTCAAAGTGTATATGTGGCTTGTGGATGGTCTAAACTATTGTCAACTGAATTACATCTCCACGAGCTACTCTTTTTCTAATGTTACACATGAACCGTGATACTTGGTATACTAAATGCCTACGTCAGGAAGATGTGAAATTGTTTGGATGTTGTCTATTGTTTCAATTCAATAAGTTATAATAATATTTCAAAGAAAAAGGAAAATTGGTATCACAACTCCAGCTTGAAGCAAACATGTACCTGAATTTCTTTGAGACGCAATGTCTGTCAGTAGGGACGGTAGAGACGATGTGTCAGTCCATACAAGAAAGCGCCTTTACACTTGTAGAGATGCAATATAAACGTCTCATCTTTTGGTAGACACGCTCACCATATCGTCCTTATGATCTTTGAGACGGTGCATAAGGAGACGCCCGTGAGACGCTTTACGATAGCGACTCTACACTGTAGTAGAGATGCTATAAAACGTCTTTAGCCCTTAGATTGTGTGTCTTTACGTGACTATTTTGTTGTAGTGGGAGAGATCGTACCGATGTTCCGTGTTAGATGGGCCAAGAACGTGGAAAAAGAAGGCCGCTATTTCACCACAATGGTTATACCAAATGCCAAATCAACGAAGAACGCCTCCGCAAAAAATGAGCCTTGGGTACTCGCTAGCCAAGTTGATCAATGCTTTTTTATTACCGACCCGTCAAAGCCCAACCGTGTTGTAATTAGGAGGGGCAAGAGGAGCATCATCAGAATGGAAGGAGCCGCCAACGAGCAAAACTTCGACAAAAACAGCGACCCGAAGATCGAAGAGGAATTGGACAAGTACTTCGACATGCCTACTACTACTAAAGTAAAAAGGAAGACCACACTGCCTACTAAAGGTTGTCCATTCACAAAAAGAAATCTCAAAGTGCACGGGCTCAAGTATTCAACCACGGCGAAAAAGGGCAAGAAGATTGTGAAGAGACACTAGCAATTGTGTGACTTTTTGGTGTATTAATTCGTGTGGGTATAATGTGATATTAGTGTGGGTATTAGTTAGAGACTAAAACATATAATGTGATATTCGTGTGGGTATACAAATTCACATTTGTGAGTGACAAGCAAACACACATATATATATGTTTGAATAAATATGGATATGTGTTCTTGCTTTTTTTAATAAATATGCATATATGTATATGTTCTTGCTTTTTTTAAATAAATATGCATATGTGAATAAATATGCATATATGTAAATGTTCTTGCTTTTTTTGAATAATATGCATATGTATGTAATTAAAAATATTTTTAAAAAAGAAAAAATGTGTGAGACAGCCAAGCGAGCAAGACCACTAGGACAAGTATCAGATCTTGTCATACAACGATGCCACGCTTTTTTGTACTATGTCTAAAAGTTCTGTGGCGCATTCTGTGGGAATGCGCCACAGAACTTTCACACTTAGCCAAATAGACGGTTCGGCCTCTCCCCCTAATCCCCCGTTTCTCTCTTGATCCAACACTTAGCCAAAATTCGAGCAACCTCTCTATCATCGCCCGCGCGCAAACCCTAGCGCCGCCCTCATCGCTGGAGCCCTAGCCACCGCCGCGCCGGAGCCCTAGCAGCCCGTGGAGGAGGAGCCCTAGCCACCGCCGCCCGTGGAGGAGGAGTCGCCCGTGGTGGAGCAGCCGCCCGTGGAGGAGGAGCCCTAGCCACCGCCGCCCGTGGAGGAGGAGCCGCCCGTGGAGGAGGATCCCTAGCCCGTGGAGGAGGAGCATCCCGTGGAGGAGGAGCCCTAGCCACCGCCGCATGGTTTGTCCCCCCCCCCCCCATCCCCCTCTGAACCCTAGTTGCTTACATATATATGCATTCAGTAATTGCATCTATGCATTCAGTAATTGCAAGGATACAGATTTAGACCATATATGCATTCAGCTAGCAAGATATTGAATGGCACTGTTTCTCAGAATTAGACCATAAAGATTTAAACCATATATGCATACAGAAGCTTCCTAGAATCAGCCATTAGAAAAGGAGTAACAATGCAATTATTCCTATGACAGAGGGGGGTGTACCCAGCGGTCATTGTGCCACTTGGGGATCAATGCTAATTAGTCCAGGGTTTTAACAGAAACAAAGAAAAAATGATGCTTGCTGACATTAAACTTTGCACAGTGTTCTAAGCTAAGTAGAGATCTTTTTACTGAAGTGCCAAGGAATGCACCAAGATTTACTGAAGTGCATCAATTCTAAGTAGAGATCTTTTTATTCGATCATGCAATATAGAGTTTGCTTAAGGGGGTTTATTAATGCATGCACTGCAGCTGTCCTCTTTACAAACTTTGTACAATGTTGTGAGCTCTAGATGAACCCAAGTTACAAACGTAGGAGAATACCATACCGTGTGTTTACTGATGGTAGTCTTAGCTGTTCATCTTGCTTGTGCTTGTAATTTGCATAAGGTAGCATTTTTATCCAGACTTACTCTTTACTTACTGTGTAGTACAATCTTGTCAGCTGAAGGTGAACTGAAGTGACATGACTAGGTGAATACCATACTAGTGCTCTGTATTAGTTTGCTGATAGTAGTATTGGTGGAATCGCTGTCCTTTCTAATTGGTGCTGGTTGGCTCCAAACATCCAAACAAAACATGACATCTGGTTACACATTTCAAAGACCTGCTAAACATTCATACTGCTAACCATTCACGTTTACACTTGCCATGGGAGATCAAATATAGCTTTACACATTTGGCTTGTAGAACTACTCCACGGCACAATCTGGGGATCTTTGTAGCTTGTTCTTCTTTGTTCTGTTATATGGTATCACTGTTCTGGTATCCTTAATCTCTTTCTTGCAGATAACCTGAATTTTATACATCTAGATTCATCTTAAGTTTTTAACACTAATTATAGTGTTGTTATATGGTGTTGTTGTTAAGTGTTGTTATATGGTGCTGCTATATGGTGATGCTATATGGGGATGGGGCTGTTAATATGGGGATGGGGTGTTTTGTCTTGCAGGGATTTCATTTGAGTTGCCCATTTCTCCCGAAGTATCGATTCACTTCTGTTTCGGTTGAGAAATGGGCACTCCTAGGTCAAAAAAATAGCAAAGGTCATGCAGAATTTTTCGGCCGAGATTTGTGCTAACTTTTTGCCTCTTTTAAATAGAGTAGTGCAAACATGTCGGGCAACAAGGAGTCTGGCCCTTCTAAGCACATGATTAGCGTCGAAGAACAAGCTGGACAGGCCAACCAGTCATTATGGCGGGGGTCCCAACAGGAGGAGGAGGAGGAGGCGATGAGGATGACACCACCAACGGAGGAGGAGGCGACCGTCGTCAGAGCTACTGGGGCCAATGAAGGTGGAGATCCTGATTACGAGGGGGACGAAGACGACTACGATGGAACTAGTGAAGGCGGCGGCGAAGAGGATACACCACTGAAGGCGGCACCTGCACCGATGGCAGCGAGCGCACGGATGGCAGTAGCGGCAACCTGGTCGCTTCTCAAAAGAAGAAGAAGAAGGAACAGAAGGAGCGGAAGGTGCCAGTGCTCGCCACCGTCTGCGATGAGTTCACTGAGGTCACAGAAAGTGGCCAGCCCATTGCGCCAGAGGTCATTGCTAAAGGGTACGACCTGCAACTCAGGTGCATCTTCCGAGAAAGCATGTCGATCAACATGAAGTACATCAGACATGCTGACAATGCAGCTTTGGTCGATAACCTCCTTAAGAAGCTTCACAAGTGATACAGATTCCCAGAGCGGTTTAGAAACCTCGAGAGAAAGAACCCGGTGAACAAACTAGCCCCACGAAGATGAGCAACGCCTTGAGCAGCTGGAAAACCCGGGTGAAGAATAGCATTGACAAAGGTGAAAGCTGGGAGGTTATTAGTAAGAAAAATCTGATGCTCGACGAAGAGGAGTTTAGGATATTCAAGGCGGATATAGCTACCACTGACGCAATAAAATGGACTCAATGGGTAAGGAGTATGCGGGAACAGAACATAGGTAACCACCGCCTTGGATGCGGCGGTTACAGGGGAAACAAGCCATTTGGGACAAGGAGGACGCCGAGCTTGAACGCCTTGGTATAGACAACCCTTGGCTTAAAATCACGTACTTGCATCTTAGGCAATTTGTTCGGGCCCGTACTACCTGGACAAGGAAACAGGGGAGTTCATCACCGACGATCTGGAGGTGAAGGAATTCGAGAAGAAGCTGGTAAGGAATTTATCGCCTATCTCAAGTCTATTGCGTTCTAATTAAGATAATGAAGTCAAGAATCCAAAATGGGTTCACCTTTCCTTGTCTCTGTAGGAGGATGAACTGAACGCTACTGCCACAGAGTCGTCCCAGGATTCGACGGAGCCGTGGGACACGGTTTTCAACAGGGCGACCAATGCTTACAAGAAGAGGGACAAGGGGTTGCCGCCGTCCTTAGCTAGCCGTGTGTCCGGCATCGTTACGACCATGAAGTTCAAGGAGTACTACAAAGAGGACGCCAAGAAAAGAAGGGAGAGCAAGAACAAGGATAAAGCCGATGTTGCAGAGCTGAAGATGAAGGTGCAGACACTGGAGGAGAAGGCGGTGGACGAGAAAACGGTGGACAAGTTAGTGGAAGAGAAGCTCCGCTCGATGATCCCCCCTGAGTTTTTCGAGGGGCTTACAGCTTGGAATGCGGGAGGTCGACAAGGGCAGATACATCTGCCCAGCTTAAGCGGTAGCAACTCGGGCATCAATGTTACCGTGTCGCCGGACCTAGTGACCCCGCCGGCCGTCAACGTCAGGACACAGCCACTCGTTTTGGTCACACCGACGCCCCCTCCCGCCAAAGATACCAATAAGGCGTAGCCGACAGCGGTGGTGCTTCGTGAGGCACCCGAGCGGGAGATTGCAGATGATGATAGGCCGGCCGCCGGCATCGGCCGTGTCTCTACATTAGCCGAGATCCACGCCATCACCAAGGTAACTAATTAGATAGTGCACGTCATCTCCTTTATGCCTTTGATGCATGACTGCTGCCATCTCATGACGCCCAACAACATGTTTTTGCCTCAGCACACTTCTTGTGTACTCCTGCTTAAAGATGTCGGCGGTGAGTTGAAGGATGTTGCCAAGGGCACTCTGATACAACCGGCGAGCTGCACGATGCACAACAATCCAATGGATGATGACGTGATGAGGGTCAGGTTGGCTCGGGTGTTGCCAGGGTGCGACGACATGGACCCCCTCCTTTCAACCTCAGGGAGCCGACGAATACAAGACCCTTGGGGAATGCTACAACTGGCCCTTGACATGGCCGAAGACCCAGATTCTTCTTGTGGGGGGGGCACCGGCGCCACCTCTCGACCGATCGCCCGGCCACCACCTCGGAAGCCAGTAGCCTCCGTCATCGCCACCACCAGCCGTCACCATCAACTCTTGGCAGCATGTGCACCGCCACATGGCAAAGACGTTGTGCCGCAACCGTCGTCGCCCCCGCTACCACCACCACATGATGGCACCCATGAAGATAATGATGATTTGGTCAATGTTGACGACTTCATCAACACCGGCGCCGCCAAAGGATTGTATGTGCCTTCTGTGGATGAAGAACCCTTCGCAGCTCGCGACGACCATCAAGCTGGTCGGCCCAATACATGCATGCAGCGCCTGGTCTTCCATGGTCTTTCTCAAGAGACGCCTCCGGCCGCCGATCCACCACAAGAGAAACCGGGATTGGTTTTCAGCCCCAACACATTCCGAAAGGCGACTGATGAGCAGATGGCAGTGGCTGACACTGTTGTGAAGAAGAAGCACTATAGGAAGAGAGGTAATAATAATAATAAGGGTGCGAGCCAGCCTCTTCCGAAGAGGATTCGGGGTCAGGACGCCGTCGTCGTACCATCCACACAATTTGGCTTGCCCCGAGTGCATGTAGATGGTGATCTGATATTGACTCCGGATATGATCCACATTACGGTTGGAGCCATGTTAACTTTGCACGAGGGTTTCAAGACACTAGAGGCCCTCCTTCTTAAAGACGAAGATCCAAATTACCCGGTTTTCACGGCCAAGGTGCCATTGGACGTGGGCTTCGTCGATGAACCCCTCGCGGATATATTCTTCATAGCGTTCGAGGACATATTCAAGCTGTTTCTCATGGAACTTCTGGACTATAACTTGGTCCGCCTATACGCGCTCAATCTGGCGATCACGATCAAGAGAGAAAGTACCCAGAAAATCGCGATAGTGGATCCCTACTACATGCGGGACAGCTAGTTGGTCGAAGGATCAGAGACACGGACCAAGGCGACGGCGTACCTCGAGAAGTTCATGGTGGACAACAAGAGGAAGGTCACACTTCTTTTGCCTTTGTTTCCCGAGTAAGTACACACACTCGCTCATCGCCACCGTAACTTATGCATTTCTTATAGATTTCTTCCTTTGCTCTTTTTCCCACATTCCGTTACAATTGTGTTGCGCAGAGACAAATACTGCACACTCATCGTCCTTGCCCCGAGGTATTCGCTAGCCACGTATTTCGACTCGGGGAGTTTGACGAAGAGGAAAGACTACACCAGAATAAGGGGTGTTCTCAATGAGGCTCTCGAGGGCTACACCAAGAAGGGATGCACCTTCATAGATAGGGGGAATGTATCAAGGATGGCAAACATGTGTTCAAGCACGTGCTCGAGTTCCCCTGCGTCAAGCAGTCGACTACTGGTGCCAAGGAGGCCTTCTACATCCTCCATCACCTTAAAGGCTATGTTCGGGATTACCAGAACCTAACTCTGCCATCTAGTCTCCGAGGATGGGCCGAAACTTTGGCGAAAATCGACGATGCTGATCTTAGAGAAGACTTCCATCGCATTCAGATGAAGTTGTCACAAATCATCATTGAAGATGTCAACACAAGGGGCGGTGCCCTACAACAAGCCAAAGGGTTGAGTAAGAGGGAGATCGAAGAACGCCTCCGTAAGAAGCGTGACACAAGGACGTGGATGACGAAAGAGGGTTATCTACCATTCCTGAAGCCGAGCGAGAAGAGGAAGTCTTCATCATGATCGATGTGTGCCACTAGCATGATCCAGTGTGTGTATATTCTTGATGGACGCCTGCTGTATTAGTGTGTGTGTCATAAACTTTACTATCTCGTGGTCGAAATGGTCATTGTTGTTAGACTTAAACTACCTTGTGGTCGTGTTGTCGTTGAACTTATTGCTTCTATGATGATCTATCTTTTAGGTTTATGGATCCTTTGTTTTATATTCTGTGAACATATATATATGGATGTGAACCCTTTATTCATTATTTTCGTTGTATTTTTACTAATATGCCTTGTCGTCTATAGAGATGGCGACTAGGTGGTATGTGGTGTACATGGGTAGTGTTCCAAGAGTCTACGAGGAGTGGGAGTATTGCCACAAACAAGTGAACAAGTTCAGTGGCAACATCTACAAAGGATACGCGACTAGAGAGGAGGCGATAGCCAAGTGGAGGAACCACTTGTGGAAGAAGAACCGGATGAAGATATTGGTCGGGCTAATACTCTTGCTCACCATTATCACAGTTGTATTCTATTTGATTCTAGTGTAGGCGGCGGTGGCCACTTCATATTTGTAATGTGAGATGATATGAACTTTGTATTCGGCGCTTGTGTAAAAATTTGGCACTTGACACTATATATGTATCTCGATCGGGCTCTAAGTGTTTGTATTATATATATGTCGGTTTTCATGCATCTAGTACTTGTGCAATGTATTTTATACTCATCTGGATAAATACTGTATAAATCCTATATAAATACATGATTATACACCAGGAAAGTATTTTACTTCGAATACGTGTTACACAATCAGTGGCGCATATAATTATATAGTCAGTGGTGTATGGGCTTTCTGTGGCACATACACGTAAATGCGCCACAGAAGTTCTTCCTGTGGCGCATATGAAGAAATGCGCCACAGAAGTCTGGAACTTCTGTGGCACATATCCATATATGCGCCATAGTAAGTAGTTATCAGTGGCGAGGTAACAGTGGCGACTAGGATATGCGCCACAGAAGTCCAATTACAATGCGCCACAGATGGGTTGTTTCCTAGTAGTGTGGACTCCTCCGATTCCTCGAACTCGTCCCCTTCATCTTCATCAAGGAGCTCCTCTAGCGTCTCCTCGTCTAGCGGGGGCAGCCAGTGCTCCAAAACTTGGAAGCTCTACAAATAAAAGCAATGCACGAGTCGGATAAGCGACTCGAAAACATGACTGGCAAAGGAAACGACTTCAAAATGTAAATGAAAACTAACTCGAAGGGCCGGTTTGCTATTCGGCTTGTACGGGGTGAGGCCCTCCTAGAGATCGGTGAAGGTCGCCTTTGTAATCTTCTTTAGAGCCACGGAATAATCTTCCAAGACCCCAAAATCTGGGCTCGCCCTAGAAGGGTCGGATCGCCTGCCGTATTCGTACATTCAGCTGGCCCGAGTGGCGAGCGGCACCAGTCGCTGCCCAAGCCAGCAGTTGAAGAGGTTGATCATCTTCAACCCCTCCTTCTCGAGCTCGAACATTTGAGTGTGCATCTCGTCCATGACCGCCTTCTGGCCCTTGGGGAGCTTGTGCACTCACAACCACCGCGGATTTCTCCGCTCCGCTGTGTACACCAGGATCACCACCTCCCCGGCTGGGGTGGTTTCCTTGACATAAAACACCACTTCTTCAATTCGCTAGCCGCCTTCTTCGGTAGCAACAGCTTGAAGAAACTGGCATCGGGATTTACCTAGAAGGTAAAGCCGCCAGTGCACAGTAGAGGCCCACCTTCCCTCTTGCGGCTAGCCCGGCCGTGGAATATCTCGAGCCAAAGTGGGAAGTAAGGGCGGTAGCCGAGGTAGCCCTCGCGTAAGGCGACGAAGACCGCCAACTGCTCTATGCTATGCGGCCCTAGATCAGGGGGCTTTATATGGTAAAAGTGGAGGAATCTCCTAAAGAAGATGGAGGTGGGAAACCCTAACCTACGATCCATATGTCTAATGAATGAGATGAATTCCCCCGCTCGCGGCTTGGGTTCGCTCTCACCCGTAGGCGGAACTCGCCATTGGCCCTTCACGAGGATCCCTGCGTACTGGAAACACTGCAGTAGGTCCGCGGAACACTTGGATTTAGACCAAGCAGGCGCCATGGACACGGGACTCGCACGGTCTAGAATTCGGATCGGGCGTCCACGTGAAGAAGAAGAAGAAGAAGAATGGGGAACACTGCTCCTCACCTTTTATAGCGGTGCCGCCCGCTGATCGTGGCCTAGCCGTTACATCATGGTAATTCCCCTGAGGTTAATGTTGGAATTATCCAATGGCTAGTTTGACCAGAATTGACGATCCAACTTTGGCTAAAAGCAGTCACTCGACTCGCTCACTCCACTCCACTCGCTCATTCCAATCGGCTGGGTGAGGTTATTCGGGAATCAACCGACTCGCCAAAGCTGCGACTGAAGACACACAGTAAGATTCTCCCATCATTGGAGGAGTTCGTCACCGATTCAACTAGGCCTCCACTCGGACTCGCCTAGTCCGACTGACAAGTCAACACCTTCGCCGAACCCCTGACGCACTCGAGGACTACTGATGGGGATATGTCGATCGGGGTATGCCCAGATAGAAGGTTTGACTGGCCCAGGACCATAGCGAGTGGGCATGCAGGCACGACGAATGGAAGAAGACTTTGGATGAAGCCCGGTGACTCAAGATGGAGGCCCAAGACTCTATCTAGGCCTAGTCGTATTAGGTCAAATCCTCCAAAACTTAAACTAATTCGGTTGTAATCTTATAAATCCTAGCGAGGTGACCCTATATATACCTCCCTAGGACTCTCATTATACTCACGTCCTTATAGCTACCCCATCCAAGCAACTCGCTGCCTAGCCACCGAGCTTGCCGATCTTATAATCCACTCGTCAATAATACAATCTAGCAGGAAGTAGGTCTTTACCCTAAGGGGGGCGAACCTAGGTAAACCTTCGTGTTTGCTCCCAATCTCGTACCGCGGATGGCTAGTCGCTCTTTCCCCCAATTGTATGAATCGCTACCCCTGGTAGCGACTGTCGTGGCCATTCCCACGACAACACCCGTGTAGCTACACCACTGAAGCACAGTTTCCTTTAGTCTATTACTATTACTATTTTATTTTTACTTTTAGCGTCAATTACATTATCAATCCATTTTGGGGGATTCTTGCTTTCAGTTTTATGCCTCTCTATAGGTAAGCATAGCAGATGAGATATGGTGAGAGAGAGAGAGAGGAAGAGAGGGTGGTTTGGATGTGTTCCACGGAACTCATTCGAACAGATCAAAGAAATTATGCTTCAGTCATGTTTGGTGTTCCCTGATGAGGATGGTGGAGCTGAGATTCTTGTGTGCAACTTGCAGCAAGGTTTTTTCAAAAATTTGTGCCCAAGTCTTTACACCGAAGCTAATGTCTATTCATGTTTCTTAGAAAAAAAACACTTTTCAGTTAAGCCAATTTCTATGATGAACAATTTGAAGCATGTGGAAACCACGACCTGCAACTCTGAACATGAAAAATGACCAGCTGACCATTGTGCAGGTTAAGCTTGTTCAATACGATCAGTGGTCCGTGGGCACATAGAAGAGTCACTAATTTCGGTGATAGAGGTAAGCATCAAATGGGCCACTTGCTAACAAGGAGAAAGGGACGCTGAACAAAAACCCATTGAACAAAGATCATAGCCTCCTCCAATTCTCACCCTTTCCCCTTGTATTGAAGAATGGATAACAATCTTATATAAATTGTGTGATCCAATCTCATCCTTGAGTTAAGATCGTCAAAATTTGGTATTAAGTCCACCTAATTTACACCCAAAAAAATTGTTTCAACCTTATTTGTGATCACAATCTCTTGATCGCACATAAAATCCATGGCGAAGGGTATATCTTATGTCTTGTATAATTACTTGTTTTCCTGGTTCTGAAATTAGATGGAAATAATTGAAGCATGCCTTTGATTCACAACATCTTTTCAGGGAATGAGTAATACTAGCTATTAAAAATATTACTGGCACAATATACCAACAGGTTTCCATTCTAGGGTGAGTTACCGGATTGCATCCACCTACTCAAAATTTTGCCTACCACCTAGCTTCCTTGTGACTCAAAAACTCGCTGAAGTTGATTTCTACAGACTTGATGATTAGCCTATGGGTTGTTCTGATGCTCCAGGTGATGTCATTTTGCTGCATATGGTTATTGTTCTATCGAATGCAAGCTGATGACCATTATGGATAGAAATCATTAATCCAAAACCCAATTGAAACATTGTCTTGCGTATTTTGGATGGAAGATCTAGTTAAGATACGCAACATTGCATTCTCTGGAAATATTTCTCTCTCCAACTGCTTAGCTATAAAGTTACTCTTTGTACTCATCAATCAGTTAATGATTTAAATGTATGTCAATTCACCGAGAATTCGATTGGGGATCACGGTCCATTTACGATTTATAAATCATGTGTTGATCATGATATGTTTATGTTTTATTAGTCAATTAAGTTTTATCTGTCATAATTAACTTGAGTTTCTTTATTCATTTCCAATTCATAAATCATTAATGATTCAATACTTTAGATAAATATCACTCAAAGGAGTATAACGTTTGTCTGTGTTGATGATGCACTTTTCTTGCAGTTTTGGGTTTAAGTTGCACTTGGATTTAAAATGTTGTACATTTGAAATGTTTCTATATATGTGCAGCATGATGATGAAAAGTTTAAATTGTCATGCACATAAATTCTTTACTAGGTTCTAATGATATATGCAATGTATAGTAGAGAAGTTGTAGAGAAGGGGAAGCTCAAAATATGGGCGCCTGGTTTTGGGTATTGTGCAAAAGCAGAATTTTTTGTCTACTCAAATATTTTCTCGTCTCTACCAAAATCGGTTAGGGTAGTATCTTTGTGATATTCTCAATAGACTTAGTTAGACACTGCTTAATATTCATTCATGCATGTTCATCAGTAATTACATTGTAATTATGTACCAACATGTAAGGACTATAGAATTAAAGCTTGTGAGATCAAAGTATTTTGTTATCTTGAATCTTTCTAGTTGGTATTGTATATGAAGGTTAGAAATAGTGGTGTAACTATGTATAAAGTCAAGGGAGAGGGGGCCGTCGCCCCCCTCCTCCCCCAAAGAATTGAAAGAATCAAGTAAAAGAATAGGGACACTTAGATGGAAAATACGATGGTCATACCGGACTGAAGAAATAGGTAATTGCAGCTAAAAACCTAGCAACACTGATTGCCACGGAGAATAAGTCAGGGCATTTCCACATCCCAGTCATACCGGAGTGAAGTAGGTGATCGGTTTTGACCCATCTCTGGAAGTCCCTGCTCGGATACGCTACCGCACAACTCTTCATATTGTCTTTCCTTCCGACTACCACTCACCAATATCTACAATCTATAACACAAAGTTAAAAGGCAATATTTTTCTCTTTTGGTTTTTCTTTGACAAGAAGTTTACCAACTCTAGCAACATCCAGTTGATCATGTTTCTTGATACTTGTGTGATCCCACACATTGTCGTAATAACCTAGACATCATCCTTGCAGTTAGAATGGTAGAAGAGGGTGACCAAATTCCTTGTAGTACAAATTTGCACATGGAGAAATATACCCAAAGTGAATAACTAGATTCAATCCATATGGTAAAATGTTGTGACTATAAATTACCATTTGGATATTATATATGCATGATGAGGATAGACAGTGCCAAAGGAGTACTAGATCATAGAGAAAACTTAGAGTAAGTGTATCAGATTTAATTGAGTGTACAACTTAATAACATATACTCTTCTAATTTTTGTAGTCCTAAAGAAATATATCATTTTCTTAACCACGGCACGGATTTTATAAAAGGACATCATATACAAAGGCATGTTATAGAGGCATGTTTGGACCAGAGTTACCCTCCCTCCAATGTTTGGCAAATTACCCTGCCATCAAGAGCACTTGTTAGCTATTATTATTTCAACAAACTTCCAATCTTTATTTATAAGCCTAATTTTATTCACGAACATGCCAAGGTATTTCTTTGGTAAATCCCCCATTTGGCATGTGAAAATTCTCTTGTTCTCCTCTATCTTCAAAAATTCCTTCCCAAATAAGAATACTTCACTTTTCAGACATTAATTTCTAGACATGATATTTGTTAAAAAGCACATAAATTTTCTTTTAAACTTTCCATATATTAGAAAAATAAAATTTCATCGTATCCATGTCCATACCGTTTGCAATTTCGTCCTCAAGATAGAACCCTTTCAACAAAACTATATATTATGCACTATCTTATATCTTATATTTACTAATTGGAGGCACCATACGAGCCACCACGATGATCCTGAGAAAATAGATAAAACTAACCTTTGGATCTCAATTTTACCGCTGAGATCAAATAACAAACGGTGGAGTTTTATCCGCGTGCTTCTCTGGAGTCCTTGAAGCTTACGAATGCTTTTTGGAGTCCTTGAAGCTTACAAACGCTAAGGAGTTATATGCCCTCACGGTCATGCCCACGCCAGGCTCATGCCTTAGCGATTAGCCCGCCGCCTGATCTCACTCCCTCCCCTAGCATACTAATTGGAGGCACCATACGAGCCACCACGATGATCCTGAGAAAATAGATAAAACTAACCTTTGGATCTCGATTTTACGGCTGAGATCAAATAACAAACGGTGGAGTTTTATCCGCGTGCTTCTCTGGAGTCCTTGAAGCTTACGAATGCTTTTTGGAGTCCTTGAAGCTTACAAACGCTAAGGAGTTATATGCCCTCACGGCTCCATATCGTCATGCCCACGCCAGGCTCATGCCTTAGTGATTAACCCGCCGCCTGATCTCACTCCCTCCCCTAGCATACTAATTGGAGGCACCATACGAGCCACCACGATGATCCTGAGAAAATAGATAAAACTAACCTTTGGATCTCGATTTTACGGCTGAGATCAAATAACAAACGGTGGAGTTTTATCCGCGTGCTTCTCTGGAGTCCTTGAAGCTTACGAATGCTTTTTGGAGTCCTTGAAGCTTACGAATGCTTTTTGGGGTCCTTGAAGCTTACAAACGCTAAGGAGTTATATGCCCTCACGGCTCCATATTGTCATGCCCACGCAGGCTCATGCCTTAGCGATTAACCCGCCGCCTGATCTCACTCCCTCCCCTAGCATACTAATTGGAGGCACCATACGAGCCACCACGATGATCCTGAGAAAATAGATAAAACTAACCTTTGGATCTCGATTTTACGGCTGAGATCAAATAACAAACGGTGGAGTTTTATCCGCGTGCTTCTCTGGAGTCCTTGAAGCTTACGAATGCTTTTTGGAGTTCTTGAATCTTACAAACGCTAAGGAGTTATATGCCCTCACGGCTGCATATCGTCATGCCCACGCCAGGCTCATGCCTTAGCGATTAGCCCGCGCCTGATCTCTGCCGCCATCCGGCTTTAGCATACAAATTTGAACTGAGCCCAGGCAGCAGCGCCACCAGATTTTAAGTTTTAAGTTCACCCAACACTGTATTACAACATCTCTTTTTCCTATGAATCAGTGAATCATCTCACGATTACTAACGCAGGAGATTAGGATGTGTGCTGACACGGGTTTCAAGCAGATCGGACTGCCGTTGTCCCACGGGAGGGTTGCAGTGGCTGGTGCAGCTCTCATCGTCTTGGTCTGATCCCTGTCGTTTGATCAAGAAAAACTATGTTGTATTAGTGTGTATCTCTGACTTGATTATCTGATTTAGGTAGTGGAGGCGAGCTGATTGGACTGGTCTGCATGGTCTCTAGAAACATCAGCGAATCCTAGAGCAGGACGGTCTCGGGCCAGCCAGTTCACTTTAATTTTATGCTCCCTCAGTCCTGAAATAACTGACTTGGATTTATCTATATTTGAATATATCTATTTACTAAAACACGTTTAGATACATGTAAATTTAGACAAATCCAAGTTAATTATTTTCGGACAAAGGGAGCAGGAGGCTTAATTTACAGATGTTTCTTACGCTACACCATGTTAGCCCACCGAATTTGGTGATATTTTTCATTTAGAGAAAATATCTGATTATGTGCATGTGGTCCCAAGCATATACTTCCTTTCACCATATAGGAAGGTGCGACGCCTCGACTTTATTACTGTATATTTTTCCACATGTTACACAATTAACTTCTACCAACGTTTCCATATTTGTCAAAAAAATCATGTTTATAAAGTATATTGTTTTTTGTGAAGATCGGGTGGCTAAATTTAAAAAACGATGGACATACAAACTAACCGTTGGAGTCCTTGAGTTGCAGAAGCTTTTTAGTTACATGGTTCCTATGATGTACAGTAAGTCAGTAAACGTGACTTAAAATTTATGATTACAATTCATTCATATGAAGTTTTCCGACAACTCTAACAATGGACCATGGAGTGAGTTCTTTTTATCAAAACATTATTGTCATTGCCTTTTCTCTGAAATGTTTTATATAAAACATCTGATACAGAGGATCGTCCTATATTTATTTTTACCCTGCATCACACTCGAACCGTAATATTTGTTAATGGACTTCTATGTTGGTTGAAACTGACTCAAAGACATACTTGCATAAAGTTAATTGCTATATCACACATAATGCTATATCAGTTGTATTGCTCTAATGACATTCTCCTATGCAAATTTTACACTCCAAAAAATTCCTTTTTTTTGGTAATTGTGGTAAGTCCATACCGTTCTGTGTACTATTTTCAGAGAAACTTTGAGCACGTCTTCTCACTGTTCTTAGCAGCCATTTTTCAGTAGTACTTTATTTTCACATGTTAGCATACTGAGTAAGATAGTGCTACCAGCGAGCTGATTAGTAGATTATTTTTGCTTATGTAGTTCTCAGTGGCCTATGATATTGTTTTGCGCCTTGGTAGACCAGATATAGTTTTAGGTTGCACTAAATATGTATTACACCGAAGAGAGCAAGAGTTTTGTACATGTAGTAGTTGCCAAACTGTCCAATTCCTCCGCAGTATGTTGCTGGAGGACTTATAAGTATGTATTTTGTTTTCTCCAGTAGTTCACAATCTGTGATTTAGCGTCCTATGATGTTGTTTCTGTGAATTTCATAACATAAGCTCATCTATCTTGAGTCAATATTCATTTGTCTATTTTCACAAGGTATCTAACATCTTCGTCAGATTCTACATTACCATCAATACATTTTCCTTTGGAAATATTTGTTATGAAAAATAGTAACTTATTAGCATGATTTTCAAATTGTAATGTTTCATATGTGATTCCTAATAAATGACTAACCCATGCAGTAGCACGGGTTAATGACTAGTTTATTATAATAGCTAAGGCATATGCATCTAGATAAAATAAAAGGGGAGAAAGGGAGTATCCCTTCCTAAGTCCTTATGGATCTTCAAGTAAGGACTCGGTTCCTCATTTACCTTGATGCAAAAAAATCCACCTGTAATGATACTCATAATCTAATCACACCAGGGTTAGGGAAACATTTTAGCTTCAACATTTAGTATACAAGCGGCCATTTTATATGATCATAAGATTTTTCCAAACTCGCCTTAGAAAGCATAACATGTTGATCTTTAAGGTGAATGGAATTTCATGCTTCATGAAGAATTAATACCCTTCCATTATATATCTACCTTTAACAAATGTTGCCTAGATGGGTGAAATTACTAACCCCACCACATCAGCTAATCTATTCATTAAAAATGTGAAAAAATTATACTTACATTAAGGAGGAAAATTGGCCTACACTTTTGATTTTTTTAAGTATTATTAGTTTTAGGAACTAGAGTAATTAATCCATAGTGAGGTCTAGAAATTTTCAAATGTCCTACATGAAATTCATCAAGCAAGGCTTTTAAATGCCACTTAATTAGTTCCCAAAAAATGTTGGTAGAATTCAAGTGGAAGTCCATCGGGGCTACGGGCCTTTTTGTGTTCCATGTCAAAGACAGTCTTTTTAATTTCTTCCATAGTGTAAGGCTGAATTATCTTTCAACCTCCTTACTACTAATTTTAGCTGCATAATCAATCCTTAGTAAAATATTAGGTTCATCTGGTATGCCCAAAAGATTTTATAACGATCAGTAACATATTTACTAATATTTTCTTCTCTATCAATCATTCCTTCTTCCCATTCTAGTGAAATAATTTTGTTTTTTTTTTGCATTTGTTGTTGTCTTTAACATGAAATTTTTTAGTATTTAATCACCTTCTTTAATTTCAGTATCCTAACATCTTTATTTCCTCTTGTCTCGGTAGATGTTGTAATTGTGCTTTCAAAATTTCCTGTTTGTGTCATGACAACATCCAAACGGAAAGTTTCACAATGTTTATCAATATCGTCTAATTTCTTCAAAGATTTATAATTATAATTTTTATACTAAACATCAACATTTATATTTCATCCTTTTAGATTTTTCCTGACATCTCCCATTTTACTTTGCCATTTACTGGTTCCATATCATGTATATTTAGGATCCTTCAAAATTTTCTACAAACTTTTTGTTATACTTTTATCTCATGAACCAGTCATTTCCAAATCTGAAAATGGGATCGAGCGCTTTGCTAGATTCACATGTATCATTGATCAGAAATGTATGGTTAAAAAATCTCTTTCCATAGCCCAAACAGTGGTTGTCAATGGATATTTGTCTTCCCAAGGATATTCATTATTTTTACATACCCTTGAAAATTTAGCTAGAAAGGTAGCTTTACGAGCAGGCTGGGCATCTCCTTAAACTAAGATGAAATTTCATTTGAAATCAACTTTTTTTTCATAAACTAAAACTATAGTAAAATAAACTCCACTTTGAATTTCCAAAAGTTCAAAAGGATCTTGTTTAAATCCAATCAATATCCCTTTCGTTCTGCCTCTAGGGAGATACAACGCCAATAAAAGTTTCTCTATGAAGTTCATTTTTAACAAAATCTCTGTTTAGCGTTTCTTGTCATCCCAATAAATCAATGTTTTTATCAATGATTGTTTCTCTCACCACTCTTTTCCTAACAACATCACTAGACCCTCTAATATATAATCCATATCATGAAAATCATTTTATTTATATTTTGACTTTCTTGCTTAATCTTTACATAGATAAATTTACTTATACATCAATTTACTATTGATTAGTTTCCCTTATTCCTTGTTTTCTGAGAAAATAAATGTTTTATTGCTCAAAACATTATTACTCTCTATGTATATCTTGCATACCATCATGAGAGCACAATTCTTCCAAATATGCATTGTTCTACCTTGCATACTCATATTTCAATTTAATAGCAGCTGCACTTGAGCCTCTATAACATGCAACCAAGAAATTTCTTACTAACAAGTATAAGGATTTTAACAAGTGAGTGATCCCCAATTGGTGGTCCTTTTGATGACAAATATTAGTATATGTCACAAAATTGTATAGGATGTGCACTCAAGGTATAGCTTTTCCCATTTAGGTTCCTAGCTGAAGTGATTCCCTCTCCATGAGATTAAAGTCATTTTCTCAAGTAACAACCTACATGCTAAATAAGATGTATTATTTGACTTCCTGCTCGGGGCTAGGGGCAATCACAATACCTAGGGCCGGCCTTGAAGTGGTCTGGAGGGGCGGCCGCCCTGGTCCCAAAATTTTGAGGGGCCCTTTGTGCTTCATATATGGCCTAGCATTAGATCACAAAAAAATAGTACGAGTAGTACTAGTTTAGAGTTTCCAATTGGGCTAGATTAGGCCTTTTAGTTTTATAGTCTAGATAAAACATACTTATTAGGAGGCCAGGAGTCCAGGTAGAGCGATTAGATCAGATCGATAATTGCAGCATTGTTGATTGCATCGATTACGCGACTAGGTGAGTCCGGTTTGGCCATTCGCCTCACCCGTTCCTGAACTCTTCGCTCTTTGTACACATGTCGTTAGGCTGTCGCCCGTCGCCTCTTCCTGCCTCTTGTCTAGCTCGCAAGGATAGGCTGTTCAGGCACTGCATGTCTGATTTCAGTCTGCTGTCTACACAGAAGTCGGAACTTGGAAGGTATCAAAACATCTTTCCCCAATCAAACTTGGGTTAGGTACCGTTAGTTTATGACCTAATTCTACTTCTGATTAAAATATTTTCTTCTTTTTTTAGTGTGGTTAATTGGTTATGGTGACTGATTCCGGTGTTAAGAAAAGGAAAAAGAGGCACTTCGAGGAATCCAGATAAGTCGGCATTGGTTCTTGTGGGCGAACAGAGTAATGTTGATCTAGAGGAAGATATCGGTATAGAGGATAATGTTGACATCAACCCAAATGATGACAATATGAGTGATCATGAGCACGTATTTAATTCATCTCATATAGACTCTGCTAGTGTTGATGAGAAACTAGTTAGTGTAAACATTTATGATCCGGCAAATTGGACTAGTCTTGATAGCAAAGCAAGAGACACATTAGTCGAGAATGGATCTATTAGATAAGAAAATATTACTTTCATTTAGATGGTACTACCTCGACAAAATTTTCATATGGAGATTTTTGAGTTTGTCAAATAAGCGGAATGTTATCCTAACATTTCTATCGCTTATCGGATCTTATTTACTCTGCATGTGACTATTGCATCAGCTGAAAGAAGATTTTCAAAGTTAAAACTATATATTGACGAACTATTTGAGATCTAAAATGTCTCACGAGAGGTTAAATGGTTTGATAACTCAATGCATAGAGAAGAAGTTATTGGATGAGATTGACATTGATTCGATTTTCACCTAGTTTGCTTCTATGAATACACGGATAAAGATTTAAAGTAATATGTAAATATTGTTGTTTTTATATGAATATTGCAACTGTGTATAATTGAAATATTTATTTTTCATCGTTTCATATATTTATATATTAAAAAATTAGCGGGGCCTATAATTTTAGTTTCATCCCGGGACCTCGAAATCCCAGGACCGGCTCTGACAATACCTAGAATCGAAAGAAAGCCTTCAAATGTTGAGTGTTCATTTCCTTTCGCTCGTGGGTTTCTATCATATGACTTCTAGTAAACTGTTGGATGTCTAGTCAGCCACTGTCAGAGCTGATTGTAGAACTCCTTCTTAACTAATATTTCGGGCAAAGCTTTTTCCTCTGTTTAAAACAGTCAACACTAATATCGACCACGAGCAAGAAACTAAGCAACGTCCAAGCTACATGCTAGCTACAAGTGGGAAATTAGTGTCGCGAGTTTACACACACAATTATCTAAAAATGGTTTGGTTTGATCCTCGGATGAACCACGAGTGTATCACATATTGGGATCTATAGCGCGAGGACTGCACCTGGCTCTTCGAGTCAAAATTGACATCCTCACAAGTGTTCCATCTTGGAGGGAATTTTTTCTTCCTTGTTGCGCGCAATGACACGGTGTAGCAATGTTTTTCTCTATATCTGAGGAACTCATAGTAGTTATGATTTTACTGCAAATACGCCTCAAACGCCGATTAGAACATTCCTTCCCATGTCTAATCATAAATATAAAATATTATCATAGGATGGTTCCTTGGTTTGTTGAGTGCAAGGATCTCTTTATGACCAGGCTATCAAAAGCAGCTTCTTCATTAATTGTGTGCTCCACCCGAGGAGCGTGTTGTCGGTAAATCAGCATTAGCCGCTTCATGTGATCTACCATTATCCGCTTCATGTGATGTACCTTGAAACATAAAGTTTGGTTTTTCTTTTTGAAATGGGGAAAAACCTGTCCTCTACATGAATCGGTGCACACATCCTTTTATTACTTAGTTTTTTGAAGGAGCATTACAAATCAAGGATCAGAGAGGATTGATACTCAAACCAACCATCTAAAGATAACAAGAATGAGAAACATATAGCAGCTAGAAATCTCTCAGTCTACCAGTATGCTACCAACCAGTCTGGTTGTAGATATCCTGAGCAACCATCGGCGGTCGGTTACATCCAGTAACCATAGGCTCTCGATGATCCACCCGAAGACGGAAAACCTAGAGCTAGATCTAGTGCATAGCCATGTGTAAATAACATGCACAAAATTTGAAACTCCTGCTTATTAAAAATGATATTGTTTTTACACTTCCAAATAGACCAACATAAAGAACAACCCCTATGTTTAGAGTTACTTGGGATACGAATACGACTATATGGGCGGAGAAGTTTTTCCGCTGCACTATGTTATATAATGAGGGGAACTGAGTAGCTAGAGACGTCTCTACTAACCAAACATTTTCCTAAAATATACTACAAGTTCCATTTCCTATTTCAAAAGAGCCCCTAGCAAAAAAATTGCTTTTACTCTCATTGCTCCTAGGTTTTGCCTGAACCTTTGCTAGGGTCTTGTTCTTAAGGTATGTTTTGTGTACAAATTATTGTTGTACTCCCTCTTCTGTTAGTATCTTAATTAGTTATTTGGTGAGTAAACACTTATTCTTAAGTTCTAACACTTCAATGCCCAAACTCCGATCTTTCGGTCTCCAAATAATATTTGATTTTTTCAATCTATATTTCCTCCTATGATCATCATTTCTCCTGAAAAAACATGATCTATAGAAGTCTAATCTTTTTTTACCCATTTGGTATCTCTAGAAAAGACAACATAAACATAAGCATGCTAGCCAGAACAGAATTAATCAGAACAAGTCTACCACCCTATGATAGTAGTTTGCTCCTGCCAACACCTGAGCTTTCCTTTGAAACGGCTCCCCACTGAGTTCCATTCTGAATTTCTTAACTTCCTATAATGGATAGGTACATCCAAACATGGTTAATCATATGGTTTGATTAACAACAAAGTATGTTTGAGTTTGCACAACAGCTTCGATGTGAATGAATTTTGACCACAAGATCCCAGAGAAAGTGCACGTTTCTCCATTGCTTCCCCTGAAAACAGATGTTGTTATGCATCTTTCAAATAGCCCATAAAGCAGCGGAGGTGAATACATTGGTGCAGTAACACAGTTCAGTGTGTTTCCAATATCGTAGATGAACGTTCTTACACTATTACCTAGAGAACCATCTAAAGACCCCGCAAATTGACTACAAAAAAATGATGAGCTATAGCACAGTGAAGAAACATATGTTGCACACTTTCAGGTTCATCACAAAAAAGACAGGTTTTGTGGTCTCTTGTAAGCAGATTGTTGTTGAAAAGAAGCCATAAAGAAGACAATGGAGAATGCACAAAGAACAATGATTTCATCAGTTGGCATGCAATTGTGTAGCTGTTCCTAGGAAGCATGCACTAGTGTTCAACTTTTCAGCGAGTTCTCTGCAACCAGTATGTTAATGCTAAACAAGACAGAGAAGTAAGTAACATAAATCAATTCATTGGAAGGAATTAGTCCCCATTAAGTAGCATCAAAATACGAATCTTTAAACTGTTAGAGTGTTCATGATCATGTTTTGCACAGGCTGAACTGAACCAACTCTGAAGTGACTGATTCTAAACAATTGTGAACGTTATGGTTACTGTTGTTGAGGGCACCTGCTAGTTTCGGTCAAAAAAAATATGGATGCAGTGACGTAGATTACTACTACCTTCCGAAAAAGTGTCATTTGTAGCTCAAGAAAGGTATGTTCCATCCATCCAACAAAAGAAACCGACTATGGTTCTGCAGAATCAAGAATCACAAGGTTTGGAACTTTGGATCAGATCCCAATTCCAAAAGGCACAAGGACGCCAAAGTATCAAAGGAAAGCTAGCCCTGACCCAAAGCTATGCTTTGCTCTTTCCCTCAAATATTTCCAATGTATTTCTTGCAAATCCTATATATCAATGCTGGTGCTTTACAGGAAAGGACAACCTTAACAGCAAGCTGTGTCGGAAAACCTCAAACAAACACCAAGATGGTAACCGGGGGATCTCACGGGCACAGGGCGCCGAGGCTCTTCGGCAGGGAGAGGCCAGTTCATGAAGCCCTAGGTGCAAAGATGACCAGCAAAGCTAGATCGGCAATGGCTTTACTGGAATAAACGAGCTCGTTCCGATCAATGTGAAATAAACGAGCTCGTTCATAGGCCAAGTTTTCTGAATTCACACTTGTGTGCATTGTAGCTGCGGACATCATCCTGTGGAGGAGGAAGGAGGTGTCGTCGTCAATCCTCGGCGTGGTGACGGTGGCATGGGGCTTGTTCGAGGTGACGGAGTACCACTTCCTGACGCTGTCGTGCTACGCGGCCATGATCGCCATGCTCACCTTCTTCATATGGACCAACGCCTCCGCGCTTCTTCATATGAGCGGGAGGTGGACCACCTGGCCAAGATGGACTCTGGCGTGCTCCGAGGCCACCTCGCCAAGATGGACTCTGGCGTGCTCAGGAAGATCCCTAGAGGGAAGGGGTCGACCAACAGAAGCGTGAACCCCGCACTCTGGCAATTAAGCAATGATGTACAGAGTTGTACATACATACAAACATGCAGGGTTTAGAATAAGACCTAGTGGAAAAGGAGCCCAGCATCATGCAGACCGATCGACGATGTACATGCATGATGGTATCATGATCAGGTTGTACAGAGATGGAGATGCACATATATTACTACATGTATGTATGTAATGTTCAGAATAAGACCTGAATCGGAGAAGAGATACGAGGTGGAAAATAAAACCATGGCACTAGAAGAGGTGGCCAGGGCGCTGGTTTGCCGCTGGTGGCTGGCACCCGGAGCAGCCGGAAGCGGGGCGTGTGCCACGAGCCCATGACCAGGAGAAGGGGAGCCACGTCCAGAAGAAGAGCAAGCACGCCGCCGTCGACCAACACCCGCAGAAGTCTCCAAGCCCAATGTAAGGATGTCTTCTTATTGCAGCAGGGGGTGTTCATGTTTCTTTGTGATCTTCTGAATGTTGCAACTGCTTTACATGTTTGCTATTACAAGATCTATAGGTGTTTAGGACTGTTAGTTGTAGATAGATTGTTTAGGACTGTTAGTTGTAGAGAGATTGATTAGGATTGTAATTGTAGATAGATTGCAAAATCTACTACTAGTTGTAGATATTGTATAATTGTGTTCCATCTTCTGAACAAAATGATAACAAGCTGATTTATGTGATTTATTTGATGTAGTCCTACAAGCTGTAGTAGCCAAGATCCATCTGAATCTCTAAATTATATTTCCGATGATAATGAAGAAGAAGATGAAGTGGTGGAGGTGCAAGGTAGAAGGACACGGAAGCTCACTTCTGAAGTGTGGTTAGAGATGAAGAAGGAGTTGATTAATGGAGAATGGAATGGCATTTGCAACTACTGTCACAAGCCGCTTAGCGCAGGATCCAAGAGTGACACAACTCATTTACATGACCATCTAAAGATATGTACTCAAAGGATGATTAAGATGAATAGCAGCGGGCCAAATCAACGAGTCTGTCTTCATTGAGGATGACTGCACAAGGTGATGGGATTTGATCAAGAGATTACTAGAGAAGAGCTTGGTAACATGATGGTGCTGGATTTAGGAGATTTGTTCACACGATGCAACCACTTTTCACTCTTCATACAAGGAACACTTATAGGTTTGTTCATGCACTAGTTACTTTATTTCTGCCATGTTTCTTTGTGAATGAGTGAATGAATGATGAGCTAACCTTTTGTCTTTAGTTTTGTAGGAAGGGTATCATAGCAAGATATAACAAGGAGAAAAATGTTGACCCTAGATATAAGAAGCAAATGTTGATTACATGTTTTGCAATCTTCCATGGCATTGAGTCAACCTCTTATGAATGCATAGAAAAAAGTTGATGAAGTAGTAGCTAATCTCCATAAATTGATAGAGGAGTATGAAGTGGAAGGAGATGGATATCAAGAAGCTGCAGAATGTTCCTTGTCTTCAATGCCTGCTACTGCCATTATGACATTTTTTCATGATATTGTCGCACAACAAAGGCCTGCAAAAGCTAGACATCAAGGTGAGATGGAGCATTACTTGTCTGTTGACTTAGTGCCATATACCGAGGATTTTAATGTGTTGGATTGGTGGAAAGTAGCTGGAACAAGGTAGCCAACACCAAGAAAGGTTGCAAGGTATGTTTTTGCTATTCTGGTCACAACGGTTGCTTCAGAATCTGCATTTAGTATTAGTGGCAGAATAGTGAATGAACATAGGAGCCACATCACTTCTCACATGCTTGAGGTATTGATGTTCTATCAAGACTGTCTTAGAAACAAGTAAAAAAGGTGAGAAAATCGTGCATTTTGTTAATATTTATCTCTTATGTCTCTTCTTGTTTATGCTTGTGAGGTTATCTTCTATTAAATGCAAAATTCTTTCCTTGTAGATGCTATATTGGTGAAGGCAGCTTCTCGACTTGTCTTCAAGACAAACAAGAGGAAGAGGTTAGCATGACTGCTTATTTCTACAATATTTCTATGACTAGCACCTCAGTCTACTAGCATATTTGTAAGTCACAGAAATTTATAGTAGTAACTAGATATTGTTGTTATTGTTGTCATTATTTGAGACTATCATTACTCTGAAATCTAACGTGTTTGGCAATATTTCTGTGATTAGGATTCATGTTTGACCACCGTATGAGACGTCCTACTTGCTACAAATGGAGCTTCAAGCTTGGAGCTTGGACATCCTCACATGTCTGTCTATGTGTGCGCGCCTATTTCTTGTTATTGTCGTGTTGAAGACTTGGTCTATTTGTTGTAAAACTTGTAATATGTTACTACTATTTGCTGGATGTTTGAACTTTGAAACGCATGGACTACTTGTTGTCATGAACTTTGAAACGTGATGTTGTTGTCAATTACTTTGTCTATTACTTGTATACTTGCTGTCAAATTTCTTGCTATTATTGCATGCATACTTGCTGTTAAATTAGTTGCTGTCGGTTTTGGGATACTTGTTGTCATTTTTTCGCGGGTAGCGGGTACTCTTCGGGTCTTGTATACCCGTCAGGTGGCGGGTATGGTAAGGATCTGTACTCGACGGTGTAATTGGGGTGGGTGGCGGGTGTGGGGAAACGAGGTGGGTGCGGGTATGGGGGCCTAGACCCGGACCCGAACCCAGCGGTGCCATCCCTGGTCTTCCATCATAATCCCTCTTTCTCATTTCTTAGTCCAACAATTATATCTGGGCATGAAAGCGGACCGAAGAAGGTGGGTGTGAAGGGTTCTCGAGGAAGAGTAATCCTTCTTATTCGACAGGAAACACATAGACAACACATAAAACCATTCACACGGTTTACCTCAACCACACAGATAAAATTATGCAGGCCCGTAATGAACTTGGAAGTGCATCGATCACCATACATCCATTGTCGGCTCATCTGCATTATATAATTAAGTTTATCAAAAACATTATAGAACATATAGAGAAATGACCATTGTACATCGACACATGCATTGTATCAATGATAAATGAAAGGATAAAGTTACCAACCTCGATCGAGGAGGAAAGAAAGAAGAGAAAGATTAAGTGTGGCTCAGGCACTACATATCATGTTTGTTTTGTATGAACTCAAGTGGCATCATGCTCTCACGCATTTCATCGAGCACCTCTTGTTCATAGAGGGAAAAAACTAAGCAACATACACCACTTGTGCATGAGAATGGAAAAACAAACCAGGTAATACAGAAGCATGTAGGGCTAGGGGTATATATACATGACCATGGACCTTTAGTCCCTGTCCAACATGAATCGGAACTAAAGGGGTTGAGGCAGGCGCGAACCCCCTTTAGTCCCGGTTCATGTCTCGAACCGAGACTAAAGTTCTCACTCGAACCAGGACCGATTGTGGCCCTGCCCCGTGCGGCGTCCTAGCCGTTCAAACCAGGACTAATGCTCACATTAGTCCCGATTCGTATCATGACCGAGACTGGTCGTTGGGGCAGCTCCGAACGAAAGCCCTGTTTTCTACTAGTGAATCGTGCGGTGGGAGTCGTCCCATGTATATTTCGTTGGGTGCACATAGAGAAGATAATGTTTTCTCTTTTATAAGTAGTAGAGATTAGTATTTTATTCTAATTTTCACATCACTTCCATTGTCAATCCATTTTGGGAGTTTCTTGCTTCCAGTTTGGTGCCTCTCTACACGTAAGTATAGTAGAGGAAATAGGGAGAGAGAGAGAGAGAGAGATAGATAGATGATGATGATGATGATATGTGTTCAACATAACTCATTCGAACAGATCAAGGAAATTGTACTCCAGTCATGTTTGGTGTTCCATGTGGAGGATGGTGGAGTTGCAATTCTTGTGTGCACAGCGAGGGTGGTTTCAAAATGTATGCCTAAGTCTTTACACCCAAGCTAATCTCTAGTTCATGTTTCCCAGAACAGTTTTCACTTTTCAGTTACATTTTATCTATAAGACATGAGTAAATGGCATCCCTGTTCTTGGCTTTTTGCAAGGACGTTCTAACAATTTCTATGATCAAATTGAAGCATGAAGAAGCCATGGCGTGTGACTATGAACATGAAAAATGACCAGCAGGCCAACATACTATTTAAACATGTTCAGAGCGATCAATGGTCCATGGGAATACATAGAAGAATTGCCGACTTTGTTTGACCCACCTGATAGGGGCAAGAATCAAATGGGCCTCTTGCTGACAAAGAGCAAGAGACACTGAAAAAACCCTAGGTTAGAGGGTCATGTGTTCAGTGTGAGGCATGCTTGTATGAGAAGTTGGTCCAGATCATCGCCTCGTCTAATTTTCACCATATTCCCCTTGTATTCAAGAATGAAGAGTAATACGATATAAAAGTTGTGCGATCCGATCTCATCATCGAGTTAGGATCGTCACATTCTGGTGTCAATGCCACCTAATTTCCACCTAAAAATTGTTTGGGCCTCATTTGTGATCACAATCTCTTGATCACCCATAAAATCCATGGCGATGGGTATAAATGTCTTCTTCCACATGTGAATGTGTCGTAGAAGTACTTTTTTCCTGAACAGAAATTACATGGAAACAATTGAAGCATGCCTTTGATTCACAACATCTTTGCAGAGATGTAATAATAGCTATCAATAATATTAATGGCACAATATTCCAAAAGGTTTCCATTCTTGTGATTTTCCGACTTGCATCAATGTGCTCAAAATTTTACCTACCACCTAGCTTCTTTGAGACACAAAAACTCGCTAAAGTTGATTTCTGTAGACTTGATGCTTAGCCTCCGGGTTGTTTGATGCTCTGTGTGATGTCATTTTGCTGCATTTGGTTGTTTTTTTGTCAGATATAAGCTTATGACCATTATGGCTAGCAAATCATTAGTCCAAAACCCAATTGAAACATGGTATTGGGTTGGACGAAAGATCTAGCTAAGATACACAACATTGCATTCTCAGAAAATATTTCTCTCTCCAACTGCCAAGCTATAGATTTACTCTCCGAACTCACCAATCATGGTCAGTGATTGAATTGTGTGTGAATTCATAGAATATTCGATTTGGGATCATAATCCATTTACGATTTGTAAATCATGTGGTGTTCATGATACATTTGTGTTTCATTGGTCAATTAAGTTTTACTTGTCATGACTAACTTCAGTTTGTTGATTCATTATTAATTCTTTGAAACTTGATATAACTACCACCCGAAAGAGTATAACTTTTGTTTGTGTTGGCGGTACACTTGACTTGCGGTTTAGGTTTAAGTCACACTAGGATTTAAAATGTTGTGCATTTGAAATTTTTCTATTTATGTGCGGCATGATGATGAAAAGTTTTAACTATCATTCGTAGAAAATTTTAATTAGTTCGTATGATATATGAAGTATATAGTAGAGAAGGGGAAGCTTGAAATATTGGTGCCAGTTTTGGTTATGCTGCCAAACCAGAATTTTTTTTGTCTACCCAAATCTTCTCTCTTCTCTACCCAAAAATCGGTATGTATAGTATCTCTTGCTACTCTTAACAGACTTCACTCGACAGTACTTTACCATTCATTCATGTGTGTTCATCAGTAATTACATTGTAACTATGTATCAACCTGTATAGACTATAGTACATAAAGCATGCGATCTCAAAGTAGCCCTCTTTGTTGGCAATCTTTCTGGTAATGATAACTTGCTTCTGCCGAATACATCTACCTCCTTGACAGGTTGTTTATTTTTTCTCCCTCACAGCCAAAATATATCTTGGTATTATATGTGAAGATTAGAAATATTGGTGGAACTATGTATAAGTCAAGGGAGAGGGGACGTTGCCCCCCACCCCCAAAAGGACGCGACAACGCTTTGCCCTATAATTCTCTAGACACTCGGGTTTGTGATGTATCGGTCATTTGTATAGTTGTAAATCCCAATAGTGTAGTACTCATACCATTTTAGATCAAAGCTCACCTTAAGAATATATCTCACCTCCTCAGCAACAGTTCCGTTCACAACTCAACATTGTCAACTCCATTTTGGTAATGGCAACTACTAAACTACCACCACTGACTGTCACAAGGAAGAAATATGTGCATTGCCACATCCCCGTCATACTAGAGTGAAGTTCGTGATTGGCTTTGACCCATATCTTGAAGTCCTTGCTTCGTTACAGTACCGCAAAGTTGTTCATATTGTCGTGTGTTTTCTTCCGACTACCACTTGCCAATGTATACAAATCACACAAAGTTAAATGTGATATTTTCCTTTTTGCTTCGACATGAAGTTTGTCGGCTCTACCAATGTTCAGTTGATCATGTTCGTTAATACTTGTGTGATCGCACACAATGTCGTAAACCCACACAACGTCCTTGGAGTTAGAGTAGTAGAAGAGGTGAAAAACCCCTTTTAGTACTTTAGGCCTTCATGCACAAATTTGCACATGGATAAATATACACAAAGTGAATAACTAGATTCAATTCGTATGGTGAAATGTTGTGACTAAAAATTACTTTGGATATTATCAATTCATGATGAGGATAGACAACACCAAAGGAAGAATAGATGAGAGAGTAAACATAAAGTAAGTATATTAGATACAATTAAAGGTACAAGTCAATAACATATACTCTTCTAGTTTTGTGGGTTGGAAGTGGTACCACGGTGTTTCCTACAAGATAATGGTTGAAGGAACTCTAGTTGGGAGCTTCAGAACTAGGAACATGGTCAGCAATAAAATAGTTTATTTTCTAATAATCCTATTCTAATACAATTACATGCCAATCATGTTACTTCATACTATTCCTTTTTTCTTCAATAGGAAGTTCTCCAGCTCTAGCAATGTTTAGTTAATCGTGTTCCTTGATATTTGTGTGATCCCACACAATGTCGTAACCCTACCCAACTTCCTTGGAGTTAGACTAGTAGAACAGAGGTGGAGAAAAACCCTTGGAGTACATTTGTCCTTCAGGCACATATTAGCACATGGAGAATATACGCATACTGAATAACTAGATTTTGTTCATATGGTGAAATGTTGTAAATGCATATAACTTTGGATCTAACCAATGCATGACAAGGATAGATGATACGTCGTAAATGTATCTATAATTTTTGATGCTCCATGCTTGTTTTATATCAACTTTTCTTATGTTTTGTTTCCACTTTGAGGTATTTTTATACATTTTTTAGAACTAACCTATTAACAAGATGTCGCGGTGCCAGTTGCCCGTTTTCTGCTGTTTTTGGTTTCAAAAAAGCTAGTAAGGAAATATTCTCGGAATTGGACGGGACAAAATCCAAAGTCAATATTTTACCAGAAGGAACACGGAGTCCGAAGGGCAGCTAAAGTGGGGCCACGAGGTGGCCACACCTAGGCCTGGCGTGGCCACCCCTAGGGCACGTCTCCCCATGGTGTGGGCCCCTCGGGTTCCCACCGACCTTGCCCCTTTGCCTATAAAAGTACCCCGATGCAGAAACCCTAAGTACCCAATAAAAAATCAATGAAAGAGTTTGTAGCCGTCGCCATCTCCATCCCTAGATTGGGGGATCCGAAGCTCTTCCCGGCACCCTGCCGAAGGGGAGAGATCATCCCGGAGGACTTCTTCATCACCATGCCAGCCTCCGGAGTGATGCGTAAGTAGTTCGTCCTTGGACTATGGGTCCATACAGTAGCTAGATGGTTGGTTCTCCTCCTTTGTGCTATCATGTTTAGATATCGTGAGCTCTGTTCATGATCAAGATCATCTATTTGTAATCCTATATGTTATCTTTGCAGGGATCCGATGGATATTGAGATACTATGTCAGATTGATTATTGATTTTATCATGTCTATGTTATTTGTGATCTTGCATGCTCTCCATTGCTAGTAGCTATCTTGGCCAAGTAGATGCTTGTAACTCCAAGAGGGAGTATTTATGCTCGATAGTAGGTTCATGCCTCTAGTAATCTAGGGAAGTGACAGAAATCTCTAAGGTTGTAGATGTGATGATGCTACTAGGGAGAAAACAACAATCCTTTGTCCATGGGGCAATTGTATTGTTTACTTTACACACTTTTCTTAATGCAATTATCTGTTGCTTGCAACTTAATACTGGAAGGGGTTCGGATGATAACCTAAACGTGGATTATTAGTCATAGATGCAGTTGTATTACGGTCTATGTATTATGTTGTAATGCACAATCAAATCTCG
The DNA here is from genome assembly GCA_910589775.1 of Avena eriantha. Classification (NCBI taxonomy): domain Eukaryota; kingdom Viridiplantae; phylum Streptophyta; class Magnoliopsida; order Poales; family Poaceae; genus Avena; species Avena eriantha. Next base: position 124,520,176 of record OU342742.1, read on the forward strand.
TAGGAGTCAAGATGTCTAGTATATGCATTGTTATGATTTCTCAATCTGTCAATTGCCCCACTGTAATTTGTTCACCCAACATGATATTTATCTTAAGGAGAAACACCTCTAGTGAACTGTCGACCCTAGTCTATTCCTTTACCATTGATATACCATCTACTGTTTACCGTTTACTGTTTACTTTCTGCAAGCAATTACTATCTTCCACACTATAAGTTTAATCCTTTGTTTTCAACAAAACCAGTGAGATTACAACCTCACTGTAAGTTGGGACAAAGTTATGTGGTTGTGTTGTGTAGGATTCCAAGTTGCTAGCAACACCTTGGAGTTGTTTCCTTACTCCTACTGGTTTGATAACCTTGGTTTCATAACTGAGGGAAACTTGCTGCGGTGCTCATCATACCTTCCTCTTGGGGTTCCCAACGATCTCTACATATCTTGAGCCATCAAGCACTTTTCTGGCGCCGTTGCCGGAGAGTTAAGGACAGCTTCAATCTCTTCCTCCTTGTCAATCACTTTTCAAGGAGAAAGAAGATTTTTGCAAGGGGAGTCTCTCACAACCAATCTCTTTACTTTGTTTTTGTTTTGCTTAGTTTATTTTGCTTTGTTTGCTTGTTTCTTTTTATCAAAAACACAAAAAATTAGTTGTACTGGTTTGCCTCTTTTATCAAAAACACACAAAAAATTAGTTCCTATTTTAGTTTATATTTGTGTTGGCTTGGTTTAATCTTGCAAAAATTGACTAGTCCTGAAAACAATAAGTTGTGTGACTTCACTAGCACAAACAAGAATTATTTCATGTGCACGCCTATTGCTCTACCTGTTCCTGAAGCAGCTTTCTTTGAAACTAAACCTAGTTTGCTCAATCTTGTTATGAAAGAACAATTCTCTGGTGCTGGTACTGATGATGTTGCTGCTCACCTTAATAACTTTGTTGAACTTTGTGAGATGCAAAAACATAGGGATACAGATGGAGATATTATTAAGCTTAAATTGTTTCCTTTCTCTTTGAGAGGAAAAGCTAAAGAATGGTTGCTATCCCTACCTACAAATAGTATTGATTCTTGGATTAAATGCAAAGATGCTTTCATTGGAAAATATTATCTTCCTACTAAGATTATATCTATGAGAAGTGAAATAATGAAATTTAAGAAATTTGATAATGAACATGTTCCTCAAGCTTGGGAAATAATGAAATCTTTGTTAAAGAACTGCCCTACTCATGGACTAACTGCTTGGATGATTATCCAAACTTTTTATGTAGGACTGGATTATTCTTCAAGAAATCTGTTGGATTCTGCTGCTGGAGGCACCTTTATGACCATTACTTTGGGTGCTGCAACAAAGCTCCTTGATAATATGATGGTTAACTATTCTGAATGGCACACTGAGAGAGCTCCACAAGGTAAGAAGGTAAATTCTGTTGAAGAAACCTCCTCCTTAAGTGATAAAATTGATGTTATTATGTCTATGCTTGTTAATGGAAAAGCTCATATTGATCCAAATTGTGTTCCCTTAGCCTCTTTGGTTGCTCAAGAAGAGCAAGTTGATGTGAACTTCATTAGAAATAATAATTTTAGCAACAATGCCTATAGGAGTAATTTTGGTAGTAACAATTATAGGCCATATCCTTCCAATACTCGTAATTCTTATGGAAATTTTTTCCTACAACAACAATAGAAGTGCACCCTCTGAACTCGAAGTCATGCTTAAGGATTTTATTAGTAAACAAACTGCTTTCAATAAAGCTGTTGAGGAAAAACTTTCGAATGCTGAAAAAAATATTTCATCTTTGTCTGAAGCACAATCCTCTTTGATTAATAAAAGGGCTACTAAACCTGAAACTATGGAAAACCCCTTTGCTTCTACTAATGCCATACAAGTTAGAATTGATGAAAATATTAGACTGTTAGCTGAATTGCATGCTAAGTGGGAAAGAGAAGATGAAATTGCTAGAAATAGTAGTATTTGTACTATTACCACCACCAATGCTTATGCTAGAAAACCACATGAAGTCCCCATTCCTTTTGCAACGATGCCTAAAACCAATGGAACCTTTTCCAATAAAAATGCTGAAATTCTTCAAAATATGGGAAACAATAGTTCTACTACCTTAGATGGTAATTTTGATTTTGATCTTGATGGTTGCAATATTTCTGAAGTAATTATGTTCCTACAAAAGCTTGCTAGAAGTCCTAATGCTAGTGCTATGAATATGGCCTTTACAAAACACATTACAGATGCTCTCATAAAAATTAAAGAAGAGAAATTGAAACATAAAGCTTCTATTCCTAGGAAATTAGAAGATGGTTGGGAACCCATCATTAATATGAAAGTGAATGATTTTGATCTCAAAGCTTTATGTGATCTTGGTACTAGTGTCTCTATTATGCCTAGAAAGATTTATGAAATTCTTGATTTGCCACCATTGGAAGATTGTTAGTTAGATGTACAACTTGATGATAATGCTCAAAGAAACTCATGGGGAGTATTAATGATGTTCTTATTATGGTTAACAATCCCTATGTCCCTGTTGATTTCTATGTCTTGGATGTTGAATTTAATGCTTCTTGTCCTATTATTTTGGGAAGACCTTTTCTTACAACTGTTGCTGCCATTATTGATATGAAGGAAGGCACCATTAAATATAAATTCCCACTCAAGAAAGGTATAGAACACTTCCCTGGGAAGAGAGAGAAGATACCTTTTGCCTCTCCTATTAAAACAAAATTTGATATTAATGCTTCTTCATTTGAAAATACTTGAATCTTGCTCCTATGCCTAGCTGAAAGGTGTTAAAGAAAAGCACTATTGGGAGATAACCCAAATTATTTTTACTTTTAGTAAGTTTTTCTTTTGTTGAGTCTTGAAAGTTATTGCCTCAGTAATAACCTCTCCTTATCCTTTTTGTGTGGTTTTTGTGCCAAGAATAACCTCTAATGAGAGAGAAGTAAGACTTGGGAAGTTGCTATCCCGAAACAGATTTTTTTGCTTCACTGTAAAACATCATGAAAAATCCCTGTACGTCAGATTTAGCTGTAATTTTCTGTTCTTATGCCCCAGGTTATTATATGACTTTCGTTAGTTTAGAACTTTTCGATTTAACATAAGGTCTTTAAAAAATCGGTCTTTACCTACTGGTCTGTTTTGACAGATTTCTGCCATTATTTGCATTTGCCTCTTAATCTCTTTCTCTTTGAGTTCTCTTTGATCACTTGAGATTTTATAAGGAATTTCTATAGTAGCTTGTGTTTTAATGGAAGTTTTACTTGTGTTGAAACTAAACCCAAAGACTTATTATCTTGAATACACTAATGTTGCTAATGAAGATTGTGTGAAGTTTTGTATGAAGGAAATTTTCAAGTGTAGGTAAGAATAATGTGATGAGATGAAGTATGTACAAAAGATCAAGCTTGGGGATGCCATCCGTGAAGGAAATATGCCCTGAGAGGCAATAATAAAGTTGTTATTATGTATTCCTTATATATGATAGATGTTTATTTTGCATGCTATAATTGTATTGATAGGAAACGTCAATAGATTATGTTTATATTGCTATAACATCATACTAAGTAGTCTTAGTCCTTAGACCATAAGATCATGTTAATTGCTAACACTAGAAGAGTATCTTGATAACATCAAACGTCACACCGTAACAGGGTGACTATAAAGGTGGGTTTAGTGCTATGAAGGTGTTATGTTGAGGATCATGGATCAAGAGTGGAATTTGTCAATCCTGATGACGGATAGATATACTTTTGGCCCTCTCGGTGATATCACATTAAGATAGCTTGCAAGCAAGTGATGTGATCACTAGAATGTTATATCATGGGAATGAGAAAAGAGTGCATGTCGGTAACGAGATCAAACTAGGTATTTGGATACCGATAATCGAATCTCGGACATATATTATATCATGAGACAAAGGGATTAAATTACTAGAGTTAAAGGTTCTCATGATCACAAAAGTCATCGTTGAATGTGCAGGAGTTAGTATGGATCTCTAGGTCCCGCTTCTGATTATTGATCTGAGAGGAGTCTCAATCATGTCTGCATTATTCGCGAACCATAGGGTGACACACTTAAGGGTTGCCGGACACCATTTAGGAGCACATATGTTATAGACAAAAGGTTTGCAAAGCGCAGGAAATGTTTCGATAGAAACAGGAATTGTTTCGATAGAAACCGGAATTGTTTTGGGTGAAATTGCAAAAGTGGTTCTGCATGTGATATTGAAATGTTGCAATGGGTTTTATGTGAATGTTTGTTAATTAAAGTAATTAACGAAATTCTGAATAAAATAAATAAAAGAGTTTTATTAAATTGAGAGTTGCATTTAATTTGGTGGAAATTAAATACATGTGAGTGGGATTTTGGGTGGAGGCCATGTTTATGTGACTGGAGGTTCACCACATGAATGAAGGAGGGGAGGAGTCCCCCCCCTCATGCGTCGGCTATAGGAGGGGAGGGGTCTCCCTCCCTCCTATATAAAGCCCCCCTCTCCCCTCTCACAAACCACACTTCCTCGTGAAAGATCTCTCTCCCCCTCTAGATATTTCCCCATGGTCTCGGATTAGCGAGATACATGTTCCCGGTGGCCTTGCGTCTGGAAGGAGTTGCTGCTTCCGCTGATTCGCTGGAGCGAGGAGGTGGAGGTTGTCCAGTGGCTTGGACGTGTGTGCGAGGACGGATGCACTGCTGATTTGTGGCGCTCAGACTTCCACACGATCTTGAGATCGGCAAGCGTACGACTACATCAACCATGCATTCCTACTCGTTAACAAAACTCGTTGTCTTCGAGGATAAGTTCTCCATGGATGTATGTCCACCTGTTGCTCTATATCTAGTAGATAGATCTTGGCGTATAGTTCTCATCGTAGGAAATTTTTTGTGTTCTATGCTACGAACCCAATAGTGGTATCAGAGCCTGATATATGCGTAGGTGCTTTGCACGGGTAGTACACATATGTTTATATGTGGTCGATGATGATCATGTTATTGCATCTTCTATGTACTTTGGATATTGGTGGCATAGTGGGATGAAGCAGCCAGACCAACCTTACATGTCATCGTACATGAGACCGGTTCCATGACTGACATGCAACTAGTTTTGCATAAGTGGCTAGCGGGTGTCTGTCTCTTCTACTATAGTCAATATCTAATTTATAACGAGTTGCTAATAACTTGGTTATCCTCATTGTGGTTCATGTTCGTAGGTAAGAACGGTTCTATCTCCGAAAGCCCTAAGCCACGTAAAACTTGCAATTGATAAATTAGAGGCATCTAGTTTAGATCGTTGATGGGCTAGTGTCTTGATATGGTATTGTTGTAAGTAGATGTATGATAGATACTCTTACAACTCACTTAACGTGTAAGTTCCATAGACCTTGGCCTTACACACAAAGGAATGATAGAGATCATACCACAATGCAAATGATAGAGATCAAATGCATGGACCATATCATCTCACTTCACACATTAGTTGTTAGCATCTTATATTGCTAGTTTGGCATTTTTGGTAGCATTATAAGATGATCCCTCATTTAGATATCAAGATAAAATGTGTTCTTCCTTAAGTATGCACTGTTTTGTGGATCATGTTTTGAGGCATCACGTGATGATCGGGTGTTTTCGACTCTACACTTTCATACAACGGGTGTAAGCCAGTTCTACACACGCAAATACTAAGGTTCTTACTTGGCGAGCCTAGCATGTACAGACATGGCCTCGGAACACGGACCGAAAGGTTAAGCATGAGTCATATAGTTGATATGATGCCCATATAGATGCTCGCCTTTGAAGCTACACCGACTCACGTGATGATCGGACTTGGTGTAGTGGATTTGGTTCATGTAATCACCAAAAGGACACGAGGGATGTCGTTTTCGAGTGGGAATTCATTAGTAATTTGGATTAGTTGAACTCAATCTATCATAAACTTAGTCTAAATATACTTTACAAATTATGTTATAGATGGCACCACCTGCTTTTAATTTCAATGTGTACATGGAGAAAGAGAAGCTTGCTGCGAATGGTAGCAACTTCACCAACTAGGCTATGAATTTGAGGATTCTCCTCACTGCTGCACAAAAGAAATATGTGCTAGAGGCGCCGCTAGGCCCCCCACCAGCTCCTGATACCCCTGAGAGGAAAAGAACGTCTATATAACTCGTCAGGAGGACCACAACTTAGTTCATTGCGGCATAATGTATGGGCTAGAGCCAGAAATTCGAAAGCGTTTCGAAAATGGCAATGCCTTTGATACCATGGGAGAATTGAAAATGATTTTCGATACCCATGCTGCCATAGAGAGTTATAATGCTTCTGAAAAGTTCTTTAGATGCATGATGGAGGAGAACAGCTCCGTTAGTGAGCATGTACTCAAAATGTCTAGGTACGATAAGCTTGTGTCCTTGGGAATAACGATTCCCATTGACTTAGGCATACATCGTGTTCTCCAATCTCTGCCACCTAGCTACAAGAGCTTCGTGATGAACTATAATATGTAGGGCATGAAGAAGTCTCTTCCCGAGCTTCTATCAATGCTTAAGACTGTAGAAGTGGAGATTAGGAAAGAACATCAAGTGTTGATGATCAATAAGACCACCGGTTTCAAGAAGGACAAGAAAGGTAAGCAGAAGGGAAAGAAGGGCGGCAAATCTGTTGCCGCACCTGAAAAGAAACCCCAGGCTGGCCCTAAGTCTGATACCGAGTGCTACTATTGCAAGGGGACTGGCCATTGGAAGCGCAACTGCCCCAAGTATTTGGCGGACAAGAAGGCCGGCAAGGCTAACAAAGGTATATGTGATATACATGTTATTGATGTGTACTTGACTAGTACTCGCAGTAGCACCTGGGTATTTGATACGGGATCGGATGCTAATATATGTAACTCGGTTCAGGGGCTGCGGAACAAGCGACAACTATCAAGGGATGAGGTCACGATGCGGGTCGGCAATGGATCAAGAGTTGATGTGATCGCCGTCGGATCGCTGCCTCTCCATATGCCATTGGGATTAGTTATAAACCTAAATAATTGTTATTTGGTGCCTGCACTGAGCATGAACATTGTATCTGGATCGTGTTTGATGCAAAGTGGTTATTCGTTTAAGTCTAAAAACAATGGTTGTTCGATTTATATGAATAATATATTTTATGGTCATGCACCTATGTTGAATGGTTTATTTCTGTTGGATCTCGATAGTAGTATTACGCATATTCATAATGTTGATGCTAAAAGGATTAAGCTTGATAATGATATATCTGCATATATGTGGCACTGCCATCTAGGTCATATTGGCGTTAAACGCATGAAGAAACTTCATTCTGATGGACTTTTGGAATCACTTGATTTTGAATCATTTGATACATGTGAGCCATGCCTTATGGGCAAGATGACTAGAATGCCGTTTTCTGGTTCTATGGAACGGGCGACAGATTTATTGGAAATCATACATACTGATGTGTGTGGACCAATGAGTGTGTCGGCGCGAGGTGGATATCGTTATTTTGTTACTTTCACGGATGATTTGAGTAGATATGGGTATATCTATTTGATGAAACATAAGTCTGAAATCTTTGAAAAGTTCAAGGAATTTCAGAATGAAGTTGAAAATCATCGTAATAGAAAGATCAAATTTCTATGGTCCGACCGTGGAGGAGAGTATCTTAGTTACGATTTTAGCACACATATGAAAGACTGTGGAATAGTTTCACAATTCACGCCTGCCAGAACACCACAACGTAATGTGTATCAGAACGTCGTAATCGTACTTTATTGGATATGGTTCGGTCTATGATGTCTCTGACTGACTTGCCACTGTCATTTTGGGGTTATGCACTGGAAACCGCTACATTCACTTTAAATAGGGCACCATCTAAATCCGTTGAAAAGACACTGTATGAATTATGGTTTGGAAACAAACCTAAGCTGTCATTTCTTAAAGTTCAGGGATGCGATGTTTATGTGAAGAAACTTCAACCGGATAAACTCGAACCCAAAGCAGAAAAATGCGTCTTCATAGGATATCCTAGGGAAACGATTGGGTATACCTTCTATCACAGATCCGAGGGCAAGGTCTTTGTTGCCAAGAATGGATCCTTTCTTGAGAAGGAGTTTCTCGCGAAAGGTGTGAGTAGTCGGAAGGTAGAACTCGAAGAGGTTACTGAACCTTCTCTTCATGAAATGACAAGTAGCGCAGCACCGGAAGTTGTTTCGGAGTTGACTTCACCTAATGAAGAGAGAGCTAATGATATTGACCATGAAACTCTGAAAGAGGACACTACCGAACCTCGCAGGTCAAGCAGGACACGTGCAGCTCCTGAACTGTACAGCAATCTTGTTATGAATTTCATGATTGATGAAATAGATGACCCTGCGACGTATGAAGAAGCGATGATGAGCCCTCATTCCAACAAATGGCTAGAAGCCATGAAATCCGAGATGGAATCCATGTACGAAAACCAGGTTTAGACCTTAGTGGACTTACCTCACGATCGAAAGGCCGTTGAGAATAAATGGATTTTCAAAAGAAAAACTGATGCTGATGGTAATGTAACCATCTATAAGGCTCGACTTGTCGCAAAGGGGTTTCGACAAATTCAAGGAGTTGACTACGATGAGACATTCTATCCCGTAGAGATGCTTAAGTCGGTTAGGATTATGTTAGCAATTGCTGCATATTTCGATTATGAAATATGGCAGATGGATGTCAAAACTGCGTTCCTTAATGGTAATATTGAAGAAGAGTTGTATATGATACAACCTAAGGGTTTTTTCGATCCTAAGGATGCTGATAAGGTATGCAAACTTCAACGATCCATTTATGGACTGAAGCAAGCATCCCGGAGTTGGAATCTCCGCTTTGATGAGGTGATCAAAGAGTTTGGATTTGTCCAAACTTATGGAGAGGCTTGTATTTACAGGAAAGTGAGTGGGAGCAATATGGCATTTCTAATATTATATGTGGATGACATATTGCTGATTGAAAATGATATAGATCTTTTAAACAGTGTTAAAAGTTATCTAAACAACAAATTTTCGATGAAGGACCTTGGTGAAGCTATTAGGCATTAAAATCTATAGAGATAGATCAAGACGCCTAATTGGGCTATCGCAGAGTACATACCTTGATAAGATGTTAAAGAAGTTTAATATGGACGGAAGTAAGAAGGGGTTCTTACCTATGTTGCAAGGCAAGACATTGAGTAAGACTCAAAGTCCGGCTACGGCGGAAGAAAGAGAGATAATGGATAAGATCCCCTATGCCTCAGCCATAAGCTCTATAATGTACGCCATGCTATGTACAAGACCGGATGTGGCACATGCTATTAGTTTGACTAGTAGGTACCAATCTGATCCAGGTTCAGAACACTGGATAGCGGTCAAGAATATCCTTAAGTACTTGAGAAGAACTAGGGATATTGTTCTTGTATACGAAGGTCAAGAAGAGCTAGTCGCTAAGTGTTATGTCGATGCTAGCTTTGACACTGATCCGGATGACTCTAAGTCTCAATCCAGATACGTATTTCTCTTGAATGGAGCAGCAGTTAGTTGGAGGAGTTCCAAACAACCTGTGGTGGCTGGATCAACGACGGAGGCGGAATATGTTGCTGCTTCAGAAGCAGCGTAGGAAGCGGTTTGGATGAAGGAGTTCATAACGGAACTAGGTGTGGTTCCTAGTGCGTTGGACCCAATGGTGATCTATTGTGACAACAATGGAGCCATAGCCAACGCCAAGGAACCAAGGTCTCACAAGAATTCCAAGCATATTAAGCGCCAGTTTCACTCCATCCGCGAGCATGTCAAGGATGGAGATATAAAGATTTGTAAAGTGCACACGGACCTGAATGTAGCAGATCCGTTGACTAATGCTCCCCCTAGGGCAAAACATGATCAACACCAGAACTCCATGGGTGTTAGATTTATCACTATGTAAACTAGATTATTGTCTCTAGTGCAAGTGGGAGACTGAAGGAAATATGCCCTGAGAGGCAATAATAAAGTTGTTATTATGTATTCCTTGTATATGATAGATGTTTATTTTGCATGCTATAATTGTGTTGATAGGAAACGTCAATACATGTGTGTTTAATAAACAAAAAGGGTTCCTAGTTATGCCTCTCTTATAGACTAGCTTGTTGATTAACAAGATGATCAAGGTTTCCTGATCATGGACATTGGATGTTGTTAATAACAAGGTCACAACATTTGTGAAATGATGTGATGAACATTCATCCGAAGTATAGCATTACGATCAAGTCATTATGTTTATATTGCTATAACATCATACGAAGTGGTCTTAGTCCTTAGACCCATTAGATCATGTTAATTGCTAACAATCCATGTCACCCCAAGAAATAGTCTTAGTCCTTAGACCATGAGATCATACGAAGTATGCTGCGGATCCAACAATCCATGTCACCCCAAGAAATATTCAAGAGGTACAAGTGTCAAAGCTTGGGATGCCCAAGGCATCCCCTTCTTCATCAATAAAAATCTCAGGTTTTCTTTCAAAACACTTCATTTTTATTGCTGTAGCATGACTTGTTCCAAACAATTGAGATTGCCTAATGTTCCTTGAAAGAATCATGCATTGTTTTAGCATACAAAGCATAATATTGTGGTATTCTCCTTTGATGCTTTATTTGGGTTGAGTTGGCACATGCTTACACCATGTTAAGACTATGAACCAGTCACCTTAGCCCATATGATCATTTAGTTTTAGACTTTTAATATCACTTTATGCTTTAATTAATAATGTTTTGTCGCTTTGCATGATTATGGCTATTATTGTTCTCTTAGTTGGTCGCCCCCAGACTTTTGCTAGCCACCACCTGTACCAAGTATGAGTTCTACTCATGCATCCAACCTCCAAGAAAACCAAGTTAATCCAAAGAGTCCACTATAAATTCCTATGCATGGTGTGTTACACCACTCCAAGTATATTCATGTTTTTATCTACCTTCCAAATTAAACTTGTTATGTAAAAGTTAGTGATTAAAGCTCTCACAAACTTGATGGCACATTTTATTTTCTTGCACTTAATAAACTTGACCCATTGTGTCCATCTATGTTGCTTATATGCTTGCACGTCATAAGTTGTGAATTAGCAGAACCATGATACCATGGGGAACGCTTTCAGCATTGCGCTTATTATTCAGTTGATATCATGTTCTTTTGTTGATGGATCCCGGCGGTGTAAAATAAAAGGGAAGCTTGTAAGCTCATGGAGTTTGTATGTGTGTTAGAGAAACGCCTGGGCGGCTAGCCTAATTCATGCCTAATCATGGTGGAAACTTGCAGCATAACCATAGTGAGCATTCTGTGAAGCATCCTCAATAAAAAGCTATGCAAATAGCAAATAAAAAGATCGTTGAGATTCTCATTGTCTGTTGCCTTGTCATTTTGATATGGGAAAGCTCCTGTGTCATGGGGAAAGGGGTACCCCGTTGGAGGTTCTCCATGATACACTTGTACTTACAATGACAAGAACTTACTTGTGATTAAATTTGAGTAGCATGAGGTTCGGTACTCGTAAGCAAGGGGCATGAGATGTTCAACTTATAATTTGTCAAGCATATCCTCATTTTTTTTTACTTTAACCTTAATCACCTTAAGATGCTTATGATAGGGGCAATGAGAGCTAAAATCTAATAAGTACCATAATTTTTGGAAGCTCTTTATGAAACCTGAAATCCCTGCTTCCCTCCGTGAAGGGACTTCTTTTTTACTTTTATGTTGAGTCTCCATCTTCTAACTTTATGCACCAATTGAGAGAGCATAGTGGTCATTCTTAGTTTAATGTGCATTGTCCCAAAACTTGTGGATTGATTCATAACTTTGATATTGCTTGTTCTTAAATTATTTGTATCTAGTCACCCATATGAACTTTGAAAGTGTCCTATGTATTTATGTTTTGCTATACCATGAGGGACAAACTGAATACCACTCTTATTATGTTTTCTATATGTGAAACAAACAAATGTCTTTCAATGCATTGTTATTCAGGATCTTTTGTTTGTATATTTTCATGTTACAACATAGTTGCTATGTCTTATTGTTAGAAATCTATCTTTCATACTCATGTTTAGAGTACTTTGATCCTAGCTATCAATGCTTTGCAAATACCTAGATCAAGATTGTGATGGTGCATCTCACCTCAAAAATTATTCTTTTTATCACTTACCTACTCGAGGACGAGCAGCATTTAAGCTTGGGGATGCTTGATACGTCGTAAACGTATCTATAATGTTTGATGCTCCATGCTTGTTTTATATCAACTTTCTTATGTTTTGTTTACACTTTGAGGTATTTTTATACATTTTATGGAACTAACCTATTAACAAGATGCCGCAGTGCCAGTTGCCTGTTTTCTGTTGTTTTTGGTTTCAGAAAAGCTAGTAAGGAAATATTCTTGGAATTGGACGGCACAAAAGCCAAAGTCAATATTTTACCAGAAGGAACACGGAGTACGAAGGGCAACCGAAGTGGGGCCACAAGGTGGCCACACCTAGGGATGGTGCGGCCACCCCTAGGGCGCTCCGCCCCATGGTGTGGGCCCCTCGGGCAGCCACCGACCTTGCCCCTTTGCCTATAAAAGTACCTCGATGCAGAAACCCTAAGTACCCGATCAAGAATCCACGAAAGAGTCTGTAGCAACCGCCATCTCCATCCCTAGATCGGGGGGATCTGAAGCTCTTCCAGGCACCCTGCCGGAGGGGAGAGATCATCCCGGAGGCCTTCTTCATCACCATGCCAGCCTCTGGAGTGATGCGTGAGTAGTTCGTCCTTGGACTATGGGTCCATACAGTAGCTAGATGGTTAGTTCTCCTCCTTTGTGCTATCATGTTTAGATCTTGTGAGCTCCGTTCATGATCAATATCATCTATTTGTAATCCTGTATGTTGTGTTTGCGGGGATCTGGTGGATATTGAGATACTATGTCAGATTGATTATTGATTCTATCATGTCTATGTTATTTGTGATCTTGCATGCTCTCTGTTGCTAGTAGCTATCTTGGCCAAGTAGATGCTTGTAACTCCAAGAGGGAGTATTTATGCTCGATAGTGGGTTCATGCCTCTAGTAATCTGGGGAAGTGACAGAAATCTCTAAGGTTGTAGATGTGTTGTTGCTACTAGGGAGAAAATAGCAATCCTTTGTCCATGGGGCAATTGTATTGTTTACTTTACATACTTTACTTAATGCAATTGTCTGTTGCTTGCAACTTAATACTGGAAGGGGTTCGGATGATAACCTGAAGGTGGATTATTAGTCATAGATGCAGTTGGATTACGGTCTATGTATTATGTTGTAATGCCCAATCAAATCTCGTAGCAGTCAAGATGTCTAGTATATGCATTGTTATGCTTTCTCAATCTGTCAATTGCCCTGCTGTAATTTATTCACCCAACATGCTATTTATCTTAAGGAGAAACACCTCTAGTGAACTGTGGACCCAAGTCCATTCCTTTACCATTGATATATCATCTACTGTTTACCGTTTACTGTTTACTTTCTACAAGCAATTACTATCTTCCACACTATACGTTTAATCCTTTGTGTTCAGCAAAACCAGTGAGATTGACAACCTCATTGTAAGTTGGGGCAAAGTTCTGTAGTTTTGTTGTGCAGGATTCGAAGTTTCTAGCAACACCTTGGACTTGTTTCCTTACTCCTACTGGTTCGATAACCTTGGTTTCATAACTGAGGGAAACTTGCTGCCATGCTCATCATACCTTCCTCTTGGGGTTCCCAACGAGCTCTACATAACTTGAGCCATCAATAGATGACACTAAAGGAGTACTAGATTAGACATCAAACATAAGGTAAGTGTAATAGATGAAATTCAAGGTACAAGTCAACACCAAATACTCTTCTAGTTTTGCAGGCCATAAGGTGTGCCACAGTGTTGCCTACACGCTAATGGCTCCAGTAACTCCAGTTGGGAGCTTCAGAAGTAGGAACACGGTCAACCATACAATTGTGTATTTTCATTAATTCTCTTCTAATAAAATTACATACCACGGAAAAAATAGTACAGAAATAAAAAATTCTTCTATATTTTACTGAGATCCACCCATTGTGAAGGACATCAGCTACCAACACATTTTTATGAAAGAAAATGTTATAAATCTTGCATAACACGGTTTCAAAGGTTTATAATCAATCCACCAATCCTCCCAAAATCGTATATTTCTTACATTTCCTGCCTTTTATCAAAATTGGTTGAAAGTATATTTGACACCCATAATTCCCGACTAGAATTGAGAATCTACCTATTATAATTAATTCAAAAAATAAATTGACATGATATTCAAGTGTATATTAGGATCTAAGGCGCAACGACTGCACCTGGCTCTTCGAGTCATAATTGACATGCTCACAAGCGTTCCATCTTGGAGGCAATTGTTTCTTCCTTATTGCGCACAATGACATGGTGAAGCAATGCTTTGGCCTCTTTTGGCTGGTGCAAGCGATGTCCTCCATGTAAGCGACACTCACAGTAGGTTATGTGTTTACCGCAGCGATGGCACATACTTCAGTTGGAACGTTCCTGCCCATGTTTCAGCATAACTACAAATATGAACATGGGATAGTTCCTTCGCTCTGTTGGGGTGCAAGGATCCCTTTATGATTCCTTGGCCGGTTTTAATGGTGGATAAAAGTGGATTCTTCATTAAATGTGTGCTCCGCCTGAGGATTATTGTTGGTAAATTAGCATTAGCCGCTTTCATGTGATCTACCTTGAATCATATGGTTTTATTTATTTTCTGAAATGGGGAAACCCGGACCTCTACATGAATAGATGAACACATCCCTTTATTACATACTTTATCCTAAAGAGCATTACAATTCTAGAATCGAAGATGGTCGATAAAAAGATCAACCATACAAAAATAACATGAATAACACGCATATGGCAGCTAGACATCTCTTTGCTAGTATGATGACATACTAACATAAAGTAGATACGCCTGTATTGTTAAGAATGATATTGTTTCTACACTTCTGAATATACTAACATAAAGTAGATACACCAGTGCATATTCTATATTTATTTTCTTATCAGTCCCATTCAACCAATTTCTACACATATTTGTGATATTGGTAGGTGGTGGTATTCTATAAGTGAAGAAGACAATACACCAAACCAAATTTTGCAAATGGGAACTCTAGAAACAAATTCTCAATGGTTTCTTCTACATCACAAAAATAACATTTTTAGCATCCATTCTAATTTCATTTTGCAAGATTATCTTTTGTCAGTAGAACTTTTCTGTTAAGGAACCACAATTTTTATCTTGAGGGGTATTTTAAGTTTCCATAAGTATGTTTGTGAAAATCTGTGATACCATTCATGAGATCCTCATATATTGATTTCATAGAGAAGATACCATTATTAGCGAGCTTCCAAACAAAATGATCCGGTCCATCTATTAAGTTCAGTAATATTAAATTTAACACAAGTTTAGCCATGCAAGCCATTAATTCCCTGTTAGTGCCTCCTCAAACCTATGTTTAGAGGTACTTGGGATAAGAATGTATGGAGGGAAACATTTTTCCGTTGCACTACATTATATAATGAGGGAGTTGAGTAACTAGAGATGTCTCTCCTAACAAAACATCCTCCCAAAATCTAGTACAAGTACCATTGCCTATTTTAAAAGAGCCCCTAGCAAAACTATATCATTTTACTCTCATTAGGCATTTCCAAAACTGTGAGTCTGTAGGTTTTGCTTCAACCTGTGCCGGGGTTTCTTCTTAAGATATTTATTATGTAGAAATTATTTCCATACTCCCTCTTCTGTTAGTAGATTAAACAACCATTTTCCGAGTAAACACTTATTCTTAAGTTGTAGCACTTCAATGCGCAACCCCCATGATCTTTAGATGTCATTTTATCAATCTCTATTTACTCTTATGGTCATTATTTTGCTAGAAAAACATGACCTATAGAATTCTAATCTTTTATGTACCCCCTTTGGTATCTCTATGAGAGAAAACATAAACATAGGCATGCTAGTTACAATAGAATTAATCACGACAAGTCTATCACCATACGGTAGTAGTTTGCTCTGCCAACCCCTGAGTTTTCCTTCGAAACGTCTCGCCACTGGGTCCCATTCTGAATTCTTAATTTTCTGTAATGGATAGGTACACCCAAATATGGTTAATCACAGGGTTTGATTAATAGCGAAGTATGTTTGATCTTGCACAACGGCTTCGATGTGAATGAATTTGACCCACAAGATCCTAGAGATAGTGCACGTTTCTCCATTGCTTCCCCTAAAAATAGAGGTTGTTATGCATCTTTCAAATAGCCCATAAAGCAGCGGAAGTAAATACATTGGTGCAGAAACATAGTTCTGTGTGTTACCAAAATTTTGTGTTGTAGAGAACCATCTAAATATCCAGCAAAATCACTCAAAAATTGATGAGCAACAACACAGCCAGGGAACAGATGTTGTACACTTCCAGGTTCATCACAAAAAAGATAGGTTTTGTCACACATTCTCGATGAATAGCAATGTTGTCTCTTGTAAGCAGCTTGTTGAAAATAAGCCATAAAAACACATGTATGGGTGGTTCGCTTCAAGAACAATGGTTTCATCATTAGGTATGCTATGTGTTCAGAATTCTTTAGGTATTCTCTGAAAAAGAATTCTGTAGTTGTTTCTAGGAAGCATGGACTAGTGCTCAACTTGAGTTCTCTGCAACCAGTATGTTAATGCTAAAGAAGACAGAGAAGTAAATACATAAATCAATTCATAGGAAGGAATCAGTCCCCATTAAGTAGCAGCAAGAAACAAATATTTAAACGGTCACGGTGTTTATTATCATGATTTGCACAGCCTGAACGAAACTGACTCTCAAATGACTGATTCTGAAGAATTGTGAACATTATTGCTATAGTTGTTGATGACTTCGATCAAAAAAAGATGGATGCACGAACTAGATTATTACCTTCTGAAAAAGGTTCATTTGTAGCTCAAGAAAGGTACGTCCCATCCATCCAACAAAAGAAACGGACTATGGTTCTGCAGAATCCAAAATCACAAGGTTTGGATCACATCCCAACTCCAAAACGGACGAGGACACCAAAGTATCAAAGGAAAGCTAGCCCTGACCCAAAGCTATGCTTTGCTCTTTCCCTTCAATATCGCCAACGTATTTCTTGCAATCCTATATATGCATGCTGGTAATTTATAAGGACAGCAACCTCTCATTAGCAAGCTGCATCGAAAACCTCAAACAAACACCAAAATGGTAATAGGGGGTCGCACGGGCATAGGGCGCCCCGAGGCTCTTTGGCAGGGAGAGGTCAGTCCATGAAGATCTAGGTGGATACAAAAGTAACCAACAAAGCTAGACCAGCCATGGATTTACTAAAATAGATTTCCAAATCAATTCGAAATACAAACCTCGGAGGCCAAGCTTTCTTTACTCCATTATGTACTACTTACCTTTATATATTCCTTCTGTAAACTATTAAAGGATCAATGTCCTTAAATGTTTTGAGCGATTGTTTTCTTGGAGAATCCATGCTATTTAGGAAGCAATGTTAGGTGGGCGTCTTGGGCGTCAAACACTTCTTTCCTATGTACTCCCTCCGTCCCAAAATATAAGGCGCCTAAGGATTAGTTAAAAGTAAATATTAATGACTTTTACCAAATATTTAGAAAAAATATCTACATTATTGGATGGATATATTAATAAAATATACTTTGTGGTGAAACTATTGATATTGACTCGCTATTGTAATTTGTTCATATTTTTTATATTAACTTGGTCAAACATAGAAAAAGTTGACTTTTGACTCATCCTTAGACGCCTTATATTTTGGGATGGAGGAAGTATATTGTTACCAAAAATAGAAATATAATAGAGTAATGCTCAATGCTGATGATTTTTAATTTGATTTCAGTCGAATGGTATTTCTTATACCACTCTTTTTTAGAATTATTCAACTTTTTTTAGTAAGACATACTTATGCCTAGATTCCTTTTACGGTTGTTATCTACTATTGGCCAAAAGATGCAAGGTCTCTACCTCCTGGAAATTCAGATGGCTATAGCACGGGAAGCTTAGTTACATTCAAGATTTTTGATCTTCTCTTTCTCATTATTTTTTGATTCCTTTTCTGTTTGTATTTTGCATTCAGTCATAATTCTTCAAATGTAATTTTATTTCTCTTATTTTGTGTGTCTTGTTCCTTCTTAATTGTTCAGTCATTATAACTAGCTCTTGACTTATTATTTTGTCCTTTTATTATCATTCCTTTATTTTAGTTTTGTTCTTCAGTTGTTTTTGTATGCTCTTCAATTTAAAATTTATCAATCTTTAATTATTAGTCTTGTTAGTTTCATAAAAAATATTACCCTTGTCATTATTATTCTTATTCTATAAAAAAATAATTATCATAAGGAACAAGTCTTTAGTTTATTATTAGTATTTTATTTTTACTTTCCACATCACTTCCATTGTCAAAACATTATGTGGGCTTGTCGCTTCTAGTTAGGTGCCTCTCTGCATGTAATAAGAGTAAAGGAGATAGGATGAGAGAGAGGAAGAAAGGATGCTTTGAATGTGTTCAACAGAACTCATTCGACAGACCGAGGAAACCGTGGTTTAGCAATATTTGGTGTTCCGTGTGGAGGATGGTGGAGTTGCGATTCTTGTGTGCAACCTGCAGCGAGGTGGTTTCAAAATTTATGCCCAAGTCTTTACACCAAAACTATTGTCTAGTTCATGTTTCCTAGAACAATTTTCATTTTTCAGTTACATTTTACCTGTAAGACATGAGAACATGGCATCTATGTGCATTGTAACACCCCGTCCACTGGGCCCCGGAGGTATCACTCCTGACGACTTAATAGGATATTTGGGTTGCAGTGAGTAGCAACCGGCTCCCTTGCCACCAGGCTGCTGCAGCACTTGATCATATCCATTTGCATGATGAGACAAAGCCTAATTGTACATACAAAGGAAGTCAATGGAGATTATACATGAGATGGTGGGAAGCAGATTGGGAGATTGTACGTGAGACTTTATATCCGATAAACATAGGATAAAAAGTAATATGCTGTCCAGATTGTATGCTTCAGTGTTTCACCTACATTCAGCAAAGTAAATCACGTTCTATCTGCCCCCTCTGCGTGCAAAAAGCACTGTAAAATGCAAACATATCTCAAAACAATCTACTACTGTGCACATGTACATTCCAGAAGTTGGCTAATTACTAAGAAACGATCGTAGAAGCTTTTGTCTGAGATTTTGAGGATTTGCTCTGTTATAGCGCCCTGCTAAATGAACTGCAGAGGAATCGTAAAAATGAACACATCAATATACAGAAAGATGTGATGTACTCGTGAGGGCAAGTTGAAGGCTGAGGAGAGGAAGAAGGCGAATAACCTGGAGGCTGCAAATGGAATCCACAAATTTCCGGCACATACTATATGTCTGCGTCGTCCATTAACCCTGCCATCAGTTTTCGGAATCTAGCAAGTCTAGAATTAAGCTCAGCGACAAAAAAAGGTAGAGATGGTTCAGAGAGAGAAATAGACAAATTCAAGTACTTGCAACATAAGGCCTCTTCGGTGGATTGCCAGTTATTTGCAAGGCCTCATCGGCGGATTACCAGTTAAGCTTCATCAAGACTATGGTTGCAGCAAGGAGCACCCGACCTTATCTGGGTGAGAAATTCTGCAAAAAAGAGTACATGTGAACTCAACAAAAAAGTGTCCACACACACAAAGTCTCACATGGTGTCTTTCGCTGAATAGATTAAAACAGCTGTGAAGTGTTCTAAGTTCAAATCTTTTGTGCAGCATGTAATCTGAATTTCAGTACATGATGTATTCAGATGGGGTTGTAAGTGTTCTTGGGAACATACCATGAGACCGATTCAGATAATCACAATGGCAAAACTTGGCAAGAAATTAGGAGAGAATGAGTACTATTTCCTCCGTTTCAAAGTATAAGATGTTTTAGCTTTGTGAGTCTATCTATTAAGAGTAGAGGGAGTCGGGAGGAGGGGTGGGCGAGTAAGGAAACCAGCGCGCCGATCTCCAGATTCAAGCTGGTGCTGCCGGTGGTGTCCGCTACCGTTCGATGGGATAAAATCGAATCGTCTTGGCATTATGTCGCGAGAGAAGCGTAGTAGTTCCATAGTTTAGGGAGGAATCGAGGAGTTAGAAACGGATCACCGTGGAGTGGATGCGTTACCGGAAAAGAGACCGAGATCCTCTGACCTAGAAGACAAGACTGCAGAGGGACGCTGGTGATTGTAGTCCGTCTGCTCGTTGCGCATCCGACGGTAGGAGCTCGAACCGTTAGAAACAGAGCAGAATAGTCTCGCCTCCGTCGCCGCCGTGGCAATGCGTTTACAAGAATGCATCACTACGTTACAGTTCAAGGATTGTTCCAATAGACTTTGTGCAATTGTAAATTAAACAAAAGCACATATGCAGGAATCGGTTCCGAACCAAACTGAATAGGATGCCAATTGTTGCTGAACCGAACTGAACCACAACTGAACTTGAAATCAGTTCTGAATTTAACTTGTGCGAGGTGAGGCTGATCGGCACGCTTTGGGTTGCATTAGCAAGCTCAAAATTTTACCTACCGCCTAGCTTCCTTGAGACACACAAGGACTCGCTGAACTTGATTTCTATAGACTTGATGTTTAGCCTATGGGTTGTTTTGATGCTCCGGGTGACGTCATTTTGCTGCATATGGTTGTTTTTCTGTCAGGTGCAAGCTTGCGACCATTATGGCTAGCAAATCATTAGTCTAAAACCCAATTAAAACATGGTCTTGGATATTTTGGATGGAAGATTTGGTTAAGATATGCAACATTGCGTTCTCTCGAAATATTTGTCTCTCCAACTGCTTAGCTATAGGCTTACTCTCTATACTCATTAATCACAGTAAATGGTTTAATTGTGTGTCGATTTAGAGAAGATTCTTTTTTTACTTGATTTAGAGAAGATTCGATTGGGGATCATGATCCATTTACGATATGTAAATCATGTGTTGTTTACAAGGAAAAAATAGCATGCTATAATGTACGCTAGCGTGTTTGGAGCGTCGACGCTACAGTTAAGCTATTTTGGATGCTACGCCACTAATTTCAAATTAGCACGCTACACCACACTATTTTTCATATCTTGTAGCACCTTTGTTTCCTACCGTTGCAAAGACTACAACCCATCAGCCCAAAACCTTACCGGAGTCCATACTATAGGCTAACTTAGCCCAACACCCACCAGATTGATTGGTTTCCCCAGTCACCAACTCTCCTCGCGAGCAGCGGCAGATACGAGCTCGTGAGCAGCACCAGCTGCTTCTCCAGTTCGTGAGCGATTATGCCATGGATTGGTCTGATAGACAATTGAATCACTATTTTTGTATTGTGCTTAATGGTTATGCATGTAATTGTTTCTGGACAAATTTTAGATGTTAAAATCCTTTATGTTTAGACTATTTCTAACATTATTCTTTTGCGAATGCTATTTTAAATAGCTCACGTTGTAGCACGATATAGCGTGTATAGCATCCTGAGAAGGCTAGCGCTAAATCTCACAGCACGCTATTCTTTTACCTTGGTTGTTCATGATAGATTTATGTTTTATTGGTCAGTTAAGTTTTACTATGGCATTCACTGGATTCAACTATGATGTTTCCTTCTCCCGGAGACTTAACGAGTGCATTGTTATTAGCTGCAACCGGCTGCTTATGGTTGCATCTGATATCTTCTATCGAGCAACCCGGTGGCCCATTGATCAATTACACGATGTTTAGTAGCAATACTTGGCTATTGTTTATATGGTTGTTGTTTGTATCGACCCTCTCTAGTATGTGATTTGTAAACTTTGAAATGCTGAAACTTTTAATAAAATATTGTGTGCATCTATTGATGCTGAGGCCGAGGCTTAACTCTACATTTCGCAACAAATTTAAGTTATACTTGTCATGATTAACTTAAGTTTCTTTATTAATTTCCAATTAAGAAATCATTAATGATTCATTGTCAATTCCTTGAAACTGGACATAAATATCACTAGAACGGGTATAACTTTCGTTTGTGTTGATGATGCACTTTGCTTGCGGTTTTAGGTTTAATTCGCACTTGGATTTAAAATGATGTGCATTTGAAATGTTTCTATTAATGTGCGGCATGATGATGAAAAGTTTTAATTATCATGTGCACAAATTTTTAATTAGCTCTAATGATATATGCAGTGTATTGTAGAGAAGGGGAAACTCAAAATATGGGTGCCCGGTATTGGGTATTGTGCAAAAGCACGATAATTTTTTGACTACCCAAATCTTCTCTCCTCTCTACAAAAAATCAGTTTGGATAGTATCTTTGTGATGCTCTTAAAAAACTTAATTAGACATTGATTAACATTCATTCATTTATGTTCATCAGTAATTACATTGTAACTATGTACCAACATGTACAGACTATAGACTTCAATCATGTGAGCAAAGTAGTCCGCTCTCTTGACAATCATGCTGGTAATGGCAACTTTCTTCTGCCCAATGCATCTACCTCCTTGATAGGCCGGTGCTTTCCACTCCATGATAGCCAACATATTTCTTGGTATTGTACGCAAAGGTTAGAAACATTGGTGGAAATATAGAAGTCACCCCCCCCCCCCCAATTCCCCTTCACATCATTGGCTAGCTCCTCCACAGTCATCAGTTTATGACACATATTTACATTATGACACTTATTTTTGAAATGTAATGATCTAAACCAGAGACCAACCATTTATGTAATCATTAGGCTAAGTGTCAGATTCATTGGCCCACCCCCAAAGGACACGACGATGCTCTATCATATCATAGAATGTCTTAGATGCATAAAAACTACCATAGTCATACCGGAGGCCAAACTCAGTTTCTGGACACTTAGCATTCCTGATGTACCGATCATTTTTGTATAGTTATATATCCCAATAGTGTAGTACTCATACCATTTCATATGAAGGCTCACCTTGAGCACATACTTGACCTCCTCGACAAAACCTCTGTTACACAACTCAGTATTGTCAACTCCATTTTAGTAATGGAAGATATAGTCGTACCACCAGTGACTGCCACATGGAATAAATTTGGGCATTGCCACATCCCCACCATACGGAAGTGAAGTATGTTATCTGTTTGGAGTTGGACCCATATCTTAAAATTCTTGCTCCGGTACAGTACCGCAAAGCTCTTCATATCGACTTTCTTTCCGACTACCACTTGCCAGTGTCTATAAATATCACTCAAAGTTAAAAAAGTGATATTTTCCTTTTTGTTACGATAGGAAGTTTGGCGGATCTAGCAATGTCCAATCGAACATGATAGTTGCGTGATCTCAAGCAATGTCGTAACCCCACCCAACTTCCTTGGGGTCAGACTGGTAGAAGAGGTGAAAAAATCCTTCTAGTACATGACAACTTGCTTCTCTCCAATGCATTTACCTCCTTGACAGGCCGTTGCTTTCCGCTTCATGACATCCAAAATATTTCTTTGCATTGTATGTGAAGGTTAGAAACATTGTTGGAAATGTATAAGACAACGGAGAGGGGGGCCACCCCTCCCCAATTCGGCCCTCACGTCATTGGATAGTGTGATACCAACCATTTATGTAATCATGAGGTTAAATATCAGATTTATTTTCCCACCCCCAAAGGACGCGACAACGCTTTGTCATATCATAGAACGTCTTAGATGCATAAAAATTTCCATAGTCATACCGCATGCCAAACACATTGTATGGACACTCAGTGTCTATGATGTACCGATCGTTTGTATAGTTATATATCCCAATAGTGTAGTACTCATACCATTTCAGATGAAGGATCACCCTGAGCACATACCTGGCCTCCTCGATAACTGCTCTATTGCACAACTCAGTATTGTCAACTCCATTTTAGTAATAGAAGCTTGAAACCTACCACCACTGACTGCCATAGGGAAAAAATCTAGGCAATGCCAAATACCCACCATAGCAGACTAAAGTATGTGATCCTTTTGGACCCATATCTTCTAATCCTTGTTCCGGTACAGTACCGCAAAACTCTTCATATCAAGTTCTCTTCCAACTACCACTCGCCAAATGTCTACAATATATCACACAAAGTTAAAAAGATATATTTTTATTTTTTCATCGATGGGAAGTTTGCTGGTCTACATCCATTTGATCATATTCCTTGATAGTTATGTGATCCCACGCAATGTCGTAACCCCACCCAATCTTTTTCTTGTTATTTGACTTCTTGGAATGGAATTCTTCTCATGATAGTCACACAAGCGAAGGAGAAGAGGATGGGTCCCAGGGAACTCTTTTTCTTCTATTCTCAGTTTTGATTGCACGAGCAGCATAACAACATAACAGTTTTGTGTAAGGAAGTAAGGTTTCTTAAATTTAAGGACTTAATTAGCCTGTCGTATATAACAGATAATGAGTCTCAAAGAGCCTTGGGGTTATACTGGTAGAAGAGGTGGAAAAAACCCTTGTAATACATTGGGACTTTGTGCAAAAATTTGCACACGGATAAATATAGACAAAGTGAATAACTAAATTCAGTTTGTATGGTGAAATGTTGTGACTGCAAATTACTTTGGATCTTATCAATGCATGATGAGGATAGACGGCATTGAAGGAGTACTAGATTGGAGAGCAAACGTAGAGTAAGTGTGTTAGATTCCGTCAAATGTACAAGTCAATAGCATTATACTCTTGCACTTTTCGTTGGCCGAAAGTGGTACCACAGTGTTGCCTAAATCCTAATGTCCCAAGAAACACCAGTTGGGAGCTTCAGAAGTAGGAACACGGTCATCCATACCACTGTGTATTTTTCTATTAATCCTCTTCTAGTACAATTACATGCCATGAAAAAAAATAGTACAGAAATATAAGGTTCTTCTATATTTTACCAAGTCCCACCTATTGTTAAGGACATCAGCCAATACATTTTATCAAAGAAAATGTTATACAATATTGTATAACACTATTTCAAAGGTTTATAATCAATCATAAATCCTCCCAAAACCTCGTATTTCTTCCATTTCCAACCTTATTTTTAATTGATAGACAGTATCTTTGACACCCATAATTCCTGACCAGAATTGAGAATCTCCCTGTTTCTATTTAGTTCTACAATTAAAATTTTCTTTCACATATTTATTCAAAATCAACTTTGTCCTTAAACCTTGCTTGTTTCCAACTCCCATGACCACTCTGTAAAAGAGCAATGTTCATATAATCAATATTAAGAATCCCTAAACCCCCATGGTTCTTTTGTTGGCAAACCACTGACCATTTTATGAAAGGATATTTCTTCTTATCCTCTTTTCATGGCAAAAAAAATCTCGCCCTAAAGAAATCTACCATTTTCTTAACCTTAACAAGGATTCTATAAAAGGACATCATATACAAAGGCATGTTAGAGAGGCATGTTTGGACTAAAGTTACCATCCCTTGAATGTAGAGCACTTGTTAGCTATTATTATTTCAACAAACTTCGAGTCTCTATTTCTATTGTTTCAACAAACTTCCAGTCTCTATTTCTAAGCCTGTTTTATTCACAAACATGTCAGTGTATTTCATGGGTAAATCCCCAAATTAGCATGTGAAAACTAACATGTTCTCCTCTATCTTCAAATATTCCACCCCAAATAAGAATATTTCAATTTTCATAAAACAAAACTAATTTTCGATCCTGATATTTTTCAAAAGCATATAAAATAAATTAGTTTTTGCACTTTCAATGCAATCTAACAAGAGAAAAACTGCATCATCTGCATCTTGTACCATGTTCATATTTTCTACAATTTTTCAACAAGCTAGACCCTTTTAACAAAACCATATTTTTTGCATTGTTCGTTATAATAATAGCTAAGGCATCCATATCTAACTTTTAACAAAACCATCTTTTTTGCGTCTACCAACAATGACGGTTTCTCTGACCACTCTTTTCCTAGCAACATCACCAGCCCCTATAATAATCCATATTATAACAATAATTTTATATATTTTTTGATTTTCTACCTTTTCTCTTTGCACAAACAACTTCATCCACACGACAATTTACTGATTATTTGTTGCCCTTATTCCTGTATTTTGAGAAAATATTCCCCATATATCTTGCATATCATCATCAAAGCACAATTCTTCCAAATCTGCACCGTTCTACCTTGAATACTCATATTTCAATTCATGGCAGCTACTCTTGAGCCTCTAGAAGATGCATGCTGTTTTGGAAGGTGAGGTAATCTTGTAAACGATCTGATCTGATTGATAAATATCAGATCGCCCTATCACTCCATTCCTTTTCTATTGCATGTGTTGTAAACGTCTCCCTGTAAGCCTGCCGATGTGGCCTTTATTTAACACGTAACCAAGCCCGAGCCAAAGAGCATCGTTACCAGAAACTCTATACGATCATAATGACCTCTAGTAAACAGTTAGATGTCCTATCATCCAATGTCACCACTGATTGTGAAACTCCTTAATTAATAGATTGGGAAAGCCTTTTGCCTTAGTTTAATAAACTGCCACCACTTATATCAACCATGAGCAAGCAACTAAGCATATGTCCAAGGCCAGTATATCCAAATCTCGAGTATTGTCCCCGCTACATGGTAGATACAAGTGAGAAATTTATGCAGTGGGTTTACACGCACAAACATCTGAGAATGGTTTGGTTGATCCTCCGCCGAACCACGAGTGTATGGCATATTGTGATCTAAGGCGTGAGGACTGCACCTGGACCTTCGGGTCAGAATCCATATGCTCACAAGGGTTCCATCTTGGAGGCATTTGTTTTCTTCCTTGTGGAACTCTATAACAGGGTGAAACAATGCTTTGGCCTCTTCTGGGTAGTGCAAGAGATGTTCGAGGCTGGTTATGAGTTTGTGGTAACGACGCCTCAGATGCCTGCTGGAACTCTTCCCTCTCATTTTTTTGCATAGGCACAAATACGAGCCTGGGATGGTAATGGTTCCGTCGGCTGTTGGGTGTAAGGATCTCTTTATGATTTCCGAAATAACAGCTGAAAGTCGGTTCTTCATTAATGGCGTGCTCCACC
This sequence comes from Avena eriantha, assembly GCA_910589775.1. Lineage (NCBI taxonomy): Eukaryota > Viridiplantae > Streptophyta > Magnoliopsida > Poales > Poaceae > Avena > Avena eriantha. The sequence continues at coordinate 124,547,267 of OU342742.1, forward strand.
TGAGGATTGTGTTGCCGGTAAATTAGCATTGGCCGCTTCATGTGATGTACCTTGAATCATATGGTTTGATTTTTTTTTTCCGAAATGGAGGTTGAGAACATCGGCCTCTGCATCCAAAGGATGCACACAACCTTTTTTGTTACATTATTCAAGGATGCACACAACCTCGGCCTCTGCTTCCATGTGAATGAATTTGACCAAAAGATCCGAGACATAGGGCACGTTTCTCCATTGCTTCCCCTGAAAACAGAGGTTGTTACGCATCTTTCAAATAGCCCATAAAGCAGAGGAGGTAAATACATTGGTCCAGTCGTGCAGTTCTGTGTGCTTCCGATGTCACGGATGAACGATCTTATACTATTCCCTAGAGAACTATCTAATGATCCAGAAAATTCACCCCAAAATCGATGAGCTACCGCACAGTCAATGAGCAGAGGTTGTACACACTTTCAGGTTCATCACAAAAACGATGGTATGCTATGTGTTAAGAATTCTGTAGCGGTTTCTAGGAAGCATGGACTACTGCTCAACTTTACGGCGAGTTCTCTGCAACCAATATGTCAGTGCTAAAGAAGACACAGAAGTAACATAAATCAATTCATAGGAAGGAATCAGTCCCAATTAAGTAGCAGCAAGAAACGAATATTTGAGCTGTCACAGTGTTCATGATCATGATCTGCACAGCCTGAACTGAACCGACTCTGAAGAAATGTGAACATTATTGTTACAGTTGGTGAGATAACCTGCTAGTTTCAGTAAAAAAAAAAAGATGGACGCAGTGACTTACATTATTACCTTTTGAAAAGGGGTCATTTGTAGTGCAAGACGCATGTTCCAGAATGCAGGGTCTATCTGCAGAATCCAGAATCACAAGGTTTGGATCAGATCCCAACTCCAAAAGGCACAAGGACACCAAAGTATCAAAGGAAAGCTAGCCCTGAGCCAAAGCTATGCTTTGCTCTTTCCCTCGAAGATTTCCAATGTATTTCTTGCAAATCCTATATATGCATGCATGCTGGTGATTTACAGGAAACAACAACCTCAATAGCAAGCTGCATCGAAAACCCACAAACCAGCAGGAAAATGGTAACGGGCGGATCGCACGGGCACAGGGCGCCGAGGCTCTTCGGGAGGGAGAGGCCAGTTCATGAAGCCCTAGGTGGACGCGAAGGTAACTAGCAAATCAAAGTGAACTGCAAACGTCGGAGGTCAAGTTTTCTGAATCCACTCATGTGTGCAACTGCAGCGGCGGATATCATCCTTTGGAGGAGGAAGGAGGTGTCGGCGTCGATCCTGGGCGCGGCGACGGCGGCGTATGGACTGTTCGAGGTGGCGGAGTACCACTTCCTGACGCTGTCGTGCTACGCCGCCATGATCGCCATGCTCACCTTCTTCATATGGACCAACGCCTCCGCGTTCCTCAACCTGTACGTCACGCACCCATTTCAAGGATGATCACCAGTCAGGCTCAGGCCCATCAAATCTGTCCACTTAGCGTCCACATTTAGCTTGGACATTATTCTGAATCCTGAGCCACAAAAAATTGCTGGAATTTTAATTCTTCTCTGATGTCGATCAACTGTAGTAAGTCTGTGACCTTGATGCAGGCCGGTTCCAAGGATCCCGGAGACGGTCCTGTCGGAGAGGACGACGAGGCAGGTGATCCTGGGCCTGCACAGGCGGCTCAACTGGGTCGTGCACAGGCTCTACGACATTGCCTGCGGACACGACCTCAAGATGTTCATCCTGGTAAGCAGCTCGCTCGCTCACTTCATTCAGGCAAACACACACAGACAGACACAAAAAAGGATCATGTACCAACATACACATGGCAAACTCATGATAAACATGTTGCTGCAGACGGTGGTGTCGCTGTACATCGGGTCGGTGTTCGCCAGCTGCTTCAGCTCCCTCACGCTCCTCTACCTCGGTAAGCTTTGAGAACCATGCAGAAGTTACAGAGATGGATGTAATTCAGAAAACCTGAGAGGTTGCTGTGTTTGGTGTGGCAGTGGTGGTGTGCGTGATGACGGTGCCGGCGCTGTACGAGCGGTACGAGCACGAGGTGGACCACCTGGTGGCGCGAGGCTCGCAGGACCTCCGAGGCCACCTCGCGAAGATGGACTCCGGCGTGCTCAGGAAGATCCCCAGAGGGAAAGGGGCTACCAGTACCACCGCCGCCAATGCAAACGGGTCGACCAACATGCAGGCGTGGCATCGCTCACACGCTAGCTAGTTAACAAACTAAACCGAACCATGAACCCAGTCGGCAATTAAGTAATGCTGTGTACATATCTGTCGGGGCTGCAGATGTACATACATACCTGCAGGATTCAGAATAAGACCTGGAAAGGAGCCCATCATGCATGTCTATGTAGGATTCAGAATAAGACCTGAATCGGGAAGGGGATACGAGGTGGCAAATACAATCATGTCATGCCTCGTACATGCATGCACGCGGCGGTGATTCTGTAAATCTTCCGAGGCGTGCACTTTACGATATCTTCTTTCCATCAACTTGTTCCTCCTTTCCGCTTTTTCCTCGTTGGTGTGATCGATCGGCCGAACGCCATATGGAATGGAAAGAAAGAACGCATGGGGGGCTCCACCATTAATGGGGACAGAGGCAGACGGCGACACCCACCTGGACCTGGTGGCCATCTAATCTAATCTATCTCCGGATAGAGATGGAGATTATATTCCCTGTGGCTGAGGTAATCAACAGTGTCTTGACAGCCTCGTGTCGTACGTCGTGTATCCGCCTCGATCGACAAGCTAGTTGCTGCTGCTGCCTCTAGCCATCCAACCAAGATGATGATCTCATTCTGAAAGATTGGATTGGATTGGACGCAACCTCCCCTCGTCGTCGTCGTCTACCTCGTCGCCTCTTACATAATTATTAACCATCTCCGTCATGCATGAAAAAGGATAATAATGTAAAAGAAACGGAGATGACAGCAACACAGACATGGCGACACATGGACGTACTACGTGATCCAACCATCCATCTGTTGTTGTTGTCTGTCCATCACGCGCACGCAGCAAGCTAGTTCACCACTAGTACATCTAGTATCAGACGAGTGCGTGCAGTCTTGGGCCTCACGCTTTTCGCCACGGTTGAGGTTCATCGTAGAACGAAGCCATGGTGCTAGTAGCAGCGGCAGGTGTGCATGGAGGCTTTGACGGTGCTAGTACCAGCACAGTTGGTCTGCTAGCATGCAGCTGTCTTGTCCATGCACAGTTGGCTCCACTGGCAGGAAGAGCATGTATAGGTGCTGGCCTGAAACGCACCGTTCACGTCGGTCGTCGGCCGGAAAGAAAGTTGTTCAAGTTGGAGCTCTACTCACCAATCCCCGTCGCGTACGTTTAAGTTTGTGTTAGGTTGCCGGAACCGGACAGCGACATGCAGCTAAGATATACTCCCTCCGTTCGGAAATATAAGACGTTTTAGTTTTGTGAATCGAATGTATCTAGACGTCTTTTAGTATATAAGTTCGTAGAGGTTTGGAATGAACCTATAGGTTTGGAATGGTGGTGTCGCCTTGGACGACTCGGCGATGCATGGTCATGACGAGCAAAAGTCCGAGTTGGTGTGGCACACAACAGAGAGATCAAAGAAGCTGGCCGGGCAAATAGAGTTTATTTTGACCACAACCTAGGGAGCGGCCTTCCCCCCTTCCCGTGCTTGGCCATTGACTGGAGAAGACCGGCCCGATCCCGACTCATCTCGGCTTTGCCGGCCGGAGATGGGGAGGGGGAGGTGCTGGAGTAGATGCTAGGTTTAGTTATAGTTGGCTCGGCGAGATGCCGGTAGATTGGTGTAGGGCGTCGAGCGGTTGGGCCCGATCTCGACGGATCTGGTGGTAGTGCAGTAGCGGCGACGAACTCCGGTGGTCGGAGGGGCCGGCAAACGGCGCATCTCCAGGGATCTCTGCAAATAAGGCCCCGTGTCGCCCTCTCGTTTTCTTCTGCGAGGGCCCCCTTTGTCTTCCCACTCTGGCCGGACGTGGCGGCGGGGGGAGTGAGAGGCGGGGGTGCCTCTGTGGTGAAGAAGATGGAGGTTGGGGCTCCTTAGCTCTGGTGCATCGGCGCTGCACTAGTAGCTTGCCGACAAATCTCGCCGTGGAGCTCTCAAGGTGGGAGGATGTGGTGGAGGTTCCGATTGTGGGACCCCCTCATAAGCGCCTTTGTTGCGCTTCGGCTATTTCCTGGGTGACTCCTTCTTCGCCCTTCCCTTGGTCGGCCGTGGTGGCGAGGGATGGAAGGGGGAAGAAGCTGTTGCCGAGGAGGTCGCAGAGGCTTCTTGAAGCTGCGCGCGCGCAAGATCTTCTTCGCAGCGGTTCTTTGGTGGCGTGGCTGCCGGGCCGCTGCCCGTTCTGGCCGAAGGGCGGCCTAGGGTTTCAACCTCCATCGGAGGCCCTTCTTCGAAGCTCATCGCCGTTGCTCGACGCCTCGCCGTCAGCAAGTGGTGCGTCCCCGCGGATTGCTTGGCGGCCGGCGGTGTTGCTTCTTCTCCGGTTAGTGGAGCGTCACGAGCAAGAGACTCACTCGATCTCGCCATTGGCTGGAGGTCGCCGGAGATCGGTGGCAGAGGCACTCGAGGACCCGATTGCTTTTTTATGTTTTTGTCCGAGGGTGTTGTTTGCAAGAGAGAGGCTCATTTCTGTTTTTTCTAGTTTTGCTATGGTTCTTTATGCTGAGGGCCTTTCTGTAATTTATACCTGCATTTTAATTGCAGCTTCTCGGGTACTCTGGATCTTTTACCGCTCCAAAAAAAAAAAAAAAACTGGCCGGCGAAAAGAGGTTTGCTGGGACGTGGCAAATTAATTAACAGTGTACAAGTTCCCTAATCGCACCACACTCGTGAAGAGAGAGGTCCAGGAGACAATCGATCGGTGTTAACCATCCCGGGTGAGCAGACGGGATGACTATCGGTCGGGGTGTGCCCTGCCGGCGGTATCGAAGCCGAGCACATACTCATAGTATTGCGCCCGTCCGGTTGGCCGGGGAACATGCGTGGTTGGGTTTGCGGGTCCAGCTCACAAAGGCGAGCAGTGGTAGGTTTGCGTGTCCCGGTGCGGCGTGATTGGTTGCCTCGTCCGCCCGTCCGTGGTGGTGCGTACTGTACGTGTGAGGAAGGAAACCTATGGGCGCGGGCGCTCTGCCTTTCGGGGGGGCACGCACCCTCCGGTCACAGGTCAAGAAGCCCCGCCTTCGTGCCGGCAAAAATAATACTCAGGAGAGAATGTGATTCGTCTCGGGCAGCACCGATGCTTGTGCTGTGCACGGGTGGGCGCTCCGGCGACGCGGGCCGAGGCACCGTCCCACGCCAGGGGAGCAGAGAACCCGCCGTGCCGGTCCCCGCGATGCGGCAGGCACACACCAAGCGCGATGCAGGGGCCGCACGTGGCACGCCGTCCTCGCCATCGTGATAGCAGCAGCAGAGGCAGGGTCGGGCCAGGCCAGCACCACGTGCAAGTGTGCCACCACCGCCGCCCACTTGGGCATCCGTCCAGCTCAGGATCGTATAATACCAGATCACGACTCGTGCTCCCTCCCATCCCATCCCATCCCTCGCGGATCCCGAGACAAGCTGACTCGGCCTCTCTCCCCCAGTGCAGTGCAGTGCAGTGCAGTGCAGGCCCCAGCTCTCACTCACTCTCCGCCGGATCCAACACACCAATCCGGCCATCTCAAACTTCCAGCCGTCAACCTCTCCATGCAAATACTATCGTATCCATACCAACCAAGATACTGTGACGAATTGGGGAAATTGGATACTGCGAATCATTCATAGGGCGGCCGATGGAACCCTTCGGCTGCAAAGCCAGCACACGCCACCAAATTATTCATCCCAGCACACAAAGGCAGGCAAACGAATGTAATACCAATGCAAGTTGAGGGGGGGGATTACTCCATACTACTACTGGGTAAACAATGTGCATGACAGCCAGCCAATCAATCACAACCACTAAAAAAACAAACACATCAACAGTACACTACACGGAGGGAGAGCCAGCCGTAAAGCGGCCTTGCTGGTACCGCATTCCCATCACTCCGTTGCGGCAAGCTGCTAGTTTAGACTAGATTATATAACTACAAGCCTTTCGTGTAGTGGTGGTGGTCTTGCTGGTACAAACAACCGTTCCGTTGCGGCCAACAGATTGTTAAATCTATACACAAGATCAGACCTGCTCACCCGAAAGAAAGAAAAGCATCTGCATGGCAACAGGCGCCGACACTTCAACAACTTGGATACTACCAGACATGCCCTGAGGGCAAGGGAGGAGATGGACGAACATATCACATCAAGTGCTACTACGGCGTGGCGCCGGAAGGAATTAGGTGTTGCCCCTTTGAGATGATGAAAGATCGGCCAGGGGCGGTCTCCTGGAGATTGTAAAGCGGCACCCTGGGATCACACCACCGGGGAATAAGATCTCCGGCAGATCACATCGTGAGCACCGCGCACTCGAGTGCCCAGGAAAAGTGCACCGGTGCTTCCAGGGAACAAAGGAGACAACTTGTAGGCTAAACTATCCTGAGACAGTTTGCTGGGGTTTCGCACATCAGGTGTGTCCTAGATGTGTGTAATTTGGCTGTGCAAACCTCACTGGAAAGAAAAGTTCTACTACTACTAAATTCTGGCTCTGCTGGGAACATGCGCCAGACTGAATCACTAGAAAGAGAGGTTCTAAGTTAAGCTAGATTGCCAGTAACATGCCACGGTCAAATTGGTGGTTGGCCCATCACATCCTTAAAACGGCAGCCGGCCAGTATGGTCTAAACCTAATCTCTCCAAAAATAACATCCCCTTGGACGAACCTACAGAAAGAATCTAGTTCAACCACCATGTAAATCCAGCAGCAAAGCTGAGGCTCCGTGCCCAACAGAAACATTTGCTAACCTAGCAAGAGTAAACCTTATCATCAAATTGTGATGCCAGACTTGTATAGCAATTCAAATGTAGTTCAAGACTGGCTTCAAGCAAAAGGAAACACAGATAAAGGACAAGCACTTGCGACCCAGATGCTCAAGTCAATGTATTAAAACCAGAAGAAAGGCATCAGCATCAATACCAACAGTACAGAAATAAGGGACAACAAGGAGTGTATCATATTTAACTCGAATGAAGTTTGTACAAGCAAGCTAATAAACAGATATCTCGAATTTCAACCTCAGTACCTTCCAAGAGTTTAAATATACATAGGGCTACACAAATGATGAGTTCTCGGTTCCGAATTTTTACTGACCTTTTTAGACACTATATATTTATTCAAAAATAAGACAAGCAATTGGAACTGTAATCCAACACTTCACGGTCTTCCACCCCCTCCCACTTACACCAACGTTGGCAATTGGGCTCTCGACAGAACCAATCAGAAACTCCCCCTTCTCAGTGTTAACGACACAAGAACCAGCATACCAGTTTGATCTTATTTTGAACTCCCTCTAATCACAGCCCCAGACGCATACTTCATGTGATCCCAGATGCACAGCAGCCCGAATACAGCATCCACTGTTTGCCATCGACTTGTGTAAGTTGTAATAAACAATAATGATAATGAACAGCAGGATTACCTCTAGGATAGGCAGCATACCAGGATTCACCATTCCTTCAGCTACGAACTGCGGTTCTGACTCATATCAGCCTGGCCGGCATCAGGTGATCCCACGGGCTGATACTGAGGTGGCAATGATGCAGGTGGTGCTCCTGCCTGGGAGTAGAAGACCTGTGCGCGGGGATCAGCAAAGTCATACCCATAGTTTCCTGCCATGGTCCCTGCAGGCTGCGGCGCGGCGGGATGGTGGTGGGACTGAATTACATGGTGGTAGCCCATTCCAGCATATGCAGGAGCTGTATTAGACCCTGGGACAGGGGCAGCAGGCGCAGCAGTTCGGTACAGACCAGGTTGCTGCTGCAATTCAGGCTTCATATATTGCTGAGGAATCGGCACAGTAGGCTTGGGTGCGCCATCAACAAGCGTCGGGGCAGGCATAGGGGCACCAGCACCAGGAGGCATGCTATACTGCTGAGGTGCATTTGGACGCTGCATAGGGATGTAGTACATGCCGGTATTTGGGTCAAACGCAGGAGCCGGTTGTTGCTGCGGCGCTGCCTGGGGGACAGGCTGGTGATAAAAAGATTGGACCGGAATGAACGTGCCCGTGGCTGGGTTGTGAATGAAGTGCTGATTCCCCGCCGTGACATACTGCTGCGGAGCCAGCTGATGTTGCTGCGGCGGAGGCTGCTGCTGCTGCTGCAATTGTTGTTGTGGTTGTTGCTGTAACTGCTGCTGCGGCTGCTGATGTAACTGCTGCTGCGGCTGCTGATGTAACTGCTGCTGCGGCTGCTGATGTAACTGCTGCTGCGGCTGCTGATGTAACTGCTGCTGTGGCTGCATCTGTGCATAGACATAGCCAGGCGGGGGCTGCGCCGCGGCTGCTGCTGCGACAGCAGCATCTGAAGCTGGTGCTGGATTGCGATAGCTGGCCGCATCAGTTCCTATGGGCATGTCCATCTTCATCTCATTTCGAGGCGACCTATCATTGTAGTACATGCCCCTGAAAAAAATTCATGAAACATATGGGCAGCATAAGTCTTTGATCTTCTATAATCAGCAAACCAAGCATAGTATATACTGTAAATAGTATGAATGAAGCAAGAAATGATACCTGTTGTTGGCGTCAGCAGTAGGTGGAACCTCCTGCTGCTTTGGGGGCGGTGGCATCCGAACACCGCCCCCATGATCGGACCTCTCGTCATCGGAGAACACTCGGCTGGGCACCTCCGGTGGAGGCATGCTGGCCACTGGCATGGCCATGGCAGGGATCGGTGGTTGCAGCGGTTGTTGCATGTATGCGGCAATAGGTGGTTGCATGCCCTGCTGCTCCGAGATCCCCATCTGGGCAAAGTGATCCTCTACAGATAACGGCGGCGCTACAGGCTGCTGGACCTCCTGGCGAACCCTTATCGGCGGCAGATTCGACAGCGATGGCGCCGAAGAAGTTGAGCCGAAGGAGGAGTTCTTATCCAGCATCGGCGAGTCGGGCACGGACTGCACGTCGTGCGGGTGGTGCCTACCGACGGGCGCCGCCGCCGCGGCCGCAAGCTTCTGCTGGTTGACCCGCTGGTCCTCGGCGGGACCAGAGCTAGGCACCCCGGTGCGGGAGTGCTGCGAGGAATCGTCCTCGAGACCGAGGAGGCAGTTGACTGACGCCGAGTCGGTGGAGATCCCGCGCGGGATGCCGTCGAAGGAGCCCGAGATGGCGTTGTTGAGGGCGTCGACGAACCAGGTCTCGGACTTGGAGGAGTCGTCAAGGAGGGAGCCGAGGGAGGAGGAGGACTCGGGCTTGGCCGGGAAGAGGAAGAGCCGGATCCGGGAGGTGCGGGAGGAGCCGCTGCCGCCGCCGGAGGAGGTGGCGGCGACGCGGTCGTACTCGTCGACGAGGTTGTCGAGGTCCTCGTCGGTGGAGACGGAGATGAGCGAGTCGAGGTCCTCGTTGGGGAGCTGGTACTTGAGCGTGAAGGGCTGGCCCGAGAGGAGCGAGCGGGAGAGGCGCGCGTGGACGTCGGCCAGCGAGGCGTTCCGGTCCACGGCCACGATCCGGGTCTCCCCGCCGAGGTAGCAGAGGGACTTGTCGGTCGGGCGCGGCACGATGCGGCCCCCGAAGCTGCACATGAGGCGGAGGCGCCCGCCGCCACCGGCCGCCGCCGCGGCGGCGGAGGACGGGAAGGGCTCGTCCCACGAATCCCCACCGCGGCTGCGAGGGGAGGAGTCCGTGGACTCCGGGTAGCCTGGGCCCGGGCCTCCGCCGCCTCCTAAGCCGCCGACGCCGCCGCCAGCCGGCGGCACCGAGTCCATGGGGAAAGGAAGGGGATCGCGGTCGCCGATTTCGCGTGGGTTTTTGGTGGGGATTTTAATGGAATTTTCGGCGTGGAAGGGGAATATATGAGGGGAAAGTGGGGAAAGGAAGGGAAGGAGGAGAGGCAGTGGGCCCCGCCGCCAGGAAATATCGCGAGTTTTTTTAGGAAGAAAATATCGCTGGTTATGGGGGATGGCTCTGTGATCTTGCTGGCTGCAATTACGGCCACGGCCCACGACGGCGGCGGGCTCCGCTTCCTCGTCTCTTCACTTTGGTGTCTTCTTCACTCTTCTTCTCCTCACGCCACGCCATGACGTGCCATGGTTAGCATCACGATCTAGTTGTTGATTGTTTTTTAGGATCGATCTAGTTGTTGATTGTTAGTATGAAGTTGTGTACTTATATTTGTTATTTTTGGCCTTTTGTTTTTTTAGTACTCGTGATTTGCTGATTGTTAGTACGGACCTTATTTATGGAGTACTTATTTGTTATTTTTTGGCCGTTTTTTCACTTGTGATTTTCTGTTCATGTTTCGAGACGCTAGGTTTTGTGAAGACTCGTTTCCTCATTCCACCTTTATGTCTTCTTCACCGTCTTTTCTCCTCACGCCACGCCATGACGTGCCACGATGTCATGGGGTCACTGTCATGATCAACTAGTTGTTGGCAATCATTTCGGGGGTTCCAAGTTATAATAAAGATTAGTTATGAATCTTGTTTTAGGTTTGAAATAATTTGGTTTCTCATATTTTGTGATCAGCAGGTTTCTATATACATACATACATACATACATACATACATACATACATACATATATATATATATGTGTGTGTGTGTGTGTGAAGTTCAGTTTATGAACCTTCATGTTTTAGGATCAGCAGGTTTCTAAGTATATATGAAGTTCGGTTATGAACCTTTTCCAGGTTTGTAATAACTTGGCCTTTTCATGTTACGAGATAGGGTATAACCACTAGGTTTTTAGAAGTGCATCAAACCGGCTACCCTCCTTTTCTTTGCAAGTGGTTGTAATTCCAGCCATGTGAGCCTAGCTCGTAATTTTAGCTTATAATAGTAAGAGATGTAATAAATGAAATAAACTCGTGCAATAACGGCTAATCGACTACCCGACATACCACATAGGGCTATTGTCGCGAGCATGGACATTTAAGATGGAATTCAAAGGCATCCACAAATGGAACTTTTAACTTTTCACCCTCTTGTTCCTGCCAGAAGGAAAAATATATTTCAACACTATGGTAAACGAAAATGTTCCAGCCGGTATTTAGGAACTTCTCATTTTGAAATACCAGCCTCGGGATAAACGGGCCTTTTCATTTGACTTGCCACCCTCCCATTCCCGCCAAAAGGAAAATGCATCACCTATCCAGTCAGTGAAAACCTTCTGACTGTTATTTACGAACTTCCCATTTCAGCATACCGACCTGGGGGCTTACCGATTGGGCCAATAATGGAGTGAGAATTTCCTGAGTTAATTATGGAATATTATGTAGTTATTCTAAGAAAAACCATCTGACACCTATACTGCAATGAGACATGTGACCACCATTTATGAGGTAGTCGATGCAAATCGTAGCCATTGAGAAGGGGTGGTGACTTTTTATCAATCCCGCTGCTCCTTCATGCAAGAGTATCTTTGTGTAAGTCTATATTACATTCATATTTGTAAACTAACAAAATATCTAACCTATCATGTAATTGACTTGGTGGTGCATCTACCGTGCGTCGTGGACCGAGTGCGTGTATAGTGAATGATTTGCATGTTGTTGGAGAAAATATGAAAACATGCTATGCAATTTGTTAACTCTTAGACACATTTCGAGAAATATCATCCGTTATGGGGGATGATTGTGTGTATCCTGTGAGTTCGGGGGTTGCAGTTACTGCCATGGGCCACGACGGTGGCGGCATTCACTCTGTTTATCCTCACGCCACACCATGGCGTGCCATGGTTACCATCATAATCTACTAGTTGATTTTCTTTTAGAGAATCTAGTTGTTGATTTCTATGTTTACATTCCGTACATTGAGTGTAATAAGCGTGTCCATTAGTGGATAATCGACCATCCGACGTACCACATGAGGCTATTGTTGCGTCTACTTTTTTGACTGTGTATTGTTGCGTCTACTTGTGCCAATGCGTACATTTATGAAACAATTAAAAGGTATCCGCAAATATAACTTTTAACTTTTCTCCCTCTGCCATAAAGAATATGTTTAACATCCATGGTCACTGAAAATCTTCCGATCAACACTTACTAACTTCCCATTTAGGAATACCAACCACACGAAAAAATATAGCTTTTGGTTGGAGCAAGAAATCATGCAATAATTGCTAACCGACTATGGGATAAATCACACGTGACTGATGTTGTGACTACTCGGCCAAATGCCTGCACTTAAGATGGAAATCGGAATGCATCCATGAATGGAACATTTGTTTTTTCACCCTCTCAGTCCCGCTAGATGAAAATGTTTCGCCTCCACGATCATACTTTGGCTAGTATTTAGGACTTTCCTATCTTTGAATACTGAACTAGGGTTAAATGGGCCTTTCCACTAGATCAACAAAAGGAGCTAGAATTTTTAGACTTCAGTAACTGACTGCTTGGGAACATTCTATGCTGATTCGAAGAAGAAAATCCATGTTACCATTGTGTTATAGCAAAACAAATGACACCATCACTAGTAGGAAAATGCTTATCCACACGGTCCTTATCAGTGGCGCACACGAAATGTGTGCCCCACAGATAGTTACCCGTGGCGCACATGCTAGATAGTGCGCCACTGACCTTCCCTTACCCGTGGCGCACGACCCAAACGGTGTGCCACCATAACGTGGGCCCAGCGCTGCCGGCCGACCCCGTCCATGGGCAGCACATCCGTGGCGCACGGAATGGACGTGCACCAAGCATAGTAGGTTTATCAGTGGCGCATGGACTTCCCGTGCGCCACGGGTGTTTGTGGGCCTAAGCATCTGAAAAGTGACAGGTCACCTGCGGCGCACTGACTACCCTACTATCCGTGGCGCACCAGGACGTGTGCCACTGACTACTCTACTATTAGTGGCGTATTATCAGTGGCGCACCCACTGACTTCGATTTTGGTGCACCACTGATAGCCCATTTCCCACTAGTGCATATTTCAGTGGAAGGCGAAGATGGTGAGATCCAGGGGTGTCTTTTTTTAATCAATCTTGATGCTCCTTAGTGCAAGAGTATCTTGGTGTAAGTCTATATAGTACTCCATCTTTGTAAACTAACAAAATACCCATCATAGAACTAAGCGAGAAGACCGGTGAGGACTTGGTGGTGGATCTATCATGTGTCACGTAGATTAACCTACTATGCTTGTTATAAACACAACAAGCAAATAGCAAAGACCAAAAACAAGCACACGCAAGGGACACATGTTTTTAACGTAGAAAACCTCTCCAACAAAGAGAACAAACAAAAAACCACGGGTGTCAACTAACAAAACTTCACTATATGGGGAATATTTAAACAATGCTGGTATTATTAGATGCAACTTATCCAACTAGCGGCTTACAAGAGGTATATATAACAATGGAAATCTATGTCATCAACAATCTATACCACGGGGGAAGGGGCTACACCCCTTGCTGCCCCCAGGTGTCCCCATTGTCAGACCAAGACAATCGGAGATGGCCTCGGTCCGCTTGTGTTAAGTTGAATTTAGATCATAATATAACAAACTCCACCTTGAGACAAGATTCCTTCTTGCAACATCAACAACAATCATCTCCCTGAACAACAAAGAAAACACTTTCGTCGCCAATAGTGACTTTGGCTAATATGTTAAACCACAGAGGACATGAACATGTTTAGTCATAATATCAGCATGAAACGGTACAACCCGCAAGGATTGCACCTCTATGTATCACGCCAATCCCTGGATCGGTTCATTGGCATACATAGTATCGATAGACATCAAAGATTTAATAGTGCATCGTTATTACAACGGTATGATCCAGAATATTGCATTTATTACAAAGTTTGCAAAGCATAATGCTCGCACAAAATCAAGTAGCAAATAGATAGCATAAATAAAGTAGCTCTAGTATCCATTAGACGCCACAGGCGAACAAAATGTTGAGTGGAGGGTCGCAACCAACACTACTACTCAGAGTAACCGGAAGAGTAACCTGCAACATGAAACGTAACAGCCCCGAAGGGTCAGCACTTGGAATGCACTGGCAAGTGGAACAATGGGAGAAACAACAAGGCTAATAACTATATGCATATCTGGCTTGTGGGGTTCAGGCTTAGTTGCAGCAGCAAAATATTTTATCCTAACATTTGTAAATCATTTGTAAAAACATTTAATCTTCAACAAACAACCCAAATAAGTTTCAACCCCAAGTTTTAGCAATTACAAGTTAGAATGATTGAGAACATGTCATGGCACCCACAATTCAGCAACTCAATCGTCCAATACCGGGAACACGGCTAAGCACTTAGTTTTACACCCTACATGGGGTTGCACACTTTACCCATATGACTTGGTCGACCCGCTCGTACCACGGCACGCATATTGAGTCATGATAGGGAGAAGTCCAAGCAAAGACAATTCGGGAAGTAGCTCCCCAAGCCCATCCACGCACCGTACCAACCTATCACATTCACTATCTCTCTGGATACGAAGAGCTCGGGTCGCCACAACCTACTAAGTCCATCCAGCCACCCATAACTCACTGGCATATGGTTGCACATGGAGGCTACCAAATGAAGACACTAATCATTTCTCAGAAACCTGGGTGGCCATCCACAAGTGAGCTACTCGGGTAAACCATACACATGGGCCCGGCATTCACGAACCAAGCAATTACCAATCCACCCAGAGAGTTCATTAATTAAGTTGTTTTCAAACTTTCCAAACACGTTATTTCAAAACAATCTTTGCCATGGTGTATCCCACCCTCGTCTACATAAGCACAACTAAGCACAACTACTTACGATGGCTCACCTAACGAGAAAGGCTACGACATAATAGGATATAGCATAGCAATAGATAAACTTGTAAAAACAAAACAAGCTACAATGCATATAGAAAGTAAATAGGACATTTATGAAGCTCCACTTGGCTTGGTAGTTGCCGGAGTCAAAAGCACAGTCCGGACAGTCACACGGATTACAATCCTCACAATCTACACGAAAGCAATTCAAACAATAAACAAACCACACATAGAGATCAACAGATGCAACACAATGCATGCATGGTACTTTAACAAAGCTTCAGTAGCTTTCTCAAGTTCTCTGATCAATTCTACTACTAGATGATGCATGAGAAAACATTTAATGCAAAGAAAACAATTTATGCATAAAAGAGGTCTAGTTAATAGGTCTTTAGCTAAAACATTGCACCAAGGATGTAAATAGTGCAGTACAGGTTTGACAAAAACACTACTGGATGGGTAACTCCAATTAGAGCCTAGACCAAAAGGAATTACGCCAAAATGGTCTGCAGAACTTTTTCTGAGATTTAAATACTACTTTAAGCCTTTCTATAATCTAAGGAAAATACATTCAGTAAACTTGGGATTTTATTGCAGAATAAAATTCTACACGATTTTGTGAATCCAACGATATCTTATTTGCAATTTTTGGCCAAGTAGATCTCTTCCTATGAATTTTTGAAGTTATATAAATTTTCTGCCCCTTTTTATAAAATCTGAAAAAAACCGGGGGAATATTCCGGGGAATATTCCCGCTGACGAGCGGGACCCAGCGGTCGGCGGTTGACCGGACCTCTGACCGGTCAGCGGTTGACCGGCCAGTCAACGACCGATCTGAGCCGTTGGCTCGGGATCCGGCGGTCGGCGGTGCTCACCTGACCGGCGGCGGCGGTGGTTGGCGGCGACCGGGGGGGGGAGGGGGGATGTGCTCCGGCGGGGGTGGCGGGTCGGCGAGGGGCGGCGGGGGTGCGGTCGGGGGCGGTGGCGGGGTCGGCGCGACCGGCGGCGAGCTCCGGCGAGCAATCGCCGGAGCTTGGCGGCGGCTTAGGTAGTGTTTTGGGGGGGGGGGGGGGTTCGACGAGGAAAACGTGGGCTAAAAGGGGTAGCGGAGAGGGGTCGTGGGGTGGTGTGTATCCCGTGGAAATCGGGATTCCGGCGGCGGCGGTTGGAGTCCTGGTCGAACCCGGCCGGCGGCGGGCGGCGCGCGGATAGGTGGGGCCCACCTGTCGGCGGCACTATGCGGGCGGCGGCGGATGGTTATGCGCCGCGCGGGCGGCGGTGGGAGTTGGGCCCGGGCGGGCCTTCTCGGCTGGGCTCGGCTACCGCGGCCGAACTTTTTTGTTTTTTGTTTTTTTGACTGTCAGCTAACTGAACTGACTGTTTTTTTTCTGAATTTCCTAAATCTGAAAATTCAGTAAAGACTAAAATAGGCCTAACTTTTGATCCGCAGCTCCGAATTGAGTGAAACAAATTCCTACGGGTTCGTAGGAACAAGCTCTACGCAACCATGCATCTGGAATGACCAAAAAGATTCTATCTTGCAGATGCAAGGCAAAAGTCCTAGTAGGCTTGAAAAAGATATGAGCTAGCTAAAGGGAGGTGTTTTGGCAAAACCCTTAAAACTGAAACTTTTTGCAAAGATGCTCATGATGCAATGACATGTATGTATGTAATGCCAAATCTAAAATTTGGGATGTGACAAGACTAACCCCCTTAAGATGAATCTCATCCCTGACATTCGACATGGCTAGCAAATAGGTGCGGGTGGTCCCTCGGAGGTCATCCTCTCGCTCCCAGGTGGCTTCCTCTTCGGTGTGATGGCTCCATTGCACCTTGCAAAACCTGATCGTCTTGCTGCGTGTAAACCTCTCCGCTGTTTCCAAGATCTTGACCGGTTTCTCCTCATAGGTCAGGTCACTCTCTAGCTGAACCTCATCTAATGGCACGGTATCTCTCGACGGTGTATCTACCATCTCCGGGTGATATTTCTTCAGCTGAGACACATGGAACACGTCGTGAACAGCGGATAGAACCTCTGGCATCTCCAGCTGGTACGCAACCTCTCCTTTGCGTGCCAGGATCTTGTAGGGCCCTATAAACCGAGGTGCCAGCTTGCCTTTAATCCCAAATCGCTTAATTCCACGTAGTGGCGATACTCTGAGATATGCTCGATCTCCAATCTCATATGCCACTTCCTTGCGCTTAGAATCAGCATAACTCTTCTGTCTCGATTGTGCTACCTTCAGCCTGTCCCGAACCAAACTAACCTTCTCTTCAGCATCCTTGATCAAATCTGGTCCAAACAGTTGACGTTCACCTACACCATCCCATAACAATGGTGTTCTGCACCTCTTACCATATAGTACATCAAATGGCGACGTCTTGATGCTGGATTGGTAGCTGTTGTTGTAGGAGAACTCGGCATAAGGCAAATTTTCATCCCAACTAGCGCCATGAGCCAAGGCACAGGCTCTCAACATGTCCTCCAAAATCTGATTCACCCTCTCGGTTTGACCATCCGTCTGGGGGTGGAAAGCTGTGCTAAACTCCAACCTCATTCCCAACGACTCATGGAGCTGGCGCCAAAAGTGAGAAGTAAATTGGGTGCCTCTATCTGACACAATGCTCTGAGGGACTCCATGCAGGCACACAATTCTGTTCATGTAAATCTTGGCTAACTTAGCACTGGTATAAGTGGTCTTCACGGGTATAAAGTGAGCTACCTTGGTCAAATGATCCACCACTACCCAAATGGAATCATATCCTGACTTGGTCCTGGGTAATCCTATGATGAAGTCCATTCCAACTCTATCCCACTTCCATTCAGGTACCGGTAACGGCTGTAGTAGCCCTGCTGGCTTCTGGTGCTCGGCCTTCACTCTACTACAGACATCACATAGAGCAATATATTCTGCAATCTCCCGCTTCATGTTAACCCACCAAAACCTTTCCTTCAAATCCATGTACATCTTCGTGTTAC
Source organism: Avena eriantha (assembly GCA_910589775.1). NCBI lineage: Eukaryota > Viridiplantae > Streptophyta > Magnoliopsida > Poales > Poaceae > Avena > Avena eriantha. The sequence continues at coordinate 124,565,106 of OU342742.1, forward strand.
CTGGATGTATAGAGTATGGCGAATTATGAGCTTCCTGGAATATCATCTTCCTAATCTCCGGATTGTTGGGCACACACAAGCGGTCCTTGTACCATAGCGTCCCTTGATCATCCTCGCGAAATCCTTTAGCCTTGCCTTTGGGTATGTTTTCTCTTATCTCCTCCAGGTCACTATCCTTCTTTTGAGCTTCTCTAATCTCATCCAGGAGCGTTGGCTTAACTTCCATTGTTGCCAAGTATCCCTCGGATACTACTTCCAACCTGAGATCCTTGAGTTGTTCACACAAATCCTTGGGTAACTCCCCCGCTGTCAGGCCATTTGCATAAACCTTGCGACTCAGCGCATCCGCTACAACATTGGCCTTCCCTGGGTGATATTGCAAACTCATGTCGTAGTCCTTTATGAGCTCCAGCCATCTCCTCTGCCTCATATTCAACTCCTTCTTAGTGAATATGTATTTCAGACTCTTATGATCCGTAAACACATCACAATGCTTACCCATCAAGTAGTGCCTCCATACCTTGAGTGCATGCACAACTGACGCTAGTTCCAAGTCATGCGTGGGGTAATTCCTCTCGTGATGTTTGAGTTGGCGCGAGGCATAGGATACTACTCTTCCATCCTGCATCAATACACTACCCAGTCCTTGACGAGAGGCATCACAATACACTTGGAAATCCTTCTGAATATCTGGCAAACATAGGATAGGTGCGGTCACTAGGCGTTGCTTCAGTTCCTGGAAGCTAGTTTCGCACTCCTTGGTCCATTCGAACTTCTTCTCCTTCTTCAGTAGTTCAGTCATTGGCTTCCCAATCTTGGAGAAGTTCTCTATAAACCTCCTGTAATATCCAGCAAGTCCCAAGAAGCTCCTAATATCACCCACATTCTTGGGTGACTCCCATTCTGTAACTGACACCACCTTGCTTGGATCAACTGCGACTCCTTCGCCTGACACCACGTGCCCAAGAAATCCAACAGTGTTTAGCCAGAATTCACACTTGCTAAACTTGGCATATAATTTATGCTCCCTCAGCCTTTCCATAATTAGTCGCAGGTGTTTCTCATGCTCAGCATCATCCTTGGAGTATACCAATATGTCATCAAGGAACACCACCACGAACTTATCCAAGTACTCCATGAATACCTTGTTCATCATGGTCATAAATATGCCAGGGCATTTGTTAATCCAAAAGACATAACTGTATACTCATATAACCCATACCTAGTGGTGAAGGCGGTCTTGGGTACGTCTTCCTCACGGATCTTCAATTGAAAATACCCCGACCTTAAGTCAATCTTGGAAAACACCTTTGCTCCTTCCAATTGATCAAACAAGTCATTTATATTGGGCAACGGGTATTTATTCTTGATAGTTACTTCATTAAGTGAGCGGTAGTCAACCACCAATCTCTTACTACTGTCCTTCTTCTCCACGAATAGAACAGGCGTGCCCCAGGATGATGAACTGGGATGAATAAATCCCTTGTCCAATTGCTCCCTAAGCTGCTTCTTTAACTCCTTCAGTTCCTCCACATCCATCTTATATGGCCTTTTGGCTATCGGTCCTGTTCCCGGCATCAAGTCAATAAGAAACTCCACGTCCCTGTCAGGTGGCATCCCTGGCAGCTCATCTGGAAACACATCGGGGTACTCCTTTACTACGGCCACATCCTCTAGGCTAACCCCCTTAAGGGAATTCAACTTGGCCACTCCAGTACTGAAAGGCGACTTATATCTGATCCTTACTCCCTTTGGTGTGGTGAGTGAAATTGCTTGTTGGGCGCAATCTATCTGACCCTGATGCTCCGACATCCAATCCATGCCCAATATGACATCTAGACCCTGGGATTCTAGTATAACCGGGTGTGCTGGGAATGCATAGGCACCAATTTATAGTGTCAATCCTCGACATGCTGCACTAGCTATCATCTCTCCCCCAGGACAACTTACTCTAATAGATCCTCTAAGAGCCTCGGTAGGTAACTTATACTTATCCACAAATGCCCTTGATATGAATGTATGCGATGCACCAGTATCGAAAAGAACAAATGCGATGTGGGTATTGATTGGGAACTTACCAACCACTAGCTCCGGTTCATTCCGAATCTCCTCGACATTCACATGGTTGACCGTCGCCTTATGGTTTGCATTGGGCTTGCTTCCTGCTTCAATCCTCTTCTCTGGGAAATTATCAGCATAGTGCCCCATCTTCTTGCACTTGAAGCATTCCACTTCACTAAGATCCCTCCTGCCAGAGCAGTTGTGTCCATTGTTCCTTCGAGATTTGCTGTTGTAGCTCTTGTGGCCATTGTGGTGGTGGCCATTATGGTGGTGACCATTTCCTCCACGGTGGCGGTTGTCACTCCTGTGACCCTCGTGGCGATGTCCACTACTACCACGGTGGTTACGGTCATCTCCCCCATGCTTAGAGTATCTAGAGTGTCCATCATAAGAGGTGCGAGCACGGTGGTGTGATCCCGAGGAGTGATGGCTGCTCTTCCTCTTACGCCTTTCCACCTGCTGCTGTTTCCCTTCCAGAATTCTAGCCTTGTCCATCAGCTCCTGAAATGTCGGACAGTAAACCACGGATAGTTGAAGTGAGAGTTCATCACTGAGACCATCCAGGAACCTCTCCCTCCTCTTAGCATCAGCGTCCACATCCTCAGGGGCATAGCGGGAGAGATTGTTGAATTCCTCTATGTAATCCGCCACAGTGCGGTTGGTCTGGTGCAGGTTGCGGAACTCCTTCCTCTTCAGGCTCATGGTCCCGGCAGATACGTGGTTTGTCCTGAATCCTTCCTCAAACATAGCCCAGGTAACTGTCTCCAGCGGGTGAGTAATCTGGAAGCATCCCACCATGAGGCGGCTGATCCCTCCAACAAGTGAGCAGCAAACCTCACCTTCTCAGCATCAGTGCATCCAGCGGTCACCAGGTCCTTGTTCACAGAACGAAGCCAGTCGAGAGCAATCATGGGCTCAGGTGCAGAGGAGAACTTAGCTGGCCTCAGTCTCAAAAACCTAGTGAGAGCATCCCCCTGCGGCGGATTGTTCCCGTTGTTGTTGTTGTTGTTGTTATTGTTGTTGTTCTGAGTTGCCAGGAATTGCGTCATCACTTGGGTCAGCTGTGCTTGAGCAGCCATGAGCTGAGCCATCTCATCTGGTCGGCGGCGTGACATCTGCGGTTCAGCATAGGTAAGATTAGAGAGAAACAACTACAGATATGCGATAGCCCTCTATCCATGCAACAAGCTCAAGCCACAACAATCATAAGCAATCACCACATGATCAAACACACGCACAACTGTTGTTCCAGGTTTTCACTAACAGTGTATAGGTACAAAATAGTTTAGAAGTGCTGACAACAGCGTTTGGCAAAGCAAAACAGCAAAATAAGCAAAACCAGAAAATTTGGCAGAACAGTTCTGTCCTGTTCACGAATTTTTCTGGGCACCTTAAACTCATCAGGAATTTTAGCCAATTGTTTTGCAGATGAAACAGGTAATTACGCTCCATATCCTAAAATATGAGCGCAATTGGAGTTACCAGTAAGGAATTAAAAATCGCGCGGTAAAACTGGTCAGGCAGAAAACTGCAGCAGTAAAGGCACGAAATTACCCAAACTTGTTCAAAAATCATTTTATAAATCTCACGAAAATTCTTGGAACTTCAAGGTACCTAACCGAGCAATCTAATCACAATAAGCTAATAGTGCAGGAGTTTACATTGATCGATGTCTAAGTCTAACGAATATCCCTAACGAAGACTAGTTTTGGAGGACCATCTCTAGCTATTTGATGAATAGGTTGTAGTAGGTTCTGGCGTCCATGCGCCGACGCTTCGCTCCTGGTGCATGCCACGGTGGTGGTTACACCTCTCCCGAGTCCTCTTCACTTGAGTCCTCGAATTCCACCTCTTCGGGGTCCTCCTCATCACCTCCTTCAGCAAAAGCGCCCGCTGCATCTCCTCCATCATCGTCATCGCTTCCTCCACCATCACTGCCTCCTCCATCATCATTGTTACCTCCTCCACCATTGTCCGCATCGTCATCATCACTATCATCATCGTCATATTCATCGTTCCCATCCTCACCGTTACCATTGTTTGGTGGAGGATTCTGCTGTGCTTGAAGGGCAGCAATCTGGGCAGCCATGTCCACAATGGTTTGATCACGTTCAGCCACAACTTGATTCCTCTACTCAATGGTTTGGTTCAGCGCTGTGATTGTGGCATCCCTTCCAATGAGGGCTTGCTCCATTGTATTCACAGTAGTGTGCAAGGTTTCCATCTCATACCCTTGCAGGTGCACAGTGCCTTGAAAGTAGTCCAGCTCCTCTCTTTGCTGCATCAACTTCTCTTCCCTCTCCCAAACTTTGATCTCCAAGTCTTCTAATTGCTTCACTTGGAGTGGCATGTTGTTCCGATCAATTGTGGTAATCATCACAAGCCCTTGTTCATTCCGACCTCCAAATGCAAGGAAGGGTGAACCTGCTGGTAGTCGGTGTCGCTGGAGATAGCACAGGCGTGACAGGGTCTCGTGCATGGCCGACTCCACTCCTTGCTCCCAGGTAAGATACTTCTTGGTGAGGTTCAGGTTCTCAATACCAGGCACGGTGGGGTCTGCAAGAACAATCGCGGTGATCTCCCACACGCGATCTCCAGGGACATAGGTGTTCATCCTTCTCCCTTTGAACATCGGCATTAGCATGCCCAGTGTCTTGCAAAGCTCTGCCAGCTGTCTTGCGAAGGGCCTTGGTGATTGAAGCTCAACGTACTCAACTCTGGTAGCATCTCCCATCTATCAATTGTAAAGAGGAAAGAGTGAGAATAGCAAAAGAAAAGAACTTACTAGAGTGAATGGCATAAGAATAAAGACAGAATTTGAAATAGGCTTAAGTAAAAATAAGGCTTTCCTATTCCAATCCTAGGTCACGATCTTACAGTAAACACACTGCTCTTGTACCATCTGAAATGGTACAACCCGCAAGGATTGCACCTCTATGTATCACGCCAATCCCTGGATTGGTTTATTGGCATACATAGTATCGATAGACATCAAAGATTTAACAGTGCATCGTTATTACAACGGTATGATCCAGAATATTGCATTTATTACAAAGTTTGCAAAGCATAACGCTCGCACAAAAGCAAGTAGCAAATAGATAGCATAAATAAAGTAGCTCTAGTCTCCATTAGACGCCACAGGCGAACAAAATGTTGAGTGGAGGGTCGCAACCAACACTACTACTCAGAGTAACCGGAAGAGTAACCTGCAACATGAAACGTAACAGCCCCGAAGGGTCAGCACTTGGAATGCACTGGCAAGTGGAAAAATGGGAGAAACAACAAGGCTAATAACTATATGCATATCTGGCATGTGGGGTTCAGGCTTAGTTGCAGCAGCAAAATATTTTATCCTAACATTTGTAAATCATTTGTAAAAACATTTAATCTTCAAAAAACAACCCAAATAAGTTTCAACTACAAGTTTTAGCAATTACAAGTTAGAATGATTGAGAACATGTCATGGCACCCACAATTCAGCAACTCAATCTTCCATTACCGGGGACATGGCTAAGCACTTAGTTTTACACCCTGCATGGGGTTGCACACTTTACCCATATGACTTGGTCGACCCGCTCGTACCACGACACGCATATTGAGTCATGATAGGGAGAAGTCCAAGCAAAGACAATTCGGGAAGTAGCTCCCCAAGCCCATCCACGCACCGTACCAACCTATCACATTCACTACATCTCTGGATACGAAGAGCTCGGGTCGTCACAACCTACTAAGTCCATCCAACCACCCATAACTCACTGGCATATGGTTGCACACGGAAGCTACCAAATCAAGACACTAATCATTTCTTAGAAACCTGGGTGGCCATCCACAAGTGAGCTACTCGGGTAAACCATACACATGGGCCCGGCATTCACGAACCAAGCAATTAACAATCCACCCAGAGAGTTCATTAATTAAGTTGTTTTCAAACTTTCCAAACACGTTATTTCAAAACAATCTTTGCCATGGTGTATCCCACCCTCATCTACATAAGCACAACTAAGCAGAACTACTTACGACGGCCCACCTAACGAGAAAGGCTACGGCATAATAGGATATAGCATAGCAATAGATAAACTTGTAAAAACAAAACAAGCTACAATGCATATAGAAAGTAAATAGGACATTTATGAAGCTCCACTTGCCTTGGTAGTTGCCGGAGTCAAAAGCACAGTCCGGACAGTCACACGGATTACAATCCTCACAATCTACACGAAAGCAATTCAAAAAATAAACAAACCACACATAGAGATCAACAGATGCAACACAATGCATGCATGGTACTTTAACAAAGCTTCAGTAGCTTGCTCAAGTTCTCTGATCAATTCTACTACTGGATGATGCATGAGAAAACATTTAATGCAAAGAAAACAATTTATGCATAAAAGAGGTCTAGTTAATAGGTCTTTAGCTAAAACATTGCACCAAGGATGTAAACAGTGCAGTACAGGTTTGACAAAAACACTACTGGATGGGTAACTCCAATTAGAGCCTAGACTAAAAGGAATTACGCCAAAAAGGTCTGCAGAACTTTTTCTGAGATTTAAATACTACTTTAAGCCTTTCTATAATCTCAGGAAAATACATTCAGTAAACCTGGGATTTTATTGCAGAACAAAATTCTACACGATTTTATGAATCCAACGATACCTTATTTGCAATTTTTGGCCAAGTAGATCTCTTCCTATGAATTTTTGAAGTTATATAAATTTTCTGCCCCTTTTTATAAAATCTGAAAAAAACCGGGGGAATATTCCGGGGAATATTCCTGCTGACGAGCGGGACCCAGCGGTCGGCGGTTTACCAGACCTCTGACCGGTCAGCGGTTGACCAGCCAGTCAACGGCCGATCTGAGCCGTCGGCTCGGGATCCGGCGGTCGGGAGGGGGTCGGCGGTGCTCACCTGACCGGCGGCGGCGGTGGTCGGCGGCGACGGGGGGGGGGGGGGGGGGGGGGGGTGGCGCTCCGGCGGGGGTGGCGGGTCGGCGAGGGGCGGCGGGGGTGCGGTCGAGGGCGGCGGTCGCGGTGGCGGGGTCGGCAGGGCCGGCGGCGAGCAGATCTGGCGGCGGCGGATTCTGACGAGCAATCGCCGGAGCTTGGCGGCGGCTTAGGTAGTGTTTTTGGGGGGGGTTTCGACGAGGAAGACGTGGGCTAAAAGGGTGTAGCGGAGAGGGGTCGTGGGGCGGTGTGTATCGCGCGGAAATCGGGATTCCGGCGGCGGCGGTTGGAGTCCTGGTCGCACCCGGCCGGCGGCGGGCGGCGCGCTGACAGGTGGGGCACCTGTCGGCGGCACTGTGCGGGCGGCGCCGGATGGTTATGCGCCGCGCGGGCGGCGGCAGCGGCGGCGGGAGTTGGGCCCGGGCGGGCCTTCTCGGCTGGGCCGGCTCGGCTGCCGCGACCGAACTTTTTTTTTGACTGTCAGCTAACTGAACTGTTTTTTTCCGAATTTCCTAAATCTGAAAATTCAGTAAAAACTAAAATAGGCCTAACTTTTGATCCGCAACTCCGAATTGAGTGAAACAAATTTCTACGGGTTCGTAGGAACGAGCTCTACGCAACCATTTATCTGGAATGACCAAAATAGTCTCTCTTGCATATGCAAGGAAAAAGTCCTAGTAGGCTTGAAACAGAGATGAGCTAGCTAAAGGGAGGTGTTTTGGCAAAACCCTTAAAACTGAAACTTTTTGCAAAGATGCTCATGATGCAATGACATGTATGTATGCAATGCCAAATCTAAAATTTGGGATGTGACGCGGCATGGTTAGCATGAGTGTTGATCTTGCATACCTTTAGTTTAGCTTGAGCAACAATGTCTCAAATAAAATGGTACTTGACATCAATGCGCTTAGTTCTCTTATGGAATATCTGATCCTTTGTAAGGTATATGGCACTTTGCCTATCACAAAACAAAGAAATGCAAGAATCATCTTCATAAATCCCAACAAAATAACCATTCAACCAAACATATTTTTTGCAAACATTGGCAATAGCCATGTATTTGACTTTGGTGGTAGATTGGGCAATAACAGCCTGCAACGTTGCCTTCCAACTAATAGCACAACCACGAACATTAAACACTTAACCTATGATGGGTATTCTCTTATTCAAATCAACAACAAAATCAAAATCCACATAGCCAACGAGTCCCTCACCGATCCTCACAAAATTCAAACAAGTATTGGAAGTGCCATGAAGGTACCTAAAAACCCACTAAACAATCTTCCAATGCTTTTTACCAGGATTACCCATGTAGCTATTGATCAAACTCAATGCGTAAGATAAATCATGACAAGGACAAACCATGGCATACATCAAGGAAACAACAACACTAGAATATGACACCTTTGACATGTACATAAACTGTTTATTAGTAGTAGGACACTGAGAAACTTACAACTTAAAATGAGGAGCAATAGGATTACTAACTGACTTTGCACCGTGCATATTAATATAATGAAGAATCTTTTTAATATAACTTTGCTGACTAAGAAATAATAAGCCAGATTTTCTATCTTATATATTTTTATCAGCACCAAGATCCTTCATCTCAAACTCACTAACTATATGTGCCTTCAAAGTAGTGATTTATTTCTTACTCTCGGCTGCAATCAACATATCATCAACATATAACAACAAGTATATAGGTAGTCCATCAACAAATTTAATGTAGACAGGTCTGACATCTTAAAACCATGTGAGATCATAAATGAATCAAACCTTTTATACCACCATCTTGTAGATTGCCTCAAATCATAAAGAGATCTCTTCAATTTGCACACAAAATCGTCTTTACCAGGAACTATGAACCCTTCAGATTGGTCCATGTATATTTTCTCATCAAATTTTCCATGGAGAAAAGAAGTCTTTACATCTAAATGCTCAAGATCAAGATCACACATAGCCACAATACTAAAGAATGTACGAATGGAACTATGTTGTACAACAAGAGAGAACACACCATTATAATTGATAACTGGTATCTGATTGTAGCCCTCCACTTGGTCCAAGCCTATCGGCAACGGGTCTTGCCCCGCTCGTCAGAAGTTAGTCTTCTTATTAAATTTGGATCATAATATAACAATGTTAGGGTCCTAAGGTTAGAGCCCACATAAAGTTTGTCTCTGTGATACCCTTGTCCCACGAGTCAGTTGCACATGTGTATCAGAAGAAGATATTAGAAGTAAATGCTTTTATATCATACATAGTGCATTATCATACCAAACGTAGAAGCACATAAAAGATCGTAAAGAAATAAGAACCTTTATTCCCTTCCTTTCCAAGTTCATGGAGTTACTTAATCGGAGGCAAGAGTTATTTAATCTGTTTCATGCCAGCTTCAAGCAACAAATCTGCTATACTATTTAGTGCATCAAATCCGTAGGAATATAATCGTCCAACTTTATATTTTTATTTAGGACTTGGCTAGTTCTCTATCAACCTAGAATTAACTTAATTCTCGATCACCCAGTTTCATGTGTAATTAATATGAAACTTAAAAAAATGACGTATAGTTGCACACCCATGGCAATTCTCATGCGCACAAATCACAATGCATATCTAGTGTTCTAGAGTCGATATAAAACTAACTTAATTCTTATTCTTGGTCGATCTAGAACTAGCAGAAGGGTTTTATTTAAGCAAGGGTCTAGGGGAAACCTGCCCACATATTTGCATGGAAATTATGCAAGAGCAGGATCAAAGAGAACCCAGTCGTGGTTTAAAAAAAGGGGAAACCGACTGTGGCATTTCTTACCACCTCTTTGTGATCACGCCATCCACGACCGAGGCGAATGGAACTAGGGCAGCATATCGGGGTGGGAACTGCTAGTGGGTAATTTGAATTATTCGACATTCGTATTCAGGAAATTGAAAATGGTCATGGTAATATCCGTATCCAGACAAACCTGGAAATGGATGTAGTAAATATCCGGATTCGTTTTACAATTATAGAAACGGATGTGGTATTGAATTTTGAAACACATGTGGATATGGAAATGGTAATATCCCTATCTGAATAAAATTATGTTAACCTATTCTAATAATTGTGGTCTATTATACCAATTATGCAACATAAAAACATAAAAAGTTGGCAAAGCTATTTTTTTATTAAACTCAAAACTATTATGTATTGTATCACTATGTTTATCTCTCCATAGTTATACAATTGACTCATTATTAGACATGTGGCTATTATTTGGTTACTCATATCCGTTCCGAATTGAGAAAACACCCGATCCGCATCCGTATTTGTGCTCCGCATTCGTATTCGACAACGTCTATATTCGTATCCGTATTCATTTTGAAAATATGAAAACGGATATGGGAAGGGCACTACGCGATCCGTTTCCACCCCCTAGCAGCAGATCATGACTACATGGACCGTGGCCGTGCAGATAACCTAAAACCTGAAAACTGACAAACGGCTAGCTGAACTAACTTATAACCCAGAAACTGAATCTGAACACTAGATTAACTAACATTCTATGACAGTCCCGCGAATCCGTTTCACCTCTGTCTACTTATATTAGAAGAACAAAAAAAGGGATGTAAACGCTTTCATACCAAACGTAGCAGCAGAAAATAAGAAGCATTGAGAGCCTTTCTTCCTTTCCTTTTTCAAGTTCATGGAGTTCCCTAATCTGCATTCATTCTCAGTCAAGAGTTACTTGAAATGTTATGTGCCAGCTTGAAACAACAAATCTACCATACTACTCGTGATGGAATCGTCCAACTTGCGCTTCTTTTTAATTTTTCGAGGGATCCAACTTGAGCTTCTTGTTTAAGCAAAGGGGCCGGCCGGTGGAGACCTGCCCACAGAATGTGGCGAAAAAAAAAGACAAGGGCAAGATCCAAAGCCTGTGATTGGCGCGGGGACAAGCGGATGCGTTAGGCGTCTCAGGAATTGGACCAACTGCTATCTGCCACGCAGGCTCAAATCAACTCGACCAGACCGCTGAAAACACAGGTCAGTAGAGTACTACGAGCAAGGACAATAGTATAGGTGCTGGCTATAAGCCAAGTGCCATGTCACCTATAGCTAACTTTGAGCTAGCATGTATAATAATAAACTACAAAAATATACTACTTTAGCACTACATGACCCACCCTTCACTCTCTCAAAATGCCTAGGAGCACGTGCTAGAGCTAGCTCTTGCATGAGAGCCCACTCTTCTTCTCTCTCCCCTTCTCTCTCTTCCAACTAGACAAGGAAATAGTATTCTAATCCTTATAACCAGCTGACAAGACTTATTGTACTTGCTCTACTAGTTCTAGGGCCTGATTCTAGTTGCCTCTCATAGCCGTCAGTAAATTTCTCAAAACTTTTTATATTCATTATGACAGACGAAGTACTCTAGACCACTGGTATGAAAAGCGAATTTCAAGTTTTTTGACTATTGAGTGCATATGCTTACTTTTATTTGATATGTATTTTGAATGCAATGTTAGAAATTCCAAAGAAATTACCCGCATGAGCATATCAATATTCTGGGTGAGCACAAAGTCGTTTCACTACAGCGGGACATTTCTTTGTGTTGGTTACTTGACATAGAAAATATATCGGCTTTTGCGATGAGCACGTAGAATGTGGAGATGCATACAGACAGGAAATCAGTATTTTTATAAAAAATATTACTTTCTGGAATCAAAAGTGAATTCCTGCCAGCTTGAGAGCCTAATTGGGTGCAGGACAGCTTGAATGTTTAGCTTCCAAGAAGCAACGATGATATTCTGAGGTATACATTGTTTTTTCTACATGATGTGGTGTGGAAGTTAGGAATCGCGTAGGCGTAAGGGAGAAACGATACTCCACACAGCTAAGCTAGACGTCCAAAAGCGGGTTCACTCGTGTACGTAGCTAAAAACGTAGGAGAAACTGAAGCGTGTTTTCTAAAACGTATGTGTTCCTTTCTGTCCTCCTCGAAACATAGACTTTTTCGTCCTGCTATATGTATAGCAAAACAATCACCCAATACAATATCGTGAATGATACTGGACGAACATCACAAGTCAAGCCCAAACGAAACAAGAAGAAAGAAAAAAAAACAAAGCCGGCATCAACGGTTGTACGAAACGGAGATAACTCGCAACTGCTATGCCCTCCAAAGAAGTACCACTGTGCGCCTAGCACTCCGAATCGTCACGTACCAAGCAACACTTGCTCAGACTAGTCCTAGGATTTTGCTGGTACGTTACAGGAGATCGGTAAGAGATATAATCGACGCTCTTTAGGTAACACCGGCGCACCCAATATAGGTGCACCGGCTGTAAGCAATATACTATAAGAATTTCCCCAGTAGTGTGTGGTACCCTAATGCGTTATTGAGTGATGTCTAGACGACAAGGATTTCTTCCGACCTCGGAAAAAACCACAGCCCCATGTCAACACCCAGATTTTTAATCCTAGATGCCTGTTATGCCATACATCGCAATCCTAGGATTACCATTTTTACGAGACATAACAGATTTGGATATCACAGTACATCATCCATTACAAACCATAATAAGGTCTTACACAAATAAAGGATCTCATGATCCAGTCTTAATACAAACAATCAGCGGAATAATAAGCGTAGCGGTGGGCTCCATCTTCAGTGTCACAGGCAATGCTGACGATGGGAGATGATCCTAGTTGTCGTAGCCGTCCTGCTATCCTTCTTCTGGATAGTCCTCCCTATAGTCTGGCCACGGGAATAGCCAGGAATAAAGTCATGAGTACTCTTTAAGTACTCGCAAACTATCACTAACAAGTAAGATAGTTCTATAGAAAATTCTAAGCTCTAAGTTTATTTGCAAAAGCTAGTTTTATCTTAAGTTGAGTTCAGAAGTAAAGAAAGCTAATTTAATGTTCTAAATCACTTAAGTGGGAAACTAGTTTTCGTATTCACAACCCTGTTGTGGTCAAGTCAAAGTCACAATTCATTTCACAAGTCATTTTGAAAATATCTGACGACGAAATAGTATGGCCACTCCAACTATTATGACCGCGGACGCGGCTATTCGAATAGTTTGACACTCTGCAGAGGTGGTACACTTTCACCACAAAATTCGATACATCCGTTAGAGATAACCCTAAATCATCATACTTAGTATACGGATAATCAATCATAACCTTTCCTTTACACACTCTAGTATAAGCACCTCTCCTATGAGATTGGCCTCCCGACCTTGGCCATCTGCCGTCCTGGGCACCGCATAGGTGGACATCATCAAGAGGTAGCCTCAGCTCAAACCTCTCCCACGAGGGAACCCATACTAATGCATATAAACTTCCGGCTAAGCCTTACCCAATTCAGGTATTGTGGTTGTACGGTAAAATTGGAATGGTATCGCATCCGAACCCAACCATCAGTTTTTATAAAGGGCTAAGGCTCGTGCCTCAACATTTTCATCATTATAAACCATTTGTGTTTCTCAACACATGTCAAAACATCTCAATAGAATGACTCATCATTCCAAGGTTTTTATAATCATTTTCACCAAGTATTCCCATCTAAGAATTCAAGTTTTATGCTTAGCACTAGCCACTAAGGTTAAGAGTGTTCACTAATGAGGGGTACTAATCTTCAATCTCATGCCATAAAATGACATCTAAGTGTAACCAGATAGGCCAAGTTTTATACTCTTTATGCTATCTATAAGAAAGTAAAGAACTTTAGTAAAGTAAAAGAAAGTAAAGCTTGCAAGTAAAACTTGGAATTGGTATAGTCAAATATATAACCAAAGCATGCCTAATGCATTTTCTTAAGTTAACAAGGTGGCAAGTGTTAAATTGCTTAGTTCTAGCTTGCTTAGTAATGATGGCTTGCCTTGATTGGTGCAGTAATTTGAAGTTCTACTCGTCTTCTTTGGGGTAGAACTCCTCCTCCTCGTAAACTTGGTCGGTACTATCGTCTATAAAGGAATACAGGATACACAATCACCGAACAATACTTAACTAAGTCTATTTAGCACACTAAGGCTCACACTTGATGATCTAGCATCATCACAACCATCACATGAATTATAGAACTAGTTTCATTCATTTTATTTTAGAAAAGTAATTTCTACTCATTGAAAATAATTAAGATTTAATATTCTCCAATTGAAACATGGGATCATGTTGACACATGTCATCACCACATATTCCAATACATGGGAATGTGATTTAAAGTGTTGGTCACATTTTATAAAGTTTAAGTTTATCATTTAATAGATTTAAAGTGACTAGAAATGCCCTAATATCATTCTTTTGGTACTAGTCCAATGTCATTGCATGCAAACCTAAATATTTTTACATATTCAGATAGATATCATCAAATGTGATTTTTGAGAGTTGGAATCAACTCAAAAGCTAATGTGGTTGATTTTTGAAAAAATGGCTGAATGTAGAAAAGTCTCCGTCTTTTTATTTTTGCTATATGTGATCTCTAACTCCAATTGACTTAAATCCAACGGGCTTGGATAGATATTTTGATTACCTTTCTAGCAAAAATTGAATCATATCATTTGGTTAAGTGAATCTCTCTGAGTTGATTTTTGAATAAGTGGACAGAAAAGATTTCAATTTAAAAAGGAAAATACTAATTTGAATCGGTGGGCTAGTGCGGGAAAAGAAATGGGCCGGCCCAGCTGCACTACACGGGTGCAACGGGCTGCTGACAGGGGGGTCCAGGTGTTAGCGGCTGTTACTAAGTGAAGCGGTACGTTTCAAACTCAGCTGTGCGATTAGACTAAGATCTAATGACTGTGGTTCGTCGTCCCCGGTGAACAGGTCTCCGGTGAGGACGAACCCTAGCGGCACGGTGGGGGTGAGTTGTGGCTCACCTGGGCTCTAGCTACGGTCGGCGATAGGGGCGTTCCAGCTGGTAGACGGGGGCAGTTCGAGGCGTGGTCGCGACGGCTCCTGGGGCGGCTCCAATCGACGTCGCCTCTTCTCCTCTGCAGCGGCAAGCTCCGGCGAAATTCCGGCGGACTGAGGCTCGTATGGCTCCGGGGAGAAGTGGGGGAGGATCAGTGGTGAGAGGGGAGTGAGATGGTGTGAGGAATGAGGCTGGGGGTGGCCACTATTTTTACACCGGCGGGAGGGGCAATGCGGCATGGTCGGGCTCTGTCGGCGATGCGTCTACAGGCTGCTATCAGCATGGCTGCGAGCGGCGGTCGACGTAGTGCTCCCTAGCGGTCCTCTCTGGCTTAAAGGCGCGACAAGGGGCGATCGCATTTGGTCGGGAGCGTCTACGCTCTAGGCGGAGACAGCGGGTGCTTGATGCGGCACACGGTGGCTACTGGTCGCACGGCAGCGAACGGGCATGTATGGACGGTTCCTGGGGTCATGGCGAAGCAGTGTGCGCGAGCTGCGGTCGAGGTGTGGTCTGTGCTAGCTGGTCGGGCGGGGCGCTCCGGCACGTGCTCGGCATGGTGCAGACGCTCTGGGTGCGGCTCTGCTGGGGGTGATCCATGGCGTGGCTTCGCTCGAGGAGTGGACAGGGGGCAACGGTGTGGTCTCGCCTACCTCCTAGGCATTGTAGGCAAGCTCGGGGCGGTCCGGGGTGAGCGGTCCATGGTCGACCGGCATGGGGGTGCTCAGGGTGGCTCGGCACTAGCGCAAACAGCAAGGGGGAGTGGTTCTATGGTGCTGGTTGGGACTGGGGGAGACCAGGGACAAGTGTTAGCGACAAATGGTAGACAAAGCATTGATCAAAAATAGTAAAAGTTTGGCAGCTAAATCTATGCTCACCAAGTGTTCGACACAATGCCTGCCTGAGATTCAAATTTGAATTTTTGATTCAAATTTTTTGAGTGGTCTTGTATGAAGATTGAGAGACTAGGTTTGCTTGGGATTGCCAAGGTGAATTCATTTGCTGTGTTTTTGAAAAAGTGTGATCTTAACACATACACTTGATTCAATTTTCAAATGTCCTTTAAATGGAGTGGCTAAATGTTTTTGTAAGTTTGTAAAGTGGGCCTTGGTACATCTTTACTTGGTCTAGAAAGGGGTGAAAAGAACTAGAATAGTTTCTGTTAGGAAATTTCTTCTAGGAACACCTAAAGTGACCTAGTGGTTTAAAAGGGTCAAAATGACCATTTGGTTTATTTAATCATTTTTTATTTCTTTTTCTTTGGATTTTGTTTATAAATGGTCTAGATGATGTGGCATTCACCTTTAAACCATTTCACAACATTTAGAACAATCAAGCATGACATTTTCAAACAATTCCACCCTAATGCAACACACACATGCATTCATAATCATTTTATTAATAAAAGTTTTTGTTAACCCTAAATTGGGTGATTAGGATTTAATAACCATGATTAAAGTTTTGGGATGTTCCCTCCTTAAACAAAATCTCGTCCCGAGATTTAAGAAAAACTAGGAACTAAAGAGATCTGGAAACTCAGTCCTAATGTAATCTTCTCGCTCCCAGGTAGCTTCTTCTTCGGTATGGTTGCTCCATTGGATCTTGAGAAACTTGATACTCCGGGTCCTGGTGGTTTTGAAGGCCTCTTCCAAGATACAAATGGGCACTTCACGATACGTCAGATCCTTGTTGATATCAATGGCTCGGTGATCGATGTTCTTGAAAACTTTGGTCTTCTCCAGAACTTCTAAGCACTTGCAAAGTAACGAGATGTGGAACACATTATGGATGGCTGACATATCCTCTGGCAGTTCCGGTTGATACGATACTTCTCCTCGGCGATTCAGAATCTTGAAGGGTCCAATATATTTGGGGGCTAACTTCCCTTTTAGCTGAAAACGTTGCATTCCTTGCAACTGTGACACCTTGAGATACACAAAATCTCCGACATTGAAAGTCAGGTCTCTACGTCTCTTGTCAGCATAACTCTTCTGTCTGGATTGGGTGGTCTTGAGGTGCTCACGGACTTTGTGCACTTTCTCTTCAGCTTCTCGTAGGATGTCGGGTCCAAAAATCTGGCTCTCTCCTACTTGCGACCAATTCAAAGGGGTACGACACTTTCTTCCATATAGAAATTAAAATGGGGACATTTGCAAACTGGCTTGATAACTGTTGTTGTATGAGAATTCTGTGAAAGGCAAACAATCTTCCCATTTTGATCCATACTCTAACACACAGGCTCTCAACATCTTTTGTCCTACCAGCCCGTTTGCAGCGGGCCTCAAGGGAATTACTGGCAATTAAGGTGCTCCTTTTAATAGAGCACCAGAGCAAAGCATTAACACTCCATGAACACATGTGATCCTCACATCAAAGCCATTCCCTCTGGTTATCCCGATTGCTGTCACTTCGGGGCCATTGGTTCCGGACAATAACGTGTGTATACAACTTGCAGGTATGACCATAAACAATACTATCATAATAAATCGATAACATGTTCAGATCTGAAATCATGGCACTCGGGCCCTAGTGACAAGCATTAATCATAACAAGTTGCAACAAAGTCAAATAACACTAATAATAGATACTAGGCACCATGCCCTAACAATTTGATGCCATTACATGAACAATCTCATCCAATCCCTACCATCCCCATAGCCTACAGCGGGGGATTACTCACTCATAGATGGGGGAAACATGGATGGTCGATGGAGAAGCGATGGTGGCGATGATGGCGATGATCTCCTCCAATTCCCCGTCCTGACAGGGTGCCAGAACGGAGTTCCTGGTGCTGATTCGCGGGATATGGTGGTGGCGGCAGAACGGAACTCTTTCTGGAAAAACGTCAAGCCCCCCTTGGCTTTTAGGTCAAGAGGCAACTTATAGGCGAAGAGGGAGGCCGAGGGGGTGACCGAGGTGCCCACACCACCCCCTGGCGTGGCCTGGCCTGGCCCGCGCCAGCAGGTGGTGTGGCCACCCCCTGGCTCTTCTCCGTCTCGTATTCTGGCTCCTGGAGTCTTCGGGTGAAATAGGATTTTTGGCATATTTTCCGGGATTTTTCCTGATAGTTGATTTTCTGCACAAAAACTAGACACCAAGGTAATTCTGCTAAAAACAACGTTAGTCTGTGTTAGTTGTAGCCAAATCACACAAGTTTAGAGGAGAAACAATAGGAAAAGTGTTCGGGAAAGTAGATACGTTTTGGACGTATCGAATCCCCCAAGCTTAGCTTATTGCTTGTCCTCAAGCAATTCAGTTGAAAACTGAGTGCGATAGAAGAAACTTTCACGAACACATTTGCTTCATATTGTGTATATATTCTCAGCACATGATCAAGTACTTAGACAATTCATAGTAAAGAGTATGCAAATAAGGTCACTGAATAGTCATTGCAAGCTATGAAGAGAATCCAACTCAAAAATAATAAGTAGCATGCAACATAAACATAAGCAACATTGCAATGCTCATAAAAATGTATGATAGAGTGATATCTCGCTTGCCTTTGATTGTAGAGGAAACATAAATGCCAAGGCACCTCTGAATTTCAAGTGAAGACTAGAAATAAAGATATCAAAGGTACAAGCATCAAGGTCATAACACAATTAATCAAGTTTTGAGACAAACATATTATACTAAGAATGACAACTATGCTCTCAAGAAAGTGCTCATAGAATGTGTGGAGACTCAACAAGGAAATGAACAGGTTTTGAAAAGTTTGAAAGGCTTCCAAATGCTGAAACTATGGTACTCATTAGCTTTGAACTCTCATTGCCCCTATCATAAGCATCTTTAAGTGGTTAAGGTTAAAGTGACACAACTAAGAGGATATGCTCGACAAGTTATAAATCGAAGTCACATGCCCCTTACTTACAAAGACCGAACCTCATGCTAATCAACTTCAGTCACAAGTAAGAGCTTGTCATTGTAAGTACATATGTATCATAGAGAACTGCCAATGGGGTACCCCTTGCACATGATACAGGACATATCCCATAATCAAAATGACAAGGCAAGCAGACAATGAGCATCTCAACAAACTTTTTATTTGCTATTTGGATAGGTTTTTATTGAGGATGCTTCATAGAATGCTCATTATAGTTATGCTGCAAGTTCCACCATGATTAGTGATGTACTCGATTTCGACGTAGAGCTCGTTGGGAACCTCAAGAGGAAGGTATGATGCGCACAGCAATAAGTTTTCCCTCAGTTATGAAACCAAGGTTTAATCGAACCAGTAGGAGCAAGGAAACACCCCAAAGGTGTTACTAGCTGAGCATTGGCACGGCGCACTACCGGTGCTAGTAGCAACGTGGAGACCTGCAAAACACAACCACAGAACTTTGTCCCCAACTTACGATGAGGTTGTCAATCTCACTGTGTTTTGCGGAAAACAAAGGATTAAACGTATCGAATGGAAAGAAGTAAAAGTTTGCAGAAAGTAAACACAAAGCAGTAAAAGATTGTAAATTGTATGTAAAGACAAAGGACCGGGATCCATAGTTCACTAGAGGTGGCTCTCCTTAAGATAGATAACATGCTGGGTGAACAAATTACAGTGGAGCAATTGACAAACACCGAGAAAGCAATACATGCATATACTAATCATCTTGACTCCTCTGAGACTTGATTGGGATTACAACATAATACATAGACCGCCATCCAACTGCATCTATGACTAATAATCCACCTTCAGGTTATCATCCGAACCCCCTCCAGTATTAAGTTGCAAGCAACAGATTATTGCTTTACGAACTGCGTGTAAAGTAAACAATACGATTGTTCTATGAACAAAGGATTGTTGTTTTCTCCCTAGTAGAAACAACACATCTAGTACCTTAGAGATTTCTGTCACTTCCCCAGATTACCAGAGGCATGAACCCACTATCGAGCATAAATACTAACTCTTGGAGTTGCCAGCATCTACTTGGCCAAGATAGCTACTAACAACGGAAAGCATGCAAGATCTCAAATAACAAAGACATGATAGAATCAATAATCAATCTGAAATAGCATCTCAATATCCATCGGATCCCCGCAAACACAACATGTATGAATTACAAATAGATGATCTTGATCATGAACGGAGCTCACAAGATCTAAACATGAAATCACAAAGGAGGAGAACCAGCCATCTAGCTACTACATGGATCCGTAGTCCAGGGATGAACTACTCACGCATCACACCGGAGGCTTGCATGGTGATGAAGAAGGCCTCCAGGGTGAAATCCCCTCTCCGGCAGGGTGCCGGGAAGAGCTTGAGATCCCTCCCGATCTAGGGATGGAGATGACGACGGCTACAGACTCTTTCATGGATTTTTGATCGGGTACTTAGGGTTTCGTCCCGAGGGCAATATATAGTCGGAAGGGGAGGCCGAGGGGGTGCCAGGAGCGGCCACACCACCCCCTGGCGCAGGCCAGGCCTGGCCGCGCGGCCAAGTGGTGTGGTGGCTCCCTGGCCCTTCTCCGTCTCGTATTCTGGCACTTGATCACTTCCGGAAAAATAGGCACTTTGGCTTTTGTCCTGTCCAATTCCGAGAATATTCCTTTTCTGACTTTCCTGGAACCAAAAACAACAGAAAACAGGCAGCTGGCACTATGGCTCTTGTTAATAGGTTAGTCCAAGAAATCATATGAAAAGTACTCCAAAGTTGGAACAAAACACAAGAAAGTGGATAAAACCAAGCATGGAACATCAAAAATTATAGATACATTTGCAGTGTATCAACTTCCCCAAGCTTAACTCCTGCTCGTCCTCGAGTAGGTAAGTGATAAAAAGAAATAATTTTTGAGGTGACATGCACCATCAAAGACTTGATCAAAGTATTTGCAAAACATTCAAAGCTGGGATCATAGTACTTCAATCATAACATGAAATACAAAGTTCTAGCAATAAGCAAAGAAACTATGATGCAACATGAAAAGGCACAAACAAAAGATTCATGAATAACAATGCTTTGCAAGACGTTTGTTTGTTTCACATAAAGAAAAAACATAGTATAATAGTATTCGGCTTGTCCCTCAATAGAGTAGCAAATATAAATGCATAGGACACCTTCAATGTTCATAAGAGTGACTAGATACAAAAGTTTAAAACAAGCAATAACAAGTTATGCATCAATCAACTAGTCTTGGGACAATGTACATAGAACTAAGAATGGCCACTATTCTCTCAAAGTAGGTGCATAAAGATAGAAGGTGGACTCAATATAATGGTGGAACAAAAGCCTTTTGTAAAAGGAAGTAGGGATTCAAGTCTCATAAAGAGCTTCCAAAAATTATGGTACTTATAGCTTTCAGCTCCCATTGCCCCTATCATAAGCATCTTGAAGTGATTAAGGTTAAAGTGAACAAACTATGGTGTACATGCTTGACGAAGTATAAGTCAGAAATCTCATGTCCCTTGTATACGGGGGCCGCTCCTCATGCTACTCAAGTTTAGTCACCGGTAAGTTCTTGTCATCGTAAGTACATGTGTATCATAGAGAACCGCCAACGGGGTACCCCTTGCCCGATGATACGGAAGAATCCCCATATCAAAATGACCAGGCAAGCAGACAACGAGCATCTCAACATTCTTCTTATTTACCATGGGAATATGGTGCTTTTTTCTCCCTTTCCTCTTTTCATAGTATCCTTTTTTTCTTTTCTCTTTTTTTATAAGAAGAATGCTTCATAGACAGCTCATTATGGTTACGCTACAGGTTTCCACCATGTTAGCATGGATTAGACCAGCGGCCCAGGCGTTTCTCTAACACATATACATAACTCCATGGACTTACAAGCTCCCCTTTCATTTCACATCGACGACATCCATATACAAAAGAGCATGATATCAACTAGGTACAAGTACCAAGTGCAATGTTGAAAGCGTTCCCCATGAAAGCATGGTTCTGCTAATTCCCAACAAATAAGTGCAAGCATATACAACAGAGAAGACACAATGGTTCAATTTTATTAAGGGCAAGTAAAGTAAAGTGTGCCATCAAGTTCGTGAGAGCTTTAATCACTAGTTTTCTCATAACAAGTGGAAGGTAAACAAAAGCATGAGTATACTTGGAATAGCATAAGCTAGTAGGTAGGTATGGTGGACTCTTTGGAATAACTTTGTTTAGGGAGTTGGATGCATGAGTGGAACTCATACTTTGTTGTGGAGGTTAGCAAAAGACTGGGAGCGACAAACTAAGAGAGCAATAATGGCCATAATCATGTAGAGCGACAAAACATCATTGATCAAAGCATAAAGTGATACTACAAGTTGAAAACTAAAGGATCATAAAGGCTATGGTGACTTTGGATAGTCATAACATGGTGTGAGCATGTGCCAAGTCAACCCAAATAAAGCATCAAAGGAGAATACCACAATACTATGCTTTAATATGCTAAAACAACACATGATTCATCCAAGGCACATTAAGCAATCTCAATTGTTTATAACAAGTCATGCTACAACAAAAAATACTAAGCATAAAGCCAAAACAATATCAAGCATGGCATGACAAAGCATAGGCCACAGCCAAAAACAAGCTCTTTTTACCACATAAGCATGAACTTTCCTACTCTTTTCCAAACCAAACCAAACTATTTGCAAACCAAATGTATGAAAGAGGGGGTCCAACCAATTTATTCAGAAAACTAAGAAAACCAAGCAAACTAAAAACCAAAACGAAAACGAAAAAGAAGACGCTCCAAGAAAAACACAACTGTGCATGAAACAATAAAAATGAAGCGTTTGGAAGAAACCTGGGATTTTTATTGATGAAGAAGGGGGATGCCTTGGGAATCCCCAAGATTTGAAGCTTTTAATTCTTGGATATTTCTTGGGGTGACACGCGTGGCATCCCCAAGCTTGAGATTTAGTCCATCCTTCATCTCATTACTCATTCCTTCCATACACCTGAAATTTTTCCTTCATACAAAACTTCACACAATCTCATTAGCAACATTAGTGCACTCAAGATAAATAAGTCTCAAGGTTCAGTTCTAACACCAAATAAACTTCCACTAGAACACTAGCTACTGTAGTACTTTACTCAAAAAGCTCAATTCCCCAAAATAACTCAAGAAGGAACCAACAAGAAGCAAATGCAGAAAATGGCAGAAATCTGTCAAAACAGACCAGCAGGTAAAGACGAATTTTTGTGAAGACCTTCTGTTGCTCAAATTAAAAAGTGTTGAACTAACGAAAGTTAGATAACAACCTAGGGCATAAGCACAAAGAATTACAGCTCAATCCGACATACATATCTCTCTCACGAATATTTACGGTGAAGCACAAAATTCTGTTTCGGGACAGCAACTTTCCCAATCATTACTTCACTCTCATTAGAGGTTACTCTTGGCACAAAAAGCAAATAAAAAGGATAAGGAGAGGTTATTACAGAGGTAATAACGTCCAAGACTCATCTAAAACTTTTGGGTTATCTCCCAATAAGTACTTTTCTTTAACGCCTTTAAGTTAGGCATAAGAAGCAAGAAAAAGGATCATGTATTCTCAAATGAAGAAGCATTAAGATCAATACCAGAAATATTTTCAACAAGGCAAGGTATATCATCCAAATAAGTTCTAGAGGATCCTCTCTCAATACTCTTAGGTTTACTACTCTCATCAAAAGGGTTTGCAGGAACAATCCAATCAAGATTCTTTTCTATGGCATCATGTATTGCTACTAGTTTAAAGGGTATTGGTATCTTAGGTTCCTCCCTATTAGGTTTGGTTTTTTTCATATTTTCTCGTGTACCAACAACATCTACACATGAGCCTAGCATATTGAAACATTCAAAAACTTTTCTAGCTTCCTTGGCAACATCATAGAACTCCTTAAACAAAGTTTCTAGAATAAAATCCCTCTTTTCAGGATCCTCAATTTCTTTAAACGTAAGAAACATTACTTGCATTAAGGGGTTGAGGTTAACAAACCTAGCTTCTAACATGTGAATTAAAGAAGCTGCAGCAATCTCATAATTTGGAGCAAGTTCTACAAGGGACCTATCCTCAGTATCTTCATGTTTGCTAACATGATTAAAGAATTCTTCAATATTATCTATCCCAATTATAGAACCACTACCAATTGAAAGGTCTTTCAAGGTGAATGTAGGGATCAACATGGTGAGCTAAGGAAGAGGTGACAACTAAAGGAGACTTAATTTTTTTTGTGTGTTTTTGAAATACAAAAGCAAACTTGTAAAACTAATTTTTTGTGTGTTTTTGAATAACAAAACAAGCAAACAAAGCAAAAGAAACTAAGCAAAACAAAAACAACAAAGTAAAGAGATTAGTTATGAGGGACTCCCCTTGTGAAGATGTCCTTGACTCCCCGGCAACGGCACCAGAAAAGATCTTGATGTACTCGACTTTCGACGTAGAGCTCGTTGGGAACCCCAAGAGGAAGGTATGATGAGCACAGAAGTAAGTTTTCCCTCAGTTATGAAACCAAAGTTTAATCAAACCAGGAGGAGCAAGGAAACACCCCAAAGGTGTTACTAGCTGAGCTTTGGCAGGGCGCACTACCGGTGCTAGTACCAACATGGAGACCTGCACAACACAACCACAAAACTTTGTCCCAAACTTGCGATGAGGTTGTCAATCTCACCGTGTTTTGCGGAAAACAAAGGATTAAACATATCGAATGGAAAGAAGTAAAAGTTTGCAGAAAGTAAACACAAAGCAGTAAAAGATTGAAGATTGTATGTAAAGACAAAGGACCGGGATCCATAGTTCACTAGAGGTGGCTCTCCTTAAGATAGATAACATGCTGGGTGAACAAATTACAGCGGGCTAATTGACAAACACCGAGAAAGCAATACATGCATATACTAATCATCTTGACTCCTCTGAGACTTGATTGGGATTACAACATAATACATAGACCGCCATCCAACTGCATCTATGACTAATAATCCACCTTCAGGTTATCATCCGAACCCCCTCCAGTATTAAGTTGCAAGCAACAGATTATTGCTTTACGAACTGCGTGTAAAGTAAATAATACGATTGTTCTATGAACAAAGGATTGTTGTTTTCTCCCTAGTAGCAACAACACATCTAGTATCTTAGAGATTTCTGTCACTTCCCCAGATTACCAGAGGCATGAACCCACTATCGAGCATAAATACTAACTCTTGGAGTTGCTAGCATCTACTTGGCCAAGATAGCTACTAACAACGGAAAGCATGCAAGATCTCAAATAACAAAGACATGATAGAATCAATAATCAATCTGAAATAGCATCTCAATATCCATCGGATCCCCGCAAACACAACATGTATGAATTACAAATAGATGATCTTGATCATGAACGGAGCTCACAAGATCTAAACATGAAAGCACAAAGGAGGAGAACCAGCCATCTAGCTACTACATGGATCCGTAGTCCAAGGATGAACTACTCACGCATCACACCGGAGGCTTGCATGGTGATGAAGAATGCCTCCAGGGTGAATTCCCCTCTCCGGCAGGGTGCCAGTAAGAGCTTGAGATCCCTCCCGATCTAGGGATGGAGATGACGGCGGCTATAGACTCTTTCGTGGATTTTTGATCGGGTACTTAGGGTTTTCGTCCCGAGGGCAATATATGGTCGGAAGGGGAGGCCGAGGGGGTGCCGGGAGCGGCCACACCACCCCCTGGCGCGGGCCAGGCCTGGCCGCGGCGCCAGGTGGTGTGGTGGCTCCCTGGCCCTTCTCCGTCTCGTATTCTGGCACTTGATCACTTCTGGAAAAATAGGCACTTTGGCTTTTGTCCCGTCCAATTCCGAGAATATTCATTTTCTGACTTTCCTGGAACCAAAAATAGCAGAAAACAGGCAGCTAGCACTGTGGCTCTTGTTAATAGGTTAGGCCAAGAAATCATATGAAAAGTACTCCAAAGTTGGAACAAAACACAAGAAAGTGGATAAAACCAAGCATGGAACATCAAAAATTATAGATACATTTGCAATGTATCAATTAGGCATGGCTTAGGCAAGCGGCCCAGGCGTTTCTCTAACACACATACAAACTCCATGATTTTACAAGTTCCACTTTTATTTCACACCGCTGGGATCCATAAGCAAAAGAATCATGATATCAACAAGGTACAAAGTACTAGTGCAATGTTGAAAGCGTTCCCCATGATACATGGTTCTGCTAACTTCAACTTATAAAGTGCAAACATATACGCAACAAAGAAGGACGCAATGGTTCTGGTTTATTAAGTGCAAGAAAATAAAGTGTGCCATCAGGTTCATCAGAGCTTTACTAACTAACTTTCTCATAACAAGCAAACATTTTATTCGGAAGAAAACAAGGCATACTTAATATGCACGGAATAGCAAATGATGCTAATAGGTAGGTATGGTGGACACTTTTGGCAATATTGGTTTTGGGGAATCGGATGCACGAGTAAAGGTTATACTCAGCACAAGTGAAGGCTAGCAATAGAAAGGGAGTGACAAATGAGAGAGCAATAACTGTCATAATCATGCTTGCAACAAAACAGGACTAATCATGGCATGAAAGTGATTCAAGACCCCTGAGGCAAAATAATTCATCGAGGCTTAACTGATTGTTTTAGTCATATGCATGCGTGAGCATGTGCCAAGTCAAATCAAGTGAAACATTTAGAGGAGGATACCACAGTGTCATACCAATTTATGAATAGAGCAATGTAAGCAAACATTCATATAACATGCTACAAACTATTAGCAAGTTGGAGCTAATCATAAGAAAGCAAGAACTACTAAGCATCCATAAATAACATACACCCTACATGAACAGACTAAGCATGCCCACAATGATGAGTATATGTACAAAAATGAAAATAAATAGAGTTCGTTACCAGCCTCTTACCACACCTCAAGTTGTCATTAATCCTCATTATTTCCCTTCACTTGTGTGGCTTGAATAATAACATGAAACCAAATTCCACTGAGGACTGCTAAACCCTGCAGCAAACTTCTCAAAACCAAAGAAGAACAACAAATATTTTTGGTGTTTTTGAGTTTTAAAGGCAAGAACCAAAAGGAAGAACAAGCAAAGCAACAATCTTTTTGGATTTTTTGAATAATCAAAACAAAGCCAAAAGGAAAAGGCAAACCAAGGCAAAAAATAAGAAGAAGCAAACAAAGAGAAACAACAAAAATATTTTTGGTCTTTTTGTGTTTTAGAAAGCAAAAGCAAGAACGAAAACTAAAAAGAGAATGAAGCATGGATATATAAAGTACCGACGAAACATGATATGGAGATGAGTGTGATGTCGGTATACCTCCCCCCAAGCTTAGGCTTTTGGCCTAAATGGGTATCAATCCCAAGCTGGCCCAGATGAAGTGTCTCCGTGGTACGACGAGGAGGTGCCCTCGTCCTGGTACGAGCTCGAGGATGCCCCACCGTAGTGCGCAGAGTAGTCGTAATAAGGCACATTCTCCTGGTGCTGCCTGTGGAAACCAAACAGACGGAGCTGCTTGTCCACCTCCTCCTTGGAACGCGACCACGACCTCCTATGAACACTGAACAAAGTAGATTGTGGCAAAGGAATCTCACTTTCATCCCCGTCAGTAAACAACATCCTGTATACTAAACTGTCCATGTCAGAGTCAGTAGTGACAAAGTGATGTGTTTTCATGGTAGCAAGATCAAGCCTTTGTGGTGCCAATATAGTATCATTAGGATCCACAGAAAGTTCTAATGCAGTAACCATACGTGAAGCAATAATGCCCCCATAAATAGGTCCCCTAGCAGCTAGGCGGCGAGCAATGAGAGAGCCAAGATTGTACCGAGTATCATTATTAAGTGCAGCAGCAAGGAAAGGCTAAATGATAGTTTGAAATATTACTTGTATTCTCCCTACCAAGAATGCTAGTAGGAAGATAATAAGCAAAGCATCTAAGAGCTGGGAGTTGGATGTTTCTTATCTTTCCACGCTGAGTTACGCGGTCATCGTCATTTGTCACACTTCGATAGAGTTCTAGAAAATCAGTGGGTCGCCCTTGGGTCTTCTTCACGGTCCCTGTCATGCCAATACCTGTAATGCTGCAAAATCTTTCCAATGGCATGGTGAACGAAAGATTATAAATTCTGAAAGAAACAGTTGACTGATAGGGGGTGTTAGTGAAAACGAAACTCTCAACGAAAGTTTTGGTGAGCACGACATATTTCTCACTCTCATCTTCCATGTATGAGGTCAAACCGACCCTCTGAACTAGTAGTAAGAAATCATCGAGGATCCCTGCAGCTTGCAAGAAGGTATAATAAGGAAAAGTAGATGGGTGAGCATCCCCCTCATCTCCTTCGTTGCCAAAGCGTGGTGCAATGAGATCTTCATTGTATGAAGGCCTAAACTGAGAGGCTGATCTTGAGGGCCTTGACCTCCTAGGTGTGTCCCTCTCAAATATTTCTCCAAATGTGTGGTTGTTCATCTTTGATATTCTGAAATTTAAACATCTATTAAACAAGTAATTGCAAAGTGAATATATAATGAAGGGCACTACTCATAGGGACTTGTAAGTGGCCTAAACATGCATCAAAATAATATCTCTAAGCATTGAACAAGCTTACAAGCTCTCAAAACCTGTCACCTATAGTAGCAAAATACTCAAGCTATAAACCACTAAACACAAATCTACTTGGACAAGTGGAGGAGTCACATACCGGAGAACAAATGCTCCAAATTTCAGCAGCAAAGATGGGCTGAGCAAGGAGATCGAAAAATCGTGGGCAAAGAACAACAAGAACGCGATTTCGAGCAATGAGCTGGTGTTTTCTCGGGAGAGAGAGGGCAGAGGCAAGTGAGAGAGTAAGTGGAGGGCCAGGGGTGGCCCACACCATGGCCAGGTGGTGTGCCTGCCTGGTGGGCCCTTGGGTCACTCCAGGTACTCCTCTGCCCCTTTTATCATGTAAAAATTTAATATGAATTTTCTGGAATTTTTCGAGACACTTTATTTTCGAGCATATTTCAGGTATAGATGAATGATTTTCTACAGAAAAATGTTTTTGAAAAGATGCATTGACAAAACAAAACTAAGACTTCAGAAGTTCTAAGACACTCTAATATGCAAGCAACTAATAACATAAAAGTAAACTAAACAAAAGCAAAAACTAAAATGGATAAAATGAAACTAAACGAAGATAATCATGGTGAAAACATTGTTTTGTTCATTGAAATACTTTTGTTAACAAGGTTGATCAGGTCTTGTTACCAAAACAATTTCATATGAAACAACACTTTGTATTCCACTCAATGATCATGTTACCTCAATCTTGATAGCAATGGTCCCAATCATAATGATTTCATATTTTTCTCTTGGTATGGGAAAATATATTTCTCCAACTTGAATGCCCTCAACATGTTAAATTGAATTCAAACCATAAGTCCTATCAATCTTTTTGGGGAAATAGACAGTATGCTCCTTGTCATTAACATTGAAAGTCACCTTTCCTTGATTACAATTAATAACAACTCCTGCAGTATTAAGAAAAGGTCTCCCAAGAATAATAGACATATTATCATCTTTAGGCATTTCAAGCACAACAAAATCAGTTAATATCAAGCAATTATGAGCCACTTGAATAGGTACATGCTCACATATACCAACAGGGATAGTAGTAGATTTATCAGCCATTTGCAAAGATATATCAGTTGGTATTAGTTTTTCAAGTTGAAGTCTCTTATAGAGGGAAAAAGGCATAACACTGACTCCTGCTCCCAAATCACACAAGGCAGTTGTAACGTAACTATTTTTAATAGAGCAAGGAATAGTTGGAATCCCTCGGTCTCCAAGTTTCTTTGGAACTTTACCATTAAAGGAATAATTAGCAAGCAAAGTAGAAATTTCTTCATTAGGGATGTTCCTTTTATTCGAGACAATATCCTTCACATACTTTGAATAAGGAGGCAATTTAATAGCATCAGTCAAAGGAATTTGCAAGAATAAAGGTTTCATCCACTCACAAAACTTATTATAGTGTTCATCTTCCTTTGACTTGTGTTTCTTATCAGGGAATGGCATAGGTTTTTGGACCCAAGGCTCTCTTTCACTACCATGTTTCTTAGTTCTTTAGTGTATTTAGTATTCTTAGTATGCTTTTCAGGTTCTTCTTCCACTTTTTGTTTATCAGGAACATCATTTTCTTCATTACCACTTTCAGTTTCAGCATCAGAGACATATATACTATTAGGATCTATAGTAGGTTCAGGAGATTCTACAATAGTTTTATGTTTCTTCTTTCTGTTCTTAGGAGTAGTACCACTATTTCAGCTTGTTGAGAATCCTGCTCAATTCTTTTAGGATGCCCCTCAGGATATAGAGGATCCTAGGTAGCAGCACCACTTCTAGTTCTAATTTTATAAGCATGTTTTTCTTTGGCAGCATTAGCTAGCAAGTCTTTTTGTACTTTAATAAGTTGATCTATTTGAGTTTGAACCATTTGAAAATGTTTAACAAGCATTTTAACATCATTAGAGGTTCTTTCCACAACGTCTTTTAACTCAACAATAGCTCTAGAGTTTTCCATTAAATGATTTTGCACCTTTTTATTGAAATTATCTTGCTTAATAATAAAAATATCGAATTCTTCTAAGCATTGATCAGGAGGTTTAGAGTAAGAGATATCATCTTCATCAAAATGTTGGAGAGAGTGTACTCAATAGTGGATGAGTGGGAGATTGGCTTACATAACTCTTCTATAGGGGGTAAATTCTTCACGTCTGTAGCTTTAATTCCCTTCTCCTTAAGACATTTCTTAGCTTCCTTCATCACTTCATCATTTAGTTCAATAACTCCCCTCTTCTTTGATGTTGGTGTAGGCGCATGGATAGTTGGTTCAGGTATAATTGTTTCAGGTATAGCTGGTTCAGGAGGAGTCCAATCTTCATAATTCTTGCTTCTTTTAGCCATTAATTCCTCAACATCCTTGGGAGTCCTATTCCTGAAAACACAATCAGCACAACTATCCAGGTATGTCCTAGATTCTTCAGTTAGTCCATTATAAAATATATCAAGAAGCTCATTCTTAGGTAATGGACATCGAGCCTGTGCATGAATCAGAGCACAAAACCTTGCCCATGATTCAGGCAATATCTCTTTTTCTCCTTGTTTAAAATCAAAAAGTTCCTGCAAAATAGCATGTCTAGCACTAGGAGGAAAATATTTCTGCAGAAAAGTACTAATCAAGCAATCAGGGCTATCAATAGATCCAGGAGGTAAATTATTAAACCAAGTTTTAGCTTCTCCTTTCAGTGAAAAAGGGAAAATTTTAGCAACAAAGTAGGTGCGCATCTTAATTCATCAGAAAACAGGCTACTCATGGTAGAAAGCTCAGCCATATGTTCTACCGCACTTTCATTCTTAGTCCCACAAAAAGGTTCTTTCTCAACAATAGCTATGTAAGATCGATCAAGAGAGAAATCATAATACTTATCTTTAATGTTTATGGGAGATGCAACAAACTTAGCATTAGGAGACAATTTGGGTTTTATAGTACGCCTGTCAATGAGACTCTTAGAAACACTCCTATCATGGGTGTTTTGACATTCTTTAATAAATTCATCGGTCATCTCAATATAACCGTCTTCAATATCATAACTCTCTATAGACTCAGGATATTGAGTATTCTCTACGTACTGATGAATTAGTCTAGCTTCGCCCCTGGCCGCAAAGACTGCGCGAGCACATCTCCATTGCCCGCCCTGCCATGTCTCCGGACGGATTGAGTTTGGAGTCGCGGGACTTGCAAACAACAACCCGCCAGCCAAGCCAACCAATGGCCGTGTGGTGGTCCGGGCCCATCTCGACGCCTCCTCATGACGCCACACCGTACACGTATGACAATCCGCGTGTAGAGGATGATGCGTGCCATGGATGGATATAGCTCATCCAGAAGATCATCAATGACCGGTATATCTATCTATCTGCTTATTCCTTTGCTTATTCCTTTTCTGGCCATTTTGGGAGCAAAAGAAGAAAACATCCGACCGCCCAATGCTCATGTTACTACAATAACAACGTCCCTTTGTGTGGTGCCGTCGCGTCAGTGCCTCGTCACAACAAGTTGATGTGTGCGTGCGCGTAAAGCCAAAGGATTTAGGGTTTAGGGTTTAGGGAGCCGTGTAGACACGGCTTTTCTATGTGCCAAATGGACCGGAACACGGCAAAGTTTGTCTTTGCTGTGTGCAACCTAGAAAGCACAAGGCAAAGTACACGAACACGACAAATAAATATACACGGTAAAAAACCTACAAAGGAACACGACAAACAAAACACACTCGGCAAAGTCGACAGCGGCACACGACATATGTGTCATCACGGCAATAAGGTGGGACCCGTGACCCCACATGTCCACTTGACGAGAAGGATCTAACGACTACAGATGGTGGCCTCTTTGCCGTGTGCCCTTGCCGGCCCTTTGCTGTGTGTAATCCGCAGTATACACGGTAAAGGCCTTTCATCGTATGTATCCTGCAGTATACATGAAAGTCTTTTTTTCCCTTTTATTACATTACTCTTAGAAAAATCA
The DNA here is from genome assembly GCA_910589775.1 of Avena eriantha. NCBI lineage: Eukaryota > Viridiplantae > Streptophyta > Magnoliopsida > Poales > Poaceae > Avena > Avena eriantha. The sequence continues at coordinate 124,597,486 of OU342742.1, forward strand.
TTAAAAAATAATTCTAATTCAGAAAATAGAATAATATATCAAAATTTGCAAAAAATAAGATCTATCTATCTACAATCAAATATTAGATATTTATGTTGAATATGAATCATCATGCTCGCCGTTTTGACCATAATTTAGAACAGGCATAAAAAATTAAAAAATGAAGGAAACAATGCGAAACCTTGCGTTGAGTCATATTTTGTGACGTAGTTGGGATGAAAAATATCAAACTTGGTATATTGATTTTGTCTCTAAAAACCTTCACAAAATGACATATCTCATTCGATGTTTCCTGGCTTTCGGTTCAAATGACCAATGTTATGGCCAGAATCGCGACATAGTTTGTGATAATGTGTCCATATTGTGCATGCATGTGCATCATGGGATGGCGAACACTGTTACAGGAGGAAGTTTTCCTTTTTGTCGCATGGAAAAGCGATTTTATATTTTCGCAGCAAAAAAATCGTGGCGTTTTGTGAAGCAACACCAAACGGTGAGTACAAAACTGCTACCACCCATTTTTCAAAATACTAGACCACCTTATATGGCCGGGTATTCGTAAACCTTTTCATCCACCCCTGGTGAAAAAGACAAATCTCTGCCGGATCAGTAGAAAGTGGGTCAGATACGAACTGCAGGTACATGATCTGATGCTCATAATTTTTTTAAAAATAATTTTTAGATTCACAATGTGATGTTTCTTCAGAGATCCAATGCAAGTTTAGCGAGGCTCAGCTCCGAGCTAAAAATCTTCATGCCCGCCGTTCGATTAGGGTTTGACAATAGTTTCAAATGACCATAACTAAATCAAAAAAAATCAAAAAAATGTGAAACCTTCGCGTGGAGTCATATTATGTGACATAGTTAGGAGGAAAAATACCAAACTTAGTATATTGATTATGTCTCAAAAAACCCTTCACAAAATGACCTATCTCATTCGAGGTTTCCTGGCTTTAGGTTCAAACGAACAATGTTATGGCTAGAATCATGATATAGTTTGTGATAATGTGCCCATATTGTGTATGCATGTGCATCATGGGATGGCGAACAATGTTGCAGGAGGAAGTTTTCCTTTTTGTTGCACGAAAAAGCCATTTTCTATTTTCGGAGCGCAAAAATCGGGGCGTTTTGTGAAGCAACACCAAACGGTCAATACAAAAATGCTACCACCCATTTTTCAAAAATACTAGACCACTTTACATGGATAATGTCCCAACCGGGTATTCGTAAACCTTTTCGTCCACACCTGGTGAAAAAGACAAATTTCTGTCGAATCGGTAAAAAGTGGGTCAAATATGAACTGTAGGTACATGATACGATGGTCATGATCTTTTACAAAAAATCATTTTTAGGTTCAAAATATGATGTTTCTTCAGAGATCCAATGCAAGTTTAGCGAGGCTCAGCCCCGACCTAAGAATCTTCATGCCCGCCGTTCGATTAGATGAGGGGGATGCTCTAAGAATCGTGACAAAGTTTGTGATAATGTGTCCATATTGTGCATGCATGTGCATCATTGAAAGAACATTTCATGGTTCCCTGTGTTTTGCGTGTTAGATAACAATACCGTGGAGTTTTCTCATATGTGCTAAGTGTGCAGGGAAAAGAATATTGTGTTTGGGGGCCGGATTATCCGCCCCCCTCAAGGGCCGGATAATCCGGCCTGACTCACTTGGCAAAGGCAGGCAGTGCGCGACACTTTGATTGGGGGCGGACTTTCCCTCGAAAAATCTGAAAAGGGGCGGATTTTCTTCCCCTGACCGGATAATCCGGCCCTCACCTTGGGCCGGATAATCTGGCCCCCAGGAGACAAGAAAGGGCTGGCTCGACGCGTCGCTCTGACTGGGGGTGGATTATTTGCCAGATAATCCGAGTCTGGGGCAGAGTTTTATCCAGGCCGGATAATCCAGCCCTCACTTGGGCCAGATAATCCGGCCCCAAAGGCTCCAACGGATCAGTTAGGACAGGGGGTATAAAAGCCCCATCATCCCCTTCGGCCAGAACTCTTGGTGCATTCGAAAAAGATCAAATCCTTTGCAAAATCTCTCTCTCTAGATCTCCCACTTCAACCACCTGAAGGCTTCGATCTTTGGGGGAATTGAAGGAGGAGAAATCATACATCGTCATCACGAGTCAAGCGCATCAACTTCTCTCCATTTATTTGGAGAAATCCCTGATCTAGTATTCTCATTAATATCTAGATCTTGTATCTTGTTATTGATAACTATTTTTCTTGTGGCAGCTTGTTGTCATCATGGGAGCCTCTAATTTGGTTGTGGAGTTGTGCCCCGCTAGTTGTGTAAAGGCGCCGGTTCCCACCTCAAAGGGTTCCTATAGTGGAAAGGTGGATCAGGCCTTTGGTGGCGGGATCCATCGGAGAACAGGGTGAGGCCTGTTGTGGCGTGGTGGTCTTAGTACCGCCCACCCCTCCAACGCAGATGTACTTCCCTTAACAAGGAAGGAATTGCTGACTCGTGTAATAACGAGCTCGTTGGGGAACCCCAAGAGGAAGGTATGATGAGCACACCAGTCAGTTTTACTTCAGTTATGAAACAAAGGTTATCGAACCAGTAGGAGCAAGGAAACACCTCCAAGGTGTTGTTTCCAACTTGGAATCAAGCACAACACAACCACAGAAATTTGCCCCCAACTTACAGTGAGGTTGTCAATCTCTCCGGTTTTGCTGAAAACAAAGGATTAAACGTATTGTGTGGAAGAAAGTAAAAGCTTGCAGAAAGTAAACAGAAAGCAGTAAACAGTTGTAGATTGATGGTAAAAGAAAGGACCGGGGTCCATAGTTCACTAGTGGTGGTTCTCCTTAAGATAGATAACATGTTGGGTGAACAAATTACAGCGGGGCAATTGATAAACATCGAGAAAGCATACATGCATAAAATAATCATCTTGACTCCTTTGAGATTCGATTGGGCATTACAACAGTATACATAGACCGTAATCCAACTGCATCTATGACTAATAATCCACCTTCAGGTTATCATCCGAACCCCCTCCAGTATTAAGTTGCAAGCAACAGATAATTGCATTACGCATTGCGTGTAAAGTAAACAATACGATTGTTCTATGAACAAAGATTGTTGTTTTCTACCTAGTAGCAACAACACATCTAGTACCTTAGATATTTCTGTCACTTCCCCAGATTTCTAGAGGCATGAACCCACTATCAAGCATACATACTAACTCTTGGAGTTGCTAGCATCTACTTGGCCAAGATAGCTACTAACAATGGAAAGCATGCAAGATCACAAATAACAAAGACATGATAGAATCAATAATTAATCTGAAATAACATCTCAATATCCATCGGATCCCCTCAAATACAACATGTAAGATTATAAATAGATGATCTTGATCATGAACGGAGCTCACAAGATCTAAACATGATAGCACAAAGGAGAAGAACCAAAAATCTAGCTACTACATGGACCCGTAGTCCAAGGATGAACTACTCACGCATCACACCGGAGGCTTGCATGGTGATGAAGAAGGCCTCCAGGGTGAATTCCCCTCTCTGGCAGGGTGCCGGGAAGAGCTTCAGATCCCTCCCGATCTAGGGATGGAGATGACGGCGGCTACAGACTCTTTCGTGGAATTTTGATCGGCTACTTAGGGTTTCTGTATCGGAGGCATCTTATAGTCGGAAGGGGAGGCCGAGGGGGTGCCCTAGGCAGCCACACCACCCCTTGGCGCGGGCCAGGCCTGGCCGCGCGGCCAGGTGGTGTGGCGGTCCTCTGGCCCCTCTCCGTCTCGTATTCTGGCTCCATGTCCCCCTCGGTGAAATATTGACTTTGGCTTTTGTCCCGTCCAATTCAGAGAATATTCATTTTCTGACTTTCCTAGAACCGAAAACAGCAGAAAACAAGCAACTGGCATAGTGGCATCTTGTTAATAGGTTAGTCAAAGAAAGTGTATAAAAATTACTCCAAAGTTGGGACACAATATAAGATAGTAGATAAAAACCAAGCATGGAACATCAAAAATTATAGATACGTTAGCAACGTATGAACATCCCCAAGGTTAACTCTTTCTCGTCCTCGAGTAGGTAAGTGATAAAAAGAAAGAATAATTCTGAGGTGACATGCACCATCATAAACTTGATCAAAGTATTTCTAAAACATGGATAGCTAGGATCATAGTACTTCAACATAGCATGAAAGATATAGTTCTAACAATAAGACATAGCAATTATGTTGTAACATGAAAAGGCATAAACAAAAGATTCATGAATAACAATGCTTTGCAAAACGTTTGTTTGTTTCACATAAAGAAAACATAGCATAGTGGCATTCAGCTTGTCCCTCATAGTGTAGCAAAACATAAATGCATAGGACACCTTCGAAGTTCATAAGGGTGACTAGATACAAATAGTTTAATAACAAGGAACTAAAAGTTATGCATCAATCAACAAGTCTTGGGACAATGCACATTAAACTAAGAATGGCCACTATGCTCTCTCAATATGTGCATAAAGATAGAAGATGGAGACTCAGCATAAAAGTAAAAGAAATGCCTTCATAGAAGGAAGCAGGGATTCAAGTCTCATAAAGAGCTTCCAAAAATATGGTACTTATTAGCTTTCAGCTCTCATTGCCCTATCATAAGCATCTTTAGGTGATTAAGGTTAAAGTGATACAACTAAGAGGATATGCTTGACAAGTTATAAGCCGAAATCTCATGCCCCTTACTTACAAAGACCGAACCTCATGCTACTCAACTTTAGTCACAAGTAAGCTCTTGTCATTGTAAGTACATATGTATCATAGAGAACCGCCAACGGGGTACCCCTTGCACATGATATAGGAGCTATCCCATAATCAAAATGACAAGGGAAGCAGACAATGAGCATCTCAGCAATCTTTTTATTTGCTATTTGTATAGGTTTTTATTGAGGATGCTTCATAGAGTGATCATTATGGTTATGCTGCAAGTTCCCACCATGATTAGGCATGGCTTAGGCTAGCGGCCCAGGCGTTTCTCTAACACACATACAAACTCCATGATCTTACAAGTTCCAGTTTTATTTCACACCACTGGGATCCATAAGCAAAAGAATCATGATCAACGGGGTACAATGTACAAGTGCAATGTTGAAAGTGTTCCCCATGATACATGGTTCTGCTAGCTTCAACTTATAAAGCGCAAGCATATACGCAACAAAGATGGACCCAATGGTTCAATTGAAGGAAATTTTCCCTGAGAGGCGATAATAAAGTTGTTATTATGTATTCCTTGTATATGATAGATGTTTATTTTGCATGCTATAATTATATTGATAGGAAACGTTAATACATGTGTGTTTAATAAACAAAAAGGTTCCTAGTTACGCCTCTCTTATAAACTAGCTCGTTGATTAACAAGATGATCAAAGTTTCCTAATCATGGACATTGGATGTTGTTAATAACGAGGTCACAACATTTGTGAAATGATGTGATGAACATTCATCCAAAGTATAACATTACGATCAAAGTCATTATGTTTATATTGCTATAACATCATAATAAGTAATCTTTATCCTTAGACCATGAGATCATGTTAATTGCTAACACCGAAAGAGTATCTTGATAACATCAAACGTCACACTGTAACAGGGTGACTATAAAGGTGGGTTCTGTGCTACGAAGGTGTTATGTTGAAGCTCATGGATCAAGAGGGGAATTCGTCAATCCCGATGACGGATAGATATACTCTGGGCCCTCTCGGTGATATCACATTAAGATAGCTTGCAAGCAAGTGAGGTGATCACTAGAATGTTATAGCACGGGAACGAGAAAAGAGTGCATGTTGGTAACGAGATCAAACTAGGTATTTGGATACCGATGATCGAATCTCGGACATGTATTATATCATGAGACAAAGGGATTAATTTACTAGCGTTAAAGGTTCTCACGATCATAGAAGTCATCGTTGAATGTGTAGGAGTCAGTATGATCTCCAGGTCCCGCTTCTGATTATTGATTTGAGAGGGGTCTCAATCATGTCTACATTATTCGCGAACAGTAGGGTGACACACTTAAGGGTTTCTGAAGACCATTTTGGAGGATATATGTTTCAGATGGAAGAATTGCAAAGCACTGGAATTATTTAGATGGAAACCGGAATTGTTTCGGGTGAAATTGCAGAAACTGGTTTTGCATGTGATATTGAAATGTTGCAAGGGGTTTTATGTGAATGTCTGTTAATTAAAGTAATTAACAAAATTCTGAATAAAATAAATAAAAGAGTTTTATTAAATGAGAGTTGCATTAAATTTGGTGGAAATTTAATGCATGTGAGTGGAACTTTGGGTGGAGGCTAAATTGATGCGGATGGAGCTTCCACTACATGAATGAGGAAGAGGTGGGGGAACCCCCCTTGGCCGCCGGCTATGGGAGGGGAGGAGCCCCCCTCTCCTCTCTCACAAAGTACACCTCCTCGTGAAGGATCTCTCTCCCCCTCTAGATATATTCCCCCGTGGTCTCGGATTAGCGAGATTCATGTTCCCGGTGGCCTTGTGTCTGGAAGGAGTTGCTGCTTCCGCTGATTCGCTGGAGCGAGGAGGTGGAGGTTGTCCGGTTGCTTGAACGTGTGTGCGAGGATGGATGCGCTGCTGATTTGCGGCGCTAGGACTTCCACACGATCTTGAGATCGGCAAGCGTACGACTACATCATCCACGAGTTCCAACTCGTTAACAAAACTCTGTTGTCTTCGAGGGTAAGCTCTCTATGGATGTATATCCACCTGTTGCTTTGTATCTAGTAGATAGATCTTGGCGTATAGTTCCCATCATAGGAATTTTTTTGTTTTCTATGCTACGAACCCAACAGTGGTATCAGAGCCTGATCTATGCGTAGGTGCTTTGCACGGGTAGTACACATATGTTTATATGTGGGCGATGATGATCATGTTATTGCTTCTTTCATGTATTTTGGATATTGGTGGAATAGTGGGATGAAGCGGCCTGGACCAACCTTACATGTCATCGCACAAGACCGGTTCCACGACTGACATGCAACTAGTTTTGCATAAGTGGCTGGCGGGTGTCTGTCTCTCCTACTATAGTCAATATCTGATTTACAACGAGTTGCTAATAACTTGGTTATCCTCGTTGTGGTTCCATGTTCGTAGGTAAGACCGGTTCTATCTCCGAAAGCCCTAAGCCACGTAAAACTTGCAATGGATAAATTAGAGGCGTCTAGTTTAGATCGTTGTTGGGCTAGTGTCTTGATATGGTAATGTTGTAAGTAGATGTACGATAGATACTCCTACAACACACTTAACGTGTAAGTTCCATAGACCATGGCCTTACACACAAAGGAATGATAGAGATCATACCACAATGCATATGATAGAGATCAAATGCATGGACCATATCATCTCACTTTACACATTAGATGTTTGCATCTTGTATTGCTAGTTTGGCGCTTTTAGTAGAATTGTAAGATGATCCCTCATTTAAATATCAAGATAAAATGTGTTTTTCCTTAAGTATGCACCGTTCTATGGATCGTGTTTCGAGACACCACGTGATGATCGGGTGTACTCGACTCTATGCTTTCATACAATGGGTGTAAGACAGTTTTACACAAGCGAATACTAAGGTTCTCACTTGGCGAGCCTAGCATGTACAGACATGGCCTCGGAACATGGAACAAAAGGTTAATCATGAGTCATATAGTTGATATGATGCCCATATAGATGCTCGCCTTTGAAGCTACACCGACTCACATGATGATCGGACTTGCTGTAGTGGATTTGGTTCATGTAATCACCAAAAAGACACGAGGGATGTCGTTTTTGAGTGGGAGTTCATTAGTAATTTGGATTAGTTGAACTCAATCTATCATAAACTTAGTCTAAATAAACTTTACAAATTCTGTTGTAGATGGTACCACCTGCTTTTAATTTCAATGTGTTCATATAGAAAGAGAAACTTGCTGCGAATGGTAGCACCAACTGGGCTATGAATTTGAGGATTCTCCTCACTACTGCACAAAAGCAATATGTGCTAGAGGCGCCGCTAGGCCCCCCACCAGCTCCTGATGCCCCTGATGAGGAAAAGAATGTCTATATAAATCGTTAGGAGGACCACAACTTAGTTCATTGCGGCATACTGTATGGGCTAGAGTCAGAACTTCGAAAGCGTTTCAAAAATGGCAATGACTTTAATACCATGGGAGAATTGAAAATGATTTTTGATACCGATGCTGTCGTAGAGAGTTATAATGCTTCTGAAAAGTTCTTTAGCTGCATGATGGAGGAGAACAACTTCGTTAGTGAGCACACACTCAAAATGTCTGGTACATTGATAAGCTTGTGTCCTTGGGAATATCGATTCCCATTGACCTGGGCATACATCATGTTCTCCAATCTCTGCCACCTAGCTACAAGAGCTTCGTGATGAACTATAACATGTAGGGCATGAAGAAGTCTCTTCCCGAGCTTCTCTCAATGCTTAAGAATGTAGAAGTGAAGATTTGGAAAGAACATCAAGTGTTGATGATCAATAAGACCACCGGTTTCAAGAAGGACAAGAAAGGCAAGCACAAGGGAAAGAAGGGCGGTGATACGTCAAAAACGTATCTACTTTCCCGAACACTTTTTCTATTGTTTCCCCTCTAAACTTGTGTGAATTGGATGCAACTAACACGGACTGATGCTATTTTCAGCAGAATTACCTTGGTGTCTAGTTTTTGTGCAGAAAATCAACTATCAGGAAAAATCCTGGAAAATATGCCAAAAATCCTATTTCACCAAAAGACTCACGGAGCTAGAAGACGAGACGGAGTAGCGCCATGAGGGGCCCACACCACCTGGCCGCACGGGCTAGGCCAGGCCGTGCCTAGGGGTGGTGTGGCTGCCTCGGCTGCCTCCTCGGCCTCCCTCTTTGCCTGTAAGTTGCCTCTTGACCAAAAAACCAAGGGGGGTTCGACGTTTTTCCAGGAAGAGTTTCGGTCCGCCGCCACCACCAGATTCCATGAAACACAACCAGAAACTCCGTTCTGGCACCCTGCTAGGACAGGGAATTGGAGGAGATCATCGCCACCATCATCACCATCGCTTCTCCATCGACCATCCATGTTTCCCCCATCTATGAGTGAGTAATCCCCCGCTATAGGCTATGGGGATGGTAGGGATTGGATGAGATCGTTCATGTAATGGCATCGGATTGTTAGGGCATGGTGCCTAGTATCATTTATAAGTGCTATTTGACTTTGTTGCATCTTGTTATGCTTAATGGTTGTCACTAGGGCCCGAGTGCCATGCTTTCAGATCTGAACTTGTTATTGATTCATTATATAATATTGTTTTTGGTCTTACCTGCAAGTTGTACACAGGTTGTTGTCCGGAACCAATGGCCCCGAAGTAACATAAATCAGGATAACCGGAGGGAATGGCTTTGATGTGAGGATCACATGTGTTCACGGAGTGTTAATGCTTTGCTCCGGTGCTCTATTAAAAGGAGCACCTTAATTGCCAGTAGTTCCCTTGATGCCCCGTTGCAAACGGGCTGGCAAGACAAAAGATGTTGTGCAAGTTCTCATTGCGAGCACATATGACTATATATGGAACACATGCCAATGATTATCTAGTACTTGGATGCTTTATCTTATTTATCTGCAATTGCCCTATGTTTGATTGCCATGTGAATTGTCTTGTCCATGCAACGCCCATCCATCCCTATGCCTACCACGCTTTAATCCTACTGTTTGCTGCTACCGTTACTACTGTCTTACTTTTACTACTGCTATTACTCTGCGGATACTTTACTATTGCTACCATAAAACGGTTGCTACTGATAAACTGCTGTGAGCAAGATTGTTTCCAGGTGCAGCTGAATTGACAACTCAATTCTTAAGGCTTATAAATATTCTTTGGCTCCCCTTGTGTCAAATCAATAAATTGGTTTTCACTTCCGTCGAAAATACTGCGATACACCCCCTATACTTGTGGGTCATCAAGACTATTTTCTGGCGCCATTGCCGGGGAGCATAGCTTTATTTATCAAGTCCACTTGGAATCACTATTGCTCGCTGCTATCCATCCATCATGGGTAAGTCTCGTGATGGCAAGGTTCCTATTTTACCATCCACTACAAGAACAGGTACAGTTTTGAACACCTCTATTGCTCTTGATTCACCATCTATTGTGAGTAAGCTTGTTACACCACCACATACACATGCTACACACACTTCTACTACTGTTGAATCTGAAACTTCTAATACTTATGATGCTGCTTCTACTGTGCTTGATAAGAGTGGTTCATTAGGTCCTTTCCTAGATGCTACGATTGCTAGAACTATATCTAGAAATACTGAAACTCCTAATGAAGTCACTACTACACCTGTTAGTTCACCTGAGTCCACTGAGAGCTATGATATTGAAGACTATTATATAGAAATGACCGACGGATTTATTGAAGAATGTCAAAACACCCATGATATGAGTGCTGCTAAGAGTCTCCTTGACATGCGTACTATAAAACCCAAATTGTCTCCTAATGCTAAGTTTGCTGCATCTCCCATAAACATTAAAGGTAAGGATTATGATTTCTCTCTTAATCTATCTTACATAGCTATTGTTGAGAAAGAACCTTTTTGTGGGACTAAGAATGAGAGTGCGGTAGCACATATGACTGAGCTTTCTACTATGAGTGGTTTATTTTCTGATGATATTAAGATGCACACCTACTTTGTTGCTAATTTTTTCCCTTTTTCACTGAAAGGAGAGGCTAAAACTTGGTTTAATAATTTACCTCCTAGATCTATTGATATACCTGATTGCTTGATTAGTACTTTCCTGCAGAAATATTTTCCTCCTAGTGCTAGACATGCTATTTTGCAGGAACTTTTTGATTTTAAATAGGGAGAAAAAGAGATATTGCCTGAATCATGGGCAAGGTTTTATGCTTTGATCCATGCACAAGCTGGATGTCCATTACCTAAGAATGAGCTTATTGATATATTTTATAATAGACTAACTGAAGAATCTAGGACATACCTGGATAGTTGTGGTGATTGTGTTTTCAGGAATAGGACTCCCAAGGACGCTAAAGAATTAATGGCTAAAATAAGCAAGAACTATGAAGATTGGACTCCTCCTGAACTAGCTATACCTGAGACAACTATACCTGAATCAACTATTCCTGTGCCTATACCAACATCAAAGAAGAGGGGAGTTATTGAACTAAATGATGAAGTGATGAAGGAAGCTAAGAAATGTCTTAAGGAGAAGGGTATTAAAGCTGAACACGTGAAGAATCTACCTCCTATAGAAGAATTATGTAAGCCTATCCCCCACTCATCCACTATTGAGATACACTCTCTCCAACACTTTGATGAAGGTGATATTCCTTACTCTAAACCTCCTGATCAATGCTTAGAGGAATTCGATATTTTTATTGTTAAGCAAGATAATTTTAGTAAAAGGGTGCAAAATCATTTAATGGAAAACTCTAGAGCTATTGTTGAGCTAAAGGATATTGTGGAAAGAACCCCTAATGATGTTAAAATGCTTGTTAAACATATTCAAATGGTTCAAACTCAAATAGATCAACTTATTAAAGTGCAAACAGACTTGCTAGTTAATGCTGCTAAAGAAAAACATGCTTTTGAAATTAGAACTAGAACTGGTGCTGCTACCCAGGATCCTCTATATCTCGAAGGGCATCCTAAAAGAATTGAGCAGGATTCTCAACAAGTTGAAAATAGTGGTACTTCTCCTAAGAAAAGGAAAAAATAAACGTAAAACTATTGTAGAATCTCCTGAAGCTGCTATAGATCCTAATAGTATATCTGTCTTTGATGCTGAAACTGAAAGTGGCAATGAAGAAAATGATGCTCCTGATAGAGAAAAAGTTGAAGAAGAACCTGAAAAGCACACTAAGAGTACTAAATACACTAAAGAAGATTTTGTTGCTAAGAAACATGGTAGTGAAAGAGAGCCTTCGGTCCAAAAACCTATGCCTTTCCCTGATAAGAAACACAAGTCAAAGGAAGATGAACACTATAATAAGTTTTGTGATTGGATGAAAGCTTTATTCTTGCAAATTCCTTTGACTGATGCTATTAAATTGCCTCCTTATTCAAAGTATATGAAGGATATTGTCTCTAATAAAAGGAAAATCCCTAATGAATAAATTTCTACTTTGCTTGCTAATTTTTCCTTTAATGAAAGGTTCCAAAGAAACTTGGAGACCTAGGGATTCCAACTATCCCATGCTCTATTAAAAATAGTTATGTTAGAACTGCTTTGTGTGGTTTCGGAGCAGGACTTAGTGTTATGCCTTTCTCTCTCTCTCTCTCTCTCTCTATAAGAAGGACAAGAAAGGCAAGCAAAAGGGAAAGAAGGTCGGTGATACGTCCAAAACGTATCTACTTTTCCGAACACTTTTGCTATTGTTTCTCCTCTAAACTTGTGTGAATTGGATGCAACTAACACGGACTGATGCTGTTTTCAGCAGAATTACCTTGGTGTCTAGTTTTTGTGCAGAAAATCAACTATCAGGAAAAATCCTGGAAAATATGCCAAAAATCCTATTTCACCAAAAGACTCACGGAGCTAGAAGACGAGACGGAGTAGGGCCATGAGGAGCCCACACCACCTGGCCGCACGGGCTAGGCCAGGCCGCGCCTGGGGGTGGTGTGGCCGCCTCGGCTGCCTCCTCGGCCTCCCTCTTTGCCTATAAGTTGCCTCTTGACCTAAAAACCAAGGTGGGTTCGACGTTTTTCTAGAAAGAGTATCGGTCCGCCGCCACCACCAGATTCCACGAAAAACCAACAGAAACTCCGTTCTGGCACCCTGCTAGGATGGGGAATTGGAGGAGATCATCGCCACCATCATCACCATCGCTTCTCCATCGACCATCCATGTTTCCCCCATCTATGAGTGAGTAATCCCCCGTTGTAGGCTATGGGGATGGTAGGGATTGGATGAGATCGTTCATGTAATGGCATCGGATTGTTAGGGCATGCTGCCTAGTATCATTTATAAGTGCTATTTGACTTTGTTGCATCTTGTTATGCTTAATGGTTGTCACTAGGGCCCGAGTGCCATGATTTCAGATCTGAACTTGTTATTGATTCATTATATAATATTGTTTTTGGTCTTACCTGCAAGTTGTACACACGTTGTTGTCCGGAACCAATGGCCCCGAAGTGACAGAAATCAGGATAACCGGAGGGAATGGCTTTGATGTGAGGATCACATGTGTTCACGGAGTGTTAATGCTTTGCTCCGGTGCTCTATTAAAAGCAGCACCTTAATTGCCAGTAGTTCCCTTGAGGCCCCGTTGCAAACGGGCTGGCAAGACAAAAGATGTTGTGCAAGTTCTCATTGCGAGCACGTATGACTATATATCGAACACATGCTTATGATTATCTAGTACATGGATGCTTTATCTTATTTTTCTGCAATTGCCCTATGTCTGATTGCCATGTGAATTGTCTTGTCCATGCAACGCCCATCCATCCATACCTATGCCTACCACGCTTTAATCCTACTATTTGCTGCTACTGTTACTACTGTCTTACTTTTACTACTGCTATTACTCTGCTGATACTTTACTATTGCTACCATAAAACGGTTGCTACTGATAAACCACTGTGAGCAAGATTGTTTCCAGGTGCAGCTGAATTGACAACTCAATTATTAAGGCTTATAAATATTCTTTGGCTCCCCTTGTGTCGAATCAATAAATTGGGTTTCACTTCCGTCAAAAATACTGCGATACACCCCCTATACTTGTGGGTCATCAAGACTATTTTCTAGCACCATTGCCGGGGAGCATAGCTTTATTTATCAAGTCCACTTGGAATCACTATTTGTCACTGCTATCCATCCATCATGGGTAAGTCTCGTGATGGCAAGTTTCCTATTTTACCATCCACTACAAGAACAGGTACGGTTCTGAACACCTCTACTGCTCTTGATTCACCATCTATTGTGAGTAAGTTTGTTACACCACCACATACACATGCTACACACACTTCTACTACTGTTGAATCTGAAACTTCTGATACTTATGATGCTGCTTCTACTGTGCTTGATAAGAGTGGTTCATTAGGTCCTTTCCTAGATGCTACGATTGCTAGAACTATAGCTAGAAATACTGAAACTCCTAATGAAGACACTACTACACCTGTTAGTTCCCCTGAGTCTATAAAGAGCTATGATATTGAAGACTGATATATAGAAATGACCAACGAATTTATTGAAGAATGTCAAAACACCCATGATAGGAGTGCTGCTAAGATTCTCCTTGACATGCGTACTATAAAACCCAAATTGTCTCCTAATGCTAAGTTTGCTGCATCTCCCATAAACATTAAAGATAAGGATTATGATTTCTCTCTTGATCTATCTTACATAGCTATTGTTGAGAAAGAACCTTTTTGTGGGACTTAGAATGAGAGTGCGGTAGCACATATGACTGAGCTTTCTACTATGAGTGGTTTATTTTCTGATGATATTAAGATGCACACCTTATTTGTTGCTAATTTTTTTCCCTTTTTCACTGAAAGGAGAGGCTAAAACTTGGTTTAATAATTTACCTCCTGGACCTATTTATATACCTGATTGCTTGATTAGTACTTTCCTGCAGAAATATTTTCCTCCTAGTGCTAGACATGCTATTTTGCAGGAACTTTTTGATTTTAAACAGGGAGAAAAAGAGATATTGCCAGAATTATGGGCAAGGTTTTGTGCTTTCATTCATGCACAAGCTGGATGTCCATTACCTAAGAATGAGCTTATTGATATATTTTATAATGGAATAACTGAAGAATCTAGGACATACCTGGATAGTTGTGCTGATTGTGTTGTCAGGAATAGGACTCCCAAGGACGCTAAGGAATTAATGGCTAAAATAAGCAAGAACGATGAAGATTGGACTCCTCGTGAACTAGCTATACCTGAGACAACTATACCTGAATCAACTATTCATGTGCCTATACCAACATCAAAGAAGAGGGGAGTTATTGAACTAAATGATGAAGTGATGAAGGAAGCTAAGAAATGTCTTAAGGAGAAGGGTATTAAAGCTGAACACGTGAAGAATCTACCTCCTATAGAAGAATTATGTAAGCTTATCCCCCACTCATCCACTATTGAGATACACTCTCTCCAACACTTTGATGAAGGTGATATTCCTTACTCTAAACCTCTTGATCAATGCTTAGAGGAATTCGATATTTTTATTGTTAAGCAAGATAATTTTAATAAAAGGGTGCAAAATCATTTAATGGAAAACTCTAGAGCTATTGTTGAGCTAAAGGATATTGTGGAAAGAACCTCTAATGATGTTAAAATGCTTGTTAAACATTTTCAAATGGTTCAAACTCAAATAGATCAACTTATTAAAGTGCAAACAGACTTGCTAGTTAATGCTGCTAAAGAAAAACATGCTTTTGAAATTAGAACTAGAACTGGTGCTGCTACCTAGGATCCTCTATATCCTGAAGGGCATCCTAAAAGAATTGAGCAGGATTCTCAACAAGTTGAAAATAGTGGTACTTCTCCTAAGAAAAGGAAAAAATAAACGTAAAACTATTGTAGAATCTCCTGAACCTGCTATAGATCCTAATAGTATATCTGTCTTTGATACTGAAACTGAAAGTGGCAATGAAGAAAATGATGCTCCTGATAGAGAAAAAAGTTGAAGAAGAACCTAAAAAGCACACTAAGAGTACTAAATACACTAAAGAAGATTTTGTTGCTAAGAAACATGGTAGTGAAAGAGAGCCTTCGGTCCAAAAACCTATGCCTTTCCCTGATAAGAAACACAAGTCAAAGGAAGATGAACACTCTAATAAGTTTTGTGATTGGATGAAACCTTTATTGTTGCAAATTCCTTTGACTGATGCTATTAAATTGCCTCCTTATTCAAAGTATATGAAGGATATTGTCTCTAATAAAAGGAAAATCCCTAATGAAGAAATTTCTACTTTGATTGCTAATTATTCCTTTAATGGTAAGGTTCCAAAGAAACTTGGAGACCCAGGGATTCCAACTATCCCATTCTCTATTAAAAATAGTTATGTTAGAACTGCTTTGTGTGATTTGGGAGCAGGAGTTAGTGTTATGCCTTTCTCTCTCTCTCTATAAGAGACTTTAGCTAGAAAAACTAATACCAACTGATATATCTTTGCAAATGGCTGATAAATCCACTATTGTTCCTGTTGGTATATGTGAGGATGTACCTCTTCAAGTGGCTCATAATTGCTTGATATTAACTGATTTTGTTGTGCTTGAAATGCCTGAAGATGATAATATGTCTATTATTCTTGGGAGACCTTTTCTCAATACTGCAGGAGCTATTATTAATTGTAATAAAGGAAAGGTGACTTTTAATGATAATGACAAGGAACATACTGTCTATTTCCCCAAGAAGAAAGATAGGACTTATGGTTTGAATTCAATTGAACATGTTGAGGGCATTCAAGTTGGAGAAATATATTGTCCCATACCAAGAGAAGAATTTGAAACTATTATGATTGGGACCATTGCTATCAAGGTTGAGGTAACATAATCATTAGTGGAATACAAAGTTTTGTTTCATATAAAATTGTTTTGGTAACAAGACCTGATCAACATTGGTAACAAAAGGATTTTATAGAACAAAACAATGTTTTCACCATGATTATCTTCGTTTACTTTTACTTTTTCTATTTTAGTTTTTGCTTTCGTTTAGTTTACTTTTCTGTTGTTAGTTGCTTGCATTTTAGAGTGTCTTAGAACTTCTGAAGTCTTAGTTTTGTTTCGTCATTGCATCTTTTCAAAATCATTTTTCTGCAGAAAATCATTCATCTATACCTGAAAATTTCTCAAAAATAAAGTGTCTCGAAAAATTCCCGAAAATTCATATTAAATTTTTACGTGAAAAAAGGGGCAGAGAAGTGCCTAGAGTGACCCTGGGGCCCACCAGGCAGGCACACCACCTGGTGGCGCGGCCTGCCTAGGGGCGCTCCTGACCATGGTGTGGGCCACCCCTGGCCCTCCACTCACTCTCTCACATGCCACTGCTTCGTCTCTCCCGAGAAAACACCAGTTCGTTGCTCGAAATCACTTTCTTGATGTTCTTACCCTTGATTTTTTGATCTGCTTGCTCAGCCCATCTTTGCTGTTGAAATTTGGAGCATTTGTTCTCTGGTATGTGACTCCTCCACTTGTCCAAGTATATATGTGTTTAGTGGTTTATATCTTGAGTATTTTGCTGTTGTAGGTGACAGGTTTTGTGAGCTTGTAAGCTTGTTCATTGCTTAGAGATATAGTTTTGATGCATGTTTAGGCCTCTTACAAGTCCCGATGAGTAGTACCCTTCATTATTTATTCACTTTGCAACTACTTCTTTAATGGATGTTTAAATTTCAGAATAGAAGATGAACGAGCACCAACTCAACCAACATGAACTGAGAGTGCCTGAGGTTATGATGGTTCACCGAGAGGAGGAAGTTTTTTCCTTCCATTTACCCATGCTCTAAATTCATGAGGGCTCCAGGAATTTCCTAGGACTTCCATACTCTAATCACTAATGCAGGGTTGGAGCACTTTGTGGGAGAAGAACCTCACCAATTTGTGAAGCTAACCATGTCTGTCATGCAGTAATTTCGATTTAGTTGCTCTTTTCCTAACCCCATGGTTCACTAGAAAATTTACAATATAGCTGTCGACCTCCCTTTTGATGATTTTTGTGCAGCTATTAGAGTACCTCAGTGGGGATCATGTGGAAAGATTAAAGAGCAACCTGCACCACTCATGGACTTGTACGTGGAGATTTGCCAAGGGAGCAGCTTCTCAAAGGAGGGTGGGAAAATCCGTAACATTCATCTCCCATCTATTCGCTACTTTGCTTACTTTATTGCCAAGTGTGTTCTCGCTAGGAAAACTTCTAATAAGTTATCCTCGTATGATCTAGCATTCATCTCAACTGCTTTAAAACGAGATTGGACTTATAATTTGGGTGCCTTGATAGCTTTCCATCTTGATGCTAACCACGAGAAAGGTGGAATTTGTGGAGGCCTCATTGCCTCTTGTTTATTAGCTCTGCATGGTTTAGTGCCTCATCATTTAGACCTACAATTTCCCATAGAGAGACTTGACCTTAATTCCATCATACAACATAAATTTGTTTCTTCTTGGGCTAATTTGAGTGATTTGTCTTACGAAATAACCTTTCTCAATGCTGGTTGGAGGAGGAGTAAGTCCGAGCGAGTTGTTCTTTTGCCTGCACCTGTTTTGTTTAACCTTGATACCAGGGTAGGATGGTCCCTCACGGAGGAGGAGCTTGATACGTACTTGGGAGAGCTCTCCCAACAGGAGCAGCACACTAGAAGGGAGGTCACAGATGATTCGGTCCAGCCCTCGAATGAGGGGGAGTCTTCATATCAGCAGCCTACCTATGATTTGGGAGCCTCTTCTTCTTCCCTAGGGCCCAACTACGATCATTCTTACAATGACCCGCCTGCTTGCGACCCTTACTCATCTGGATTGATACCCACTTAGGCCAAAAGCCTAAGCTTGGGGGGAGGTACACCGACATCACACTCATCTCCATATCATGTTTAGTCGATACTTTGTATATCCATGTTTCCCTTTCTTTTTATTTTTCGTTCTTTCTTTACTTTTGCTTTCTAAAACACAAAAAGACCAAAAATATTTCTGTTATTTCTCTTGGTTTGCTTCTTTTTATTTTTGCCTTGGTTTGCTTCTTCCGTTTTGTTTTGTTTTGATTATTCGAAAAACCAAAAAGATTTTGCTTTGAGAAAATAGTCTTGATGACCCACAAGTATAGGGGGTGTATCGCACTATTTTCCAGGGAAGTGAAACCCAATTTATTGATTTGACACAAGGGGAGCCAAAGAATATTTATAAGCCTTAATAGCTGAGTTGTCAATTCAGCTGCACCTGGAAACAATCTTGCTCACAACAGTTTATTAGTAGCAACAGTTTTGTAGTAGGAATAGGAAAGTAGCAACAGTAGTAAAGTAAAGACAGTAGTAACAATAGCAGGAAATAGTAGGATTCGAGTGCGGTAGGCATAGGGATGGATGGACGGGCGTTGCATGGACAAGACAATTCACATAGCAATCAGAACATAGGGCAATTGCAGATAAATAAGATAAAGCATCCAAGTACTAGACAATCCTAGGCATGTGTTCCATATATAGTCATACGTGCTCGCAATGAGAACTTGCACAACATCTTTTGTCCTGCTAGCCCGTTTGCAGCGATGCCTCAAGGGAACTACTGGCAATTAAGGTTCTCCTTTTAATAGAGCACAAAGCATTAACACTCCGTGAACACATGTGATCCTCACATCAAAGCCATTCCCTCCGGTTATCCTGATTTCTGTCACTTCGGGGCCATTGGTTCCAGACAACAACGTATGTATACAACTTGTAGATAAGACCAAAAACAATACTATCATAATGAATCAATAACATGTTCAGATCTGAAATCATGGCACTCGGGCCCTAGTGACAAGCATTAAGCTCAACAAGTCGCAACAAAGTCATAACGCACTAATAAAAGATACTAGGCACCATGCCCTAACAATCTGATGCCATTACATGAACAATCTCATCCAATCCCTACCATCCCCATGGCCTACGGCGGGGGATTACTCACTCATAGATGGGGGAAACATGGATGGTCGATGGAGACGCGATGGTGATGATGATGGCGATGATCTCCTCCAATTCCCCATCCCGGCAGGGTGCCAGATCGGAGTTTCTGGTGCTGTTTCGTGGAATATGGTGGTGGCGGCGGAGCAGAACTCCTTCTGGAAAAACGTCGAACCCCCCGGAGTTTTTAGGTCAGAAGGCTTCTTATAGGTGAAGAGGGAGACCGAGAGGGTGCCAAGTGGGCCCACACCACCCCCTGGCGCGGCCTAACCTGGCCCGCGCCATTAGGTGGTGTGGCCACCCCTGGCTCTTCTCCGTCTCGTATTCTGGCTCCAGATGACTTTTGGTAAAATAGGCACTTTGGCTTTTGTCCCGTCCAATTCCGAGAATATTCATTTTCTGACTTTCCTGGAACCAAAAACAACAGAAAACAGGCAGCTGGCACTAGGGCTCTTGTTAATAGGTTAGTCAAGGAAATCATATGAAATGTACTCCAACGTGTGGACAAAACACAAGAAAGTGGATAAAACCAAGCATGGAAATTCAAAAATTATAGATACATTTGCAATGTATCAACATCCCCAAGCTTAACTCCTACTCGTCCTCGAGTAGGTAAGTGATAAAAAAGAAAGAATAATTTTTGAGGTGATATGCACCATCATAAAATTGATCAAAGTATTTGTAAAACATTCAAAGCTGGGATCATAGTACTTCAATCATAACATGAAAGACAAAGTTCTAGCAATAAGACATAGCAACTGTGTTGGAACATAAAAAGGCACAAACAAAAGATTCATGAATAACAATGCTTTGCAAGACGTTTGTTTGTTTCACATAAAGAAAACATAGCATAGTGGCATTCAGCGTGTCCCTCATAGAGTAGCAAACATAAATGCATAGGACACCTTCAAAGTTTACAAGAGTGACTAGATACAGATAGTTTAAAACAAGCAATATCAAGGTATGCATCAATCAACAAGTCTTGGGACAATGCACATAGAACTAAGAATGGCCACTATGCTCTAAAGAAAGTGCTCATAGAATGTGTGGAGACTCAACAAGGAAATGAACAGGTTTTGGAAAGTTTGAAAGGCTTCCAAATGCTGAAAGTATGGTACTCATTAGCTTTGAGCTCTCATTGCCCCTATCATAAGCAAATTTAAATGATTAAGGTTAAAGTGACACAACTAAGAGGATATGCTTGACAAGTTATAAATCGAAGTCTCATGCCCCTTACTTACGAAGACCGATCCTCATGCTACTCAACTTCAGTGACGAGTAAGCTCTTGTCATTGTAAGTATATACGTATCATAGAGAACCGCCAACGGGGTACCCCTTGCACATGATACAGGAGCTATCCCATAATCAAAATGACAAGGCAAGCAGACAATGAGCATCTCAACGATCTTTTTATTTACTATGTGCATAGATTTTTATTGAGGATGCTTCATAGAATGCTCATTATGGTTATGCTGCAAGTTTCCAGCATGATTAGGCATGGCTTAGGCTAGTGGCCCAGGCGTTTCTCTAACATACATACAAACTCCATGATCTTACAAGTTATGCATCAATCAACTAGTCTTGGGACAAAGCACATAGAACTAAGAATGGCCACTATGCTCTCAAAGTAGGTGCATAAAAATAGAAGGTGGAGACCCAATATAATGGTGGAAGAAAGGCCTTTTGTAAAAGGAAGCAGGGATTCAAGTCTCATAAAGAGCTTCCAAAAATTATGGTACTTATTAGCTTTCAGCTCTCATTGCCCCTATCATAAGCATCTTTAAGTGATTAAGGTTAAAGTTACACAACTAAGAGGATATGTTTGACAAGTTATAAGTTGAAATCTCATGCCCCTTACTTACGAGTACTAATCCTCATGCTACTCAACTTTAGTCACAAGTAAGCTCTTGTCATTGTAAGTACATATGTATCATAGAGAACCGCCAACGGGGTACCCCTTGCCCGATGATACGGAAAAATCCCCATATCAAAATGACAAGGCAAGCAGAAATCGAGCATCTCAGCAATCTTCTTATTTACCATGGGAATATGGTGCTTTTTTCTCTCTTTCCTCTTTTCATAATATTTTTTCTCTTTCTCTTTTTTCTCAATCTATCTCTTGTTTTATAAGAAGAATGCTTCATAGATTGCTCATTATGGTTACGCTGCAGGTTTCCACCATGATTAGGCATGGATTAGACTAGCGGCCCAGGCGTTTCTCTAACACACATACAAACTCCATGATCTTACAAGTTCCACTTTTATTTTACACTGCCGGGATCCATAAGCAAAAGAACATGATATCAACGAGGTACTAAGTACCAATGAAATGTTGAAAGCGTTCCCCATGATGCATGGTTCTACTAACTTCAACATATAAAGCGCAAGCATATACGCAACAAAGAAGGACACAATGGTTCAGGTTTATTAAATGCAAGGAAATAAAGTGTGCCATCAAGTTCGTGACAGCTTTACTAACTAACTTTCTCATAACAAGCAAACATTTTATTCGGAAGAAAATAAGGCATATTGAATATGCACGGAAGTAGCAAATGATGCTAATAGGTAGGTATGATGGACACTCTGGCAATATTTGGTTTTGGGGAGTTGGAAACATAAGTAAAACATACTGAGTGAAAGTGAAGGCTAGCAATAGTAAGGGAGCGACAAACGAGAGAGCAGTAATGGCCATAATCATGCAGTGCGAAAAAACATCATTGATCAAAGCATAAAGTGATACTACAAGTTGAAAACTCAAGGATCATAAAGGCTATGGTGACTTGAGATAGTCATAACATGGTGTGAGCATGTGCCAAGTCAACCCAAATAAAGCATCAAAGGAGAATACCACTATACTATGCTTTAATATGCTAAAACAACGCATGATTTATCCAAGGCACATTAAGCAATCTCAATTGTTTATAACAAGTCATGCTACAACAAAGAATACTAATCATAAAGCCAAAACAATATCAAGCATGGCATGACAAAGCATATGCCACAGTCAAAAACGAGCTCTCTTTACCACTTAAACATGAGCTTTCTTACTCTTTTCCAAACCAAACCAAACTATTTGAACACCAATGTATGAAAGAGGAGGTCCAACCAATTTATTCAGCAAACTAAGCAAACCAAACCAAACTACCAATGTATGAAAGAGGAGGTCCAACCAATTTATTCAGCAAACTAAGCAAACGAAAGCCAAAACGAAAAACGAAAAAGAAGACGCTCCAAGAACAACACAACTGTGCATGAAACAATAAAAATGAAGCGTTTGGAAGAAACCTGGAATTTTTATTCATGAAGAAGGGGATGCCTTGGGCATCCCCAAGCTTTGACGTTTGTACTTCTTGGATATTTCTTGGGGTGACACGCGTGGCATCCCCAAGCTTGAGCTTTAGTCCATCCTTCATCTCATTACTCATTCCTTCCATACACCAGAAATTTTTCCTTCATACAAAACAGCACACAATCTTTATTAGCAACATTAGTGCACTCAAGATAAAAGGTCTTAAGGTTCAGTTCTAACACCAAATAAACTTCCATTAGAACACTAGCTACTGTAGAACTTCCCTCAAAAAGCTTTAGTGCACTCAACTATTTGTATCTAGTCACTCTTATGAACTTTGAAGGTGTCCTATGCATTTATATTTGCTACTCTATGAGGGATAAGCTGAATACTGTTATGCTATGTTTTCTTTATGTGAAACAAACAAATGTCTTGCAAAGCATTGTTATTCATGAATCTTTTGTTTGTGCCTTTTCATGTTGCATCATAGTTTCTTTGTCTTATTGCTTGAACTTTGTCTTTCATGTTATGATTGAAGTACTATGATCCCAGCTCTGAATGTTTTACAAATACTTTGATCAAGTCTTTGATGGTGCATGTCACCTCAAAAAATATTCTTTATTTTTATCACTTATCTACTCGAGGACGAGCAGGAGTTAAGCTTGGGGATGTTGATACATTGCAAATGTATCTATAATTTTTGATGTTCCATGCTTGGTTTTATCCACTTTCTTGTGTTTTGTCCACACTTTGGAGTACTTTTCATATGATTTCTTGGACTAACCTATTAACAAGAGCCACAGTGCCAGCTGCCTGTTTTCTGCTATTTTTGGTTCCAGGAAAGTGAGAAAATGAATATTCTCGGAATTGGACGGGACAAAAGCCAAAGTGCCTATTTTTCCGTAAGTCCTCAGATGCCAGAATACGAGACGGAGAGGAGCCAGGGGGCCACCACACCACCTAGCCGCGCAGGCCAGGCCCGGCCACGCCAGGGGGTGGTGTGGCCAGCCCAGGCACCCCCTCGGCCTCTCCTTCCTCCTCTACATTGCCCTCGGGACGAAAACCCTAAGTACTCGATCAAAAATCCATGAAAGAGTCTGTAGCCGCCGTCATCTCCATCCCTAGATCGGGAGGGATCTGAAGCTCTTCCCGGCACCCTGCCGGAGTGGGGAATTCATCCTGGAGGCCTTCTTCATCACCATGCAAGCCTCCGGTGTGATGCGTTAGTAGTTCATCCTTGGACTACGGATCCATGTAGTAGCTAGATGGCTGGTTCTCCTCCTTTGTGCTTTCATGATTAGATCTTTAGAGCTCCGTTCATGATCAAGATCATCTATTTGTAATTCCGCATGTTGTGTTTGCGGGGATCCGATGGATATTGAGATGCTATTTCAGATTGATTATTGATTCTATCATGTCTTTGTTATTTGTGATCTTGCATGCTTTCCGTTGTTTGTAGCTATCTTGGCCAAGTAGATGCTAACAACTCCAAGAGTTAGTATTTATGCTCGATAGTGGGTTCATGCCTCTAGTAATTTGGGGAAGTGACAGAAATCTCTAAGGTACTAGATGTGATGTTGCTACTAGGGAGAAAACAACAATCCTTTGTTCATAGAACAATCGTATTGTTTACATTACACGCAATTCGTAAAGCAATAATCTCTTTCTTGCAACTTAATACTGGAGGGGGTTCGGATGATAACCTGAATGTGGATTATTAGTCATAGATGCAGTTGGATGGCGGTCTATGTATAATGTTGTAATGCCCAATCGAATCTCAAAGGAGTCAAGATGATTAGTATATGCATGTATTGCTTTCTCGATGTTTGTTAATTGCCCCGCTGTAATTTGTTCACCCAGCATGTTATCTATCTTAAGGAGAGCCACCTCTAGTGAACTATGGATCCCGGTCCTTTTCTTTACATACAATCTATAAACTGTTTACTACTTTGTGTTTACTTTCTGCAAACTTTTACTTTCTTCCATTCGATACGTTTAATCCTTTGTTTTCAGCAAAACACGGTAAGATTGACAACCTCATCGCAAGTTGGGGATAGAGTTCTGTGGTTGTGTTGTGCAGGTCTCCACGTTGCTACTAGCACCGGTAGTGCGCCCTGCCAAGGCTCAGCTAGCAACACCTTTGGGGTGTTTCCTTGCTCCTACTGGTTCGATTAAACCTTGGTTTCATAACTGAGGGAAACTTGCTGCTGTGCTCATCATACCTTCCTCTTGGGGTTCCCCTACGAGCTTGTTAATACACGAGCCATCAACCCCCTATACTTGTGGGTCATCAGGCGGCAAATCTGTTGCCACACCTGAAAAGAAATCCCGAGCTGGCCCTAAGTCTGATACCGAGTTCTACTATTGCAAGGGGACTGGCCATTGGAAGCGCAACTACCCCAAGTATTTGGCGACAAGAAGGACGGCAAGGCAAACAAAGGTATATGTGATATACATGTTATTGATGTGTACTTGACTAGTACTCGTAGTAGCACCTGGGTATTTGATACGGGATCGGTTGCTAATATATGTAACTCGATTCAGGGGCTGCAGAACAAGCGACAACTAGCAATGGATGAGGTCACGATGTGGGTTGGCAATGGATCAAGAGTTGATGTGATCGGCGTCGGAATGCTACCTCTCCATATGCCGTCGAGATTAGTGATAAATCTAAATAATTGTTATTTGGTGCTTGCACTAAGCATGAACATTGTATCCGGATCATGTTTGATGTGAAGTGGTTATTCCTTTAAATCTGAAAACAATGGTTGTTCGATTTATATGAATGATATCTTTTATGGTCATGCACCTATGATGAATGGTTTATTTCTATTGGATCTCGATAGTAGTATTACGCATATTCATAATGTTGATGTTAAAAGGATTAAATTTGATAATGATATATCTGCATATATGTGGCACTGCCGTCTAGGTCATATTGGCGTTAAACGCCTGAAGAAACTCCATTCTGATGGACTTTTGGAATCACTTGATTTTGAATCATTTGATACATGTGAGCCATGCCTTATGGGCAAGATGACTAGAACGCTATTTTCTGGTTCAATGGAACGGGTGAAAGATTTATTGGAAATCATACATACTGATGTGTGTGGACCAATGAGTGTCTCGGTGCGAGGTGGATATCGTTATTTTGTTACTTTCACGGATGATTTGAGTAGATATGGGTATATCTATTTGATGAAACATAAGTCTGAAACCTTTGAAAAGTTCAAGGAATTTTAGAATGAAGTGGAAAATCATCATAATAGAAAGATCAAATTTCTGCGGTCCGACCATGGAGGAGAGTATCTTAGTTATGATTTTAGCACACATATGAAAGACCGTGGAATAGTTTCACAACTCACGCCTGCCGGAACACCACAACGAAATGGTGTGTCGGAACATCGTAATCATACTTTATTGGATATGGTTCGATCTATGATGTCTATGACTGACTTGCCACTGTCATTTTGGGGTTATGCACCGGAAACCGCTGCATTCACTTTAAATTGGGCACCATCTAAATCCGTTGAAACGACACCGTATGAATTATGGTTTGGAAACAAACCTAAGCTTTTATTTCTTAAAGTTTGGGGATGCGATGTTTATGTGAAGAAACTTCAGCCGGATAAACTCGAACCCAAAACGGAAAAATGCGTCTTCATAGGATACCCTAAGGAAACGATTGGGTATACCTCCTATCACAGATCCGAGGGCAAGGTCTTTGTTGCCAAGAATGGATCCTTTCTTGAGAAGGAGTTTCTCACGAAAGGTGTGAGTAGTCGGAAGGTACAACTCGAAGAGGTTATTGAACCTTCTCTTCATGAAATGGCGAGTAGCGCAGCACCGGAAGTTGTTTTGGAGTTGACTTCACCTAATGAAGAGAGAACTAATGATAATAATTATGAAACTCCGAAAGAGGACACTACCAAACCTCGCAGATCAAGTAGGACACGTGCAACCCCTGAACTGTACGGCAATCTTGTTATGAATTTCATGATTAATGAAATAGATGACCCTACGATGTATGAAGAAGAGATGATGAGCCTGGATTCCAACAAATGGCTAGAAGCCATGAAATCTGAGATGGAATCCATGTACGAAAACCAGGTTTGGACCTTGGTGGACTTACCTCACGATTGAAAGGCCGTTGAGAATAAATGGATTTTCAAAAGAAAAACTGGTGTTGATGGTAATGTGACCATCTATAAAGCTCGACTTGTCGCAAACGGGTTTTGTACAAATTCAAGGAGTTGACTACGGTGAGACATTCTCTCCCATAGCGATGCTAAAGTCGGTTAGGATTATGTTAGCAATTGTTGCATATTTTGATTATGAAATATGGCAGATGGATGTCAAAACCGCGTTCCTCAATGGTAATATTGAAGAAGAGTTGTATATGGAACAACCTAAGGGTTTTGTTGATCCTAAGGATGCTGATAAGGTATGCAAGCTTCAGTGATCCATCTATGGACTGAAGCAAGCATCCTGGAGTTGGAATCTCCGCTTTGATGAGGTGATCAAAGAGTTTGGATTCGTCCAAACTTATGGAGAGGCTTGTATTTACAAGAAAGTGAGTGGGAGCAATGTGGCATTTCTGATATTATATGTGGATGACATATTATTGATTGGAAATGATATAGATCTTTTAAATAGTGTTAAAAGTTATCTAAACAGCAAATTTTCGATGAAAGACCTTGGTGAAGCTTCATATATATTAGGCATTAAAATCTATAGAGATAGATCAAGACGCCTAATTGGGCTATCGCAAAGTACATACCTTGATAAGATATTAAAGAAGTTTAATATGGACAGAAGTAACAAGGGGTTCTTACCTATGTTGCAAGGCAAGACATTGAGTAGGACTCAAAGTACGGCTACGGTGGAACAAAGAGAGATAATGGATAAGATCCCCTATGCCTCAGCCATAGGCTCTATAATGTACGCCCTGCTATGTACAAGATCGGATGTGGCACATGCTATTAGTTTAACTAGTAGGTACCAAACTGATCCAGGTTTGGAACACTGGATAGCGGTCAATAATATCCTTAAGTACTTAAGAAGAACTAGGGATATGTTTCTTGTATATGGAGGTGAAGAAGAGCTAGTCGCTAAGTGTTATGTCAATGCTAGCTTTGACACTGATCCAAATGACTCTAAGTCTCAATCCGGATATGTATTTCTCTTGAACGAAGCAGCAGTTTGATGGAGGAGTTCCAAACAACCTGTGGTGGCTGGATCAACGACGGAGGCGGAATATGTTGCTGCTTCAGGAGCGGCGCCGGAAGCAATTTGGATGAAGGAGTTCATAACAGAACTAGGTGTGGTTCCTAGTGCATTGGACCCAATGGTGATCTATTGTGACAAAATTGGAGCCATAGCCAACGCCAAGGAACCAAGGTCTCACAAGAATTCCAAGCATATTAAGCGCCGGTTTCACTCCATCCGCGAGCATGTCAAGGATGGATATATAAAGATTTGTATAGTACACACAGACCTAAATGTAGCAAATCCGTTGACTAAAGTTCTGCCTAGGGCAAGACATGATCAACACCAGAACTCCATGGGTGTTAGATTTATCACTATGTGAACTAGATTATTGTCTCTAGTGCAAGTGGGAGACCGAAGGAAATATGCCCTGAGAGGCAATAATAAAGTTGTTATTATGTATTCCTTGTATATGATAGATGTTTATTTTGCATGCTATAATTATATTGATAGGAAAAGTCAATACATGTGTGTTTAATAAACAAAAAGGTTCCTAGTTATGCCTCTCTTTTAGACTAGCTCGTTGATTAACAAGATGATCAAAGTTTCCTGATCATGGACATTGGATATTGTTAATAACGAGGTCACAACATTTGTGAAATGATGTGATGAACATTCATCCGAAGTATAGCATTACGATCAAAGTCATTATGTTTATATTGCTATTACATCATATGCAGTAATCTTTATCCTTAGACCATGAGATGATGTTAATTGCTAACACCGGAAGAGTATCTTGATAACATCAAACGTCACACCATAACAAGGTGACTATAAAGGTGGGTTCAGTCCTACGAAGGTGTTATGTGGAGGCTCATGGATCAAGAGTGGAATTCGTCAATCCCGATGACGGATAGATATACTCTGGGCCCTCTCGGTGATATCACATTAAGATAGCTTGCAAGCAAGTGATGTGATCACTAGAATGTTATATCACAGGAACGAAAAAAGAGTGCATGTCGGTAACGAGATCAAACTAGGTATTTGGATACCGATGATCTAATCTCGGACATGTATTATATCATGAGACAAAGGGATTAAGTTACTAGGGTTAAAGGTTCTCACGATCACAAAAGTCATCGTTGAATGTGCAGGAGTCAATATGGATCTCCAGGTCCCGCTTCTGATTATTGATTTGAGAGGGGTCTCAATCATGTCTGAATTATTCGTGAACCTTAGCGTGACATACTTAAGGGTTGGCGAACACCATTTTGGAGCACATATGTTTCATACGAAAGAATTGCAAAGCGCTGGAATTATTTCAATGGAAACCGGAATTGTTTCGGGTGAAATTGCAGAAACTGGTTCTGCATGTGATATTGAAATGTTGCAAGGGGTTTTATGTGAATGTCTATTAATTAAAGTAATTAACAAAATTCTGAATAAAATAAATAAAAGAGTTTTATTAAATAAGAGTTGCATTAAATTTGGTGGAAATTTAATGCATGTGAGTGGAACTTTGGGTGGAGGCTCAATTGATGTGAGTGGAGCTTCCACCACATGAATGAGGAAGAGGTGGGGGCACCCCCTTGGCCGCCGATCATGGAGGGGAGGAGCCCCCCTCTCCTCCCTCAAAAAGTACACCTCCTTGTGAAGGATCTCTCTCCCCCTCTAGATATATTCCCCATGATTCGCTAGAGCGAGGAGGTGGAGGTTGTCCGATGGCTTGAACTTGTGTGTGAGGATGAATGCGCTGCTGATTTGCGGCGCTAGGACTTCCACACGATCTTGAGATCGGCAAGCGTACGACTACATCATCCACGAGTTCCAACTCGTTAACAAAACTCTGTTGTCTTCGAGGGTAAGTTCTCTATGGATGTATATCCACCCGTTGCTTTGTATCTAGTAGATAGATCTTGGCATATAGTTCTCATCGTAGGAATTTTTTTGTTTTCTATGTTGCGAACCCAACATCAATTTATTAAGTGTGAGAAAAGTAAAGTGTGCTATCAAGTTCATGAGAGCTTTAATCACTAGTTTTCACATAACAAGTTTAATTCAGAAGGTAGATAAAAGCATGAATATACTTGGAATAGCAAATGCTAATAGGTAGGTATGGTGGACTCTTTGGAATAACTTGATTTTATTTGGAGTTGGATGCATGAGTGGGACTCGTACTTGGTTATGGAGGCTAGCAAAAGACTGGGAGCGACCAACTAAGAGAGTAATAATTGCCATAATCATGCAAAATGACAAAACATCATCAATTAAAGCATAAAATGATATTACAAGTCGAAAACTAAAGGATCATAAAGGCTATTGGTGACTTGGGATAGTCATAACATGGTGTGAGCATGCGCCAAGTCAACCCAAATAAAACATCAAAGGAGAATACCACAATACTATGCTTTAATATGCTAAAACAACACATGATTCTTTCAATCACATTAAGGAATCTCAATTGTTTATAACAAGTCATGCTATAGCAATAATCACTAAGCATAAAGCCAAAACAATACCAAGCATGACATGACAAAGCATAGGCCACAGTCAAAAACAAGCTCCCTTTACCACTTAAACATGAACTTTCCCTACTCTTTTCCAATCCAAACCACACTTATTTGAAAACTAATGTATGAAAGAGGGGTCCAACCAATTTATTCAAGCAAACTAAGCAAACCAGGAAAACGAAAACAAAAACAAAAATGAAGACGCTCCAAGAACAACACAACTGTGCATGAAACAATAAAAAGGAAGTGTTTAGAAGGAACCTGCGATTTTTATTGATGAAGAAGGGGATGCCTTGGGCATCCCCAAGCTTTGACGCTTATACTTCTTGGATATTTCTTGGGGTGACATGCGTGTCATCCCCAAGATTGAGCTTTATTCCATTCTTCATCTTATTACGTCATTCTTTCCATACACATGGAATTTTTCCTTCATACAAAACTTCACACAATCTTCATTAGAAACATTAGTGCACTCAAGATAATAAGTCTTTGGGTTCAGTTTCAACACCAATAAAACTTACATTAAAACACAAGCTACCGTACCACTTTCCTCAAAAAGCTTAATTCCCCAAAAGAACTCAAAAAGGAATCAACAAGAAGCAAATGCAAATAATGGCAGAAATCTGTCAAAACAGACTAGCAGGTAAAAACCATTTTTGAGAATACCTTCTGTTTCTCAAATCGAAAAGTGTTGAACTAACGAAAGTTAGATAACAACATCGGGCAGAAGCACAAAAATGCACAGCTCAAACCGACGTACAGAGATTTTACACAGGGAAGCACAAAAAATCTGTTTCGGGATAGCAAGTTTCTCAAGCATTACTTCTCTCTCATTAGAGGTTATTCTTGGCACAAAAAGAAAATAAAAAGGATAAGGAGAGGTTATTGCAGAGGTAATAACTTCCAACGCTCATCTAAAACTTTTGGGTTATCTCCCAATAAGTACTTTTCTTTAACGCCTTTAAGTTAGGCATAAGATGCAAGAAAAAGGATCAAGTATTCTCAAAAGAAGAAGCATTAAGAATGATACCACAAATATCTTCAACATGGAAAGGTATATTATCCAAATAGGTTCTAGAGGATCCTCTCTTAATGCTATTGGGTTCACAATTTTCATCAAACGGGTTTTCAGGAACAATCCAATCAAGATTCTTTTCTATGGCTTCATGTATTGCTACAAGTTTAAAGGGTATTGGTATCTTAATTTCCTCCCCATTAGGTTCGGTTTTTACCATCTTCTCTCGTGTACTAATAACATCTGCACATGAGCCTATCATATTAAAACGTTCAAAGACTTTTCTAGCTTCCTTAGCAACATCATAGAATTCCTTAAGCAAAGTTTCCAGAATAAAATGTCCCTTTTCAGGGTCCTCAATTTCTTCAAGTTTAAGAAACATTACTTGCATTAAGGGGTTAAGGTTAACAAACCTAGCTTCCAACATGTGAACTAAGGATGCTGCAACAATTTCATAGTTTGGAGCAAGTTCTGCAAGGGATCTATCCTCAATATCTTCATGCTTACTAACATGATTAAAGAATTATTCAATATTATCTTTTCTAATTATAGAGCCACTACCTATTGAAAGGTCTTTCAGGGTGAACTTAGGGGTCAACATGGTGAGCTAAGAAAGAGGTAACAACTATATAAAGACTTAATTTTTGTGTGTTTTTAATAAAGAAAGCAAACTAGTACAACTATTTTTTTGTGTTTTTTGATAAAGAAACAAGCAAATAAAGCAGAAAATAAACTAAGCAAAACAAAAATAACAAAGTAAAGAGATTGATTATGAGGGACTCCCCTTGTGAAGATGTACTTGACTCCCTGACAACGATGCCAAAAAAAGAGCTTGATGGCCCAAAATATATCGAGCTCGTTGGGGAACCCCAAGAGGAAGGTATGATGAGCACAACAACAAGTTTTCCCTCAGTTATGAAACCAAGGTTATCGAACCAGTAGGAGCAAGGAAACACCTCCAAGGTATTGTTTCCAACTTGGAATCCTGCACAACAGAACCAAAGAACTTTGCCCCCAACTTACAGTGAGGTTGTCAATCTCACCGGTTTTGCTGAAAACAAAGGATTAAACGTACCGTGTGGAAGAAAGTAGTAGCTTACAGAAAGTAAACAGAAATTAGTAAAATGTTGTAGATTAATTGTAAAAGAAAGGACCAGGGTCCATAGTTCACTAGTGGTGATTCTCCTGAAGATAGATAACATTTTGGGTGAATAAATTACAGCGGGGCAATTGACAAACATTGAGAAAGCATACATGCATATACTAAACATCTTGACTTCTTTGAGATTCGATTGGGCATTAAAACATTATAAATAGACCATAATCCAACTGCATCTATAACTAATAATCCACCTTTAGGTTATCATCCGAACCCCCTCCAGTATTAAGTTGCAAGAAACAGATAATTGCATTACGCATTGCGTGTAAAGTAAACAATACGATTGTTCTGTGAACAAAGGATTGTTGTTTTCTCCCTAGTAGCAACAACACATCTAGCACCTTAGAGATTTATGTCACTTCCCCAGATTACTAGAGGCATGAACCCACTATCGAGCATAAATACTCCCTCTTGGAGTTGCTACCATCTACTCGGCCAAGATAGTTACTAACAACAGAAAGCATGCAAGATCACAAATAACAAAGACATGATAGAATCAATATTCAATCTGAAATAGCATCTCAATATCAATCGGATCCCCGCAAGCACAACATGTAGGATTACAAGTAGATGATCTTGATCATGAACAGAGCTCACAAGATCTAAACATGATAGCACAAAGGAGGAGAACCAACCATCTAGCTACTACATGGACCCATAGTCCAAGGATGAGCTACTCATGCATCACAACGGAGGCTTGCATGGTGATGAAGAAGGCCTCCATGGTGAATTCTCCCCCTGGCAGGGTGCCGGGAAGAGCTTCAGATCCCTCCCGATCTAGGGATGGAGATGACGGCGAATACACGCTCTTTCGTGGAATTTTTGATCGGGGTACTTAGGATTTCTGTATCGGAGGCATCTTATAGTCGGAAGGGGAGGCCGAGGGGGTGCCCTAGGCGGCCACACCATCCCCTGGCGCGGGCCAGTCCTGGCCGCGTGCTCGTCCTCGAGTAGGTAAGTGATAAAAAGAAAGAATAATTTTTGAGGTGACATGCACCGTCATAGACTTGATCAAAGTATTTGTAAAACATTGATAGCTGGGATCATAGTACTTCAACATAGCATGAAAGATAAAGTTCTAACAATAAAAGATAGCAACTATGTTGCAACATGAAAGGGTACAAACAAAAGATTCATGAATAACAAATGTTTGCAAGATGTTTGTTTGTTTCACATATAGAAAACATAGCATAGTGGCATATTATCCCTCATGGAGTAGCAAAACATAAATGCATAGGACACCTTCAAAGTTCATAAGGGTGACTAGATACAAATAGTTTAAGAACAAGCAATATCAACATTATGGATCAATCAATAAGTCTTGGGACAATGCAAATTAAACTAAGAATGGCCACTATGCTCTCTCAATAGGTGCATAAAGATAGAATATGGAGACTCAACATAAAAGTAAAAGAAAGGCCTTCATATAGGGAAGCAGGGATTCAAGTCTCATAAAGAGCTTCCAAAAATTATGGTACTTATTAGATTTCAGCTCTCATTTCCCCTATCATAAGCATCTTGAAGTGATTAAGGTTAAAGTGACACAACTAAGAAGATATGCTTGATAAGTTATTAGCCGAAATCTCATGCCCCTTACTTACGAAGACCGAACCTCATGCTACTCAACTTTAGTCACAAGTAAGCTCTTGTCATTGTAAGTACATATGTATCATAGAGAACCGCCAACGGGGTACCCCTTGCACATGATACAGGAGCTATCCCATAATCAAAATGATAAGGCAAGGAGACAATGAGCATCTCAGCGATCTTTTTATTTGCTATTTGCATTGGTTTTTATTGAGGGTGCTTCATAGAGTGCTCATTATGGTTATGCTGCAAGTTTCCACCATGATTAGGCATGGCTTAGGCTAGCGACCCAACGTTTCTCTAACACACATACAAACTCCATGATCTTACAAGTTCCACTTTTATTTCACACCGCCGGGATCCATAAGCAAAAGAATCATGATATCAACGGAATATAAGTGCAATGTTGAAAGCGTTCCCCATGATACATGGTTCTGCTAACTTCAACTTATAAAGTGCAAGCATATACACAACAAAGATGGACACAATGGTTCAAGTTTATTAAGTGCAAGGAAATTAAAGTGTGCCATCAAGTTCGTGAGAGCTTTAATCACTAATTTTCACATAACAAGTTTAATTTGGAAGGTAGATAAAAGCATGAATATACTTGGAATAGCAGATGCTAATAGGTAGGTATGGTGGAATCTTTGGAATAACTTGGTTTAAGCAGTTGGATGCATGAGTGGAACTCATACTTGGTTACGGAGGCTAGCAAAAGACTGAGAGCGACAAACTAAGAGAGCAATAATGGCCATAATCATGCAGAGCGACAAAACATCACTGATTTAAGCATAAAGTGATATTACAAGTCGAAAACTAAAGGATCATCAAGGCTGTGATAACTTTGGATAGTCATAACATTGTGGGATCATGCGCCAAGTCAACCCAATTAAAGCATCAAAGGAGAATACCACAATATTATGCTTTTATATGCTCAAACAATGCATAATTCTTTCAAGGCACATTAAGCAATCTCAATTGTTTATAACATGTCATGCTACAGAAATAATCACTAAGCATAAAGCCAAAACAATATCTAGAATGGCATGACAAAGCATAGGCCATAGTCAAAAACAAGCTCTCTTTACCACTTAAGCATGAACTTTCCTTCTCTTTTCCAATCCAAACCAAACTATTTGAAAACCAATGTATGAAATAGGGGGTCCAACCAATTTATTCAAGCAAACTAAGAAAACCAAGAAAACGAAAACGAAAAAGAAGACGCTCCAAGAAGAACACAACTGTGCATGAAACAATAAAAATGAAGTGTTTGGAAGAAATCTAGGATTTTTATTGATGAAGAAGGGGATGCCTTGGGCATCCCCAAGCTTTGACGCTTGTATTTCTTGGATATTTTCTTGGGGTGACACACGTGGCATCCCCAAGCTTGAGATTTAGTCCATTCTTCATCTCATTACTCATTCCTTCCATACACCTGAAAATTTTCCTTCATACAAAACTTCACACAATCTTTATTAGCAACATTAGTGCACTCAAGATAATAAGTCTTTGGGTTCAGTTTCAACACCAATAAAACTTCCATTAAAACATAAGCGACAGTATCACTTTCCTCAAAAAGCTCAATTCCCCAAAAGAACTCAAAAAGGAACCAACAAGAAGCAAATGCAAATAATGGCAGAAATCTGTCAAAACAGACCAGCAGGTAAAGACTAATTTTTTCGAAGACCTTCTGTTGCTCAAATCGAAAAGTTTTGAACTAACGAAAGTTATATAACAACCTGGGGCAGAAGCACACAAATTCACGCCTCAAACTAACGTACAGAGATTTTACACGAATATTTACCGTGAAGAACAAAAATCTGTTTCGGGACAACAACTTTCCCAAACATCACTTCTCTCTCATTGGAGGTTACTCTTGGCACAAAAAGCAAATAAAAAGGATAAGGAGCAGTTATTACAGAGGTAATAACTTCCAAGACTCATCTAAAACTTTTGAGTTATCTCCCAATAAGTACTTTTCTTTAACGCCTTTAAGTTAGGCACGATAGTTTGAGAAGATGCTCACATAGGAAATATGAATTGAAGTAAAAGAGAGCATCAAGAAGCAAATTCAGAACACATTTAAGTCTAACCCACTTCCTATGCATAGGAATCTTGTAAAGAAACTAGTCATGAAAGCATAAAGCAACAAGCATATGAGAGCAAAACAAGTGCAACTTAAAATTTTCAACATAAAGTGCAACATAATTTTTGCAAATGCATAAAACCATGTCTCAGTAATATTAAGTTTCCCCTGTTTATGTTGAAGGTCTTGAAGTTGTACTTGCTTTGCTTTACTATGCTTATTGCTTTGTGCTTTCATGACTTGGTTTCTTTACAAGATTCCTAAGCATAGGAAGTGGGTTAGACTTAAATGTGCTTTGAATTTGCTTCTTGATGCTCTCTTTTACTTCAATTCATATTTCCTATGTGAGCATCTTCTCAAACTATCGTGCCTAACTTAAAGGCATTAATGAAAAGTACTTATTGGGAGATAACCCAAAAGTTTTAGTTGAGTCTTGGAAGTTATTGCTTCAGTAATAACCTCTCCTTACCATTTTTGTGTCGTTTTTGTACCAAGAGTAACCTCTAATGAGAGAGAAGTAATGCTTGGGAAAGTTGTTGTCCTGAAACAGATTTTTGTGCTTCGTTGTAAACATTCGTGTAAAATCTCTGTACGTCGGTTTGAGCTGTGATTTTTTGTGCTACTGCCCCAGGTTGTTATCTAACTTTAGTTAGTTCAACACTTTTCGATTTGAGCAATAGAAGGTCTTCGAAAAAATTGGTTTTTACTTGCTGGTCTGTTTTGACAGATTTCTGCCATTATTTGCATTTGCTTCTTGTTGATTCCTTTTTGGGTTCTTTTTGGGGAATTGAGATTTTTGAGGGAAGTGCTACAGTAGCTTGTGTTTTAATGGAAGTTTTATTGGTGTTGAAACTGAACCTAAAGACTTATTATCTTGAGTGCACTAATGTTTCTAATAAAGATTGTGTGAAGTTTTGTATGAAGGAAAATTTTCAGGTGTATGGAAGGAATGAGTAATGAGATGAAGAATGGACTAAACCTCAAGCTTGAGGATGCCACGCGTGTCACCCCAAGAAATATCCAAGAAGTACAAGCGTCAAAGCTTGGGGATGCCCAAGGCACCCCCTTCTTTATCAATACAAATCCCAGGTATCTTCCAAATGCTTCATTTTTGTTGTTTCATGCACAGTTGTGTTGTTCTTGGAGCGTCTTCTTTTTGGTTTTTGTTTTGGTTTTTCGTTTGCTTGGTTTTCTTAGTTTGCTGAATTAATTGGTTGGACCCCCTCATTCATACATTGGTTCAAATAGTTTGTTTTGGATTGGAAAAGAGTATGAAAAGTTCATTCTTAAGTGGTAAAGAGAGCTTGTTTTTGATACATTGGCCTATGCTTTGTCATTTCATGCTTGATATTGTTTTGGCTTTATGCTTAGTATTCTCTGTTGTAGGATGACTTGTTATAAACAATTGAGATTGCTTAATGTGCCTTGGAAGGATCATGCGTTGTTTTAGCATATTAAAGCATAGGTTTGTGGTATTCTCCTTGATGCTTTATTTGGGTTGACTTGGCGCATCCTCACACCATGTTATGACTATCCCAAGTCACCATAGCCTTGATTATCCTTTATTTTTTGACTTGTAATATCACGTTATGCTTTAATCAATGATGTTTTGTCGCTTTGCATGATTATGGCCATTATTGCTCTCTTAGTTGGTCGCTCCCAGTCTTTTGCTAACCTCCATAACCAAGTGTGAGTTCCACTCATGCATCCAACTCCTTAAACCAAGTTATTCCAAGGAGTCCACCATACCTACTTATTATCAATTTCTATTCCAAGTATATTCATGTTTTTATCTATCTTCCCAGAACTTGATGGCACACTTTACTTTTCTTGCTTTTAATAAACTTGAACCATTGGGTCCTTCTTTGTTGCGTATATGCTTGCGCTTTATAAGTTGAAATTAGCAGAACAATGTATCATGGGGAACGCTTTCAACATTGCACTTGTACTTTGTACCCCGTTGATATCATGTTCTTTTGCTTATGGATCCCGGCAGTGTAAAATAAAAGTGGAACTTGTAAGATCATGGAGTTTGTATGTGTGTTAGAGAAACGCCTGGGCCGCTAGTCTAATCCATGCCTAATCATGGTGGAAACCTGCAGCGTAACCATAATGAGCAATCTATGAAGCATTCTTCTTATAAAACAAGAGATAGATTGAGAAAAAAGAGAAAGAGAAAAAAGATTATGAAAAGAGGAAAGAGAGAAAAAAGCACCATATTCCCATGGTAAATAAGAAGATTGCTGAGATGCTCGATTTCTGCTTGCCTTGTCATTTTGATATGGGGATTTTTCCGTATCATCGGGCAAGGGGTACCCCGTTGGCGGTTCTCTATGATACATATGTACTTACAATGACAAGAGCTTACTTGTGACTAAAGTTGAGTAGCATGAGGATTAGTACTCGTAAGTAAGGGGCATGAGATTTCAACTTATAACTTGTCAAACATATCCTCTTAGTTGTGTAACTTTAACCTTAATCACTTAAAGATGCTTATGATAGGGGCAATGAGAGCTGAAAGCTAATAAGTACCATAATTTTTGGAAGCTCTTTATGAGACTTGAATCCCTGCTTCCTTTTACAAAAGGCCTTTCTTCCACCATTATATTGAGTCTCCACCTTCTATTTTTATGCACCTACTTTGAGAGCATAGTGGCCATTCTTAGTTCTATGTGCTTTGTCCCAAGACTAGTTGATTGATGCATAACTTGTTATTGCTTGTTTGAAACTATTGTATCTAGTCACTCTTATGAACTTTGAAGGTGTCCTATGCATTTATATTTGCTACTCTATTGAGGGACAAGCTGAATACTTCTATGCTATGTTTTCTTTATGTGAAACAAACAAACGTCTTGCAAAGCAATGTTATTCATGAATCTTTTTTTTGTGCCTTTTCATGTTGCATCATAGTTTCTTTGCCTATTGCTAGAACTTTGTCTTTCATGTCATGATTGAAGTACTATGATCCCAGTTTTGAATGTTTTGCAAATACTTTGCTCAAGTCTTTGATGGTGCATGTCACCTCAAAAATTATTTCTTTTTATCACTTACCTCCTTGAGGACGAGCAGGAGTTAAGCTTGGGGATGTTGATACATTGCAAATGTATCTATAATTTTTGATGTTCCATGCTTGGTTTTATCTACTTTCTTATGTTTTGTTCCAACTTTGGGGTACTTTTCATACACTTTCTTGGACTAACCTATTAACAAGATGCCACAATGCCAGCTGCCTGTTTTCTGCTGTTTTTGGTTCCAGGAAGTCAAAAAATGAATATTCTCGGAATTGGACGGGACAAAAGCCAAAGTTGATATTTTACCGGAAGACTCACGGAGCCAGAAGACGAGACGGAGAGGGGCCATAGGGTGGCCACACCACCCCTAGGCGCGAGTCTCCCCTGGCCGTGCCAGGGCATGGTGTGGGCCCCCTGGCCGCCCACCGACCTTGCGTCTTCGCCTATAAGATGTCTCCCAATGCGAAAACCCTACATCGTCAATCAGAAATAAACGAAAAGTTCCGTAGCGCCACCGCCACCGAAGGGGATATTTGAGGGACAGAAAGTCTCTGTTCCAGCACCCTGCTAGGATGGGGAAGTGCCCCCGGAGCCATCTCCATCGATCTCCACCACCCTCTCCATCGCCGTTGCTGATTCCCATGATGATGAGGGAGTAGTTCTTCCTAGAGGCTAAGGGTTCTACCGGTAGCTATGTGTTGATCTCTCTCTATGCATGATCATATTGTGATCATGATCTTTGTAATCAAGTAGATCTACCTTGCTACTCAAGTGCTTTATTAGATCTCTGCTCTCCCCATGTGTGTGAAAGTGACACTGTGCACACCATGGTGGCACTTAGGCTAGAGATTACAAATACTTGTTATGATTTATATTTGGAGTTGGATGTCGTTATGAAATTATGCTGTTTGTTGGAACCATCTAGTGCTCAAGGTGACAGTGTGGGGTTATCTAGATGGGAAAGGCTTACTTTGAGGTGTGCTGTTATAGCCCTACCATGGATTAGAGTGTCCAACCGGAGAGTAGTTTAGAGTAGTATCATAAAGAGAATATATTTATATGAGAGTGTTCACTAGTGAAAGTATGATCCCTAGGCCTTGTTTCTTAGCATTGAAACACCGTATGCAATTAGATCTGTTACATGTTTGCTTGGTTCCATGTTTATTTCAGTTTTTCTTTAGTCTCTCCCACGTCAACCACACGCCAGCAAGCTATTCTTTAGCACCGTTACCACTTATAATTATCTATACCACTTGTATTTCACTATCTCTTTGCCGAACTAGTGCACCTATACACCTGACAAGTGTATTGGGGGTGTTGGGGACACAAGAGACTTCTTGTATCTTGATTGCAGGGTTGCTTGAGAGGGAATACCTTTGACCACTTCCTCACTGAGTTCGATAAACCTTGGGTGATCCACTTAACGGAAAACTTGCTGCTATTCTACAAACCTCTGCACTTGGAGGCCCAACAACTGTCTACAAGAATAGAAGTGCGTAGACATCATATATGCATGTATGCTTTCTCGATGTTTGTCAATTGCCTCGCTGTAATTTATTCACCCAACATGTCATCTATCTTAAGGAGAATCACCTGCAGTGAACTATGGACCCCGGTCCATTCGTTTACCATCAATCTACAACCTACTATTTACTGTTTACTTTCGGCAAGCAATTACTATCTTCCACACAATACGTTTAATGCTTTGTTTCAGCAAAACCGGTGAGATTGACAACCTCACTGTAAGTTGGGGCAAAGTTCTGTGGTTGTGTTGTGCAGGATTCCAAGTTGGAAGACACCACCTTGGGGTTGTTTCCTTGCTCCTACTGGTCCGATAACCTTGGTTTCATAACTGAGGGAAATTTTGCTTTTGTGCTCATCATACCTTCCTCTTGGGGTTCCCAACGAGCTCATCACTTTTTGAGCCATCAAGCCTATTTTTTGGCGCCGTTGTCCGGGATTCAAGGACATCTTCACAAGGGGAGTCCCTCATAACCAATCTCTTTAGTTTGTTTTTTCTTAGTTTATTTCTGCTTTGTTTGCTTGTTTCTTTTATCAAAAACACAAAAAAATTAGTTGTTCTAGTTTGCTTCCTTTATTAAAAACACAAAAAATGACTACTCTTGAAAACACTAAGTGGTGTGACTTCACTAGCACCAACAACAATGATTTCATGTGCACACCTATTTCTCCACCTGTTCCTGAAGCTACTTTCTTTCAAATTAAACCTGCTTTGCTCACTCTTGTTATGAAAGAACAATTTTTTGGTGTTGGTACTGAAGATCCTGCTGCTCACCTTAATAAATTTGTTGAACTTTGTGAGATGAAAAAACATAGGGATATAGATGGAGATATTATTAAGCTTAAATTGTTTCCTTTCTCTTTGAGAGGAAAAGCTAAAGAACGGTTGATATCTCTAAGTAGAAATAGTATTGATTCTTGGACTAAATGCAAAGATGCTTTCATTGGGAAAATACTATCCTCCTGCTAAGATTATATCTATGAGAAGTCAAATAATGAAATATAAACAATCTGATAACGAACATGTTGCTCAAGCTTGGGAAAGAATGAAATCTGTGTTAAAGAATGGTCCCACTAGTGGACTGACTGCTTGGATGATTATCTAACCTTTTATGCAGGACTGAATTATTCTTCAAGAAATCTGCTAGATTCTGCTACTGGAGGTACCTTTATTACCATTACTTTGGGTGCTGCAACAAAGCTTCTGGATAATATGATGGTTAACTATTATGAATGGCACACTGAGAGAGTTCCACAAGGTAAGAAGGTAAATTCGGTTGAAGAAACCTCCTCCTTGAGTGATACAATTGATATTCTTATGTCTATGCTTGTTAATGGGAACGCTCACATTGATCCAAATCATGTTCCCTTAGCTTCTTTGGTAGCTCAAGAAGAGCAAGTTGATGTGAACTTTATTAGAAATAATAATTTTGGCAACAATGCTTATGGTAATAACAATTATAGGCCTTACCCCCCCTAATAATACTTATGGTTATCATGGTAAATCTGGAATGCCTAGTGAGGAAAGAATTTTAGAATTTCAAAGATCCACTAATAACTTCATGGAAATGCAATATGAGCATAATAAATTATTTACTAAAACCATGGAGGAACAATCTACTATTTTGAAAAATATTAGTCATCGACTTGAGAGTTTAAATAGGGAAATTCCTAGTTTGCAATTAAAACTTTCTAATGATGAAAGAAATATATCATCTTTATCTGAAGCATAATCCTCTTTGATTAATAAAATGGCTGCTAAACCTGAAACTATTGAAAATCCCTTTGCTGCTACTAATGCCATACAAGTTAGAATTGATGAAAATGTTAGACTGTTAGCTGAATTGCATGCTAAGTGGGAAAGAGAAGATGAAATTGCTAGAAATAGTAGTATTTGTACTATCACTTCCACTAATGTT
Organism: Avena eriantha; assembly: GCA_910589775.1. Lineage (NCBI taxonomy): Eukaryota > Viridiplantae > Streptophyta > Magnoliopsida > Poales > Poaceae > Avena > Avena eriantha. Next base: position 124,640,409 of record OU342742.1, read on the forward strand.
GATGCTAGCAAACCACATGAAGTCCCCATTCCATTTGCAACAATGCCTAAAACCAATGGAACCTTTTCTAATAAAAATGCTGAAATTCTTCGAAATATGGGAAACAATAGCTCTACTACTTTAGATGGTAATTATGATTTTGATCTTGATGGTTGCAATATCTCTGAAGTAATTATGTTCCCACAAAATCTTGCTAAAATTCCTAATGCTAGTGCTATGAATATGGCCTTTACAAAACACATTACTGATGCTCTCATAAAAATTAAAGAAGAAAAGATGAAACATAAAGCTTCCATTCCTATGAAATTAGAAGATGGTTGGGAACCCATCATTAATATGAAAGTGAATGATTTTGATCTCAAAGCTTCATGTGATCTTGATAGTAGTGTTTCTATTATGCCTTGAAGAATTTATGAAATGCTTGATTTGCCATCATTGGAAATTGTTATTTAAATGTCCAACTTGATGACAATGTTAAAAATAAACTCGTGGGGAGTGTTAATGATGTAACAATGCCTATGTCCTCATTGAGTTCTATGTTTTGGATGTTGAATGCAATGCTTTTTGTCCTATTATTTTGGGAAGACCTTTTCTTAGAATTGTTGGTGCCATTATTGATATGAAAGAAGGCACCATTAAATATCAATTCCCATTCAAGAAAGGTATAGAACACTTCCCTAAGAAGAGAGAGAAGAGTCCTTTTGACTCTCCTATTAATTTTTTTTCTCTTAATGCTTCTTCATTTGAGAATACTTGATTCTTGCTTCTTATGCCTAGCTCAAAGGCGTTAAAGAAAAGCACTTATTGGGAGATAACCCAAATTTCGTTAGTAATCTTTTGTTGAGTCTTGGAAGTTATTACCTCTGTAATAACCGCTCCTTATCATTTTTGTGTGGTTTTTGTGCCAAGAGTAACCTCTATTGAGAGAGAAGTAAGACTTGGGAAAGTTGCTTTCCCGAAATAGATTTTTGTGCTTCGCTATAAAAATTCGTAAAAAATCTCTGTACGTCAGATTGAGCTGTATTTTTTTGCTTCTACCTTTGGTTGTTATCTAACTTTCGATTTGAGCAATAGAAGGTCTTCGAAAATATCGTTTTTTACCCGCTGGTCTATTTTGACAGATTTCTGCCATTATTTGCATTTGCCTCTTAATCTCTTTCTCTTTGAGTTCTTTTTGATCACTTGAAATTTTTAAAGGAAGTGCTACAGTTGCTTGTGTTTTAATGGAAGTTTTACTTGTATTGAAACTGAACCTAAAGACTTATTATCTTGAGTACACTAATGTTGCTAATGAAGATTGTGTGAAGGAAAATTTTAAGTGTAGGGAAGAATAATGTGATAAGATGAAGTATGGACAGAAGCTCAAGCTTGGGGCTGCCACCCGTGTCATCCCAAGAAATATCCAAGAAGTACAAGCGTCAAATCTTGGGGATGCCCAAGGCATCCCCTTCTTCATCAATAAAAATCTCAGGTTCTCTTCCAAACACTTCATTTTTATTGTTTCATGCATAGTTGTGTTGTTCTTAGAGCGTCTTTTTTTCTTCTTAGTTTTCGTTTGCTTAGTTTGCTGAATAAATTGGTTGGACCCCTGTATTCATACTTTAGTTTTCAAATAAGTTAGTTTGGTTTGGAAAAGAGTAGGAAAGTTCATGCTTATAAGTGGTATAAAAGGAGTCTTGTTTTTGACTGTGGCCTAGGCTTTGTCATGTCATGCTTGATATTGTTTTGGCTTTATGCTTAGTGATTATTGCTGTAGCATGACTTGTTACAAATAATTGAGATTTCTTAATGTGCCTTGAAATAATCTTGTGTTGTTTTCGCATATTAAAGCATAGTATTGTGGTATTTGATACTTTGCTAACGTATCCATAATTTTTGATGTTCCCTGCTTGGTTTTATCTACTTTGTTATGTTTTGTTCTAACTTTCGAGTACTTTTCATACAATTTCTTAGACTAACCTATTAACAATATGCCATAGTGCCAGTTGCCTGTTTTCTGCTGTCTTTGGTTCCAGGAAGTCAGAAAATGAATATTCTCGGAATTGGATGGGACAAAAGCCAAAGTCAGTTTTTCACCGAGGAGGACACTTAGCCAGAATACGAGACGGAGAGGGGCTAGGGGGCCTCCACACCACCTGGCCGAGCGGCCCAGCCTGGCCCGCGCCAGGGGGTGGTCTGGCCGCCTCCGGTACCCCCTCGGCCTACCCTTTCGGCTATAAGATGCCTCCTATACAGAAACCCTCAGGACTCCATCAAAATTCCACAAAAGAGTCTGTATCCGCCGTCATCTCCGTCCCTAGACCGAGAGGGATCTGAAGCTCTTCCTAGCACCCTGCCGGAGGGGAGAATTCACCATGGAGGCCCTCTTCATCACCATGCAAGCCTTCGGTGTGATGCGTGAGTAGTTCATCTCTAGACTACGGGTCCATGTAGTAGCTAGATGGCTGGTTCTTCTCCTTTGTGCTATCATGTTTAGATCTTGTGAGCTCCGTTCATGATCAAGATCATCTATTTGTAATTCCTACATGTTGTGTTTGCTGGGATTCGATGGATATTGAGATGCTATTTCAGATTCATTATTGATTCTTTTTTTGAAAGAAGATTCATTATTGATTCTATCATGTCTTTGTTATTTGTGATCTTGCATGCTTTCTGTTGTTAGTAGCTATCTTGGCCAAGTAGTTGCTAGCAACTAAAAGAGTTAGTATTTATGCTCGATAGTGGGTTCATGCCTCTAGTAATCTGGGGAAGTGACAGAAATCTCTAAGGTACTAGATGTGTTGTTGCTACTATGGAGAAAACAACAATCCTTTGTTCATAGAACAATCGTATTGTTTACTTTACACGCAATGCGTAATGCAATTATCTGTTGCTTGCAACTTAATACTGGAGGGGGTTCGGATGATAACCTGAAGGTGGATTATTAGTCATAGATGCAGTTGGATGGCGGTCTATGTATAATGTTGTAATGTCCAATCTAATCTCAAAGGAGTCAAGATGATTAGTATATGCTTGTATGCTTTCTTGATGTTTGTCAATTGCCCCGCTGTAATTTGTTCACCTAACATGTTATCTATCTTAAGGAGAGACACCACTAGTGAACTATGGACCCCGGTCCTTTCTTTTATCGTCAATCTACAATTGTTTACTGTTTTCTGTTTACTTTCTGCAAGCTTTTACTTTCTTCCACTCAATACGTTTAATCTTTTGTTTTCAGCAAAACCGATGAGATTGACAACCTCATCGCAAGTTGGGGGCAAAGTTATGTGGTTGTGTTGTGTAGGATTCCACGTTGCTGCTAGCACCGGTAGTGCGCCCTGCCAAGGGTCAGCTAGCAACACCTTTGAGTTGTTTCCTTGCTCCTACTGGATTGATAACCTTGGTTTCGTAACTGAGGGAAACTTACTGCTGTGCTCATCATAGCTTCCTCTTGGGGTTCCCCAACGAGCTCGTTAGTACACGAGTCAGCAATATTCTCATTTGATGCTTTATTTGGGTTAACTTGGCGCATTCTCACACCATGTTAAGACTATACCAAGTCACCATAGCCTCTATGATCATTTAGTTTTTGACTTGTAATATCACTTTATGCTTTAATTAATAATGTTTTGTCGCTTTGCATGATTATGGGCATTATTGCTCTTTTAGTTGGTCGCTCCTAGTCTTTTGTTGGCGTCCATACCAAGTATGAGTTCCACTCGTGCATCCAACTCCAAATAAAACCAAGTTATTCCAAAGAGTCCACCATACCTACCTACTAGCATTTGCTAAGTATATTCATGTTTTTATCTACCTTCTGGATTAAACTTGTTATGTGAAAATTAGTGATTAAAGGTCTCACGAACTTGATCGCACACTTTACTTTTCTTGCACTTAATAAACTTGAACCATTGTGCCCATCTATGTTGCGTATATGCTTGCGTTTTGTAAGTTGTGAATTAGCAGAACCATGTTATCATGGGGAACGCTTTCAACATTGCACTTTATTTAGTTGATATCATGTTCTTTTGCTTATGGATCCCGGTGGTGTGAAATGAAAGGGGAGCTTGTAAGGCTCATGGAGTTCGTATATGTGTCAGAGAAACGCCTGGGCGGGTGGTCTAAGCCATGCCTAATCATGGTGGAAACCTGCAGCGCAAACATAGTGAGCAATCTATGAAGCATCCTATATAAAAAAAGAAGCCTATGCAAATAGGAAGGAAAAAAATAAAAGAAAAAGAAGCCTATGCAAATAGGAAATAAAAGGATGCTGAGATGCTCATTGTCTGCTTGCCTTGTCATTTTGATATGGGGATTCTTCCGTATCATCAGGCAAGGGGTACCCTGTTGGCGGTTCTCGATGATACACACGTACTTACAATGACAAGAACTTACTTGTGACTAAACTTGAGTAGCATGAGGAACGGTCTTAGTAAGTAAGGGGCTTGAGATTTTCAGCTTATAACTTGTGAAGCATATCCTCAAGTTTGTTCACTTTAACCTTAATCACCTAAAGATGCTTATGATATGGGCAATGAGAGATGAAAGCTAATAAGTACCATAATTTTTGGAAGCTCTTTATGAGACTTGAATCCCCGCTTCCTTCTATGAAGGGCCTTTATTTTACTTTTATGTTGAGTCTCCATCTTCTATCTTTATGCACCTATTAAGAGAGCTTAGTGGTCATTCTTAGTTTAATGTGCATTGTCCAAAACTTGTTGATTGATTCATAACTTTGATATTGCTTGTTCTTAAACTATTTGTATCTAGTAACCCTTATGAACTTTGAAGGTGTCCTATGCATTTATGTTTTTCTACACTATGATGGACAAGATGAATATCATTCTCATTATGTTTTCTATATGTGAAACAAACAAACGTCTTTCAAAGCATTGTTATTCATGAATCTTTTGTTTGTACCTATTCATGTTACAACATAGTTGCTATGTCTTATTGTTAGAACTATATCTTTCATGCTATGTTAAAGTACTATGATCCCATCTATCAATGGTTTATAAATACCTTGATCAATATTGTGATGGTGCATGTCACCTCAAAAATTATTCTTATTTTTTATCACTTACCTACTCGAGGATGAGCATGAGTTACGCTTGGGGATGTTGATATGTTGTAAACGTAGCAATAATTTTTGATGTTCCATGCTTGTTTTATATCTACTTTTTGATGTTTTGTCCACACTTTGGAGTATTTTTACACATTTTCTGGAACTAGCTATTAACAAGATGCCACAGTTCCAGTTGCATGTTTTCTGCTGTTTTTGGTTTCAGAAAAGCTAGTAAGGAAATATTCTTGGATTTGGACCGGATAAAAGCCGAAGTCAATATTTTACCCGAAGCAACACAGAGTCCGGAAGGGAGACGAAGCAGGGAACCAGGGCGGGAACACCCTAGGGTGACGTGGCCAGCCCTAGCCGCGCAACCACCAGGTGTGGGCCCCCTTGTGCTCCACCGACCTAGCCCTTCCGCCTATAAAGACCCCTCGGGACGAAAACCGTAAGTACACGATCAAAATTTCACAAAAGAGTTTGTAGCCACTGTCATCTCCATCCCTAGATCGGGAGGGATCTGAAGCTCTTCCTGGCACCCTGTCGGAGGGGAGAGATCACCCTGGATGCCTTCTTCATCACCATGCCTGCCTCCGGTGTGATGTGTGAGTAGTTCATCCCTAGACTACGGGTCCATGTAGTAACTAGATGGTTGGTTCTCCTCCTTTGTCCTACCATGTTTAGATCTTGTGAGCTCCATTCACGATAAAGATCATCTATTTGTAATCATACATGTTGTGTTTGCGGGGATCCGATGGATATTGAGATGCTATTTCAGATTGATTATTGATTCTATCATGTCTTTGTTATTTGTGATCTTGCATGCTTTCCGTTGTTAGTAGCTATCTTGGCCAAGTAGATGCTAGCAACTCCAAGAGGGAGTATTTATGCTCGATAGTGGGTTCATGCCTCTAGTAATCTTGGGAAGTGACAGAAATCTCTAAGGTACTAGATGTGTTGTTGCTACTAGGGAGAAAACAGCAATCCTTTGTTCATAGAACAATCGTATTGTTTACTTTACACACTTTTCTTAATGCAATTATCTGCTGCTTGCAACTTAATACTGGAGGGGGTTTGGATGATAACCTGAAGGTGGATTATTAGTCATAGATGCAGTTGGATTACGATCTATGTATAATGTTGTAATGCCCAATCAAATCTCATAGGAGTCAAGATGATTAGTATATGCATGTATGCTTTCTCGATGTTTGTCAATTGCCTCGCTGTAATTTGTTCACCCAACATGTCATCTATCTTATGGAGAATCACCTCTAGTGAACTATGGACTCCGGTCCATTCTTTTACCATCAATCTACAATCTACTATTTACTATTTAGTTTCTGCAAGCAATTACTATCTTCCACACAATACGTTTAATCCTTTGTTTCAGCAAAACCGGTGAGATTGACAACCTCACTATAAGTTGGGGCAAAGTTCTATGGTTGTGTTGTGTAGGATTCCATGTTGGAAGACAACACCTTGGGGTTGTTTCCTTGCTCCTAATGGTTTGATAACCTTGGTTTCATAACTGAGGGAAAATTTGATTTTGTGCTCATCATACCTTCCTCTCGGGGTTCCCAACGAGCTCATCACATTTTGAGCCATCAACAAGCCAAACATCTCATACTTCTAGGTATTTGGTTGTAAGTGTTTCTTTCTCATCAAAGGAGTTTGTTTATCTAAATTTGAGTCTAAGGCTTTAGAAGGCATTTTTGTTGGTTATGGTGTCGAATCCCACACTTATAGAGTCTACAATAAGCTCTCCGGAACTATTGTAGAATCTTGTAGTGTGGTGTTCGAGGAAAATGATGGTTCCCGCGCGGGGGCAAGTTGTTGTTTGTGATGCAGATGTTGAAATACCCCAAGATGCCATAAGAAGAATGTGCGTGGGATTTGTCCGCCCCATTGAGGAACCCCTTGTGGTGGATCAGGAAGGACAATGCTCTACTCAAGTAGATCCCTCATCAACACAAGCTCAACATGCTGCAACCTCTGGAGAAACTTGTACACCAACTCCACAAAATTCTGAAGATCAAAATGCTCTTGAATTCTCCAGGACGGATTATCCGGTCGACACCGGATTATCTGGCCAACCCTCCACTTCTAGAAAAAATGATCAACATATTGAAGAATTTGCTGCAAGTCCCAGGCCAGATTTTCTAGCTGACCCCGGATTATCTGGCCACTCTCCAATTCGAGCAAGATCTAGTCAAGTTTGCGAAGATGCTTCAGGTTCTCCCAGGGCGGATTATCTGGCCCCACCCACAGCCAGATTAACCGGCCCTGAAAGTCCTGGAGAGGAGTGATGTCTACGCACTTCTATTCTTGTAGACAGTTGTTGGGCCTCCAAGTGCAGAGGTTTGTAGAGCAGCAGCAAGTTTCCCTTAAGTGGATCACCCAAGGTTTATCGAACTCAGGGAGGAAGTGGTCAAAGGTATCCCTCTCAAGCAACCCTGCAATCAAGATACACGAAGTCTCTTGTGTCCCCAACACACCCAATACACTTGTCAGATGTATAGGTGCACTAGTTCGGCGAAGAGATAGTAAAATATAAGTGGTATAGATATAAGACAACGGTGCCATAAAATAGCTTGATGGCGTGGAAGAGACTAAAGGAAATCTGAAATAAAGATGGAAGCAAGCAAACATGTAACAGATATAGTTGCAACCGGTGTTTCAATGCTTAGAAACAAGGCCTAGGGATCATACTTTCACTAGTGAACACTCTCATATAAATATCTTCTCTTTATGATACTACTCTGAACTACTCTCCGGTTGGACACTCTAATCCATGCTAGGGCTATAACAACACACCTCAAAGTTCGCTTTCCCCATCTAGATAACCCCACACTGTCACCTTGAGTGCTAGATGGTTCCAACAAACACCACAATTTCATAGAGACATCCAACTCCAAATATAACTCATAACATGTATTTGTAATCTCTAGCCTAAGTGCCACCATGGTGTGCACGTTGTCACTTTCACACACATGGGGAGAGCAGAGATCTATTAAAGCACTTGAGTAACAAGGTAGATCTACTTGATTACAAATCTCATGATCACAATATGATCATGCATAGAGAGAGATGAACACATAGCTACCGGTAGAACCCTTAGCCTCGAGGAAGAACTATTCCCTCATCATCATGGGAATCAGCAACGATGATGGAGATGGGGGTGGAGATAGATGGAGATGGCTCTGGGGGCACTTCCCCGTCTCTACAGGGTGCCGGAATAGAGACTTTCTATCCCCCGAATCTCCCCTTTGGTGGCGGCAGCGCTGCGGAACTTTTCGTGGCCGGAGGCTCAATTCTTTAGGGTTTTCTCATCGAAGGATTCTTATAGGCGAACAGGCAAGGTCGGTGGAGGCCGGAGGGGCCCACACCACCCCCGGCAGGGCCTGGCGTAGCCCGCACCACCAGGTGGTGTGGCCAGCCCATGGCCCCTGTCCGTCTTGTCTTCTGGCTTCGTGAGTCTTCCTATAAAATATTGCCTTTGACTTTTGTCTGGTCCAATTCCGAGAATATTCATTTTCTCACTTTTCTGGAACCAAAAATAGAAGAAAACATGCAACTAGCACTGTAGGATATTGTTAATAGGTTAGTTCCAGAAAATGTATAAAAGTACTACAAAGTGTGGACAAAACATAAGAAAGTAGATATAAAACAAGCATGGAACATCAAAAATTATAGATACTTTTGCAATGTATCAACATCCCCAAGCTTAACTCCTACTCGTCCTCGAGTAGGTAAGTGATAAAAAGAAAGAATGATTTTTGAGGTGACATGCACCATCACAATCCTGATCAAGGCATATTGATAGCTGGGATCATAGTACTTCAACATAGCATGAAAGATGTAGTTCTAACAATAAAACATAGCTACTATGTTGTAACATGAAAATGCACAACCGAAAGATTCATGAATAACAATGCTTTGCAAGACGTTTGTTTGTCTCACATAAAAAAAGCATGTCAGTTTGTCCCTCATAGTGTAGCAAAACATAAATGCATAGGAAACCTTCAAAGTTCATAAGGGTGACTACATACAAATAGTTTAAGAACAAGCAATATCAAAGTTATGCATCAATCAGCAAGTCTGGGGACAATGCACATTAAACTAAGAATGGCCACTATGCTCTCTTAATAGGTGCATAAAGATAGAAGATGGAGACTCAACATAAAAGTAAAAGAAAGGCCTTCATAGAAGGAAGCAGGGATTCAAGTTTCATAAAGAGCTTCCAAAAGTTATGGTACTTATTAGCTTTTAGCTCTCATTGCCTCTATCATAAGAATCTTGAGGTGATTAAGGTTAAAGTGAACAAACCATGGAGTATATGCTTGACAAAGTATAAGTTGGAAATCTCATGTCCCTTGAATACGAGGGCCACTCCTCATGCTACTCAAGTTTAGTTACCGGTAAGTTCTTGTCATAGTAAGTACATGTATATCATAGAGAACCGCCAACGGGGTACCCCTTGCCCGATGATACGGAAGAATCCCCATATCAAAATGGCAAGGCAAGCAGACAACAAGCATCTCAACAATCTTCTTATTTACCACGGGAAAATGTTGCTTTTTTGTCTCTTTCCTCTTTTCTCATCTCTTTTTTTTCTTTTTTCTCAATCTCTATCTCTTTTTTTATAAGAAGAATGCTTCATAGATTGCTCATTATGGGTACGCTGCAGGTTTCCACCATGATTAGGCATGGATTAGACCAGCGGCCCAGGCGTTTCTCTAACACACATACATAACTCCATGGACTTACAAGCTTCCATTTCATTTCACACCGACGACATCCATAGACAAAAGACCATGATATCAACTAGGTACAATGTACAAGTGCAATGTTGAAAGCGTTCCCCATGACAGCATGGTTCTGCTAATCCCCAACGTATAAGTGTAAGCATATACAACACATATGACACAATGGTTCAAGTTTATTAAATGCAAGAAAAGTAAAGTGTGCCATCAAGTTCGTGAGCTCTTTAATCACTAATTTTCACATAACAAGTTTAATTCGGAAGGTAGATAAAAACATGAATATACTCGGAATAGCAAATTCTAATAGGTAGGTATGGTGGACTCTTTGGAATAACTTGGTTTTATTTGGAGTTGGATGCATGAGTGGAACTCATACTTGGTTATGGAGGCTAGCAAAAGACTGGGAGCAACAAACTAAGAGAGCAATAATGGCCATAATCATGCAAAGTGACAAAACATCATTGATTAAAGCATAAAGTGATATTACAAGTCGAAAACTAAAGGATCATAAAGGCTATGGTGACTTGGGATAGTCATAACATGGTGTGAGCATGCGCCAAGTCAACCCAAATAAAGCATCAAAGAAAAATACCACAATACTATGCTTTAATATGCTAAAACAACGCATGATTCTTTCAAGGCACATTAAGCAATCTCAATTGTTTATAACATGTCATGCTACAGCAAAAATCACTAAGCATAAATCCAAAACAATATTAAGCATGACATGATAAAGTCTAAGCCACAGTCAAAACAAGCTCCTTTTATACCACTTATAAGCATGAACTTTCCTACTCTTTTCCAATCCAAACCAACTTATTTGAAAGAACTCACAGAGATAATAATAAATAAAGATCAGTGAGCTTGTCTCACAAATACAAAAGGAAGACCTAAAAGTTCTAAGATGAAAGCACAAGAAAACTAAGGCTAAACCCAGTTCTAGCAAAAGAGAACACTCAAAAAACAATAAGAATGAAAACTAGAGTGTTCTAAACAATGAAAGCAGAGTGTGTCTTTCTTCAAAAGAAGTGTTGGGATCCAACCAACTTATTGTAGCAAACCAAGCAAAGTAAGCAAACGAAAACTAAGAACGAAAATGAAGACGCTCCAAGAACAACACAACTGTGCATGAAACAATAAAAAATGAAGTGTTTGGAAGAAACCTGAGATTTTTATTGATAAAGAAGGGGATGCCTTGGGCATCCCCAAGGTTTGGCGCTTGTACTTCTTGGATATTCCTTGGGGTGACACGGGTGGCATCCCCAAGCTTGAGCTTTAGTCCATTCTCCATCTCATTACATCATTATTTCCATACACCTGAAATTTTTCCTTCATACAAAACTTCACACAATCTTCATTAGCAACATTAGTGCATTCAAAAGATAATAAAGCTTTGGGGTTTATTTTTAAAACAGAAAAACTTCCATTAAAACACAAGATACTGTAGCAATTCCTTCTAAAAGTTGAAGTGATCAAAGAGAACTCAAAGAGAAAGAGATTAAGAGGCAAATGCAAATAATGGCAGAAATCTGTCAAAACAGACCAACAGGTAAAAACCAATTTTTTCGAAGACCTTCTGTTGCTCAAATCGAAAAGTGCTGAACTAACGAAAGTTAAATAATAACCTGGGGCAGAAGCACAAAACATTACAGCTCAGTTTGACATGCAGAGATTTTTCACGATTTTTTTAGTGAAGCACAAAAATCTGTTTCGGGACAACAACTTTCCCAAGTCTTACTTCTCTCTCATTAGAGGTTATTCTTGGCACAAAAACCACACAAACATGATAAGGAGCGGTTATTACTGAGAAATAACTTCCAAGACTCAACTAAAATTTTTGGGTTATCTCCCAATAAGTACTTTTCTTTAACGCCTTTAAGTTAGGCATGATAGTTTGAGAAGATGCTCACATAGGAAATATGAATTGAAGTAAAAGAGCGCATCAAGAAACAAATTCAAAACACATTTAAGTCTAACCCACTTCCTATGCATAGGAATCTTATAAACAAACAAGTCATGAAATCACAACGCAGCAAGCATAGGAAAGCAAAAGAAGTGCAACTTCAAGACTTTCAACATAAAGAGGGAAACTTAATATTATTGAGATGCATAAAATCATGTTTCCCTCTCTCATAATAACTTTCAGTAGCATCATGAATAAAATTAACAATATAACTATCACACAAAATATTCTTATCATGATCCACATGTTTAAAAGAATTAATACTCTCCACATAAACATAGTCATTCTTATTAATTGTAGTGGGAGCAAATTCAACAAAATAACTATCATTATTATTCTCATCACCATAGTCATCAAATATATGAGGCATATTGTAATGATAATTAATTTTCTCCTCAATAGTAGGTCGACTGAAAATATCATATTCATCATTGTAATCATCAAATATTGGAGGTATAGTATCATCAAAGTAAATTTTCTCCTCCGTGCTTGGGGAAAAAAATATCATCCTCATCAAAACCAGCTTCCCCAAGCTTAGACTTTTCCATAGCATTAGCAATAATGGTGTTCAAACAATTCATACTAATAACATTGCTATTAGCATGCAAATAAAGTTCCATAGGTTTTTTAATTTTCTCCTCAAACACTTCATGTCCTAACTCAAGATAAATATTATAAAGCTCTCTATTTTTTGTTGTTGATTTCCATTAAGCATAACTAGTGAAAATAAAAACAAGGATCAAAAAGATATAATTTCAGAATCTAAAGGAAATAACTTCGAGCACTCACACACCAGCAACTGTACTAGAAGATAGCTTAGTAGCCAGAGGATGTGAGTACCTTTTACCTTACCTCCCCGGCAACGACGCTAGAAAATAGCTTGATGTCTACGCACTTCTATTCTTGTAGACAGTTGTTGGGCCTCAAAGTGCAGAGGACAGCAGCAAGTTTCCCATAAGTGAATCACCCAAGGTTTATCGAACTCAGGGAGGAAGTGGTCAAAGGTATCCCTCTCAAGCAACCCTGCAATCAAGATACAAGAAGTCTCTTGTGTCCCCAACACACCTAATACACTTGTCAGGTGTATAGGTGCACTAGTTCGGCGAAGAGATAGTAAAATAAAAGTGGTATAGATATAAGACAACGGTGCCAGAAAATAGCTTGATGGCGTGGAAGAGACTAAAGGCAAACTGAAATAAAGATGGAAGCAAGCAAACATATAACAGATCTAGTTGCAAATGGTGTTTCAATGCTTAGAAACAAGGCCTAGGGATCATACTTTCACTAGTGAACCCTCTCATATAAATATCTTCTCTTTATGATACTACTCTTCGGTTGGATACTCTAATCCATGGTAGGGATATAACAGCAGACCTCAAATTTCGCTTCCCCATCTAGATAATCCCACACTGTCACCTTGAGCGCTAGATGGTTCCAACAAACACCACAATTTCATAGAGACATCCAACTCCAAATATAACTCATAACAAGTATTTGTAATCTCTAGCCTAAGTGCCACCATGGTGTGCACGCTGTCACTTTCACACACATGGGGAGAGCAGAGATCTATTAAAGCACTTGAGTAGCAAGGTAGCTCTACTTGATTACAAAGCTCATGATCACAATATGATCATGCATAGAGAGAGATGAACACATAGCTACTGGTAGAACCCTTAGCCTTGAGGAAGAACTACTCCCTCATCATCATGGGAATCAGCAACGGCGATGGAGATGGTGGTGGAGATCGATGGAGATGGCTCTGGGGGCACTTCCCGTCCTGGCAGGATGCCGGAATAGAGACTTTCTGTCCCCCGAATCTCCCCTTCGGTGGCGGCAGCCCTGCGAAACTTTTCGTGGCTGGAGGCTCGATTCTTTAGGGTTTTCTCATCGGAGGCTTCTTATAGGCGAAAGGGCAAGGTCGGTGGAGCCCGGAGGGGCCCACACCACCCCTGGCGCAGCTTGGCCTGGCCTGCACCACCAGGTGGTGTGGCCAGCCCCTGGCCCCTCTCCATCTCGTCTTCTGGCTCCGTGAGTCTTCCGGTAAAATATCGACTTTGGCTTTTGTTCGGTCCAATTCCGAGAATATTTATTTTCTGGCTTTTCTGGAACCAAAAACAAAAGAAAATAGGCAACTGGCACTATGGCATCATGTTAATAGGTTAGTTCCAGAAAATGTATAAAAGTACTCCAAAGTGTGGACAAAACATAACAAAGTAGATATAAAACAAGCATGGAACATCAAAAATTATAGATACGTTTGCAACGTATCAAGCAGCAGCCTCATGTTATGGTTGTTGATCAACATCAAGTGCATGATTCACCATCTCCTATTCCTATTAATCAAGCTGAAGATCAAGGCCAAGCCAATGATTCAAACGAAGGCTCTCATGATGAACTTATTCCTCCAAGAGACAACAAGCTAATTGAACTTCGTCACAAGGCTCATGCAGATAGGAATCTTGAATTGAGGGCTCACACTCTTGACAAAGTCGTAGGTGATCTCCAAAGAAGGGTGTCCACAAGAAGGGAACTAGTAAGCTTCGGTGAGCACCAAGCTCACATATCCATGGTGGAACCCAAGAAAGTGTTTGAAGCTCTTGAAGATCTGGACTGGGTTGCTGCTATGCATGAAGAGTTGAATAACTTTGAACGCAACAAGGTTTGGAAATTAGTATAGAAGTCCAAGGATTGCCGCAATGTTATCGGCAGAAAGTGGATCTTTAAAAATAAGGAAGATGAAAATGGCATTGTTGTAAGGAACAAGGCAAGACTCGTGGCACAAGGCTATTCCCAAGTTGAGGGCATCAACTTCGGCGAGACTTATGCTCCAGTGGCTCATCTTGAGTCCATCCGTATCCTTCTTGCTTATGATGCTCATAATAATTTTAAATTATAGCAAATGGACATTAAGAGTGCTTTTCTTAATGGTCCTCTACATGATTTGGTATACGTAAAGCAACCCCCGGGATTTGAGAATCCTAACTTTCCGAACCATGTCTACAAACTCGATAAGTCACTCTATGGCCTTAAACAAGCCCCACGTGCGTGGTATGAGCACCTTAAAGAGATTTTGTTAAACCGTGGCTTCAAAGTTGGGCAAATCGATCCCACTCTTTTTACTAAGAAGGTTAAGGGGGAGCTCTTCGTATGCCAACAATATGTAGACGACATTATCTTTGGTTCTACTAATAAATCTTTTAATGATGAATTTTCAAAGCTTATGACTGACAGGTTTGAGATGTCTATGATGGGGGAGTTACGGTTCTTTCTTGGATTTGAGATCAAACAAGTTAGAGAAGGCCCTTCATCAATCAAGCAAAATACATCCAAGACATGCTCAAGAGATTCAAGATGACGTATCTTAATGGCGTCGCCACTCCGATGCAAACAAAATGTCACCTTGAAATTAATCCCCATGGTAAAGATGTGGAGCAAAAGGTATACCGGTCCATGATCGGCTCTCTTCTTTACCTCTGCGCATCTAGACCCGATATTGTGTTGAGTGTAGGGGTGTGTGCAAGGTACCAAATAGCTCCTAAAGAAAGCCACTTAGTGGCGGTCAAGAGGATCTTCCGATATTTGGTTCATTCCCCTAATTTTGGTCTATGGTATCCCAAGGGCTCCAATTTCTCTCTATGTGGTTATACTGATTCAGATTGGGCTGGTGATAAGGATGATCGGAATTCAACTTCTGGAGCTTCTCAATTCTTGGGAAGGTCTCTTGTATGTTGGTCTTCTAAAAAGTAGAACTGTATATCTCTCTCCACCGTTGAAGCTGAATATGTGGCTGCTGCTAGTGCATGTACTCAATTATTATGGATGAGGCAAACTTTAAAGGAATACGGTGTCAATTTGTGACAAAGTGCCTCTTTTATGAAATATGAAAGTGCGATCAAAATTGCGTACAATCTGGTACAACACACAAGGACGGAGCATATTGAGATTTGGAATCATTTTATTCGGGACCATGTAGCTCGAGGCGATATTGATCTATCTTTTGTGAGCACAAAGAACCAACTTGCTGATATTTTCACGAAGCCACTTAATGAAGCAAGGTTTTGTTACTTGAGGAATGAGCTAAATATCGTTGATTCAAGGAGCTTGTCTTGATTACCCATGCACTCATCCTTCAATCTCATCCTTATTTGGTCTAGGTGTGGGCATGGATATAGGGGGAGTGTGGTCCTAATTGATTGGGCTAACCCTCCCCCCATAATGCCGAAAGCAAGTCAAATCATTTCTATTAATATCGTTTTGTGATATGTGAGCTTATTCATGAGTATTGGTCATGAACCCAAGATATATCTTCGCGGTGTCATACCATGCACTCCAACAAGGTGGCCTCGGCCACCGCCCTCTTCCATGAGAAGAGTTGGATATATGTGGATCTTTTGGTTGTTTTTGCTCATCTCATGTTCTTATGGAAATCACACTCAATTTTGTCTTTTAGTTGCTCGGTGGAACTCTTCTTCTAGGCTCAACTATGGTGAGATTGAGCGTCACCTGTTTCCTTTTGCAGCCACTACTGATGATGAGGAGGATGAGACCGAGGAGCTTGAGGATGAGGATGAGGACGAGGACGGGGACGGGGACGAGGACGACGATGATGACTATGAGTGATCCCTTGGGGGCGCTAACATCGCTCTTCTTCCTTTTTGGAATTTCGATGCCAAAGGGGGAGAAGTAGTTCTATTAGGTCTTCGTGGATTTGCATGGGTCGGGCACAAGCATTTTCACTTTGTCCCATTTAGCGTTGAACTTTTATTCCCTATGCCTCGGCCATAGGTTCTATCATGTATGCCATGCTGTGTACAAGACCGGATATAGCACATGTTGTTAGTTTGACTAGCAGATATCAAAGTGATCCTGGAGAGGAACACTGGACAGCGGTCAAGAATATCCTAAAGTACCTGAATAGGACTAAGGATATGGTTCTTTCTTATGGAGGTGATGAACAGCTTGTTGTAAACGGTTACACCGATGCTAGTTGGAACACCGATCCGGATGACTCAAAGTCACAGTCGGGTTACGTATTTATTTTGAATGGTGCTGCAGTGAGCTGGAGGAGTGCGAAGCAAAGCGTTGTGGCGAAATCTTCAACTGAATCAGAATACATAGCTGCTTCGGAGGCTGCACAAGAAGCCGTTTGGATGAAAGAATTCATTACTGAACTCGGCGTGGTTCCCAGTGTGTTGGACCCGATGGCCATCTACTGTGACAACACAGGTGCCATAGCTAATGCGCAGGAGGCAAGGTCACATAGCAAGCTGAAGCACATCAAGCTACGTTTCCACGCTATTCGCGAGTATGTCCGAGATGGTGACATAAAGATTTGCAAAGTACACACTGATCTGAATGTGGCAGATCCGTTGACTAAACCTCTCTCTAGGGCAAAGCATGACCAACACCAAAACGCCATGGGTGTTCGGTATATTACCATGTAATCTAGATTATTGACTCTAGTGCAAGTGGGAGACTGTTGGAGATATGCCCAAGAGGCAATAATAAAAGTGATTATTATTATATCTTTGTGTTTATGATGAATGTTTACATCCCATGCTATAATTGTATTATTAGGAAACACTGATACATGTGTGTTTTGTAAACATATAAGAGTCCCTAGTAAGCCTCTTGTTGAACTAGCTTGTTGATTAATTGATGATTATGGTTTCCTGATCATGGACATTAGGATGTGATTAATAACAAGGTCATATCATTAGGAGAATGATGTGATGGACACACACCCATAGTAAGCGTAGCATAAGATCAAGTCATTAAGTTCGTATTGCTGTAAGCTTTCAAATCACATAGTAACCTATTCCTTCGACCATGAGGTTATGTTAATCACCATCACCGGATGAATACTTTGATAACATCAAACGCCGCTTCGTAACTGGGTGGTTATAAAAGTGTCATTGGGTATTCTGAAAGTATGAGTTGAAGCTCATGAACCAAGATTGGGATTTGTCCATCCATATGACGGATAGATATGCTCTGGGCCCTCTCGGTGGAATGTCATCTAGTTAGCTTGCAAGCATGTGACTAGGTCACAAGGGATGACATATCACGGAACGAGTAAAGAGTACTTATCAGTAACGAGGTAGAACTAGGTATGGAGATACCGACGATCAAACCTCGGATAAGTATAATATCGTGAGACAAAGGGAATTAGTTTCGTATGTAAATGGTTCAATCGATCGCGAAGTCATCGTTGAGTATGTGGGAGCCATTATGGATCTCCAGGTCCCGCTGATGGTTATTGATATGAGATGTGTCTCTATCATGTCTACATATTCACGAACCGTAGGGTGACACACTTAAGGTTCGAAGTTATTTTAAGTAGATATGGATTGTGCGTTGGAGACCGAATGTTGTTCGGAGTCTCGGAATGGATCCGGGACATCACGAGTAGATCCGGAATGGTCCGGAGAATAAGATTCATATATAGGAGATCATTTTATGAGATAGGAAATGTTCCGGAGTGTTTGTATGAGGATTCTAGAAGGTTTCGGAATGTTCCGGAAGGTTCTAGAAGATATCTTGGAGTTTGCTTGAAAATCAAGATAGGGATCAAGGAGTCCTGTTGGGTCAAGATAAGGAGTCGTGGGGGAGGAGGATTCCTCCCCACCTCCCCAACCCGCCGGCCCCATAGGAGGGGAGTCCTACAAGGACTCCCCTTCCCTGGCGCGCCCTCCCCTCTTTAAATAGAGGGGCAGGGGCGCCCCCTCCTCTCACGCTCTCATAACGTCCAATCTCTGCCGCCTCTCTCCTCCACCATATTCTGCACAGGCATAGGCGAAGCCCTGCAGAATTCTCTACTCCACCACCACCACCACGCCGTCGTGCTGCTGGGATTCCGTGGAGAAGATCTACTACCTCCGCTGCTCGCTGGAACGGGGAGAGGAAGGTCTGCTTCGACTCCGCACGTGTGACCGACTGCGGAAGCGCTGCCGAATCGTGGCGCCGGAAGGATCGTCAACTTGACCAAGGGCGGAAGCGCTGCTGGAACGCGACGCCGGAAGGATCGTCTACTTGACCAAAGGCGGAAGCGCTGCTGGAACGCGACGCCGGAAGGATCGTCCACACGATCTTGAGATCGGCAAGTGATCGACTACATCAACCACGAGATCTAATCTCGTTAACGCTTTCGGATCTACGAGGGTTAGTTCCCATCTATCTCGTTGCTCATGTCTAATAGATTAGATCTTGGCTTTTATCTAGATTAGATCTAGGTTTTGTTCGTTCTTGCGGTAGAAATTTTTTGTTTTCCATGCTACGAACCCATCACCTTGGTGAAAAAGCAAATCGAAAAAAATGACCATAACTAAATCAAAGCAAATCGAAAAAAATGCGAGACCTTTGCGTCATGTCATATTATGTGACATAGTTGGGAGGAAAAATATCAAACTTGATATATTGATTATATCTAAAAACCTTCACAAAATAACCGATCTCATTCGAGGTTCCTAGCTTTCGGTTTAGATGACCAATGTTATGACCAGAATCGTGACAAAGTTTGTGATAATGTGTCCATATTGTGCATGCATGTGCATCATGGTATGGCGAACAATGTTGCAGGAGGAAGTTTTTCTTTTCGTCGCACGGAAAAGCCATTTTCTATTTTCGGAGCGCAAAAATTGGGGCGTTTTGTGAAGCAACAGCAAATGGTGAATACGATAATGCTACCACCCATTTTTCAAAAATATTAGACCACCTTACAGGGATAATTTCCAACTGGGTATTCGTAAACCTGTCCATCCACCCTTGGTAAAAAGACAAATTTCTACCGAATCGGTAGGAAGTGGGTCAGATATGAACTGCAGGTACATGATCTGGTACTCATGTTTTTTTACAAAAATCATTTTTAGATTCACAATATGATGTTTTTTCAGAGATCCAATGCAAGTATAGCGAGGCTCAGCCCCGAGCTAAGAATCTTCATGCCAGCCTTCGATTAGGGTTTGACGATAGTTTCAAATGACCATAACTAAATCAAAACAAATCGAAAAAATGCGAGACCTTCGCGTGGTGTCATATTATGTGACATAGTTGGGAGGAAAAATATCAAACTTGGTATATTTATTATGTCTAAAAAACCTTCGCAAATTAACCTATCTCATTCAAGGTTTCATAACTTTCGGTTCAAATGATCAATGTTATAACTAGAACCGCGATATAGTTTGGGATAATGTGTCCATATTATGCATGTATGTGCATCATGAGATGGTGAACAATGTTGCAGGAGGATGTTTTCCTTTTTGTCGCACGAAAAAGCCATTTTCTATTTTCTGAGCGCAAAAATCGGGGCGTTTTGTGAAGCAACACCAAACGGTGAATAGAAAAATGGTACCACCCATTTTTCAAAAATACTAGACCACCTTACATGGACAATGTCCTAACTGGGTATTCGTGAACCTTTCCGTCCACCCCTGGTGAAAAAGACTAATTTCTGCCGATTCGGTAGAAAATGGGTTAGATATGAACTACGGGTACATGATCTGATGCTCATGGTTTTTTACAAAAATCATTTTTAAGTTCACAATATGATGTTTCTTCAGAGATCCAATGCAAGTTTAGTGAGGCTCAGCTCGAGCTAAGAATCTTCATGCCCGCCGTTCAATTAGGGTTTGGCGATAGTTTCAAATGACCATAACTAAATAAAAATTCGAAAAATTCAAAACCTTCACGTGGAGTCATATTATATGACATAGTTGGGAGGAAAAATATCAAACTTAGTATATTGATTATGTCTCAAAAAACCTTCACAAAATAACCTATCTCATTCGAGGTTTCCTGGCTTTCAAATCAAATGACCAATGTTATGGCAAGAATCGCGACATAGTTTGTGATAATGTGCCCATATTGTGCATGCATGTGCATCATGGGATGGCAAACAATGTTGCAGGAGGAAGTTTTCCTTTTCGTTGCACAGAAAAACCATTTTCTATTTTCGGAGCGTAAACATTGGGGCTTTTTGTGAAGCAACACCAAACGGTGAATACAAAAATACTAACACCCATTTTTCAAAAATACTAGACCACCTTACATGGACAATGTCTCAATCGGGTATCTGTAAACCTTTCCGTCCACCCCTGGTGAGACAAATTTCTGCCGAATCGGTAGGAAGTGGATCAGATATTAACTGCAGGTACTTGTTATGATACTCATGATTTTTTACAAAAATCATTTTTAGGTTCACAATATGATGTTTCTTTAGAGATCTAATGCAAGTTTAGTGAGGCTCAGCCCCGAGCTAAGAATCTTCATGCCCGCCGTTTGATTAGGATTTGATGATAGTTTTAAATGACCATAACTAAATAAAAGAAAATCGAAAAATGCCAGACCTTCGCGTGGTGTCATATTATATGACATAGTTGGAGGAAAAATATCAAACTTTGTATATTGATTATGTCTCAAAAAAACTTTCACAAAATAACCTATCTCATTCGAGGTTTCCTGGCTTTCGGTTCACATAACCAATGTTATGGCCAGAATCGCGACATAGTTTGTGATAATGTGCCTATATTGTGCACGCATGTGCACCATGGGATGGCGAACAATGTTGTAGGAGGAAGTTTTCCTTTTCGTCGCACGGATAAGCCATTTTCTATTTCGGCGCGCAAAAATTAGGGCGTTTTGTGAAGCAACACCAAACGGTGAATACAAAAATGCTACCACCCATTTTTCAAAAATATTAGACCACCTTACATGGATAATGTCCCAACCAGGTATTCGTAAACCTTTGCGTCCACCCTTGGTGAAAAAGACAAATTTCTGCCGAATCGGTAGGAAGTGAGTCAGATATGAACGGCAGGTACATGATCTGGTACTCATGATTTTTTACAAAAATCATTTTTAGGTTTACAATATGATGTTTCTTCAGAGATCCAATGCAAGTTTAGCGAGGCTCAGCCCCGAGCTAAGAATCTTCATGCCCGTCGTTCGATTAGGGTTTGACGATAGTTTCAAATGACCATAACTAAATCAAAACAAATCAAAAATATGTGAGACCTTCGCGTGGTGTCATATTATGTGACATAGTTGGGAGGAAAAATATCAAACTTGGTATATTGATTATGTCTCAAAAAAGCCTTCACAAAATAACCTATCTCATTCGAGGTTTCCTAGCTTTCGGTTCATATGACCAATGTTATGACTAGAATCGCGACATAGTTTATGATAATGTGTCTATATTGTGCATGCATGTGCATTATGGGATGGAGAATAATGTTGAAAGAGGAAGTTTTCCTTTTCGTCACACGGAAAAGCCATTTTCTATATTCGGAGGGCAAAGATCGGGACGTTTTGTGAAGCAACACCAAATGGTGAATACAAAAATACTACCACCCATTTTTCAAAAAATACTAGACCACCTTATATGGACAATATCCCAACCAGATATTCGTAAACCTTTCTGTCCACCCCTGGTGAAAAAGACAAATTTCTGCCTAATTGGAAGGAAGTTGGTCAGATATGAACTGCAGGTACATGATCTGATGCTCATGATTTTTTTAAAAATCATTTTAGGTTCACAATATGATGTTTCTTCAGAGATCCAATGCAAGTTTAGCGAGGCTCAGTCCTGAGCTAAGAATCTTCATGCCCACCATTTTGACCATAGTTTGAAAGAGGCATAAGAAACTCAAAAACGATCAAAATAATGTGACAAGGTTCATCAATCATTTTTAGGTTCACAAGATTATATAGATGTCATATTTGGATCCCTTTTATTTTTCTGATCGATTTAGATATTTTATAGAGATCATAGCCCATAGAAGGGGAGACACGGAGTACGTAGACGACGACGATGGACGATGGTCGATGCCTATCTCTCTCTATCTATTTTCCTTTCTTGGTCGCGACCATTATTGGGATGGTGATGCAACGACATGTACACCCTTTGTGCTGTCGCGTGCATGTTTAGGCAAACCCGTACATCAAGTTAGCGCACGTCTGCATCCAAAGCCAAAGCAAGCCACCACGCGCATAGCCAAATACGTACGCATGCATACATGGAGGACATTGAAACCCTATCTATCCGTGGTACATGCGTATTAGTGTATTACAGTTCACCTTTTTTTTTCCTTTTTTGAAAGGAGGATGGACCCGGCCTCTCCTTCGAAAAGATGCATACGACCTGTTTTATTGATTTAACATGGATAGACAAGAATTTACATCAAAAAACCTGAAGCCACCACACAACACATACGGATCCTACAATATGGGTGAAAAAATCATGTCAACAAGACAGCCTTATGCCCGGAAAACGAATAAATTCCTCCACCAGCTAGGAAGGGAACAATCGTATAGCCGAGATGTCCTCTAGGCGAACAGGGTACATGACAAATGGATGACAGGGTCTCATCGGATCACCTCGGAAACTCAGTTAAGGGAGTTCACGGCTTTGTGGATAAAATTACAGGATATTAACCTTTCCAATGAGGAAGACATAATCATTTGGAGACTCAATGCCTCTGGTCAATACAGTACAACATCTGCCAACAATGCTCAGTTCTTTGGGTCTTATTTGGATATAGATTACAATAAGCTATGGAAATCTAAGGTCCAGCCCAAATGTAAGTTTTTCATGTGGCTGTGGCTACGACAACGCCGCATTCTGACTGATAAATGCTACGGAAACGAGGAATGGAGCATGGGGATCACCGTTTTCTTTGTGAGCAGGAGCAAGAGACGGCCTCACACTTGATTCTGAACTGCCCATACTCTCGGGTGGTTTGGAATCTGCTGGCACAATGGACAAGTGCTTCACGGTTGGAAGTTCAACTCCATCAGTTTTCTTCCCTGGCTGATTGGTGGCGGGTTAAGTCTAGATCTCTATCAAATGACGAACTGATGGTTGCAATATATAGTGCATGGCATATTTGGAAAGAGAGGTGTACGCGAGTCTTCCATCATTCTTCAATCCCGGAACGCCAACTGCTGGAATTGATCAAAGATGACCTGCTGCTGCTAGGTGCCTACTTGCATGAGAAAGCTAGTGAGATGAGCCAGGCGTGGACCCTGTTATTAGTGAGTAGTCCGTTTTAGTTTTTCAGTTCCTCTTCCTGTTTTCCTCTTGTTGCTTTCTCTCAGCTAGTCCCTCTCTAGCTTGTATAAGACACTTTCTTCTATCCGCTTAAATGAATTGGCAGAACAACTGCCGCTTTCCCTAAAAAAACTTTAAAAAAAGATTAAAGAATAATGCTTGACAAAATAATTAATGCAAAACAATCAATTAAAGAAAATAGTTGATACTCCGGTTCAGAAGACTCTTAGCGAATACCTCATGTACACTCCAAAGAAGCTGTCACCGTCGTCGAACCACCGAACAATATTCATGATTATGACCAACATAAACTTCGCTGATCCTGCCAAATGCGCCACCACGATGCCAAACGGTGCCCCCGCCCCGCGCGAGGCCATCATCCCGCACGCCCCCGAGACCCCGCTGCACCATGCCGCCGAGACCCACCGCTGCGGACGTGGTAGATGGAACACCTCACCGCCAGCTGACCACCTCCAGGCATCTCAAGCTCCAAAACAATGTCCTCAAGAAGGTGAATGGCACCAAAGTGCCTCCATCATCCGATTCGGGAGTACCCAGATCTATAGTTTCCCCGGAGGCTTAGGCATAATGCGAGACTCGCAGTAACGAGACCTTCACTAAGGTAACGACATTGGAAGATGCCACTACCGTCGACTCCACATCGGAGCACGGCTCTCACCGACCATCCCCCTTGCCTCACCTCCAACGCACACGCTGCAACCATGGCCAAGATGCAGGAGAGGGGGTCGTCGCCGCACCAACCGCCTTCAATCTTCCCGGAGAATAGGCCGCCACCGGTGGGGAGAAGATCCCGACGCGCCGGCCAAGGATCCAGCTCCACAGCCAGCGGCTCGTCGCTGCCGACCCCCACACAATACCATCTCCTCCGCGTGTGTGCCATGGAAGGCCCTTTAGGCGACCGAACATGGACCTCGCCCCTCCCTTCATCGACGGCCAGGCTTCGCCGGTGGCAGCCTCCAGGATTGGCGAGGAGGGGGAGAGGTAGGGAGGGGTGGTGGCGGCGACCTAGGGTTTCCCCTGGTTGCCTGGAGGAGGGCCACGAGGGGATCGGGAGAGGAGCATTACACTTCACCTACCATGTGAAGCACGGTGTTCACTACTGTGGAAACTGTCTCGTGAATCAAATGACCGACGACCCAATTATTGGAGACCCAACAAAGGATTCAAGGAGAATCCGTATCAATCCAAAACAACCAACACAATGTGCGCCCGCGAAAATTCAACAACGGCGACTGGGTAATAATGGGAATTTCCTAAGTGCGTCACATGGCCAGATACAAGTAATCAGTCGGCTCAGCATATTAGTGACGAGTGGAGATTTGATACTCTAGATGATTATGAGACGAAGACCACGTACACGGTCGAGACCAAGGAAAAAACGGCACTTGGCGCCAAGCATGCGCGTCCTCCGGTCGATCGACCGCGATGGCGTACGTACGTGGCTGGGGGTCAAAAGTCGCTGCTCGCTATCGCTAACAGGAAAGTTCATACGCAAACCGAGATGGCTAGCTACCTAGCTGGTCCCTCGTCGTAATGGAAAGACGCATGCAGCGATGGCTGGTGATTACGACCTGCCACCTGCTTCTCTCATGTCTCAAGACCCGCAAGAGCTGCCTGTGACCACTGACCAGCCTCAGATGTGTGCGTGATTCCTTGGATAAAGTAGACAGTTTGCTGTGCAAGAACATTGTTTGTTGGGTTGGGCCGTGTTTGCTTATCCTAGTCCTAGCTAGCGTGGAAACAAGACCGGCGATAAACCATGGGACCCACGTCCTACTAGGATCGGATGCCTGCCTCGTCAGCCTATCAGCTTAGGGGATGGCGTACAGGGCGTGTTTGGTAGATTGCAGCCAATTTGGGGCTCGTCCTGGCTAGACTCTTGAAAACGAGGTCTGGCAATCTGCAGCAGTTTGTTTGGTTTCATGTCCAACCTTGTTTTGGCCCGGGAGAGATGTTTGGTTGCACGCTTTTCAGCCCACGGAGCAAGCCTAGAAAAGAAAACTGTTGTTTGGTTGTCTTCAAAATAGCAGCTACGCTAACCTCTTCTCATGAATAGTGAGGTTACCTTTACACATGGGAATACATAATCACAATACCGTGTACTTCGTAATATTTTCACAGTACCGTGTGTTTGGGTTGTTCATGATATGTATCTCAGCCCTCTGGCGTCTCTCTCTAAAATAAACCAGAGTTCCATGAAAATACCCTCCACAATGGCCATAAGCGGCAATGCCCTATTTCCTCTGAGGATAAAGTTATATGCCTCAGCAAGGTTAGTAGTCATGACGTCGAACCTAGCTCCATGTGTGTCATACAGGAAAGACCATCTCTCTACAGGCTCGTGTTGTATCCATTGTTCAATTTTTTTTAATTTGTCTCCCTGCCCTTCTCCTAGTACCCGGTGGGTCAAATCCTGGCAAGTCACAAAGAGCAATAGGTTCTTCTTCCTCTGGTGCTGCTCCTGAAGCTATCCGTGAAACTAATGCTAGTAGATGAGCTTCCACTGCTGTGTCTCACGCCGCTTTCCTCTCTCACACTTGTTTTCTAGTGAACCTATCAGCATATTCACGACACTTGTCATACTTCCAGTGCTAGTTATGCTTGCAGAGTTTTTTTTGAAAAGATTTATGAGGGCCTTATTCTTGAATTGCGAGTAAAAATCGGCTCCAAGATGGCGCATGCACCACCGACTTTGCAAGTCCAGCCATGAGGTAGGTTCACCAGGCACAAGATGCGTCAGTGTCTTAATCACGTTGAGTATAATTGCATACCTGTCATGTGGGATGCACACGTTCGACTTATCCTAAACAATTGCTATTTTCAGCTCCCTGAAGAACCATGTCCAATTCTTCGTGTTCTCGCTCTCCATGAAAGCAAATGCGATAGGTATGATTTGATTGTTTCCGTCTTGTCCAATGATGGTTAGGATCCGACCCTTGTACTTGCCAATGAGAAATGTCCCATCTACGCATATAACTGGTTGACAATAACTGAAGGCTTGGATGCATATAGCAAACAAGAAGAAAACCCGATGCAACACCCTCACAATTGGATAATCACGCAACATGAAGAGATAGATGTCAACATGGGGTTAATTTTCCTAGTACGGCAACCTTTTAACTTGCCTGGTCACAACGGCCGCCGAATTCACTAAAGAAGTTCAGGGTTGCCACCCTAGCTTAACCTCTGTTGGATATCCGCGTCGTCGAGTGGGCCGTGAAGCTCTGGCCGGAGATCTCACGACGCAAGGATGATATGGCTCTTTCGACCATCAGTCGCGCGACAAGATGAGAGCTGGCCACCGTTGTCAACCGCATGACCTTTGACTGTCCGCGCAGAGGGAACAAGGGTGAATGGGAAAGGTGTGGCGGCGATTACAGTTCACCTACCGTGTCACACGCACGGTGCTCACTATACTGTAAAAACTTTCTAGCGAATCAAATGATTGACGACTCAATTATTAGATACCCTACAAAGAATTCAAAGATAATTCGTATCGATCCAATACAACTAACACTGTGTGCCTCCGAAAATTCAACAAAGGCGCCTGTGTAATAATGGGAATTGTAATTGCAACACATAGCCAAAAACAACTAAGTAGTCAACGAGCATAGCGATGGGTGGAGATTTGATTTTTTTTGACATGGGCGCTTTATTACAATAAAGTAATATTTACATCTGGCCCCTGCTAACAAATGACACAGCGGACAAGAGTCTGATGAACAAAAATAAAACTAGGCAATCATTACAAGCACGGTGTCTGATATGATGCCTAGGAAGATGGAAGATCAATCCTTAGATCACGCTGCCATCCAAGTCGGGGAAAAATATCGTTCGCCGTATCTTCGAAGAGCATACAACCCTCCATAAGCAGGTCTCGAAACTCCACATGTTGCAGAGCTAATCATGAACGGAGAGTAGCCATACTCCGGTAGATAACCTGCAACTTAGTAGAGAGTTTATTATTAAAAATCTTGTCATTTCTCTAACCATAGCGACCAAATAATGACAGTACAAGACGATTATAAGAACAAGGCTAGGTACGGTCGAGACCTGGAAAAATTTAGAGAACTCACACGATGATTTTCCATCCGATTCCCATACGACGGTGAAATCTATCCGTGCATGGTGTTCTTCTACTCCCTCCGTTTAGAATTAGATGTCGAAGATTTATCATGTGTATCTAGACAAAACTCCAACATCTAATTCGAGATGGAGGGAGTAGTACAAAGGCATGAAAGATCGTGTGCATATTATTTCCGAAAAATTTAAGCCCCTTGGCGCCAAACATGCACGTCCGTCGTCGTTCTCGCCCTCTGACCGGCCGCTATCGAACTGTGACGACGATGGACGAGACCGCAATGAAGTAGTGTCTAGTTCCAAAGGCGTTGTTCGCTAAACATGAAAGTTCATGGTGGCTGCCTAGCTGGTCCCTCTCACCTAACACTGTTGCTTCCGTGTCCTCCCTCTAATTTAAACTTTCACAAACAAAAACTCGATACTGGTTCATTTCAAAGACCGTACGAATCCACCCGAGGCCTGTATGATCCGCTTATATGTATACTCACCGTACACGTATACTCACGTGCCTGTGGGAGGCTGGAATTAGGAGGTATATAGCAAAAGCAACAAAATATCAAAAAGTGACATACAAAGTCGTAGATCCCGATAAGGGGATGTTGGATCAGCCGGTGGGAACATGGAGTATACCTAGCTCGATGGAGTACACCTATGTGGAGGTATACATGGCCTATATATGGGTTTCGGCGAGTCAAAAGAAAAATGACCCATGCAAATTTAAGTTTAAGGTAGAGGGTGGGGGAGGGACACTGAAGCACACCTCCTTCCCGAATCCCTAGGATGGCTGGTGATTAGGACCTTCCACATGCTTCTCTCATCTCTCTCGACCCGAAAGTGTTTGAGTGATTCATTGGAGAAAGTAAACAGTTTGCTATGCAAGAACATTGTTTGAATGTTTGCTTATCCGAGCTAGCGTGAATAGGGTGTCGGGTGTGATCTCACCAAAATTCCACATCTAGTTGTTTTAGTGCAAATTCTAAGTACAAAATTGAACTAGATTTTGAAAAATAAATTAAAAATGAGACTTTGGTAGGATCCCACCTGACAAAGCTGTGGGCCTGTGACACACATTCTACGTGGTCCAACTTGGATTGGATAGGTGCCTCGTCAGCCTATCTGTTTAGCTAGGGGGATGGAGCAACGGATTGATTTATAGCAAGAGGAATCAGTGTCCCCCTAGCGTAGCGTAGGCATCCGGGCCTGTGGACAACGACCTTCTCCATGACAGCCGCGCCAATCATCTCATCTCACATTTGCTCAGCAAGCCCGGCCGGCACTAGTGATCTGCCCCGTCCGAGTACTACAGCACGCCAGATGCTCACATAAGCGGGAATCTTACCCGAACATGGGATGAGGAGGTTCTACTAATTAAGGCTGGCCTTTTGGTCTTAGTATAAGCAGTAACTTGCAAAAAAAGGGTAAGCGGTAGTAGAAACTAATCATAAAATACGGGTTTGGTACTCTGGTTTGTTGTACCGAACCTAAATTTTTTGACAGGTGGGCCATAATCAATCTCATTTATCAACATATATATGCCATTTATTTTCTTCTTATGATTAGCTGGTTGTAAAGGGTATAAACAAATATAAAGCAAAGGCATCCAGAAAGGGAAAAATATAGCACGCCTGTGAAAGCTTTCTTTTCGTAATCGAAAGGTGTTGCGGCAACTAATGGTGCAAATGATTGGTAATTTTTTTAACTTGCCTAAAAAGTTAAGGGTTTTACAAAAACTTACTAAAGAATGGTTGGGCGAGGAGAATATGACTAGCAAACAGAAAACGCATCGAAAAGGTTAACTGGCTGTAAAGGATAGAGGAGGAAGGCGAGTTATCAATGGTAGAGGGGGAAGAAAAGGATAGAGGAGGAAGGCGAGTTATCAATGGTAGAGGGGGAAGAGCGAGGCAATGATGAGTCGCTGGCCGGCTCAGGGGGACATGGGAGATCGCACCAGAGTGAACGATATTATAGGTTGGAGTGATTGTTTGGTTGCCACCCTACACGTGAAATGCTGATGATTCTTTTCGCGATTGCGAAGATGTTGAACGAAAACATTGATAGATGAAATAACAACTAATAATGTTGCCTAATAAGATACTACTTTTTTCTTCCTGCGAGATAATATATAGTGACCACTATATATTTATATGCCACAGTCGTTGTGAATTGTCAATTTGTTTATGAGGAGTGCTTCAGTGCGCACCGTCGTTTAGGAGGAAGTCCGAACTGCTAGAGGCATTTTAGTCTGGCGTGATTTGTTGGCTTCGTTTTTTTTTGTCCCAGGCAGAACCCCTATCCAAGCCCAATATAGGCTTGTATCTGTATACAGGGACTGACGACGCCGTACGGCACGACCCCACGTGGGGTCCACCTAGAGCTAATCACCGCGATTAGCTCCCACGTCCATGCATGCACCATTGTTCGGCGTAACTGAAGCTTTCTCTTCTCTACTGCCTGGTAAAACTCGGTCGCTCGTACCCGCGGATCTGCTTCCCCTCGGCGCCGCCGACCTACCCCGCAGATCCTCGCGTAAGCCGCTGTAGATCCTCGTGTCCGCCGCTGCAGATCCTCGAAGGTAGAAGGCGCGCCAGCGGCTCGACGTCTTCGTCACTAGGGTTTCTAATCCAAATCGTCGGCTTTATCTTCCGATCTTGTAAGTCCCCATGATCATGCTTCGTCTCTAGCAATTGTTAGATACACATAGCATTGGTGATTCTAACAATGTGGTGCAATCACTGATAGAGGAGATGGAGGACTCTAGATCTAGTATGAAAGATGATCAAATCGGGCATGTCGGTGATGATTCCATATCCGCCAATACGCATCCCGAAGACGGCTGGAGTGAAGATGAGTTTGATGTGAGGACACATTAGCTTCTTCTTTGATATTTAAATGTTAAATTAAATAATATATGATATCTCATTGCTTGATTTATTTAGATTGTCTATGCCGACGATTTTCACAATGGCCTTAACGATCATGAAGAAACGGACATGTTTGTTGATACTGAGGTATGTGTAGTGGTGTACAATTTTATATGTCATGCACCGTATGATGCAATTGTATACTAAATATTGCTAAATTGTTCAGGTAACAAATGACTCTCGTATGGAGTATGGCTATTTGGGTGAATCAGACTTGGAGATGGGTAATTATGATGATTGTGAAGATGCACCAAATTTTGATATCTTCGTTGACACGGGGAGGTATTATTTATAGGCTGTTTTTTAGCAATCAACGAACCGACATGCATACTAGTATAGTTCTAATGGCTAGGTTTTGAATTTGTAGCAGGCACCATGTAATCAGACTGAGAGTTCAAATAAATGTAGCAATGACACTGGGTATCCTGATGATAAGAGAGAACTATACTGCAAGATAATGGAAATGACATTTCATAGTGAAGCAGTAGCCTATTCTTTCTACAACAGATATGCCAAAGATCATGGGTTTGGCATTAGGAAGCACCAAGTGAGGAGGTTTGATGATGGACTTGTTCGTCTAAGGCGCTTTGTGTGTTGCAAGCAAGGGAAACGTGACAAGAAGTTACTGACAATGGAAGGCCGCAAATATAGGCTCAGAGGTGAGTGTAGGTGCAACTGTAAGGCACGTATGGTGGTGAAGTTTGATGGAAAAACTGGTCTTTGGATCATTCAGAGCTTTGATGACACTCACAATCATGTGTTAGCGCCGGATGAAGTCCCTTTTCTTTGGTCCCATAGGAAGATCAATGACTCCCAAAGAGCTGAGATATTATCGCAGTGTGACATGGGGGTTAGGAAGCATATCATCATGCGATCAATGATTAGCAACTCTGGTGGTTCATTTGCCGGTGTGGGATTTACAAGGAAGGATTTGTACAACATGTGCTCAAGGGAGAAGAGGAAGCTTCTTTATAAAGGTGATGCTAACACAACCTTGGACATCATGGCGGAGAGAAAAAAGAGGGACCCTGAATTTTTTATGATTACACGCTACATGAAGGCCGTCTGCAGCACTTGTTCTGGTGCGATTCTCAATCACGTCGGGATTACCAGGACTATGGCGACGTAGTTGTGTTTGACAGCACATACAAGATGAATAAGTATAGAATGCCATTTGTTCCCTTTGTCGGCTTGAACAATCATCGTAAAACAACGGTATTTGGATGTGCCATCCTATCAAACGAGACCGAAGAAACATATGCCTAGCTGCTCTGGACTTTCTTGAAAGCAATGTTCCAGCAGAAGCCAAAGGCAGTAATTACGGATGCAGATGCCGCCATGATCTTCGTTGTGGATGAAGTACTTACTGGTGTATACCATCGTATTTGCACCTTTCATGTTGAAAAAAATATGGAGATGCACCTACCTAACAAGTCACTGAACGAGTTTAGTACTCTTCTATATTACACCACGTCGGAGCCAGTATTCGAGCAGCGATGGCACGCTTTTGTTAGGAAGTGGACGTCACCCAAAACTACAATTTGGCTTAATATAATGTACACGAAGAAGAGATTATGGGCCACTGCGTATCTTTCAGAAGGGTTCTGGCTGGGTATGAAAAGCAACCAGATGAGTG
This sequence comes from Avena eriantha, assembly GCA_910589775.1. Taxonomy (NCBI): domain Eukaryota; kingdom Viridiplantae; phylum Streptophyta; class Magnoliopsida; order Poales; family Poaceae; genus Avena; species Avena eriantha. The sequence goes on from OU342742.1 coordinate 124,672,883, forward strand.
AAAGTTTAAACTCGTCTCTTCACCTCCACCTTGATGGGGAAATGAACTTGGTGGACATGGTTAGTCACTACGAGAATGCCATCGCACGTCTCCGTGAGAAGGAGGCCAAAGATGATTGCACGGCTTCACAGACATTTCCGGTGCCAGTTACTGATTTCAAAGAACTAGAGGTAGCTGCTACGACAGTCTTCACTCCAGCTGTGTTCTATATTTTGCAAGGTGACATTTCGAAGATTGGCGGGATGCAGATTTTAGAAAGAAAGTTAGGATATGACTCGTAAACCTTTGTTGTCGAATGGAAAAATAATCTTGACATCAAGTTTTATGTCGAATACACTCCCAACTCGTCAGAAATTATAAGGTGCAGCTACCGAAGGATGATTTGCAAAGGGATCCCTTGCAAGCACATACTACGCGTGCTCAATCACTTAAAATTAACTGCAATACCAGACTGCTGTGCTCTGCGGCGTTTCACTAAAAATGTCAGGTTTGGGTTGCCTGCTAGACGCACGAGCGATATGTTTGGTCAGGGTTGGTCCGGGCTAGAGGAGCGGAAAAAGTACAACAGTATAAATGTGTTGGCCTCATAAGCTATGCATATTGCATGTAATGACATAGCGGAGTACGATCTTCTGAAGAGTACCATCAAATGAATTATTTCTAGAAGACAAGGGTATGATAAATGCAGAGCATATGGTCCTCGTAGTTTAGTTAATGAAAATGAAGATGCAAGTCAAGCAAGCCAATTTGATGTTGGTGATCCTAAAAAAAGTGTCCACCAAAGGCGCGCCTAAGGAAAACAAGAAATTTCCAAAAACGGTCGACCGCTAGGATACAAAGAGCGGAAGAAGCGGGTGTGCAGCGCTTGCCAACAGGAGGGACATAACAAGAAGAACCCAAAATGCATATATCATCCCAAGTACGGGTTTGAAAATTAGCTTGATATATTTCCTACATTTTTATTAGACTTTATTATCTAATATTGTGTGTCGTCTCGTGCAGGAATGTCCTATAGCAGTAAGGGTAGTCATTTTCCAAGTATCATACATGGAAATTATTTTTTAGACAGTTCGTGTGAAAATATGTATTTGTGATGTACATTTATAGTCTGCTGATATTTGTTCGGGCAAATAGCTCCTGTGTGACGTTTTTTCATGGAATTGGAAGGAGAGCGACGTCCTTGTAATTTTTCTCTGTTTTGTTTATCTCCTGATCATTGGTCGTTAGACAACACAATCAGTGTTTGAGTAAAAATCATGATGCTTTATTATCCTCCCACTGACATGGATGTTATGGTCTATGGGTTTGGCTTGAATAAAATCAAGTCGAAATCTGGCAAATTATTATGAGATGTGATGTCTACGCACTTCTATTCTTGTAGACAGTTGTTGGGCCTCCAAGTGCAGAGGTTTGTAGAACAGCAGCAAGTTTTCCCTTAAGTGGATCACCCAAGGTTTATCGAACTTAGGGAGGAAGTGGTCAAAGGTATCCCCTCTCAAGCAATCCTGCAATCAAGATACAAGAAGTCTCTTGTGTCTCCAACACACCCTATACACTTGTCAGGTGTATAGGTGCACTAGTTCGGCGAAGAGATAGTGAAATACAAGTGGTATAAATAATTATAAGTGGTAACGGTGATGGAAGATAGCTTGAGGGCGTGGAAAATACTAAAGGCAAACTGAAATAAAGACAGAAGCAAGCAAACGTGTAACAGATCTAATTGCAAATGGTGTATCAATGCTTAGAAACAAGGCCTAGGGATCATACTTTCACTAGTGAACACTCTCATATAAATATATTATCTTCATGATACTACTCTGAACTACTCTCCGATTGGACACTCTAATCGATGGTAGGGCTATAACAACACACCTCAAAGTAAGTCTTCCCCATCTAGAAAACCCCACAATGTCACCTTGAGCACTAGATGAGTCCAACAAACACCACAATTTCATAAAGACATCCAACTCCAAATATAACTCATAACAAGTATTTGTAATCTCTAGCCTAAGTGCCACCATGGTGAGCACGCTGTCACTTTCACACACATGGGGAGAGCAGAGATTCATTAAAGCACTTGAGTAGCAGAATAGATCTATAGATTACAAGGTCATGATCTCAATAAGATCATGCATAGAGAGATAGAGGAACACATAGATACCGGTAGAACCCTTAGCCTCGAGAGAGAACTACTCCCTCCTCATCATGGGAATCAGCAATGGTGATGGAGATGGTGGTGGAGATCGATGGAGATGGCTCCGGGGGCACTTCCCCGTCTCGGCAGGGTGCCAGAACAGAGACTTTCTGTCCCCCGAATCTCCCCTTCGGTGGTGGCGGCGCAGCGGAACTTTTCATGGCTAGAGGCTTGATTATTTAGGGTTTTTGCCTCGGGAGGCTTCTTATAGGCCAAAGGGCAAGGTCGGTGGGCGGCCAGGGGGCCCACACCATGCCCTGGCGCGGCTTAGGGGGACCCGCGTCATGGGGTGGTGTGGCCACCCTGTGGCCCCTCTCCGACTCTCCTTCTAGCTCCGTGAGTCTTCCGGGAAAATATCAACTTTGGCTTTTGTCCGGTCCAATTCCGAGAATATTCATTTTCTGACTTCCTAGAACCAAAAACAGCAGAAAACAGGCAACTGGCACTGTGATATCTTGTTAATAGGTTAGTCCAAGAAATCATATGAAAAGTACTCCAAAGTTGGAACAAAACACAAGAAAGTGGATAAAACCAAGCATGGAACATCAAAAATTATAGATACATTTGTAATGTATCAACATCCCCAAGCTTAACTCTTGCTCATCTTCGAGTAGGTAAGTGATAAAAAGAAACAATAATTTTTTAGGTGACATGCACCATCATAAACTTGATCAAAGTATTTGTAAAACATTGAAAGCCGGGATCATAGTACTTCAACATGAACATGAAAGATAAAGTTCTAACAATAAGACATAGAAACTATGTTGTAACATGAAAGGATACAATCAAAAGATTCATGAATAACAATGCTTTGCAAGACGTTTGTTTGTTTCACATAAAGAAAACATAGCATAGTGGCATTCATCTTGTCCCTCATAGAGTAGCAAACATAAATGCATAGGACACCTTCAAAGTTCATAAGAGTGACTAGATACAAGTAGTTTAAAACAAGCAATATCAAAGTTATGCATCAATCAACAAGTCTTGGGACAATGCACATAGAACTAAGAATGTCCACTATGCTCTCAAAGTAGGTGCATAAAGATAGAAGGTGGAGACTCAATATAATGGTGGAAGAAAGGCCTTTATAAAAGGAAGTAGGGATTCAAGTCTCATAAAGAGCTTCCAAAAATTATGGTACTTATAGCTTTCAGCTCTCATTGCCCCTATCATAAGCATCTTGAAGTAATTAAGGTTAAAGTGAACAAACTATGAAGTATATGCTTGACGAAGTATAAGTTGGAAATCTCATGTCCCTTGAATACGAGGGCCGCTCCTCATGCTACTCAAGTTTAGTCACAGGTAAGTTCTTGTCATCGTAAGTACATGTGTATTATTGAGAACCGCCAACAGGGTACCCCTTGTCCGATGATACGGAAGAATCCCCATATCAAAATGACAAGGCAAGCAGACAACAAGCATCTCAGCAATCTTCTTATTTACCATGGGAATATGTTGATTTTTTCTCTCTTTCCTCTTTTCATAATCTCTTTTTTTTTTCTTTTTTTCTTTTTTTTCTCAATATAGGACTCTTTTTTATAAGAAGAATGCTTCATAGACAGCTCATTATGGTTACGCTGCAGGTTTCCACCATGTCAGCATGGATTAGACCAGCGGCCCAGGCGTTTCTCTAACACATATACATAACTCCATGGAATTATAAGCTGCCCTTTCATTTCACACCGATGACATCCATTGACAAAAGAGCATGATATCAACTGGTACAAAGTACCCGTGCAATGTTGAAAGCGTTCCCCATGACAGCATGGTTCTGCTAATCCCCAACAAATAAGTGCAAGCATATACAACATAGACGACACAATGGTTCAAGTTTATTAAGGGCAAAGAAAGTAAAGTGTGCCATCAATTTCGTGAGAGCTTTAATCACTAGTTTTCTCATAACAAGTTTAATTTGGAAGGTAAACAAAAGCATGAATATACTTGGAATAGCATAAGCTAGTAGGTAGGTATGGTGGACTCTTTGGAATAACTTGGTTTAGGGAGTTGGATGCATGAGTGGAACTCATACTTGGTTGTGGAGGCTAGCAGAAGACTGGGAGCGACAAACTAAGAGAGCAATAATGGCCATAATCATGCAAAGCAACAAAACATCATTGATCAAAGCATAAAGTGATACTACAAATTGAAAACTAAAGGATCATAAAGGCTATGGTGACTTGAGATAGTCATACATGTTGTGAGCATGCGCAAAGTCAACCCAAATAAAGAATCAAAGGAGAATACCACTATACTCTGCTTTAATATGCTAAAACAACGCATGATTCATCCAAGGCACATTAAACAATCTCAATTGTTTATAACAAGCCATGCTACAACAAAGAATACTAAGAATAAAGCCAAAAGAAAATCAAGCATGGCATGACAGAGCATAGGCCACAGTCAAAAACAAGCTCTCTTTTCCACTTAAGCATGAACTTTCCTACTCTTTTCCAATCCAAACCAACCTATTTGAAAACCAATGTATGAAAGAGGGGGTCCAACCAATTTATTCAAGAAAACTAATAAAACCAAGCAAACGAAAAACCAAAATGAAAACGAAGAGGAAGACGCTCAAAGAACAACACAACTGTGCATGAAACAATAAAAATAAAGCGTTTGGAAGAAACCTGGGATTTTTATCGGTGAAGAAGGGGATGCCTTGGGCATCCCCAAGCTTTGACACTTGTACTTCTTGGATATTTCTTGGGGTGACACGCGTGGCATCCCCAAGCTTGAGCTTTAGTCCATCCTTCATCTCATTACTCATTCCTTCTATACACCTGAAATTTTTCCTTCATACAAAACTTCACACAATCTTTATTAGCAACATTAGTGCACTCAAGATAATAAGTCTTAAGGTTCAGTTACAACACCAATAAACTTCCATTAGAACACTAGCTACTGTAGCACTTCCCTCAAAAAGCTCAATTCCCAAAAGAACTCAAAAAGGAAACAACAAGAAGCAAATGCAAATAATGGCAGAAATCTGTCAAAACAGACCAGCAGGTAAAGATGAATTGTTTCGAAGACCTTATGTTTCTCAAATTGAAAAGTGTTGAACTAACGAAAGTTAGATAACAACCTGGGGCAGAAGCACAAAAATTCACGCCTCAAAAGGACGTACAGAGATTTTATACGAATTTTTACGGTAAAGCACAGAAATCTGTTTCGGGACAGCAACTTTCCCAATCATTACTTCTCTCTCATTTGATGATACTCTTGGCACAAAAAGCAAATAAAAAGGATAAGGAGCATTTATTACAGAGGTAATAACTTCCAAGCCTCGTCTAAAAATTTTGGGTTATCTCCCAATAAGTACTTTTCTTTAGGGCCTTTAAGTTAGGCATGATAGTTTGACAAGATGCTCACATAAGAAATATGAGAAGTAAAAAAAAGAGCATCAAGAAGCAAATTCAAAACACATTTAAGTCTAACCCACTTCCTATGCATAGGAATCTTGTAAAGAAACAAGTCATGAAAGCACAAAGCAACAAGCATAGTAAAGCAAAACAAGTGCAACTTCAAGACTTTCAATATAAAGAGGGGAAACTTAATATTATTGAGATGCATAAAACCATGTTTCCCTCTCTCATAATAACTTTCAGTAGCATCATGAATAAAATTAACAATATAACTATCACATAAAATATTATTATCATGGGCCACATGCATATAATAATTATTACTCTCCACATAAGAATAATCATTCTTATTAATTATAGGTGGAGCAAATTCAACAAAATAGCTATCATTATTATTCTCATCACCATAATCATCAAATATAGGAGGCATATTGTAATCATAATTAATTTCCTTCTCAATAGTAGGTGGACTGAAAATATCATATTCATCATTGGAATCATCATATATTGGAGGTTTGGTATCATCATAGGCAATAGAATAGCTATCTTCCAAAGATGGGGAACTAAAAATATCATTTTCATAAAAACTAGCTTCCCCAAGCTTAGACTTTTCCATAGCATTAGCAATAATGGTGTCCAAAGAATTCATACTAACAACATTGCTATTATCATGCAAATAAATTTCCATAGGTTTTTTAATTTTCTCTTCAAACACTTCATGTCCTAACTCAAGATAAATAATATAAAGCTCTCTAATTATTTTTGTTGTTTTCCATTAAGCCTAACTAGTGAAAACAAGAAACAAAAAGACAAAATTGCAGAATATAAAGGAAATAACTTCGAGCACTCACACCGGAGGATGTGAGTACCTTTTACCTTACCTCCCCGGCAACGGCGCCAGAAAATAGGCGTTTGCCATGGAGGTTCTTCTTCTTTAATCCTCCGGTGTGAATACCTTTTACCATACCTCCCCGGCAACGGCGCCAGAAAATAGCTTGATGTCTACGCACTTCTATTGTTGTAGACAGTTGTTGGGCCTCCAAGTGCAGAGGTATGTAGAACAGCAGCAAGTTTTCCCTTAAGTGAATCACCCAAGGTTTATCGAACTCAGGGAGGAAGTGGTCAAAGGTATCCCCTCTCAAGCAACCCTGCAATCAAGATACAAGAAGTCTCTTGTCTCCCCAACACACCCAATACACTTGTCAGGTGTATAGGTGCACTAGTTCGGCGAAGAGATAGTGAAATACAAGTGGTATAAATAATTATAAGTGGTAACGGTGATGGAATATAGCTTGATGGCGTGGAAAAGACTAAAGGCAAACTGAAATAAAGACGGAAGCAAGCAAACGTGTAACAGATCTAATTGCAAACGGTGTATCAATGCTTAGAAACAAGGCCTAGGGATCATACTTTCACTAGTGAACACTCCCATATAAATATATTATCTTCATGATACTACTCTGAACTACTCTCCAGTTGGACACTCTAATCGATGGTAGGGCTATAACAGCACACCTCAAAGTAAGTCTTCCCCATCTAGAAAACCCCACAATGTCACCTTGAGCACTAGATGAGTCCAACAAACACCACAATTTCATATAGACATCCAACTCCAAATATAACTCATAACAAGTATTTGTAATCTCTAGCCTAAGTGCCACCATGGTGAGCACGCTGTCACCTTCACACACATGGGGAGAGCAGAGATTCATTAAAGCACTTGAGTAGCAGAATAGATCTATAGATTACAAGGTCATGATCTCAATAAGATCATGCATAGAGAGAGATGAACACATAGCTAATGGTAGAACCCTTAGCCTCGAGAGAGAACTACTCCCTCCTCATCATGGAAATCAGCAATGGTGATGGAGATGGTGGTGGAGATCGATGGAGATGGCTCCGAGGGCACTTCCACGTCCCGGTAGGGTGCCAGAACAGAGACTTTCTGTCACCCGAATCTCCCCTTCGGTGGCGGCGGCGTAGCGGAAATTTTCGTGGCTGGAGGCTTGACTATTTAGGGTTTATGCCTCGGGAGGCTTCTTATAGGCCAGAGGGCAAGGTCGGTGGGCGGCCAGGGGGCCCACACCATGCCCTAGCATGGCCTGGGGGGACCCGCGCCATGGGGTGGTGTGGCCACCCTGTGGCCCCTCTCCGACTCTCCTTATGGCTCCATGAGTCTTCCGGGAAAATAACAACTTTGGTTTTGTCCGGTCCAATTCCGGGAATATTCATTTTCTGACTTCCTAGACCAAAAACAGCAGAAAATAGGCAACTGGCACTGTGGCATCTTGTTAATAGGTTAGTCCAAGAAATCATATGAAAAGTACTCCAAAGTTGGAACAAAACACAAGAAAGTGGATAAAACCAAGCATGGAACATCAAAAATTATAGATACATTTGCAATGTATCAAGATGCTCAGTTTTTCTTCTTCAGTTCGTAAGTGTTAAGAAACACCCCGTTGACATTTTTGTTTTATGCTCTGTTTTGTTTCCAACCTTTTGATGCATGAGCTGTTATCACATTTTGAGCCTTTTGTTTTATGCACTTGTGTACCTGTTTTGGTAGTATGCACAAGTGTGTTTTTGCACAAACTAGAAGCACATATAGTAATAAAACACGATTAGCAACCATTACATAGTAGAACAGCAAGTCCAACAGACACAAAAGACATGAGCACAGGCACGACATGACATGGACACAACATTCTTCTTCTTCCTCCGCCCCGGATGCTCCCTGGCTCCACCTTGGTCGCTCCTTACGCGTCATACCCCTGATCATCCTCTGCCATGATGTACGGGAGAGAGTGGGCCGCGCTATTGATGGAGAAGATGTCGTGGAAGTCGGTGAAGTTATTGTACGTCGTGAACGCGATGAACTCACATCCACGCCAGAACATTTGGCCGAGGAGGTGGTAGGCGTCGTAATGGTTGACGAAGGTGACGTAGAGGCCGATGCAGAAGTTGTTGTTGCCGTTTGCACCGTCGAATTGCTGCTCGATCTGGAACATGGGTGGAGTGCCGCGAGGGAGGTGGCGATAGCCAGCGGCGAGGAAGAAGCGGGCCAGCTCCAGCGGTCCCCTCCACCTCGAGATGGCCCAGATGCGGAGGCGGTTCTCCACGACCCGGCCGTGCGGCTATTATGTCTCTGGCATGGTGGCGGGGCGGCGGTACGTCGGACCGTTGAACTGCATCTTGGCGGGGGAGGGACAGGGGAGGGGCGGGGGCGGCGAGCGCTTGCTTTGAGTGGTGGCGGTACGGGGCGGCTAGCGGTTGCCTGAGTGGTGGCGGGGCTCGGAGGCTAGCGGTTAGATGGATTGGTATGAGCGAGTGAGAGAGGGAGATGTCGAGGGGCAGATATATAGGCGCGTCGTGGTTGCTTCATTCTCCCCTCGTGTTTAAGGCGCACTGTTTCGAGGAGGCGCGGGCGCACGGTATCGAGGAGGCGTGGGAGCACGGTATCGAGGAGGCGTGGGCGAGCATTGACTCTTTTCTGTGTGCGTGTGACGGAAAGATGTGCCCTGTGTGAAATTGTTTGGCGCGTGACCAACCGAGCGACACACCCGTGTGAATTCGCAGCGAAAAAAAGACGTGCAAGTAGCTAGGCTACGAGGCTGCAGCGATGTGCACTAGACAGGCTACGATGCTACACGTTCTAATGGAGCGGTCGTTGGACCAATGGGCCGTGGGATTCTTGATTAGGCCCTGTCCCCACCATAGATGCATGCATGCATGGGCGCGCAGCTGAGCGGACACATCGATCGACGTACCATGCATCGCTCGTTTCATACTTTACGACACAGCGACTGCGCTCGTTTCAGACTCGTTGAATCAGTGCATCAATTAGCGACGCAGCGATTCAGAGAGCATGGAAACCGAAACGATGTGCGTGATGGATACGGCCACGCCTCGTTTCGCACCAATACACGCGCATAGCATACGATGCGTTGTGCAGTTACTCACCGATCTTGTTCAAGCGGCGCTCGAGGCTATTTAAAATTCCATATCTCCACAGCATCCTCTCCCACACTCCACCCCATCCATCTGCCAAGCCCTTCTTCTTCACTAAGGTCCACCGTCCGCCGCCTAGCAAGATCCATCGCCCGCCGCCACCATGCAGTTCAACAGTGCTACGTTCCGTCCGCCTCGCATCGTGCAGGAGAGGACCTACCCCGCCGGGGTCGTTGTTGAGGGCTCCCTCCATGTATGGGCGAACTCAATGTTGAGGTCCCCGAGGGAGTTGGCCTGCGCCTTCCTTAGCTTCGGCTATCGCCACCTCCGACCCGGCTCTCCGGCAATGTTCCGCCTCGAAGATTACTATGCCCTCGGAGGCCTTGCGGTAGGGCTCATGGTGCACTTCACCAACCAGTATGATGCATATCTTCTCCTCGGCGAGGTCTACTGGTGTGGGTGCGAGTCGATCTTCTTCACCTCCTTCAACATCTTCACGAACTTTGACAATACCTTCCCCACTGTCAACGGGATTCACACTCTCCCGCACAGCCCTGAGGAAGAGTGAGCACTGGGGCAACGCCGAGGAGGTGGGATCAAGTAGGGGAGCAAGAGCAAGAGGGAGGAGAGAGAGTTTATTTTTATGTTTTTTGCTTGGGCATATATGCCCCTCTATGTATGTTTTCTATGTTGTAAGGGATGCCCCCTCCTATATTATATCTACCTCGTTGTTTTTATACTTTGTTCGCGTCCTTTTAGTTTGATTTCACCGAAATATGCAGATCAAGCTAAATATATTAAAATATGCAGAGCACGCTATGTATATTAAAAGGCGCTTGTTTGAAAGAAATGAACTAGTTTTTCAACGTGAACAACTAATTTTGGTCGAAAATAACAAGTTAAACAACCAAACCATTTCTTTGTTTTTAGTTGACCCGACACAACAGGATATGGACTGTTGTCGTAAAATGCAAACAATAAACTATTTTACAAATCAATATGAATTTTCCAGGTATGGAAACCTCCATGGACTAGTAAATTCTCAAGGTACACTGTTATTAATCACTGATCTGACTTTCCTTTTCACAGCCTCTAGTTTGTTTCTTCTAGACAGAAGAATCGTTGCAACGGTAGGTCCTCTTGATTCCTCAATTGTTGTCTGCAGTAGCATATAGAAGAGTTTATAAATTTAATTGTAATCATATTGATTTTTGCGACTATACAAAAGAATAGTGTAAGAACCTGAGAAATGTTCTTAGTCATACGATCTCCGTCCCAGTGCTCCAGACATTGCAATACCCATAATCCACATGAGTTGCTGCCATATAGGATGAAATAAAATTCATTTACGACATTAGTAGTGCTAAAGTGATATGATTCAAAAGTACTTACGAATCATCTTGCTTTCCAATTTCATATTTTTTTAAAGGCCAAGTATCGACGTTAGGAAATTGTTTGTGTGTAGTTTTGTTTGTCCACAATATGTCTAGTGCAATTTGTCCTTTCTGCAAAAGATTAAGAGTTAGTGAAACGCCAAAACAAAATACGGTTTTGATGAGAAAAGTAGATAATAATACCAAGTCATCCACAACTGCATGCAAATAGGTTAAATTGTACTTAGGGTCAAGGACTTGGAACTCCTTCTTGTTGTTATGCATTACAACTATCACATAATGTTCTCCACATATATTCAGAGGGAAATATGCCTACAAAATAAGATCACTAGCATGTACTATGTAGGCTTCCAAATAGTTAACAATAACATTAAATTTATAAAACAACACTCTTTACCTTGTCACGCGCAAAATATTCATTCATAACCCTTCCTACAGCTCCTGGTCTTGGCACTTCTTCTACGTCAAACTTTTTCATGTTTTTTTCGTTTTGTACATTTTAATGGCTTTATTGATAAGATAGGTTGACCTCAACGGTCCACATATGTGCCGATCATAGTCAAGACGGGGAGCCAGCTCTAGAATGTAGGCATCAAGTATCTGCAAATAATAGTTGTACAATGATTGCATGTGTATACTGCTTTGTTGTAAAATAACAATATAATAGGTTAGCGAATAACTTACAGCAGTACTAAGCCATTCTTTTATAAGGACATCGTTAAGATTTTTCGAAGACAAGATAGCCTCATCTGCGTTCTGGTACGCCCTTTTTACAGCTTCTTTGGGGATCTTCGCCAAAGTAGAAACGTATTTCACAACACCTTCTATTTCAGTAGGTGTTAACATAGTGTAACATTCCCCAATATCATGATGTTCAAATAACATCGCTGCATAACATTTATGAAAACAAACAAGTTACCGCCATGAACCATTTTGTTTGCTGCATAAAAATAATTAATGAAATCTATAAAGCTTTATATCTTTCGTATTTTTTGATTTACGTTTCGGTTGTTTCTCTCGCTCATATAATGGGGAGCCATACTTACTATTACCCTTGGGTACACATTTCCTTTTGCCTAGACCATTGTCAATTTCCTTTTTGCCGCTATCAATAGAATTACCACACTTTGTTGCATCTTCCTTCCCCGCGATACAAGTCATATCGTTGCGTGCATCGTTCTGCATGACACTGCTCTGTGCACCATTTGGTGTATCCTTCTGAGTACCAAGAATGGATGATGGTACCTCCGATGACGACGCAGACTTGGTATTTTCATTTACATCCCACGGATTCTCCTCCGTACCATCCATCTTCCGAAGGTGGTCTGGTGTGTTCATTGACATGTCAACAGTAGTCGTCGGCATAAGTTTTTCCTTTAAGGGTGTGACGTAACTTTCACCACCAAATGGATCATCCGCAATGGCTGCTGCAAAATTAGGCGATGTTTTTTTCAGAATGTCATCAAGCTTGGCTTCTTTATTACCACGTTTATAGCCAAATTCTTTGCCTGATTGTGATTCACTGGGAACAGATTTTACATCTTCACCATCTTCTCCTTTGTCCGACTGTGATGCTTCAGTTGGTTTGTACATGACACCATTTGTATTTAACAATTTTAGAACCTCCTGCATAACAAAATATATTAAGTACTGAGTTTTTATTCATAGTGTAGTATCGTTATCATCAACATGAAACAACACATAAAATATAAATCGTATCACCTCTGCACATATCTGCGGTACAAGTGCTATCTTCATGTCCATGTGATTTTTCAAATCTGTCGTCATACGTTCGAATAGGAAGTCCATGCTACTGCCCCGTTTGTTTGAACTTGAATGTTCACCATTCATTGATGGTTTTTGCACACTCTTTTTCTTATATTGCTCCCAAATATTATTACGGATCTGCATGTTACAAAAATGAACAAATTATACAAATACAAACACGAGCTACGTATGGTGGCATATCAAAAGAATGATTAAACTGACTACCATCACTTTAGCGTTGTTCTGAGGCCTTGACCATTCTTATAATCATAGCAATATCTCCTTTCTGATTCGTCTTCTGTCTATTTTTTCATTAGTGGCCGAATGGACACAGGGGTAATATAAGTAGGATCATCAACGATCACCAACTTCTCCTAGTAAAGAAACTGCAAATAAATTGTACAGACAATAAATTTAGTTTTACATCGAGAGCTGAATATAAAAACTGATGATTGTTTCACTTAACATATATACCTGTGTTAGACCTAGATTTCCTTTGGGCCATGCTCTCATAGTAGATCCTACACAGCTATCCTTCAAACTATCTATGAGAAACTTCAGTGTGAAGTAATTCCAGTTAATCTGAAAAATACGAGGAACGTCTTCCACTAAATAGTAGAAGGTCTTAGTTACAGTTACATTACTCGATGGGGCTATGACAAGACCATTAGCGCAAGCACTGCTTTGCGGACGAAGTTGTCATCGGACGCCTTCTTAGTCTTTATGTCATTAATCAAATCTCTTCTCACTATATTACTGCTTGACTTGCTGAGAAAACATGGGGGTATGTTATGCATATTATTTTGACCATCTTCCTTTATAATTTGAAATGGAGAATAACCTTGGTTACGTAAACCATAAATATGTTCTACATCCTCACAAGTTCCTACTATTTCTCCTGATCCTTCTTTAATGACGAAAGTGCTAGACGATGGATTAAACAACTCAATAATGAATCTGATTAAGTTTTCCCGCATCATGATTCGTGGCACATCCAACATCGGCCGCAAAGAAGTGCTGGTAAATCTTGCACGTTGCACGCTTGTAAAGCCGGCTACCAAATCTGACCATCTTATGTAGTTACAAAATATCTCCCCATCTAAATCTTCCATTCTACACGAATCATTTAGAGAATGTGTTAATGTCTCTCCATCTAAATCTACAGCAGATTCCCACAAACCTATATGAGCATCTTGTATACACGACAAACAATCAATGAGACATGGAATCATTACCTGGACGACAGATGAGAAGAGGCGGCGAAGGGTGGCACGAATGAGAGACGGCGAAAGGGAGTCCTGCAAGGATGAAGTGGTGACAGGCGGCGTCGATCCCTAGAAGACAGACGAGAGGGGGTGGAGAAGGAAGGCGGCAATGTGGGACGGCGAGGGCGGCTCGTAATGGAGGCAGCGGTGAGAGGCGGCCTACCTAGGTTGAGTCGTGGGTTGATGGACGATCGACATGCCGATAACTACGCCCTCCGTGATTACAGAGACGTTGGGCCAGTTGTAGGTAGTTAATTGGGCCTACAGGGTTAATAATTTTTACTGGCTTGTTTTTTATATTTTTATGCATTTTTTCTTATTTATAAGAGTTTTATTGTATTCTTTAATGTCTTACCATATTTCGGGTTTTTTCCGAATTTGATATGCACAATACGAACTTTAATTAATAAACTGATCAAATCAACTTCATACCCTGAGAGTGTTGCTCCTATCTTTAAAGTACTTTTAATATGTACATCGCAAAGGATGTGTTAGGCGCATACAAGTCCTACCGAAGGATCACCGACACGTGTTCACGGTGAGAAACCCCAAATGAAAAATCAGCAATATAAGAAAAGGTTTAGATTAAAGCAGATGCAAAACTATAACATGGGTTAACGACGAGAAACCAAATGAAGCATCAACAATTGTGAACAGAACATGAAATGATGATTACTTAATAATTTCATATAGACCGAACTAAGTAAGCCATAATCGTTACATAAGTGTTTCACAAACATGAGAGTACATAAGCATAATATAGAACTAGAACACGAATTTGAGGTTGATTTCTTGATTAACCAGTAGCTTCGTAGTACCATCATCCCCACGACGGAACCAGAACACGAATCTCTGGTTAACTCTCATACCATTCTGCCTGACAAGGTCCATCTAGTTTTTTGTTATCATGGCAACTCCTTTAGGTACTTCATTTACTTGGGACTTGCTCATCACCAACTTAATATGTGCAACTTTTCCATCTCTGGAATGGGCTTTTATAACTGCTGGCAATTGAATGTTTGTAACAATATGCTTCATGGTGAAGCTCCTTGAAAAGTACTGCACATAGATTTGTCAAACCAGTTATACAAATTATTTCACATTTACGCAAACCAAATAATTGTGAAAAAGTTCGTATGTACGGAAGAATTACCATTTTAGCTTTATTTTTCACTGTGTTGGATTTTTTGATGGTGCATACATAAAACGGGTTTTTTGGCATGTGAGCCTCGACTAGTCGCTCAAGTTCATCAAATTCTTCCTTAGTCATCTTCACGCGATTGCCAAACTCAAGGAAACCTTCAAAATCGTGCTCGCTTTTTATTCCAGGACCTTACTTTAATTTTTGCACACATTAGCGACATCCAATATATCAATTGCTTACAAAATAAAATTGGCACAAAATGCTTACCCCTGACAAAAACAGTCTTTTTCTTCCTTTTGATTATAGCACGGATCTCAGCATGGGTAAGACGTAATGGAACCTGGTGGAATATAGAAGAATAATTAAGTCTCATGTCATTTTACGGCATGAATAATTCTAAACTTTTACAGTACGAATTGAAAATCAAAAGTAGCCGAGCATCCCATCGCCCAATTGATTTTCGCTCCCTAGGGCACAGTCCGCATGCGATAACACCGGCCATTCGCCTACGTGGAAAACGAGATGGAGCGGCCGGCGGCTAAAATTGCGTCAACGCTAAAACGCACTTGCATGATCAGCCTAGACGAGATCTACGACGAACACATTTAGATCTGTATTTACGAACAATTCGGGTAATTATAAATCAAATTTTTTCACGACGAAATAAAAAATTGCGAGGATTAGATCTACGGCCTCTTAGATCGATCGTATGTCCGTGCTGTCCGTGGACAGTAAGTTAACCTAAATATAGATCATTGACAGGGCTTCAAATTTACGTACCTGCGCCGTGGCGACCGAGGATCTCCGAAACTACCTCCTAGCGACCGTCGTTAACGAAGCTCTCTCCCGCCCAGTTTCAGATAAGACGAGGTGATGTGATCAGGGGCGGCTAGATCTAAGGGAATGTGTACGTGCGGTAGGTAAATAGTCATGGTTTAATAACGGCAGTCATCCAAATGGCCGAGTTTACCTTTTGATCCTCCTAGTGGGCCGGCCCAACCTAATATATTTAATTTTGAATTTAAATGTAAATCGAATAACCATATAATCTAAAATGACACAAAAAAATTAAGGTTGTGTTTCTAATAATACGGACATCATAGAGTATTTTTTTTAAATATTTAAAAATAATTGAAAACCTGGACTTATTAGTAATGGCCCTCTCAGGTAGCATAAACGGTCTATTTTGTAGACATTTGATTTTTTCAACAATCTTAAAATCGCCTCCATTTTGGAGTACATGCTTGTGAGGGCCTGGTTGAGCAATGTGCAAAAGGAGAGCACATTCCTTGGACACTTGGCCTGACGATTCGTCCGTACTTGTGCGAAACACCCCTAAAACCCTAGATTTTAGCCGTCTACCGTGTCGAAGGCATGCCCAAGCATGCCATCACTGCTCATTGAAGTGACATAAGTGTGTGGTGTGTCATTGTGAGCCATTGTGCCAAGTTTGAGGCCATTCATCAATAGCCATGTCGCTATCCGGACGGGTAGACGCGTTACACCCTACTACCCTAGAACGAAGCTGGCCAGTGTGGGAAGTGCATGGCCAAGATACATGTTGTTTGTAAAACAAGGGATGTGAGTTCTTATGAGGGCATGGTGGAGCAATGTGCAAAAGGAGAGCACATTCCTTGGACACTTGGCCTGACGATTCGTCCGTACTTGTGCGAAACACCCCTAAAACCCTAGATTTTAGCCGTCTACCGTGCCGAAGGCATGCCCAAGCATGCCATCACTGCTCATTGAAGTGATATAAGTGTGTGTTGTGTCATTGTGAGCCATTGTGCCAAGTTTTAAGCCATTCATGAATAGCCATGCCGCTATCCCGACGAGTAGATGCATTACACCCTACTACCCTAGAACGAAGCTGGCCAGTGTGGGAAGTGCATGGCCAAGCAACATGTTGTTTGTAAAACAAGGGATGTGAGTGCTTGTGATGGCATGGTGGAGATATATGCAAAAGTAGAGCACATTCCTTTGACACTTGGCCTGACGATTCGTCCGTACTTGTGCGAAACACCCCTAAAACCCTAGATTTTAGCCGTCTAACGTGCCGAAGGCATGCCCAAGCATGCATCACCACTCATTGAAGTGATATAAGTGTGTGGTGTGTCATTGTGAGACATTGTGCCAAGTTTGAGGCCATTCATCAATAGCCATGCCGCTATCCCGACGGGTAGACGCGTTACACCCTACTACCCTAGAACGAAGCTGGCCAGTGTGGGAAGTGCATGGCCAAGCAACATGTTGTTTGTAAAACAAGGGATGTGAGTGCTTGTCAGGGCATGGTGGATCAAATGTGCAAAAGGAGAGCACATTCCTTGGACACTTGGCCTGACGATTCGTCCATACTTGTGCGAAACACCCCTAAAACCCTAGATTTTAGCCATCTATTGTGCCGAAGGCATGCCCAAGCATGCCATCACTGCTCATTGAAGTGATATAATTATGTGGTGTGTCATTGTGAGCCATTGTGCCAAGTTTGAGACCATTCATCAATAGCCATGCCGCTATCCCCACGGGTAGACGCGTTACACCCTACTACCCTAGAACGAAGCTGGCTAGTGTGGGAAGTGCATGGCCAAGCAACATGTTGTTTGTAAAACAAGGGATGTGAGTACTTGTGAGGGCATGGTGCAGCAATGTGCAAAAGGAGAGCACATTCCTTGGACACTTGGCCTGACGATTCATCCGTACTTGTGCGAAACACCCATAAAACCCTAGATTTTAGCAATCTACCGTGCCGAAGGCATGCCCAAGCATGCCATCACTGCTCATTGAAGTGATATAAGTGTGTGGTGTGTCATTGTGATCCATTCTGCCAAGTTTGAGGCCATTCATCAATAGCCATGCCGCTACCCCGACGGGTAGACGCGTTACACCCTACTACCCTAGAACGAAGCTGGCCAGTGTGGGAAGTGCATGGCCAAGCAACATGTTGTTTGTAAAACAAGGGATGTGAGTGCTTGTGAGGGCATGGTGGAGCAATGTGCAAAAGGAGAGCACATTCCTTGGACACTTGGCCTGACGATTCGTCCGTACTTGTGCGAAACACCCCTAAAACCCTAGATTTTAGCCGTCTACCGTGTCGAAGGCATGCCCAAGCATGCCATCACTGCTCATTGAAGTGATATAAGTGTCTGGTGTGTCATTGTGAGCCATTGTGCCAAGTTTGAGGCCATCCATCAATAGCCATGCCGCTATCCCGACGGGTAGACGCGTTACACCCTACTACCCTAGAACGAAGCTGGCCAGTGTGGGAAGTGCATGGCCAAGCAACATGTTGTTTGTAAAAAAAGGGATGTGAGTGCTTATGAGGGCATGGTGGAGCAATGTGAAAAAGGAGAGCACATTCCTTGGACACTTTGCATGACGATTCGTCCGTACTTCTGCGAAACACCCCTAAAACCCTAGATTTTAGCCCTCTACCGTGCCGAAGGCATGCCCAAGCATGCCATCACTGCTCATTGAAGTGATATAAGTGTGTGGTATGTCATTGTGAGCCATTGTGCCAAGTTTGAGGCCATCCATCAATAGCCATGCCGCTATCCCGATGGGTAGACGCGTTACACCCTACTACCCTAGAACAAAGCTGGCCAGTGTGGGAAGTGCATGGCCAAGCAACATGTTGTTTGTAAAACAAGGGATGTGAGTGCTTGTGAGGGCATGGTGGAAGAATGTGCAAAAGGAGAGCACATTCCTTGGACACTTGGCCTGACGATTCGTCCGTACTTGTGCGAAACACCCCTAAAACCCTAGATTTTAGCCGTCTACCATGTCAAAGGCATGCCCAAGCATGCATCACTACTCATTGAAGTGATATAAGTGTGTGGTGTGTCATTGTGAGCCATTGTGCCAAGTTTGAGGCCATCCATCAATAGCCATGCTGCTATCCCGACGGGTAGACGCGTTACACCCTACTACCCTAGAACGAAGCTGGCCAGTGTGGGAAGTGCATGGCCAAGCAACATGTTGTTTGTAAAACAAGGGATGTGGGTGCTTGTGAGGGCATGGTGGAGCAATGTGCAAATGGAGAGCACATTCCTTGGACACTTAGCCTGACTATTCGTCCGTACTTGTGCGAAACACCCCTAAGACCCTAGATTTTAGCCATCTACCGTGCCGAAAATTCTTCAAGTACCATTACATCAGCAAACAGATACAACAGAGATAACACAGAGGTATGTTCACTTGCTTTCAAAATTATTCAACACACGGATACAACGGAGACACATAGAGGATATAGCATTACATCATCAACACACATGGATCTTCATTTCTGCTGAATAAGCAACAGACAAAGGACAACTACCAACCCTATTACACATTTTAGAAGAAGCACTACTTCTGTAAGAAGATCAACCGTAGAGACCAACTTCATCAGTACCAGTTCCTCATTCCTAGGATTTAATGCTGCTCTTTCTTTTTTCCTTAGCTCCAGAGTTTCCCTCCTCTCCTCTTCCCATCCATAAGCATCTATTACTGCATCACCAGTCAGAATACCGTTCTCACACAAGTACTCCACGTACTTTAGGTCCCACCGCCAAAAATTGCATTCAGTCTGTAAAATTAGGAACACTGAATATCAAACATTTAATTTTGTATGAACACTGCTCATAGTGTAGGTACATGCGCAATCGACTGCATGAAAATCAAACCAAAATGCTTACCCCATGAGTTTTGCACTTGTAAAAGACCCAGCCATCGTGGTCATCAGTGCCGGAGATGTGCCAATTGACGACGACGCCGCAGTCGGAGCAGGGAACCAGGGGAATGTAGGGCGGACGGTTCCGATTATGCGACGTGCGGGACAACCTTGAAACAAACATGGCGGGCACTAAGGATCCAGACCTGGGCGACAACTCCGACGGTAGATGGCTCCGGCGGCAGCGCCACAATTATTTTGGGAAGACGGTGAGAGGAAGTTAGGGTTTCTGTTTCTCTTATAAATAGCCAGGCCACATTACCTAGGTGTCTTATTGGGCCGGCCTTCATAGTTGTATTCCTCTTATAAACCCAAACGCTATCCCTAAACTGACATACATTTTTGTAAACCAGGGCTACCACCGCCGGCTAATCTTAAAGTCTCACATAAGACTGTTACCACAAATGCACCGTTGATGCCACACTAAAAGTGAAACTTTAATCAATGTAATGCAGCTAATCATTTAATTTAACCCATTATCAACTAGCTAAAGAAACCCAAATACATATACATTCCATAGATTTCCTTGTTTTCCCTTTATGCCACCATTTCCCGCAAATACACAACCAGAGTACATATGCACAGGATTAAAAATATCAAGAACAAACCAGGTTAAACATGAAACAATAAAGTAAAGCACAAACATTAGATTGTTCAAACACAAGTTCAACCACAATAATTAACCAACTGCATCAAGTTCAACACATCACAGATAAACAGTCTTCACATTACAACCACATTAGCAAACAAACAGACAAGACACAATCTAGGCCTGGGGGAGGTGCTTCAGCAGGAACACGCCATAAGCGGCATGTTTGGCCTTCATGTGGGGCTTATGCTTCTGGCTGCCAGTTCCATAGTAGGTAGCATGTTGCAGCATTCCTAGGTGGTCCTTTGGCATCTCCTTCCGAAAGCACCACGGGCACTTGTACTGCCCTGGGCCTAGAAGATATGGGATGTCCCCAGCCTTGAGCTTCTTCAGCACAGCACGACTCTTGCGGTCCCTGTCCTCCACGTCACAACTGACATCGTCTGACTCTTGTGGAAATTTGTGAAATGAAATAAGGTTTACAACAATTACTCGGTGTAATAAGACTATATGTGCCACATATTATACAACGGTAAACTTGGACAATTGCTTTTTAATTGAACATTTAAAAATCATAACAGAATAGTTAATATATCACACATATGAAGTTAGATCAGAGCAGCATTATGTACAAATCAAATGTGCGCAGCAAAACAAAACATGATGGAAGCATTAGTGCAACAAAATATTATGCCTTACAAGCAGATTGATCTATCACACTTATTAATCTCAAATTGTATCACTGCAACATTAAATGCCAACTTAAGTTTGCAGCAAAACAACCCATGTGGTGAAAGCAGTAGTGCAATAAATATTATAATCCTATGAAGCAGAATGTTGTATGACACATAATAATCTTAAGCTAGATCACATCAGCATTAACTACCAACTTATGTGTGGAGCATAAGAAAACAGCTACTGAAAGTAGTAGTGCAACAAAAAGAATAAACCAATGAAGCAAGACAACAACAACTGTTACTAGCAGTACAACAACCAGGAATTTATGCATATGTAACAAAACACATAAACTTTCAGCTCCAGAACTGCAACTACACAAATATTTTACAAATACAAATACAAATCAACTATCATGAATGTACTAGACCCATATGGTCTATGTGAGACAAGCATTTCAAAAGAGTAGCAAATTACCAAGACAGACACTCTGACTATGAGTACATAAACAGAGTATATTTAGCTCAGTATAAAGTGATCGGATGTTGTAATGAACTAAATTAATAAGAAAAGTAAACGATACCAAATACATTCTACACAACAATACAACAGTATAATGACATGCACCTGGGACAGATTCCCATGTCTCTTTTACTTAACTACTACAGGCAAATTCACAAACTAGCTATCCATGGTCACATTACCTGAATTTACAACCTCGAAGTGGTCGCAAGTAGAACCCATAAATCAATTATATGTGTAGATCAATAGGCAGCAGCCCCATT
This sequence comes from Avena eriantha, assembly GCA_910589775.1. NCBI lineage: Eukaryota > Viridiplantae > Streptophyta > Magnoliopsida > Poales > Poaceae > Avena > Avena eriantha. The sequence goes on from OU342742.1 coordinate 124,694,714, forward strand.
CCATTTTCATTGCAAACAAAATGCCAGGTTCTTACTTGTCAGATCGTTCAAGACCAAAAACTCAAGCACAAAGGCCAAGCATAAGCTACATCATATAGGCGCATGTAAACCTGGCACAGATTACAGATATCATAACATTCAAAGTAAGAGGAACCACTCGACGACCTAGCCTGCCAAATGAGAAGCCTATTTGATCCTACATCCATCAGAACATCGCCAAAGGGGTCCTGGGGAAATCAGTAGCTAATCTACAGTGCATCTAACCTGGCACAAACTAGCATCTCTAGGGGCATCTAACCCTACTAGCACCACAAACCCTAGCAACAACAGGACGAGGCAGACCTCGGCGGCAAGAACACTAGGAGAGAGAGATCTGGACTTACCTCATCGGTGTCATCACTGTCGGACTCGCGGAAGGTCTCGACGTCGGCAGGCGAGTAGATCTTCTCCCCCCTCTCCTTCCTCTCCTGACGCAGCCTGTTCTTCAGGTTCTTCTTCTTCTTGCGCCTGATCTGCGCCTCCGTCTCGAACTTTCGCTTCATTAGATGCACACCGGAGTAGACGGCCGGCCCACCCAAGCCGGACCTCCCATTGCCTCCCTCTGCATCCGCGACTTGCTTCCCCTTCTCCGCGTGCTCAGCACCCACAGCCACCTGCTTCCCCTTCTCCGCGTTGTCAGCGGTCGCCGCCATCTGCTTCCCCTTCTCCATGGACGGCCGCCGCGATCGAGGGTTTGTGGAGAGACGGCTAGCCAGAGTTTGCTATCCGATTTGGGGAATTTTTGGAAGTGGTTGGAACGCACACCAACTGCCTATGCTACTTAAGGAAGCGGACGGTTTGGCACCCACGTGCATACGTGTATAATACGCGTCGGTGAACGGGCCGTACGGGCTTCTACGCGGGTTTCTACGGTTCGTTTTTTTTCAGCGCAGCTCCGAAAATTTCGGAAGGACGATCGTGCCCCCCATCGTTGAACCGTCTGCGCGAATCTCAGCCATCCATGTCTTTTGCCAAACTTTTGGTTTCCAGGAGGGTGCGCACTGAAGCAGAAACATTTGTTTATTCATAGGACGTTGACAACCAATTCATGAGCAATTGTCCTGTAGTTAATAAGTCTTCAGATGTGAACGAGGTGAACACGCATACCTTTCCCTCTCCCTCACCTTAATTATGCCACCATGTGAGCATGATTGCAGCCTAGCTACTCCTAATTTCGTAATCTATGATTAATTAAACTAAACCTGCTTATGAACATTGTAGATCACTTAATCTAGCAGCTGTGTCTGTAGCGATATATGAAAGAGAGACCGTTGTCATTCACCGGGGACATGAAGCGTTAAATAGTGGTTAGCTATCCTGTCAACTCCACGGATCACGTACGCTTGACTAGCTAGCAGAAATATCATCTGGTGTTTAGAATTAGCTTCTGTAAGCGATGTGCTGGGTTTGGTGACGCCTTTCCTCTGTCCATACATGTTTTGGTCGGTCTTAGTGTAACTGGTTTGTCGGAGAATATACGTATCCTCCGTACCATACCATCAGGCCACATGCTTCTCCAGGCTGCTCTCCCTAAAGGTTTAACCCATGGAATAATGTTTTATATTTCTAAAAAGCTATTATGAATTTAATCTTAGCTATCAGTTTGTTTTATTGAATCATGCTTTTCTTCATAACTTGATTATACAAAATTCACCGTTTGGGAAGTACCTGCATTTCACATGCATCTGTCTCTTCTCCTGTTCGTAGTGGTCATAAACAACATTTTGGGAAGGGAATATATCTTCTATTCCATTGGGAGGGGGGGGGGGGGGTCAAGGGCCGGCCCTCGGGGGTCTGGAGGGGCGGCCGCCTCGGGCCCAGGAAAAATAAGGGCTCTCGCTAGGCGTGTCCTGCATATACAACTCATTGTAGATCCCAACTAAGAAGAATGTGGTTAGAAAGCATGAAGGTTATTGGACGTTTCCTGGGCTAGGCCCTTCTCTTTTCCGTGGACGCTCACCAAGATGCTAGATTTTCCTAAAAAACTCTAGATGCTTGCCATTGTGGAGGTTCGAGCAGCCGTAGGTAACTTCTCCTCTCGACCTGATCCCGGCAAATCGTCATGGCCTGTCACCTCTAACATCTATTCTCGCCTGAAACTCTCGATCGCAATAGGCTACTCCGTCCGTTCCATCGTTTCCCAAGGACTGTCGCTTGTCCAACCCTAAAAAAAACTCTACAAGGTATGAGAACCGTAGAAAACGTGTTTGTCTAGGAGGAACGGTCGTATCCTTTGGGGTAGTCGGGTTCGTGTTATATTGGTAAGGAATAGCCCCATTGCATGGCATATACAGAGTTGGATACGTATACGGTGGTGTACTACACCATACGTATACGTATCCATATTACATCTCTAATACCCCTCTTAATCTAGACCTATGAGAGGTTTAGATTACGTTTAAACTCATCTAATTTCTTTACACATAAAACTTTAGTAAAACCATCTGCAAGTTGATCTTTGCTGGATATGAACCTGACATCAAGTTGTTTGCTAGCAACCCTTTCTCAAACAAAGCAAAAATCTATCTCAATATGTTTTGTACGAGCATGAAAAACTGGATTAGCAGATAAGTAGGTGGCACCAAGATTATCACACCAGAGACAAGGTTTCAACTTGAGTGAAACACCAAGTTCACGAACAAGAGCTTCCACCCAAATCAGCTCAGCTGTGGCATTTGCAAGAGCTTTGTATTCAACCTCTGCGTTGGATCGTGACACAGTAGGCTGTTTTCTGGCACTCCATGAAATAAGATTAGGACCAAAAAATATAGCAAATCCACCAGTAGAGCGTCTATCATCTAATCTCAAGCCCAGTCTGCATCTAAATAAGCACTAAGAAGGGTGGAATTGGATCTTTGAAAAGTAAGACCAACCTTTCTTGTGCCATGAATATACCTCAAAATTCGTTTAACAGCCGTCCAATGTGTAGTAGTAGAAGCATGAAGATACTGACAAACCTTATTCACTGAGAATGAAAGATTAGGTCTAGTCAGAGTCAAATATTGAAGAGCCCCTACAATAATCCTATAGTGTGTAATATCTCAGGACCAAAATGAGATCCATCTGTCAAATTCAATGTATCTGTAGTAGAAAGAGGTAGTGGACATGGTGTGCACATACTCATACCAACACGGCGTAGTAGATCTGCAGCATATTTTTCTTGATTTAAAATCAACTCATTCGACTGTTTATGTACCTCAATGCCAAGAAAATAATGAAGATCTCCAAGATCCGTAAGTGCAAAATCTGAACTCAGATGATGAAGAAGAGATGTAATGGCCGAATCAGAGGAACTTGTAACAATTATGTCATCAACATAAATCAGAATGAACATTGTGAGATCTGACTTATGATAAAGAAACAATGAAGTATCAGCCTTGGATGGAAGAAAACCAAGAGTATGTAACTTGGAACTCAGACGAGAGTACCAAGCTCGAGGGGCCTGTTTCAAACCATATAAAGCTTTGTCAAGTTTGCACATATAGTTGGGATTAGTGGAAGAATCAAACCAGGTGGTTGTTTTATATAAACCTCCTCTTCCAGAACACCATATAAAAACACGTTCTTGACATCTAGCTGCCGTAAACTCCATCCTCTAGAGATTGATATGGATAGAACAAGTCTGATTGTAGCAGCCTTAACAACTGGAATAAAAGTATCTTCATAGTCTATACCATAGCGTTGTTTAAAACCTTTAGCAACAAGATGTGCCTTGTACATGTCCAGAGTACCATCAGCACGTTTCTTGATCCGATACACCCATTTGTAGTGTATTAGAGATGTAATATCGATACGTATACGTATGGGTACGTATATGTATCGATAAAATCATAAGTTGCTTACGATAATTGATACCGTATTGTAGTTCTGATTAGTAATTTCTTTGTATTTTTAGTTTGGTTAACTCGTAATTGCGCGTGAATCGGTTGCTCAGGAAAGGAAGAGGAAGCAAGAAAAAAAATCGATAGAATAGAGAGGATCTCTACATAATTTTTTAAAGAGTAACCCGAGCACCTCGAGAAATCCAGAAGAGTTGCCGTTAGTTCTTGTGTGGAAACAAAATAATGTGGATTAAGTAGATGATATCGCCATAGAGGAAAGTGTTAACATGGATGATACCAATGCGATTGATCATGGCCATTGTATTTAATTCTATCTTCCACAAAATCTGCTGGTGATGATGAGGAACCAGTTAGTGTGGATATTGATGAAACTGTAGGTAGGGGGCCAAATTTTTAGTTTCACCCCGGGCCCGCGAAAAATTAGGACCGGCCCTGGGGCGGTGTCTATGAAAAGTAAGATTTGTGGAGCAGAATGAAAAATCATGCCAATGAATAGGAAATTTTAAATCAAGTCATTACTCATGACAACAACTGTGTGGGATTGTCTTTTTTTCCTTTTTGAGTTGAATCGAGTGATGTTTCCTTCGTGATCTTGATCCGGACACAGATCATGGGCTCGCACCATCTTTGATCATACTTTTATGTTCTTAGACTTGAGAGATAAAGTAGAATCGATAATAAGAAAATGGCTAAAATGTTGCTTATTTTCTTATATTAATTGACAATACACCAACTAGAACTCAGGCGTATTCATGTAATGATAGAGAGTGGGTGTTCCACCAAACTTCACTACTATGAATATTGCTTGCTCTTATACATACCACTCTAAATTCGTTTCAAGACTTGAGAGATAAACGAAGAATTGATATTAGGAGAATGACTAAAATTCTAATTATTTTCCTATATTAATTGATGGTACACCAATTGGAACTCAGGCGTATTCATTCCATGATAAAGGGTTAGTGTTCCACCAATCTTCTGTTGGAATTTTGCCTAATAAAGGCCCAACCCATTTATACTATTCAATAATTCCTGAAATCCTAAAGGCCCACTTGGCCCATTCATGCAAGGCAAGAGGTGGAACGAAAGTTTAGTCCCACATTGCTAGTTGAGTGGAAGTTGGACCAGCTTATAAGGTGAGCTCTTCCACCACTTGTACGAGCTTGACAAGAGAAGACATATACACGCGCGCTCCTCCTTCGCCGCCCGCCTCATCACGACGCGACGCGACGCGCGCGCGGGCGCGTGCATTGCGGGTTGCAGGTTGCGGGAATGCCCCGAGCCGAGAGCTTCTCTCTCTTTTTGCCACACATGAATGGATAATAATCTGAACAGTCTGCGTTGGAGAATTAATTCGAGCTTAGTGGAGGCTGTTCGGTTTCGGCCGATGCCTGTCTGTTTCCTCTCCCAACACCGACTGTTCGCTTGCCTACCCGTGCTTATAATAGTGAGAGGTCGCTCCTCTTCTTAGACACACCAACACACACCCTTGCGCCTCCAGTTCCAGAGCATTGCGCTGCTTAGATCTTCCCCATCCCGTCTTGTGGCGTGCACCGCGAGCTGGGACAGTAGGCTTCCGAGACCCGCTGCTTCGAGTCCTGTACGGAGAAGGGTGATAAGGTTTTTCGGGAGCGCTACCAGCGCGACTACTGGCTTCATCACGGACTCCTTCACGAATAGCGACTGCACCGACGTCTTCCCCAATGACTATTTCTTCCTCGACATCAACAATTTTTCCTCGACAACATGGCTGACGACGGTACCAACGTTAACACGTACACCGGCGGTTCATCTGCTGTGATGTATATCATATTCCTTAGTCTTGTTTATCATATTCAGATAGTCTGTCGTATCTTCTGATATTTTTCTATTATTCTGCCTGTGTTTTATCTGCCTTTTACTATGGTTAAATCTCTTGGAAAATTGCTCTTTTACTCAACAATCCAAAAACCTTATTATAGGCAATTTGCTCCAAGTGGTTTTGTTGCTTCTGTGAAGCCACCTGTTTTTGAGGGTACGCATTATAAGAGGTGGCGCGTGAGAGCAGTTCTCTGGTTTCAGAACATGAACTGCTATGACGTCACTCTTGGCAAGCCTAAGGGAGAGCTTACTCCTGCTCAGGAACAAGTTTTCCAGAAAACTGATACCCTATTCAAGGCTGCTTTGTTGTCTATTCTAGGGGAGAACATTGTTAAACCCTATATGTCATTTGATAATGGCAAGGACATGCGGGCTGCGCTCGAGGCCAAGTTTGGGGTCTCGGACAATGGCAGTGAATTGTATGTCATGGAACAACTATATGACTAGAAGATGACTGATGATCGCTCCGTGGTTGAGCAGGCTCATGAAATACAGTCACTGGTCAAGGAGCTTGAGCACTTCCCTTGTGTGTTACCGGACAAGTTCATCGTCGGGGGGATTATTGCCAAACTTCCCCCTTCGTGGAGGAACTTTGCTACTTCCCTGAAACACAAGAGACAAGAGTTTTTGTATCGGATCTCATTGGAACTCATGATGTGGAAGAGAAGGCGAGAGCAAAAGACACACGTGCTCGAGGTGCTGAGGGAGGTTCAAGTGCCAACCTGGTATAGAAAAAGAACTTCTAGCCTCACAAGTTCAAGAACAAGGGAAAGTTTGATGGAAAAGGAAAGTTTGATGGAAGGAACAAAGCCTCACAGTCTACTAGCTTCAACAAGAAGACTGATAAGAATAAAGGTGCTTGGCATGTGTGCGGTGATCCTGATAATTGCGCTCCTGCTTGCCCCAACCGCTTTGAGAAGCGCCAGGATGGAAAAGGCGGCAAGACTGCTAATGTTGTCATGGGCGAAGTTGAGATGAAAGATGTTGGGTATGGTATATTGATACGTTGCTAACGTATCCATAATTTTTGATGTTCCATGCTTGGTTTTATCTACTTTCTTATGTTTTGTTCCAACTTTGGAGTACTTTTCATAGAATTTCTTGGACTAACCTATTAACAAGATGCCACAGTGCCAGCTACCTGTTTTCTGCTATTTTTGGTTCCAGAAAAGTCAGAAAATGAATATTCTCGGAATTGGACGGGACAAAAGCCAAAGTTGATATTTTATCGGAAGACTCGCGGAGCCAGAAGACGAGATGGAGAGGGGCCACAGGGTGGCCACACCATGTGGTGGCGCTGACTAGATGAATGCCACTATGCTATTTATGTTTGAAGGTGTCCTATGAACTTTGAAGGTGTCCTATGCATTTATGTTTGCTACTCTATGAGGGACAAGATGAATGCCACTATGCTATGTTTTCTTTATGTGAAACAAACAAACGTCTTGCAAAGCATTGTTATTCATAAATCTTTTGTTTGTGCCTTTTCATGTTGCAACATAGTTGCTATGTCTTATTGTTAGAACTTTATCTTTCATGCTATGTTGAAGTACTATGATCCCAACTTTGAATGTTTTACAAATACTTTGATCAAGTTTATGATGGTGCATGTCACCTCAAAAATTATTCTTTCTTTTTATCACTTACCTACTCGAGGACGAGCAGGAGTTAATCTTGGGGATGTAGATACGTTGCTAACGTATCCATAATTTTTGATGTTCCATGCTTGGTTTTATCTACTTTGTTATGTTTTGTTCCAATTTGGAGTACTTTTCATAGACTTTCTTGGACTAACCTATTAACAAGATCCCACAGTGCCAGCTGCCTGTTTTCTGCTGTTTTTGGTTTTTGAAAAATTAGAAAATGAATATTCTCAGAATTGGACGGGACAAAAGCCAAAGTTGATATTTTACCGGAAGACTTATAGAGCCAGAAGACGAGACGGAGAGGGGCCACAGGGCGGCCACACCATGTGGTGGCGCGGGCTAGCCTTGGCCGCGCAACCAGGTGGTGTGGGCCCCCTGGCCGCCCACCGACATTGCCTCTTCGCCTATAAGATGCCTCCCGATGCAAAAACCCTAAATCGTCAATCAGAAATTCATGAAAAGTTCCGCGGTGCTGCCTCCACCGAAGCGTAGATTTGGGGGACAAAAAGTCTCTGTTTCGGCACCCTGCCGGGACGGGGAAGTGCCCCCGGAGCCAACGCCATCGATCTCCACCACCATCTCCATCACCATTGTTGATTCCCATGATGATGAGGGAGTAGTTCTTCCTCGAGGCTAAGGGTTCTACCATTAGCTATGTATTCATCTCTCTCTATGCATGATCATATTATGATCACGAGCTTTGTAATCAAGTAGATCTACCTTGCTACTCAAGTTCTTTAATAGATCTCTACTTTCCCCATTTGTGTGAAGTTGACAGTGTGCACACCATGGTGGCACTTAGGCTAGATATTACAAATACTTGTTATGAGCTATATTTGGAGTTGGATGTCTTTATGAAATTGTGGTGTTTTTTGGAACCATCTAGTGCTCAGGGTGACAGTGTGGAGTTACCTAGATGGGAAAGGCTTACTTCGAGGTGTGTTGTTATAGCCCTACCATGGATTAGAGTGTCCAACCGGAGAGTAGTTAAGAGTAGTATCATAAAGAGAAGATATTTATATGAGAGTGTTCACTAGTGAAAGTATGATCCCTAGGCCTTGTTTCTAAGCATTGATACACCGTTTGCAATTAGATCTGTTACATGTTTGCTTGCTTCCATCTTTATTTCAGTTTTCCTGTAGTCTTTTCCCACATCAACCACACGCCAGCAAGCTATTTTCTAGCACCATTGTCTTATATCCATACCTTTGTATTTTACTATCTCTTCGCCGAACTAGTGCACCTATACACCTGACAAGTGTATTGGATGTGTTGGGGACACAAGAGACTTCTTGTATCTTGATTGCAGGGTTGCTTGAGAGGGATACATTTGACCACCTCCTCCCTGAGTTCGATAAACCTTGGGTAATCCACTTAAGGGAAACTTGCTACTGTTCTACAAGCCTCTACACTTGGAGGCCCAACAACTATCTACAAGAATAGAAGTGCGTAGACAGAGTGGAACATTTATTGGTAAAGGCTATGAGTGTGGAGGTTTGTTCCGCTTGTCACTATCAGATGTGTGTAATAAAGTCGTGAATCATGTTTCTTCTGAGCTTGTATCAAATATCTAGCATTCATGTCTTTGTCATGTTAATTTTGGTTGCATGACACAGTTAGCTAAAATGAATGTAATCCAAAAATTCACTACTGTGAAGGGATCTAAATGCCAAACTTGTGTGCAAGCGAAGCAACCTCGCAAGTCACATACTACTGCAGAGGTGTGAGATTTGGCACTGATACATTGCAAATGTATCTATAATTTTTTATGTTCCATGCTTGGTTTTATCTAGAACGTGTTTGGTTCAGCTTCGTTAATGCAAATGGTATTGTAATCAGATCACAGGGGTACTGGTAACGGAATGGGAGAAAGTCCAAATCTGTTTGGTTCATAAATGTAAGGGAAACGGATCACAGCCTCTCACGATATACAAGATCAAGCTCACACAGTGGGCAAGAAGAGAGAGACTATTGAAAATATAGATCCGTACAGAGGAGTGGTGAATGGCCGGGAAGAGGAGGAGCACGCGGATGAGCAGAGGAGAACGAGTACGACGGTATTCGGGGGATCTGGCAAAGGCACTGCCCCGAGCAGGACAGGAGATCTGTGATCATGGCGTCGCTGCCGCTGCTATTAGTAGAGGACATCGAGGGAAAATTTGGGGGCTTGTACCACCACCGACGTCGGTGCCTGCGCCGCAACTCGGTAGATAAGGGCAGGTGCTGGAGGAGAACGACGGGGTCGGAGCCAGATTGCTCGCTCGCGGTAACGCGATCCGTTTCCGGCAGGGGGAGTCCGGAATCAGATTTGACTTACGCGGGACTCGTTTACGGGGGACTTGATTACAGGCAAAACGAACCAAACAAGATGAACGGTTTCAGATTACGGTGTAATCGGATACCGGTCTAAAATGTGCAAACCAAACACGTTGCTACTTTCTTATGTTTTGTTCCAACTTTGGAGTACTTTTCATACACTTTCTTGGACTAACCTATTAACAAGATGCCACAGTGCCAATTGCCTGTTTTCTGCTGTTTTTGGTTCCAATAAAAGTCAGAAAATTAATATTCTCGGAATTGGACGGGACAAAAGCCAAAGTTAATATTTTACCGGAAGACTCACGGAGCAGGAATACAAGACGGAGAGGGGCCACAGGGTGGCCACACCACCCCTAGGCGCGGGTCCCCCTAGCCGCGCCAGGGCATGGTGTGGACCCCCTCGCCGGCCAACGACCTTGCCTCTTTCGCCTATATATCTCCCCCGACACAGAAACCCTAGGTCATCAATCAGAAACCCACGAAAAGTTCTGCAGCGCCCCCGCCACCGAAGGGGAGATTCGAGGGACAGAAAGTCTCTGTTCCGGCACCCTGCCGGGACGGGGAAGTGCCCCGGGAGCCATCTCCATCGATCTCCACCGCCATCTCCATCACCGTTGCTGATTCCCGTGATGATGAGGGCGTAGTTCTTCCTCGAGGCTAAGGGTTCTACCGGTAGCTATGTGTTCATCTCTCTCTCTATGCATGATCATATTGTGATCATGAGCTTTGTAATCAAGTAGATCTACCTTGCTACTCAAGTGCTTTAATAGATCTCTGCTCTCCCCATGTGTGTGAAAGTGACAGCGTGCACACCATGGTGGAACTTAGGCTAGAGATTACAAATACTTGTTATGAGTTATATTTGGAGTTGGATGTCTTTATGAAATTGTGGTGTTTGTTGGAACCATCTAGTGCTCAAGGTGATAGTGTGGGGTTATCTAGATGGGAAAGGCTTACTTTGAGGTGTGCTGTTATAGCCCTACCATGGATTAGAGTGTCCAACCGGAGAGTAGTACAACGTAGTATCATGAAGAGAATATATTTATATGAGGGTGTTCACTAGTGAAAGTATGATCCCTAGGCCTTGATTCTTAGCATTGAAATACCGTTTGCAGTTAGATCTGTTACATGTTTTCTTGCTTCCATCTTTCTTTCAGTTTGCCTTTAGTCTCTTCCACGCCATCAAAGTATTTTCTAGCACCGTTATCTTAAATCCATACCACTTGTATTTCACTATCTCTTCCTCGAACTAGTGCACCTATACACCTGACAAGTGTATTGGGTGTGTTGGGGACACAAGAGACTTCTTGTATCTTGATTACAGGGTTGCTTGATAGGGGATACCTTTGATCACTTCCTCCCTGAGTTCGATAAACCTTGGGTGATCCACTTAAGGGAAAACTTGCTGCTGTTCTACAAACCTCTGCACTTGGAGGCCCAACAATTGTCTACAAGAATAGAAGTGCGTAGACATCAGGCACCACCAGAGCTCATACATTCAGATCTTTGTGAGATGAGTCGTGTGTTGACAAAACATGGAAAGAAATATTTTATGACATTGATTGATGACTCTACGAGATATTGGCATGTGTATCTTCTGAAATCAAAAGATGAGGCTTTGAGTTTCTTCAAAATCTATAAAGCTGAAGCGAAAAACCAACTTGATCAAAAGATTAAGAGGCTTAGGTCTAATCACGGTGGAGAGTACTTTTCCAACGAGTTTGATTCTTTTTGTGCGGAACATGGTATAATCCATGAGAGGATGCCTCCCTACTCGCCCCAGTCAAACGGGGTAGCGGAAAGAAAGAACCGTACTCTAACAAATTCGGTTAACGCCATGTTAGACACATCGGGTCTCTCCAAGGAATGGTGGGGGAGGCATTACTGACTACATGTCATGTCCTAGACCGAGTTCCCACTAAGAACAAAGAGATTACTCCATTTTAAGAATGGGAAAAGAAAAGATTAAATCTTTCTTACTTGTGAACTTGGGGCTGTCTAGCAAATGTTCATGTGCCAATCCCAAAGAAGCGCAAACTTGGACCAAAAACCGTGGACTATGTTTTTCTGGGATATGCTTTTTGTTGGGTCCGCAGCATAGAAAACAAAAAATTTCCGACGATGAGAACTACCCGCCAAGATCTATCTACTAGGTACAGAGCAACGGGTTGACATACATCCATCGAGAACTTACCCTCGAAGACAACGAGTTTTGTTAACGATTAGGAACTCGTGGTTGATGTAGTCGTACACTTGCCGATCTCAAGATCGAGTGGAAGTCCGAGCGCCGCAACTCAGCAGCGCATCCGTACTCGCACACACGTTCAAGCCACCGGACAACCTCCACCTCCTTGCTCCAGCGATCCAGCAAAAGCAGCAACTCCTTCCAGACGAAATGCCACCGGGAACATGTATCTCGCTAATCCAAGACCATGGGGGAACAATCCTAAAGGGCGAGAGAGATCCTTCACAAGGAGGTGTGTGGAAGAAGGAGGAAGAGGGTGGCCTTTTATAGGAGGAGGGGGGTGCCCCTCCCCATGGTCGGCGCATGGGGGTGACCCCTCACCTCCCCCATTCATGTGGTGGTAACCCCTCCACATTAAAATGCCTCTTCACATTCCCTTTTAAAGTCCCCACTTTAAATGCATTAAAATTCTCTAAGTTTAATGCTCTCTCATTTAATAAAACTCTTTTATTAAATTTATTCAGAATTTTGTTAATTACTTTAATTAACAAACATTCACATATAACCCCTTGCAATATTTCAATATCACATGCAGAACCACTTTCTGCAATTTCGCCCGAAACAATTTCCGGTTTCTATCGAAACAATTCCTGCGCTTTGCAATTCTTTCGTCTGAAACTTATGTGCTCCAAAATGGTGTCCGGTAACTCTTAAGTGTGTCACCCTACGGTTCGCGAATAATACAGACATGATTGAGACTCCTCTCAGAACAATAATCAGAAGCGGGACCTGGAGATCCATACTAACTCCTGCATATTCAACGATGACTTGTGTGATCGTGAGAACCTTTAACGCTTGTAATTTAATCCATTTGTCACATGATATAATACATGTCCGATATTTGATCATCGGTATCCAAATACCTAGTTTGATCTCGTTACCGACATGCACTCTTTTCTCGTTCCCGTGATATAACATTCTAGTGATCACATCACTTGCTTGTAAGCTATCTCAATGTGATATCACCGAGAGGGCCCAGAGCATATCTATCCGTCATCGGGATTGAAAAATTCCACTCTTGATCCATGAGCCTCAACATAACACCTTCGTAGCACTGAACCCATCTTTATAGTCACCCTGTTACGGTGTGACGTTTGATGTTATCAAGATACTCTTCTAGTGTTAGTGATTGACATGATCTCATGGTCTAAGGACTAGGATTACTTCGTATGAGGTTATAGCAATATAAACATAATGACTTGATCGTAATGCTATACTTCGGATGAATGTTCATCACATCATTTCACAAATGTTGTGACCTTGTTATTAACAACATCCAATGTCCATGATCAGGAAACCTTGATCATCTTGTTAATCAACAAGCTAGTCTATAAGAGAGGCATAACTAGGAACCCTTTTTGTTTATTAAACACACATGTATTGATGTTTCTGATCAATACAATTCTAGCATGCAAAATAAACATCTATCATATATAAGGAATACATAATAACAACTTTATTATTGCCTCTCAGGGCATATTTCCTTCACTTTTCATAGCATCGACTATAGATTCTTGATAGTAAAATATGGAGTACCAGACATGCATGTTGGTATAATCATGGAGTCAAATGATGTGACTTTCTTTGAGGATATATTTCCCCTGAAGGATATACCTAGCTACAAGATTGTGTTTGAGTCCAATTAACTTATTCCCAAAATGCTCTCCCACTTAGTGGATGCAAATTATGACCATATGCCTTCTTGTATGTGTCAATACTGTAACAACTGTGTACAGGGGTCTCTAGGTTAATCCTATCATTTCTGGCACGAGCAAGGGCATGGTGGCATGGAATCCTAGAGAGTTTCCACCTTTTGCAGTCACATGTTTTGGCTCTCAGATCAATAACAAAGTCCTTATCTAGCTCATGAGTTGACACTTTGAACTCTCCTCCACTACCAATAGTTACCATGCAATTTTTTCTCCACTCTATATACTTGTCCAGTTTCTTCCTAATTTTTGGACATATGGTTCCTGTCTAGTTGTCTGCTTCTTTATTTTTGCTCAGATTCCTATTCATTAGTTTGTAAAACACAGTCTTTTGCATTGAAAGCATGGTAAATTTATAGCTTCCAAGATGTAGCTACAACCATAAATAGGGACAATAGTTGATATTCCTAGATGTTACTAATTAGAAAAGCAAAAAACAATTTGAATTTTGGAGAATTCATTACGTGTTAAACACTTCACAGTGGTTATTCAGGAGAATATCACATTTGCAAAAGTCACTAAAGAAAGCCTTGCTCCATCTGTTGGGTGGAAGCTCTTCTACCCAAGCATAAGCATCAAGACTATCAGCTTTGAGCTTGTCCATGTTATGCTGCCACCTCACAGTTGTAGTTGACCTTGCTATAGCCCACAAGTGATTCTTCAACACTTCTCCCTTATGTCCCTCCTTTTGATAGTTCTCATGCAAATGTTTTCTAACACAAAACATGTGTTCTGCATCAGAAAATACTTTCCTAATAGCATTTAATAAGCCCTACAAATTAAAGAAAATAAATAACATAAGGGACATAAATAGAAAAAGGATAATAGCACATGCCAAATAGGAAATGAAGAAAAGAGCACTAAATATTTGTTACCTTTTGCTTGTCACTCATGATGATGTTTAGATCTTATTTTAGAGTTGTCAGAAACCACTCTCAAGAGGATGTGCATTCAACTTCAACAAGGCCCATGGCGATTAGATAACTGCATCATTTGGATCAATTCCCACCATAGTAAGTAGTTGACCTTTGAACTTTGTTTTCACATGGCACCCATCAATACATATGAGTGGTTTGCACCCTTCCAAGAACCGCATTTTGCAGGCATCATATGACCAATAGAGAGATGCCAAGTGTTCTTTTGGTACTGCATCAACACTCTCTTTTGCTTTATTTGTTGACAAGAAAAACTTGCACCTAGCATTGCTTCTTCTAAGCTCCTGACCATTGTCCCCCAACAAGCTAAATTGTGCACTCTCTTTTCCATGAATTTACAATAGGGATTCTTTCATTGCCCTACCAAGTTTCCATATGTTGGGGCACATATTAAATTCACTTTGCACCTTAGCTAAAAAACTCTTCAAGTCCAACTTCTTGTTATCTATGAATTCATTGATAAATGTGTTACATAGGAAATAATAAGTCAATGCCTTCACCTCATAGGTTGCTTCACAAGAGTGCTCTTTTGTGTACTGCTTAGCTGTCAAAGCACCATTTCTGCTGCCAGCGGATGCTTTGATATGCCAAGTACAATCATCGCTGCAAGATACTTCAAGCCTTGTT
Organism: Avena eriantha; assembly: GCA_910589775.1. Taxonomy (NCBI): domain Eukaryota; kingdom Viridiplantae; phylum Streptophyta; class Magnoliopsida; order Poales; family Poaceae; genus Avena; species Avena eriantha. Next base: position 124,709,936 of record OU342742.1, read on the forward strand.
GGCTCATTCCTTATGTTTTTCACAGTCACTCTCCTTATTATGATGTATGCTTGCAGTGCCTTCCTTATTTCCTTCACATCACTAAACAACATTCCTCTCTTGAACTCTAGATTGGTCATGTCCACAGCTGCATTGAAAACATTAAACTTGTCCTACAAATGCACTTCCACCTCGGCTATGAAGTGCAAATCAGCATCATCTACCAAGGCTGCATCCTCCTCTAAATCCTCAACATCTTGCTGCTCATTATGATCATTAACATCGTTGTTCACATTATTACTGAACAAATCATCATCGCCCTCTTCAGCCTCATAATCACTGTCCACAAAATCTGAATCAACACTATATTCTCCTTCATCGTCTCTATCTTCTTCATTCTCCACCTCATCTCTCTCCCTTTCGTTGAGAATACTTGGCTCAGTTGTATCTTCACTTCCATTCATGTGAACATCCAAGTCATGTACATGTGGGATTTGTTCAGATTGTGTTGGGCTATGTGGTGGACTTCTATTGGGTATTAGAAGACTCGTCGGACCCTTGAGAAACCCATTGTGATCAACCAACATATTAAGTTTCTTGTGTTCACTAACAACATTGCACATTGCTATGATATCGTTGTCCTCCTGTATGCAAACAAGGCCATTACTAAGCTCATGTCTAGGCTGACTCATGTACACACTAGGCTTCTCGTCCCTACGATATCCCATCTCACTCAACAACTGATCAATCCAATGAATATACCATGTTTCAGTGCAGCGGTGATCCCACCACTCAATAGTACCATGCATGTAATAGAAAGTTTCCTGACGCAAACCACAGAAAAATCCACCATGCTCCAGTACAACAGTGAATATGGTCTCATTAGTTCCCGCGTTGACAACAATATACTTATGAGATTTAGCAAGATAATGAAGATGTCTATTAGCTTAAGCAATATGCAAATAAATTCAGAACAAAAGAGAACTCATTCAGATTCAAAAGAAAAAACTATTGGAAAAAGCACAAACATGGTCTGAAGGTATGTAAAGAATCATATTTACATGAAAACAAAGGAATGTACAGAATCATATTTACATGAAAGACATTGTCTAGGCTTGTGCTACATTATTAATGGACAGATTCTGTCAATGCACACTATCTTCAAATTCTGTAAAACCTTGTCAGTTAATTCTGAATGTACTGCCAGTTTGCTCTTTAGTCCGAACAATACTTTTAGAGAGGCAGTTCACATTTAGTATATAAACATGACACATTAGTTTCATTGATGCAGGTGATCATCTAACAAAAAGAGTGAAATTTATCTACCACATAATGTTGAGAAACTAATTCCAGCAGCTAGATTCACCGATTTCAAAACTGTCTCCCACTCCCAATGAATCCACGAACTACCGCAAAAAGTAGCAGAAAATTTCAAAAATTTATTGCCTACAAGATCTCCATTCTCCACGCCGCCTCGTACTTGGACCTAACCCTTACCCGTCACCGCCGATGATGAAACCTTACCCACCACCGGCAAGGAACCCTAACCTCCCGCACCCGAAAAACCGCCATAGCTTGAACAGAAATTGCTAACAGAGAGAGAAATGGCAGCACACCATACCATAGTCTGGGGGTCCTATAGTAATGGGTGGATGTGAAGGTCTGGCGATGAACTCGACCCCGCCTTCTTGGTCTCCGGCGAGATCGCAAACTGTGGCGACACATAGTCGGCTTCAACTTGTTGACAAAGATGCACCGTAATTCAGGGAGTGGCCAAATTCAGTACCTAACGTCAGAGAATAAGTGAGGGACGGGGGTGGAGGAGGCATAACTGTCAGGGGATTTTCCATAAAAACAATGCATGTGGTCGGCATGCGCCCACCTAAAGGGAATATGCCCGAGAGGCAATAATAAACTGGTTATTATCTTATTCCTTGTTTATGATAAATGTTTATTTTGCATGCTATAATTGTATTAATTGGAAACGTTAATGCATGTGTGTTTAATAAACAAAAAAGGGTTCCTAGTTATGCCTCTCTTATAAACTAGCTCGTTGATTAACAAGTTGATCAAGGTTTCCTAATCATGGACATTGGATGTTGTTAATAACGAGGTCACAATATTGGTGGAATGATGTGATGAACATTCGTCCGAAATATAGCATTACGATCAAAGTCATTGTGTTTATATTGCTATAACATCATATGAAGTAATCCTAGTCCTTAGACCATGAGATCATGTCAATCACTAACACTAGAAGAGTATCTTGATAACATCAAATGTCACACCGTGACAGGGTGACTATAAAGGTGGGTTCGGTGCTACGAAGGTGTTATGTAGAGGCTCATAGATCAAGAGTGGGATTTGTCCATCCCGATGACAGATAGATATACTCTGGGCCCTCTCGGTGATATCACATTGAGATAGCTTATAAGCAAGTGATGTGATCACTAGAATGTTATATGACGGGAATGAGAAAAGAGTACATGTCGGTAACAAGATCAAACTAGGTATGGGGATAACGATGTTCGAATCTCGGACAGGTAATATATCACGAGACAAAGGGATTTAGTTACAATGTTAAAGGTTCACGCGATCAGTAGAGTCATCGTTGAATAAGTGGGAGTCAGTACAGATCTCTAGGTCCCGCTGTTGATTATTGATCGGAGAGGGGTCTCTATCATGTCTCCATTATTCACGAACCGTAGGGTGACACACTTAAGGGATACCGACACCATTTGGAGAAAATATGTTTCAGATAAATATTTAAGAAAGCGCTAAAATTATTTCGATGGAAACCGGAATTGTTTTGGGTGAAATTGCAGAAACTAGTTCTGCATGTGATATTAAAATGTTGCAGGGGGTTTTATGTGAATGTTTGTTAATTAAAGTAATTAATAAAATTCTGAATAAAATAAATAAAATAGTTTTATTTAATGAGAGCTTACATTAAATTTGGTGCAAATTTAATGCATGTGAGTGGACATGAGTGGAGGTGTGTGTTTATGTGAGTGGGAGCTCCACCCACATGAATGAGGGAGAGGTGGGGGCACCCACGATGGCCGGTGGCCATGCCCCTTGGGCAACCCCCGTCCCCTATATAAGGAGCACCTCCTCCTCCTCCTCCACTCTCACACCTCCTCATGAAGGATCTCTCTCTCCCTCTAGAAATTATTTCCCATGGTCTCGGATTAGCGAGATACATGTTTCCGATAGCTTTATCTGAAAGGAGTTGCTGCTTCCGTTGCCTTTACTGGAGCGAGGGACGGAGGTTGTCGGGGTATCGGATGTGTGTGCGATCATGGGTGCACCGCTGCTTTACGGTGCTGAACTTGGTGGTGCTGGACCTGCTGGACTTGCTAGTGTTGGACCTGCTGGACTCGCTAGACTTCATCACGATTTTGAGATCGGCAAGTGTACGACTACATCAACCACGAAATCAGTTTTGTGAACGGTCGCTCTTCAAGCGTATGTTCTCTATGGATGTATATCCACCCGTTGATCGTATCTAGGTAGATAGATCTTGATGCTTAGATGTTCACATCTTAGATTTTTTTTGTTTGCAATGCTGCGAACCCAACACCACCTTGCCACATGGCAGTTTCTGGTTGGCTGTAGGGGTATTTGCACATAGAGGGCAACTTCATGTACCTACTGACTACAATCTGCAACTAATTGGGTGATTTTGTACCTAATGGACAACTCTTTGTAGGTGTGATGCAATTAGCTCTTCTATTTAAGCAATGGACCAGCGGAAGCCTGCCAATATATTTTTTTCCATGAAAAAATAAATACCAAGATCCAAGGTCTGTTCTTCCTTCCTATTTACTCCTAGCGTTAAAAAGAAGGGAAATCGGTTCTGGCATTTCTCACCACCTCTTGGTGATCATGCCACCCCACGATCGAGGTGAACAGATCTGACGCGTGACTACGCTGTGCGCGCACACAAACCGTGGCCTTGCATCCAACTGGAAACCTGAAAAATAACTGATGGCTGACTGAACTAGCTGAACCCGGAGACTGAAACTGAACACTATAGATTATCTAACATTCTATGTCAGCCTGGTCCCGCGAATCCGTTTCACCTCTGTCTATATATTAGGGCATCTCTAACCGATCCCCAGTCGGTTAGAGAGTAAACTTCCCAAAATCGGTTAGAGGAGTAAAAATACTCCTCTAATGGGTAGCCGTTCCTAACCGATCTCCTATAGTTAGCTGAGTAAATCAAATGATCATCTCCAAATTCGATCAAAATCAACCGAATTCACACCAAATTTCAAACTAACGCATATATTGAACATAATATTTACATACTACAACCAAAAGGCGGCAGAATTTGACAAAATTCGACTGAATTCGACCACCTAACACTAATCTTCGTCGTCCCATTCGAAGGAGGAGGAGTCGGAGTCAAGGTCGATCACCGCCGGCTCCGGCATCGGCGGCACGTCCTCCCAGTCCTCCTCCTTCTCCTTCTTCACCGTGGCCGGCGCCGGAGCTGCCAACGGTCCTGCCTCCTCCTCCTTCTTCACCTTCTACCCCGTCGCGGCATCTGCCTTGCGCTTGTCCTCAGCGAAGGCCTCCAGCGCCTTCCGCTCCTTCTCGAGGGTTTCGGCGGAGCGGCGGGGCTGCCGGCGACGTTTTGGTGGCGGCAATCGACGAGGGGAACGGCGTTGGGAGGAGGAAGACGAAGCGGCCGCAGGAGCTCGTGGCGGGGGGCTCCAGTGCCGGCGCGCGCTGGGGATGGGTGGCGGAGACAGCCGACGAGATGATCCGGCCATCGCGAAGGGGAGGGGGGCCGGCGGGAGGGAGGAATTGGAAGCTGCGGTCACCGAAGACGGAGGAGAGCTCGAGGTGGGGTGGGGGATTTTGAGTGTGAACGCAAAAAAAGTGTAAGCGGCAGTAGAAACTAATCGTTTAACGCATATAATACGGATTTGGTACTCTGGTTTGGTGTACCGAAACCTAATTTTTTTTGACAGGTGGGCCATAATCAATGTCGTTCATCCACATACGTATGTTATTTATTTTCTTCTTATATGATGAGCTGGTTGTAAAGGGTATAAAAATATATATAAAGCAAAGGCATCCAGAAAAGGAAAAATATAGCACGAATGTGAAAGCTTTCTTTTTGCGGCAGCTAATAGTGGCAAATGATTGGTACTTTTTTTTATAACATGCCTATAAAGGCAAGGGTTTTAAAAAAACTAATCGAAGAATGGTTGGGCGAGGAGATTATGACTAGCAAACAGTAAACGCATCGAAAAGGTTAACCGGCGGTAAAAGGATAGAGGAGGAAAGTGAGGTATCAATGTTATAGGAGGAGAGAGTGAGGTATCAATGTTATAGGGAGGAGAGAGAGGGACAATGATGAGTGGCTGGTCGGCTCGGGGGGCATGGGCGATTGTACCATAGTGAACGATATTGCTAGTTGGAGCGATTGTTTGATTGCCACCCTACATGGGAAATGCTCATGATACTTTTCGCGATCGCGAACATGTTCGACCAAAACATCCATAGATGATATAGCAACCAATAATGTCCCTTAATATTCTTCCTACGAGATAATATATAGTGTACCATTATGTGCCATAGTCGTTGACCTGTTCTGAATTGTCAATTTGTTGATTCATAAGACGTTGACATCCAACTCATGAGCAATTATCCTGTAGTTAATAAGTCTCCAGATGTGAACCAGGTGTACACGCACACCTTTCCCTCTCCCTCACCATAATTAAGCCACCATGTGTGCATAATTGCAGCCTAGCTACTCCTAGTTTCATAATCTATGGTTAATTAAACTAAACCTGCTTATGAATATTGTAGATCACTTAATCACTGTGCCAAAGTGGCCCGCCAATTCATGCGAGGCTGGGGAGCCAACTTGGGTGCAGCGATCCGTAGCTAGAAAAGTACTCTGCTTGAGGAAATCCAGGCTCTTGACCTTGCTGCAGACTCGGTGGGACTTTCAGTGGATGAATGGTCCCACCGTTATGCATTAGAGACCTCGCTAGTCGAGATATATCGTGGTGAGGAGCTGTTTTGGCGCCAACGGAGTCGCCAAAACTGGATCCTCCAGGGGGATGCGAATACTGCCTACTTCCACGCGGTCGCCAACGGGCGTCGCAGGAAATGCTCTATCCCTTGCCTCTGGGACAATGAGCGCCTCATTGAGGAAGCAGGAGAGTTATCGTTCCACATCTACGCGTTATACAAGGAACTCTTCTCAGCGGGACCCCACACAGGGGTCGCGCTGGTGGATGACTTCTGGCCTATAGAGGCCAGGGTCACCGCCAACGAGAATATGGAACTCACCCTCCCATTCCTGCCAGAGGAGGTAGAACGGGCGGTGAAGACCATGAAGACCAACTCCGCCCCGGGTCCTGATGGCCTCCCGGTAGTTTTTTTCTAGACATTTTGGAAGGAACCACAGGCCATCATCATGCCGATGTTCAAGGAGTTTTATACTGGGACACTAGTCATGGGCCGTCTGAACTTTGGCGTGATCACGCCGATCCCTAAAACTATAGGGGCCTCGGAGATTCGCCAATTTAGGCCCATAACGGTGCTGAACGTTATTCAACGGATCTTCGCGAAAGTCTGCGCTTCTCTCCCCTGTGATGGAGCGGCTCACCCACCAGTATCAGTTCGCCTTTCTCAAAGGCAGACTCATACATGATGGGGTCCTTGCCCTTCATGAGATTATCCATGAGGTCAAGTCCAGACGGTTGAAAGGCGTCTTCCTAAAACTTGACTTTCAGAAGGCCTACGACCGACTGGATTGGAGGTTCCTTTGTCAGGTCCTCATTAGACGAGCATTTGACGACCGCCTGATCAATTGGATAATGCAGTTTATCATGACGGGGAGCAACGCGATTAACATCAACAGTGAGACCGGACCTTACTTTCGGCCCTCCTGCGGGGTCAGACAAGGGGATCCTATATCCCCCTTGCTCTTCAATGCGGCGGTGGACACATTAGCGGAGATGCTGGAAAAGGCCAAGGCTGCCGGTCACATCTCTGGAGTGGTGGGACACCTGATTCTAGGAGGTGGAGTCACTCACCTCCAATACGCAGACAACACGATGATCATGATTGAAGGCTCTACTTTGGATATTGCAAACCTCAAGTTTCTCCTTCTCTGCTTCCAGGAGATGTCTGGGCTCCGTATTAACTTTGACAAGAGTGAGATCATCGCTCTTGGTTTCTCACGGGAGGATCAACAGAGAATAGCTGACAACTTTAATTGTCGACTTGCCTCTTTCCCCATTACCTATCTGGGGATGCCGATCCGGGATACCAGGATCCTTATTAGGGACCTGGAACCGCTTGTGGGTAGAGTTAGGTTGAGATCCGAGCCGTGGTGTGGCAAGTTCACTTCCAAAGGTAGCAAGACTGTCCTGGTTGACTCATGTCTGTCTAGCTTGCCCATGTACATGATGGGGATGTACCTCCTCCAAGAAGGGGTGCATGGCGCCTTTGATAAGGAGCTATCACGCCTTTTCTAGAAGGATCCCAAGGGACAACAAAAATACCACATGGTCAAATGGGTAGATATCTGTGCCCCCAAGGAACTAGGGGGCATAGGGATTATAAACTCGCACCAGTTCAATAAGGACCTAATGCTCAAATGGGTCTGGCGGATTCTGCGTGAGGATGGAGGGATATGGTTGATGACCCACGAGTATAGGGGGTGTATCGCAGTATTTTTGAGGGAAGTTAAACCCAATTTATTGATTCGACACAAGGGGAGCCAAAGAATATTTATAAGCCTTAACAACTGAGTTGTCAATTCAGCTGCACCTGGAAACAATCTTGCTCACACCAGTTTATCAGTAGCAACAGTTTTGTAGTAGGAATAGCAAAGTAATAGTAGTAGTAAAGTAAAGACAGCAGTAACAATAGCAATAAACAGTGGGATTCGAGTGCGGTAGGCATAGGGATGGATGGACGGGCGTTGCATGGACAAGACAATTCACATAGCAATCAGAACATAGGGCAATTGCAGATAAATAAGATAAAGCATCCAAGTACTAGACAATCCTAGGAATGTGTTCCATATATAGTCATATGTGCTCGCAATGAGAACTTGCACAACATCTTTTGTCATGCCAGCCCGTTTCCAGCGGGGCCTCTAAGGAACTACTGGCAATTAAGGTGCTCCTTTTAATAGAGCACCAGAGCAAAGCATTAACACTCCGTGAACACATGTGATCCTCACATCAAAGCCATTCCCTTCCGGTTATCCTGATTTCTGTCACTTCGGGGCCATAGGTTCCGGACAACAACATGTGTATACAACTTGCAGATAAGACCAAAAACAATACTATCATAATGAATCAATAACATGTTCAAATCTGAAATCATGGCACTCGGGCCCTAGTGACAAGCATTAAGCACAACAAGTCGCAACAAAGTCATAAAGCACTAATAAAAGATACTAGGCACTATGCCCTAACAATCTGATGCCATTACATTAACGATCTCATCCAATCCCTACCATCACCATAGCCTACAGCGGGGGATTACTCACTCATAGATGGGGGAAACATGGATGGTCGATGGAGGAGCGATGGTGATGATGATGGCGATGATCTCCTCCAATTTCCCGTCCTGGCAGGGTGCCAAAACGGAGTTTCTGGTGCTGTTTCGTGGAATCTGGTGGTGGCGGCGGAGCGGAACTCCTTCTGGAAAAACATTGAACCCCCCGAAGTTTTTAGGTTAGAAGGCTCCTTATAGGCGAAAAGAGAGGCCCAGGGGGGCCCACACCACCCCCTGGCGTGGCCTGGCCTGGCCCGCGCCACCAGGTGGTGTTGCCACCCCCTGGCTCTTCTCCGTCTCGTATTCTAGCTCCTAGAGTCTTCGGGTGAAATAGGATTTTTGGCATATTTTCCAGGATTTTTCCTGATAGTTGGTTTTCTGCACAAAAAGTAGACACCAAGGAAAATCTGCTAAGAACAGCGTCGGTTTGCATTAGTTGTATCCAAATCACACAAGTATAGAGGAGAAACAATAGAAAAAGTGTTCGGGAAAGTAGATATGTTTTGGATGTATCAACTCCCCCAAGCTTAGCTTATTGCTTGTTCTCAAGCAATTCAGTTGAAAACTGAGTGCGAAAAAAGAACTTTCACGAACATATTTGCTTCATAAGATGTAAATATTCTCAGCAATGTGATCAACTACTTGGACAATTCATAATAAAGAGTATGCAACCAAGTCTACTTAATAGTCTTTGCAAGCTATGAAGAGATTCCAACTCAAGAATAATAAGTAGCATGAGGCCAAAACATAAGCAACATTACAATGCTCATAGAAAGGTATGTTAGAGTGGTATCTCGCTTGCCTTTGATTATGAATGCCAAGGCACCTCTGAAGTTCAAGTGATGACTAGAAGCAAAGATATCAAGGATACAAGCATCAAAGTCAAAAAACAAATAATCAAGTAATGGAACAAACACAAAGAATGACAACTATGCTCTCAAGAAGGTGCTCAAAGAATATGTGGAGACTCAACAAGTAGAAGAAAAGGCTTTGAATAATTCGAAAGGCTTCCAAATGTTGAAAGTATGGTACTTGTTAGCTTTGAGCTCTCATTGCCCCTATCATAAGCATCTTTAATGTGGTTAAGGTGAAAGTGACACAACTAAGAGGATATGCTTGACAAGTTATACATCAAAATCTCATGCCCCTTACTTACGAAGACCGATCCTCATGCTACTCAACTTCAGTCACGAGTAAACTCTTGTCATTGTAAGTATATACGTATCATAGAGAACCGCCAACGGGGTACCCCTTGCACATGACACGGGAGCTATCCCATAATCAAAATAACAAGGCAACCAGACAATGACCATCTCGGCAATCTTTTTATTTACTATGTGCATAGATTTTTATTGAGGACGCGTCATAGAATGCTCATTATGGTTACGCTGCAAGTTTCCACCATGATTAGGCATGGCTTAGGCTAGCGGCCTAGGCGTTTCTCTAACATACATACAAACTCCATGATCTTACAAGTCCACTTTTATTTCACACCGCCGAGATACATAAGCAAAAGAACATGATATCAACTAGGTACAAAGTACCTATGAAGTGTTGAAAGCGGTCCCCATGATACATGGTTCTGCTAACTTCAACTCATAAAGCGCAAGCATATGCGTAACAAAGAAGGACGCAATGATTCAGGTTTATTAAGTGCAAGAAAATAAAGTGTGCCATCAAGTTCGTGAGAGCTTTACTAACTAACTTTCTCATAACAAGCAAACATTTTATTCGGAAGAAAACAAGGCATAATGAATATGCACGGAAGTAGCAAATGATGCTAATGGGTAGGTATGGTGGACACTTTGGAAATATTTGGTTCAGGGAGTTGGGAACTTGAGTAAAACATACTCAGTAAAAGTGAAGGCTAGCAATAGTAAGGGAACGACAAACGAGAGAGCAATAGCTGTCATTATCATGCTTGCAACAAAACATGACTACTCATGGCATGAAGGTGATTCAAGATCCTCAAGGCAAAATAATTCATCGAGGCTTAACTGATTATTACGGTCATGTGCATGCGTGAGCATGTGCCAATTCAATCACATCAAACATTCAGAGGAGGATACCGTGGTGTCATACCAATTTATGAATAGAGAAATGCAAGCAAACATTCATAAGACATGCTACAAACTATTAGCGAGCTGGAGCTAATCATAAGAAAGAAAGAACTACTAAGCATCCAAAGGTAACATACACCCTACTTGAACGGACTAAGCAAGCCCACAGTGATGAGTATATGTACAAAAATGAGAACAAATAGAGTTCGTTACCAGCCTCTTACCGCGCCTCAAGTTGTAATTAATCCTCATTATTGCTCTTCACTTATGTGGCTTGAATAATAATATGAAACCAATATTCCACTGAGGACTGCTGAACCCTGTAGCAAACTCACAAAACCAAAGAAGAACGACAAATATTTTTGGTGTTTTCGATTTTTAAACAAGAACCAAAATGGAAAAAACAAACAAAGCAAAATCCTTTGGGTTTTTCGAGTAGTTCAAACAAAGCAAAAAGGGAAAAGCAAACCAAGGCAAAACGAAGAAGCAAACCAAAGAGAAACAACAGAAATATTTTTGGTCTTTTTGTGTTTTTAGAAAGCAAAAGCAAAGAAGAACGAAAACTAAAAAAAGAACGAAAACATGAATATACAAAGTACCGACGCAACATGATATGGAGATGAGTGCGGTGTCGGTGTACCTCCCCCCAAGCTTATGCTTTTGGCCTAAGAGGGTATCAATCCCAAGCTGGCCAGGATGAAGTGCCTCCCTGGTATGACGAAGAGGTCCCCTCATCCTGGTGCGAACTCGAGTACGTCCCTCCGTAATGCGCGGAGTAATCATAGGAGGGCACATCCTCCTGGTGTTGCTCGTGGAAACCCAGCAAGCGAAGCTGCTCGTCCACCTCCTCCTTGGAGCGTGACCACGGTCTCTTGTGAACACTAAACAAAGCAGGCTGTGGCAAAAGGATCTCCCTTTCATCCCCATCAGTGAAAAGCATCCTATATACTAGATTGTTCAAATCAGAAGTAGCAGTGACAAAGTGATGAGTTTTCATGGCAACAAGGTCAAGCCTCTGTGGTGCCAGCATAGCATCATAGGGATCTACTGAAAGACCTAATGCATTGACTATACGAGATGCAATGATGCCCCCATAGATAGGCCCCCTAGAAGCTAGGCGGCGAGCAATAAGTGAGCCAAGATTGTACCAAGTGTCATTGTTAAGCGCAGCAGCAAGGAATGCTAAATGATAGTTGGAGATATTACTTGTATTCACTCTCCCTAGTACACTAGTAGCAAGATAATATGCAAAGTATCTAAGAGCAGGGAGTTGAATATTTCTTATCTTTCCGCATTGCGCCACGCGGTCATCATCATTGGTCACCCCTCGGTAAAGCTCCAACAAATCAGCGGGTCACCCTTGAATTTTGTTCACGGTCCCTGTCATGCGCACACCTACAATACTGTAAAATCTCTCCAAAGGCATGGTGAAGGGCAGATTATAGATTTTGAAAGAGACAGTAGACTGATAGGGTGTGTTAGTAAACGTGAAGCTCTCAACAAAAGTTTTGGTGAGCATAGCGTATTGCGCACTCTCATCTTGCATATATGAGGTCAAACCAACCCTCTCAATCAGTAGCAAGAAATCATCAAGAATACCTGCAGCTTGTAAGAAAGTAAAACAAGGAAAAGAGGATGGGTGAGCATCCCCATCATCCCTTTCACTGCTAATGCGAGTTGCAATGAGATCTTCATTGTATGATGGCCTAGCTTGAGAGTCTGTTCTTGAGGGCCTTGACCTCCTAGGTGCATCACTCTCAAATATCTCTCCAAAAGTATGGTTGTTCATGCTTGGTATTCTGAAATTTAAACACTTATCAAACAAGTGATTGCAAAGTAAATATAAAGAAGGATTCTACTCATAGGGACTTGCAAGAGGCCTAAACATGCATCAAAACTATATCTCTAAGCATCAAACAGGCTTACAAGCTCTCATAACCAGTCACTTACAGTAGCAAAATACTCAAGATATAATCCACTAAACACAAATCTACTTGGACAAGGGGAGGAGTCACATACCCGAGAAAAAATGCTCCAAATTTCAGCAAGAAGGATGGGATGAGCAAGGAGATCGAAAAAAATCAAGAGCAAGCACAGCAAGAACATGATTTTGAGCAATGAACTAGAGCTTACTCGGGAGAGAGAAGAAAGTGGCAGGTGAGAGAGTTAGTGGGGTGGCAGGTGTGGCCTACACCAGGGCATGGAGCCACCCAAGGCTGGCCATGCCACCATGTGGTGTGCCTACCTGGTGGGCCCCCCTGGTACCTCCCAGGTACTCCTCTGCCCCTTTTTCACGTAAAAATTTAATATGAATTTTCTGAAATTTTTCGAGACGCTTTATTTTTGGGCATTTTTTGAGATAGAAGGATGATTTTTCTGACAAACAGTTTTTTTTCTTTTTTTGGAAACATGATGCAAGGACAAAACAAGGCTAGAACTACAGAAGTTCTAACATGCAAGCAACTAACAACAAAAAGAAAACTAAACGAAAGCAAAAACTAAAATGTAAAGGATAGAAATAAACGGAGATAAACATAATGAAATCATTGTTTCGTTCAATGGAATCCTTTTGTTAACAAGGTTGATCAAGTCTTGCTACCAAAACAATTGCATACGAGACAAAACTTTGTATTCCACTAATGATTATGTTACCTCAACCTTGATAGCAATGGTCCCAATCATAATAGTTTCAATTTTTTCTCTTGGTATGGGACAATATATTTCTCCAACTTGAATGCCTTCAACATGTTCAATTGAATTTAAACCATAAGTCCTTTCAATCTTCTTGGGGAAATAGACAGTATGTTCCTTGTCATTAACATTCAAGGTCACCTTTCCTTGATTACAATTAATAACAGCTCCTGCAGTATTAAGAAAGGGTCTCCCAAAAATAATAGACATATTATCATCTTCAGGCATTTCAAGCACAACAAAATCAGTTAAAATCAAGCAATTATGAGCTACTTCAACATGTACATCCTCACATATACCCACAGGAATAGTGGTAGATTTATCAGCCATTTGCAAAGATATATCAGTTGGTATCAATTTTTCAAGCTGAAGCCTCTTATAGAGGGAGAAAGGCATAACACTAACTCCAGCTCCCAAATCAAACAAAGCAGTTCTAACATAGCTATTCTTAATAGAGCAATGGATAGTTGGAATCCCTGGGTCTCCAAGTTTCTTAGGAACCTTACCATTGAAGGAATAATTAGCAAGCAAAGTAGAGATTTCTTCATTAGGGATCTTCCGTTTATTCGAGACAATATCCTTCATATACTTTGAGTAAGGAGGCAATTTGATAGCATCAGTCAAAGGAATTTGTAGGAATAAAGGCTTCATCCACTCACAAAACTTATTATAATATTCATCCTCCTTTGACTTGTGTTTCTTATCAGGGAAAGGAATAGGTTTTTGGACCCAAGGTTCTCTTTCACTACCATGTTTCTTGGCAATAAAATCCTCTTTTGTGTATTTAGTATTCCTAGTGTGGTTTTCAGGTTCTTCTTCAACTTTTTCTTCATTAGGAACTTCATTTTCTTCATTACCACTTTCAGTTTCAGCATTAGAGATAGATATACTATTAGGATCTATAGCAGGTTCAGAGGGTCCTACAACAGTTTTATGTTTCTTTTTCCTTTTTTACGAGTAGAACCACTATTTTCAGCTTGTTGAGAATCCTGCTGAATTCTTTTGGGATGCCCCTCAGGATATAAAGGATCCTGGGTAGCAGCACCACTTCTAGTTCTAATTTCATAAGCATGTTTTTCTTTAGCAGCATTAACTAGCAAGTGTTTTTGCACTTTAACGAGTTGATATATTTGAGTTTGAACCATTTGAAAGTGTTTAACAATCATTTTAACATCATTAGAGGTTCTTTCCACAATATCTTTCAACTCAACAATAGCTCTAGTGTTTTCCATTAGATGATTTTGCACCCTTTATTAAAGTTATCTTGCTCAACAATAAAGATATCGAATTCTTCTAAGCATTGATCAGGAGGTTTAGAGTAAGGGATATCACCTTCATCAAAGTGTTGGAGAGAGTGTACCTCAATAGTGGATGAGTAGGGAATAGGCTTACATAATTCTTCCATAGGAGGTAAATTCTTGACATCTGCAGCTTTAATTCCCTTCTCCTTAAGACATTTCTTAGCTTCCCTCATCACTTCATCATTTAATTCAATAACTCCCCTCTTCTTTGATGTTGGAATAGGCACCGGAATAGATGGTTCGGGTACAATTACTTCAGGTATAGCTTGTTTAGGAGGAGTCCAATCTTCATAGTTCTTACTTATTTTAGCCATTAATTCCTCGGCTTCCTTAGGTTATTCCTGAAAACACAATCAGTACACTATCTAGGTATGTCCTAGATTCTTCAGTTAGTCCATTATAAAATATATCAAGAAGGTCATTCTTAGGTAATGGACTTCCAGCCTATGCATGAATCAAAACACAAAACCTTGCCCAAGATTCGGGCAATATCTCCTTTTCTCCCTATTTAAAATAAAAAAGTTCCTGCAAAATAGCATGTCTAGCACTAGGAGGAAAATATTTCTGCAGGAGTGTACTAATCAAGCACTCAGGGCTATCAATAGATCCAGGAGGTAAATTACTAAACCAAGTTTTAGCTTCTCCTTTCAGTGAAAAGGGGAAAATCTTGGCAACAAAGTAAGTGCGCATCTTAATATCATCAGAAAACAAGCCACTCATGGTAGAAAGTTCATTCATATGTGCTACCGCACTTTCATTCTTAGTCCCACAAAAAGGTTCTTTCTCAACAATAGCTATGTAAGATAGATCGAGAGAGAAATCATAATCTTCATCTATAATGTTTATGAGAGAAGCAGCAAACTTAGCATCAAGAGACAATTTGGGTCTAATAGTACGCCTCTCAAGGAGACTCTTAGCCGCGCTCCTATCATGGGACCGTACCTCTTCTTGTAGTGGATGGTAAAATAGGAACCTTGCCATCACGAGACTTACCCATGATGGATGGATAGCAGCGAACAATAAAGAATCCAAGTGAACCTGATAAATAAAGCTATGCTCCCCGGCAACGGCGCCAGAAAATAGTCTTGATGACCCACAAGTATAGGGGGTGTATCGCAGTATTTTCGAGGGAAGTTAAACCAATTTATTGATTCGATACAAGGGGAGCCAAAGAATATTTATAAGCCTTAACAACTGAGTTGTCAATTCAGCTGCACCTGGAAACAATCTTGCTCACAGCAGTTTATCAGTAGCAACAGTTTTGTAGTAGGAATAGCAAAGTAATAGCAGTAGTAAAGTAAAGACAGCAGTCACAATAGCAATAAATAGTGGGATTCGAGTGCTGTAGGCATAGGGATGGATGGACGGGCGTTGCATGGACAAGACAATTCACATAGCAATCAGAACATAGGGCAATTGCAGATAAATAAGATAAAGCATCCAAGTACTAGACAATCCTAGGCATGTGTTCCATATATAGTCATACGTGCTCGGAATAAGAACTTGCACTACATCTTTTGTCATGCCAGCCCGTTTGCAGCGGGGCCTCTAGGGAACTACTGGTAATTAAGGTGCTCCTTTGAATAGAGCACCGGAGCAAAGCATTAACACTCCGTGAACACATTTGATCCTCACATCAAAGCCATTCCCTTCCGGTTATCCTGATTTCTGTCACTTCAGGGTCATAGGTTCCGGACAACAATGTTTGTATACAACTTGCAGATAAGACCAAAAACAATACTAATGAATCAATAACATGTTCAGATCTGAAATCATGGCACTCGGGCCCTAGTGACAAGCATTAAGAACAACAAGTCGCAACAAAGTCATAAAGCACTAATAAAAGATACTAGGCACCATGCCCTAACAATCTGATGCCATTACATGAACGATCTCATCCAATCCCTACCATCACCATAGCCTACAGCGGGGGATTGCTCACTCATAGATGGGGGAAACATGGATGGTCGATGGAGAAGCGATCGTGATGATGATGGCGATGATCTCCTCCAATTCCCCGTCCCGGCAGGGTGCCAGAACGGAGTTTCTGGTGCTGTTTCATGGAATCTGGTGGTGGCGGCGGAGCGGAACTCCTTCTGGAAAAACGTCGAACCCCCTGAAGTTTTTAGGTCAGAAGGCTCCTTATAGGCGAAGAGAGAGTCCGAGGGGGTGCCTGGGAGGGCCACACCACCCCCTGGCGCGGCCTGGCCTGGCCCGCGCCACCAGGTGGTGTGGCCACCCCTGACTCTTCTCCGTCTCGTATTTTGGCTCCTGGAGTCTTCGGGTGAAATAGGATTTTTGGCATATTTCCGGGATTTTTCCTGATAGTTGGTTTTCTGCACAAAAAGTAGACACCAAGGCAAATCTGCTGAAAACAGCGTTAGTCCACATAAGTTGTATCCAAATCACACAAGTATAGAGGAAAAAGAATAGCAAAAGTGTTCGGGAAAGTAGATACGTTTTGGACGTATCAATGGTTGAAACTGATCAAGGCCAAATACCTGCGGGGTCGGACCCCACTGGATTGTGATCGCTAGGATGGCTCCCAGTTTTGGCACTCCATCCAGGAGATCAAGCACACGATTCGCCTTGGGGCCACCTTCTCCATAGGGAATGGGGAAGGTACTTTGTTTTGGATGGACGCCTAGCTAAAGGAACGCCCCCTTAGGGAGGAATACCCGTGCTTATTCGCCATATGCTCTGAGCCATCACTTCGGGTTGCTGCTGTGGCTCGAGAGGGCGCATGGAACATCTCGTTCTGTCGCACCTTCTGCCCAGCGGAAATGGAAGCATGGAGAGAGCTTAGGGCAGACCTACCTGAATCATTGGCGTCCGAACCTGATAGCGTTGCATGGAGTCTGACCGCCTCAGGGTCCTTTACAGTTAGCTCGGCATACCGAGCCCTCTTCGGAGGACCAAGCCTCCCATCGACTAAACCTCTCTGGAAGGCGCCCCTCCCCCTCAAGATGAAGATCTTCGTTTGGCAGTTGCTTCGCGATCGACTCCCTTCGGGGGTCGAGGTGGCCAAAAGACATGGGCCGGGGGATGGCTTATGTCCATTATGTGAGGTCCCCGAAACGGGAACTCACATAACGTTCACTTGTCCCGCGGCTCGGTTTCTGTGGAATTTTACCCGAGAAGCCTTGGGCTCGGACTGGCTGGCCCATGACCTCGGGGAATTTCTAGAGACCTAGGCAAACCGTGCAGGAAAGGGCCGCCGCATTTTCTGGCTAGTGTTTGCTGCGTTGTCATGGTCACTGTGGAACATTCGCAATAAGATGGTTATAGAGAAAATCCTTCCGCGGCGTGCTTCTGACTCGATGTTCAAATTTCTGGCGTTCTTGCAGCTCTGGTACCCGCTCTGTAGACAACGGGACAAGGCGTGACTGGACGCGACTCTACGACGTCTTCTGGAGGCGGCACGACGGCTCCCCCCATAGTCCTGCGTAGCTCCTTTTTTGGTGTTTGTCTCGCTTGGCGAGTTTGTCTGTGACTTTTCTTAGGCCGTGTTGTGCTGTGGCCCCATCATCCCTTTCGCTTGTGTTTCGGACCTATGTAACTTGTTGTGGATGGTTGCTTTATTTATAAAGCGGGGCGAAAGTCTGATTCGAGAATCTAGCAGCTATGTCTGTAGTGATATATGAAAGAGAGACCGTTGTCGTTCACCGGGGACAGGAAGCGTTAAACAGTGGTTAGCTATCATGTCAACACCACGGATCACGTACGCTTGAGTTCAGAATTAGCTTCTGTAAGTGTTGTGCTGGGTTTGGTGACTCCGTATCATCAGACAACATGCTTCTCCAGGCTTAAACCCATGGAGTAATATTTTATATTTCTAAAAAGCTATTACGAATTTAAATTTAGCTATCAGCTTGTTTTACTGAATCATGCTTTTCTTAATAACTCGATTATACAAAATTCACCGTTTGGGAAGTACCTACATTTCACGTACATCTCTCCCTTCTCATGTTCGTTAGTGGTCATAAACAACATTTTAGGAAGGGAATATATCTGTGTGAAACCAATGAATAGGAACTTAAAAAGGAAGATGCATGGAACCAGAAAGAAAAGATCATGCCAATGAATAGGAACTTAAAAATTAAGCATTACTCATGACAACAGCTGTGTGATGTTTCCTTGGTGATCTTGACCCAGACACTAATCACGGGCTAGCACCATCTTTGATCGATCTTTCATGATCTTAGACTTGAGCGATAAAAATAGAATCGATAATAAGTGAATGGCTAAAATGTTGCTTATTTTCTTATACTAATTGACAATACACCAACTGGAAGTCAGGAGTATTCATATAATAATAGAGAGTGGGTGTTCCACCAAACTTCACTAGTATGAATAATGCTTGCTCTCATAATATCACTCTACATTTGTTTCAAGACTTTAGAGATCAAAAAGAATTGATAAAAAGGCGAATGGCTAAAATTCTAATTATTTTCCTATATTAATTCATGATACACCAATTCGAACTCAGGCGTATTCATTCCATGGTAAAGAGTTAGTGTTCCACCAAACTTCACTAGTATGAATAATTCTTGCTCTTTATATATACCACTCTACGTTCTCCGGATCGAAAAGATAGTAAGCTCTAGTTCCCCACTGCAATTTTACAAGTCGAAGCCCTGGCATAGTTTATGTATATACGTGAAAATCACATACACGTCTCACACGAGAGGATGTGAAGGGAGCAAAATAGATAGAAAAATTTGTGGGAATAGGAGATATCGTGAACAACGGCACATCCAAGTACCACAAAATTCTAAGAAAAAACTGCAAGTACTTTACCAAACCAACCGTCTTTAGCTGGCCGATGCTACCGAGTTGCGAAGCTCATGCGTCCTATTGTACAATTTAGCAGGTCCAGTTAAAGATGAGTGGTAAACCATGTACCAAGCACTGAATCGGGATGGAAAGGCCTCCAAATTCTAGCTATCGGCATGTTTGGGATGGCACGAGATTTAATGTTTCTGCCCACTGCTCTTTGCCTTCTCCTGATAGAAAACAGGATGGTTGGCCAAGCGCGCGAGAAGGATGAGATAATTCTGGAATAATTTCTCTAAATTTTCAATTTCAATATTCTTAAATATTCGGTGTATCTCAAAGTTTCTCGAACCAAATTTCATCACAGGTGCAGCTTGCTGAGTTCTATCCACCGACTGAGTATTAACTGGATCTGGTGCACTAACAGCAGCCCTAACAATTTGTTGACGAGCATGTAGACTCACTAGAAGGGATATTGGAGTTGGATGCCAAATTACATCCCATATGCTCAGAAGTAGTTGTGACTGGGGAGGAAGAAGTTATCCTTCCTCACATCCGGGGGTGATGATTCCACCAATCACGGTTTGTTCATTGGTGAAAACCGGGCCTTTAATCCCGGTTCTGGGGGCCTTTAGTCCTGGTTTTCCAACCGGAACTGCCGAATCGAGACTAAAGACCCCACCCTTTCGTCCCGGTTAGATTACAAACCGGGACAAAAAGTCATCCACGTGGCTCAGGAGGTGCGTTGGGCTGAAGGACCTTTAGTCCCAGCACCCGGGACTAAAGGCTCCAGCCACGACAGCGTTTTGGAGCAATCGGTTGCCGCGGCAGGAGATGGGTTTTAGGGTTTGTATTTTTCATTTCATTTAGTGTTTTGTGTCCAGTTTATTTTTCATTTTGTGTTTTCATTTGAAACTAGCATATACATATTCTACGCTACTACATACTGTACACGTTGATGCACACATGTATATACAGTTTCTCTTACGAGCATACATATATATACAATTTGGCATACGAGTCCAAACCGGGACTAGAGCTCGTCTATTTGATTATATGGAGATCATTAAATTGAACGGATGCTTTAGAGTCTATCTATATTGTATTCTCCTATTCGGGATATGACCCCGTCAAGCAAAAATCACGCCAATTTCTCTTGAATTGCTAATAGGAGGTCCTGTGGTAGGAGCTCCTACCGCATCGTCTCCAACTATAAAGAAGGAGATCAATATGAATATATGAATCATGATAACAAAAATTATGAATGGAACTCAACACAACACTAGTAGAAACCAGGCAATTAGCCCTGGTTCGTAAGGGCCTTTAGTCCCGGATTGCGAACCGGGAGTGCCAAAGCGGGACTAAAGGTCCAAGCTTTAGCCCCGATTCTGTTACGAACCGGGGCTAGAGGTCCAACCACATGGCCCTGCGAGGTAATAAAAAATATGGTAATAAAAATAAATTATGAATATATTGTTTACGTACTCGAATAAATTTTAAGTGCCGTTCAATAGTCGACATGCGAATGAACTCGCAAACGTAGTATCCACATAAATTAGTCCCCGTGGCTGCATCGCGCATTTTGAAAGAATATAATTCAATCAAATAATAATCAAGCATAATAATTGTTTTGAAACTAGAATTAAACAGATACGCGAAACTAGCTCGTACTACTTACCTGGACCGGAATAAAACTCAGCTCCTCACACCATTGACCGGGTAACAAATTCTTGAACCGGTTCTAAACACTTCCCGGCAAAGAAAATGAATGAATGAGTTAATAATTACTTGATATCTCAGAAAATGAACGAAAGAGACTGATATAGTGCGATAATGATTGAAATTACTTCTGTAGCATATTAAGCATGTAGCGGTACTCTTTCGTGTTTTTCTTTAATGAGTCCATGATTTAAACCTACGAGATAATATATAGTGTACCATTATCGGCCGTAGTCGTTGACCTGTTCTGAATTGTCAATTTGTTTATTCATAAGACCTTGACATCCAATTCATGAGCAATTATCCGGTAGTTAATAAGTCTCTAGATGTGAACCAGGTGTACACGCAATCATTTCCCTCTTCCTCACCTTAAGTATGCCACAATGTGTGCATGATTGCAGCCTAGCTACTCCTAGTTTCATAGTCTATGGTTAACTAAACTAAACCTGCTTATGAATATTATAGATCACTTAATCTAGCAGCTGTGTCTGTAGCGATATATGAAAGAGAGACCGTTGTCATTCACCGAGGACATGAAGCGTTAAATAGTGGTTAGCTATCCTGTCAACTCCACGGACCACGTACGCTTGTCAACTCCACGGATCACGTACGCTTGACTAGCTAGCAG
Source organism: Avena eriantha (assembly GCA_910589775.1). Taxonomy (NCBI): domain Eukaryota; kingdom Viridiplantae; phylum Streptophyta; class Magnoliopsida; order Poales; family Poaceae; genus Avena; species Avena eriantha. The sequence continues at coordinate 124,731,631 of OU342742.1, forward strand.
AAATATCATCTGGTGTTTAGAATTAGCTTCTGTAAGTGATGAGCTGGGTTTGGTGACGCCTTTCCTGACCCATACGTGTTTTCGTGGGTCTGCATATATTTTAACACTCATCCTGCGTCTTTCGCCATTTGGCCTATTGTGACGCATGTTTGGGGAACCGCAATATTTATTTTTAATTTTTGTGTTGGCTAGGATTTGATCCTAGGACCTCCTGCTCTGATACCATATTGAATTGCATGCGCTAGCCAACTAGACCAAAAGTCCGAACTGATGAAAAGGGCTAGGCAATTTATTTCAACACTCACCCTACGTCTTTGCACTTTGGCCTATTGTGACGCATGTTTGGGGAGACACAATATTTATTTTTAATTTTTGCGTTGGCCAGGATTTGATCCTAGGACCTCCTGCTCTGATACCATATTGAATTACATGCACTAGCCAATGCAATCATAAGTCCGAACTGATGAAAAGGGCTAGGAAATATATTTCAACACTCACCCTACATCTTTGCCCTTTGGCCTATTGTGACGTGTTTTTTTGGGAGCCACAATATTTGTTTTTAATTCTTGAGTTGGCCAGGATTTGATCCTAGGACCTCCTGCTCTGATACCATATTGAATTGCATGCACTAGCCAACGCAACCAAAGTTCGAACTGATGGAAAGGGCTATGCAATATATTTCAACACTCCCTAAAGGTTTAACCCATGGAATAATGTTTTATATTTCTAAAAAGCTATTATGAATTTAATCTTAGCTATCATTTTTTTCGAAATGGGGGGCGGAGCCCCGGCCTCTGGATCGAGCGATGCACACAGCCTTTATTTATTATTAGAACCACAAAGTTTGGCAAAGGCCAAAGATCATACAAGCCGGAACCGCCAAAACAAAACATCGAGCAAAAATGATAACTCTATCGCCAACTTCCCAACAAGATCTATCAAACACCGATCTACCTGTTTCGACCCCGTCCAATGGTCACTCACACTATTGCCACTCGCTAAGAGAAGCTGGAGCGCCTTGGCGCGGCGGCTCGAACTCAATTAAAAGGACCCCTAGAACCGCACAACATATCCACAGAGCGGCGCCCATGCGCACGCTCCGGATGTCGCCGCCTTCACTATCTTCCATCAACCATCTTCAGCGTGTAGATCGATGTGCCGACTCTTGCCACAATAGCCACCGACACCACCATGGTGCCAGGCAGCAACACCCCCCGTGCGCTAGCCGCTCCACCTCTCCTGCCACTTCCATCCAACACTGCTCCACGGGCGATGCTCCCAGGAGAGAATGCGATACCGACACCGCAGCACCGCCATCGCCCAACCCGAAGATCTTAGGGTTTCCCCCGGAGTAGCACGATTGAGGTCGACACAAGGTGCACGGTGATGCCTTCATCAAGGTAACGACATGGTAACGCCGCCATCGCCTGCCAATGGCTCGGTTTTCATAGGCACCTAGGTCTCCCCACCTCGCTGCTGGGACTAGAAGACGGATCGTGAGATCTGCCAATCCAGCCGCAGGCCAGCCACCTTCGACGGAGAAGATGTCCACCTCCACCAAACCCAGGGCCTCCACCCGTGGCGCCCTCATGATGCAAAGTAGGTCGCAGAATACCTCCGGACGACACCGGACGACGTCGAGGAGGCGAAGGCGTCATCAATCTAGGAAACCAAGATCTCGACACCATCCGCTGCCCCACCGCCTAGGGACCGCTGCCATCAGAGCACTGGCCGCCGCCCACCCATCATAATTGCTGGAGATCGACTAGAGCACCGCCACCGAAGAATGCATCTCGAGCCGGAGGGAAACCGCCGCCGCCGCACCCACGGGCCTTTGCCCGGCGACGGCGGCGCCAGGGAGAGGAGGGACGCGGGAAGGGCCTAGAGCGGAGGAGGAGGGGCACCCAGGGGGCAGCGGCGGCGCCGCCTAGGGGGTGGGTGGGTTATCTAGTAAATCAGATTGTTTTATTGAATCATACTTTTCTTAATAACTTGATTATACAAAATTCACCATTACCTGCATTTCACGTGCATCTGTCTTATCTCCTGTTCGTAGTGGTCATAAACAACATTTTGGGAAAGGAGTGTATCTTCTATTCCATTGGAGAGGAGGGGGAGGGGGTCAAGGCCGGTCCTTGGGGGTCTGGAGGGGCAGCCGCCTCGGGCCTAGGAAAAATAGGGGCCCTCTCTAGGCGTGTACTCCATATACAACTCATTGTAGATCCCAACTAAGAAGAATGGGATTAGAAAGCATGAAGGTTATTGGAAGTTTCCTGGGCTAGGCCCTTCTCTTTTTCCGTGGACGCTCACCAAGATGCTAGATTTTTCTAGATGCTTGCCATGGTGGAGGTTCGAGTAGCCCCAGGTAACTTCTCCTCTCGAATTGATCCCGGCAAATCGTCATGGCCTGTCACCTCTAATGTGCGGTGATGGCTCTGTGTATGGCGCCTAGAAAAGTGCTGGTGCGTGGTTGATGTAGAGCTCGTTGGGAACCCCAAGAGGAAGGTATGATGAGCACATCAGCAAGTTTCCCTCAGTAATGAAACCAAGGTTTAATCGAACCAGTAGGAGTAGGGAAACATCCCAAAGGTGTTACTAGCTGAGCTTTGGCAGGGCGCACTACCGGTGCTAGTAGCAACGTGGAGACCTGCACAACACAACCACAGAACTTTATCCCCAACTTGCGATGAGGTTGTCAATCTCACCGTGTTTTGCGGAAAACAAAGGATTAAACGTATCGAATGGAAAGAAGTAAAACAAAAAACAGTAAAGGATTGTAGATTGTATGTAAAGAAAAAAGACCGGGATCCATACTTCACTAGAGGTGGCTCTCCTTAGATAGATAACATGCTGGGTGAACAAATTACAGCAGGGCAATTGACAAACACCGAGAAAGCAATACATGCATATACTAATCATCTTGACTCCTCTGGGACTTGATTGGGCATTACAACATAATACACAGACCGCCATCCAACTGCATCTATGACTAATAATCCACCTTCAGGTTATCATCCGAACCCCCTCAAGTATTAAGTTGCAAGCAACAGATTATTGCTTTACGAACTGCGTGTAAAGTAAACAATATGATTGTTCTATGAACAAAGTATTGTTGTTTTCTCCCTAGTAGCAACAACACATCTAGTACCTTAGAGATTTCTGTCACTTCCCCAGATTACCAGAGGCATTAACCACTATCGAGCATAAATACTAACTCTTGGAGTTGCTAGCATCTACTTGGCCAAGATAGCTACTAACAACGGAAAGCATGCAAGATCTCAAATAACAAAGACATGATAGAATCAATAATCAATCTGAAATAGCATCTCAATATCCATCGGATCCCCGCAAACACAACATGTATGAATTACAAATAGATGATCTTAATCATGAACGGAGCTCACAAGATCTAAACAAGAAAGCACAAAGGAGGAGAAACCAGCCATCTAGCTACTACATGGATCCGTAGTCCAAGGATGAACTACTCACGCATCACACCGAAGTCTTGCATGGTGATGAAGAATGCCTCCAGGGTGAATTCCCCTCTCTGGCAGGGTGCCGGGAAGAGCTTCAGATCCCTCCTGATCTAGGGATGTAGATGACGGTGGTTACAGACTCTTTCGTGGATTTTTTGATAGGGTCCTTAGGGTTTTCGTCCCGAGGGCAACTTATAGGCGGAAGGGGAGGCTGAGGGGGTGCCAAGGCTGGCCTCACCACCCCCTGGCGCGGGCCAGGCTAGGCCGCGTGGCCAGGTGGTGTGGTGGCCCCCTGGTCCCTCTCCGTCTCGTATTCTGGCACTTGATCCCTTCCAGAAAAATAGGCACTTTGGCTTTTGTCCCGTGCAATTCCGAGAATATTCATTTTCTGACTTTCCTGGAACCAAAAACAACAGAAAACAGGCAGCTGGCACTGTGGCTCTTGTTAATAGGTTAGTCCAAGAAATCATATGAAAATTACTCCAAAGTTGGAGAAAAACACAAGAAAGTGGATAAAACCAAGCATGGAACATCAAAAATTATAGATACAATTGCAATGTATCAACATCCCCAAGCTTAACTCCTGCTCGTCCTCGAGTAGGTAAGTGATAAAAAGAAATAATTTTTGAGGTGACATGCACCATCAAAGACTTGATTAAAGTATTTGCAAAACATTCAAAGCTGGGATCAAAGTACTTCAATCATAACATGAAAGACAAAGTTCTAGCAATAAGCAAAGAAACTATGATGCAACATGAAAAGGCACAAACAAAAGATTCATGAATAACAATGCTTTGCAAGACGTTTGTTTGTTTCACATAAAGAAAACATAGCATAATAGTATTCAGCTTGTCCCTCAATAGAGTAGCAAATATAAATGCATAGGACACCTTTAAAGTTCATAAGAGTGACTAGATACAATAGTTTAAAACAAGCAATATCAAAGTATGCATCAATCAACTAGTCTTGGGACAATGCACATAGAACTAAGAATGGCCACTATGCTCTCAAAGAAGGTGCATAAAGTTAGAAGGTGGAGACTCAATATAATGGTGGAAGAAAGGCCTTTATTAAAGGAAGTAGGGATTCAAGTCTCATAAAGAGCTTCCAAAAATTATGGTACTTATATCTTTCAGCTCTCATTGTCCCTATCATAAGCATCTTGAAGTGGTTAAGGTTAAAGTGACACAACTAAGAGGATATGCTTGACAAGTTATAAACCAAAATCTCATGCCCCTTACTTACGAAGACCGATCCTCATGCTACTCAACTTCAGTCACGAGTAAGCTCTTGTCATTGTAGCTACATGTGTATCATTAAGAACCGTCAACGGGGTACCCCTTGCGCATGACACGGGAGCTTTCCCATAATAAAAATGACAAGGCAAGCAGACAATGAGCATCTCAGCGATCTTTTTATTTACTATTTGCATAGGTTTTTATTGAGGATGCTTCATAGAGTGCTCATTATGGTGATGCTGCAAGTTTCCACCATGATTAGGCATGGCTTAGGCTAGCGGCCCAGGCGTTTCTCTAACACACATACAAACTCCATGATCTTACAAGTTCCACTTTTATTTCACACCGTCGGGATCCATAAGCAAAAGAACATGATATCAACGGGGTACAAAGTACAAGTGCAATGTTGAAAGCGTTCCCCAAGAAACATGGTTCTGCTAATTTCAACTTATAAAGCGCAAGCATATACGCAACAAAGAAGGACCCAATGGTTCAAGTTTATTAGAGGCAATAAAGTAAAGTGTGGCATCAAGTTCGTGAGAGCTTTAATCACTAGTTTTCTCATAACAAGTGAAAGGTAAACAAAAGCAAGAATGTACTCGGAATAGCATAAGCTAGTAGGTAGGTATGGTGGACTCTTTGGAATAACTTGGTTTAAGGAGTTGGATGCATGAGTGGAACTCATACTTGGTGGTGGAGGCTAGCAAAAGACTGGGAGCGACAAACTAAGAGAGCAATAATGGCCATAATCATGCAGAGCGACAAAACATCATTGATCAAAGCATAAAGTGATACTACAAGTTGAAACTAAAGGATCATAAAGGCTATGGTGACTTGAGATAGTCATAACATGGTGTGAGCATGTGCCAAGTCAACCCAAATAAAGCATCAAAGGAGAATACCATAATACTATGCTTTAATATGCTAAAACAACGCATGATTCATCCAAGGCACATTAAGCAATCTCAATTGTTTATAACAATCCATGCTACAACAAATAATACTAAGCATAAAGCCAAAAAAATATCAAGCATGGCATGAAAAAGCATAGCCACCGTAAAAAACGAGCTCTTTTTACCACATAAGCATGAGCTTTCCTACTCTTTTCCAAACCAAACCAAACTATTTGCAAACCATGTATGAAAGAGGGGGTCCAACAAACTTATTCAGAAAACTAAGAAAAACAAGCAAACTAAAAACCAAAACAAAAACGAAAAAGAAGACGCTCCAAGAAAAACACAACTGTGCATGAAACAATAAAAATGAAGCGTTTGGAAGAAACCTGGGATTTTTATTGATGAAGAAGGGGATGCCATGGGCATCCCCAAGCTTTGACGCTTGTACTTCTTGGATATTTCTTGGGGTGACACGCGTGGCATCCCCAACCTTGAGCTTTAGTCCATCCTTCATCTCATTACTCATTCCTTCCATACACCTGAAATTTTTCCTTCATACAAAACTTCACACAATCCCATTAGAAACATTAGTGCACTTAAGATAAATAAGTCTCAAAGTTCAGTTCTAATACCAAATAAACTTCCATTAGAACACTAACTACTGTAGCACTTCCCTCAAAAAGCTCAATTCCCCAAAGGAACTCAAGAAAGAACTAACAAGAAGCAAATGCAGAAAAATGGCAGAAATCTGTCAAAACAGACCAGCAGGTAAAGACGAATTTTTTCGAAGACCTGATGTTGCTCAAATCAAAACGCGTTGAATTAACGAAAGTTAGATAACAACCTGGTCCAGAAGCACAAAAAATTACAGCTCAATCCGACGTACATAGCTCTCTCAGGAATTTTTATGGTGAAGCACATAAATCTGTTTCGGGACAGCAACTTTCCTAATCATTACTTCTCTCTCATTAGAGGTTACTCTTGGCACAATTAGCAAAATAAATAGATTAAGGAGAGGTTATTATAGAGGTAATAACTTCCAAGACTCAACTAGAACTCTTGTGTTATCTCCCAATAAGTACTTTTCTTTAACGCCTTTAAGTTAGGCATAAGAAGCAAAGAAAGAATCAAGTGTTCTCAAATGAAGAAGCATTAAAACCAAATTTTGTTTTGATAGGAGAAGCAAAAGAAATCTTTTCTCTCTTTTTGGGGGAGTGTTCTATACCTTTCTTAAGTGGGAGTTGATATTTAATGGTGCCTTCTTTCATATCAATGATGGCACCAACAGTTCTAACAAAAGGTCTTCCCAAAGTAATAGGACAAGAAGCATTGTATTCAACATCCAAAACATAGAAATCAACGGGGACATAGGAATCGTTAACCAACATCATTGAGACTCCCCATGAGTTTCTTTTTAGCATTATCATCAAGTGGGACATTCAAATAACAATATTCAAGAGGAGGCAAATCAAGCATATCATAAATCCTTCTAGGCATAATAGAAACACTACTATCAAGATCACACAAAGCTTTGAAATCAAAGTCATTTACTTTCATATTAATGATAGGTTCACAACCATCTTCTTGTTTTATAGGAATAGAAGCTTTATGTTTCATCTTTTCTTCTTTAATCTTTATGAGACCATCAGTAATGTGCTTTGTAAAAGCCATGTTCATAGCACTAGCATTAGGACTTTTAGCAAGCTTTTGTAGGAACTTAATAACTTCAGAGATGTTGCAACCATCAAGATCAAAATCAACTTTATCATCTAAAGTAGTAGAACTATTAGTAGCCTCAACACTAGTGGTAGTGATAGTAGTAACACTAATGTTTCTAGCAATTTCATCTTCTCTTTCCCACTTAGCATGTAATTCAGCTAATAGTCTAACATTTTCATCAATTCTTACTTGTATAGCATTAGTAGCTGCAAAGGGATTATCATTAGTTTCAGGTTTACCAGCCATTTTATTAATCAATGAAGATTGAGCTTCAGATAGAGAAGATATATTCCTTTCAGCATTAGAGAGTTTCACTTGTAAACTAGGAATTTCCCTATTTAGACTCTCAAGTTGATGGCTAATGTTCTTCAAAATCATAGATTGTTCCTCCATAGTTTTAGTAAATAGCTTATTTTGCTCGTATTGCATTTGCATGAAGTTTTTAGTGGCTCTTTCAACTTCTAAGATTCTTCCTTCACTAGGTAATTCAGATTTACCATTGTTGGGAGGGTATGGCTTATAATTGTTGTTACCAAAATTGTTCCTATAAGCATTATTACCATAAGCATTGTTGCCAAAATTGTTATTTCTTATCAAGTTCACATCAACTTTCTCTTATTGAGCAACCAAAGAGGCTAAAGGAACATTATTTGGATCAATATGGGCTTTCCCATTAACAAGCATAGACATAATAATATCAATCTTATCACTCAAGGAGGAGGTTTCCTCAACAGAATTTACCTTCTTACCTTGTGGAGCTCTCTCGGTATGCCATTCAGAATAATTAACCATCATATTGTCCAATAGTTTTGTTGCAGCACCCAAAGTGATGGTCATAAAGGTACCTCCAGCAGCTGAATCCAATAGGTTCCTTGAAGAATAGTTCAATCCTGCATAAAAAGTTTGGATGATCATCCAAGTAGTCAGTCCATGAGTGGGACAATTCTTTACCAAAGATTTCATTATTTCCCAAGCTTGAGCAACATGCTCATTATCAAGTTGTTTAAACTTCATTATTTCACTTCTCATGGATATAATCTTAGCAGGAGGATAGTATTTTCCAATAAAAGCATCTTTGCACTTAGTCCAAGAATCAATACTATTCCTAGTTAAGGAATTCAACCACTCTTTAGCTTTTCCTCTCAAAGAGAAAGGAAATAATTTCAGTTTAATAATATCACCATGTATATCCCTATGCTTTTGCATCTCACAAAGTTCAACAAAGTTATTTAGATGGGAAGCAGCATCTTCATTACCAATACCAGAAAATTGTTCTCTCATAACAAGATTGAGCAAAGCAGGTTTATCTCAAAGAAAGTATTTTCACCCACAGGTGGAGCAATAGGTGTGCTCATAAAATCACTGTTGTTGGTGCTAGTGAAGTCACACAACTTAGTGTTTTCAAGAGTAGTCATTTTTTTGGGTTTTCAAATAAGAAAGCAAACTTGCAAAACTAATTTTTTTGTGTTTTTTGAAGAACAAAAGAAGCAAACAAAGCAAAAAGAAACTAAGCAAAACAAAAACAACAAAGTAGAGAGATTGGTTATGAGGGACTCCCCTTGTGAAGATGTCCTTGACTCCCCGGCAACGGCGCCAGAAAAATGCTTGATGGCTCTGTGTATGGCGCCCAGAAAAGTGTTGGTGCATGGTTGATGTAGAGCTCGTTGGGAACCCCAAGAGGAAGGTATGATGAGCATAGCAGCAAGTTTCCCTCAGTAATGAAACCAAGGTTTAATCGAACCAGTAGGAGCAAGGAAACACCCCAAAGGTTAGCTGAGCTTTGGCAGGGCACACTACCAGTGCTAGGAGCAACGTGGAGACCTACACAACACAACCACAGAACTTTGTCCCCAACATGCGATGAGGTTGTCAATCTCACCGTGTTTTGCGGAAAACAAAGGTTTAAATGTATCGAATGGAAAGGAGTAAAAGTTTGCAGAAAGTAAACACAAAATAGTAAAGGATTGTAGATTGTATGTAAAGAAAAAGGACCGGGATCCATAGTCACTAGAGGTGGCTCCCCTTAGATAGATACATGCTGGGTGAACAAATTACAGCGGGGAAATTGACAAACACCGAGAAAGAAATACATGCATATACTAATCATATTGACTCCTCTGAGACTTGATTGGGCATTACAACATAATACATAGACCTCCATCCAACTGCATCTATGACTAATAATCCACCTTCAGGTTATCATCCGAACCCCCTCAAGTATTAAGTTGCAAGCAACAGATTATTGCTCTACGAACTGCGTGTAAAGTAAACAATATGATTGTTCTATGAACAAAGGATTGTTGTTTTCTCCCTAGTAGCAACAGCACATCTAGTATCTTAGAGATTTCTGTCACTTCCCCAGATTACCAGAGGCATGAACCCACTATTGAGCATAAATACTAACTCGTGGAGTTGCTAGCATCTACTTGGCCAAGATAGCTACTAACAACGGAAAGCATGCAAGATCTCAAATAACAAAGACATGATAGAATCAATAATCAATCTGAAATATCATTTCAATATCCATCGGATCCCCGCAAACACATGTATGAATTACAAATAGATGATCTTGATCATGAACGGAGCTCACAAGATCTAAACATGAAAGCACAAAGGAGGAGAAACCAGCCATCTAGCTACTACATGGATCCGTAGTCCAAGGATGAACTACTCACGCATCACACCAGAGGCTTGCATGGTGATGAAGAAGGCCTCCAGGGTGAATTCCCCTCTCCGGCAGGGTGCCGGGAAGAGCTTCAGATCTCTCCCGGTCTAGGGATGGAGATGACGGCGGCTACAGACTCTTTCGTGGATTTTTTGATCGGGTCCTTAGGGTTTTCATCCCGAGGGCAACTTATAGGTGGAAGGAGAGGCCGAGGGGGTGCCAGGGCTGGCCTCACCACCCCCTGGCGCGGGCTAGGCTAGGCCGCGCGGCCAGGTGGTGTGGTGGCCCCCTGGTCCCTCTCCGTCTCGTATTTTGGCACTTGATCCCTTCCAGAAAAATAGGCACGTTGGCTTTTGTCCCGTCCAATTCCGAGAATATTCATTTTCTAACTTTCCTGGAACCAAAAACAGCAGAAAACAATCAGCTGGCACTGTGGCTCTTATTAATAGGTTAGTCCAAGAAATCATATGAAAAGTACTCCAAAGTTGGAACAAAACACAAGAAAGTGGATAAAACTAAGCATGGAACATCAAAAATTATAGATACATTTGCAATGTATCATGGGGACCCCGGATTAATCCTCCGAGAATCCCTGTTATGCATACAACCATGATCCCATGATCAGTTAGTCGTGGCACATAACCGACAAGTATCATTACAACATCCGAAACATACCGAATTACCAGACTTACATAAATGTCGTTATGGCTACATCAATCATCATCAGCGGAACTTCGTCAAGCGTAGATCCCGATCCATGACTTAACCTACAGGCAACTGACTGAAATAATGTCCTATCTCGCATAGTGGCCAACATCATCTTCTTCTTGAAATCAGGCCAAGTTAATAGCCAGGGATAATGCCAGTGAGTACTTTGAATGTACTCGCAAACCACCTTAAGATAACAATAATAACAAGAGGATATGCATTATGGTTGTGGTAGTAGGAGGGCTCCAAGAGAGGTTCTTTTCTCAATTAGTTTCTCTTGTAGACATAGCATCTACATAACTTTGTTGAAAACTTTTGTAAACAATTTTGGAAACCATTTTGAAAAGTTTTGGAAAACATTAGGACTGGGTCACCCATTTGTTCCTTTCTCCTGGTCGTCCCATGACCAAACTCATTTCCATCCCTTTCTAACCATCCCATGGCCAAAATAGGGACCCTTTCCGACCATCCCATGGTCAAAACATTTCCAAAGCCATTTCTCTTGCGAAATCCGTTTTAAAAACAAAACCAGCACCGCTCTACAACAACCTTCCCAACCGTCCATGACCATGGACGCGGCTATTTGAATAGATTTACACTCTGCAGAGGTTGTACACTTTACCCACACCATCCGGGTACACTACCCTGATCTTCACCGATCGTGGGTCGAGTAACCGATCAAGACTCTCCGGATGCCCACTCCAATATAAGTTCCTACCCTATGAGTGTTATTCCCCTCAAAACCGGGACGTCAGGTACCAAGGACCAACCGGAGTGTTTTTTCCACTTATCGAGTGTGCGCTTTCAATGAGGGGCTCATAGTAACCCATGGAGGCCAGCAGACCCTTCGTTCCTTTGCCAGGTCGATGTCCTACATGGACCTTTATCGCAGAAGGCCCACCCTCCAGGGATCGCAATCCCCTGTAGTTAGTTACGAGGTAGCTTATACCAGAATAGACAACCATCAAATCTAGCCCGGCCCCATTCCAGAGTAATGTGGTTGCACGGGTTAACTGTTCTAGCAAAACTGCAAAGAACCAGGTGCGTTTTCGTAAAAAAAATTCCTCCATCTTTCCTTCAGCATTTTGTAACACGAAACCTTTTTATTTCTCAACATCTCTTGGGAGGTCCCACCTCACCAAGGTTTTATCATAAAACATTTGGTAAAAAAATTCTGGGGTCTTCCCATCCTATAGCTTTGCTTCGGCTAAATCGGGTTCTCCAAAGGGTATGGTGTAACACACCATCTATTCTACTAGGGACAAGTAGGTTTCACCAAGGGGGTTGTACTTAATAGTACCAAGGTGTAATAGTTCGGAGGAGCCAAACAACTACCATAAATACATTAACATATAGTAAAACAATGCAGTTTTAAATAAACGGTAGACAAAACATGCATAAGTAGAACAGTAGGACAAGGCTTATGAGAAATAAGGTGGCTTGCCTGAAGATCAGCAATATGGCAATATGCCCCTGGACTTCTTCTTAGAATACCCAATAATACCAATAAAAACCATCTCCTTCTGCTCTCCGATATAATCGCAACTATCGTCGATAGGGAACACATGCAAACAAATAAAAAGGGCACAATCAATACAAGGCATACAATCACCAATACAATACAACAAGCAGACATACTACACATTACTCAAATCAGGAGGTTTTGAGAGGATTGGATTTAGGAGATTGAGATGGCCTTGGAGAAGGGGATGAACACCCCTTAGGGTTTATTGTCGAGGAACTACCTAAGAGGGGGTTTTGGACCAAGGACATATTCTGTATGATATCATTGTATAGAAATGGTACCTACAGGTGTATGTTGATAAAATGAAACCAACAAAAGTGGTTTCACTATTTTATCACTTTTCTTTAAATACTTATGATTTTCCTAGCGAATTAACTTCTAGTTTTAGGGAATAAATCACCAGAAACGTTATGTAGCACCAGAAATTATTTCCTTGGGTGGTTAGGTAGGGATTGAGATACTTGTTCACTGTGAGTTGTAATCACTCCAAAATAATTACTAGAATGCCCTCAGAAAATTCCCAAAGTCAACTATGTAGTTGTTTTGTCATTTTCACCAGATTAATTCTACAGAAGCTTTTGACATCACTCTAAGGGCATAAGATGGGTACATTGAATACCATTCTTTAGAAATTTGAATTACCCAAATTGGATTTGTAAAACTTCCGTAGTGATTTTTCTACTTGAAATACCCTAGGCAGAGATGATTAAATTCACCGAAATTAAGCAGACCGTCAATAAAATTTGATCTCCTGGATTTTGGTAGACCTTAGTGTACCACATCATATAGGATTGGAATTGGGTCAATACCTCTGTTGGTTTGGCCTAGATAAAATCCTAAAATCAGATACTAATAGTTTTTGTTATTTTTACTATAGACAAACTATTGTTCACCTTGGCATAAGGCTTATGCTAGTTGATAGGTATAGCAATTACCTTCCAGGAGAACTTTGATGCACCCCAAATGGATATGTACAACTCTCTGAGGAATTTATTTAGTGATAAGGATACCTTTTTGTAGATTTAATGTCAGAAAATAATGAAGTTGATTTTTGGCAAACTACCAGTTCTTCATGTGGCACAAAACATGTAAGAACCTAAAGGAATTAAGATATAGGGTATTTGTGTTGGTTTTCATTTCTAAACTATTTAAACTAACATGGATATATAGCAGATCTAGACATAGATTTGTTTTTAAAAAGAAAAAGGGGAGATCCTCAGCCGGGCCAGATCCAAGCGCAGCTGGGCCTTCCGACACACTACCGTCCCACTGGCGCCACAGTGAGTGCGCGGTGGCGATTCAAATTGCTGCCAAGAGGGGCCCGCCGGTCAGTGACCCTGGGAGGTCGACCAGGTATCGAGCGAGGAGGGCCGTTTGATCAAGTAAGGATCAACGGTCCCAACTCTTCGTCCTCCTTAGGTCCGGCGGCGGACAGAGGAAACCCTAGGCGGCGCGGGGCGCGTCGGGGGCTCACCTGCGGTCACGGGGAGGCGACAGGGAGTGGCGGAGAGGACGCAGTGCACGATGGCGAGTCCGAAGAGGGGCGGCACTTGGTGCTTTGGTTCCGGGAAAGGCCCTCCGTGGCTGTGCCTAAGTGGCATGCTTCAGGAGGTCACCGGTGAGGCCTCCAGGGGCCATCCTAAGCAAGAAGAAGGGCAAGGTTAGTTGTAGAGGAGTGAGGAGGTTCCGGGAATGCAACATGCAGGGGTAGGGTAAGGGAGATGGGGGAGCTATGCTCGAGTAGAGGGAGGAGGCTGAGCTTCTCTTCTCCTCCTTCTCTTGGGCAGCACTGAGTAGGGGAGAGGGAGTGGGGGTGCTGGGGTGGTAAGAGGGAGCAGAGGGGGCAAATGAGCCAAAGAGGGGAGAGCTGGGTGGCCTGGGGTATTTAACCCGAGAGGAGAGGTCCATGATGGACTTGTTCCATGGGGAGGATATGGAGGGAGGTGGAAACCAGCGTGGAAGATGTTGTGGGCATGGAGACTGGTTTCTGGTGTGTGCACCGGGCAGAGAGAGGTGGGGTGGAGTGCTGCAAGAAGTAAAGATGTGACCAATGTGTGTATCTCTCCTTCCTCCAAGCACTAAAGGACAAGGGGAAGGGGTGCTACAGTGCTAGGGCTACAGTGTTTTCGACTAGGGGGAGACAAGTGTGTTGTGAAGGCTTGGTGGAGAAGATTTGATAAGGTTTGATGGATCATTAGTGCTAGGTTTTGATCATAAACCAAATTTGGCAAAGTTGATGACTATGAAGAAATTCTTTGAATTGATCTTGGCAAGATGAGTAAATGGTACTGGTAGAGGGTTTAGGTCAGGGTACATATCCAGGATTTATTTGGGATTTTTCAGATGATTTTTAGTGCATTTTTGATCCATTATTCAAAAAGTGCAGAAATGAAGTATGGGGAGCTCATTCGATATTTTTACAAAGGACAAGGTTGGTTTTTGGTTTTATATGGTCCCAAATGTGAATACACACTTAGGGGAATTTTCCCAAGATTTATTGGAGGATAAAAGTATTTAAAACATTTATTTCATTGTTTTTGCCATTTAGGAAAAAGGGCAAAAAGAATTATTAAAGCTCTTCAAAAATATTTATTTTTGAAGTTGGAGGATAGGGTATGATAAATGGAACTCAGATGAGCCTAAAGTTGGGGAAGTGTTTTGGCAAAAACCAAACTTTCCTTTGGGAAGGGAGTTTTGGAGATTTTGACTATTAAAGACATTAATTAGGTTTGGAGCCAAAATAATTATGGATTATATTTGGTAAATCTTGATGATCAAGGTATATGATGTAAAAAGGTGTAGCAAGCTTTTTCAACCTTGGGATTGGAGAATCCAAGTTGATTTTGGTGAAATACCCTAGATTAAGGATCTAGGGTGATGTTAATTTCATACCATCAAAACATGGTTGTATCTTGGAGTTCAGATCTCCCCTTGGGGCATGGGGTAGAGGTATGTGTATACCAAGTGATGTAAATCAACATGGTATAGAGGTTTGAGCTTGATCTTGTTTGAGTTCCCCACGAATCGATTTCAAAGTTTGAATAAAATAAGCCTGCCAAAGAAGATTATCAACTAGGCTTCAAAACCTTGTGGGTTTAAGAAGCACAAAGATCCACTTGGAGAAAGTGAAGTATATATTGCTATACCTATATGAGTAGAACACAACCATGCAAATAGTTGGTCCATAGAAGATTGGATGGTGGTGTGAGCTTCTATCAAAGTAGGCATGTTGACTAGATTCGCAGGAATATTTATTTTGTTGCCTGTAAAACCATCAAGAACAAGTGGGATGGAGGATGATCTAACCAAGGGAAAGAGTGGTCCTTGGTAGTCCTTAGGATGTTTAACAAGATGGTTCATATGCATTTTCGAAAATGCACCATGGTTGAGAAAGGGAGGCATTCAAAAAGGTGATGTTGGAAATAGCTTTCCAGACTTAGCCAAATTTGGCAGATTTAGGGTTTTTGACTAGAATGTGGGTGGTGATGATTTTGATGGGTTGCCAGGTACCAGAGCATCATCAAGGGGGTGATGTTGAAGTGTAGATTGAGTAGGAAGGACCCTTGCTTGATACTGGTCTTCATTGACTTGGAAGCTTCTAGAATTAGATCACTTCAGAGCTGATCTGGTTAAGGGTTTTAG
The DNA here is from genome assembly GCA_910589775.1 of Avena eriantha. Lineage (NCBI taxonomy): Eukaryota > Viridiplantae > Streptophyta > Magnoliopsida > Poales > Poaceae > Avena > Avena eriantha. Next base: position 124,747,500 of record OU342742.1, read on the forward strand.
ATGATCACCTAGTAGCTAGAGATCAGATCCAGGTTTCTACTCTTGCTCAGGGTGTGATGATTTGGAAACATCTTGATCCTATTGATGAGCTCCTATAGTAGCTCATAATATTTCTAAGCAATTAAGTCAAACAGGAGACCAAGGCAACTCATCTTACAAACAAATCAATTACTACTAGGGTTACCATCAAGCTTAGGTTGAGGTAAGGATGGGTGTTTCGAATAGGTTGGATTTTGAACAAGGTCAGTTCCTTGTTATCTCTACCAAGAGTAGAATTCAAAAGCTTACTAAAAGGTTTTGGAGATCCTAGAGGTAAGAGTAGTTGAAGATTCTGTCTTCAAAACATAAGGAGATTATATTATATATCTCTCCATATTTTTGTCAGTAGAAGCTACTAAAATAGTTTGGGTTACATAAGCGCCTTTGCTCATGTTTTGAAATGCCAAAACGTTTGAGAATATATAAACTGAGCCAGGATAGTTTTGTTAAATAGCTTTTTGACAACAGATGGTGAGGTAAGGAGTATCATATGTTATACACTCACATGCACAAGCACAACAAACAACTAGCAAACACTGCACCAATGAACAAGAAAAAGTTTTTGTTCCCCTTGATTTTTGCATTCTGGACAACTAATCAGGGTTGCAGAAATTGGGGTGTTACAGACCTTTCCCCTTAAAAGAATCTTGTCCTGAGATGTAAGAGAGTAGGGTTAGGGGATTTTGAGTCGGGTTGATACTAGGTGTCTTACGCGTTCTATATTACAGACTCCATCTTTGAAAGTGGTTACTACATCGATGAAGTTGAGCTTCCGTCTTCCGAGATGCACTGAGAGTTGAGCAGAGTCCAGACCTGATTGAGAGGGATGACCTTCTTTTCCTTCCGGACTCTATATCTCAAGGGCTTAGGCTGGGCAGACTACTTCGTTTCTGAACTTCACGGATCACTCGTCGGAGGATAGAATCTACATCTGGGAGTACCTCTGTCTAAGGATTCACAACTCTTCCTTAGGGTCGTAGCGTATCCTATTTAACGATGTTGGGGTCCAAGCTTCTGGGTTTGCTCCTGGCGAGGGTTTACTCTATTTGTGTGGGAAAGACGCAGTCTTCCCCCCATAGGATTTGACTGGGTTAGGTCGGAGATACCACTTTCCTTCCTTCTTGACTTCATTGGTGGTGGTTCTGAAGATTGTCGTCCATCCTCCTCCTGGAGTCGAGGTCTTCAGAAGGCGCCCGTGAAGCTATGGCTTACGGGGCTTATATACTACTATTTTTCATACTTAGCCTGGTGGAGTCATCGGAGTCTCACGTCCTCTAAGAATTAAGTACCCAGGGGTTAGCGGTTAGGCGATCCTTCAGGTGTGTCTTCAACTGAAGTAGCGGAGGGACTTTGTAGAAGCTTCGGTTAGTTTCTCATTGTATAACTCACGGGTTGTTGCTTGGCAGGAAGACTTCGGAGCCGGAGATATTTTCTGAAGTATCTTTTGGTAGATAGTCTTCTGAAGATTGAGTAGAAAGACGCAGTCTTTCCACCTTAGAGCTTCACTAAGGTGCTTCAGGAGGGGTGTGGATCTTCTGTCTTGGGGTGCTGACCCGATGTTAGAGGAAGGCTGTATCTTTCGAGAGTCTTGAGCTGGGGTCTTCGAGTGTCCTTTTATTGTGATAGACCTTGTCGGTGTGGTTTCCTAGCGGAGTTAGCTTGAGGCAAGTTAGCGGTTAACGATGTTTCTTTCTAGTCTTCAGTCAAAGTAGAGACATCCAGCTTCGGAGGAGTTATCTTTGCGCATATGGATCTTCGGGATGTGGCGTATTCTAGCCCCTTTTTAAAGAGGTCAAAGCAACCCAGAACATACAAACAAGACGAACAGAGCGAGGGAATCGCAATGTCCTCGGCAAACAACACACATCAAGCAACACAGTAGGCACTTAGGCAAGCAAACACGGTCAACGCTAGGGACCAAGGAGTTAACTACTCGCGATGTAGGGGGATCCTATTCTTAGGACTATTGACCCTAGATATCGTCTTTCTTCAGGTCAGATTCACTATCTTGCCAATAAATCCTTCGTCGAATCTTGGATGTTTCTTGATAGTGCAACACCTGATTTCTTCTGATTATGAGGATTCCTCTGGTAGAACGATATTGTAGTCTCCTTCTGTTTGATGGTAGTTGCTTGTCTTCATCTTGTTCTCATTTTCCTCACGGGGTTCTAGATCCTAGTTATTTATAATCCGTAGGTTTGAAGTTTGGATGAGAGTTAGAAGAAACCATTTTTGAAAGCATTTACTTAGAGTAAGAGAAGAAGTAGAACTTTTTGAAACTCACTGAGAAACTGTTTTTCGAAAGTCGGGGTTTTCGAAATAAGGTTCTTGTCCAGCGACCATGCTAACTAAGGTTCTCCTATAGTCAGGATGGCTCTGTTACCAAGTCTGTGGGGACCCAGATTAATCCTCCGAGAATCCCTGTTATGCATACAACCACAATCCCATGATCAGTTAGTCGTGGCACATAACCGACAAGTATCATTACAACATCCGAAACATACCGAATTACCAGACTTACATAAATGTTGTTATGGCTACATCAGTCATCATCAGTGGAACTTCGTCAAGCGTAGAGCCCGATCCATGCCTTAACCTACATGCAACTGACTGAGAGAACGTCCTAGCTCGCATAGTCGCCAACATCTTCTTCTTCTTGAAATCTAGTGAGAGTTAATAGCCAGGGACAATGCCAATGAGTACTTTGAATGTACTCGCAAACCACCTTAAGATAACAATAATAACAAGAGGATATGCAGTATGGCTGTGGTATTAGGAGGGCTCCAAGAGAGGTTCTTTTCTCAATTAGTTTCTGTTGTAGATATAGCATCTACATATCTTTGTTGAAAAATTTTGTAAAAAAATTTGGAAACCATTTTGAAAAGTTTTGGAAAACATTAGGACTGGGTCACCCATTTGTTCCTTTCTCCCGGTCGTCCCACGACCAAACTCCTTTCCATCCCTTTCCGACCATCCCATGGCCAAAACAGGGATCCTTTCCGACCATTCCATGGTCAAAACATTTCCAAATCCATTTCTTTTCCGAAATCCTTTTTGAAAACAAAACCAGCACCGCTCTATAGCAACCTTCCCAACCGTCCATGACCACGGACGCGACTATTCGAATAGATTTACACTCTGCAGAGGTTGCACACTTTACCCACACCATTCGGGTACACTACCCTGATCTTCACCAATCGTGGATCGAGTAACCGATCAAGACTCCCCGGATGCCCACTCCAATATAAGTGCCTACCCTATGAGTGTTATTCCCCTCAAAACCGGGACGTCAGGTACCGAGGACCAACCGGAGTGCTTTTTCCACTTATTGAGTGTGCGCTTTCAATGAGGGGCTCATAGTAACGCGTGGAGGCCAGCAGACCCTTCGTTCCTTCGTCAGGTCGATGTCCCACATGGACCTTTATCGGAGAAGGCCCGCCCTCCAGGTATCGCAATCCCCTGTAGTTAGTTATGAGGCAGCTTATACCAGAATACACAACCATCAAATCCAGCCCTGTCCCATTCCAGAGTAATGTGGTTGCACGGGTTAATTGTTCTAGCAAAACTACAAAGAATTGGGTGCGTTTGTGTAAACCTTTTTCCTCCATCTTTCCTTCAGCATTTTGTAAAACGAAACCTTTTTCTTTCTCAACATCGCTTGGGAGATCCCACCTCACTAAGGTTTTATCATAAAACATTTGGTAAAACTTTTCTGGGGACTTCCCATCCTATAGCTTTGCTTCGGCTAAATCAGGGTCTCCAAAGGGTATGGTGTAACACACCATCTATTCTACTAGGGACAAGTAGGTGTCACCAAGGGGGTTGTACTTAATAGTACCAAGGTGTAATAGTTCGGAGGAGCCAAACAACTACCATAAATACATTAACATATAGTAAAACAATGCAGTTTGAAATAAACGGTAGATAAAACATGCATAAGTAGAACATTAGGAAAAGGCTTATGAGCAAGAAGGTGGCTTGCCTGAGGATCAGAAATATGGCAATATGTCCCTGGACTTCTTCTTAGAATACCCAATAATACCAATAAAAACCATCTCCTTCTGCTCTCCGATATAATCGCAACTATCGTCGATAGGGAACACATGCAAACAAACAAAAAGGGCACAATCAATACAAGGCATACAATCACCAATACAATACAACAAGCAAACATACTACACATTACTCAAATCAGGAGATTTTGAGAGGATTGGATTTAGGAGATTGAGATGGCCTTGGAGAAGGGGATGAACACCCCTTAGGGTTTATTGTCGAGGAACTACCTAAGAGGGGGTTTTGGACCAAGGACATATTATTTATGATATCATTGTATACAAATGATACCTATAGGTAGATGTTGATAAAATGAAACCAACAAAAGTGGTTTCACTATTTTATCACTTTTCTTTAAATAGTTATGATTTTCCTAGTGAATTAACTTCTAGTTTTAGGGAATAAATCACCAGAAAAGTTCTCAGTATCCAAAAAATATTTCCTAGGGTGGTTAGTTAGGACTTGAGGTACTTGTTCACCGAGAGTTGAAATCACTCCAAAATAATTAATAGAATACCCTCAGGAAATTCCCAAAATCAATTATGTAGTTGTTTTGTCTTTTTCACCAGATTAATTTTACAGAAGATTTTGATATGATTCCAAGGTCCTAAGATGGGTACATTGAATACCTTTCTTTAGAAATTTTAATTACCCAAATTGTATTTGTAAAACTTCCGTAGTGATTTTTCTACTTGAAATACCCTAGGCAGAGATGATTAAATTCACCAAAATTAAGAAGACCCTCAATAAAATTTGATCTCCTGGATTTTGGTATACCTTAGTGTACCACATCACAGAGGATTGGAATTGGGTCAATACCTCTGTTGTTTTGGCCTAGATAAAATCCTAAAGTCAGATACTAATAGTTTTTGTTATTTTTACTATAGACAAACTACTGTTCACCTTGGCATAAGGCTTATGCTAGTTGATAGGTATAACAATTACCTTCCAGGAGAATTTTTATTCACCCCAAATGGATATGTACAACTCTCTGAGGAATTTATTTAGTAATAAGGATACCTTTTTGTAGATTTAATGTCAGAAAATAATGATGTTTATTTTTGGCAAACTACCAGTTCTTCATGTGGAACAAAACATGTAAGAACCTAAAGGAATTTAGATATAGGGTATTTGTGTTGGTTTTCATTTCTAAAACTATTTAAACTAACATGGATATACAGCAGATCTAGAAAGAGATTTGTTTTTATAAAGAAAAAGGGGAGATCCTCAGCCGGGCCGGATCCAGGGCAGCTGGGCCTTCCGACGCACTACCGGCCCATTGGCGCCACAGTGAGCATGCGGTGGCGATTCAAATCGCTGCCAAGTGGGGCCCGCCGGTCAGTGACCCTGGGAGGCCGAACAGGTATCGAGTAAGGATCAACGGCCCCAGCTCTTCGTCCTCCTTAGGTCTGGCAGCGGATAGAGGAAACCCTAGGTGGCGCGGGACGCGTCGGGGGCTCACCTGCGGTCGCGGGGAGGCGACGTGGAGCGACGGAGAGGACGCGGTGCACGACGGTGAGTCCGAAGAGGGGCGGCACGAGGTGCTTTGGTTCCGGGAAAGGCCCTCACGCGACTGTGCCCGAGCGGCGTGCTTCGGGAGCTCACCGGTGAGGCCTCCAGGGGCCGTCCTGAGCAAGAAGAAGGGCAAGGTTAGTTGTCGAGGAGTGAGGAGGTTCTGGGAATACAACATGCATGGGTAGCGGAAGGGAAATGGGGGAGCTATGCTCGAGTAGAGGGAGGAGGCAGAGCTTCTCTTCTCCTCCTTCTCTTGGGCAGCATTGAGCAGGGGAGAGGGAGTGGGGGTGCTAGGGTGGTAAGAGGGAGCAGAGGAGGCAAATGAGCTAGAGAGGGGAGAGTTGGGTGGCTTGGGGTATTTAACCCGAGAGGAGAGGTCCATGATGGACTTGTTCCATGGGGAGGATATGGAGGGAGGTGGAAACCAGCGGGGAATATGTTGTGGGCGTGGAGAGTGGTTTCTGGTGTGCAGCGGGCAGAGAGAGGTGGGGTGGAGTGCTGCAAGAAGTAAAGATGTGACCAATGTGTGTATCTCTCCTTCCTCCAAGCACTAAAGTACAAGGGCAAGGGGTGCTACAGTGCTAGGGCTACAGTGTTTTCGACTAGGGGGAGACAAGTGTGTTGTGCAGGCTTGGTGGAGAAGATTTGATAAGGTTTGATGGAGTATTAGTGCTAGGTTTTGATCATAAACCAAATTTGGCAAATTTGATGACTATGAAGAAATTCTTTGAATTTATCTTCGCAAGATGAGTGAATGGTACTGGTAGAGGGTTTAGGTCATGGTACATATCCAGGATTTATTTGGGATTTTTCAGATGATTTTTAGTGCATTTTTGATCCATTATTCAAAAAGTGCAGAAATGAAGTATGGGGAGATCATTTGATATTTTTACAAAGGACAAGGTTGGTTTTTGGTTTGATATGGTCCCAAATGTGAATACACACTTAGGGGAATTTTCCCAAGATTTATTGGAGGATAAAAGTATTTAAAACATTTATTTCGTTGTTTTTTCCATTTAGGAAAAAGGGCAAAAAGAATTATTAAAGCTCTTCAAAAATATTTATTTTTGAAGTTGGAGGATAGGGTATGATAAATGGAACTCAGATGAGCCTAAAGTTGGGGAAGTGTTTTGGCAAAAACCAAACTTTCCTTTGGGAAGGGAGTTTTGGAGATTTTGACTATTAAAGACATTAATTAGGTTTGGAGCCAAAATAATTATGGATTATATTTGGTAAATCTTGATGATCAAGGTATATGATGTATAAAAGGTGTAGCAAGCATTTTCAACCTTGGGATTGGAGAATCCAAGTTGATTTTGGTGAAATACCCTAGATTAAGGATCTAGGTTGATGTTAATTTCATACCATTAAAACATGGTTGTATCTTGGAGTTCAGATCTCCCCTTGGGGCATGGGGTAGAGTTATGTATATACCAAGTGATGTACATCAACATGGTATAGAGGTTTGAGCTTGATCTTGTTTGAGTTCCCCAAGAATTGATTTCAAACTTTGAATAAAATAAGCCTGCTAAAGAAGATTATCAACTAGTCTTCAAAACCTTGTGGGTTTAAGAAGCAAAAAGATCCACTTGGATCAAGTGAATTAGATATTGCTAGACCTATATGAGTAGAACAAGTGGGTTGGAGGATGATCTAACCAAGGGAAAGAGTGGGCCTTGATATTCCTTAGGATTTTTAACAAGATGGTTCAGATGCATTTTAGAAAATGCACCAGGGTTGAGAAAGGGAGGCACTCAAAAAGGTGATGTTGGAAATAGCTTTCCAGACGTAGCCAAATTTGGCAGATTTAGGGTTTTTGACAAGAATGTGGGTCGTGATGATTTTGATGGGTTGCCAGGTACCAGAGCATCATCAAGGGGGTGATGTTGAAGTGTAGATTGAGTAGGAAGGACCCTTGCTTGATACTGGTCTTCAATGACTTGGAAGCTTCTAGAATTAGATCACTTCAGAGCTGATCTGGTTAAGGGTTTTAGATGATCACCTAGTAGCTAGAGATCAGATCCAGGTTTCTACTCTTGCTCAGGGTGTGATGATTTGGAAACATCTTGATCCTATTGATGAGCTCCTATAGTAGCTCATAATATTTCTAAGCAATTAAGTCAAACAGGAGACCAAGGCAACTCATCTTACAAACAAATCAATTACTACTAGGGTTACCATCAAGCTTAGGTTGAGGTAAGGATGGGTGTTTCGAATAGGTTGGATTTTGAACAAGGTCAGTTCCTTATTATCTCTACCAAGAGTAGAATTCAAAAGCTTACTAAAAGGTTTTGGAGATCCTAGAGGTAAGAGTAGTTGAAGGTTCTGTCTTGAAAACATAAGGAGATTATATTATATATCTCTCCATAGTTTTGTCAGTAGAAGCTACTAAAATAGTTTTGGTTACATAAGCATCTTGGCTCATGTTTTGAAATGCCAGAATATTTGAGAATATATAAAATGAGCCAGGATAGTTTTGTTAAATAGCTTTTCGACAACAGATGGTGAGGTAAGGAGTATCATATGTTATACACTCACATGCACAAGCAAAACAAACAACAAGCAAACACTGCACCAATGAACAAGAAAAAGTTTTTGTTCCCCCTGATTTTTGCATTCTGGACAACTAATCAGGGTTGTAGAAATTGGGATGTTACATCTAACAGCTATTCTCGCCTGAAACACTCGATCGCAACAGGCTACTCTTTCTGTCCCATCATTTCCCAAGGACTGTCGCTTGCACAACCCTGAAAAAAACTCTAGAAGGTATGAGAACTTATGTCCCAATTCTTTGTGGAAATCATAAGTTGCTTACGATAATTGATACCCTAATTATAGTTTTGATTAGTAATTTCTTTCTATTTCTAGTTTGGTTAACTCGTAATTGCACGTGAATCGGTTGCTCAAAAAAGTAAGAGGAAGGAAGAACAAAAATCGATAGAATAGAGAGGATCTCTTCATAATTTGTTTAAAAGTAAGCCGAGCACCTCGAGAAATCGAGAAGAGTTGTCGTTAGTTCTTGTGTGGAAAAAAAATAATGTGGATTAAGTAGATGATATCGCCATAGAGGAAAGTGTTAACATGGATGATACCAATGCGATTGATCATGACCATTATATTTAATTCTATCTTCTACAAAATCTGCTAGTGATGGGGAGGAACCTGTTAGTGTGGATATTGATGAAACTGTAGGTAGGGGGCCAAAATTTTAGTTTCACCCCAGGCCCCCGAAATATCAGGACCGACCCTGGGGGGTGTCTATGAAAAGTAAGATTTGGGGAGCCAGAAAGAAAGATCATGCCAATGAATAGGAAATTTTAAATTAAGTCATTACTCATGACAACAACTGTGTGGGATTGTCTTTTTCCCTTTTTGAGTCGAATCGAGTGATGTTTCCTTTGTGACCTTGATCCGGACACAGATCACGGGCTAGCACCTTCTCTGATCATACTTTTATGATCTTAGACTTGAGAGATAAAATATAATCGATAATAAGGAAATGGCTAAAATGTTGCTTATTTTCTTGTATTAATTGACAATACACAAACTAGAACTCAGGCGTATTCATGTAATTATAGAGAGTGGGTGTTCCACCAAACTTCACTAGTATGAATACTGCTTGCTCTTATACATACCACTCTAAATTCGTTTCAAGACTTGAGAGATAAAAAAAGAATATTGATATTAGGAGAATGGCTAAAATTCTAATTATTTTCCTATATTAATTGATGATACACCAATTGGAACTCAGGCGTATTCATTGCATGATAAAGGGTTAGTGTTCCACCAAACTTCACTAGTATGAATAATTCCTGCTCATTATATATACTACCACTCTTCGTTCTCCGGATCAAAAAGATAGTAAGCTATAGTGCCCCACTGCAATTTTACAAGTCGAAGCCCTAGCTTAGTTTATGTATATAAGTGAAAATCACATACAAGTCTCATACGAGGATGTCAAGGGAACAAAAAGTAGAATAAATTTGGGAATAGGAGATATCGTGAACAATGGCACATCCAATTACCACAAAATTCCAAGACAAAACTGCAGGTATTTTAGCAAACCAATCGTCTTTACCTGTCTGATGCTACCACGTTGCGAAGCTCATGCGTCCTGTTGTACAATTAAGAAGGTCAAGTTAAAGATGAGTGGCAAACCATGTACCAAGCACTGAATTGGGATGAAAAGACCGCCAAATTCTACCTATCGGCATGTTTGGGATGGCACGAGATTTAATGTTTGTGCCCACTGCTCTTTGCCTTCTCCCGATAGAAAATATGATGGTTGGCCAAGCCCTCAAGAAGGATGAGATAATTCTTGAATAATTTCCCTAAGATCTCCAATTTTCAATATTCTTAGAGATTCGGTGTGTCTCAAAGTTTCTCGAACCAAATTTACATAAGATTCACACGTGCAGCTCACGGACTGAGTATTAGCTGGATCTGGTGCACTAACAACAGCACTAGCGTTTGTTGATGAGCATGCAGAGACTCATTACCAGGGATACTCGAGTTGGATGCCAAATTACCTCCCATATTTTGTTTTGAAAGGAGCATATATTATTATCAACGAAAGACATCAATTACAACAACACAGTGTCCTAGCGGCATTACAGATGCACACAACCAAAAAATGAAATTACAAAAAAGAAAAGCCCCGCTACGACGATCTATTCATTGTAACAGCAGTACTAACACCACCAGAATAGCACTAGAAGTCCATCTTCTCCAAAAACGACGCCTCCAATAAGAGAACTGTGCACAAGCACCGTCATCGCCCGATCATAGATCTTAGGTTTTGACCCTGAAGAAAGTCCTTGCTCGCAAAACAATGCCTTCAACAAGGCCATTGCCAGGCACAACCAATTAAGGCCAGACCTTAGATTTTCACCCTGCAAGATCAGACACCGAACGTCTCCTATGCTGCCGCCCCCACTAACAAGTCGTTGCTACAATTCACGGATCACTAAGCCAGTTACTCAGCGCAGAAGACTTGAACCAAATGTGCTAGCCCTCAAATCTCTCCTTTCATGACATTCTCCACCACTGACTTCACCATGGACCGACAAAGAAAATGTCAAATGATGGTAACAGGAAGCAGAGCTTCGCAACGCTCCCTCTGAAACCAAACAGTCAGAAAATGCACGGGTGCGCACCACCGAATCCCATTTGACCAGCATTCTCCAGGCACGAGCGCCCATGGGAGATCGCCAGAGGAGCATTCCGGAACCCAACGATCCTCACATATCAGCAACGGCAAGCAACCACCAGTTCTTTGTCTGTCGCATGAGAAACCAAGGGCCACCGCCATTATTCTCGAGACTCGCAAGCCCCCACACCGCCAGCCTCCTCCAGCATGACAACAACACAAAGAAGCAACAAGAAAGCTGAGTCGAAGGGGACGAACCCCCCGCAACAGCATCCCTATTGGGATCCAACAGCGTCGAACATGACCCAAGGCCTAGATCTCAGTCCGCCGGAAACCCAGGTCGCCGCCGCCAGTGACCATCGCCACTACCGGCAGCCACCATGGCGGCACCTTGCCACCTCTACGCTGCCGCCCCGCTGGAGAACTCAAGCCCCGGCAGACAAGCCATGCCACGCAGTGCACTCCGTCGCCGTCATGGAACCCTCCACGCGACGTGTCCGAGGCCACCTCTCCAGCCCACCATCATTTGACAGAGTGGGCGCCGCCACCACCGCCATCGCCGGCGACAGCGGCGGCCGCTACTTGTAGATCGATGTCGAGAGGAGGGATTGGAGGGAGGGTCCTCCGGAGCCGCCAGGGAGGGAGGCGGCCCGGGAGGAGGGTTTTCGTGAGAGCGCGTTTCTCCCTCCCATATGATGAAAAGTAGTTGTGACTAGGGAGGAATAAGTTCTCCCTCCTCGCATCTGGGGTGGTGATTCCACCAAGCATAGTTGTTGTTGACATCCTCTTATCTTCTTCTCGCCTCAACCAGAGCCCTCTCCCTGGCCAGCGCTAAATTTCATCAAGATGCCGACGGTATTCACGGCGTTGCTCCTCATCACATGTCCTCGCTTGTTCATGATGGTGCTTCTCCGACCTCTGATGCTCTTCTCGGTGTCTCTCCTCATCCCGCCTCCTATCCCGATTTCTCTGGTACTCTTCTTCTTGGTGATTAAACTCCTCCCGTCTCCTTTTTATTGAAATGGAGGGTGCGACCCCCCGGCATGTGCATCGAAAAGATGCATACGATCTTTATTGATTTATTATTAAATTATTAACAAAGACTGGACAAACAACATGTATCACGCAACCCGAAGCCACCACACACACATACAAAACCTGACAGTGGAGGAAAGTCATGGCAACGGGGCCGCTCTATGCCCAGGAAGACAACGCTGACACTCCACCATCTAGGGACCGGGAACAATTCCATATGCTAAGACACCCTCTAGGTGAAACAAGAGCGTACATCCGGAACAACGGACTCTTAGCGAGCACCTTATGTACACGCTATAGAAGCCGTCACCTCCATCGAACCTCTAATTAGTATTCACGGTTAAGATCAACACAAACATTGTTGGTCCCTTCCACCAATGCCACCACGATGGCTAAACAACACACTCGCACTGTACGAGTCGATGAAGCCACATCTGACACCGAGACTCCGCTGCACCATGCCACAGAGACTAGCTTGACGAGGTAGATGTACACCGCTCCACCTTCTTGCCTCTTCCCTCTAGCATTGCTCCAAGAAACAATGCTCTCAAGAGGGAGAATGATACCTTAGCACCGTCATCGTCTGATCCGGTAAATACCAGATATTAAGGTTTCCCCAGGAGCAACACGAGTCGGTCGACAATGGATGCAAAAGCGAAGCCTTTAGAAAGATAACGGCGTGTAGACACCGCCATCGCCTGCCATGAAAGGAGTCAGAGCTCTTCACCAGGACTAGATGTGGGATCAACACGACAACTAGCCATGGCTGACCACCTCCGGCGAAGAAGACGTCCTCCACCGCCATCATACCCAGGGATGATGCCCCGAGCGTCATCGTGTTGTGGAGAAGCCCAGGATCGCAGCACCGTCGTCAAAGATCAAGATCAAGGCAAGGTAGGGTGTGTTGGAGCCTAGGCTCAGAAGGTCGACGCCCTCCCGGATCCATCCACTCGTCAGTATGGTAACCCAGGCCATCGCTCCTCCACATCGCTGTCGCAGGCCACCGCACTAGAGGGCTTCTCTGCCTCAGCCTCACCACGGCCTAGGAGAGCCGCCGCGCCGCACGGGATTTTCCCGGCGACGCCCTTGGCAGTGGTGGTGAGAGAGGGGATCTGGTGGAGGCAGCGGTTGGGAAGGGATCGTGAAATCTCCTATTATCACCATTACAGTTATTCGCCGACACAGACCTCGATCTACCCTCTAAATAAGAACAAGGTGATTAAAGTTGCACGGCGGTGATCTCCTCGGACCCGCGAATCTCTGATCCATCTATCGCTAAATCGTTGTGACCTCTGTGTATGATCTAGTATAACCAGATGTGCTCGATATCTAACTCACCGGACTCGAATCAGATGAAGAATTGGGGCGTACTCCCTATGTTTCAAAATATAAGATGTTTTAGCATTGTGAAAAGAGCATATCTAGAATCCTTTTAGTGTGTAGGTTCACTCCAAACCTAGATGAACCTACACACTAAAAGAGATCTAGATACACTCCCTTCACAAAACTTAAACATCTTATAATTTGAAACAGAGGGAGTATTTGAGTGAGAGCATGCACGAACATGATGTCTACGCACTTCTATTCTTGTAGACAGTTGTTGGGCCTCCAAGTGTAGAGGTTTGTAGAACAGCAGCAAGTTTTCCCTTAACTGGATCACCCAAGGTTTATCGAACTCAGGGAGGAAGTGGTCAAAGGTATCCCCCCTCAAGCAACCCTGCAATCAAGATCCAAGAAGTCTCTTGTGTCCCCAACACACCCAATACACTTATCAGGTGTATAGGTGCATTAGTTCAGTGAAGAGATAGTGAAATACAAATGGTATGGATAATTATAAGTGGAAGCGGTGATAGAAAATAGCTTGATGGCATGGAAGAGACTAAAGGCAATCTGAAATAAGGATGGAAGCAAGCAAACATGTAACAGATCTAATAGCAAACGGTGTTTCGGTGCTTAGAAACAAGGCCTAGGGATCATACTTTCACTAGTGAACACTCTCATATAAATATATTCTCTTCATGATACTACTCTCTGGTTGGACACTCTAATCAACGGTAGGGCTATAACAGCACACCTCAAAGTCCATCTTTCCCATCTAAAAAACTCCACACTGTCACCTTGAGTACTAGATGAGTCCAACAAACACCACAATTTCATAGAAACATCCAAGTCCAAATATAACTCATAACAAGTATTTGTAATCTCTAGCCTAAGTGCCACCATGGTGAGCACGCTGTCACTTTCACACACATGGGGAGAGCAGAGATTCATTAAAGAACTTGAGTAGCAGAATAGATCTATAGATTACAAGCTCATGATCTCAATAAGATCATGCATAGAGAGAGAGATGAACACGGTAGAACCCTTAGCCTCGAGAGAGAACTACTCCCTCCTCATCATGGGAATCAGCAACGGTGATGGAGATGGTGGTGGAGTCGATGGAGATGGTTCCGGGGCACTTCCCCGTCCCGGCAGGGTGCCGGAACAGAGACTTTCTGTCCCCCGAATCTCCCCTTCGGTGGCGGCGGCACTGCGGAACTTTTCATGGCAGGAGGCTTGACTATTTAGGGTTTATGTCTCGGGAGGCTTCTTATAGGCCAGAGGGCAAGGTCGGTGGGCGGCCAGGGGGGCCACACCATGCCCTGGCGCGGCCTAGGGGGACCCGTGCCATGGGGTGGTATGGCCACACTGTTTCCCCTATCCGACTCTCCTTCTAGCTCCATGAGTCTTCCGGGAAAATAGTAACTTTGGCTTTTGTCCCGTCCAATTCCGAGAATATTCATTTCCGGACTTCCTGGAACCAAAAACAGTAGCAAATGGGCAACTGGCATTGTGGAATCTTGTTAATAGGTTAGTCCAAGAAATCATATGAAAAGTACTCCAAAGTTGGAACAAAACACAAGAAAGTAGATAAAACCAAGCATGGAACATCAAAAATTATAGATACATTTGCAATGTATCAACATCCCCAAGATTAACTCCTGCTCGTCCTCGAGTAGGTAAGTGATAAAAAGAAAGAATAATTTTTTAGGTGACATGCACCATCATAAACCTGATCAAAGTATTTGGAAAACATTCAAAGCTGGGATCATAGTACTTCAATCATAACATGAAATACAAAGTTCTAGCAATAAGCAAAGAAACTATGATGCAACATGAAAAGGCACAAGCAAAAGATTCATGAATAACAATGCTTGCAAGACGTTTGTTTGTTTCACATAAAGAAAACATAGCATAATAGTATTCAGCTTGTCCCTCAATAGAGTAGCAAATATAATTGCATAGGACACCTTCAAAGTTCATAAGAGTGACTAGATGCAATAGTTTAAAACAAGCAATATCAAAGTATGCATCAATGAACTAGTCTTGGGACAATGCACATAGAACTAAGAATGGCCACTATGCTCTCAAAGTAGGTGCATAAAGATAGAAGGTGGAGACTCAATATAATGGTGGAAGAAAGGCCTTCATAGAAGGAAGTAGGGATTCAAGTCTCATAAAGAGCTTCCAAAAATTATGGTACTTATAGCTTTCAGCTCTCATTGCCCCTATCATAAGCATCTTGAAGTGATTAAGGTTAAAGTGACACAACTAAGAGGATATGCTTGACAAGTTATAAACCGAAATCTCATGCCCCTTACTTATGAAGACCGATCCTCATGCTACTCAACTTTAGTCACGAGTAAGCTCTTGTCATTGTAAGTACATGTGTATCATTAAGAACCGCCAACGGGGTACCCCTTGCACATGATACGGGAGCTTTCCCATAATCAAAATGACAAGGCAAGCAGACAATGAGCATCTCAGCGGTCTTTTTATTTGCTATTTGCATGGGTTTTTATTGAGGATGCTTCATAGAGTGCTCAATATGGTGATGCTGCAAGTTTCCACCATGATTAGGCATGGCTTAGGCTAGCGGCCAGGCATTTCTCTAACACACATACAAACTCCATGATCTTACAAGTTCCACTTTTATTTCACACCGCCAGGATCCGTAAGCAAAAGAACATGATATCAATGGGGTACAAAGTACAAGTGCAATGTTGAAAGCGTTCTCCATGGTACATGGTTCTGCTAATTTCAACTTATAAAGCGCAAGCATATACGCAACAAAGAAGGACCCGGTGGTTCAAGTTTATTAGATGCAAAAAAGTAAAGTGTGCCATCAAGTTCATGAGAGCTTTAATCATTAGTTTTCTCATAACAAGTTTAATTTGGAAGGTAAAAAAAGCATGAATATACTTGGAATAGCATAAGCTAGTAGGTAGGTATGGTGGACTCTTTGGAATAACTTGGTTTAGAGAGTTGCATGCATGAGTGGAACTCATACTTTTTTGTGGAGGCTAGCAAAAGACTGGGAGTGACAAACTAAGAGAGCAATAATGGCCATAATTATGCAGAGCGACAAAACATCATTGATCAAAGCATAAAGTGATACTACAAGTTGAAAACTAAAGGATCATAAAGGCTATGGTGACTTGAGATAGTCATAACATGGTGTGAGCATGTGCCAAGTCAACCCAAATAAAGCATCAAAGGAGAATACCACAATATTATGCTTTAATATGCTAAAACAACGCATGATTAATCCAAGGCACATTAAGAAATCTCAATTGTTTATAACAAGTCATGCTACAGCAAAGAATACTAAGCATAAATCCAAAACAATATCAAGCATGGCATGACGAAGCATAGGCCACAGTCAAAAACGAGCTCTTTTTACCACATAAGCATGAACGTTCCTACTCTTTTCCAAACCAAACCAAACTATTTGGAAACCAATGTATGAAAGAGGGGGTCCAACCAATTTATCCAGAAAACTAAGCAAACCAAGCAAACTAAAAACCAAAATGAAAACGAAAAAGAAGACGCTCCAAGAAAAACACAATTGTGCATGAAACAATAAAAATGAAGCGTTTGGAAGAAACCTAGGATTTTTATTGATAAAGAAGGGGATGCCTTGGGCATCCCCAAGCTTTGACGCTTGTACTTATTGGATATTTCTTGGGGTGACACGTGTGGCATCCCCAAGCTTGAGCTTTAGTCCATCCTTCATCTCATTACTCATTCCTTCCATACACCTGAATTTTTTCCTTCATAGAAAACTTCACACAATCTTTATTAGTAACATTAGTGCACTAAAGATAAATAAGTCTTAAGGTTCAATTATAACATCAAATAAACTTCCATTAAAACACTAGCTACTGTAGCACGTCCCTCAAAAATCTCAATTCCCCAAAAAAACTCAAAAAGGAACCAACAGGAAGCAAATGCAAATAATAGATGAAATCTGTCAAAACAGACCAGCAGGTAAAGATGAATTTTTTCGAAGACCTTATGTTGCTCAAATAGAAAAGTGTTGAACTAACGAAAGTTAGATAACAACCTGGGGCAGAAGCACAAAAATTCACGCCTCAAAAAGACGTTCAGAGATTTTACACGAATTTTTATGGTGAAGCACAAAAATCTGTTTTGGGACAGCAACTTTCCCAATCATTACTTCTCTCTCATGAGAGGTTACTCTTGGCACAAAAAGCAAATAAAAAGGATAAGGAGTGGTTATTACAGAGGTAATAACTTCCAAGACTCATCTAAAACTTTTGGGTTATCTCCAATAAGTACTTTTCTTTAACGCCTTTAAGTTAGGCATGATAGTTTGAGAAGATGCTCACATAAGAAATATGAATTGAAGTAAAAGAGAGCATCAAGAAGCAAATTCAAAACACATTTAAGTCTAACCCACTTTCTACGCATAGGAATCTTGTAAAGGAACAAGTCATGAAAGCACAAAGCAACAAGCATAGGAAAGCAAAACAAGTGCAACTTCAAAATTTTCAACATAAAGAGGGGAAACTTAATATTATTGAGATGCATAAAACCATGTTTCCCTCTCTCATAATAACTTTCAGTAGCATCATGAATAAAATTAAGAATATAACTTTCACATAACACATTCTTATCAAGAGCCACATGCATAAAAGAATTAATACTCTCCGTATAAACATAGTCATTCTTATTAATTGTAGTGGGTGCAAATTCAACAAAATAGCTATCATTATTATTCTCATCACCATAATCATCAAATATAGGAGGCATATTGTAATCATAATTAATTTTCTCCTCAATAGTAGGTGGACTGAAAATATCATACTCATCATTGTAATCATCATATATTGGAGGTTTGGTATCATCATAAGCAATAGAATAGCTATCTTCTAAAGCTGGGGAACTAAAAAGATCATTTTCATAAAAACTAGCTTCCCCAAGGT
This sequence comes from Avena eriantha, assembly GCA_910589775.1. Taxonomy (NCBI): domain Eukaryota; kingdom Viridiplantae; phylum Streptophyta; class Magnoliopsida; order Poales; family Poaceae; genus Avena; species Avena eriantha. Next base: position 124,765,560 of record OU342742.1, read on the forward strand.
TAGATTTTTCCATAGCATTAGCAATAATGGTGTCCAAAGAATTCATACTAACAACATTTCTATTAGCATGCAAATAAAGTTCCATGGGTTTTTTAATTTTCTCTTCGAACACTTCATGTCCTAACTCAAGATAAATACTATAAAGCTCCCTAAATTTTTTTTCCATTAAGCCTAACTAGTGAAAACAAGAAACAAAAAGACAAAATTGCAGAATCTAAACGAAATAACTTCGAGCACTCACACCAGAAAATAGGCGTTTGTCGTGGGAGGTTCTTCTTCTTTAATCCTCCGGTGTGAATACCTTTTACCTTTCCTCCCCGGCAACGGCACCAGAAAATAGCTTGATGTCTACGCACTTCTATGCTTGTAGACAGTTGTTGGGCCTCCAAGTGCAGAGGTTTGTAGAACAGCAGCAAGTTTTCCCTTAAGTGGATCACCCAAGGTTTATCGAACTCAGGGAAGAAGTGGTCAAAGGTATCCCCTCTCAAGCAACCCTGCAATCAAGATACAAGAAGTCTCTTGTGTCCCCAACACACCTAATACACTTGTTAGGTGTATAGGTGCACTAGTTCGGCGAAGAGATAGTGAAATACAAATGGTATGGATAATTATAAGTGGAATTGGTGATAGAAAATAGCTTGATGGCGTGGAAGAGACTAAAGGCAATCTGAAATAAGGATGGAAGCAAGCAAACATGTAACAAATCTAATAGCAAACGGTGTTTCAGTGCTTAGAAACAAGGCCTAGGGATCATACTTTCACTAGTGAACAATCTCATATAAATATATTCTCTTCATGATACTACTCTTAACTACTCTCCGGTTGGACACTCTAATCAACGGTAGGGCTATAACAGCACACCTCAAAGTCCATCTTTCCCATCTAGAAAACTCCACACTATCACCTTGTGTACTAGATGAGTCCAACAAACACCACAATTTCATAGAAACATCCAAGTCCAAATATAACTCATAACAAGTATTTGTAATCTCTAGCCTAAGTGCCACCATGGTGAGCACGTTGTCACTTTCACACACATGGGGAGATCAGAGATTCATTAAAGCACTTGAGTAGCAGAATATATCTATAGATTACAAGCTCATGATCTCAATAAGGTCATGCATAGAGAGAGAGATGAACACATAGCTACCGGTAGAACCCTTAGCCTCGAGAGAGAACTACTCCCTCCTCATCATGGGAATCAGCAACGGTGATGGAGATGGTGGTGGAGTCGATGGAGATGGTTCCGGGGGCACTTCCCTGTACCGGTAGGGTGCCGGAACAGAGACTTTCTGTCCTCCGAATCTCCCCTTCGGTGGCGGCGGCGCTACGGAAATTTTCGTGGCTGGAGGCTTGACTATTTAGGGTTTATGTCTCGGGAGGCTTCTTATAGGCCAGAGGGCAAGGTCGGTGGGCGGCCAGGGGGCCCACACCATGCCCTGGCGCGGCCTGGGGGGACCCGCGCCATGGGGTGGTGTGGCCACCATGTGGCCCCTCTCTGACTCTCCTTCTGGCTCCATGAGCCTTCCGGGAAAATAGTAACTTTGGCTTTTGTCCCGTCCAATTCCAAGAATATTTATTTTCTGACTTCCTGGAACCAAAAACGGCAGAAAACAGGCAACTAGCACTGTGGCATCTTATTAATAGGTTAGTCCAAGAAATCATATGAAAAGTACTCCAAAGTTGGAAGAAAACACAAGAAAGTAGATAAAACCAAGCATGGAACATCAAAAATTATAGATACATTTGCAATGTATCAGAACACCACTCTTCGTGTGGTCATGTTTGGGTTTGTGGAGAAATAGAGTCCCACACGTGGTGATTTGGATCCACTTATAGCCCATCTCGGCCTCCGATGAACATTTGTGGGTTGTGGCCCAATCCTGGTGGAATACGCTCGATCCGTAACTGCCATTGATGGTGTTTGACGACATCTCAATCTGAGCCGCACCAAGCCACAAGATCGTGCAGGTATGCTCCGAACATGAGCATAAAGGAAATTTAACGTGGATAGATCATGGACATAGGCTACGAGGACTCAATTGTGGCGCCGATGACAATCTATCGATCCTCCACCTTGTTAGCTTTGCGACAAGTAAATAACGAAGAACGAAAACAAAATCACAGCAAGGGGGACACAGATTTAACATGGAAAAACCTCTCCAACAAAGAGAGGAAAAAACCACGAGCGCCAGCCAGTGAAACTTCACTATGATGGGGAGTGTTTACACAACGCCAGGGATTTTCATAGATGCAACTAATCCCAACATGTAGCTTAAAAGAGGTTTATATAGCGGTGGTAACCTAGGTCATCGACGATCTGCATCGGCCCAAGCCTCCGGCGACGGGCCTTGCTCCGCTCCATCAGAAGTTGGTCTTTACTTTGTAGAATTTGGATAAACTTATAACAAACTCCACCCTGAGACAAATTCCTTCTTGTAGCATCAATAGTAATCATCTCCCTGAACAAACAAAGAAAACACTTTCGGCGCCAATAGCAACTTGGGCTAAGTAGTTATACCAACTAAGCTCGAGCAAAGCTTAAACTTAGCAACAGGAACATGCTTTGTCATCATATCAGCAAGATTATCAAGAGTTCTTATCTTGCATACCTTTAGTGTACCTTGTGCAACAACGTCACGAACATAATGGTACTTGATATCAATGTGCTTTGTTCTCTCATGGAACATCTGATCCTTAGTAAGGTAAATAGCACCTTGACTGTCAGAGAACATGTTAATGCAAGAATCATCCTCACAAAGCTCAGCATACAAACCTTTCAACCAAACAGACTCTTTGCAAGCTTCAGCAATAGCCATATATTCTGCTTTGGTTGTAGATAGATCAAAAACGGGTTGCAACGTTGCCTTCCAACTCACAGCACATCCACCTACCGTGAACACATAACCTGTGAGGGATCTTCTCTTATCCAAGTTGGCAGCAAAATCTGAATTCACATAACCCGCGAGTCCCTCCCTAGTCTTGCCAAACTTTAAGCAAGCATTTGATGTGCCACGGAGGTACCTGAAAATCGACTGAACAACTTTCCAATGTTCTTTACTAGGATTAGCCATGCAACGACTCACCAAAATCATATCATATGATAAATCAGGGCAATAACAAACCATGGCATACATCAAGGAACCAATAACACTAGAATAAGGAACTCATGACATGTACTCAATATCTTCATCAGAACTAGGACATTGCAATGCTGACAATTTAAAGTGAGGAGCAATAGGAGTACTAACAGACTTTGCATCATGCATATTAAAATGTTGGAGAACTTTCTCAACGTAACTTTGCTGGCTAAGGAATAGCAACCTAGATTTTTTGTCCCGTTTAATTTCCATACCGAGGATTTTCTTAGCAGCACCAAGATCTTTCATCTCAAATTCACTACTTAGGTGTGCCTTCAAAGTAGTTATTTATTTCATGCTCTTGGCAGCAATTAACATATTATCAACATATAACAACAAGTATATAGGTGACACATTAACAAATTTTATATAAACATAGATATCAAACTGAGACCTCTTAAAACCTTGTGAGATCATAAATGAATCAAACCTTTTGTACCACTTTCTTGGAGATTGATTCAAACCATAAAGCAATCTTTTCAATTTGCACAAAAATCCTCTTTTCCAAGAACTATGAACCCTTTAGGTTGGTCCATGTAAATCTCCTCCTCCAGTTCACCATGCAGAAAAGCAGTCTTTACATGTAGCTGCTCAAGCTCAAGATAATGCATAGAAACAATACCAAAGAAAGTACAAATAGAGCTATGCTTCACAACCAGAGAGAAAACATCATTATAGTCAATACCTGGAATCTGGCTAAAACCTTTTGCTACTAACCTTGCCTTAAACCTTGGAGGCTCATTAGGAGAAGAACCTTCCTTCTTCTTGTATATCCACTTAAAGCGGAGGGCCTTCTTTTGTTTAGGCAAACGCACAACATCTCGTGTGCCATTATTTTCAAGTGATTGCATCTCTTCTTGCATAGCAGAAACCCACTTCTCACGGTCAATGGATGCAATAGCCTCTTTGTATGTAGCAGATTCAGTATCGTGCTCCACCTGTTCAACACAACTCAAAGCATAATGAGAAAGATTACATTCTTGAATTAAACGACAAGGTGGAACTATGTTACGCCTCGATCTATCAGCAGCAATAGACTCATGTGGTTGCTGAAAAACAGTAGGTGAGTGTTGAACAACATGATCATCCATATTTTCCTCATGAGTATCATCAACCACATCATTATTATCAACAGTTTTCTGCAGGTGCTCCACCTGCACACTAACTCCCTCCTCTCCAATAGCAATAGGAGAGGGATCTGATGGCAAGATGTCATGATACATAACGGATTCACTGAAATAACGTTCCTACTCAACAAGATCTTTTTAGTTTTAGGATTCCATAGTTTATATGCCTTAACTCCTGAACCATAACCAAGGAATATGCACTTAATAGCTCTAGGCTCTAACTTTCCATTATCAATGTGAGCATACGCGGTGCAACCAAAAACTCTCAACTGTGAATAATCAGCAGGAGAACCTGATCATACATCAATGGGAGTTTTCTTTTCAAGTGTAATGGAAGGTGACATATTGATGAGGTAGCATGTTGTGTTGGCTGCTTTAGCCCAGAAACGTCTATGCATACCTGCATTGGACAACATACAGCGAGCCCTCAAGATGTTGGTCTTGTTCATGCGCTCAGCCACGCTATTTTGCTGAGGAGTATAAGGGATGGTGTGGTGTCTGATCATACCATCATTACTGCAAAACTCCTCAAACTCATTAGAACATAATTTCATACTATTGTCAGTACGTAGTACCTTTACCTTCTTTTCAGTTTGCTTTTCTACCATAACTTTCCACTTCTTCAAAGCATCAAAAACATCAGATTTATGTTTCAGGAAAAATAGCCACACTTTTCTTGAGTAGTCATCAATTATAGTAAGCATGTAATTAGCACCAGCAATAGAAGTCTTACGGGAAGGTCCCCATACATCAGCATGCACATAATCTAAAATGCATTTAGTGGTATGAACGGAAGCATTGAATTTAACTCTTTTATGCTTACCAAAAACGCAGTGCTCACATAACTAAAACTTACCCAAGTTGCAACCATCAATCAGCTCTCTCTTAACCAACTCTGTCATGCCATGTTCACTCATATGTACAATACGCATATGCCACATAATCGTTTTACCACAATAATCAGAGTCATTAGAAGTAACAGCAGCAGCAATACCAGACAAAGTGATACCTCTAAGATCATATAACTTAGCAGAATTCATATCACATATCATGTGAATAAGAGAACCTTTTGATACCTTTAACAATCTACCCCCACCAGCGTACTTGTATCCATCAACGTCCTTGGTACTCAGGGAGATCAGATTTCTGGCCATGCTTGGTATGTGCTTCACCTCATTCAACGTACGTGTCACACCATCATGTGTCTTGATCTTAACAGATCCAACTCCGACAATATGTCATGGGTTGTCATTCTCCACATGTACAAAATCTCCAGTCTGCACAGACTCATATGAACTGGACCAATCTTTGTTATAGCAAATATGAAACAAACATGCAGTATCAAGTATCCACTCATCATCACGAGAAGCACAAGCAGCAAAAACGGCTAAACATTCACCGTCAGAACTATCACCAGAAACAATAGCAGCCTTACCAGTACCTTGATCCTTATCTTTCGGTTGGTAAGTTCCGTCCTTTTCTCCTTATTCGGCAGCTTCCAACAATCATCAATAACATAACTAAATTTCTTACAATACCTGCAAAACTTGTCCTTTCCCGGACGACCTCTGTCGTCTTTGCTCTTATCTCAGTTGCCAAAGTTGTTAAATCTCTGCTCGGTCCTGCCACGAACCTATAGAGCTTCAGCCTTGGATGACGCCCCATCTGTCTGCACCATAGTTTTCAACTTTTACCTCTGGTTGAGGGCCTCTTGTACTTCATCAAGGGTTAGTTCATCACGGCTCAACAATATTATATCACGGAAGTGTGTATAAGAACTAGGTAGTAAGCATAAGAGTAATAGAGCTAGATCCTCATCATCATATTTTACTTACATAGATTGCAAATCAGAAACGATCTCTCTGAAAATAGATAAGTGATTCATTACCGATCCACCTTCTTGCAGTATATGCGAGAACAACTTCATCTTCACATGCATCTTACTGGTTAGATCCTTTGACATGCAGATTGATTCCAGTTTCAGCAAAAGGGCAGCAACAGATTTCTCTGCCAACACTTCCTGCAAAATATTATTGGACAGATGAAGTTGAATCAAAGACAAAGCCTTACGATCCTTTCGCTTCTCTTCGTCGGACCAGCTCTTTGCATCCTTTTTGCCAATTCCTTATAGCGCTTCATCCAGATCTGAAGTTTGGGTGAGAGTCGCCCGCATCTTAACCTGCCACAAGAAGAACCTTGTGGTATAGTCTAGCTGCGGTAGATCGAACTTCAATGACGACGTGTCGCAAACCCTAGATTATAACATGGGGCTCTAATACCACTTGTTAGCTTTGCGACAAGTAAATAACGAAGAACGAAAACAAAATCACAGCAAGGGGGACACAGATTTAACGTGGAAAAACCTCTCCAACAAAGAGAGGAAAAACCATGGGCGCCAGCCAGCAAAACTTCACTATGACGGGGAGTGTTTACACAACGCCGGGGATTTTCACAGATGCAACTAATCCCAACTGGAGGCTTACAAGAGGTTTATATAGCGGTGGTAAACTAGGTCATCAACGATCTGTATCGGTCCAAGCCTCCAGCGACGGGCCTCGCTCCGCTCCGCCAGAAGTTGGCCTTTACATTGTAGAATTTGGATCAACATATAACATACCTCAGACTTAGCGTTAACCATCGTGCCCTGCCCATTGTTTAACTCGAGTCGTCTAGAGTCTCGGTAGGTGATCAGACTCACTTCCATCGAACGCAATTGGGTGAGGTGTAGTGCAGGGAACATAACTCCCCATTGTATGCCGAGATGCGACGCTGGTGGTGGTGGCGACAACGGGATTGGTGGTGGAGACGTGGTCGGCTAGTCGCGTGCGTTATAAGCAAGCTCCTTTTTTCGTAGCATTTTCAGCGCTGACGGAATATTGTTACACATACAAAAATAACAAAAATGAAAACGCAAAAACAATTTCAATGTCTACTTTACAACAATGGAGTGTATTGACGAGGAAGGTGATTGTGGCCTAACAAAGTGTTTTGGCTAACAAAAGTCTTTTCATCCAATCCATCTGGGCAAATACTCTGAAATACTCAGCGATAGACTTTTGCTAAACGAGACCCAGCTACCAATGCCTTTTATATATGCCCGTGTACTATATTAATTTTTGCGAAATTGTTCTGTGCTATGTGTTGTTGCTTCTACGTTGTATCCAAATTCTTTTCGTTTGAATAAAAGTGGTGAGGACCTGGTAACGCCCATTGTAGTTTCCTAAATAAGTGCATGATTGGTAGCTCGCATGGGCTACAAATAGGCCCTCGGGATGCAAAATCGAACCAATTGGATGCCTGCATTCTTCCACGTTGTGGCCCGCACACCCCTCAAAGCAGCAACGAGCCAAGTTCGGGGGAATGGCCGAATTGGGTGTTTCCCCAAATCCACCCTCGGTGCAAGGAATTGGACGTTTCCACATAGGCACCCTCGTTGTGAGGAATTGGGCGTTCTCCATCTTCCCCGACATGTGTACTGAATCCTTTCCCACTATCGGTAAGAAAACCTTTAACCCTGGATATGATCGATTAGATCTATAAGTTTTGTATGGAGGTTCATGGATATGTGTTGGTAGGAACAGCTTAGTAGTTCAATTCTTTGAATAGGATGGAGTAGTGATGGTCGGTGTAGATTTTATGCTCCATGGTTAAGCTGTGCAATATTTTATAGGCCGTCATGCCTTCTTCACCTCCATGCGTAGCGATAGTGCTCCTGCCTTGTTCTGTGTCTAGCACAAGGGAAGTGATCCTTCCTTCCCGCCCGTCGAGCAAAGACACGGTGGTTATGCCAACGTCCACCTCTTCGCCAACTTCTACACTACATCCTGCTCCTGAGCCTGTATGAACATCTCTTGTTGTATTTCTTGTTGATAAATTCATGGGAACCTTTGTAATTCAATGCATAATGTGTTAGATTTTGCGTAGGTTCAAGCACCTTGTCACAATCTGTCTGCTCCCTTAGTAAAGATCGATATGTCCCGGATGCATCCCGACACTGCAAATCATGATCCATCGAAGTATCTTCCCAAACCTCCAATTGTTTGGGAACCAACTTTGTTAGAGTTTGTCGTGAACATGATCTGCAAGCAAGTCAGGAATGGGGTGTTATTTGACCAAGCTTGAAAGCGAAGGGCATATGCCCGAGAGGCAATAATTAAATGTTATTATCTTATTCCAAGTTTATGAGTGATGTTTATTTCTCATGCTATAATTATATTAATAGAAAACATTAATACATGTGTGTTTAATAAAAAACCGAAGTTCCTAGTAATGCCTCTCATATATACTAGCTCGTTGATTAACATATGATCAGGATTTCCTAATCATGAACATTGGATGTTGTTAATAACTATATCATATCATTAGAAGAATGATATGATGAACATACACCCAAAATAGATTTAGCAATACGATCTAGTCATTAAGTTTATATTGCTACATTAAACACATACCAAGTATTCCTAGTCCTTAGACCATGAGACCATGTCAATCACTAACACCGGAAGAATGCCTTGATGACATCAAACATCGCATTGTAATAGGGTGACTATAAAGGTGGGTTCAGAATTCTAAAATTGTTATGTAGAGAATCATGGATCAAGATTGGGATTTGTCTAGCCTAACAACGGAGAGATATACTCTGGGCCCTCTCGATGATATCACATCAACACCGCTTGCAAGCATGTGACTAGGTCACAAGGATATTGTATCACATAATGAGTTAAGAGTACTTGTCAGGAACGAGATCGAACTACGGTATGGTTGATACCTATGATCGGTTCTCATACAAGTAAAGTACACGAGATAAAAGGAATTGGATACGACGTTGATGATTCACATGATCACAAGATTCATCGTTGAATGTGCAGGAGTCAGTATGGATCTCCAGGTCCCTCTTCTATTATTGATAAGAGAGGTGTCTCTATCATGTCTTCATTACTCGCGAACCGTAGGGTGACACACTTAAGGTTCTCCGACACTAAGTGGTAGATAAAACATATCCGAGAATAAATTAGTTAGAGCTGAAATTGTTTCGATGATCACATGAATTGTTTTGGGTCAAATCGCTGAAAATGGTTTTAGGTGTAATATCGAAACAATGCAAGGAGTTTTATGTTAATGTTTGTTAATTAAAGTAATTAGAAAAATCTGAATAAAATAAATAGAATAGTTTTATTTAAAGATAAAAATTCATTTATGTTAATGGGTAATAAATGCATGTGAGTGAAAGGAGAGCTTATGTGAGTGGGAAGTGCACTCACACGAATGAGGGAGAGGTGGGGCACCCTCCATGGATGGAGGCCATGCCCCCTTAGACTGCCCCTTCCCTATAAATGGCACCATCCTCCTCCTCTCTAGATACACCACCTCCTCGTGGAGGCTCTGTTCCCCCTCTAGCATTTCCCCATGGTGCCAGATTAGCGAGGTACATGTTCTGTTGGTTTATCAGAGTTAGATTTATCAACTCCGTCTGATGCTCTGCTGGAGTGGAGGCGTGAAGGTTGGCGGGAGCTATACGTGTGACCGAAGACGGATGCTTGAGATCGGCAAGTGATCGACTACCTCATCAACGGAATTAATTTCCGTAAAAGTTTGTCAGTCTTTGAGGGTAAGTCAATGCGGTTATCCTCTCACTCGTTACTAGCATCTACTAGATTAAACCTTGGCATAATTGGCATTATTCTCATAGCAATTTTTGTTTTCTATGCTGCGAACCCTTCACAAAGAACACAATATGCCAAGTGTTTGCAGTGATGTTCTTGTCTACACAAGCATTACAGTCACCCCTAGTCAGCTTTAGAACCACATGAGGAAGTGGAAACAGAGGAGGAGGCTGCTGGGCCAGGTTAGGTCATTTGATGGAGCGACATTTTGCAAGGAGAACACAACTTTCATGATGGATGAGGACATGTCGATGAAATACCTCATGGTTAGGATGCATAACAGTGCTTTGCTTTAGTTTTTTACTTGTTCAATCCGTTCCTAGTGTGCTGAGCTAACACCAAGTTTTCTAAATGGTAGAGATACCCAAAGCACCAAGATTTGATAAACAAATGCATAACCAACTATAAGAAGATGAAGATGATCTTTGGTTCTAAGCATGTGAGTAACAATTGTCTAATGATGTCGCAGTTACTTGTGGAACCTATCAACTACCTTGCAAACAACAAGGTCTATGGTAACAGCTATCTGCGATGAATGCATCAGATCGGAGGGTCTGCCTTAGGACTTGGCTACGCAAGAACCTATGGCAGCTTTGCTACTTTGTTGCTATGACTGATGGTGTTCATGAGCTGCTGAGGTGATGTATATTTTGTAACCTATCGTGTTGATTCTACTAGATAGGAATCGATCAAAACTTATGCCTAAACTGTAATATTTTGGGAGGTGTTATATACTAACCGCTCCGATGGTGAACTTGTGATGCGTCACGAGCCATAGTATTTTTGGAGAGCTCGTGGTGCATTAGTAACTGTGGTAACTGCTAGTGACGGGGCCTAGTACCACCCCTTATGATGAATTGTGTTATGTTCAACTCATTTACTTGCCAGCTGTGTGTTCAGTTCTATGTGCCTGGTAACCTCACCACTCAATGAAAGAGGTTACCACAACACTGGTTGGAGCTTCAACAAACAACATGGTTTGCGTTTTATTTAGGCCCCGCTTGGTTCCCTGGATTTTAGCGGCGTCAATATTACGGACTAATCGAGGTCCCGCTAAACCGCCGCATACTGTGAAATATACGGATTTGATCGGTAAGTAAAACGACAAAACAAGCGGGGCCTTAGGACGAAAAGCCGTAACGCAGCTATCCAAACACCCATGCTGCACCTGGTCAGTGGTCACAAGCAGCTAGGAGGGACTGCGCATCGTTGCTGTACGTAGGATCTGAGTGAGTGGTAATTTGTTTTCGCCTCCTCTGCAATGACACAGAGAGGGCTGCGCCGTATTTGGCTATGCGCCGTATTTGGCAGGTTCACTAGTGTAGAAACTGTCCGTGGATGAAATGACCCAATTAGAGCATCTCTAACAGATACGGTAGAGCATCTCTAGCAGATACCATATAACGGCCGGTCCGCAAAAATTTGCGCTGATATGCGATACCGAACCGAAAAAGTGTGATTTTCAGATACGGCATCCGTCCTAATACCGCAAATTTTTTGCGGTTTCCTGCATTCCGGCACGTCCGTCCCGCATATATTTCGTGCAGAGGGGCCGAAATAGGGTAAAGCGCATCCCATTTGTCCTCTTCCCCACGCGTAGAAACCCCAGCCACCGCCGCCGTCAATCCCTGATTCCGGCCACCTCCGTCGCTGGCCGTCAAATCACCGTCGCCTACCACCTTCTAGCCACCCCTCCTAGCCATGGCCGACCAATCGTGCCGAAATTTGGCCGGATGAGGCGGCAGTTCCACGCCGCGTGGAGGGAGCTCTGGCACCCGAGCTCGCGCGCCACCGCGGAGCGAGGAGGAGGTACGTCGGCGCCGGTCCAAGAAAAGGCGCCCGCGCGCGGCGCCCTCTCGCGCATCCACCCGACCTCCCTAGCGTGGGCCGGGTTCGGGTTTGGGATCGTCGCGCACGATGCGGAGGCATGAAGCTCCCGCACAATGGCGAGCGCAGGCCCGCGCCGTTGACGCTGGTGTGCGCGGGCTCCCACTGCCGCGCCAGCCCCTGCTCCCGTGCCGGCTCGGTAGGGCCACGTCTCTGACGACAACGAGGAGGAGGATTACCACAACGATGAGGAGGACGGCGGGATCCGCAAAGCGAAGTTCAACTCGCTCGGAACCCTCGTCTCCGACATGTGGGGCCGCGTGAAGTGTCGCGGCCTCGAGCACGACCGCGAACAGCGCCAGCTCCGCCGCCCGCAACACGAGCACCGGGCCTAGCTCGGCTTCTTCGTCGTCGACTAGTCTGACGACACGGAGACCAGCGACTCCGAGGAGTAGTGGGCGCCACCGATGCCGTAGAAGACCGGTTAGTAGGTACCGCCGGTAGTTCTAGGTTTACACGAGATCGAGAAGATCCATTTTGCTATAATTTTGTCGATCTAAAGACCAGAACTAGCCTCGTTCACTGCATCCGGCGTTTGCAACACGCGCGTTTGCGGTATAGAGATGCTCTTGCTGCATGCATGAACCTAACAAAGAATTTAAGGAGAACCCGTATCGATCCAAATCAACAAAAGTAGTGTGCGGAAATTCAGCAATGACGACTGAGTTGTGATGGGAACTGTCAACTGTAAGCGCAACACACATGGCCAAATATACAAAGTAATGAGTCGGCAAGCATAGCGATGGGTGGAGATTTCACAGTAGTTGATTAGTATGCGAAGAGGACACCAGGTACGTAACGGTCGAGACCTGGAAAAAATTAAGCGCGCTTGGCGCCAAGCAGGCGCGTCGGTCGTCCGCCGTCCGATCGCTGTCGAACTGTCCCTGCGAGGGAGTACGTACGCGTCTGGGTCAAAAGGCGCTGTTCGCTAAACATGAAAGTTCATGCATGGTGGCTAGCTAGCTAGCTAGCTGGTCCTTCTTCCCTAATCCCTAGGATGAATGGCGATTAGGACCTGCCACCTGCTTTTCTCATCACAATATTTTTTTTTTTTTTTTTTTGCGAATCTGCTTCTCTCATCTCTCTCGACCCGTGAGTTAACCGCGGGCTATATAGCTAGCTGCTTGTGACCACTGACCAGGTTCATGTGTTCGAGTGATTCGTTGGAGAAAGCTGACACTTTGTTGTGAAGGATTGACATTGTTTGTTCTTGGAATGTGTTTGCTTATCCAAGCAGGCTAGTGTGGAGACGAGGCTGACGACAACTGCGGGACCCACATCCACCGTGGGCCAACTCGGATTGGATGCCTGCCTCGTCAGCCTACCAGTTTTTGGGGATGGAGGAGCGGACTCGAGATTATAGAAAGAGAAGGCTGAGGTCAACCGCTTAGTCTCCGACTAGCTGCTTAGCATGGGGCAAGTCGATAACGGCCGTCTAAGTGACAGCCAATGTTTAAAAGTTTGGTAGTCTGCATCAAATTTTTTTGGTCCAGCCTAGCGGTGTCGAGAGTGGCATGGCTAGCTTACGAACCATGTGTTGGAATTTTGCCTAATAAAGGCCCAGCCCATTTATATTATTCAACAATTCTTGAAATCCTAGAGGCCCACTTGGCCCATTCATGCAAGACAAAGAGGTGGGACAAGAGTTTAGTCCCACATTGCTAGTTGAGTGGAAGTTGGACTAGCTTATAAGGAGAGCTCTTCCACCACTTGTACGAGTTTGAGAAGAGAAGACATATACACGCGCTCCTCCTCTTCCGCCGCCCGTCTCGCCACGTCTCGTCCCGACGCGCGCGCGCGTCGCGGGAATGCCTCGAGCCGCTGCTTTGAGTCCTGTACGGGAGAAGGGCGATAAGGTTTTTGGGGAGCGCTACCAGCGCGACTACTGACTTCATCACGGACTCCTTCACGGATAGCGACTGCAGCGACGTCTTCCCCAACGACGACTTCTTCCCCGACATCAACAACATTTTCCTCGACAACATGGCTGACGATAGTGCCAACGCTAACGGGAACACCGGCGGTTCCTCTACCGTGATGTATATCATCTTTTGGTCATTTTCTATTATTCTGCCTATGCTTTATCTGCCTTTTATTTTGGTTAAATCTCTTGGAAAATTGCTCTATTTCTCAACACTCCAAAAACATTATTATAGGCAATTTGCTCCAAGTGGTTTCGTTGCTTCTGTGAAGCCACCTGTTTTTGAAGGTACGCATTATAAGAGGTGGCGCGTGAGAGCAGTTCTCTGGTTTCAGAACATGAACTGCTATGACGCCACTCTTGGCAAGTCTGAGGGAGAGCTTACTCCTGCTCAGGAACAAGTTTTTCGGAAAACTGATACTCTGTTCAAGGCTGCTTTGCTGTCTATTCTAGGAGATAACATTGTTGAACCCTATATGTCATTTGATAATGGCAAGGACATGTGGGCTGCGCTCGAGGCCAAGTTTGGGGTCTCGGACGCTGGCAGTGAACTGTATGTCATGGAACAACTCTATGACTACAAGATGACTGATGACCGCTCCGTGGTTGAGCAGGCTCATGAAATACAGTCACTGGCCAAAGAGCTTGAGCACTTCCCTTGTGTTTTACTGGACAAGTTCATTGTCGGGGGCATTATTGCCAAACTTCCCCCTTCGTGAAGGAACTTTGCTACTTCCCTGAAACACAAGAGACAAGAGTTTTCCATTTCGGATCTCATTGGTACTCTTGATGTGGAAGATAAGGCGAGAGCAAAAGACACACGTGCTCGAGGTGCTGAGGGAGGTTCAAGTGCCAATCTGGTACAGAAAAAGAACTTCCAGTCACACAAGTCCAAGAACAAGGGAAAGTTTGATGGAAAAGGAAAGTTCGATCGAAAGAACAAAGCCTCACAGTCTACTAGCTTCAAGAAAAAGACTGATAAGAAGAAAGGTGCTTGTCACGTGTGCGGTGATCCTGATCATTGGGCTCCTGCTTGCCCCAACCGCTTTGACAAGCGCCAGCATGGAAAAGGCAGCAAGACTGCTAATATTGTCATGGGCGACGTTAAGATGAAAGATGTTGGGTATGGTATATTACCTACTATTCTTTCATTATGTCATCCTCCTGATTGGTGGATTGACACGGGCGCTAATGTACATGTTTGTTCTGATGTTTCCATGTTTTCTTCATATCAGGTCAGAGGGGCTCAGTCCGTGCTGATGGGGAACGGCTCGCATACTTCTGTTCATGGTGTTGGTACGGTCGATCTGAAGTTCACTTCGGGAAAGACCGTGCGCCTGAAGAACGTGCATCATGTTCCCTCAATAAATAAGAATCTTGTTAGTGGATCACTTCTACGTCGTGATGGCTACAAGATTGTGTTTGAGTCCAATAAATTTGTACTTTCTAAGTTTGGAACATTTATTGGTAAAGGCTATGAGTGTGGAGGTTTGTTCCGCCTGTCACTGTCAAATGTGTGTAATAAAGTCGTGAATCATGTTTCATCTGATCTTGTGTCAAATATCTGACATTCACGTCTTTGTCATGTTAATTTTGGTTGCATGACGCGGTTAGCTAAAATGAATATAATCCCAAAATTCACTACTGTGAAGGGATCTAAATGCCAAACTTGTGTGCAAGCAAAGCAACCTCGCAAGTCACATATAACTGCAGAGGTGAGAGATTTGGCGCCACTAGAGCTCATACATTCAGATCTTTGTGAGATGAATTGTGTGTTAACAAAAGGTGGAAAGAAATATTTTATGACATTGATCGATGACTCTACGAGATATGCCATGTGTATCTTCTAAAATCAAAAGATGAGGCTTTGAGTTACTTCAAAATCTATAAAGCTGAAGCGGAAAACCAACTTGATCGAAAGATTAAGAGGCTTAGGTCTGATCGTGGTGGAGAGTATTTTTCCAACGAGTTTGATTCTTTTTGTGTGGAACATGGTATAATCCATGAGAGGATGCCTCCCTACTCGCCCCAGTCAAACGGGGTAGCCGAAAGAAAGAACCGTACTCTAACAGATTTGGTTAACACCATGTTAGACACATCGGGTCTCTTCAAGGAATGGTGGGGGGAGGCATTACTGACTGCATGTCATGTCCTAAACCGAGTTCCCACTAAGAACAAAGAGATTACTCCATTTGAAGAATGGGAAAAGAAAAGATTAAATCTTTCTTACTTGTGAACTTGGGGCTGTCTGGCAAAGGTTCATGTGCCAATCCCAAAGAAGAGCAAACTTGGACCAAAAACTATGGACTGTGTTTTTCTGGGATATGCTTTTCATAGCATTGGCTATAGATTCTTGATAGTAAAATCTGGCGTACCAGACATGCATGTTGGTACAATCATGGAGTCGAATGATGTGACTTTCTTTGAGGATATCTTTCCCATGAAGGATATACCTAGCTCATCAAATCAGGAGATACCTGACACATTGAATCAGGAAATACCCACAATTCCTGAACATACCATTCCTATTGAACACTTGGAAAAACCTGAGGAGGATGATAATGAAATTCCTAAGAGGAGTAAGAGACAGAGGACTGTAAAATCCTTTGGTAATGATTTCATTGTGTACCTTGTGGATGATACTCCTACCTCTATTTCAGAAGCCTATGCATCTCCTGATGCTGACTACTGGAAGGAAGCCGTTCGTAGTGAGATGGATTCCATCTTAGCGAATGGAACATGGGAGATCACCGATCGTCCTTATGGGTGCAAATACGTAGGATGCAAATGGGTGTTTAAGAAGAAACATAGACCTGATGGTACTATTGAGAAGTACAAGGCAAGACTTGTAGCCAAGGGTTATACCCAAAAAGAAGGTGAGGACTTCTTTGATACTTACTCACCCATAGCCAGATTGACCACCATTCGCGTACTACTATCTTTGGATGCCTCACATGCTCTGCTCGTTCATCAAATGGACGTTAAGACGGCTTTCCTAAATGGAGAGTTGGACGAGGAAATTTATATGGATTAGCCAGATGGATTTGTAGTGAGTGGTCAAGAAGGAAAAGTGTGTAAGTTGTTGAAGTCTTTATATGGCCTTAAACAAGCACCTAAGCAGTGGCACGAGAAGTTTGAGAGAACCCTAACCACTGCAGGTTTTGCTATAAACGAAGCAGACAAATGTGTATACTATCTCTATGGTGGGGGCGAGGGAGTAATTCTTTGTTTGTATGTTGATGACATACTGATTTTTGGGACCAATCTTAATGTGATTAAGGAAGTCAAGGATTTATTCTCTCGGTCTTTTGAGATGAAGGATCTAGGAGTAGCTGATGTTATTTTGAACATCAAGCTATTGAGAGATGATAATGGTGGGATCACACTGCTTCAGTCTCACTATGTGGAAAAGATCTTGAGTCGCTTTGGGTATAGCAACTGCAAGTCTTCTTCAACACCGTATGATCCTAGTGTGTTACTTCGAAAGAATAGAGGCACTACTAGAGATCAATTGACATATTCTCAGATTATTGGGTCGCTTATGTATTTAGCTAGCGCTACGAGGCCTGACATCGCTTTTGCTGTAAGAAAACTCAGTCGGTTTGTTTCAAATCCTGGAGATGATCATTGGCAAGCTCTTGAGAGAGTCATGCGCTATCTAAATGGCACTGCGAGCTACGACATTCACTATACTGGGTACCCAAGGGTGCTGGAGGGATATAGTGATTCAAATTGGATATCTGATGCTGATGAGATAAAGGCCACGAGTGGATATATATTTACACTTGGTGGTGGTGCTGTTTCTTGGAAGTCTTGCAAGCAGACCATCTTAACGAGGTCAACTATGGAAGCAGAACTCGCAGCATTAGACACAGCCACTATCGAAGCAGAGTGGCTTCGAGAACTCTTGATGGACTTACCTATGGTTGAGAAACCTATACCCGCAATCCCAATGAATTGTGATAATCAAACTGTGATTATTAAAGTTAACAGTTCTAAGGATAATATGAAGTCCTCAAGACATGTGAAGAGGAGATCGAAATCTGTCAGGAAAATGAGAAACTCCGAAGTTATTGCATTGGATTATATCCAAACATCTAAGAATCTGGCAGATCCCTTCACAAAGGGTCTATCACGTAACGTGATAGAAAATGCATCAAAGGAGATGGGTATGAGACCCATAATATAAGTTTTCCACAGTAGTAAACCACTCTATGTGATTGGAGATCCCTGAATTAGAATTGGGAGACAAGCTGTTGGTTAACTAAGAGGAAAGTATCCCTACTTTAAAAACACCACTCCGTGAAGATGCAATACTTTCCTATTCTGCATGGCAGGTTGATTTATCTTAATGTGTTCTAAGTGGCTTAGTTTAAGCAGAGATGTTGTCCTGCAGAACATCTTTTGAAGAACACACCTATATGAGTCTGATTGTTAAACGTTGCAGTCTATAAGAGTTGGGTGCTCTCTAATAAACTCATGAAAGGCTATGAAGTATGACGCATAAGCTCCACCCGAGGGGAAGTCCCACGGCAGCCCAGTATTGTTCAAGGCTTTGTGTAAAGCTAGAATGCAGCAAACTTGCAGTTCAAGGCATAGTCCACTGTACAAGTTGCAAACTAGTGTAGCATAGAGTTCTAGGTGGAAGTTCAACTTAACAGTCTCCACCAGTACCAGTATATAAACAATGTTTTGGAACCATAGGCAAATTTATGTGTGCCTCTGGGATCTAGTGGGGGATTGTTGGAATTTTGCCTAATAAAGGCCCAGCCCATTTATATTATTCAACAATTCCTGAAATCCTAGAGGCCCACTTGGCCCATTCATGCAAGGCAAAGAGGTGGGACAAGAGTTTAGTCTCACATTGCTAGTTGAGTGGAAGTTGGACCAGCTTATAATGAGAGCTCTTCCAGTTGTACGAGCTTGAGAAGAGAAGACATATACACGCGCGCTCCTCCTCCTCCGCCGCCCGCCTCGCCACGTCTCGTCACGTCACGACGCGCGCGCGCGCCGCGGGTTGCGGGAATGCCTCGAGCCGAGAGCTTCTCTTTCTTTTTGCCACGCATAAATGGATAATAATTTGAACAGTCTGCGTGAGTGTATTTTTAATACGCACGAACTCAGTGGAGATTTATTTCGAGCTTAGTGGAGGTTGTTCGACTTCGTTCGATGCATGTTCGTTTCCTCTCCCGACGCCAACTGTTCGCCTGCCTACCCGTGCCTATAAGAGTGAGAGGTCGCTCCTCTCCTCAGACACACCAACGCACACACCCTGCGCCTCCAGTTTCAGAGCGTTGCGCTGCTTAGATCTTTCCCATCCCATCTTGCGGCGTGCACCGCAAGCTGGGACAGTAGGCCTCCGAGACCCCGCTGCTTCGAGTCCTGTATGGGAGAAGGGCGATAAGGTTTTTGGGGAGCGCTACCAGCGCGACTACTGGCTTCATCACGGACTCCTTCACGGATAGCGACTGCACCGACGTCTTCCCCAACGACGACTTCTTCCCCGACATCAACAACCTTTTCCTCGACAACATGGCTGACGATAGTGCCAACGCTAACGGGAACACCGGCGGTTCCTCTACCGTGATGTATACCATCTTTTAGTCATTTTCTATTATTCTGCCTATGCTTTATCTGCCTTTTATTTTGGTTAAATGTCTTGGAAAATTGCTCTATTTCTCAACAGCATGTTCTACAGCTCGTTTGGTAGCCTACATGATGGCTGAATTTATGGTTTAGGCTACCACGATGAAGAGTTAGGCTGTGTTTGGTTGAGATTTTCGGGCCAGATTCATGTTCTGGCAGTTGAAATCTGAACCAAACGATTTCTCTGAGCGCCTAGATTCTGTAACGCCAGAGATTCTCGACGTGTAAAATGAAAGCAGTCTGACCCCCAGATTTCACCGCGTCGCGTTGAGAGGAATCGAAAATAATTACCTGCCATGCCATCCTTGAGTGGAAAATGCACGGTTCGCTTGTTCTTTCTCCACGAACCCACGACCTTCCATGTCTCTTCTTTTCCATACACGTAAAGTCAGGGAGAGGAGGCGAGCGGCGGTTCTGTCTCATGCCCAACTTCGGTGGCGCGCCGGTTGCTAGTCGCCCCACCGTCCACCTCACCTTTCCTGCTACCTTCCATTCCCATGTCCGCGAGAAGCCAAGGGCTAGCACTAGAGCCCGCCGCCGTCTCCACATCTCGGCCAATCACCCCCACCTACTACGCTCGCCGCTGGCCGGAGCCGGAAGTGCGCCGACCCCTCCAACCCTACATGCTCCTGAAGGTTTGCTTCTCCCCTTCTATCTCTCCCCTCCTCTCCCTCCTTGACATCTTCTTCCTCCAACCTCCCGTCCCATGTCAGCAAGGCATGTTCTTTTTATTCTTCTGATTTTCTTTTCAATGATTACTTGCAATTAGTCTATGAAATTGGTCTGTAGAATTGGTATGTGAAATATGGATCTGATTATTCTGTAATTAGTATGTGCAATTGGTCCATATAAAACATTTCTTTTTTGCTTGCAAAGTGTTTGTGAAAATGCTTGCAGGAACATTTACTTCTATATGCAATCTACAGTGTGATCGAAGATGAGGACTATATGCCCCATGCGCACAACCACAAGGGAACGGTGATCTAGAGAAGGTCACCATGCATACCGTTCATGATAGGATAGTTAATGTTTTGTTTCTTGCAAGAGCGACCAATGATAATTATGTAGATGGCAAACATCATGTTGTGAACCACGTCTTTGTAATCCATATGTCGTTTGAAGTGATCTTACGGCATCATTTTGCATTTTTGTATCTGGTTATTGATTGGTGTTTTGTTTGATTAAAAACTTATGGTCTTCATATGTATTTCAGACTGATTACATATGGTCATTAATACTTTTAAGACTACGCCTATAAGGATGCCTATAATACAGACTTTCCTTCACAAAATGGTTATTTGCATTTTTTTTCAAAACTAGTATAACAGACACTCACAGTTATTTGCATTACTGACATTTCAT
This sequence comes from Avena eriantha, assembly GCA_910589775.1. Classification (NCBI taxonomy): domain Eukaryota; kingdom Viridiplantae; phylum Streptophyta; class Magnoliopsida; order Poales; family Poaceae; genus Avena; species Avena eriantha. Next base: position 124,786,306 of record OU342742.1, read on the forward strand.
ATCGAGCCCATAGTTGACAGTTGTTACAACCAAACAACTTCTAGATTTTTCACGGTTACCAGCTCACAACAGCGTTGTCACGGCTGATTTTCAGGAATCCACAGCTCAACCAAACACACCCTTAGTGTTCCACGAGGCTTCACTAGCTTGCTATTTATATAGCTTTAGCCCCAATTTCCATCTACAGTTCACCATATTTATGGATGATTGCGGCATAGCTAGCTAGCCAGGTTGCATAATCTATAATTAATTAAACTAAACCTGCTTATGAACCTTGTAGATCACTTAATCTAGCACAGTTGTGTGTACGGTGATGAAAGAAACCATTGTTTGGATCATGCAACGGGGACACGCATGAAGCTTAAATAGTGGTTAACTATCCTGTTAACTCCACATATAGTATCATGTAGAGTATTATCTCCTGCTCCCTCTGTGCCAAATTAATTGACACATATTTGTTCATATATGTACTCCCTCCGTTCATAATTATCTTGCGTTCTGGGTTAGTCAAAGTCAAACTTTGCCTAGTTTGACCAACAATCGAAGAAAAAACATCAATATTCATGATTTCCAATACATATAATATGAAAATATAGTTTATGGCAATTTCATTACAATAATTTTTATATTGTTCAAGTTGATGTTTTTTCCTAAATATATGGTTAAAGTTTATAAAAATTGATTTTAACTAAACCCAGGATGCGAGGTAATTGTGAAAGGAGTATGTATGTATGTATGTATGTATGTATGTATGTATGTATGTATGTATGTATGTATGTATGTATGTATGTATGTATGTATGTATACGTATGCTGCGTACATACACCTTAGGTATGTAATATGTAGGTATATATAACTTAGGTATGCATATCGTTGGTATGTGATACCTAGGTATATATAACTTAGGTACGTATACCCTCAGGTATACGTGGTTCAAAGCAAAAATACATGTATCATGTATGGTGTCTGGTCACAATGGTGCACCTGTTATTTTACCTATGACGCTCATATGGGACACCATGGTGTCCGGGTACCATACCTATATTTCGTACATACTCAGAGTGTACGTATCTAAATTTTACATACCTAAAATATGGCCGGACACCATACGTGCACTAGTAGAAAAATGGTCTTTGGTTCGGGCCACTAGTCCCGGCCGTGGCTGGGGCCAGGACTAATGGTTCGAACAGGACGGCCCGGGGACGCTGAGGTCCTTTGTCCCGGCCCGTAAGGGACCATTAGTCCCGGTTTGAGATATAAACCGGGACTAATGGGTCTGGGCACGCGCGCGTCCTCCTGGCAGAACCATTAGTCCCGGTTTGTATCTCAAACCGGGACTAATGGTCTGGCTCTATATATATATATGCACCCAGCCCTCCACTCTCTCCTGTTTTTTCCTCTGTGAGGTGGTCATTACTTTGTGCTAATTTTTTCCATCATATGCACTAGAGGTGTTCGGTGAAATGCCTGTTAGAGCGATGTCACTTGAGTTCATAAAAGACAAAACATGATATAAGGTGCCAGAGCCACACTTAAGTTTTCTCATCTTTGTTTCCCGGTGTCCTAAAAGGTTAGCCAATATTTTCTCGTTTAGACCGCGCGGTACTAATTTGAGCATCGTAATTGCGTTTGATATATATGCATGGTTGTATGATGCAGATGAGCCATCCACGGATGTACGGTAACCGATGCTCTGACGCTTACAGAGTAGGCGTGCGTTCTTTTCGCCTTGTGGCCGAGGCGAACAAGCGGCGGGATGGTTTTATGTGTTATCCATGTGTTGAATGTCAAAATGAGCAGGCTCACACTTCCTCAAGCGTCATTTAGAGTCACCTGCTTCGGTCCGGTTTCATGTCTGGCTATAATGTTTGGACCAAGCATGGAAAAGAGGGGTTATGATGGAAGACGGCGATGAAGAAGAGAACGATGATGACAACTACCGATCTATGTTGCCTGAATACGCTGATACCGCAATGGAAGACAATGAAGAAGAAGGGGTGAAGAACAGGAACCAGATGAGCCCACTGATGATCTTGGTCGGGTTATTTCTGATGCAAAGCGAGACTGCGACACAGAAAAGGAGAGGTTGCAGTTCGAGAAGTTGTTATAGGACCACAACAAATTATTGTACCCAACTTGTGAAGATGGCCAGAAGAAGCTGGGTAGCACACTAGAATTGCTGAAGTGGAAGGCAGAGACCGGTGTGACTGACTCGGGATTTGAAAAGTTGCTGGTAATAATGAAGAAGCTGCTTCCAAGAAATAACAAATTGCCCTCCAGTACGTACGAAGCAAAGAAGGTTGTCTGCCTTCTAGGATTAGACGTGTAGAAGATACATGCATGCCCTAATGACTGCATCCTCTACCGCAGTGAGAAGTACGAGAATATGGATAAATACCCGGTCTGCACTATATTGCGGTATAAGATCAGAAAAGATGACCCTGGCGATGTTGAGGGCGAGCCACCTAGGAAGAGGGTTCCTGCCAAGGTGATGTGGTATGCTCCTATAATACCACGGTTGAAACGTGTGTTCAGAAACAAAGAGCATGCAAAGTTGTTGCGATGGTACATGGAAGATCGTAAGAAAGACGGGAAGTTGAGGCACCCTGCTGATGGTCGGCAGTGGAGAAAAATCGAGAGGGACTTCCCGGACTTTGCTGGTGATGTAAGGAACTTATGGTTTGGTCTAAGTACCGATGGCATGAATCCTTTTGGGGAGCAGAACTGCAGTCACAGCACCTGGCCCGTGACTCTATGTATCTACAACCTTCCTCCTTGGTTGTGCATGAAGCGGAAGTTCATTATGATGCCAGTGCTCATCCAAGGCCCGAAGCAACCCGGCAACGACATAGATGTGTACCTAAGAGGTCGTTTGGTATCCATCATTTGGGACTAGAATATCCCACGTGTAAACCAGATTCCCGAGCGAGACGCGTCATTTGCCAATTCCCGTCCCCGACTCCTCCCTCCCCAACTCCACAGCGCCTCACTCCCCGACTTCACAGCGCTGCCGCCTCCTCTGTCCGCCTCGCCGCCGTCTCCTCCGTCCGCCTCCTCCGTCTGCCTCCTCCGTACGCCTCGCCGCCGCCTCCTCCGTCCGCCTCGCCGCCTCCTCCTCCCTCAATCTCGTTTCCTTGTCCTCCCACCGCATCGCCGTCTCCCTCCCCGATCCCGTCTGCCTGATTCTCTCGCCGTTTGCCCGACGACGACCCGCCGCCGGTAAGCGCCCGATTCACCTCTGTCTCTTCTGTTCTTAAGTTCTTCTTCTCCTTTAGCTGTCGATCCATTTTTTATTGTTAACCTAGATCTTATTTTCTGTTTTGATTTGCTAGCATGGTTCATTCCTGTGTACCACCATGGTTCATCTCATCGTTTGAGTTGTGAATTCATCTGAGATTGTGCTTTTCAGATAGCTCACCACGCGTACCATGCTTAGAGCATTACTGTAGCCCTGCACGGTTCAGATAGCTCTCCTATTTAACATGTCCACATGTTTTGGCAAAGATTCAGCAAAACAACATGATAGCTCGTTTGGTACATGTCAGAGATGTTCCTACACACATCTCTCTCACACACACATTATTTCTCTCTGTTAGAGCTCGTTTTGGTACCCATGTCAGGAATTTTACTTTCTAATAACATAACATTGATTAAGGTTAGAAATCATACTGTGGGTGTCCTGCTGAATTTTCGTCTGAGATTCTGTGTTTTTTAGAATAAATTGTTAATCTCCTGTATACTTATGAATAGTTTGTTGTAACGAGTCAAGATGTTGCTGCTTTGTTTTACCTGAATCAGAAGTGTGCGAGAAAATATGATTCAAGATGTTGCTGCTTTGTATACTCAATTCTGCAGGTGCACATTAACATCGTTATTGACCTTGCAGGTGCTCAATTCTACCAACCCATGCTTGGTACTTCCACAAAAGCTAAAACCTTCGGGACATTGTCAAATGCAGGTAAATTAGTTGAGTCTCTGCTTTGTGATCTCTGGTATTGGTAGTTCTTAGATGCAAACCTGATTTGTGATCTATGAAAATGTTAGTTCTTAGATGCAGACTTGGTACTGTTAGTTCAGTCTCTCCTTTGTGATCTATGGAAATGTATCCTATAAATAATGCGGTAGATATCCTTTTCCAAATCTTACAGAAAAGGTGACACTGTGATACAACCTGATTTTAGAGGAACGGAAGTAAAGCTTACAGAAAAGAAGTCTCCTTATGGTTCCTTGTTACATACTGCAATTTGTTCTTGTTACATACTGCAATTTGTCCTTGTTACTAGCTTATGTGTAGATCTGAAAGTTTATTACTCTACTCAGTTCCCCTTGATGTATGTATTGTAGATGGCAGATCAACAACTAGTGCTATATCATGAGAGGAGGAAGAAAAGAAAGAGGGCAGCAATTGGGTTTTTTGTTACCGTAGTTTTGGTAGCACAACATATCTACTGAGTGCAATAACAGGAGATTGACCCTAGCTAATGAGATGTGGGCTGATTATCAAGCTAGGCGTGGACAAGCAAATGCTTAATTTTGCTTGAATGTTGTACAGTCTTCTTTATGTACATACTTTCTTTTTGGTATGCTTCATATATGTCCAGTTTGTTACTCTCTCATATACATACACTTTCCTTTTGCCACTAACTCATGGTAATCTTTATGTACATATAGGGATGGATTCGGGCATGGATTCGACGAAGAAAGGTAGACGGTACCTCAAGTGGACAGATGAGATGGATAAAGCTATGCTGGATGTATTTGTGGAGTACTACACCAAAGGAGACCGTGCTCAAAATGGGTGGAAACCCCATGTATACATAGCTGCAGTCAAGAAAGTGAGAGAGAGAAGTGTCAGCTTGAGGTCACAAAGGATAATATCATCTCTAGGAGCAAGACTTTTGACAAACATTATGCTATCGTCAACAAGATGCTTTCTCAGAGTGGATTTGGATGGGATGACGAGAAGAATATGATCACTGTAGAAGATGATGTTTGGAACACTTATGTGAAGGTAACCTACTAAACTGCAAATTGTGGGACTAAACTGCTCCCGGGTTGCGACGTCTGAAACTAGCATCACTAGATAACAGATTCAGTAATTTTCAGTTGGTTCATTATTATTTAATGACTGAATTGACACCATCTACTCGACACGCAAGAGAAGAGTTGACTTGTGATATGAATATGCTTACATAGGACAAGAGTTGGACAAAATATTTTCAGTTGGTTCATTATCATTGGTTTTGCAAAAATGAACAGACAAAATATTATTCATGAGTAAACCGGTTGTATAGAGTTAGTCTACGGTATGCCTATGAAGGTCCCAACACTTGCATGCAGGTTTCTAAGACGCTCACTTTGAAACTGAGATTCTTTTATTGATTAAATACCTATCTGGCCATGAATAATTTCTTTGAATAAAAAAGTGATTGCACCAATGCTGACTGCACATCGGTACCAATGCCTTGCATGCTACACTAGATGAAGAGAGTGCTCTGTTCGAGAAAATTAACTACATTGGACTGAATAGATCATATAAAGAGAAGGATTTCTAATACTAGTTGGACTTGGATGGCATTGTATTGCTGCTGACTAACTAGGCATACATGGTAGGGGAACCATCTAGCAGTCTGGAGTTAGGAACTACATTCATATACTTCACAAGCATAGTCTACTTGCTGCTGTTTACGCTATTCTTGCTACTATCTATCTGTTGTTTACACTAGTAAATTGAAGTACATGATTCCACATATATATCTGGTTTGTCTTGATTATAATTTGGTTTTGAACAAAGCTTGTTGCTCGGACAGATTAGTCACCTTTTACCTTGTCATCATCATAATAGTAGTATATACTTGCCTCCCTTTTACCTTGTCAGTAGTCATGTAGCTAGTGTAAACATACAATTAATGGTCTCCAGGGTTGGAACACCACACCACATTGGTTTATGCTTTTGCTGTCAAATATGTTTAATCATTTATAAAGGAGGGAGTTCATCTTGGCTATCTTTCAGTTTCCAATTTAGATCTTACATAACCTTACATTTGCAGGCCAACAAGGATGCCGCATCATATAGGTACAAGTCAATCAAATTTTGGGACATGATTAGCACACTATACTCCAGAGACCGTGCTACCGGCGCGGGTGCGAGGACAACTAATGAAAGCGCAGCTGAAATGGCGGAGAAGAATGCTAACACCACTACCAACAATAAAGACACTAATTCATCAACTCAAGCTGATGAAGATCGTCCGAAGAAGAGGTATCGATCAGATGACTCAATTGCATCCATGCTTGGTGATAAGTTAGATAACTTCACCGCTGCGTTCAAAGCTGATGCTCCCGAGCCTCCACCAAAGCCAGCATCTCCTGAGGAAATCTGGGATGTTCTTGATGGCATACCAGATCTAGAAGATGATCAACAGTGGCAATATATGATGTTCTTGTAGCCGATGATCGCAAGTTCAAGTATTTGGTGGCATTGCCTGAACGGATGAAGAATGCTCAAGCAGGTAAACACATGATTCGGATCTTGCTTTGTGTTGTAGCTGCCATTTCATCTTGTTTAACTTATTCAAACTCTAGAACTTGTATTTATTATGTTGATGCATCTATGTTTTATGGACTGAACATGGACTAGAATTTTAGAACTTGGATGATATGCGGATGATAATCAATGTTTTAGTATTTTGATGTGTGTTTTGAGGTCCAAAAGTTATGAGAAGTAGTTGTTGCAATCACTTCATGCATGCGTTTTTATTCTAGTCCATGGCAGCTATTTTGAAATTCCATTTTCAATTCTGTAGTCATTTCCAAATTCTGGTGGCAGCCAAACATGTGGGTGTTTTTGGAATCATGATATAAATGAAATGAATCCATGTATTCATTTCATTTCGCCAAACGACCTCTAAGGCTATTAGTTGATGAACTTTTACAGTTGTGGGCCAAACCAGGTGTACGTGTGTGGGATGGGCACAAACAGCAGGAATTTGACCTACAAGCGTTGCTGTTCGTAACCATCAATGATTGGCCTGCTCTTAGTAACATTTCAGGACAGACGAACAAAGGATATAATGCATGCACGCACTGTTTAGATGAGACTGAAAGTATATATCTAGATAAATGTAGGAACAATGTGTACCCGTACAATCGTTGTTTTCTTCCGCCACGTCATCACTTAAGGAAGAAAGGCAAACATTTCAATGGCAAGGGAGAAGCCCGGACGGAGTCTGTCCCCTGTACTGGTGCTGATGTATTTGGTATGGTCAAGGATTTGGATGTAATCTTTGGAAAGGGTCCTAGAGGACAACTTGTTCCGAAAGACGCCGATAGACACGCACCCATGTGGAAGAAGAAATCTATATTTTGGGAGCTACCCTATTGGAAAGTGCACGAGGTCCGCTCTGCAATCGACGTGATGCACCTGACGAAGAATCTTTGCGAGAATATTCTAGGCTTCCTGGGCTTGTATGGGAAGTCAAAAGATACCCAGGCAGCACGGGAGGACCAGCAACATCATAAAGGACGAGACGGCAAGCATACAGGGCAGTTTCAAGGGCTTGCCAGCTATGCTCTTACCAAAGAAGAGAAGGAAATATTTTTTGAAGTCCTTTTCAGTATCAAGGTCCTGTCTGGCTTCTCGTCGAATATAAAGGGAATAGTAAATATGAAAGATAAAAAATTTCAAAACCTAAAGTCTCATGACTGCCACGTGCTTATGACGCAATTGCTTCCGGTTGCATTGAGGGGAATTCTACCAGAAAAAGTTCGACTAGCCATTGTGAAGGTATGTGCATTCTTCAATGCAATTTCTCAAAAGGTAATCGATCAAGAAAGTCTATCAGGGTTACAGATTGATGTGGTCCAATGTCTGGTCAACTTCGAGTTGTTGTTCCCGCCATCATTCTTCAATATAATGACGCACCTCCTAGTTCACCTAGTCGAAGAGATTAGAATTCTCGGTCCTGTGTTTCTACACAATATGTTCCCCTTCGAGAGGTTCATGGGAGTCTTAAAGAAATATGTTCATAACTGTGCTAGGCCAGAAGGAAGCATCTCCAAGGGCTATGGAACAGAGGAGGTCATTGAGTTTTTTGTTGACTTTCTTCCCGACCTTAAGCCGATTGGTGTTCCTGAACCTCGGAATCAGGGGAGGCTGACTGGAAAAGGCACACTAGGAAGGAAATCAATGGTATGTAGGGACGGGAGTTCTTTCACTCAAGCACACTACACAGTTCTACACAATTCCACCGTGGTAGCTCCGTATATCGAGAAACATAAGAATATTCTACGCTCTGAAAACCCAGGGAAGCCTGACTCCTTGATTAAAGGGGAACACGAGAAGAATTTCGGCAGTTGGTTACAAACACATCTCATGAATAACACCACTGTTAGAGATCAGTTGTACTTGTTGGCCAGGTTACCTTCTTCGACTATATGTACTTTCCAAGGGTACGAGATAAATGGGAATACATTTTACACGATGACCCAAGATAAAAAGAGCACCAACCAAAACAGTGGTGTCCGCTTTGATGCAACAGATGAAAATGGCAGAAGGACACATATTATGGGTACATAGAGGAGATATGGGAACTTAAATATGGACCTACTTTTAAGGTCCCTTTGTTTCGGTGCAAATGGGTCAAGCTGACAGCAGGAGGGGTACATGTAGACCAAAAGTACGGCATGCCAACAGTGGATCTCAACAATCTTGCGTACATGGATGAACCATTCGTCCTAGCCAACGATGTGGCTCAAGTTTTCTATGTGAAGGACATGTCTACCAAACCGAGAAAAAGGAAAGATAAGCAAAAGAATACAGAATACGATGAGCTAAAGCGCCACATAGTTCTTTCAGGGAAAAAACATCGTGGGAGTGGATGACAAGACAGACATGTCAGAATATTACAATAAGTTTCATGAAATTCTGCCATTCAAAGTGAAAACTGACCCAAGCATCCTGTTAAATGATGAAGATTCTCCATGGCTATGGTGCAGAAGAAACCACAACACTAGATGTTGGTGATGTGTAATAATGTATTAATTAAACCTTTTATTTGAGACAGAAATCTATGTAATGTATTAAACCTTTTATTTGAGACATAAATCTAGGGAATGTGTGGATGTGTGGTGTTCCGCCGGAGGAAGACCACCAGAGCGTCGGACCCATGTGTAGGCCCCAGGTGTGACCCCCTTCCCGGACATGCGTTAACACTTAGTGATCTCCCTAGGAAATGTAGCGCATCACACCGACGATAGTCCGGTTTGCCCACCACAGGCGGTGACCAACCTCATTGTGGTTCAACAGGGGTGGGCCATCACCCTCGTACCTAGCGAGCTCCCTTTCCTGCCGGTTAGCGAAGAAGGCATTCCAGGTGTCGTAGTTATCGGGATCCCAATGGGGATCTGATACATTGCAAATGTATCTTTAATTTTTGATGTTCCATGCTTGGTTTTATCCACTTTCTTGTGTTTTGCCCACACTTTGGAGTACTTTTCATATGATTTCTTGGACTAACCTATTAACAAGAGCCACAGTGCCAGCTGCCTGTTTTCTGCTTTTTTTGGTTCTAGGAAAGTCAGAAAATGAATATTCTCGGAATTGGACGGGACAAAAGCCAAAGTGCCTATTTTTCCGGAAGTCATCAGATGCCAGAGTACGAGACAGAGAGGGGCCAGGGGGCCACCACACCACCTGGCTGCGCGGCCTAGCTTGGCCCGTGCCAGGGGTGGTCTGGCTGCCTCCGGCACCCCCTCGACCTCCCCTTCCGCCTATAAGATGCCCTCGAGACGAAAACCCTAAGTACCCAATCAAAAATCCACGAAACAGTCTGTAGCCGCCGTCATCTCCATCCCTAGATCAGGAGGGATTTGAAGCTCTTCCCGGCACCCTGTCAGAGAGGGGAATTCACCCTGGAGGCCTTCTTCATCACCATGCAAGCCTCCGGTGTGATGTGTGAGTAGTTCATCCTTGGACTACGGATCCATGTAGTAGCTAGATGGCTGGTTCTCCTCCTTTGTGCTTTCATGTTTAAATCTTGTGAGCTTCGTTCATGATCAAGGTCATCTATTTGTAATTCTGCATGTTGTGTTTACGGGGATCCGATGGATATTGAGATCCTATTTCAGATTGATTATTGATTCTATCATGTCTTTGTTATTTGTGATCTTGCATGCTTTCTGTTGTTAGTAGCTATCTTGGCCAAGTAGATGCTAGCAACTCCAAGAGTTAGTATTTATGCTCGATAGTGGGTTCATGCCTCTAGTAATCTGGGGAAGTGACAGAAATCTCTAAGGTACTAGATGTGCTGTTGCTACTAGGGAGAAAACAACAATCATTTGTTCATAAAACAATCGTATTGTTTACTTTACACGCAGTTCATAAAGCAATAATCTGTTACTTGCAACTTAATACTGGAGGGGGTTCGGATGATAACCTGAAGGTGGATTATTAGTCATAGATGCAGTTGGATGGCGGTCTATGTATAATGTTGTAATGCCCAATCAAATCTCAAAGGATTCAAGATGATTAGTATATGCATGTATTGCTTTCTCGATGTTTGTCAATTTCCCCGTTGTAATTTGTTCACCCAGCATCTTATCTATCTTAAGGAGAGCCACCTCTAGTGAACTATGGATCCCGATCCTTTTTCTTTACATACAATCTACAAACTGTTTACTGTTTTTTGTTTACTTTCTGCAAACTATTACTTCCTTCCATTCGATACGTTTAATCCTTTGTTTTCAGCAAAACACGGTAAGATTGACAACCTCATCGCAAGTTGGGGACAGACTTCAGTGGTTGTGTTGTGCAGGTCTCCACGTTGCTACTAGCACCGGTAGTGCACCCTGCCAAGCCTCAGCTAGCAACACCTTTGGGGTGTTTCCTTGCTCCTACTGGTTCGATTAAACCTTGGTTTCATAACTGAGGGAAACTTGTTGCTTTGCTCATCATACCTTCCTCTTGGGGTTCCCAACGAGCTCTACATCAACATCGAGCCATCAAGCATTTTTCTAGCGCCGTTGCCGGGGAGTCAAGGACATCTTCACAAGGGGAGTCCCTCGTAACCAATCTCTTTACTTTGTTATTTTTGTTTTGCTTAGTTCCTTTTTGCTTTGTTTGCTTGTTTCTTTATCAAAAACACACAAAAAATAGTTTTACTTGTTTGCTTTCTTATTTGAAAACACACAAAAATGACTACTCTTGAAAACACTAAGTTGTGTGACTTCACTAGCACCAACAACAATGATTTTATGAGCACACCTATTGCTCCACCTGTGCCTGAAGATACTTTCTTTGAGATAAAACCTTCTTTACTCAATATTGTTATGAGAGAAAAAAATTCTGGTATTGGTAATGAAGATGCTCTTCCCATCTAAATAACTTTGTTGACCTTTGTGAGATGCAAAAGCATAGGGATATAGATGGTGATATTATTAAGCTGAAATTGTTTCCTTTCTCTTTGAGAGGAAAAGCTAAAGAATGGTTGAATTCCTTAACTAGGAATAGTATTGATTCTTGGACTAAGTGCAAAGATGCTTTCATTGGAAAATACTATCCTCCTGCTAAGATATATCTATGAGAAGTGAAATAATGAAGTTTAAACAATCTGATAATGAGCATGTTGCTCAAGCTGGGGAAAGAATGAAACCTTTGGTTAAGAATTGTCCCACTCATGGACTGATTGCTTGGATGATCATCCAAACTTTTTATGCGGGATTGAACTATTCTTCAAGGAACCTATTGGACTCTGCTACTGGAGGTACATTTATGACCATTACTTTGGGTGCTGCAACGAAGCTTCTGGATAATATGATGGTTAACTATTCTGAATGGCATACTGAGAGAGCTCCACATGGCAGGAAGGTAAATTCTGTTGAGGAAACCTCCTCCTTGAGTGATAAGATTCGTATTATTATGTCTATGCTTGTTAATGGGAAAGCCCATATTGATCCAAATAATGTTCCCTTAGCCTCTTTGGTTGCTCAAGAAGAGCAAGTTGATGTGAACTTCATAAGAAATAACAATTTTGGCAATAATGCTTATAGGAGTAATTTTGGTAACAACAATTATAAGCCATATCCTCCTAACAATGGTCATGCTTATGGAAATTCTTACGACAATATTATGAGTGCTCCCTTTGAACTTGAAGTTATGCTTAAAGAGTTTATTAGTAAACAAACTACTTTCAATAAAACTATTGAGGAAAAACTCTCTAATGCTGAAAGAAATATAGCATCTTTGGCTGAAGCTCAATCTTCTTTGAATAAAATGGCTGCTAAACCTGAAACTAATGATAATCCCTTTGTAGCTACTAATGCTATACAAGTAAGAATTGATGAAAATGTTAGACTATTAGCTGAATTACATGCTAAGTGGGAAAGAGAAGATGAAATTGCTAGAAACATTAGTGTTTCTACTATTACCACCACTAGTGTTGAGGCTAGTAATAGTTCTACTACTTTAGATGATAAATTTGATTTTGATCTTGATGGTTGCAATATCTCTGAAATTATTAAGTTCCTACAAAAGCTTGCTAAAAGTCCTAATGCTAGTGCTATGAACATGGCCTTTACAAAACACATTACTGATGCTCTCATAAAGATTAAAGAAGAAAAGATGAAACATAAAGCTTCTATTCCTATAAAACAAGAATATGGTTGGGAACCCATCATTAGTATGAAAGTGAATGACTTTGATTTCAAAGCTTTATGTGATCTTGATAGTAGTGTTTCTATCATGCCTAGAAGGATTTATGATATGCTTGATTTGCCTCCACTTGAAGATTGTTATTTGAATGTCCCACTTGATGATAATGCTAAAAAGAAACTCATGGGGAGTCTTAATGATGTTCTTATTATGGTTAACAATGCCTATGTCCCCGTTGATTTCTATGTTTTGGATGTTGAATACAATGCTTCTTGTCCTATTACTTTGGCAAGACCTTTTCTTAGAACTGTTGGTGCCATTATTGATATGAAAGAAGGCACCATTAAATATCAAATCCCACTCAAGAAAGATATAGAACACTTCCCAAAGAAGACAGAGAAGATTTCTTTTGCTTCTCCTATGAAAACAAAATTTGGTCTTAATGCTTCTTCATTTGAGAACACTTGATCATTTTTCTTGCTTCTTATGCCTAACTTAAAGGCGTTAAAGAAAACTACTTATTGGGAGATAACCCAAAAGTTTTAGATGAGTCTTGGAAGTTATTACTTCAGTAATAACCGCTCCTTATCCTTTTTTTTTGCTTTTTGTGCCAAGGGTAACCTCTAATGACAGAGAAGTAATGATTGGGAAAGTTGTTGTCCCGAAACAGATTTCTGTGCTTCACCGTAAAAATTTGTGTAAAATCTCTAAACGTCTTTTTGAGGCGTGAATATTTGTGCTTCTGCCCCAGGTTGTTATCTAACTTTCGTTAGTTCAACACTTTTTTATTTGAGAAACAGAAGGTATTCGCAAAAATTCGTCTTTACCTGTTGGTATGTTTTCACAGATTTCTGCCATTTTCTGCATTTGCTTCTTGTTGGTTCCTTTTTGAGTTATTTTGGGGAATTGAGCTTTTTGAGGGAAGTGCTACAGCAGCTAGTGTTCTAATGGAAGTTTATTGGTCTTAGAACTGAACCTTAAGACTTATTTATCTTGAGTGCACTAATGTTGCTAATAAAGATTGTGTGAAGTTTTGTATGAAGGAAAAATTTCAGGTGTATGGAAGGAATGAGTAATGAGATGAAGGATTGACTAAAGCTCAAGCTTGGGGATGCCACGCGTGTCACCCCAAGAAATATCCAAGAAGGACAAGCATCAAAGCTTAGGGATGCCCAAGGCATCCCCCTCTTCATCAATAAAAATCCTAGGTTTCTTCCAAACGCTTCATTTTTATTGTTTCATGCACAGTTGTGTTGTTCTTGGAGCGTCTTCTTTTTCGTTTTTGTTTTGGTTTTGGTTTGCTTGGTTTGCTTAGTTTTTTGAATAAATTGGTTGGAGCCCCTCATTCATACATTGGTTTGCAAATAGTTTGGTTTGGTTTGGAAAAGAGTAGGAAAGTTCATGCTTATGTGGTAAAAAGAGATCGTTTTTGACTGTGGCCTATGCTCTATCATGCCATGTTTGATATTGATTTGGCTTTATGCTTAGTATTCTTTGTTGTAGCATGACTTGTTATAAACAATTGAGATTGCTTAATGTGCCTTGGATGAATCATGCGTTGTTTTAGCATATTAAAGCATAGTATAGTGGTATTCTCCTTTGATGCTTTATTTGGGTTGACTTGGCGCATGCTCACACCATTTTATGACTATCCAAAGTCACCATAGCCTTTATGATCCTTTAGTTTTCAACTTGTAGTATCACTTTATGCTTTGATCAATGATGTTTTGTCGCTCTACATAATTATGGCCATTATTGCTCTCTTAGTTTGTCGCTCCCAGTGTTTTGCTAGCCTCCACAACCAAGTATGAGTTCCACTCATGCATCCAAAACCCTAAACCAAGCTATTCCAAAGAGTCCACCATACCTACCCATTAGCTTATGCTATTCCAAGTATATTCATGCTTTTGTTTACCTTCCGAATTAAACTTGTTATGAGAAAACTAGTGATTAAAGCTCTCACGAACTTGATGGCACACTTTACTTTTCTTGCCCTTAATAAACTTGAACCATTGTGTCGTCTATGTTGTATATGCTTGCACTTATTTGTTGGGAATTAGCAGAACCATGCTTTCATGGGGAATGCTTTCAACATTGCACTTGGTACTTGTACCTAGTTGATATCATGCTCTTTTGTATATGGATGTCGTCAGTGTGAAATGAAAGGGGAGCTTGTAAGTCCATGGAGTTATGTATATGTGTTAGAGAAACGCCTGGGCCGCTAGTCTAATCCATGCTGACATGGTGAAAACCTGCAGCGTAACCATAATGAGCTGCCTATGAAGCATTCTTCTTATAAAAAAGGAGTCCTATATTGAGAAAGAAAAAAAAAGAGAAAAAGAAAAAAAAGATTATGAAAAGAGGAAAGTGAGAAAAAAGCACCATATTCCCATGGTAAATAAGAAGATTGCTGAGATGCTCGTTGGCTGCTTGCCTTGTCATTTTAATATGGGGATTCTTTCATATCATCGAGAAAGGGGTACCCCGTTGGCGGTTCTCTATGATACACATGTACTTAGGATGTCATGAACTTACCGGTGACTAAACTTGAGTAGCATGAGGAGTGGATCTCGTATACAAGGGACATGAGATTTCTAACTTATACTTCGTCAAGCATGTACACCATAGTTTGTTCACTTTAACCTTAATCACCTTAAAAATGCTTATGATAGGGGCAATGAGAGCTGAAAGCTCTAAGTACCATAATTTTTGGAAGCTCTTTATGAGACTTGAATCCCTACTTCCTTCTATGAAGGCCTTTCTTCCACCATTATATTGAGTCTCCACCTTCTACCTTTATGCACCTACTTTGAGAGCATAGTGGCCATTCTTAGTTCTATGTGCATTGTCCCAAGACTAGTTGGTTGATCCATAACTTGATATTGCTTGTTTTAAACTATTTGTGACTAGTCATTCTTATGAACTTTGAAGGTGTCCTATGCATTTATATTTTCTACTCTATGAGGGACAAGTTGAATGCTATTATGCTATGTTTTCTTTATGTGAAACAAACAAACGTCTTGCAAAGCATTGTTATTCATGAATCTTTTGTTTGTGCCTTTTCATGTTGCATCATAGTTTCTTTGTCTTATTGCTAGAACTTTGTCTTTCATGTTATGATTGAAGTACTACGATCCCAGCTTTGAATGTTTTACAAATACTTTGATCAAGTCTTTGATGGTGCATGTCACCTCAAAAATTATTCTTTCTTTTTATCACTTACCTACTCGAGGACAAGCAGGAGTTAAGCTTGGGGATGTTGATACATTGCAAATGTATCTATACTTTTTGATGTTCCATGCTTGGTTTTATCCACTTTCTTGTGTTTTGCCCACACTTTGGAGTACTTTTCATATGATTTCTTGGACTAACCTATTAACAAGAGCCACAATGCCAGCTGCCTGTTTTCTGCTGTTTTTCGTTCCAGGAAAGTCAGAAAATGAATATTCTCGGAATTGGACGGAACAAAAGCCAAAGTGCCTATTTTTTCGGAAGTCATCAGATGCTAGAGTACGAGACAGAGAGGGGCCAGGGGGCCACCACACCACCTGGCTGCGCGGCCTAGCTTGGCCTGCGCCAGGGGGTGGTCTGGCTGCCTCCGACACCCCCTCGACCTCGCCTTCCTCCTATAAGATGCCCTCGGGACGAAAACCCTAAGTACCCGATCAAAAATCCATGAAAGAGTCTGTAGCCGCCGTCATCTCCATCCCTAGATTAGGAGGGATTTGAAGCTCTTCCCGGCACCCTGTCAGAGAGGGGAGTTCACCCTAGAGGCCTTCTTCATCACCATGCAAGCCTCCGGTGTGATGCATGAATAGTTCATCCTTGGACTACGGATCCATGTAGTAGCTAGATGGCTGGTTCTCCTCCTTTGTGCTTTCATGTTTAGATCTTGTGATCTCTGTTGATGATCAAGATCATCTATTCGTAATTCTGCATGTTGTGTTTGCGGGGATCCGATGGATATTGAGATGCTATTTCAGATTGATTATTGATTCTATCATGTCTTTGTTATTTGTGATCTTGCATGCTTTCCGTTGTTAGTAGCTATCTTGGCCAAGTTGATGCTAGCAACTCTAAGAGTTAGTATTTATGCTCGATAGTGGGTTCATGCCTCTGGTAACCTAGGGAAGTGATAGAAATCTCTAAGGTACTAGCTGTGATGTTGCTACTCGGGAGAAAACAACAATCATTTGTTCATAGAACACTCGTATTTTTTACTTTACATGTAGTTCGTAAAGCAATAATCTATTGCTTGCAACTTAATACTGGAGGGGGTTCGGATCATAACCTGAAGGTGGATTATTAGTCATAGATGCAGTTGGATGGCGGTCTATGTATAATGTTCTAATGCCCAATAAAATCTCAAAGGAGTCAAGATGATTAGTATATGCATGTATTGCTTTCTCGATGTTTGTCAATTGCCCCGCTGTAATTTGTTCACCCAGCATGTTATCTATCTTAAGGAGAGCCACCTCTAGTGAACTATGGATCCCGGTCCTTTTTCTTTACATACTATCTACAAACAGTTTACTATTTTGTGTTTACTTTCCGCAAACTATTACTTCCTTCCATTCGATACGTTTAATCATTTGTTTTCAACAAAACACGGTGAGATTGACAACCTCATCGCAAGTTGGGGACAGACTTCAGTGGTTGTGTTGTGCAGGTCTCCATGTTGCTACTAGCACCGGTAGTGCGCCCTATCAAGGCTCAGCTAGCAACACCTTTGGGGTGTTTCCTTGCTCCTACTGGTTCGATTAAACCTTGGTTTCATAACGGAGGGAAACTTGCTGCTGTGCTCATCATACCTTCCTCTTGGGGTTCCCAATGAGCTCTACATCAACACAGAGCCATCAGGATCCATCCGCTGCTCCGGAGTGAGCTCGAGGTAGAAGTGGTTCGTGGTTGCCGCCTGGTGGGCGGAACCTTGAGGCACATGAGGGACAGGAACTCCTCCAGCGCTCATCATCCAGTCGGCGGGCAGCCGGTAGCCTGGCGGGCATGGGTAACGGGAGGCCCACAGTGTCGCAGTCTCCTCGAGGGTCAGGATGGCCCAGTGTGTGGTGTCCATTGTTGTGAGAGAGGAAGATTTGGATGTGTGGATGGCCATGGTGGCCGACCTAGATATAGAGGGAAAAGGCGGGAAAATATGGCGGGAAGCGGAGGGATCTGGCGGGAAAGCATGACGCGTGGCTTGACGACTCTGAGAAGGGCAGGAAATGTATTAAGTCTCGGTTATTGACTCCAACCGGGATTAAAGGCCCGAAAAATATAATAGTTAAAACCTAAACCCTAAACCCTAACCCAAAACCCAAAACCCTAACCCTCAACCCTAAACCCTAAACCCGAAACAGAGATTTCAGTAAAATATAATAGTTAATGCATTTCTGAATTAAAAATGGCAAAATGGTTAATAGTTTGACTATTTAGAATAATTATTTTATAAAACAAAAAATAGATTTGGATTACTTATTCAAATTCAAGCATTTTTTATGTTAAAAGTTTAGTGAGATTGAAAATATGCAAAATATAATAGTTAATGCATTTTTAAATTGGAAATGGCAAAATGGTTAATACTTTGACTAGTTAGAATAATTATTTTATAAAATACAAAATAGATTTGGATTACTTATTCAAATTCAAGCATTTTTTATGTTAAAAGTTTGGTGAGATTCAAAAATATGCAAAATATAATAGTTAATGCATTTTTAAATTGAAAATGGCAAAATGGTTAATAGTTTCAGTAGTTAGAATAATTATTTTATAAAACAGAAAATAGATTTGGATTACTTATTCAAATTCAAGAACTTTTCATGTTGAAAATTTTCTCAAATTCATAAGTATACAGAAACTATATAATTCAAATGTTTAAAAAATCTAATAGTTACAAATTGTAATATTAGAAAAAACAGGCGCCAACTTAGGCCCAGCGCGCGCAAATTTGGGCCTTTAGTCCTGGCCCAGAACACTAGCCGGGACTAAAGGCTCTACAGGCGAAAAGACATCCAAAGCCTTTAGTCCCGGTGCGTGGCTGGAACCGGGACTAAAGACCCTTTAGTCCCGGCCTAGAACACTAGCCGGGACTAAAGGCTCTGCAGGCGAAAAGGCATCCAAAGCCTTTAGTCCCAGTGCATGGCTGAAACCGGGACTAAAGACCCCCCTTTAGTCCCGGTTTGTGCCGCGCACCAGGACTAAATGGTAGGGGGTATTTATTGTGCCTCTTCTTCCTCGGTCGAATCCATCGACCGGAGCACATCGCGAGGAGCTAGCACACGCTGCCAGGCTGCCAAAATTTGGAGCTAATGTCGCCTCGCCGCCCGTCCGCGCAGCCGCCCCGCCATGCCGCCGCCTCTTCAGACGTCGCGCCGCCGCCTCCAGACGCGCGCACGTCCGCCCCACTGCCGGGGAGGTAATAAACTCCCTCCCCCACCGCGCGCTGCTGCCTCTCCATCCCCGGCCCCGACGAGCCCGGGCGGCGCCCCCCCTACCGCGCCGCTACCTCTGTTCGTCCCCGCCAGCCCCGGCCGGCGAGCCCGGGTGGCACCCACACCCCGGCCCGGCCATTTTTTAAAATTTCTTGTATTTTTTATATGATAATTAAGAATTATTACTAGTATATAGATATATATGTTTGTGTATATATAGTAATAGAGTAATTTGGGATCCTTGTCATATTTTTTTATTTCGTGTATTTTTTATATGTTAATAATTATTACTAGTATATATAGATATAGTATATATAAATATTTTTGTGTATAATAGTAATAGATCATATAGATATAGTATATATATATGTTTTTTTATTTCTTGTATCTTTTTTATATGTTAATATTTATTACTAGTATATAAATATAGTATATATATATGTTTGTGTATAGTAATAGAGTATATAGATATAGTATGAATAGTGTAATATTATATATATATATATATAGTAGTATACTATATAGTATGTAGTATTATAGTGTCGATTGAGATAGACAAGCATTAGTGCTAAATAAAGATAAGCTAAAGAAATAACTACCTTAAGTCCGGTAGTGCTCGCGGGCCCTGGACTTAGGGTTATGGTGGTGGTGCTCGCGGGCCCCCGAACTTAGGGTTAGGGTGGTGGTGCTCGCAGGCCCCAGGACTTAGGGTTAGAGTGTTGGTGCTCGCAGGCCTCCCGGACTTAGGGTTAAAGTGTTCGTGCTCGCGAGCCGCCCGGACTTAGGGTTAGGGTGGTGGTGCTCGCGGGCCCCCGGACTTAGCGTTAGGGTGGTAGTGCTCGTGGGCCCCCATACATAGGGTTAGGGTGGTAGTGCTCACGGGCCCCCGGACTTAGGGTTAGGGTGGTAGTGCTCGCGGGCCCTCGGACTTTTTGTATATAGGAAATATATTTTTATATATAGGAAATATTTGTATATAGGCAATATTTGTATATAGGAAATAATATTGTGTGTATCTCGCATTTTGCAGAAACTATGGATCCACCTAGTCCAATGCGCAGAGACCTAGCACAAGAAGAAATTCTCGAGGATATGATCAACGACGGCCCCCATGTTGATCCACCTGAATCTCCGTCGATGTATCTGAACCCCTCCGGTGAGGGTGAGGAGGTCGACCGAAATGATCAGGGAGAAGCCCCCGGCTCCGTTGATGGAGAAGCCGACGGCCTTGGTGGAACCTTAACGAAGTCCGGCGAGTTATATACATGAAGTCCGGCGATTAGTAGATGCATTAATTGAGTTGTATATATATAAATTGACGAATGTTTCTTCTCTTAGGCCTCCACATCGAGCAAAAAAATATTCCAAACGAGGCCCGGCCAAAAAGTTAGACGCATCTACGTGTTATACAATTACGGTGGTATCACCATGAGGTGAACCGTTGGAACCCGAAAAGGCTAAAAGTGTATTTGTACAACAATGTGGAGTTATGGTTAGGGATCGCATCCCGATCACCGTTCGAGAGTGGAATAAGACCAAAGGGGGGAAGAGGGTGAGTATGTCGCCGACAGGTACAAAGAGGGTCTTTGGAATGACCTCATGACACATTTCACCCTGCCAGAATGTGAGGATGATGCCGACACAGCTGCATTGAGGAAGAAAGTCAAGCAGTGGACTCTTACGAAGATGGCCGAACTATTCAAGAACTGGAAGAAAGCATTATGGAAAAAGTATCAAAATACGAAGACTCCTCCTAAATTCGAATGCTATCTAACGAAGCAGCAGGCTAACTGGGATACATTTTTGAAGTACAAGGAGTCATAACCTCCTATGGAAAAGTCGGAAAAAACAAGAAAAATACCGCGATGAAGAAATATCACCATCACCTGTGGCCAGGGGGCTATGCGACTGCCATGCCAAAGTGGGATGCTAAAGAGAGTGTGATGCTTGCTAAAGGGATCACTCCAGAACCAATACGCGAAGAATGGGATCTGAGGGCAAGAAATTGGTTCCTTGGGCATGGGAGTAAGTATGACGAAAAAACAGGGGACCTTATTTGCAGTGACGGGATTAGGATACCCCGGGAGACATGGCAGAGAGTGGTTAAGGAAATTAAAGAGGGGACAACAAAGTTCTGTCCCGATAGAGAGAATGACTTGCTGACAAAGGCCCTCGGGAATAAAGAACGCGGAGGACGAGTACGAGGCCTTGGCACTAGTTATACTTGGGAGATGGGGTTTCCCAAAGACAGAGATACTTATAGGAGCCGAGAGAGAGCAAAGAGGCAATGGCAGGAGGAGGATGGAGACAGGTTCACCGAGTTGCTAGGAACACTTCGAATGCATTAGCAACAGATTGACGAACTTCGAGGAGTAGCGCGCCTGCAAGATCATGCACTCGATATTACCGTCGTTCCATCTCAGCGGAGAAGCAGCGTGGCTGAATCGGAGGTCCCGTCTGATGATGCACGGATGGTAGATGGCGGTCCCGGCTACCCCGTGGATGGAATCAAGGAGCAGGCATCGTGTGAGCTCCATCAGAAGGTGAAGAACCTATCCATCAAGGTGGCAGTCGGATGTGCTTTACCTTGTCCACCTGACGCACGCTGGCATGGCCGTGAGATTCCAGCTGGCTATGCTAAAGTCGGGGTGGATGAAATCGCAACGGGGTGGGACTCAATGGAGCTTGACATCCATGGACCTGAAGGTGAGAGGACGTTTGGAGAAGTATTGGGTGGCATCATTCTATGGGACAATAACAACATCAAGCTTCCAGGCTCAGCGCCAAGGCCAACACAACCTCCGAGTCGTCGCATGTCACCTTCACCTCCATCACCTCCAAGAAGCCCACTCCATGACTACGACCACCACAGTGCGAGTCCATCTCGATCTCCGCCGCAGGGTCAGCCGCCTTCGCCGCCTGCTAAGGACAAAAAGCGGAAGCATGCTCCGTCGATAAGGACTAAACGATGCAGCAGCCCAAAACAACAAATGTCGCCCCTCCCAAGAGTACCGCATAAGAATCTTCCCATCAGACCTTACGATCGTACTGACGAGGAAAACGACATGATCGTAAAGGCCGAATGTGTTGCGCAGCTTCAAAAGAAGAAACCCAAGCCCGCCCCGGTATACACCGAGAAGCAAAAAGTGTATGCACTTTCTTTTCTGAACACAAAATCGCAATATGACTTGCACCATAAGCCAGATGACTATCGACGCGCACTACAGAAGGAAGTGAAGAAGAGAAAATCAAGAAGTGCAAGCGGGAGCAAATCATCAAGTCAAAGTGCAACCAGGAAAAGAAAGGACGTCCCCCAGCTCGGGGAACAGGCCAAAAAATTGACCCCACCCCTCAAGGTAGTATCCCATGACATTCCCCAGTAGAATATGGAAGAAGCTGCGAAACTTGCGGCCTCTATGAATGTGACTGTTGAGGTATTGCTAGGTCCCAAGGACGACAAGTTACCCAAGGCTCAGGTAGTCCCTACATATGTCCCAGGGAAGCCTCTGGTCAGCTTTGAGCAGTTCCAACAATTGCCAACACAAATACGGAGTTTACATAACTGGTACTTGAAAGCCGTAAAGCAGGAGAGAATAATGATCGTGGTGAAAGACCCACATGACTACTACTTTCGAGAAGAAGAGGTCTATGTTGAGTTTCCAGAACTCTTCCAGTTATACGCTTTCGACGCCCTCGACAAATCTATCATGAGTTGCTATTGTCTATAAGTTGTTGAATTCATTGTCTATATACAAGTTGTTCATTTTTTCAGTTGTTCAGTTCATTGCATGTAATTATCCTAATTATATCCTTTTGTACTCTATTATTATGCAGAATGAAGATCATGGAATGTAAAAGAAGGTCAATCTTTAGTGTTGGGTTCATTGTCCCAGATAAAATACATGTAAAGACGCTAACGACAAAACCCGAGGAGACGCAGGAAAACCTTCTAAGGTTTCTAACGGAGCAAAATTTCTGTGACCACATACTATTTCCTTGCAATTTCGCGTGAGGGTCTTACTCTGTTGTACACATTCACTTTTGCTTACTCGATGTTAAGTGTAATTGATGAGTTACTGATGTATATATAAACGTGTGTAGTTTCCACTGGATTCTGCTAGACATTCAACTTGATAAGGGAAGAGTTGAAGTCATGGACCCATTAAAGAGACCCCTGGAAATGTTTAGGGACATGCAGGACATGCTCCAGAGGTAATTTTCGCACTACATCGGTCTCTTTCGTTGATTTCCTGAGATATCACATAATAAATAACTCATTCATTTTCTTTATCGGGCAGGGTTTGGAACCAGTTCAAGAGTGCGGTTACAGGTGACTTTAGTGAGAAGCTGACATTTAAGCCGGTCTCGGTAAGTAGTACGCGCATCTCTTTACTTCTAGTTTCAATACAATTATGATGCTAGATTATTATTTTGATTGAATTCTATTATCGTAAAGTGCGCGAGGCAGCCACCGAAGACGAATCTATGTGGATTCTACGTTTGCGAGTTCATTCGCACGTTTACCAGTGAGCTGAATGATTATAGAGTCGATGTAAGCAATACATCCACAACATTATTTTATTACCGTCACTTTTTGTTATCATGATTGATATTCATATTGATCTCCTTTTCTTATATAGTTCGAGAAAATGCGGGATCAGCTCCTACCAGAGCAATGTGTAGTAGCAATTGCTGAAGAACTGACAGGATTCTTGATGAACGAGATGATAGATGACGTCAGAGAATTTGGTGTGTATATGAGCCGATGATCCCCGACCATGTAATTGAATAGACAGGCTCTAGTCCTGATAATTGTGATCTCCATATGTAACTATCATGTATATATTTGTATGCTCGACCTTAAGAGAAGTTATCTTATGTATGCACGAATATGTACGGTATGTGGTAGCGTAGAAAACTATTTTGAAATGAAAAAAAGGATACAAATTGAATTCTCTGCCGTAGTAGAGAAAGTGCCTAAAATTCAGCCGCGGCAGAGAACCATTTGTCTCGGTTCGTAATGCGAATCGGGACTAATGGGGGCACCCCGCGCCCGCAGAGACCGCCACGCGGATGCCAATTGGTCTCGGTTGGTAAGCGGTCCGGGACTAGTGGGTGGGCCTTTAGTCCCGCCTCTCTAGTCCCGGTACCACAACCGGGACTAAAGGCTCTTACGGGCCAGGACTAAAGGCCGTTCTCCACTAGTGGTGATACGCGTATTTTTGCTTTGAACCACGCATACCTGAGAGTATACGTACATAAGTTATACATACTTAGGCATCACATACCTAAGATATACATACCTAAGTTATATATAGCTAACATATTACATACCTAAGGTGTACGTACGCAGCATACGTGTATATATCTGCAATTTAGGTATGTACATCTTAGGTATGTTATACCTTAGATATATATAATTTGGATACGTATATCTTATGAATGTAAATCTTAGGTATGTAAAATTTGGATACATATACTCTGAGTATGTATAAAATACAGGTATGGTGCTCGAGCACCATGGTGTCTCATATGACACATTTCAGAATCTAGACAAATCTTCGTCAATTTATTGGGCTCTCCACCATCGCAACATGCATCTCCTGTCTACCCGGCCGTACAGGCTTAAACCCATGGACCGACTAATCACACTTGCAGTGCTATATTATGAAAAATGAGTTATAAACCTAGAAGACAGACGTTTTTTTTACAACGACGCCAGTTTAAGTTTGCCATTAACCATTGTTTTATTTTTCTAAAACGAGGGCAAAAGTTTTGCACCAATCTACTAATTAAAAAGAAAAGACTTTATTATTCAAAAACCAGGCGAAAACCGTTAACCATTGTAATTTACAGCAGCATTGGATTTTTGTAACATGTAAGATGACGATGCCGATGCCGAAGGAGCATGCAGGGGAAGCAATGATGCAGCGGTGAGGTGGATCCTACGCGGAAAAGCCGCCCCGATGTCCCACAATCAAATCAACCAGGCAACTGGAATCTCACTTGTCACTTGTCCTTGGCTGACTCACCTCTACTATTCTATGACGATGATGATTCACTCCAGCTAGATCATCTAAACTAAGTAGTACGTAGTACTTTTCTAGTACAACACTATTCCGCCGATGACCTTTTCGTACGGTTGCATGATATATAGTACGTGCGTGGGACGTGGCAACGCGTAAGGTGCTGGACTAGACACCAATATGTAAGGTGCTGTCGTTTGAGTTTTTATTTTTTCAGTGGATCAGACCGATACATGTCTGAATTTCTCTAAATTATACATAACCGAACTTTTTCTTTTCTTTCGGCCATCTGCAACAGTATCTTATGGCCCAGAGCGTGGAACGGCCACATGCCTACTGCTTTCTTTCCAATACAGGCCATAAATTTGCGGGCCTGTTGATCCACGGGCCAGCCCATATGACTACCCATTTCTATTGTGCTCACTCACTAAGGGACCAGATGTCATGATGGTAGTAATGGAAATCTCCTAGCTCCATATTTGATCAAACTTTTGCGATCCTACAGTCTAGAGATAAAATTAGAATCGATAATAGGGGAATGGCTAGAATTCAACTCATCTTCATATATATATATATATATATATATATATATATATATATATATATATCCATTGACGTTACACCAACTGGAACTCAGGCTTATTCATTCCATTATAAAGAGTGGGTGTTCCACCAAACTTCACTAGTCTGAATAATGCTTGCTAGCTCTTATATACCACTCTATGTTCCCCGGAATGGATAGTAAACTCTAGTGCCCCACAATACATTTTACATGTATAAGCTGTAGCTTAGTTCATTATATATACGAGAAAATCACATACACATGTCTGAGAGAACGGGAAGGGAACATAGAAGAAAATGTGGGAATAGGAGAAATAGGGAAAATATGCGCATCAAAGTACATCAATGATGTAAGACCAGACTTCAAGTAATTTACCATAGTAAGTGTGCAGTAATGTAGTTTCCTTCCTCTTACTAGCCAACGAAGTGTGCTTAGCTGGCACGTGTTGCACAATTGCAGAGCTCTAGAGTATTGTTGTACAATTAACTAGGTCATGCTAAAGATCAATGAGGAAAGGAGTATGCTTGATTGCATGAATCTATTATGCTTGTGTATATATTTGTAACAAGTAGTATCATAATTTCAAAGTTAGCTATCCATATGTTTTGTGCAATAATGCTTTTTTTTAGAATACCCAATGTTCAGCTAAAACGTCGTACCCACGGGGTCATGGTGCATTTTAGCTACCGTGTGATGAAACGCTGACTACCAGTGGATCAAATGTGCTCCAATTATTGGACACCCCAACGAAATATCCTCTAGAAAATGAGGTAAAAATAAAGCCAGTAGAAAATTTAAAAGTACTCTCTCCGTTCAGAAATATAAAACATTTTAGCTTTATGGAACGAATATATGTTAATATCTTTAGTGTGTAGATTCAATTCAAATATATACACGAAGGCTATCTAGATACATTAATTTCCCAAAGCTAAAACGTTATATATTTCACGGAGGGAGTAGCACTAACGACCACCCTTTAGCCATTCCGTGGACAGACATCGATAGCTAGCAACAATCAGCGTAGCACCCCGAGTTTCAACAACAACGGCGATTCGACAGGTGATTGTGGAAGGCCTGCGAAAAGGATCACTTGCGCCAAGCATGCACACGTCCGCCGTTCTCGCCGGCGGATCGCTCGCTGCCGAGTATTCGAGTACGTGGCCCGTTCAAAAGATCATAGGCATATCGGTTGCTCGCTAGCTGGTCCTCGTCCTCCGATGGCTGGCGATCACGACGTGCTACCTACTAGTACTTCCCAATTCCACATTCCCAATCGCATAATTAAGCTCTTCTCTGGTAGGAGTATTGAGCTTTGGAAGTTAAATTGCCGGCCGCTAGCTTCTGACCAGGTTCAATTGTTCAAAGTTTGATCGAATCGTTGGATGAATCAATTTGTCAGTGCTAGTGTTGAGACCAGACTTGACGATCGACGAGCTAGCGTTTGGGTCAACTCTTGGTACCGGCCCAGTTCGGGTGGTCACGGGCGTGGCCAGGCGGCATGTGGTTCACGTGGACCGGTATTTAAGTGGATGTGGGTGCAGGTGGGAATAGATTTAGATCTCGATCTCGCCGCTGGCCACCATCCCTCTCCCCTCCCCAGCAACCACCGATCCCTCCCCCCCCCCCTCTCTCCGCCGCCGCTCTGTCCATTGTCGGTGGAGCATGACTGCGGCTTGGGACGTGCCTCGAGCAAACGTCCCTTCAAGGACAACTTTAACGTTGAGGGACGACGGCTAGAGTTAGATCTGAGGTAGAGAAGGCATCGGACAATGATGCAGTTCATCGACGTCGTGAGAGGGAGTGGAAACACTCGCCCGAGTGGCGGCGGGAGTACTCTAGGAGCTAGGAAGAGCAGAGGCACTTCGAACCTAGCCCCTCCAACTTCAGGTCTGCCAACCAAGCTCCGTCTCAGCGCAGATCTCAGAAGAAACTTGTGTGGAAATACAAATCCAAGAGTCATTCCCAAGTTCAGTAAGCTCCACCTCCCTCTGAGGCCCTCTCAACGCTAACTGAGCCTCCGCCGCCGGGCTATGGAAGAAAAATGCCAAGATCAAGTTCTTCAAATGCGGCCAAGATAGACACTACCAGTCTGGCTGCCACTTCCTAGCCTAGTGAAATATTTGCAGTGAGGATAGCCACATCACTGGCATGTGCTTGGTCTCTCCCAAGCCTTCGTCGTTCTAGCGGTACAGGGCGACGCTGGACAGGGTGGGCTTCTTCTGCCTGGAGGTTGATGATGCGGTGCTTGATGCCAATGTGGCGGATTCACACTGAAGGAAATATACCCTGAGAGGCAATAATAAAGTTGTTATTATATATTCCTTATATATGATAGATGTTTATTTTACATGCTAGAATTGTATTGATCGGAAACATCAATACATGTGTGTTTAATAAACAAAAAGGGTTCCTACTTATGCATCTCTTATAGACTAGCTTGTTGATTAACAAGATGATCAAGGTTTCCTGATCATGGACATTGGATGTTGTTAATAACAAGGTCACACCATTAGTGGAATGTGATGAACATTCATCCGAAGTATAGCATTACGATCAAGTCATTATGTTTATATTGCTATAACATCATACGAAGTAATCTTTATCCTTAGACCATGAGATCATGTTAATTGCTAACACCGGAAGAGTATCTTGATAACACCAAACATCACACCGTAACAGGGTGACTATAAAGTTGGGTTCAGTACTACGAAGGTGTTATGTTGAGGCTCATGGATGAAGAGTGGAATTTGTCAATCCAGATGACGGATAGATATACTCTGGGCCCTCTCGGTGATATCACATTAAGATAGCTTGCAAGCAAGTGATGTGATCACTAGAATGTTATATCACGGGAACGAGAAAAGAGTGCATGTCGGTAACGAGATCAAACTAGGTATGGAGATACCGATGATCGAATCTCGGACATGTAATATATCGAGAGACAAAGGGATTTAGTTACAAGCGTTAAAGGTTCTCACGATCACAAAAGTCATCGTTGAATGTGTAGGAGTCAGTACGGATCTCTAGGTCCCGCTGCTGATTATTGATCGGAGAAGGGTCTCGGTCATGTCTGCATTATTCGCGAACCGTAGGGTGGCACACTTAAGAGTTACCGGACACCATTTTGGAGCACATATGTTTTAGACGAAAGAATGGCAAAGCGCAGGAATTGTTTTAATAGAAATCGGAAATTGTTTCGGGTGAAATTACAGAAAGTGATTCTGCATGTGATATTGAAATATTGCAAGGGGCTATATGTGAATGTTTGTTAATTAAAGTAATTAACAAAATTCTGAATAAATTTAATAAAAAAAATTATTAAATGAGAGAGCATTAAATTTGGAGAAATTTAATGCATTTAAAGTGGAGACTTTAAAAGGGAATGTGAAGAGGTATTTTAATGTGGAGGGGTTACCACCACATGAATGGGGAGGTGAGGGGTCACCCCCCCATGCACCGGCCATGGAGAGAGGGGGCACCCCCCTCCTACTATAAAAGGCCACCCATTCCCTCATTCATCCTCACACCTCCTTGTGAAGGATCTCTCTCCCCCTCTAGAATTATTCCCCCATGGTCTCGGATTAGCGAGATACATGTTCCCGGTGGCATTTCGTCTGGAAGGAGTTGCTGCTTCCGCTGGATCGCTGGAGCGAGGAGGTGGAGGTTGTTCGTTGGCTTGAACGTGTGTGCGAGTGCAGATGCGCTGCTGAGTTGCGGCGCTCGGACTTCCTCACGATCTTGAGATCGGCAAGTGTACGACTACATCAACCACGAGTTCCTAATCGTTAACAAAACTCGTTGTCTTCGAGGGTAAGTTTTCGTTGGATGTATGTCCACCCGTTGCTTTGTACCTAGTAGATAGATCTTGGAGTGTAGTTCACACCGTAGGAATTTTTTTGTTTTCTATGCTGCGGACCCAACAGTGGTATCAAAGCCTGATCTATGCGTAGGTGCTTTGTACGGGTAGTACACATATGTTTATATGTGGGCGATGATGATCATGTTATTGCATCTTATATGTATTTTGGATATTGGTGGCATAGTGGGATGAAGCGGCCGGGACCAACCTTACATGTCATCGTACATGAGACCGGTTCCACGACTGACATGCAACTTGTTTTGCATAAGTGGCTGGCGGGTGTCTGTCTCTCCTACTATAGTCAATATCTGATTTACGACGAGTTGCTAATAACTTAGTTATCCTCGTTGTGGTTCATGTTCGTCGGTGAGAACGGTTCTATCTCCGAAAGCCCTAAGCCACGTAAAACTTGCAATTGATAAATTAGAGGCGTCTAGTTTAGATCGTTGTTGGGCTAGTGTATTGATATGGTATTGTTGTAAGTAGATGTATGATAGATACTCTTACAACACACTCAACGTGTAAGTTCCATAGACCTTCGCCTTACACACAAAGAAATGATAGAGATCATACCACGATGCAAGTGATAGAGATCAAATGCATGGACCATATCATCTCACTTTACACATTAGATGTTGGCATCTTATACTGCTAGTTTGGCGCTTTTGGTAGCATTATAAGATGATCCCTCATTTAGATATCAAGATAAAAATGTGTTCTTCCTTAAGTATGCACTGTTCTGTGGATCGTGTTTCGAGACATCACGTGATGATCGGGTGTACTTGAATCTACGCTTTCATAGGAACGGGTGTAAGACAGTTTTACACACGCGAATACTAAGGTTCTTACTTGGCGAGCCTAGCATGTACAGACATGGCCTCGGAACACGGACCGAAAGGTTAAGTATGAGTCATATAGTTGATATGATGCCCATATAGATGCTCGCCTTTGAAGCTACATCAACTCACGTGATGATTGGACTTGGTGTAGTAGATTTGGTTCATGTAATCACCAAAAAGACACGAGGGATGTCGTTTTTGAGTGGGAGTTCATTAGTAATTTGGATTAGTTGAACTCAATCTATCATAAACTTAGTCTAAATAAACTTTTCAAATTCTGTTGTAGATGGCACCACCTGCTTTTAATTTCAATGTGTTCATGGAGAAAGAGAAACTTGCTGCGAATGGTAGCAACTTCACCAACTGGGCTATGAATTTGAGGATTCTCCTCACTGCTGCACAAAAGCAATATGTGCTAGATGTGCCGCTAGGCCCCCCACCAGCTCCTGATGCCCCTGACGAGGAAAAGAATGTCTATGTGACTCGTCAGGAGGACCACAACTTAGTTCATTGCGGCATACTATATGGGCTAGAGCCAGAACTTTGAAAGCGTTTCGAAAATGGCAATGCCTTTGATACCATGGGAGAATTGAAAATGATTTTCGATACCCATGCTTCCGTAGAGAGTTGTAATGCTACAGAAAAGTTCTTTAGCTGCATGATGGAGGAAAACAGCTCTGTTAGTGAGCACGTACTCAAAATGTCTGGGTACGCCGATAAGCTTGTGTCCTTGGGAATAACGATTCCCATTGACTTAGGCATACATCGTGTTCTCCAATCTCTGCCACCTAGCTACAAGAGCTTCGTAATGAACTATAATATGCAGGGCATGAAGAAGTCTCTTCCCGAGCTTCTGTCAATGCTTAAGACTGCAGAAGTGGAGATTAGGAAAGAACATCAAGTGTTGATGATCAATAGGACCACCGGTTTCAAGAAAGACAAGAAAGGCAATCACAAGGGAAAGAAGGGTGGCAAGTCTGTTGCCACGCCTGAAAGAAACCCCGAGCTGGCCCTAAGTCTGACACCGAGTGCTACTATTGTAAGGGGACTGGCCATTGGAAGCGCAACTGCCCCAAGTATTTGGCGGACAAGAAGTCCGGCAAGGCAAACAAAGGTATATGTGATATACATGTTATTGATGTGTACTTGACTAGTACTCACAGTAGCACCTGGGTATTTGATACGGGATCGGTTGCTAATATATGTAACTCGGTTCAGGGGCTACGGAACAAGCGACAACTAGCAAGGGATGAGGTCAGAATGTGGGTCGGCAATGGATCAAAAGTTGATGTGATCGCCATCGGGACGCTACCTCTCCATTTGCCATCGGGATTAGTTATAAACCTAAATAATTGTTATTTAGTGCCTGCACTAAGCATGAACATTGTATCTGGATCGTGTTTGATGCAAAGTGGTCATTCCTTTAAATCTGAAAACAATGGTTGTTCGATTTATATGAATGATATCTTTTATGGTCATGCACCTATGTTGAATGGTTTATTTCTGTTGGATCTCGATAGTAATATTACACCCATTCATCATGTTAATGCTAAAAAGATTAAACTTGATGATGATATGTCTACATATATGTGGCACTGCCGTCTAGGTCATATTGGCGTTAAACGCATGAAGAAACTCCATTCTGATGGACTTTTGGAATCACTTGATTTTGAATCATTTGATACATGTGAGCCATGCCTTATGGGCAAGATGACTAGA
Organism: Avena eriantha; assembly: GCA_910589775.1. Lineage (NCBI taxonomy): Eukaryota > Viridiplantae > Streptophyta > Magnoliopsida > Poales > Poaceae > Avena > Avena eriantha. The sequence goes on from OU342742.1 coordinate 124,818,388, forward strand.
ACGCCGTTTTCCGGTTCAATGGAACGGGCGACAGATCTATTGGAAATCATACATACTGATGTGTGTGGACCAATGAGTGTGTCGGCGCGAGGTGGATATCATTATTTTGTTACTTTCACGGATGATTTGAGTAGATATGGGTATATCTATTTGATGAAACACAAGTCTGAAACTTTTGAAAAGTTCAAGGAATTTTAGAATGAAGTGGAAAATCATCGTAATAGAAAGATCAAATTTCTACGGTCTGGCCGTGGAGGAGAGTATCTAAGTTACGAGTTTAGCACACACATGAAAGAGTGTGGAATAGTTTCATAACTCACACCTGCCAGAACACCACAACGAAATGGTGTGTCGAAACGTCGTAATCGTACCTTATTGGATATGGTTCGATCTATGATGTCTCTGACTGACTTGCCACTGTCATTTTGGGGTTATGCACTGGAAACAGCTGCATTCACTTTAAATCGGGCACCATCTAAATCCGTTGAAACGATACCGTATGAATTAAGGTTTGGAAACAAACCTAAGCTGTCATTTCTTAAAGTTTGGGGATGCGATGTTTATGTGAAGAAACTTCAACCGGATAAACTCGAACCCAAAGCGGAAAAATGCGTCTTCATAGGATACCCTAAGGAAACAATTGGGTATACCTTCTATCACAGATCCGAGGGCAAGGTTTTTGTTGCCAAGAATGGATCCTTTCTTGAAAAGGAGTTTCTCGCGAAAGGTGTGAGTAGTTGGAAGGTAGAACTCGAAGAGGTTATTGAACCTTCTCTTCATGGAATGGCGAGTGGAGCAGCACCGGAAGTTGTTTTGGAGTTGACTTCACCTGATGAAGAGAGAGCTAATGATAATGATCATAAAACTCCGAAAGAGGACACTACCGAACCTCGCAGGTCAAGCAGGACACGTGCAGCTCCTGAACTGTACGGCAATCCTATTGTGAATTTCATGGTTGATGAAATGGATGACCCTGCGACGTATGAAGAAGCGATGATGAGCCCAGATTCCAACAAATGGCTAGAAGCCATGAAATCCGAGATGGAATCCATGTACGAGAACCAAGTTTGGAACTTGGTGGACTTACCTCACGACCGAAAGGCCGTTGAGAATAAATGGATTTTCAAAAGAAAACCTGATGCTGATGGTAATGTGACCATCTATAAGGCTCGACTTGTCGCAAAGGGGTTTCGACAAATTCAAGGAGTTGACTACGATGAGACATTCTCTCCCGTAGCGATGCTTAAGTCGGTTAGGATTATGTTAGCAATTACTGCATATTTCAATTATGAAATATGGCAGATGGATGTCAAAACTGCGTTCCTCAATAGTAATATTGAAGAAGAATTGTATATGATACAACCTAAGGGTTTTGTCGATCCTAAGGATGCTAATAAGGTATGCAAACTTCAGCGATCCATCTATGGACTGAAGCAAGCATCCCGGAGTTGGAATCTCCGTTTTGATGAGGTGATCAAAGAGTTTGGATTTGTCCAAACTTATGGAGAGGCTTGTATTTACAAAAAGTGAGTGGGAGCAATGTGGCATTTCTGATATTATATGTGGATGACATATTATTGATTGGAAATGATATAGATCTTTTAAACAGTGTTAAAAGTTATCTAAACAGCAAATTTTCGATGAAAGACCTTGGTGAAGCATCATATATATTAGGCATTAAAATCTATAGAGATAGATCAAGGCGCCTAATTGGGCTATCGCAGAGTACATACCTTGATAAGATATTAAAGAAGTTTAATATGGACGAAAGTAAGAAGGGGTTCTTACCTATGTTGCAAGGCAAGACATTGAGTAAGACTCAAAGTCCGGCTACGGCGGAAGAAAGAGAGATGATGGATAAGATCCCCTATGCCTCGGCCATAGGCTCTATTATGTATGCCATGCTATGTACAAGACCGGATGTGGCACATGCTATTAGTTTGACTAGTAGGTACCAATCTGATCCAGGTTCGGAACACTAGATAGCGGTAAAGAACATCCTCAAGTACTTAAGAAGAACTAAGGATATGTTTCTTATATACGGAGGTGAAGAAGAGCTAGTTGCTAAGTGTTATGTCGATGCTAGCTTTGACACCGATCCGGATGACTCTAAGTCTCAATCCGGATACGTATTTCTCTTGAACGGAGCATCAGTTAGTTGGAGGAGTTCCAAACAACCTGTGGTGGCTGGATCAACGACGGAGGCGGAATATGTTGCTGCTTCAGAAGCGGCGCAGGAGGCGGTTTGGATGAAAGAGTTCATTACGGAACTAGGTGTGGTTCCCAGTGCGTTGGACCCAATGGTGATCTATTGTGACAATAATGGATCCATAGCCAACGCAAAGGAACCGAGGTCTCACAAGAATTCCAAGCATATTAATCGCCGGTTTCACTCCATCCGCGAGCATGTCAAGGATGGAGATATAAAGATTTGTAAAGTACACACAGACCTAAATGTAGCAGATCCGTTGACTAAAGTTCTCCCTAGGGCAAAACATGATCAACACCAGAACTCCATGTGTGTTAGATTTATCACTATGTGAACTAGATTATTGTCTCTAGTGCAAGTGGGAGACTGAAGGAAATATGCCCTGAGAGGCAATAATAAAGTTGTTATTATATATTCCTTATATATATGATAGATGTTTATTTTACATGCTAGAATTGTATTGATTGGAAACATCAATACATGTGTGTTTAATAAACAAAAAGGGTTCCTAGTTATGCCTCTCTTATAGACTAGCTTGTTGAAAAATAAGATGATCAAGGTTTCCTGATCATGGACATTGGATGTTGTTAATAACAAGGTCACACCATTGGTGGAATGATGTGATGAACATTCATCCGAAGTATAGCATTACGATCAAGTCATTATGTTTATATTGCTATAACATCATACGAAGTAATCTTTATCCTTAGACCATGAGATCATGTTAATTGCTAACACCAGAAGAGTATCTTGATAACATCAAACGTCACACCATAACAGGGTGACTATAAAGATGGGTTCAGTACTACGAAGGTGTTATGTTGAGGCTCATGGATCAAGAGTGGAATTTTTCAATCCAGATGACAGATAGATATACTCTGGGCCCTCTCGGTGATATCACATTAAGATAGCTTGCAAGCAAGTGATGTGATCATTAGAATGTTATATCATGGGAACGAGAAAAGAGTGCATGTCGATAACGAGATTAAACTAGGTATGGAGATACCGATGATCGAATCTCGGACATGTAATATATCGAGAGACAAAGGAATTTAGTTACAAGCGTTAAAGGTTCTCACGATCACAGAAGTCATCGTTGAATGTGTAGGAGTTAGTACGGATCTCCAGGTCCCGCTGCTGATTATTGATCGGAGAAGGGTCTCGATCATGTCTGCATTATTCGCGAACCGTAGGGTGGCACACTTATACCGGACACCATTTTGAAGCACATATGTTTCAGACGAAAGAATTGCAAAGCGCAGGAATTGTTTCAATAGAAACCGGAAATTGTATCGGGTGAAATTGCAGAAAGTGGTTCTGCATGTGATATTGAAATATTGCAAGGGGCTATATGTGAATGTTTGTTAATTAAAGTAATTAACAAAGTTCTGAATAAATTTAATAAAAAGAGTTTTATTAAATGAGAGAGCATTAAATTTGGAGAAATTTAATGCATTTAAAGTGGAGACTTTAAAATGGAATGTGAAGAGGCATTTTAATGTGGAGGGGTTACCACCACATGAATGGGGAGGTGAGGGGTCACCCCCCATGCGCTGGCCATGGAGAGAGGGGGCACCCCCCTCCTCCTATAAAAGGCCACCCATTCCCTCCTTCATCCTCACACCTCCTTGTGAAGGATCTCTCTCCCCCTCTAGAATTATTCCCCCATGGTCTCGGATTAGCGAGATACATGTTCCCGGTGGCATTTCGTCTGGAAGGAGTTGCTGCTTCCGCGGATCGCTGGAGCGAGGAGGTGGAGGTTGTCCGGTGGCTTGAACGTGTGTGCGAGTGCGGATGCGCTGCTGAGTTGCGGCGCTCGGACTTCCTCACGATCTTGAGATCGGTAAGTGTACGACTACATCAACCACGAGTTCCTACTCGTTAACAAAACTCGTTGTCTTCGAGGGTAAGTTCTCGTTGGATGTATGTCCACCCGTTGCTTTGTACCTAGTAGATAGATCTTGGCGTGTAGTTCACACCGTAGGAAAATTTTTGTTTTCTATGCTGCGGACCCAACACACACAACAAGGCCTTAGTGATTATCAATAATGAGAAGATCACGTCAATCTTACTCCCTGGTTGTTGCAAGATGATCCTAACAAGATGGCGGATGAATCATGGGACTGACGTGCCAACCACATCTCTGATATTAAGTTTATTGTCACCTTACCGTTGGCCTCCATGCTTAGGCCCTGCAATTTGCAGTGAACCTTGCCCTTCCTATTAGCAAGGTGTGTGTCCTCATCGCTGACCCCAAGGCGCCTCCGCTTGCAGTAGCTATGCTTGAGAAAAACTAGGTGATGCTTTATGTCGTCCCTCTGTGTCTTCGCAAGAAGGAGTTCCTCTTGGAAGGCCTGAAGATGATAGGAAGTCCTTGCTTGGTGGTGGAGGACACCCTCCAAGGAGACAGGTAGATCCGGATGTTGTTCCAATGTCATGCCCCTGACAAGATCCCGTCCCACGTGATGCTCTTCGCAAATATGCAAGGCTTCCGTATTGGGTTGGATACCAGCCAGCGTCTCGGGTCACTAACTTAGATCCTTGCCCGTCCACTGGTCCACCGGATAAGAACTAATAGGAGGATGATGATGAAATGGAGGACTAGAGTTGTTCAGATTCCCACTGGAAGCGTGTCCCTGCCAATAAAAAGCTGACCCTGCCCCTTCCTGATACACTTTCAACAAGGGCTACTACAAGATGTCCACCAAGAAACCCTCCGCCAAAAAATCCTACATGGGCCAATCGTTAGGGCGTAGTAGTGTGTCGCACCCTACGGCTAAAGATCGCTCGGTCTCCAAACTTGCTTCATCCCCTAGTAAGTTCTTGGGAAAGGCAGTACCTTTAAACTAGTACGACTCTAACATCTCCATGGCGGAGTTGTTTGACTCCATGTCTCCGTTGCCCCAAGGTCATCTTGAGAGCGTGAGATAGGGAGGCAAGGACGTGGCCATCCCCATATCTTCAAGGTTTCGAAGTTGAGAAAGGAGGACCATAGGGAGATGGACTGGTCTAGCCCTAAGTTGTAGATAAGCCCAGTCGGATTAGGACAAATCCTCTGAAACCTAAACTAATTCGATTTTAATACTGTAAATCCTAGAGAGGTACCCCTATATAAACCTCTCTAGGGCTCTCTACATACTTACGTGCTATTAACTTCAAGCGACTCGCTGCCTAGACGCCGAGCTCGTCGAGCTCGCCGATCTTGTAATCCACTCTCCAGAAATACAATATGGCAGGAAGTAGGTATTTACCCTACAGGGGCCAAACCTTGGTAAATCCCTTGTCTCTGCTCTCAATCTCGCACCGTGGATGGCGACTCACTCTTGCCCCGAATCCTTTCAATCTCTACCCCTGGTAGTGACTGTCGTGGTCATTCCCACGACACAGCGCACTTTGATTCCCTAAAGGAGAAACAAGATGGTGAGGCAGAGGATCCGGATCAGGAGCCCTTGGACGAGGAATGTTTAGAGAAGGCCTCCTCAGCTGTCTCTCCCCCCCCCCACCACCACCACCACCTCGCGGCGCAGTGAGCGGGCAAAGTGCAAGGCGGGGGAATCTATCTTGTAAAAGGCCGTCAACTACGTCCTCCTCTCTTCCTGCCAAGGATCTCCTAGCTTTCCCCTTGCTCCCTGATGACCACTTCCTAGGGGTTGCATCCGATAGTTCGATTTTTTTATTCTTCTTTTGGTTTTCCGGTAGAAATTCTCTCTCTAGTTCGGGCTAAGGAAGTGGCCTAAGCACTGTTGGCGGAAGCCATTGTCAAATGGAAACTAGTAGAGGAAAGAAAAAATAACGAAGCAAGGAAAGAGGCTCCCGGGACGAGTTCCTTATGACCAGCTCACGGAGGCTCCCTTACAAATTAATTAAGATAGTTCTTTATGATATTATCTATTACTAAGCACTATGAATGTGGTAACTTAGACTAGTGTTACGTGTATAACACTAGTCCAATCTCCACTATGACCAGCCTAATGGTTTAGACGCTGGGGGCCACGTGAGCAGTGGCGGACGCATCAAAGAACTGTGGGGTGGACACGCTTCAATTTTTTTCAACACTAGAACTTGTGCGATAAAAAATTGTCAAGCGAATAATATAAGTAGATAATTGATTCACAACATTGTAGTTCAATACAAATGTTTCAAATGTTCATCATTCCAATACAAATAGTCAAAAATATCAAGAGATTCTTACATGGCAAAATATAACATAATAGTCTTACATGCCATCAAGATAGCTATTTGGTTACTCTACGTTCTCGCATTGTCATGAAAGTATCAACTATGTCTTCTTCACTTACATTCAAGAACACATCTCTCTCAATAAATGCCACTAAGCAATGGTGTAAGAGATCATCACCCATGCTATTTCTCAACTTGTTCTTCACAAGACTCATTGCTGAAAATGCCAATCCTTGATTCAAAAGAAACCTCAAGCATCTAATAGAATGAGTTAGCCTTGTCTTGTAAAGAAGTAGATCCTTATTAGGCACCCTCACAAGAACATTATCAATTTTGGTGTTGGGTGCAATAAAAAAGTTATACTTCTCATAAGCTTCGTTGTGAATGCTGCTAACACCACCCACATGTTTCCTAAATACTTCGGGTCTTTTTCAATCTCTAAAACCATCTCTAACAAAGGGATCGCCCCTAGGCCCTCCATTGGATCTTGCTTTGAACAATTAACATACAAAGCAAAACGCGGCATCCTTTCCAATACTATATTCAAGCCAATTGTACCTAAGAAACCAAACGGGGTTGAAGTGTCGATTATTACCCTGTATTTTTCTGGTTGATAAAGAATTCTCATATGGTTGGCATGCACCTTTCAAGATATATCCTCTCCGAACATCATCTTGATCATTAACATTATATCTTGAAATAGGAATCCTTTCTCCTGGATCATATGGAAGGAAATGAGAATCATATGACCTTGTAGAAGGTTGTTGGGGTGATGGTGGATGTGGTATTGCATCTTCCTCAATCTCGGTATCGGATTGGACCAGAGGTGCGGAATCAAGACATGTCAACCAAAACCTAACATCTTCAATTTGTTCACCATCTACCACCAACGAGGTGCAATCTTCTTTGCTTCATGTTTCTCGAAAAGTGCTGCAATGTGGTTGTTCCTCTTCATATCCAATTCTACAATTACCAAATAAAACATATTAACAATATGGTAAAAGAGCACAAAATTGTAGACAATTACTTTAGGCATCAAATTAGACAATTTAGTGGCTTAGTGCATAGATCGGAAAAAATTAGAGACAATTTAGACCTTACATCATACAAATTTGGGACATCAAATCAATTTGGGATTGAATCAAATAAGAAAAAGCCCAATTTATACCTAGATGTGCGCCAGTGCCTCTCCAATGGCTGGAATGGGACTAGCCAACTAGGCCCTAGGGGTAAGGGGAGGTGGCCGGAGTCGGCTGGGCAGCAGCGGCGCAGATCGAGAAGGAACGCCCGGATTCGGCCGGAGGGGCGGAGGGCTGAGTTGAATCTCAATTCTAGAGCAATGGAAGAATTATGGAAGGTTGGTCAAAGGAACTTCTAGAGCAATGGAAGAATGTCTAGAAATATTAGGGAGTTAGGCTGAGTTGAATCTCAATTCTGAAAATAAGGTTTGCTAGGTTATATGTATACGATACCTCTATAACTGAACTTATAATTCTCTTTATTCTGGAGAAGTTGAAAAAACAAGTGTAAAAGTTGTTGAGTTTGCATTTTGAGATTTGTACTTTGAGTTTGCATTCTGATCTATATCCTGGTGAAAGTACATGTGATGCCAAATAGAGCCACACATGTATGGTATTGACCGATCTATTGTTTGCATGCAAACGGATATTAAGGTGCACCATCGGAGTAATTTGTATTCCTGCTCCCATCATTTTCCGCATGAACCTTGGCTTTGTTGTGACAATATATGTCTAACAGACACATAGTGTCTTCTTATGCTGTATAATGCTCTTCATCCTTACACCTTTGAGCTATTTTAGGGTAGAGTGTGTGCGGTTGTAGGGGATGAATTGTCTCCTCTCATTAATGAACGATTAACGTGTTATGTTGGTGCATAAGATTTCAATTGTTTAGTATTACTCCATTCGCCATAATACAATCACTTTATAGGTTGTGATTGTAATTTTATAAACGGCTACTAACTTTTTTAAATATTGATGTTCTAATATATCAAGGCGAAGCCCGCTACTTTCTTAATATCTTGTTATGACCAGCTCAACATAGCTAATCTAAATAACCGCAGGCATCAACACAGAACAAACCGTTACCAAACGCATTACTCTACACACGCCATGCGATAATGCTGTGCGGGCGGCGAGGCGAATCTCGCATGTCCATCTAATGCGACAACGTTGTGTAGACGGCGAGGCGAAGCTCGCATTTCCGTCTAGTACATGTCTGAACTTCATTAAAAAGTATGATAGCTGAACTTCTATCGTCTTTTTTCTTCTTTTGGCTAGAATTATATGATTAACAATAAATCAGTTGATTTTTTTGGAATAAAATAACTGTAACTCAAGAACAAGAGCTCGAACGGCCACTTGTCTACTGTTCGTTTCCAGTCCAAGGCAAAAATTTCGGGCCTATTGGCTCCACAAGCCAGCCCTCACGTCATGATATTAATGACAAATTCCAAGCTCCACCTTTGATCAAGCCTCTCTGATCCTAGACTTGACAGATAAAAACTAGAATTGATAATGAGCGAACAGCTAAAATTATGCTTATTATTTTCCTATATTTACTGATTATACACCAACTGGATCTCAGGCGTATTCATTCCATGATAAAAAGTCCATGTTCCACCAAACTTCACCAGCCGGAATAATGCTCCCTCTTTATATATACCCACTCTACGCTCACTGGATCGAATAGACGATAGTAAGCTCTAGTGCCCCATTTCACTTCTACATGAGCCCTAGCTTAGTTTATTACATACATAAAAATCACATACACGTCCGAGAGGATGAGAAGGGAACAAAATACACTGATGAAATTGTGGGAATAGGAGATATCGAGAACTACTGCACATCCTAGTACCACAAAGATCTAGCATGAAACTGCAACTATTTTATCCTTACGAGTACGTAGTGACGTAGTTTCCTTCCTTTTAGTAGCAAACCAAGTGTGCTTAGCTGGCTTGTGCTGCGCACCGGTAGAGGTCATGACTCCACTGGTACAATTAATCGGGCTATGCTGAGGAGGAACGAAAAACTAAGTACACTTGATCAACTTGGGGCTACTGTAATCCTGCTGTATATTTGTATGAAGGTGTTATAATTTTAAAGTTAGCTACCTGTATGTTTTACTGATTGATACATTTTTTTAATAACTCAAGTATACAGAACTCACTCTTGCAAACAGCGGGAAGTAGCTGCAGCATCTCGTTCTCATGTTCGTTGGTGCTCGTAAAAAAAAAATTGGGAAGAGAATATTTCTTCCGTTCCATTTTATTTTCTTTTTTTGGGGGGAAGATTCGTGGAATTACCGGAAATTAAAGAAGAGCACGCAGATGAATCGTAGAGGTCATGATCGATGGCCTCAATGGGATTCTCTCTTTTCTTTTGACTCGAATCGAGCAATGTTCCCTTGGTGATTTTGGTGCGGACACAGAACAAAGGGCTCGCGCTCGGTGACCGGGTCAACGTACGGGCCAGCTTTGCTTGACCGACCGAGTGCACCGCCGATCGATCGTTCGTTCCCAACACAAGCAGAAGCAGCCTCACCTGACATTGCAAGGACCCTAGGCCTAGGCGTGCGATTAGATTGAACGTCGGCGGTCGCTCTTGATCATCGGGTGTAACCGGGTTCGCACGTCAGCAGGTACACCATCTATATCTGTATCTATATCTATATCTATACTACTTATAAAGAGACCAACACTTTCTTTCCTAAGCGCATCCCACAAATTCACACAAACTGATACCAACCGCATGATCAGTCCCACTTATGGCAATCTAACAGCCAGGATTAACCAAAACATTTGTCAGTTATGCTCTTAGCGTTTAACATTGACGGAACGTACTTAGACGCAGAGATTCCACGGGCGCTTCCATAATCGCCGATCCAAAAATCACGGAAACAGTTTCCAAAATCAGCCACGGTCGCACCACCTCAAACAATCACAAACAAAAACTATCAAAACGGTCCCGACGAGGACAATTTGCCACACAGCTTCTCCGTCGGCGCGCCACCAGCGGCCGCTGCGCATGCCCTGCGCCGCTCCTCTGTTTCCCTACTACTGTCCCGCCGCTGCGCTAGATTGTCCTCGTCATTGCTGGCCTCAGGACCAAGGTCCAACCGGTCCTGTAACTCGCGATGGCAACGCACGAAGCGCACAAGACACAGGCCATCATGGAGCCGAACCATATCGTTGCCTACATGCCGTCCAGGTTCTTTGTTTTCTGCAGGTTCTTGCACTTCTGTTTTTGGCATATGTGATTGCAGATGTATGTAGCCAACTTGCCACTGGATATCTTCCGTTAGATTCAAGGTCTGAATGACAGCCATAATAGCTAAGTCTGGCTCGGTGGAGTAGCAATGGAGTTAAACCATGTGATGTTTGCCATGTCAGTCCAGAAGAAGATGGTCGAGCTGCTTTCAAGTCTTCTTACAGAAAAGGGTGACGTGGTTCAGATGCATCGTCTCCTCAAGCCATATCTGATGCATGTGCAGAAAGTGCAGTTGTATCCACATACTCCCTCCGTCTCAAAATAAGAGACATGAGTTTGTCTAGATTCGCATGTACCTATATACCAAAACGTGTCTAGATACATTCGAATCTAGACAAACCCACGTCACTTATTTTGGGATGGAGGGAGTATATCATTTACTAAACTTCATACTCCAGTTAGTGATACTAACATGGCGTGAGAAGACATTGAAGCGGCGGATTAATGGTGGCACTCACACTGATCTATCTCTATCAGTTCAGAGGATGGTGGTGTATGGCAAATGACCGTCATATATGCACACTCCGTCTATCAGCCCCCTCCGTCATAAGAGCTCTCATGAACTTGAATTCTCCTATATGTGTAGCCATTTAGGTCATAGCTATAATATATAAACTCAGACATGCCATAACTTTTCACTACCATGTCAGTTTGCTATCAAAATTAAGTGTACAGCCATATGTTTCTCTTTTGCCTTCTGAACCTTTCAACCTAGAAAATATTGTTAATTTATTAATTTGTCTCGCGATCAATATATACAGGTTGGCATATTTGATCCCATATGCATTTGCTCCCTTTATGTGTGATCCTCTAAAGGAAATGCACATTTGATCTCATATGCATTTGCTCCCTTTATTAAAAACACATATTTCAAATTGTTAATAAAAATTAAAAAAAATGCGTGTGTATCTGCACATTCGATGTCCTCACTTGCGGTTTCACGAAAAAATGATATGGTTTGTGGGCTGTGTAAAAAAGATAAAAACATATATCGTGGAGAGATTTATTTTAGCACCGAATTTTGTATTTTTACACAAGGCACACAAAATGTCAATTTTTTGTGAAACAACTGTGTGAATCTAAAATGTGGAGATGTACGCACAAGTATTTTTAAAAGAAAAAATAACATTTTAAAATTTGTTGGAAATAAAATTCAAATAAAGGGAGCATATGCACCCAGAGCATAATAGCCGCGTCCGTCCTCTAAAGGGATTTTAGAGTTTCTTACATCTAGATACCTGAGAATGGAACTAATACTGCCCTTCTTGGTTTCTTATTCTTCAAGAGCCTTGTTTTTTCCGATGACATTTCAATTGATGAAATTTAGAGGAAAAATATGAAAACCATGTATTTGTATCTCATTGGCTTTTATCAATATGAAGAAAGGCCGACGCAAATCGATGGTAGCTCAACATTTGAATTGATAATATTACTTGGTTCTATGTCAGTCTGAATTAACTAGAGGAAGGAATTATTGAGTGATTTTCCCTTTTACTATAGAGAAAGAGATCAATTGTAACTTTTCCTTCAAAATTATTGAATCAGTACCAACCCCTCTTGCCATAAACAGGCGCACGGATCAAGGATGCCATCATTAGCCGGTAAAGGACACATATTATGGACTTCAGTAGCTCAATGAAACTCATTAATCCTTATTATTACATGGAGCTCTAATTTTGTTTGAGTTTTTTTCTTCATGCTAACCAAATATCACTGCTTCCATATTTAATTCTATTATTACCTAACTTCATTTCAGATGATGGACCAAAAGATTTGTTTACCCTTTGATGTCTAATGCCAAATTAGCGCGAGATTGTTTGTTCTTCCATGTATCACCCTGCATGGTTTTACATATATGTTTATTGATATCGTTATTACACGTGCGATGCACGTGCACGATTACTAGTGTTGTATAGTACACCGTTGCGTTGCCCGCCCATGTAGCGTGACAGCTCGCGGTGTCCATTTATTTGATACCTCTTCCATATTTTCTTCATCATGCACCACCCGGGCTCGCCCCACCGTCATCTTCACAGCAGCCAAGGACATCCACCGTCGGGGACTATGAATCGTCCTATTAGAACTCGCCGCATGGCATGCCTCGTCAATGCTGAGTCAGCGCCGTGTCAGCTGCCCAGTCAGTGGGTAACACCTGTTTATTTTGAATAAATGAAAATAAAAAATATAATTTGCAAAAATCATAGAAAAGATTTGGATGTAGAAAAAAAGTGTAGAACATGATTCTGCGTGACCCAATGTTTAGTGATGAACAGAGAGCTACAATCATCAGTATCATGTGTGAGATCTGGCCCTCCAGGAATAGGTGGGTACATGTTGAAGAGAAGTATGATCCAATTCTATATGTGAAGAAAATCACATAATAATTACATATGCTTGAGCTTCAATTTTTTTTTCAAAATGTGCTACTGGTCAGTGTTGGTGTCCACCAGATTTTGCATGGATAAAGATCAACACGGATGCTGCTATTGATGCACCAAATATGAAGAGAGGAGGTGAGGGCGTTGCTAGATCTCACATATGATCTATCCTTCATTGGTGCCTAGAATAAACCCCTTGGAACTTGGAAGGGTGTCTGGCCCATTGATCGCCGAGGAGTTGGACCTTATATATTGATTGATCTTCAGAAACTTCGACGGTTTTCACAAGCAGTGATGGAGATGGACAACATAGAGGGAGTAACCCTTTGGTATTCGCGTCAAGATGTCCAGTCTATCGTGGCGCCTTTACTGAGTTGGTTTTCTGATTTGGAGTCGTTCTCCATTTAACATGTTTGACGAATGGCTGATAATTCAGCTCATGTATGTGCAAAGCTTGCTTGTACGCTTGAGCAAACTAGTAGTTTGCTTGATGAAATTCATTTTTTCTTGTTAATAACCTTTTCCAAATGGAGGTGATACTCCCGGTGCTGCATCAAAATTATGCACACAACTTTTTTATTTATTATTTAACAAAGTCTTACGAACAAAATATAGAGATCAACCCACCTTACTATCGACAGATGTCTCAACACCTACAATCTTAATAAGGGGTTGTCCATGTCGAGGCCATGTGCCCTTACCTCACACGTATGCAGATCATCATAAAACCGGAGGCCTCACCAAACCGTCCATCGGCTAGCCGGGAGGAGAAACTGGTCCAGCAGACCCTCAACTGGGTGCTCCAGAAGTTGCTGCCGCCATCTTCCACTGACCATCTTCAGGACATGGCTCAAGGCTAGACAGCAACATCCTAAGACTTCCATCGGCACCATCACAATGCTAGACAACAACATTGCCCTTTCATGCATCCATAATCACGTGTCCGTCGCCGAGACCCGCCGCGCCGCGCCACCCTCCCTGACGTTGGCATAGTAGATGAAACACCACTCTACTATACGACCACTCCAACTAACATGAAAGGTTCCCGTCGATCTCTCTCTCTCCCGCTTCACTCTACCAGAACATGAATTGTTTGTAATTAGCCCGATCCACCCGACCACCCCTGAGCTAGTTCGTTTGCCATGGCAAATGGCATCCTCTTCTTCCTAATACTCATCAAATCTCTCGCTAGTCGATCATAGCTAATATAAAGGAGAGATTACATGGGCTACTTCCGGTCTAGTACATGGCTTGCAAGCCAGCCCGGTTGACGCGTCTTCCTCGTGGCCCTGCCGTCTTGACCACCAGTTCAGCTGGAGTGTTGTAGGTGGGCCTTGGTCGTTGACATAGCAGCTACTCCAACTTGTTAACAACCTGATGGCTGATTGTATTGGAAACCAAGTTCAATAAAGCTCCCCAAGTTCTACGCAAAAAAGATTCCCGCCCTGCCGAAGGTGTCCGGCCTGGTACATAGGCCTTTTTCATGCATATTTTTCTCGTGTTTTCAGATTTTTTATTTAAATAAATTTTCACATTTTTAAAACATTCAGATTTTGAGAAGTTTAGGTTTAAAATTTTATATTTTTAATTTGAAAAATGTTCAAATCAGGAAATTGTTGAAAATAATTCTGAAAAAAATATATCCAAATTTAAAAAGTTCTCATATTTTGAAAAATATCATATTTAAAAGATATTTCGATTTAAAAATTTGTTCAAATCAGAAAATTCATAATTTAAATATAGAAAAGAAAGGAGAAAACACGACAATATAAAAACAGGAAAAGACAAACGAAAAAGAAACAGTAATAAAATATAAAAAACCCGAAGAACCAGAGGAATACAATCGAAATGTTTTGGAACTTTTCCAAAACCAGGAAAATGAACATTTCCTTGTGGCCAGGCCCTTGCGGGCTTCCCAGCAAAAACAGTAGACTCCCGGCCCAGTCAATAAAAAGTACTCTTCCACACAAAAAAAGAAAAAAAAGAGAGAGAGAGAGGAGAAGAGCGGCGGGGGTTTCTGGTTTGTTCCGCCGGCGTGTCCGTAGCTCCGTGCCAGCAGCTGGCTCGCAGCCGCCCTTCACAGCCAACCAGATTTCAATCCGCACAGTCACTTTCCGTCGCCATTCCCCCTACCTCCCACTCCCAGCCCCCTTTCTCCATCGTGGGCGGTCCGGATCTCTGCCCCTGTTCCATCGCTCGCCATCCTCTCCAGGGTTTCCGAGGTGCGCCGCCTCCTCCTCAATTCCTTCTCCTAAACGGCAGAAGACAAAAAAAAAAATTCTCTAGCTACGCCACTATCGGTTCCGGTTCTAGTGGTGATTCATCCAGGTCTTTTGTCCTTCGATTTATTAGACGACGAGGGTTTAACTTCAGTAGCCCCGCCGACCCCCTGTTTTGGGGTTTAAGCCTTCCACTAAACAGTAAAAAATGCCCCCTTTCGCGCATTTCCTGTCTAGATTCAGTCCTTAAATGCATTTTTGACCGTACGGTGGTGCTTAAATTGTTGCATGCTTGCTTTCTTGGTTCAGGGAAATTCCCAAGCATCTTCCGGCCCGCCTGCACTGTAACTCCGGGTCTGCCGCCTGTCCTGTGTCGTCCCGCGGTCCCCGATGCGTGGAGGAGAGGATACGGTGAGACAAATTAAGCATCGCTCTCTGCTTTTGGTTTCCATCATACGAACTCTACATTGCCTGTCTGCTCTAGTATGCTTTCCCAAGATGGTTTACTTACCAAAGTTCTAATTAATGAGCTCGCCGTCTAAATTGACTGAGACCTTTGTTGCAAATAATATTCCCGATGAGGTTTTTATCTCTTTATTTGCCTGCTACTCTGAAATATGGCTCATTTTCAGACTGTTACTGCCGCATTGCAACCTAGATCCTGCAAGTTTTTGTATGCTACTACTACTACGAATGTAGTTTTCTGTCAGTCGGAACGATACTAACAGGCCTATATATAACATTCAGATAACCCATCCTACAATGCAGCCAAAATTACTTCGTTGTCAAGTTAGTTTACATCGAGCTACCACCTGTTGATATTCAACATTTACATTGGTTTATTTATAGCACACCTACTACTTACAGAACACTGAGGTTCTTGGTATACTCTGAAATATTCAGACTATTACTGCTGCACTGCAACCTAGATACTACGTTTTTTGTGTACTACTACCCTGAATGTAGTTTTTGTCAGAACATGATGATGTGTTATTGAGGACCAGAATGCTATTAGGCCTTAGAATATTCAGATAACCCGTTCTACAATGAAGCCAGAATTACTTCGTTGTCAAGTTACTTTACATCGACCTACCACCTGTTGATATTCAACATTTACATTGGTTTATTTATAGCACAAGTACTACCTACAGAACACTGAGGTTCTTGGTATACTCTGAAATATTCAGACTATTACTGCTGCACTGCAACCTAGATACTACGTTTTTTGTGTACTACTACCCTGAATGTAGTTTTTGTCAGAACATGATGATGTGTTATTGAGGACCAGAATGCTATTAGGCCTTAGAATATTCAGATAACCCGTTCTACAATGAAGCCAGAATTACTTCGTCATGAATTTAGTTTACATCGAATTTCCGCCTGCTGATGTTCCACACTTACATTGATTTATTTATAGCACAAGTACTACGTACAGAACACTGAGGTTCTTGGTATACGATTGTTTTATTTTTTTGCCAGCAGGATAGGATGCGAGAGGTTCAGCTAGGCTCGCACACAATCCAGACGCATGGAGCTGGACTGGCCCGGAAGCACACGTATGACTGGGTCGTGCTCGTGCTCCTAGCCGCGGTTGTGGTTGTGTTGCACTACGCTCCTCCGTTCGCACGGTTTGTGGGCAAGGATATGATGACTGACGTCAGGTACCCTGTGAGAGAGAGTACTGTGCCGGCATGGAGCGTTCCTGTATGTTTCTGAACCTTTGCAGTTTCATAGCCTGATGCAAAGCTCATACTCGTCCATTGCTGATATGATACTTTGTATTGGACCTCTTAACAGATAATCTCCATTGCCTTCCCTGTGGCTGTCTTCATAGCGCTGTATATTGCTAGAAGAGATGTCTATGATCTTCACCACGCGACGCTAGGTGATTGATCCTGTTTGTGTCTCCGTCCTATGGTTCTGTTCTTCTATGCACTTATTCTGGATTTACGTATATTGCATGATCCATTCGTGTATGAACATGTAGGTGTTATCTTTGCTGTGCTGATCACTGCCGCTTTCACTGATGTGATAAAGAATGCAGTAGGGAGACCTAGGCCAGACTTCTTTTGGCGGTGTTTTCCAGATGGAAGGCAGGTACGAATTTTCTGATGTGCTCGTGTCCAGATGGTTCGATGCATCAAAACATTGGCATGTTTCATCGCTGGTTGAAATTAACGTGGCACTGTCCTGGCGTGTTTGCCTCAGATGTATGATCAAGTGACAGGTGGTGTGATTTGCCATGGTGAAAAAAGTTTCTTAACTGATGGGCGCAAGAGTTTCCCTAGTGGACACACGTCGTGTAAGTTTTTACCCCTACGTGCATGTCTACACTAGATGCATTTTGATGGATAAACCTATCTGAGGTAGATTGTCAACAATTGCTGCGTATCTTTTTATAGATTATATTTTAATCAGTCATCTCTCTTCTTAGTGTTATATACCTGGACGTGACATGATAGCCTGGATCCTCATGCTTTATGTTAGGTAGTTTATCTGATAGATCTGTATTTATCCAAATTCTCAAGTTGATACTGTGAATAATGTTATCATCTCCATTGTTTCCTCTTAATAGAGTTGTATTATGTCCATTTTTGTGTGAATAGTCGGTAGTAGTTTACAGAATTTCTATTGCAGGGTCTTTTGCTGGACTTGGATTTTTGTCACTGTACTTATCTGGCAAAATCAAGGCCTTTGATGGCAAAGGTCATGTGGCAAAACTTTGCATCGTGATTCTTCCTCTTCTCCTTGCTTCGCTTGTTGGGATCTCTAGAGTTGACAACTATCGACACCACTGGGAGGATGTGTTTGTTGGTGGTCTGATTGGTTTGTACTTCTTTCCCTCTATCTTTTTTCGAATGCACGCCGGCATGCTTTGGCTTTCAGTAACCACATTGAATTGATGTGTCGTAGGATATATCATGGCAATGCTGTGCTATTTGCACTTCTTTCCTCCTCCGTATCACCATCAAGGTTGTTCAATCTCTACCACTATGCAAGTTTTTTCAGTTAGTAGTTCAAGGTTTTATCATGGTTTTATCAATATGATCCCCATATTTTGAATTATCTTGTTTGAGCATGACAGTCTGTCCTTTTTTCACTTAAAAGGTTGGGGACCATATGCGTACTTCCACATGCTGCAGGAGCTTGGGGTGGGCAATTCAAACAATACACAAAACCAACAGTCTGCAGGCGAGCATCATATCGGATTAGCCGGCCAGAACCATAATGGGAGATCAAGAAATGATTTGGAATCTGGAAGCGTCTAACTCACCCCTGTGTGCAACCGAATAGTGTACCTTGTACAGTAAGCATGTCTTAGAACTTCTCTATGTATGCACTCAGCAAGTAGAATTTTAGAACTAGACCATGTGCTGTTTTCCTTGTCATGTTTATGGCCGTCCATCTTGTGTACAAAATCTCTCTCAGTATATTCTGACCTAGCAGTTGTAGGACGACCTGTTATGTCTAGATTATGTGTGTATCTCTTAGCCTGTGTGACTTGCTAGTGGAAGTACTGAGTACGAACATATTCCGTTTTCATTAACAAGCACAGGTGAGGTGAACTAGACAGGCATATCTAGATCTTTGAACATTCTCTACCTGGTTGCACCGCCCAGAGAAGCGGTCCAGTACTCTGGCAGTTCAGGCGAAAAGCGGACACATATATTGATGACTGGATTTATTCCCCATCGTTGGTCTTATTCCAAGCTTGGAAGAACAGATCAACACGGATTGAGATCTTAGTTGTTAAGCTAAGAGGCAAAAGCATCTAGGCCACTAGCAGTGGGTTCTCTACTTTACACCATGAGTGCAACTGCAGTCTGTTCTATCATCTTATGATATGTTAATCTTGCTAAAAAAGTATGCTCAGTATTCTTAAAGATGCTCTACACCCACAGAAAAAAAAATTATAACCAAGCAGTCTTAGCATCTTAGGTAGATCTGCACTGAGCTTTACATTCTACACGATTTGCTAGAAAATTAGGAATGCCATATTGTTTTGTGAATCAATAGTGATGCCATTTGATGAAGCATGATTAGCACTTTTAGCAGCAGTAGGTAACTGGACTGCGCATGATTCTTAATCTTCCACTTTTTTCCGCATATATGAAGCGGAAGAGGAAATAAAGGGTTCCTCGCACAAGCTGATGTGACAGGCATCGGTAAGATTAGGATTTTTTACCACTGTATAATTCCCTATATGATTTGGTTCCTCTGAGTAATGGGTAAACACGAGGCAAGAGGTCGACCGAAGGAATTAGTTTGAGGAGAAAAGGCAGATCACTTTCGGAGTTTGGTACTGGGCCAGCACAGGCATATGCTTGCAGGCAGTGTGGACCAGAACTGGTCTGTGTGATTCTTTCGTTAAAACGTGTTTTCTTTTTTGAGAACAAAAACTTACAGTTGTTAAGATGATATATACCTGTCACCTGAGTAAAGCAAAAGTCGGCGTCTATTTTTGTTTCAGTAGCATTCTTTTTGTGTTGCTGGCTTTTTAAAAAAAGAACATTCTTTTTGTCTTTAAGAGTGAGTTGCGGTCTATATTTGTCGTGTTTCTTTTCCTCATTATTCGACTTCTAATACTTGCACAGGGAAACATTTTCTGCATATTCTGTCAATTAAGATGTTTGTTTGATATTTTTTCTTGAATGGAAATTATTTTTCTGTTATGTTTTTTTTTGAAGAAAAGATCATTCTTTTTTTGTGTAATGGTGAACGGTCCGGGAGGACAACTAAGAGTAAAATAGTAGTATTCGTGCGGTTTTAGCACCAGGTACCTATGCTGAGCAAGTATGTTAATACGGGTTATAATACAATTTTAGATCCGAGAAGCTGGTTGCTAAAAAGGAACATTCTTTTTGTCTTATAGAGTGAGTTGCTGCCTATCTGTCGGGTTTATATTTTGCCAACAGAAACTTGTCTATGTGAGGTATCTGCTTAGGCTCACCTTATTATTCAACTTGTGTCGCATACATACGAAAGATTTTCGTGAGCATTCTGCAAAATGAGATTTCTGTTTCTGGTACTACTTCACAGTTCACACCAGTTGGTTATGCATAAGTCGAGAAATGTCAGTAAAACAATAGCGTACATGCGGTTTTAGCAGCTGCGCAAGTATGTTAATTGGTGTTAACACAAAAGACATTGCCAAGCAGGTGAGTTGCCAATTTACATGATAGATCTTTGCTGCGCTTCAAGGACATTGTTGTTTCAGCAGATCTTTGTCAGGACAAACCAAGTGGAATCAACATTCATCCAATTTACACGGGAGTTCACAGTCCTGTGACAGTAGCGCATAGAAGTCGGAAATGACCGAGAAAAGACCAGAAGCCACACAGACACATGTAGCACTCAAAAGCGTGAACTTTGACTACTCGGTCAGCTGAGATTTCAGAATGCTTTCTTTCACTTGATTGATTTATATGATACAAAGTTGGTAAAACAAAATTCTGGCATCAAAAGTTTCCTGGGATCAAAGCCTCATGTCTCCCACTCACAATTCCCAGGTGCCTTTCAGTTTTCAGCAGATGGGAGGACGACTGATCGAAACCCAAAGAGAAGAAGAGAGAAACAGAGCTACTGAACAGAGGCAGAGTCGGCGCTCATGCATGGCCATGGAGAGGGAGGGATTGGTGGACTGCTATGCTATCCTATACCTACCTTGCGAGAGTGGTGGTCGTTGTAATCGGGTAGTGGTGGTAGTCCGCGGCGGCGCTGTCCCTGTGATCAGCGGCCGCGGCGTGGAGGCGCCCCGTGTAGGCGTGGCCGGCGTCGTCGCCGACCTTGCCGCTCCACGCTGCAGGGTGCTTCGACGTGGCGTCGGCCTTGTCTTGCGCGTATGGAGCGTAGGCGTCGTGGCCACCGCCGCCGTCGACGTGATCCTTCCACACGCCATCGGCGTTGTGCGCCACCTCAGTGGGCGGGTGGTAGGCCGGCTTGTGGTCGGCGCCGCTGTAGTCGCCGTGGTCGGCCATGCTTCCCCAGTGGCTCCGGCCACCGCCGCCGCGGTGCGTCGTCTTGGGCGTGGACCAGCCGTAGTCCTGCCCGCTGCCGCTGCCGAAGCAAGAGCCGAACCTGAAACACATGAGTTGTCTCGTGCTGGATGGACACAGAGTCTTGTATGTTGATGCTCTGAAACGACAGAGCGGCCGGCAGGGTATATATACTGCTCGATCGATCGAAGGTGCGGATCAGCTTGTGCTGGGAAGGCGATGTACCTACGTGGTACCTATTCGTGTGCGAAACTGAACGGGAGAAGCGGGTCCACAGCTCAGTGCGTTGTAAATTCTTATCGAAGACTTGTATCATTTGATGATGCCACGTGAATCGCTAGAAACATGTGAAGTGTATGACTAACTCAGTAACGAAAGTTGTTTCGTAATGGGACTAGACCATGTTACCCTTAGACAAAAGAATCTCTCTCTCTCTCTCACCGGAAGAAATTCCGAATCTTTCCTGCAAAAATTTGTAAATTTATTGAAATTCGTGAATATCTATCACGCGCAACGACATACTGAAACACAATATTAAACCATGTCCTCCATGTTGCTCTTCACATATGTACAAGGTTTTTGCTCCTAGAAATCTTTTTTCCCGAGGGTGCTCGGGATTCCCGATTACCATTGTTACAGAGAAATCCCGAGCGCATAAAGAAACTACTAAATTTTGAATTCATAATTTTGGAAGTTTTGTTAACCGTAGAAATACCAATTTAATCAATCTTTAATAATTTGAACTAAAATAATATAATCCCAAGTGACTTGAGTTTGTCTATGTTCGCATGCATCTACGTATTAAAACGTGTCTAGATATATAAATCTCGACAAACTTAAGTCACTTATTTTGACATGGAAGAAGTAACAAATGTGTCTGCGGCCCATTTCCGGGGTAACCGGATTTCTAGACAGGTAAATCAAATCCCTTGTCCGAGTCCAATACGATCTCGTATTCGAGTGTGAGATGTTGTGCGCAGCGGTGGTTTTAGAAGCGCTCCCCGGGATCCACTATACACTGCGGGAGAACGATTGCGACGAGTCGTGTGCCGGGCGGTGCCGCGGCAGCATATCCTCAAGGATAAAGACCTCCACTGTTTGTGCTGGTCGTGGCCGGCCGGTTGGTCGGGCGCCCTGTTTGGGTTGGGTTGGCCTGTTGCGGATTGTGCCCGAGATGCTCCCTCCAGGCCTCCATGTTCTTGATTCTCACTGACTTGACTTGCCAGGTGCCTTAGCGGCCTAACAAAATCTGGTCCCTACCTCGGTCCTCCTGCCAAAGTTTAGGCCAACTCCAACGGCACCCCCCCTCCTCCCCCCCCCCAAACTGACAAATCTAGTCCAAACGGACAAACCGCGACAGATAGCAGTACCCAACGGGAGCCCGCGAACAGACAATTTGTGGCTGGACTGTCCGTTTCGGCACATTTCCGGCCCAGGTTTGCGGTGGACCAGACATGTCCGTTGGTCCGGCCTGTCCTCCCGTGCTCGTGGTCCGGCCCACCTGGCAGCTTCTCTACTCGTTCTCTTCCCAAAAGGAAATCCCCACCGTCGCCGGGAATCCCGCTCGTCTCTGCTGCAGCCGCTGTCGCCGGGAGAGGGCTCGCTCGCCGTGCCATTGGACGCCGCAGATGCGGGGTGGCCCCGTTGGGGGTACCTACAAAATTGCACCGGACACCGGTCCGAATTTTGTCCACCCACCCCGCAAACGGACTAAATCGGACAAATCGAGTGTCCGATTTGCGGTATGCCCTTGGAGTTGGCCTTAGTTCCACCAAGAAGTCGGGAACGATAAATCCATATCGTGGCGTCGTTTGCTACAAGACCTAGATTTTCCTAGCATGTATGTTCTTTTCCTAGGGAGGAAGTCACAACCCAAATCATGCCATGACTATCCAAACTTTGTTCAGTAGCAAGCTTCACGCAATCCCAAATATTTGAGGATATATTTCTATTGTAAGATTTTCATGGGAATTTTGGAGGATTTGAACCATAAGGAATTTTTCTCCTTCTATCTGAACTCTTTGGATCACAAGATTCGGGTTACAAAGTTCCTAGGGATTCATTCCAATGCCCCCGTTTGACAAAACCTCGTTTAAACCATTTCTTGAGACGTGAAATGCACTTTTACTCTACCTCTCCTACTTTTCCTCAATCCTCCGAATTTCTTTGCTCATCTCCTATGCACTATCTAAAGGCACTTATCACAGAGTTCACGGGAAAAGGATCGAGGCAAGGTGATCCTTTATCGCCTATGCTTTTCAATATTGTGACAGATATGTTTGTTGCTCTCATTGCTAGAGCAAAAGAGGATGGTCGGGTTGGTGGATTAATTCCTCATCTTGTCGAGTGGGGTGTGTCCATTTTATAGTACACCGGTGACAAAAATCTTTTCATGGAGCATGACCTTCTGAAGACGGCAATTATGAAACTGATAATGTGTATCTCCGAGCAGCTATCGAGGCTTAAGATTAACTTTCATAATAGTGATTTTTTGAAAAAGCTTTTGAACAAGAACACCAATATGGATGCATTTTTGGATGTGAGTCAGGTTCTCTGCCGTTTAGGTACCTGGGGGTGCCTATTCACTACATGAAACTTCGAAACTCTGAATAGAATCCGATGGAAAATTTATTTGAAGAAAGTTAGGATGTTAATAGGGCAAGTTATTGTCATATGGAGATAGATTGGTTTTAATTAATTCAGTATTAACAGGTATACCCATGGTTATGTTATCTTTTCTAGAAATACTAAAGAGTGATCAGAAAAGATTGGACTTCTATCGTTCACGTCTCTTTTGACAAAGTGATGTACCTAAGAAGTAATATATGCTAAGATGATGGAATATCATTTGTAGACCCAAATATCGGGGGATTGGGGACTGAGCTGCTAGAACTTAAAAACAAATGTTTACTTAGCAAATAGTTATATAAATTAATTACAGAGGAAGGGTATGGTAAGAGTTGCTGGACAACAAATATTTGAAAAAAAATACTAGCACAAGTTCAAGCTAAACCTACTGACTCACCTTTTTAGAAAGATCTAATGAGAGTAAACAAATATTTCTTTACTAGGGCCTTTTTTAAAACAGTAATGGGATGGATACTTGTTTCTGGGAAGATATTTGGCTAGGAGATGCGTCTCTCGACCAACAATATCCTTTATTATATAATATAATCCAGCGAAAGAATGTATCCATTCATACCATCTTATCTCAAACTCCTCTCAATATTGATTGTTAGATCTGTATGTCATATTTTGTAAGTTAGCTAGATCAATATGTTATATTCTGTATGACATGATTTAATTGTTAGACCCATTGAATCTACAATTGCAATCAACATTATATTGTGTATGAGGATTTATGACTGGAATTATGTGTGCAACAATCTATTTCATTCCATCTATATATGATTGCTTATCTATAGAATGATTGATTTGTTCCACAAATCCATGTGGTTGCTTATGTGTGCAATCATCATCTTTTAATAGGGATGATATTTTGGTGACATTACATAGGAATTTGACTTCTTTAGTGTTGCCATATCACTTCTTAGTAAGAATACAAATCATTTGAACTTGCATTTATTTATTATTAGCTTTTCTATGTCTATGCTATAACTCCAAAGATATATTTGTATAGTTTTCTTGTGTTATGTCATGGAATTGAGGAAGTTAACCTCTATATCAAGATTAGGGCTAACAGAGTGAAGAATATTTTTAATGAGGTAACTGCTCTAAGGATACTAGTAAGTATGCTTAGACAATGAAACCGATCTAATTTACTTTAAGCATGTAACTGACTCCCTTCTCTATTTCTATGTACAAATAGTTGAGAAGCATTCCAATCCATGGTTTATGCCTCCAACTTTCTCTATTGTGATGTTCTGTAGCACTGCATAGAGCATTATTTTATTAAGAGCTATGCATTGTTACGATAATATCACAACGATGATGGGAAGATTATACTGAAAGTTATGAACAAATGGGATATTACCATATATGGTGTGAAAGATCATGACACGTTCTTGTGTCGTGGCGACAACAATGTAATCAGGAATTATTTCTGCAGCTCCCTCGTTTATAGCTATGAATTAAATCTATGTCGAAATACATTTATACATGTGGTGTATGAATTATATAAGTTAACTGAATTCATTTCTGCCAATGTATTTGCATGTAATGTTGAGTAATGGGTTGATGGGTACATGTACATCTGCTATATGTTTCTGTCGGTATGGCTTGTTGTTGCATACCTAAACCGTGTGCGGTGCTTGAAATAAGCATATAGCTGGACTAAGCAACCGGTGTAATGAACTTAGAATTAGTGAAACAGATTGTTAGCTGGATTGAAATCATTAGTGTGAATTTGAAATTGTTAAGTATGACACATTGTAGTTAATCTCCAAAAGAAATTTTGGTGTAGATCTCGCAACACTAGGGAGTATACTCAGATGAAATAAGTAGATACTTAGGGCATGTTCGGCAATCAGCTGGCTTCCGATAACTCCATCGATCCAGCTTCCCAAACCTTCGCCAGCTTCCGAACCGGAGTAGAAAACATTCGGCAAACTGCTTCCCATATGGCTAGGATGCGGCCCCGGTTAAGCTGGGCTGGCCTGCTTGGGCGGCGGGGCATATTCCAGCCCGATGGATGTTTTGCATGGCTGGTCTGGCTCGTGTCGATTTTGTTGAACCTGTTTGCCTAGCGTGACCTATAGCTGATCGTTTCTACCGATTTGGCATTGTGTGAGTGTTCAGCTGAACGTTACAGTGTATCGCTGTATTTTTTAAGTTTACAAGATCAAATGCAAATTGAACATAGGAAAATAGTTAGGTACTGTAAACACAAAGATTAGACATATATTTCCAATATATTTCCTGGCCATGGTATCAAGTGCACAAGCATGATAATTCCAAAATAAAATGGACATTTATATGTGTAACACGCATTGCTCATCACCATCCTTCAGCAATGGCAGTAGCTAGTTCATCCCTAAAGTCATCCATGTCATTTCCGTTTGACTCTGGTGTTGATGAATCCGAAGCAGTTGGAGGAACAACGTACCGCCTATATCTCTCTGGAATTTCTGGCACATAACATGGATCCCTGTCAAACCGCTCAAAGTGGATATCATCTCTATCATGAGCGCAAATATAGTTGTGCAATGTCATACATGCAACAACAATCATCTTTTGAGTTTCAATGGAGTACTTTGGCATCTTGAGAAGAATTTGCCATTTCATTTTCAATACTCCGAAGCAACACTCAATGACATTATGCTTGGACGAGTGGATCCTATTGAACTTGTCGACAGGAGTAGTTGGCAGTACACCTCTATGGAACTCAGGAATATGATACCTTTCTCCTTTGTATGGTGCAAGATATCAAAATCGATTAGGATAGCCGGCGTCCACAAGGTAGTATTTACCTAATAAAAAACAAATACATTGTGCATATTAGTTATACCATGATTACACCAAATGGATTAACATGGAAAAATGCTCACCCTTTGGAGGATGCGAGAAGGTGAGCCTATCGTGGTCAATTGCATGATAAAGAACACTTGTGTCATGCATAGCACCGGGTTGTCCAATTGAAGCATGAGTGATATGCATGTCAAAATCACATACTGCCATCACATTCTGAGTAACTGCACTTGTTCTCCCAATGTATCTCACTTGCTTGTCCGGGGCAATATCAACCCTAATGTGAGTCCCATCTATTGCTCCAATGCAATTTTTAAGATGTGGATATGCCCTTCTATCATTCTTAATCCTAGGATGCACAACCCGAAATTTGGGTCTTTTGGTTTGATATAGTGAGATGACATACGGATCACACAATTTAGTACCTCATGAAATTTGCGGTGGATAGTATCGGCTGCATGTTTGAAACGGGTTTGTGTTCTCCTATTTGAATCACAACCACCCAAGGTCCACAAGAACATAGCAAGAGATTCAAAGCTGCTAACAAAGGGGGAATGTTTGAGTCCATACCGTTCGACCAACAAGTCATGAAGATCGAAAAATACCATTGCACTCATTCTTAGCATTATGTATGTCTCTCTAGGTGTGTCAATAGTCTCCTGCAACCATCCAAACCCACTAAGTATAGAAGTCCTAGGCTCGGCCTTCAACAACCAACTTGCACTATATTTCCGAACAATGTTTGCTACATTTGAAGAAAGGATAGACATTTGATTTGCATGATGGCAAACCAACATTTTCTTCCTCTGATAATCAATCTCAGCATCACTATCATCGTCAGACATCTGCACCATACACACACAAAAAAATAACACCATAGTTAGCAACATACATATTATCCAACAACAAAACCAGTCACACCATAGATAGCAATTCACAGAAATTATCCATACGGTTCTTACAAGCCAAATAGTAAAAAGGGTTCAACAAAGTGCACAAATAGTCTCGACCAGTATAATGAAAAAAAATAACCATCACACATACATAAAAGCAAACCATCTACTAGGGATACTTGTGGTCATACTTCCTACGGAGCCAACTCTTACGATCCCCAACACTCATGTGCATAAAAATCTCCCTTATGTCTCTCCCGGCCATCAACTCAGTGGCAATGTAGTGCTCATCACTTCCTTCTTTTTCCCCACATTCCAAAACCGCATCCATGACAACCTTGACAGAAGTGGCGTCATCATTCTTTATGAAAGACTCAAAAGATGATTGAGATCTCTTAGCAATGTCACCAATCCTTGTAATCTGCTCCTGCATCACAAGTGCAGTCTTGGGTTTCTTGCTCCCATCATGAATGAACTTTCCAAGTCTCTTCTATGTCGAACCACTAGATCCTTCATCACCTGGAATTGCCTGATCTTCGGTGTTCTCATTATGAAGATCTTGGATGGCATCAGTACCAAGGACATCTGCTAATGCTGCACTAGAAGGAGGTGGTACGCCTGAAGAAGGATTTCAATGATCAGTACCATCACTAGTGATGTCTTCAAACATCACCTTCAGTCCCTCTTCATTGCGAAGCCCATGCTTCTTGAACTTGCCACAACCTGGAATGTCCTATAATACAAACAGAAAATAACACTTTCAATTTTAAAGTTTTCAAAGTTAATTAATTACCAGAAATAGAACATAGGCATGGCAACTCACTGATGAGCCACAAGTATAGGGGGTGTATCGCAGTATTTTCGATAAGTAAGTGTGTCGAACCCAACGAGGAGCAGAAGGTGCTGGCTAGTGGTATGGATCAGGAATTCTCTGGAAATACTTAGAAAATGGATTTTTAGGGGTTTTCGATAGAGCAAGTAAACAAAGTACGAGTAAATAAAAGACAATAGGAATAAATGCAGCAAGTGGCCCAATCCTTTATGCAGCAAAGGACAAGCCGGTTGTATTTCTTAAGATGACCAAACGTTTTCGAGGACACATGGGACGACTGTCAAGTGTTTTCGCTTCATATAGTTGATTAATCTTCTCTAGCTTGCTAAGTGTTGTGTGGGTGAACCTGTGCTAATGTACCGCCCCATCCAAGACTAATACATACTTGTGATTATACCCCTTGCAAACATCCGTATGTACAAGAAAGTAATTAAGGTAGAAACCTAACCACAGCTTTAAACTCTAAGACCCTTACGTCCCTTGCGCAATGGTTTCCTAACCGGGGTTCAGGTTTCTGTCACTCCGGCAACCCCTACGATTAGTAGCCAAATACACAATGCATTCCCCTAGGCCCATATAGGTGAAGTGTCATGTAGTCGACGTTCACATGACACCACTAGAAGAAGTACACCACAACTTAAATAACAATCTATTGAATCTTTCTCAACGCAACTCCACTACTAACAACAAGACTTCTCTCATGTCCTCAAGAACAAAACGAACTACTCACAAGACATCATATGGATCATGATCAGAGATGGAATAATGATGTATAACAATCTGAACATAAACAATAATTCAATGGTTCACTCAATAGCATCAACTACAAAGAGTAATCAACACCGGGAAAGTTTCCCCTATGAACTATAGCAAGATTCAACCAATTGTTACAACAATATAGAGATGGTGATGAGGGTGCTGATGGTGATGATGGTGGTGGTGATGATGATGATGATCCTGATGAAGTCTAGCTTGATGGTGGTGTTGATGGCGATGATCTCCCCTCTCCGGGAAGGAATTCCTCCGGCAGAAATCTGTCTGCCGGAGAGATCTTTCTCTCTCGGTGTTTTCCGCCCCGCAGAGGCGGTGGAATCTTTCTGTGGTCGCTCCCCGAGCCTTAGGGTTTCGGGAGGATGATATACGCCAGAGGGGAGAGGCTGGAGTGGGCCAGGGCGGCCACACCACCTCCAGGCGCGACCTAGGCCTGCCCGCGCCATGGGGTGGTGTGGGCCCCCTGTGGCCCACCTCCACTCCATCTTCTGGCATCCTTAGTCTTCTGGAAAAATAGGATTTTCCAGATATTTTCCCGGATTTTCCGATCTTCGCGAATTTTGCCTCCAAATAGCACCTTTTCCATCAGAATCCTGACTGCAGCGGTCCATGCTCCAAAAGTCATCAACCATGCAAAAATAGATGAAATAACATAAGTATCACCTCTCAATACGAAATATATCAATGAATAATAGTGAATTAAGACATAGAATAGTGATGCAAAATGGACGTATCAACTCCCCCAAGCTTAGTCTTCGCTTGTCCCCAAGCGAGACTGAGCTCAATAAACATGGCCTCTGGTTTATGGAGTGAAGAGTCGATAAAAGAATAAGGACAAGAAGCATCACATTCATCAAATACATAGATCATAATAGAAGACAACTCACTATTATATAACTCAACTTGTCATAGGTAAAGGAAACACAATAAAGATACATAAAGTGAATCATAATTGGTAATGGCAAACTTAGCCCTCGGTCGAAGAATAGTTGATAATTTGATGAAGTTCACAAATAGCTGGTTTTCAATGATAGCTTTCAAAGTAGTAAACATCAAGATAAGAGCAATGTGCAAAATAAGGAACATAAGAGACATAATTGAATAAATCATCATATGAATGAATGACATCAACTCAAAATACTTGTTGAGATAGAAGGGAATAGGTTTACTGACTCAACTACAAAGCAAAAGAAAGGCCCTTCAAAGAGGGAAGCAGGGATTGCAAGTCTCATAAAGAGCTCCCAAAAATTATGATACTTACTAGTTTTTAGCTCTCATTTCCCCTATCATAGGCATCTTTAGGTGATTAAGGTTAAAGTGATCAAAAATGAGGATATGCATTAACAAGTTGTAAGTTGAGAATCTCAAGTCCCTTGAATACGAGGGCCGCTCCTCATGCTACTCAAGTTTAGTCACCGGTAAGTTCTTGTCATCGTAAGCATATGTGTATCATAGAGAACCACCAATGGGGTACCCCTTGCCCGATGATACAGAAGAATCCCCATATCAAAATGACAAGGCAAGAGACAACAAGTATCTCAGTAATCTTCTTATTTACCATGGGAATATGGTGCTTTTTTCTCTCTTTCCTCTTTTCATAATATCTCTTTTTTTCTTTTCTTTTTT
Organism: Avena eriantha; assembly: GCA_910589775.1. Lineage (NCBI taxonomy): Eukaryota > Viridiplantae > Streptophyta > Magnoliopsida > Poales > Poaceae > Avena > Avena eriantha. The sequence goes on from OU342742.1 coordinate 124,849,207, forward strand.
TCAATATCGGACTCTTTTTTTATAAGAAGAATGCTTTATAGATACTCGTTATGGTTACGCTGCAGGTTTCCACCATGTCAGCATGGATTAGACCAGTGGCCCAGGCGTTTCTCTAACACATATGCATAACTCCATGGACTTACAAACTCCCCTTTCATTTCACACCGACGACATCCATAGACAAAAGAACATGATATCAACTTGGTACAAAGTACCAGTGCAATGTTGAAAGCGTTCCCCATGACAACATGGTTCTGCTAATTCACAACTTACAAAGCGCAAGCATATACGCAACATAGGTGAGCACAATGGTTCAAGTTTATTAGATGCAAGAAAGTAAAGTGTGCCATCAAGTTCGTGAGAGATTTAATCACTAATTTTCGCATAACAAGTTTAATTTGGGAGGTAGACAAAACAAGAATTTACTTGGAATAGCAATAATGCTACTAGGTAGGTATGGTGGACGCAAATGGCAAGGGTTTTGGTTTAAAGGAGATGGATGCATGAGAAGAATACCCTCTCAGTACAGGTTTTTGGCTAGCAAGGCTGGGTAGCAAGTACAAGAGTTGAAGGAAACAAACAAACATACAAGTGATAAAGACAAACATGCAATCTTCCTTGGAAGCACAAAAGATCTTAACTAGAAAATACTAGACTTATGAGCAAATCAAGAAAGAAAGATGATGAAATTATTTTTCTCTAGAGTACTTCTATCTTTTTCTTTTAAACTCTCAAAAAGGTGTTGCTACTGACCGAGCCAGGTTTGCCAAAACCAACTAAATTAACTCAATGATCCCAGAGTGCTACCAATACTAACAACAAGATCAATCATATAACCACGAATTGAAAACTAACATAAGCTATGCAAAAGAGTGAATGATAGAACTTCTCATTAATATTCCATAACGGAAACTCACACCAAGGGATACATATCTAACAAGAGAGGGGACACTTCTATAATGCAAACCATACTACATAATAACTCCTCTATTCATGATATGACTCTACTAATAAGGTAAAAAGATAGAAGATAGTGATATGATACCGCGACACTCCCCCAAGCTTGGAACAAACCAAGGGGATGCCAAACCTGATGACGAGTTACTCCTTTGGTGGTGGTGGTATCCTCTTGATGAGCTGTTTGATCGGTTCCTCCAAGTCCTCAATCTCGAAGGTGAGATTACGAATCAGCTGTGAGTTTTGCTCAATGCGGCTCATGATCATGTCGTGTTGAGAATTCCATCTCTTGCTATTCTTTCCCCACTCTTCATCCTTGAAGTCTTCTTTTCCTGCATAGCTAGAACGAGGCAAATCCCAATTGGAGGGTAATTTCCCCTTGGACATATTCTGGTATTGATGCTCATGGATAAGAGTGTGGAACGGATTCTTGGTGTGTGGAGGAAGTGACCAGGGATCTAAACGGGGATGAGGGGGCTTCTCTCCAATGGCTGGGTTTGCCACCACTCCAATGCTTGCAATGGTAGTGCCGGTGTGCGGATGTTGGCCTTGCTCCTCTTCACCTTCACTCTTGATCTCCTTCTCCTTCCCGGGGTCTTGGAGGTCTTCCTCCATAGGCTCCTTCCCTTTATCCTTGGCGGACACCATTTTGATTCTAAGCTTTCAAAGAGTATGTCCTGGCAGAAACAGATCGAAATAAAAACACGACGAAAACATGATATACGGACCTTGGGGGATCCGGGGGGTTATATATTACGAAGTTTCATATCAAAAGGAAGGTACTGAGTGAAAACGGGTCGGAGGCGGAGTCCTGGGTGGACTCACCACCTGTTGGCGCGGCCAGGGGAGGGCTCGCGCCACAGGGTAGTGTGATCCACCCTGGCTCCGTTTTTGTCCCTTTTTCGCTTCGTAGCTTTCCTTATTGACTGAAAACTGCAAATATAGTTAGATTGTATTTTCGCGGAACTTTTCTTACCAGAACTGTTACCTAGTTGGAAACGGACTCTACAGGTCTTTGAATTTGGTATCTAGTAGATTCTTCCGGAGTCATCACTTGAATAACATCAATATATTCATCTTCATACACTTATTACTTGAGTCATAAAACCTTTCTCTTCCTTATTACACCATTATCTCCACTTCCTGGAAATTTCTTTTACACAAAACTTCACACAGTTCTCATTAGCAATATTAGTATAAGTGAAGTGATAAAACCTTTTGAGTCCAACTTAAACTGTAAACCATCAAAACAAAAGCTACTGTAGCAGATCCTTCCGAAGACCCAAAAAGAATTCAAGAAGGAAATCGAATAAAGAAGCAAATGCAAGATTGGCAAAATCTGTCAAAATAGACCAGTAGGTAAAGATCAATTTGTTCGAAAATCTTCTGTTGCTCAAATCAAAAAGTGCAAAACTAACAAAAGTTAAATAACAACCTGGGGCAGAAGCACAAAAAATTACAGCTCAATCCGACATACAGAGATCTCTCACGAATTTTTATGGTGAAGCACAAGAATCTGTTTCGGGGCAGCAACTTCCCCAAATATTACTTCTCTCTCATTAGAGGTTGATCTTGACTCAAAAACCAAACAAAACGGATAAGGAGCGTTTGTTTACCGAAGTAATAACTTCTCTCTCATTAGAGGTTGATCTTGACTCGAAGAAACAAAAACAAACTGAAAGCAAAAACAAATTAGGTTGTCTCCCATAAAGCTCTTTCTTTATAGCCATTAAGATAGGCATGATAATTTTGAAAAAGCTCTCATAGGGATATGAACTGAAGTGAAAGAGAGCATTAAGAAGCAAAAACACACACACATTTAAGTCTAACCCACTTCCTATGCAAGGGGATTTTGTAAACAAACAAGTTATTGAAACCAAAGGCAACTTGTATAAGAAGGCAAAAGAAGTGCAACATAAAAACTTTCAGCATAAAATGAGGAAACTTGATATTATGGAGATGGATAAGAATACTTTTCCCTCTCTCATAATAACTTTCAGTATCATGCATAAACTTAACAATATAGCTATCACAAGGACCATCATAACAATGATCACTTATTCTAACAGAAAACACAGGAATACTAGCTCTCATAGCACTACTATGTGAAACAATATTAGAGGTATCCTTACAAAGGATAGTCTGTCCCTCTTCCTCATACTTAGTGAAAAAGTCTTTCACATTTGCTATCATAGGTTCATCAACCATTTGTTTATCAGGTTCAACAGCTTTACTTGTACTTTTATTAACCATACTGGCTATCATAGAATGTTCCTTTACCTTAACTGGGAAAGGCATTTTCTCAATATAAGGTTTAGGTAAAATATGATTAGCAGTATAAACTTCAGTATTTCTTGTAGGAACACTCTTAGCAACATCTTTATAAGGTTTATGATACTTATTCCACTTCTTTTTACGCACTTCAATGTAGGAAGCAAAAGCCTTAAAATAAGAAGCAATAGCTTGAGAGTCTAGACCATAAGCATTTTTAATATTTTGAAAGTCATCAGTTCCCATAAAAGATTCTATGCATTCATAATCATAATTTATACATGACTTTCTACCTATGTCATTCTCCCAAGCTTCAGCATTGTCTTGAATATGATCTAGAAGGTCCCATTTAACTTCTTCTTTCATGCGAGTGAATGATCCAGCACAAGAAGCGTCCAATAAATCTTTATCATGTAGAGGGAGCCTTGCATAAAAGTTGTTGAAAATAATATTATTGGGGAGCTCATGAATGGGACATTTGAGCATTAGTAACTTCAAACTCCCCCAAGCTTGAGCTGTACTCTCTCCATCAAGAGGCCAAAACTTGTATATTTGATTCCGATCTTTATGAATCTCACTAAGAGGATAAAACTTTGAATAAAAGAGAGGCACTATTTCCTCCCATTCTAGAGCTTGACCATTCTTCAGCAGCTTATACCAGTACCCACCTCTTCCTTTCAGTGATAATGAGAATAACTTCTTCTTAACTTGATATGTAGTAATACCTGCACACTTGAACAACCTGCATAATTCGTGTATAAAGAGTAAATGATCACCGAGATGGAAAGTTCCATCCCCAACATAGTAGTTATCCATAACACGATCAATAATTCTTGTAGGTATTTTGAAAACATCTTTCTCAGCAGGTGGTGGCTTATCTACTACCTTAGCAGTGGTAGTAGCATTACCAAATAAGAAACTCAGGGAATTATCCATAACGAAAATAAAGCAACTAGCAGAAGTAAACAATACTTACAGTAGAAGTTTCCTTTACCAGTTCCACTCTCCAATAGCGCTTCACTCCCCGACAACGGCGCTAGAAAATAGTCTTGATGACCCACAAGTATATAGGGTGTATCGCAGTATTTTCGATAAGTAAGAGTGTCGAACCCAACGAGGAGCAGAAGGTGCTGGCTAGTGGTATGGATCAGGAATTCTCTACAAATACTTAGCAAACGGATTTTTAGGGGTTTTCGATAGAGCAAGTAAACAAAGTACGAGTAAATAAAAGACAGTAGAAATAAATGCAGCAAGCAGCCCAATCCTTTATGCAGCAAAGGATAAGCCGGTTGTATTTCTTAAGCTGACCAAACGTTCTCGAGGACACATGGGAAGACTGTCAAGTGCTTTCGCTTCATATAGTTGATTAATCTTCTCTAGCTTGCTAAGTGTTGTGTGGGTGAACCTGTGCCAATGTACTGCCCCATCCAAGACTAATACATAGTTGTGATTTTACCCCTTGCAAACATCCGTAAGTACAAGAAAGTAATTAAGGTAGAAACCTAACCACAACTTTAAACTCTAAGACCCTTACGTCCCTTGCGCAATGGTTTCCTAACGGGGGTTCAGGTTTCTGTCACTCCGTCAACCCCTACGATTAGTAGCCAAATACACAATGCATTCCCCTAGGCCCATATAGGTGAAGTGTCATGTAGTCGACGTTCACATGACACCACTAGAAGAAGTACACCACAACTTAAATAACAATCTATTGAATCTTTCTCAACGCAACTCCACTACTAACAACAAGACTTCTCTCATGTCCTCAAGAACAAAACGAACTACTCACAAGACATCATATGGATCATGATCAGAGATGGAATAATGATGTATAACAATCTGAACATAAACAATAATTCAATGGTTCACTCAATAGCATCAACTACAAAGAGTAATCAACACCGGGAAAGTTTCCCCTATGAACTATAGCAAGATTCAACCAATTGTTACAGCAATATGGAGATGGTGATGAGGGTGATGATGGTGGTGGTGATGATGATGATCCCGATAAAGTCCAGCTTGATGGTGGTGTTGATGGCGACGATCTCCCCTCTCCGGGAAGGAATTCCCCCGACAGAAATCTGTCTGCCGGAGAGATCTTTCTCTCTCGGTGTTTTCTGCCCCGCAGAGGCGACGGAATCTTTCTGTGGTCGCTCTCCGAGTCTTAGGGTTTCGGGAGGGTGATATACGCCAGAGGGGAGAGACTGGAGTGGCCCAGGGCGGCCACACCACCTCCAAGCGCGACCTAGGCCTGTCCGCGCCATGGGGTGGTGTGGGCCCCCTGTGGCCCACCTCCACTCCATCTTCTGGCATCCTTAGTCTTCTGGAAAAATAGGATTTTCCGTATATTTTTTCCGGATTTTCTGATCTTCGCGAATTTTGCCTCCAAACAGCACCTTTTCCATCAGATCCTGACTGCAGCGGTCCATGCTCCAAAAGTCATCAACCATGCAAAAATAGATGAAATAACATAAGTATCACCTCTCAATACGAAATATATCAATAAATAATAGTGAATTAAGACATAGAATAGTGATGCAAAATGGACGTATCACTCACCTATGCTGCCTTCTTCCACCACTCGCGATCTTGTTTGACAGTGTTTTTCTCTACGTCCCATCCCCCTCCCATCTCCCTGAGTCTGAGTTTCTTGAATATGTTGTAATCACCTTTCAGTTTGTCCCATTTATTTTTAAGTTGGGGCTGCTTGTACGATAATCCGGTTCTCATTTTGAATTCATTAGCAACCTCTTCATATGCATTGGGTGTCAAGTGAGTGTTTGGTCTATTACCCATCCGCACTTGTTGTACAAACAACTCAACAATTACCGAGTGTTCTCCTCGGTCCATTCTGCTGTCATTTCTTCACACTAGTCTAAAAAAATACAGTACAACTTCAGTGTTCTTCTCGGACCATAAAACATGATTTCACAACAAAATACACTGCCTTTGGCCTTTTTGAAGCCTTACGTCTCTTACACAAGTAGAGTGCTATCTAGATACAAAGGAGTACATACTGATTCTGTTTAGGTAACTGACACAAGGCCGGCAGGAAAACACTACGCTAACGACTATGCCAAGGACTATGCGTGTGTACCAATTTCCTAGATGAGACAAGTGCAAACAACCAGATTCAATTCGAGACATAAATTATTAAAACTAGGTTGCTCACGGCAGTACCAAATTCAATTGGCATAGGCCAACAGTTCCAGCTCACCTTGAGATACTAGAGAAAGACGATGCGTGAAAGAGGACCTCGGCGTGTGGAGCTTGGGGCGCAGACAGACTGACACAGAAGAGGTGGCGTTAGGGCGGAGATGCAGGCGGCGCCCGGACGTGGGGAAGGGCCGGGTCCAGCCGTGGCGCGGGTGAGCTCTGGTGGCGGCGGCGGCTAGGTCATGGGCTCACGCCTCCAAGAGAACAGACGGCTGGTGCGGGTCACTGGAACAGGTCGTGGTCGCAGGGAGATTAGACGGCAACGAAAAGTTATTTTGACTAGGCGGTGGCAAAATCTCGTAAATACTTGCTGCTCCGTGTTTGCTCGGAATCACTAGATGTGGTGCTCCGTCGTTTGTACACAAAATTAGTCTGGCTTCTCGGATCCAGCTCCACGGAGTTGGGGTGTTCGGTGCTACTCCGCTACGGATTTTCGGGAAGCTGGAAGCTAGGGAGTTGCCGAACACGCGGTTACACATCAAAAATGGTTTATGTCGTGCTTAATAAAATATATGATGAGCACTTCAACAAGCAATCATAATGTGAAAATGTGACAGTAGTGGTAGATAATGTGCATCAGCAATATATGTACTCTCTATGTTGTGCTCCCAGAAAATAAATTTGAAGAAGTTACTTCAAATGCTGCACGTCAATTCTTGCTCATGTTATATATGAATTAATTTTTATTTGCAACATTTGAAAATATTAATTGCAAATAATCTCGACATATAGAAACATGATAGTTGATTGCATTGTAATATTATTATAACATGGTGTAAAAAATAATAAAATAGTACGTTACAATTCCATTAACCTACTAAATTATCTCGGTAATAAAGTCAAGATATGTGTACCGAAATAACCCGTGGGCTATAGATAAGTAGTACTCTATCACCATATGCATAACCAACTCCACTATGGGAGCCTTCCGGGATGGACCATCCATGCTGATCCGCTTACATCGACCGAGTTGGTTAGTGTGGCTTTCACCAAATTTACTGAGCAAAATAGTATTAATAATTGATTAAAATATACATAAGAATAAAATATCAACCATAGTTAATGTCTACTGGCTGTCGTCAATTCCATTTATACGATTAATCGTGCAACTTTGACTGTTTGAACTACATAAACATTATTGTATATGTTTATAGACATTTTAAAATGGTAGATAAAAGTGTAACATTTTTCAGCTGTGTCTACGCATACTATTCTTATCGAGTCATTCTCAATAGTCTCGTCTTACAAGCATTCGTTAAATTACATCATTTTGATTTTCACTATGTACAGACATGGAAGAGGAGTCCCCCATATGTACACATACAAACGTTCATTAAATTCATGTGCCAGCAACCTAAACCCTACAATAAAACATAATTGTGTACTAGAATATTCCCTGCAGATATCTTTACCTCAAGAGTTCTCTTCTTATTTTCAATGCTATTTGTATCTAATTCTGATAGCTCCACTCATTTTCTTCTCATTTTAAATTCCGGCGAAGAAATGATGTCATCAACTTCCTTGAAAAATAACAAATATAGTGTCAAAAACATAGCACCACTTGGTAGGAAAAAAAGTTTTGAGAGCTAATTCCAAGCAGTACATGAGTTGCCACCATAGCTGGCCATTTTTGGGCCAGGCCGGGCTAGGAAAAGCCCGACGCACAAACCCTAGGCCCGAGCCTGGCCTGGACCGACTGTCGGGCCAAAGTTTTGGGCACATGCCCGGCCTGAAAATGGGCCGCGACTTCCTCATATTCCCTTTTTCGAAGCCCGAGCCCAGCCCGAGTTGCCTACTGGGCCACAGTTTCCAGTCCTAGGACCATCCCGCGGGCCGCGGTCTTTTCTGCCCATGCCAGGTCTGGTTGCCACTAAAACAAAGAAATTCGTGCTTTTCCAAGACATAACTGTTTAGTGATCTGGAATGGTTGTTACAGAAACCAAAATGAACTGATATTCATTTGAGTATCTAAGGTACAGATTTGCTTGCCTCTACACATGCTAAGCACGGCCAGTGAAAAGTGAGCACTGAATGGTGATGACTGCAAAAGAGACGGAGAAGCCACACACACACACACACACACACATGCACATAGCAAAAGCAGAAAAATGGTTATATCTGGGATTGCACAATTCTTTGTTTCACTTGGCCAGATGATACACAAAAAAGGAAAGCAAATATACAGAGCTAAAGTACAAGCACTACACAAAGTAAAGGATGTGCCAATTGCCCAACACAAGGTAACACAAAGCTTCACGCATGAGCACTACACAACTAAAGTACAAAGTAAAAGTGTATTCCACAACAAGACAAAGCTTTCACGAATGAGTTGCACCTTGTGCCAGCTGCACATCCATCGACAAAACCTGCAGGCTCTGGATCGAACTCTCGAGCCTTTCAGTTTATGCAGATGGGACGGCTGACCAAAGCCAAAAGAGAAACAGAGGAGGAGAAAGACAAAGCTACTCAACTGAAGCAAAGGCAGTGATGGTGCGAGGGAGGGATTTGTGAACTGCCAAGCCAAGTGATGTACCTTACGAGAGTGGTATTAGTAGCGTTCTCCTTATGATCAGCAGCGTCCTCGTGGAGTTGCAGGTGCGCCGTGTAGCCGTAGGTGTAGCCGGCATCGTCGCCAACCTTGTTCTGCCACGCCGGAAACTTCACCCCTGTATCTTCAGCTGGTGCCCGGCAAGCAAACACATGTTCATATATCCTCTCACTGTTAGATTGATCTCTCGATAGGGCCCAACGGTCCTATCGACCCCTTGTGACGGCGCCCTGATCGGGGGCGCCCAACCCTCTTATGGTTGGTGGGCCCCTGTCGACGTCGCTATATAAAGAGGTGAGAGGCCGGCCGCACACGGTACGAGGTTCACCCGTGCGCCGCCAGCCCCACCGACACTCCCAACCGATCTAGGGTTAGCCGACGCTCGACGGGAAGCACCGCCGCCGCAGCTACCGCTTAGTCCCTATAGCTACGCTCTCGCCGTCGACCAAGATGGCCAACGGGTCATCGAGTTCGTCCACCGGAGAAGGTACACATCTCCCTCTCTCTCTCTGTAAGATCCAAACCCTAGCCATGCCTCTATCGAATCGGTATAGATCTCGGTAGATCCTAACAATGGTATCAGAGCCATGTGCTCCGTAGATCTTTCGGTAGAAAGGCAAAGAAAGTAAAACCCACCCTAAATGGGCAAAGTGCGCCGCCCACACGGCCGTGCCGTTCCTCTCTATCACGACGAGCATCGGCATGCCGAGTCGTCGGAAGAAGAACCAACCCCTTCGGGGGCAAAGAAAAACAAAGGATTCCACCTCCGATTCCCAATAGATAAAGCCAAAGAAAAGCCCCTGTTTTTCCCCTTCCTGAATCTCAAAGAACAGTACAAACACCTAACGGGGCAAAGCATACCAAAAAAGGAAAGGCCCCAAATCTCGAAATCCCCTTACTAATAATAATAAAAAATCGGCGTCTGCTGGCAAAAGGCGCCGCCGCCTGAGCCGCTTGACGGCGGCGCACCCACCCACCGGTGGATGCGCGCACCGGCAAGGGGGCCAGGGGGGCCGCCGCCATCCGCCAATCCTTAGTTTTCGCCTCGATGCGGGATGGCGGAGGTAGACAGAGACAAGGTAGAAGGGGAGAGGGGCTCGCCGCGGAGGGGGAGGGGCTCATCGCCGGGCGGGAGCCGGGCGGCGCGGCCACCTCGCCACCTCGCCAGCACAGGGCAAGGCGCTGCCGCCAGAGGGCTGGCTCACGCGCGCGAGGGGGATGAGGGAATGGGGCTTAGGGTTACGGGGTGTTGGGGCGGGCGGTTTAGACCCAGCGAAAAGGAAGCTGAGCCATCTGATTCAGCGGACGGCCAGGATCGTCCAGGCCGGGGAGGTGACGGGCCGTTTGGGCCGCCGCCGGGCTGAGGGGACGAGCAATAGAGTGCTCCGCAGTGCGCGGGGAAGGGCAGTGGGCCGTTATGTGCCGCCTGTTCTGCATAGTTTTCTGTTTTAATTTTACAGAAGCTTTTTTAGGAGTTTTGAATCAAGTTTTTGATGAAATTTTTGCAAAGTTTTTTCTATACAAAATTGTCCAACGAATTTTTTTTAGAAAATAGAAAATAAATAGTAAAGTTTCTGTAAAGTACAAAGTTTAATGAATTTTATATTCATTTTTTCGGCTGCAAATAGTTAAAGGGCTCTTTTAAAATTTAATAAAGACAAAAGTGATATTAGATTTCTGAGAGCATGTTAAAGTTATATTCTGGTCATATTCATGTTATTTTTCTGACCAACGTTGTAAATAGCATGATTGTGATTAGTGTGTTATTTCAAAGTAATTAAAGTCATGTGCTTTTGATTCTATGTTCTGCCCAACAGTGATATAGAATTATTTGCATAAACATTTGTATGTCTTAATTTTGACCAACGTTGGATTAATACATGCAATTGTTATTGTTCTCACTTCTTTGTGGTTTTCGGGAGGGTTCTACTTGATGAACTGCATCAAGGAGGTCCCCATACTAAGAGGTGATAATTACTCTGAGTGGAGAAAGAAGGTGGATTCCGCGTTCATATGCGCTGAGGTGGATTGGGTCCTTGAGACCAAGCCTCCCACCAAGCCGACAGAGCCCATCAGAGATGCTTCAGATGATGATGTTGCATGGGACAGAAAGAAAAGGGACTATGCTCCAGTAGAGCTGGCATACTCCATAGAAAACCAAAAGTGGCATAACGCCAACAAGAAATGCATGGCATTTATAAAGAATACAGTTGTGCCAGCAATTGTTGGTTCAATCACAGAGTGTGCTTCCGTAGGGGAGTACATGGAAAAGATAAAGAGTCAGTTCACTGGCTCTTCAAAGACATATGCAACCCAGCTGCTGAAGCAGCTGGTGACAGAAAAGTATACAGGAGGTGGACATGGCATCAGGGAGCACATCCTTCGGATGAGTAACATGGCTGCCAAATTGAAGGCCATGGAAGCTGATCTGGAGATAAAGCCTGCTCTCCTTGTCCATATGGTCATGATGTCACTACCTCAACAGTTTGAGAACTTTGTTGTCAATTATAATATGGCCCCTGAAAAATGGGACATAGAAAAGACCATCGCCATGTGCACTCAAGAAGAGGAGAGGCTCAAAACCCAGAATGGTGGTTCATTGAACCTAGTGAAGGACAACAAGAACAGGACCTTCACTCACAGCAACCATGGCTCTCCTTCTAAGCCACACGGTAAAGCTCCCATGCACTATCAGCATCAGCACAGGCCTGCTCACCCAGTGAACAAAGATGCTTGTCTTCACTGCGGTAAGAAAGGGCACTACAAGAAAGATTGCTCCGTTTCTAAAGGAGCTAATGGCAAGAAAAGGTAACAATATAGTTTCATTTGTAAATGAATCCTTGTATACACAGTTTTCAAAATCTACTTGGTGGATTGACTCAGGGGCAACTGTTAATGTTGCAAATTCTTTACAGGGATTCCATTCGACGAGGACTATGAAAAGAAACGAAGGATGCGTTGAAGTCGCAAATGGAGTCCAAGCGGATGTTGAGGCCGTTGGTGACATCTCTTTGGAGCTTGCCGATGGATCAATGATCTTGCTTACGGATGTTCTTTATGTTCCTTCTTTGCATAGAAACTTAATAAGTGTATAGCGGTTGGACAAAGTTAATTATCAGTGTCATTTTGAAAATGGCCAGTGTGCCATTTATTGTTATAAAGATTGTGTGGGTATTGCTTTCCTCCACAATGAGCTTTATTTATTATCAACTCGCGAGAAAGTTAATTCTGTGTGTAAAGTGAAAGAGAATGTTTCCTCGTCGGATAAAGAACCAAAGAAAAGAAAGAGAACTCAAGACTCGTCGAAATTATGGCACTGTCGTTTAGGCCATATTTCGAGGGGGAGAATAGAATGACTAGTTAAAAATGATATTCTTCCTCCGCTAGAGTTCTCCGACATAGAGTAATGCATCGATTGTGCTAAAGGAAAGTATGTAAAGCAAATCAAAAAGGGTGCAAATCGAAGCGCCGAAACACTAGAAATTATTCACACCGACATATGTGGACCGTTTCCTGTGAAAAGTGTGGATGGTTATGACTCGTTCATAACATTCACAGATGATTACTCCCGTTATGGTTATATTTATCCAATTAAAGAAAGATCGGAAGCGCTGGATAAATTTAAGATATTCAAAGCTGAAGTTGAGAACCAACATAGTAAAACAATAAAGATAGTAAGGTCTGACCGTGGAGGGGAGTACTATGGTCGACACACCCCATATGGCCAAGTCCCTGGACCTTTTGCAAGGTTCTTACAAGAGACTAGCATAGTGACCCAGTATTCGATGCCGGGCGAGCCTCAGCAAAATGGAGTAGCTGAAAGGCGTAACCGTACCCTTATGGATATGGTTCGCAGCATGATGAGTTACTCCACCTTGCCATTGGGATTGTGGATGGAGGCGTTAAAAACCGCCATTCATATTCTCAATAGAGTACCAAGCAAGTCGGTGCCCAAAACACCGTATGAGTTATGGACAGGGAGAGTCCCCTCGCTGCAACACCTAAGGGTGAGGGGGAGCCCAGCTGAGGCCAAAGTATGTAATCCAAATATTGCAAAGCTTGACCCTAAAACAGTCAGTTGCCATTTCATTAGCTATCCTGAAAAGTCAAAAGGTTTTCGTTTCTACTGTCCAGATAGATACACAAAGTTTGTAGAAACGAGACATGCTGTCTTCTTAGAGGACGAAATGATGAGGGGGAGCATGGTAGCTCAGAAAATTGATCTTGAGGAGAAGAGGGTGCATGCACCTAATCCGATGACTCAGGAGCCATTCTTCTCGCTACCTGTTGTTCCTGCATCGACAACCCCTGAGGTTGTGGTGCAAGCACCTGTTGCAACTCCACCCATGACAATAGTGAGTGAGGATCCAGAACCTGTCCGTCAGGAGCCGACTGAACCCACTGTTGAGCGTGAAAGGGAGCAGCAGCAACCACCTCAACAGGATGTGCTACACGTTGAGACGCACAATGTGCCAACGAATGAGGCAGCTAGAAGGGCACGAAATGTCCCAACAGATGAGGCCCCTAGAAGGTCTCAAAGAGTTAAAAGATCACCGATTTCTACTGATTATAAAGTCTATAACACAGAAAGAGTTCAAATGGAGAATGATCCAACTTCATTTGAAGAAGCCATGAGTAGCCCTCACTCATCCAAGTGGCTAGAAGCCATGGAAGATGAGATGAGGTCAATGAGTTCCAACGAAGTTTGGGACTTAGAGGAAATTCCCAAAGGAGCCAAAACAGTAGGCTGTAAATGGGTCTACAAAATTAAATATGACTCTAGAGGGAATGTGGAGAAGTACAAAGCACGGCTTGTGGCAAAAGGATTTACACAAAGAGAAGGAGTAGATTACAATGAGACTTTTTCTCCAGTCTCATGTAAGGATTCCTTCAGCATCATAATGGCACTGGTTGCACATTTTGATTTAGAGCTGCATCAAATGGATGTAAAGACGGCATTTCTAAACAGGGATTTAGAAGAAAGAGTCTACATGAAACAACCTAAGGGTTTTGTCATGGAAGGCAAGGAAAACATGGGATGCCGCCTAAAGAAATTCATTTATGGATTAAAGCAAGCTTCGCGACAGTGGTATCTGAAGTTTAATGAGACCATTAAGAAATTTGGGTTTAAAGAGAATGTTGAGGACAACTGTATTTATGCAAAGTTTAAAAGTGGGAGATATATTTTCCTAATTCTGTATGTGGATGATATCTTGCTGGCTAGCAGCGATGTCGGTCTACTACTAGAAGCAAAGAAGTTCTTGTCCTCAAACTTTGATATGAAAGATCTTGGTGAAGCTTCATATGTTTTGGGCATAGAAATTCACCGAGATAGATCAAATGGGGTTCTAGGATTGTCACAGAAGGCATACCTAGAGAAGATTCTAAAGAAATACAGTATGCATGCGTGCAATACCACACCTGTTCCAATAATCAAGGGCGACCGTTTTGGGAAATTTCAATGTCCCAAAAGTCAATATGAGATCGATCAAATGAAAGCAGTACCATATGCTTCGGCCGTTGGAAGCTTACAGTATGCACAAGTGTGCACTCGCCCTGACTTAGCTTTTATCACCGGGGTACTCGGTAGATATCAAGAGAATCCAGGCATAGAGCACTAGAAGATGGTAAAGAAAGCTTTGCGTTATGCGCAAGGCACAAAAGACCTCATGCTAACATATAGAAGGTCTGATTCCCTAGAAATAAGAGGGTATTCAGACGCTGATTTTGCGGGAGACAGAGACGATCGAAAGTCCACGATAGGATACGTCTTCACTCTCGTAGGAGGGGCTATTTCGTGGAGAAGCTCCTTACAGTCAATAGTTGCATCATCCACGATGTATGCAGAATTTATAGCTTGCTATGAGGCAACGGGGCAGGCGATATGGTTAAAGAAATTTATACCCGACTTGAAAGTGGTAGATTGCATTGACAAGCCACTAAAGATGTACTGTGACAACGAGCCCGCAATATTTTATGCTCACAACAACAAGTCGAGTAATGCTTCCAAACCAATAGAGATAAAGTATTATGTTGTGAAAGATAAGATCCAGGATCACACTATAAGACTCGAGCATATAAGGACAAAGGATATGCTTGCGGATCTGCTAACGAAAGGCTTACCACCCAATGTGTTCAAGGAGCACTTAGCCGGCATGGGTTTAAGGAAAAGCCTATGATTCCTGGATCATAAGAGGCCCAAAAGAAACAGAATTTGTTTCAAAACAAGAGGTACATTGTAGCTGTCTGATTCTATCGGCAATTGAGCTGTGACGATGAAACATGCTCTATGTACCGAACAGTGATGAAACGAGTAAAGTGTAAAGTATAAAGTAAAGTTGAGATCAAGGGGGAGACTGTTAGATTGATCTCTCGATAGGGCCCAACGGTCCTATCGACCCCTTGTGACTGTGCCCTGATCGGGGGCACCCAACCCTCTTATGGTTGGTGGGCCCCTGTCGACGTCGCTATATAAAGAGGTGGGGGGCTGGCCGCACACGGTACGAGGTTCACCCGTGCGCCGCCAACCCCATCGACACTCCCTACCGATCTACGGTTAGCCGACGCTCGACGGGAAGCACCGCCGCCACAGCTACCGCTTAGTCCCTATAGCTATGCTCTCACCGTCGACCAAGATGGCCAACGGGTCATCGAGTTCGTCCACTGGAGAAGGTACACATCTCCCTCTCTCTCTCTCTCTCTGTAAGATCCAAACCCTAGCCATGCCTCTATCGAATCGGTCTAGATCTCTGTAGATCCTAACACTCACTGCTTGCTGGAACATAACTTCTATCTTCAAAAAGCACAATTTAGGCATGGCATCTATCGTCCTGCTGAATTTTGGCCTGGCATGAATCGAGCTTATCCAGGTAGTGCTTGTCTTCTATCAGATGTTAAGGGTGTGTTTGGTAGCCCGGGTGAACTATCTCAACATATACGAGTCGAGTCCAGCAATGCTAACCTCATGCAAGTGTGTTTTACTCACTATGTTTGTTAGACTGTATGAGCTGAGCTGAGCCCAGTTGAGATCTTGTTTGCTATCCCGTATGACTTGAGATATGCCATACAAAAAACAAAACGCAATCAGATCCTTGACTACAAAACAAAAAAAGGAATCGGGTCCCTAGCAGCTTTGGGCTCGGGTTTCAGCACCGGCCACCGGCGAGAGGAGCCGCCGGCGAGCGCCCACCGCCGCCGACATGCGCCACCCCCACTCGCTGTTACCACGCGCCGCCGCCACACGCCGCTACGAGCCTCCATGCGCCGCTCGGAGGAGGCAGAGCCATTCCTGCTGCTTGCACGGGTGAGTCCGAGCTCCTTGCGCGCCTTGCTGCTGGTCATCGCGCCGGTCATCGCGCGGGTGAGGTGGCGTGGCCTGGCGCTGCTCCATGGCTGGTGGCGAGGCCAGGAGGCGGCAGGGGAGGCTCGCGGTGGGAATCCGACGGGAGAGGCACATGACGCGCACGGGGGAAAATGAGGTGCGGGGCCTTGACCCCTATCGATCCGGAGCAAACACGTCACACGCGCGGGGATGGACTCAGCAGTGCCCGGTTGCGAAGCTCGATTAGAGCTTCACAATCGGGCAGGGCTGAGGGGGCTTTTCGGCACCAGGTGGGCACTGCCGGAGGGAACCGACCCGATCTAACAAACAATAAAACGACGAATATCTGAGTTGCCCCGGTCTACCAAACACACCCTAACTCTGCAATTAATAATCATTGCATTCTCCATCTGGAATATGCTCCAGTCCTCCGAATAATCAGTCAGTTCACTGGACTAAGTCCACAGTCTCGGAGTCAACAAATTTAAGTGTCCACACCCCGTTCATTTGAACATGCTTTTTAGGTAAGACCGTTTGACCATTGACCTCTGGCTAGTTTATTATTTCCCTTAATTCACACTGCAATTAACCAACACAAATCTTACACAGTAAGTAGTAGTAAAGCGCTCAACAATCTTTCTCATCTTTTTTTAAACATGCATCTTTCTAATCTCCAGGGGATAATAACGTCATCAAACTCCTAGAGAATTCCAAATTTTGACGTCATAAACATACGTGCTACTTGGCAGAAAACAGAAAAAATAGCACGTCGTGAAACACGAGGCCGCCCATACACATATTCTGCAAGAACAAATTAATGGGTAAAATGGCCCATCCATAACCATGTTCTGCTGCCTTTATTCCTCTACAAGCTTGATGGAATATGTTGCTTTGTCTCCTCACCGGTATGGATAAATGATTGATCAACAACACTACGATGTGCTCAAACAAGAAGAAACCAAAGGGAGAGAACATTCTAGCAGAAAGGGGGAACTAGAGTTGGATTGGGGACAAGTTGCAGGCCGCCAACAAGGATGGGCATGTATATGCAGCTGAAAGTTTAACTAGATCTCAATCTGCGAAGGTCGGTGTCCACCGAAAGTTCTTTTATTGGAGATTGATGGCACCGTTATTGATTATGTAGTATCAGCTGTTAATTTTTGATTTACTTGTGCTAGATTTTGAGCATGGATATCTAATGAAAATAAGATCATCTAACTATAGGGTGAGATCGAACTATTCGACTGCTCATGATGGAGATTTCTCTTGTATATTCTGCCACGAGGATTGGCCCGAACTGCATGTTATGGTTACCCGAGCTAAATATAGGAAAAGGTCGTAGTATTCCGAAAGCGAGAACTTACCCTTTCCTTACTTAGTTCTTTTCAAGCTATTATATACATACACTAGAAGCTATTCTTGAGAAGAACTTTTAGGACAAGCATATATCAACACTTTTGAATTTTAATACATATATCACCTAATTAAGAGTCTTAATTGAAAATGGACTAATATTGAGATTTCCCCACTATATGATGGTCACTACTACAAATACATATGTGTACTATTAAAAATATAGACTACTAAAATGGAATATAATTTGTAGACCAACCGAGACCACCTTAGCTCAAAAATAAATATTTACTAATAAATAGTTTTTAAAACTAATTAATGAAGAAGGGTTATGGCAATATTTTTTACATAAAAAGCCAAAAAGCATTTTCTGAAGGGCAACCTAAACCGACCGATTCCCTATTTTGGAAAGGACTTACTCGGCTAAAGAGTGAGTTCTTTGCTAGAAGTCATTTAAAAGTCGTGGATGGTTCAAGTACTAAGTTTCGAGAGGACACATGGATGGGAGATACACCATTTGTGCATCAATATCCATCTTTATACAATATTATTCAACTGGAAAATATAGTGTATCAATCTTTATACAATATTATGCAATGGAAACATGTCACCGTGGAGCATATTGTTCCTCAAGTACCGTTGAATATTGGTTTTAGGAGAGTACTTATTGGTACCAAGTTGAATGCATGGTTACCCATATTTCCAAAGACTTATGATAGTCCAAATATATAAGGATCAAGATAAGTTTCCCTCCCGTGGCACACCACAGGTTGCCACCGGGGGGCTCCTGATCCTGTCACGTACCCCTATCCCCTACCTGATCTATCTCCCTTCCGCCGCTTCCAACAGTGTTGGCCGCGGTAGCGGCAGGCCTGGCGTCGAAGCGGCTGGGTAGAGCAGTTTGTGGCGGCAGTTCGCTGGTGGTGACTAGGGACGGCGCTGGTGGTTCGGCTGCATGCGGCGGCCAGGGTGGTCCCCTAGTCGTGTGGCGGCGGTGGTTTTGCCCTGGGTGTGAGATCCTGTGGTGGAGGTCGTCTGCTTGCGACAGCTGGGCCGGTTCTCGGGTCGTGTTGCGGTGACGGCTTGCCCTCGGTTATCGATGCATGGTGTGGCGGCTTTGGTGGTAGGTCTAGGCTACCGCCTAGATCCGCCATTGGCACGGCATTTTGGTTGCCCGGAGGTACGTCGTGAGGCGGCGCGATGCTTCTTGCTCGGGTTGGTAGGCTAGCGGGGGGCGTGGTTCTTGCAGGCTTGTCTCCTCTTCCACTGGAGGGGCGATCAGCATACGGCCATGTGGGGCCCTGCTGTTCTGTCCAATAATGGCGGACGGTCCTAGGATTCCTCCAACGCGAATATGAAGATCTTCTTATTTCCTGCCCTCGTTGATCTGGCCAGGAGAGGCGAGTTTCGGAAGGCTCCACCGACAAACTCTTACGTGCACATGATGCTTGAAGATTACTGGATCGGAAGGTACTTGGTCGTGCGTACCCATATTTTTTCTGACCGTTTGGTTTCAGCGCGACCATTGCGAAGCTCTGCTGTTTGTTACTATTATGTGTCATGTCTTTGACGATCTATGGCAAAGTCAGATGCGAAGAATATCACGAAAGCTGTAACATAAGGGCAACGATGATGATTTGAATCTTTGTGGCGACGAGGAACTAGCTGTGTGACATGTGACTCGCAGCAGCGAATATTTTTGAGGGCGACAACACAGCAAGAAATTCCAGTCTTATCTTGCAGGGTGAAAATCTAAGGTATTACCTTAATTGGTTGTGCCTAGCAATAGCCTTGTTAAAGACATTATTTTGCGAGCGAGGACTTTCTCCATGGTAAAAATCTATGATCTTTAATCGAGCGACGACGACACTTGTGCATTGTTTCCTTCTTGA
This sequence comes from Avena eriantha, assembly GCA_910589775.1. Taxonomy (NCBI): domain Eukaryota; kingdom Viridiplantae; phylum Streptophyta; class Magnoliopsida; order Poales; family Poaceae; genus Avena; species Avena eriantha. Next base: position 124,868,765 of record OU342742.1, read on the forward strand.
AGACATTGTTATTGGAGTGGTTGGACTACTGGTGTTGTTCTAGTGGTGGTAGGGTCGTTTCTTTGAGAAATCGTTTTCTGTAGCGGGACTTTTTTAAAATTCTTCTTCCTTTTTTCTGGACTGTGTGCATCCGTAAGGCCGCTAGGGAGTTCTTTGTTGTACATGCTGGGTGTAATTGGTATCTCCATGATATTAATACATACTCTTTAAAAAAAATATGTGAAACTTAACATGCTCTGGTATTTTTTGTGGAGTGCGGGAAACCATAGAACATTTGTTTATATCTTGCGAAACCTTGTTACACGTCTTCATTTATGATCTCTCCCCTTCAGATAATATAAAAAATATGTTCGCAAATTGGTTAAATGGAGTTGATAATACATCTAAGGCTATAATTCACATTGGTGTTTCAGCCTTATATTCATCTATTTGGAGATGCCAAAATCAAATTATCGTTAACATAGCTAGACATTTTAATCCTAATAGGTGACACACTAGGTGCAACTACAGAGCCTTCTTAAATCTCAAGACCAGCGGGATAATATGGTTACTGGATGCAACCGTCTCCTGATGATCGCTAAGGATATCTTCTGCCGGGTTGGTTGATAGCATATTAGTCGACTATAGGATGCCTAGTCATAAGATGCTTTATATTTTTCTTTAGTTGATTCATGAGTCAACTTTAATAGACCCTTGAGTTTTTTAATAACTTTGGATGATGATTATTTAATATAAGGATGTTGAAAAAAACATTTCATGATCCCTAATATTTTGAGTGTTAGATAATAATACAAAGGATTATTTGATGTGTGCTTAGTGATGTAGATTAAGGTTCTCTCAAAAAACAGCTAAACCAGAGTTTTGGGGGGCGGATTATCCGCGCCTGTCAAGGGCCGGATTATCTGCCTCTGGTCGATCGACAAAGGAGGGTAAGGCATGTCAATCAGTATGGGGAGCGGATTTTCCCATGGATTGTCTGGCCAGGGCCCAAGCTTTTGCCCGGGCCGGATAATACGCCCCTCCAAGTGGGCGGATAATTCGCCACCCAAGGATTTTTCCAAAGTTCGCCAAGGCGTGTCACGGAGAAGGGGGCGGAGTTTCCCCCGATTAATCGGCCAGGGCCGGAGCTTTTGCCCAGGACGGATAATCTGCCCCCAGGAGTTTTCCAAAGGCGACCAAGGCGTGTCATGCGGAGAGGGGGCGGACATTTGACCCGGATTGTCTGACTCCGGGCCGGATGTTTTTACCCAAAATTTCTCTATTTTGTCCAAAATACAATATCTTTCTCAACGAAACTTGTGATGTGCATACTATGTTTTGTATATTTAGTTGTATATATTTTTATACTTATAAATAATGTTTTCCAATTTTTGGAAAACACGAGAACACTACGCTCAGGTGCAACAAACAGTTTTCGCATTTGAACATGCTTTTCAGGTACGTCTTTTGACAATTGACCTGCCTCTAGTTACTATTCCTTAATTCACACTACATACAAGGGATCTAAGAAAGCATGTAGGCTAAGCATTTTTACTCTCTATTAGTAATATGTAAATATATTGTTTCAACCTCGTAGATAATGCACAAATTTGACATCGTAAACATATAGGACAGTTGGCAGAAAATAGAAAAGAAAGCACATCATTAGGCACAAGGCCTTACATATGTTTTCAAGAAGAAATCAATGGATAAATCAACCGCCCTTGCCATATGTTGTTGCCTTTATTCCCCTACAAGTTTGGTGGAATGTGTTGCTTTCTCTCCTCAGTTCTATGGAGTATGATTGATCAGCCACACCACGATGTGCTTAAACAAGAAGAAACCAAAAGTAGGGAACATTCTCTGCAACAAGGGGCAGCAACCAGAATTGGATATTGAGGATAGATCACAGTCCGCCAGCAAGGATGGACTTGGATATGCAACTGAAAGTTTAAATAGATCTCAATATGTGAAGGTGATTGTCCACTGAAACATTGTATAAGACACTAGCATAAAATGAACCATTCTCACGTAACTTCCATCGAAATTCATTAGGCCCAGTTGACAGTTGAACATTTGCTAAGCGATGTAGCAGTGCAATCCAAGATTCAAGTTTGGTGCCAATCGAATCTCTCCTGAAAGACACATTGGGAGGAAACGATTCCAATACAGTGGCGATCGTTTCTTCCTTATAATGGACTATAGAATACAATGCGGGATATTGTTCCCAGTGTGTACTAGTATCAAGCCACTTATCCTCAAAACCGTATATGAGATCCGTCCTTAATAGAAAATGTTCCGAAGCGGAAGATATTTCTTCGTTACCATCAGGCCAGCCTAAAAGTGAGAGTCACCAGGTTTTCAAACCATTTGCGACAATTCTTTTGTACTAGGGTTGTATTCTTGATCGCTAGATCACGAATACCCAACCCACCCTGTTCTTTGGGTCAACAAAGCACATTGCATTTATCCAGTCTATACTTCCTTTTTTACTATCTCCCTGCCAAAAGAATCTTGATTGGAAATAATTCAATCTTTGTAAGATCCCATTTGGAAGTTGATAGAATGCTATTATATACAATACCATGTTACCTAGTATTGAATTAATGAGTACCAATCTTTCCCCTATGAAGGGCAGTTTTCCTTTCTAGCTGCTCAATCTTTACTGCGGTCTTTCCTCGATGATTTTTCATTCAGCATTTGTAAGCCTCCGATAATGAACCGGAATACCCAAATACTTAATCGGAAATACGTCCTGACTATAGCCAAAAAGGTCAGCATAAAGGTCACCGTATCTTGAGCCTCACCAAAACAGAACAATTCTCTTTTATGGAAGTTAATTTTTAATCCCCAAAGTTGTTCAAAAGATAAAAGTATGAGTTTCAGATTCTTTGTCTTTTCAAGATCGTGTTCCATAAATAGAATTGTATTGTTGGCATATTGAAGGATGGATAAACCTCCATCCACTAGATATGAAATCGCACCTTCAATTTGGTCCTCGGACTTTGCACGCTCAATCATGATAGATAACATATCAGTCACTATATTATATAGCATTGGTGAGGTATGAACTTATGAATTGGTAGAAATCCTTTCATAGAAGAAATGATTATACGATTTAGCAGATGAGGTGTATGTTCAGAAATCATGATGATTCCAAGTTCAATGCAAACTGTAGTGAGCTATTCCAAGTAGTAGATGAGCTGCCAATAAAACAAAACTTGGTGCTCTCGTGAGACATTACGGTTTCAGTTATTCCGAATGGCAGTGCCAACAACCAAAATGAACCAATATTAATCAGAGTTAACTAATATAATTCGGTAATCAGTAGCAACTACAAGCTTGGGGAGTGATATGTAGCCACTGATGAGCAGTGACTGAAAACAAGACCGAGAAGCCAAGTCACACACAAGCAGACAGCAGTAGCAGAGATTGAGAATTCTGAGAGATTCCATGATGCTTTCTTTCATTTGATTGATTATATGGCACAAGCTGTAAGAAGAAAACAGGTACAACTAAAGTGCAACCACTGCACAAAAAGACTTGTAGAAGCATCTACCAGCACAAAGCTTCCTAGAACTAGACCTTCGTGCCGCACGTCTAGCTACCTACAAAACATGGAGGCTCAGATCAAACTCTCGAGCCTCCTGCAACTCTCACAAACCCACACAATTCCACGAAAACACGGAGGGAAAGAAAAATAAGAGGAGAAAAAGCAGAGCTACAACAAACAGAGAGGCAGAGGCAGGGACAGAGGCATTGATTGGTGAATCCCTAATCTAATTAGTACCTGACGAGATTGGTAGTATTCGCAGTTGTGGTTGGATAATGGTAGTATTCCATGCCGGCGTTCTCCCTATGATCACCAGATGCTTCGGGGAGGCGGGCCCTGTAGGTGTAGGTGTAGCCGGAGTCGTCGGCCACCTTGTTGTGCCACGCCGGAAGCTTCGGGGTGTCGTATTCAGCCTTGTCTTGCGCGTACACAGCGTAACCGCTGTGGCCATTGGCGGCGGCATGGCGGTCTTTCCGCGCGCCGTCGTGGTATGCCTTGTGTCCGGCTTCGCCGAAGGCGTGCGGCTGGTTATTTTTTTTCTCTTTTGTCTCTGTGTAGTAGAGTTATCTATATTCGCGCTTGGCAGAGCAGCGAGGAGGCCTAACTTGCGGTGTTGCTGATGGCCCGAAATGACTCGCTGGACGAGCAAACACATGTCTCCCTCCGCTCACCTTCCCCAGTCGTTGTTCTTGTTTAGGTCCCGATCAACAAGCAGGTTCGTCCAACTCCTCCCGACGCATCGCGGCGGGCAGTGCCGCAGCAGGATCAGGAGAGGAAGGATGCCGCGGCGTGGACTGTGTGTCCCGGATATGGATGACTCTTCTCCCATGTGGACACAAAGAAAGACTGTTGGGGATGTTCCTCCATGTTCCCTTGTGGATCCTCACTACTTGCCTGAACACAGCTTCTATCTGGCAAAACAACAAATTTATGCTTGGCGTATGTCTTACTGTTGAAATTTATGCTCATACACCGCGTGGTGCCTGTCTTCTATCAGATGTTAACTGCCGCAACTTCCAAGGGATATGCATCATTCTAACTTCCAAGGGATAATGACGTCATCAACCGCCTAGATAATTACGAATTTTGACATCATAAACACATGGGCTACTTGGTAGGAAATAATAAAAACAAAGCACATCATTAAGAACGATGGCATACATATATTCCGCAAACATAACTTAATGGATAAATCACACGATCTTTTGCCATATATTGCTGCCTTTATTCCCATACAAGATTATTGGCAGAATATGCTGCTTTCTCTCCTTACTGATATGGAGTATAGTTGGTCAGCCACACCACAATGTGCTTAAACAAGGCCAAGCCAAAGGCAGGGAACATTCTTGGCAAAAAGGAGATAACCAGAACTGGATCAGGGCCAAATTAGAGGCTGCCAACAAGGCTGAACATGTATATGCACCGAAAAGTTCAACTAGATCTCAATTTGTGAAGGTGACCGTCCACCGAAAGTCCTAATTATTAGAGATTGATGCCACCATTATAGATTATGTATTATCAGCGGTTAGTTTGTGGTTTACTTGCGCTAGATCTCTATCATGCGGATCTAGCGAAAATAAGATCATCTACATGGAGATCGAACAATTGGATTGCTCATGATGAAGATTTCGCTTGTATATTCTACGCATGAGGATTGGATCAAAGTGCATGTTGTGGCCACCGTGGCTAAACTTGAAAAAAGTTCTGTTATTCTAAAAAAGAGAAGTTATCCCATCATTTAAATATTTAGTTCCTTTTGAGCTGTTCTTTAGTAAATCATTTATATACATAAGTTGGCAGCTATTCTTGAAAAGAACTTTTAAGCCCAACCTAAACATCACTTTTGATACATATATCACCTAAATAAGAGTCATCATTAAAACATCGACTAGTATTGAGATTTTCTCGACTTTTACAATGGTTCCTAGTATAAAGACATATGCGTACACTAGTGGAAAACGGGCCTCCAGTCCCGGCCCGTAAGGGGCTTTAGTCCCGGTCCTAGTAACCGGGACTAGAGGGGCGGGACTAAAGGCCCACCCATTAGTCCCAGCCCTCTTACCATCCGGGACCAATGGGCATCCACGTGGTTGTCTCTGCGGGCGCTGGGTGCCCCCCATTAGTCCCGGTTCGTATTACGAACTGGGACAAATGGTTCTCTGCCGCGACAGAATTTTAGGCACTTTCTCTGCCGCGGCAGAGAATTGAATCTGTATCTTTTTTTTCATTTCAAAATAGTTTTCTATGTTACCACATACCGTACATGTTCGTGCATACATAAAATACTTAAGATCGAGCATACAAATATATACATGATAGTTACACATGGAGATCACAATTATCGGGACTAGAGCCCGTCTATTCAATACACGGTCGGGGATCATCGGCGCCTATTCACACTAAATTCTCCGGCGTCATCTATCATCTCGTTCATCAAGAATCCTGCCAGTTCTTCAGCAATTGCTACTACGCGTTGCTGTGGTAGGAGCTGATCCCGCATTTTCTCGAACTATATAAGAAAAGGAGATCAATATGAATATCAATCATGATAACAAAAAGTGACGGTAATAAAAATAATGTTATAAATGTATTGCTTACATCGACTCTATAATCATTCAGCTCACTGGTAAACGTGCGAATGAACTCGCAAACATAGAATCCACATAGATTCGTCTTCGGTGGCTGCCTCGCGCACTTTACGAGAATAGAATTCAATCAAAATAATAATCCAGCATCATAATTCTATTGAAACTAGAAGTAAAGAGATGCGCGTACTACTTACCGAGACCGGCTTAAACGTCAGCTTCTCACTAAAGTCACCCGTAATAGCACTCTTGAACTGGTTCCAAACCCTACCCGGTAAAGAAAATGAATGAGTTATTTATTACGTGATATCTCAGGAAATCAACGAAAGAGACCGCTGTAGCGCGAAAATTACCTCTGAGCATGTCCTGCATGTCAATAAACTGTTCCAGGGGTCTCTTTAATGGGTCCATGACTTCAACTCTTCCCTTATCAAGTTGAATGTCCACAAGAATCCAGTGGAAACTGTACTCGTTTATATATACATCAGTAACTCATCAATTACACTTAACATCGAGTAACCAAAAGAGAATGTGTACAATAGAGTAAGACACTCATGCGAAATTGTAAGGAAACAGTATGTGGTCACAGAAATTTTGCTCCGTTAGAAACCTTAGAAGGTTTTCCTGTGTGTCCTCGGGTTTATCCTTTAGCGTCTGACAATGTATTTTATCTGGGTCAATGAACCCAACACTGAAGATTGACCTTCTTTTACATTCCATGATCTTCATTCTGCATAATAATAGAGTACAAAAGGATATAATTAGGATAATTACATGCAATGAACTGAACAACTGAAAAAATGAACAGCTTATATATAGACAATGAATTCAACAACTTACAGACAATAGCAACTCATGAGACTTTTGTCGAGGGCGTCGAAAAGGTATAACTGAAAGAGTTCTGGAAACTCAACATGGACCTCTTTGTCGAGGGAGTCATGTGGGACTTTCGCCATGATCATTATTCTCTCCTCCTTTACGGCTTTCAAGTACCATTTATGTAAACTCCGCATTTGTGTTGGCAGTTGTTGGAACTGCTCAAAGCTGACCAGAGGCTTCCCTGGGACATATGTAGGGACTACCTGAGCCTTGGGTAACTTGTCGTCCTGGGAACCTAGCAATTCCTCAACAGTCACATTCATAGAGGCCGCAAGCTTCGCAGCTTCTTCCATATTCTGCTAGGGAATGTCATGGGATACCACCTTGAGGGGTGGGATTGATTTTTTGGCCTGTTCCCCGAGCTGGGGGACGTCATTTCTTTTCCCGGTTGCACTTTGACTTGATGATTTGCTCCCGCTTGCACTTCTACTTGATTTGCTCTTCTTCACTTCCTTCTGAAGTGTGCGTCGATAGTCATCTGGCTTATGGTGCAAGTCATATTGCGATTTTGTGTTCAGAAAAGAAAGTGCATACGCTTTTTGCTTCTCGGTGTATACCAGGGCGGGCTCGGGTTTCTTCTTTTGAAGTTGTGCAACACATTCGGCCTTTACGATCATGTCGGTTTCCTCGTCAGTACGATCGTAAGGTCTGATAGGAAGATTCTTATGAGGTACTCTTGGGAGGGGCGACATTTGTCGTTTTGGGCTCCTACGTCGTTTAGTACTAATCGGAGGCTACGGCGGAGATCGAGATGGACTCGGGCTGTGGTGGTCGTAGTCATGGGGTGTGCTTCTTGGAGGTGATGGAGGTGAAGGTGACATGCGACCACTCGGAGGCGGTGTTGGCTTTGGCGTCCAGCCTGGAAGCTTGATGTTGTTCTTGTCCCATAGAATGATACCACCCAGTACTTCTCCGAGTGTCCTCTCACCTTCAGGTCTAGGGATGTCAAGCTCCATTGAGTCCCACCCCATTGCGATTTCATCCACACCAACTTTAGCATAGCCAGCTGGAATCTCACGGCCATGCCAGCGTGCGCCAGGTGGACAAGGTAAAGCACATCCGACCGCCACCTTGATGGATAAGTTCTTCACCTTTTGATGGAGCTCACAAGATGCCTGCTCCTTGATTCCATGCACGGGGTAGCCGGGACCGCCATCTACCATACGTGCATCGTCAGAAGGGACCTCCGATTTGGGCCACGCTGCTTTTCCGCTGAGATGGGACGGCGTTAATATCGAGTACAGGATCTTGCAGGCGCGCTGCTCCTCGAAGTTTATTAATCCGTTGCTGATGCATTCGAAGTGTTCCTAGCAACTCGGTGAACCTATCTCCCTCCTCCTCCTCCTTCCGTCGCCTCTTTGCTCTCTCTCGGCTCCTATAAGTATCTCTGTCTTTGGGAAACCCCATATCCCATGTATAACTAGGGCCAAGGCCTCGTACACGTCCTCCGCGTTCGTCATTCCCGAGGACCTTTGTCAGCAAGTCTTTCTCTCTATCGGGACGGAACTTTGTTGTCCCCGCTTTAATCTCCTTCACCACTTTCTGCCATGTATCCCGGGGTATCCTAATCCCGTCACTGCAAATAAGGTCCCCTGTACTTTCGTCATACTCACTCCCATGCCCAAGGAACCAATTCCTTGCCCTCAGATCCCATTCTTGGCGTATTGGTTCTAGAGTGATCCCTTTAGCAAGCAGCTCATTCTCTTTAGCATCCCACTTTGGCATGGCAGCCGCGTAGCCCCCTGGCCCCAGGTGATGGTGATATTTCTTCATCGCGGCATTTTTCTTGTTTTTTTCTGACATTTCCATAGCAGGTTGTGACTCCTTGTACTTCACAAATGCATCCCAGTTAGCCTGCTGCTTCGTTAGATAGCATTCAAATTTAGGAGTCTTCTTCGTCTTCTGTTACTTTTGCCATAATGCTTTCTTCCAGTTCTTGAATAGTTCGGCCATCTTCGTAAGAGTCCACTGCTTGACTTTCTTCCTCAATGCAGCTGTGTCGGCATCATCCTCACATTCTGGCAGGGTGAAATGTGTCATGAGGTCATTCCAAAGACCCTCTTTGCACCTGTCGGCGACATACTCACCCTCTTTCGCCCCTTTGGTCTTATTCCACTCTCGAACGGTGATCGGGATGCGATCCCTAACCATAACTCCGCATTGTTGTTTAAATACAGTTTTAGCCTTTTTGGGTTCCACCGGTTCACCCCGTGGTGATACCCGCGTAATTGTATAACGCGTAGATGCGTCCAACTTTTTGGCCGGGCCTCGTTTGGAATATTTTTTGCTCAATGTGGAGGCCTAAGAGAAGAAACATTCGTCAATTTATATATATATATATACAACTAAGTTAATGCATCTACTGATCATCAGACTTCATATATATATACCTCGCCGTCGGCTTCTCCACCACCGGAGCCGTCGGCTTCTCCTTAATCATTTCGGTCGACCTCCTCTCCCTCACCGGAGGGATTCACATAAATCGACGGAGATTCGGGTGGATCAACATGGGGGGTGTCGTTGATCATATCCTCTAGAATTTCTTCCTGTGCTAGGTCTCTCTGGATTGGATCCATAGTTTTCTACAAAATGCACACAATAACATTTTTCATTCAATATTGCTGCATAAAATAATACTAAACAATAATATGAACACGCAATTTGCTACAATAATACTAAGTCCGGGGGCCCACGAGCACTACCACCCTAACCCTAAGTCCGGTGGCCCACGAGCACCACCACCCTAACCCTAAATCCGGCTGCCCGCGAGCACCACCACCCTAACCCTAAGTTCGACTGCCCGCGAGCACCACCACCTTAACCCTAAGTCCGAGGGCCCGTGAGCACTACCACATTAACCCTAAGTCCGGGGGCCCGCGAGCACTACCACCCTAACCCTAAGTCCGGTGGCCCGCGAGCACCACCACCCTAACCCTAAGTCCGGCTGCCCGCGAGCACTACCACCCTAACCCTAAGTCCGATGGCCCGCGAGCACTACCACCCTAACCCTAAGTCCGGCTACACTACTAATAATAATTCCTATATACACTACTAATACTACACTACTAATATACACTACTAATAATATTACAATTCTATAATATACACTACTAATAATAATTCCTATATACACTACTAATACTACACTACTAATATTACTAATATACACTACTAATAATAATTCCTATATTACACTACTAATAATTCCTAATATACACTACTACTAATATACACTACTAATAATAATTCCTATATTACACTACTAATAATTCCTAATATACACTACTACTAATATACACTACTAATAATAATTCCTATATTACACTACTAATAATTCCTAATATACACTACTACTAATATACACTACTAATAATAATTCCTATATTACACTACTAATAATATTACAATTCTAAAAAAAAAGCCGCCGGCCAGCCAGCCAGCCGCAAGCCAGCCAGCCAGGCGCCAGCCAGCCAGCGCGTGTGGGGGGAGCGAAGGGGAGGGGGCGGCCCGGCCTGCTCGCCTACAGTGCCGGCGCCGCCGCGCCGTCACGTAGCCGGACGGGGGAGCGAAGGGGAGGGGCGCGGGGTACCTCTGGCGGGGGCGCGCGCACGGCGGCTGGAGTGGCGGTGGCGGTTGGGGGCGGTGGCGGCGGCGGTTGGGGTGGTGGCGGCCGGAGAATCGGGCAGCCTGCCGGCGTCAGGTCGTCCTCGCGCGTGGGGGGTGCTCTGCGTGGGGAGAAGAAGGGGCGCGCGGGAAGAAGAAGGGGCGCGCCAAATGTATAGTGGAGGACCTTTAGTCCCGGTCCGTATAACGAACCGGGACTAAAGGTCCCCCCTTTAGTCCCGGTGCGTGCCACCCACCGGGACTAAAGGGTTTTCGGCCTAGCCCAACAGGCGCGCGCCAACGCCACACCTTTAGTCCCGGTGTGTAGCACGCACCGGAACTAAAGGTCCCTTTTTCAAAATTTTCACCCCAGGGGCGCGCCTGTTTAAAAAAAATTCAATTAGCATATTTTTTAAATTTTTTACAGTTTTTGCATACTTATGAATTTGAGAAAAATTTCAACATGAAAAGTTCTTGAATTTGAATAAGTAATCCAAATCTATTTTCTGTTTTATAAAATAATTATTCTAACTAGTGAAACTAATAACCATTTTGCCATTTTCAATTTAAAAATGCATTAACTATTATATTTTGCATATTTTTGAATAAGTGATTCAAATCAATTTTCTATTTTATAAAATAATTATTCTAACTAGTCAAACTATTAACCATTTTTCCATTTTCATGTGATTCCGACGCTCCGGTGGTCTTCCTCCGGCGAAACCCTAGACCGGGGGCCCCAGATCGTCTACCCCGCCTTATTTTTCCCCGCCCGTTTTCTTCTCGCCCGTTCTCTTCCAGATCGTAGCCCCTTTAGGGTTTAGGGTTTTTGGTATAGGGTTTAGGGTTTTTGGTTTAGGGTTTAGGGCTTTTGGTTTAGGGTTTAGGGTTTTTGGTTTAGGGTTCAGGGTTTAGGGTTTAGGGTTCCCTCCTCTGACTTAGGGTTTAGGGTTCCCTCCTCTGACTTAGGGTTTAGACTCATATCTGCCACCTCTCTCTATTCTATCCCATGGCTTCCACCATACCTCTAACCCCAGGGAGGCGGAGATGGAGTCTTTCACGGGCTAGCAGGAAAATATTTTCCGAGGCGGAACTTTCGGAGATGCCATAGGGCGTGTGCACCAAGGGCATCTTCGAGAAGTTCCGCCACGAGAGATTTCTCAACCCTTTCCTCCATCCATGTTGGCTTGGTCATTGCCATAGCAAATCTAGACTCATATCTGCCGCCTCTCTCCACTCTATCCCATGGCTTCCACCATACCTCTAACCCCAGGGAGGCGGAGATGGAGTCTTTCACGGGCTAGCAGGAAAATATTTTCCGAGGCGGAACTTCCGAAGATGCCATAGGGCGTGTGCACCAAGGGCATCTTCGAGAAGTTCCGCCACGGGAGATTTCCCAACCCTTCCCTCCATCCATGGGGATGAAACTCTCCATCCATGTTGGCTCGTTGAGTTGCTTGCCATGGCGTATCGATGCTCCTTTTATAGGCACGACGCCGCTTCTACTTTGTCTTCTTCCCCCGACAGGGCATCGTGCGCTACATGCTTTATCTCATCGAGAAGTGCGTCCACCTACGCGTCCTTATCCTACCGACAACTTTAGTCCCGGTTTGAGCCCCCACCCGGTACTAAAGGTTACCCACGCGTCCTTATCCCACCGATAGTTTTGTTAGATGACACAAAAACCACCTTTAGTCCCGGTTGCACCCACCAGCCGGTACTAAAGGTTAGCCACCCCCAGATAAGGCCCTCCCAGATAAGCCTCCCCCAGATAAGGCCCCCCCATCTTTTGTCCCGGTTTGAGACCCCACCCGGGATGAAAGTTTCTCGCGCCACTGCGTTCCTGCGCTTTCCACTGGTTCCCACCTCTGTCTTCCCGCCATTTTTTCAGTATATATATGTACGCTTGGCCTCCATTTACATATCACATCTAGACTCATCATTCTCTTCCCATGGCTTCCATCGTATCTCTAACCACCCGGGAGGCGGAGGCGCTTTGCCATGGAGAATCTTCATCATTTAACAGGATGCTTGGGTCAGTTTTCACTTTGAAGGGCGGAATTTCATGGAACTTATTGTAATCTTCTGACATGTCTATCTTGTCATCCACTCCCACGATGTTTCTTTTCCCTGAAAGAACTATGTGGCGCTTTGGCTCATCGTATTATGTACTCTTTTGCTTATCTTTCCTTTTTCTCGGTTTGGTAGACATGTCCTTCACATAGAAAACCTGAGCCACATCGTTGGCTAGGATGAATTGTTCATCCATGTACGCAAGATTGTTGAGATCCACTGTTGTCATGCCGTACTTTTCGTCATGTACCCCGCCTCCTGTCAGTTGACCCATTTGCACCGAAACAAAGGGACCTTAAAAGTAGGTCCATAGTCAAGTTCCCATATCTCCTCTATGTACCCATAATATGTCTCAATCTGCCCATTGTCATCTATTGCATCAAAGCGGACACCACTGTTTTGGTTGGTGCTCTTTTTATCTTGGGCGATCGTGTAAAATGTATTCCCATTTATCTCGTACATTGGAAAGTACATATAGTCGAAGATGGTAACCTGGCCAACGAGTACAACTCATCTCCAACAGTGGTGTTATTCATGAGATGTGTCTGCAACCAATTGCCAAAATTCTTCTCGTGTTCCCCTTTAATCAAGGTTTCAGGCTTCCCCGGGTTTTCGGAGCGTAGAATATTCTTGTGTTTCTCGATATACGGAGCCACCACGGTGGAATTGTGTAGAACTGTGTAGTGTGCTTGAGTGAAAGAATGCCCGTCCCTACATACCATTGATTTCCTTCCTAGTGTGCCTTTTCCAGTCATCCTCCCCTCATACCGAGATTCAGGAACACCAATCGGCTTAAGGTTAGGAAGAAAGTCAACACAAAACTCAATGACCTCCTCTGTTCCATAGCCCTTGGAGATGCTTCCTTCTGGCCTAGCACGGTTATGAACATATTTCTTTAAGACTCCCATGAACCTCTCGAAGGGGAAAATATTGTGTAGAAACACAGGACCGAGAATTCTAATATCTTCGACTAGGTGAACTAGGAGGTGCGTCATAATATTGAAGAAGGATGGACATTGGACCACATCAACTTGAAGCTGACAGACATTGGACCACATCAATCTGTAACCCTGATAGACTTTCTCGATCGACTACCTTCTGAGAAATTGCATTGAGGAATGCACATACCTTCACAATGGCTAGTCGAACATTTTCTGGTAGAATTCCCCTCAATGCAACCGGAAGCAATTGCGTCATAAGCACATGGCAGTCATGGGACTTTAGGTTTTGAAATTTTTTCTCTTTCATATTTACTATTCCCTTTATATTCGACGAGAAGCCAGACGGGACCTTCATACTGAAAAGGACTTCAAAAAATATTTCCTTCTCTTCTTTTGGTAAGAGCGTAGCTGGCAAGCCCTTGAAACTGCCCTGAATGCTTGCCGTCTCGTCCTTTATGATGTTGCTGGTCCTCCCGTGCTGCCGGGGTATCTTTTGACTTCCCATACAAGCCCAGGAAGCCTAGAATATTCACGCAAAGATTCTTCGTCAGGTGCATCACGTCGATTGCAGAGCGGACCTCATGCACTTTCCAATAGGGTAGCTCCCAAAATATAGATTTCTTCTTCCACATGGGTGCGTGTCCGGTAATGGGGTCTTTCGGAACAGGTTGTCCTCCAGGACCCTTTCCAAAGATTACATCCAAATCCTTGACCATACCAAATACATCAGCACCACTACGGGGGACAGGCTTCGTCCGGGTTTCTGCCTTGCCATTGAAATGCTTGCCTTTCTTCTTTAAGAGATGACTGGGCGGAAGAAAACGACGATTGTACGGGTACACATTCTTTCTACATTTATCTAGATATATAATTTCAGTCTCATCTAAACAGTGCGTGCATGCATTGTATCCTTTGTTCGTCTGTCCTGAAATATTACTACGAGCAGGCCAATCATTGATGGTTACGAACAACAACTCTTGTAGGTCAAATTCCTACTGTTGGTGCTCATCCCACACACGTACACCTGGTTTGGTCCACAACTGTAGAAGTTCATCAACTAATGGCCTTAGGTACACATCAATGTCGTTGTCGGGTTGCTTCGGGCCTTGGATGAGCACTGGCATCATAATGAACTTCCGCTTCATGCACAACCAAGGAGGAAGGTTGTAGAAACATAGAGTCACAGGCCAGGTGCTGTGACTGCAGTTCTGCTCCCCAAAAGGATTCATGCCATCGGTACTTAGACCAAACCATAAGTTCCTTGCGTCACCAGCAAAGTCCGGGAAGTCTCTCTCGATTTTTCTCCACTGCCGACCATCAGCAGGGTGCCTCAACATCCCGTCTTTCTTACGGTCTTCCATGTGCCATCGCAACAACTTGGCATGCTCTTTATTTCTGAACAAACGTTTCAACCGTGGTATTATAGGAGCATACCACATCACCTTGGCAGGAACGCTCTTCCTGGGTTGCTCGCCCTCAACATCACCAGGGTCATCTTTTCTGATCTTATACCGCAATATAGTGTATACAGGGCATTTATCCATATTCTCGTACTTCTCATCGCGGTAGAGGATGCAGTCATTAGGGCATGCATGTATCTTCTGCACGTCTAATCCTAGAGGGCAGACAAGTTTCTTTGCTTCGTACGTACTGGAGGGCAATTGGTTATTTCTTGGAAGCAGCTTCTTCATTATTACCAGCAACTTTTCAAATCCCGAGTCAATCATACCGGTCTCTGCCTTCCACTTCAACAATTCCAGTGTGCTACCCGGCTTCTTCTGGCCATCTTCACAAGTTGGATGCAGCAATGTGTTGTGGTCCTGTAACATCTGCTCGAACTGCAACCTCTCCTTTTCTGTGTCGCAGTCTCGCCTTGCATCACTAATGACCCGACCAAAATCATCAATGGGCTCATCTGGTTCCCGTTCTTCACCCCCTTCTTCTTCATTATCTTCAACTGCGGTATCATCGTATTCAGGGAACATAGATCGGTAGTTGTCATCATCGTTCTCTTATTCATCGCCGTCTTCCATCATAACCCCTCTTTCTCCATGCTTGGTCCAAACATTATAGCCGGACATGAATCCGGACCGAAGCAGGTGGCTCTTAATGACTCTTGAGGAAGTGTGAGCCTGCTCATTCCGACATTCAACACATGGACAACACATAAAACCATCCTGCCGCTTGTTCGCCTCGGCCACAAGGCGAAAAGAACGCACGCCTTCTCTGTAAGCGTCAGAGCGTCGGTCACCATACATCCATGGGTGGCTCATCTGCATCATACAACCATGCATATATATCAAACGCAATCACGATGCTTAAATTAGTATCGCGCAGTCATAACGAGAAAATAGTTGCTAACCTTTTAGGACACTTCAAAACAAAGAGGAGAAACCTTAAGTGTCGCTCTGGCACCTCATATCATATTTTGTCTTGTGTGAACTCAAGTGGCATCGCTCTAACAGCCATTTCATCGAACACCTCTAGTGCATATGAAGAAAAAAAGTTAGCACAAAGTTATACCCACCTCTCACATAGGAAAAAAACAGGAGAGAGTGGAGGGCTGGGTGCATATATGTAGGGCCAAGCCATTAGTCCCGGTTTGAGATACAAACCAGGACTAAAGGTTCTGCCAGGAGCACGCGCGCCAGCCCAGACCCATTTGTCCCGGTTTATATCTCAAATCGGGACTAATAGTTCCTTACGGACCGGGACAAAGTGCCTCGGCCTCCTCGGGCCGTCTGGTTCGGACCATTAGTCCCGGCCCCAGCCACGGCCGGGACTAGTGACCCGAACCAAAGGCCCATTTTCTACTAGTGGTACTATTAAAAATGTGGTACCACTAGTTGGACACACATGATCTCTGTTCTGGAGTATCTATGTTTCACTATTGTGACCTTATATTTACTGATGCAAAATAAAGTTATATGCTCGGAAATCCAATTCAGCTAACCGGTGCAAATGAACACATTGTGTGAAAACACATTTCAAAATGTCAAAAAATTTAGAAAACATATTTGCATGTACATCTGGAGACTAAATGTTCGTACACAAGTTTGCGGCCGAAGAGAACATTTTAGATGTCCCAGGTAAAAAAAACAAATTTTAGCGACCCAATGTGTCTATTTACAAACATGTATTTTGTATTTTTTACACAAGCCACATAAAACGTTCATTTTTTCTAAAAACTTGTGTATGGGCATAGAATGTCCGGATGGATATGTGAAAAATTTCTTCAGATTTTTTTGACAATTAAATTTTATTTTTTATGTATTTTTCTTAATAGGTTCATTTACATCTAGGAGCCAAAATACCACCTCCTTATATGCTCTCAAACTTTTGCAAGCACACATGGCAATAGGAATGCATTTCTTAAACAAGCACTCATCTAAGCACTTGGCATATTGCACGTGCTCTTAAAACTATTGTTGTTGACATAGTTGGCCTACTTTTCTTTTCTATGTTCCCGTGCAAGATATAGTTACCGGATCTTACAAAAACAAGAACCACAACTGGATTTTGTGTGCTAAAGATGTATTTTATCCATTCAATGCAGACCAAACTAGATCAAACTCACTAATGATCACATGGGCCTATCTATGTTAACATTGTGAGAGAAAAACAAAAACATATTTCTTTAAATTAGTCAAGTGCTTTTTGAGATCATTTTTAGTCAATTATCTATGCATTTTCTAGCAGTTATCCTTGAGAAAGAACTATTTATTGTTAGCATAAATGGTACTTTGTGGATATGTACATCGCCTAGATAAATGTTGTAAAACATAAAAAGTATTGGAATTCTAGTGTCTTAACTATAATCTCTACTGTGAAAGCGTCTGCGACACCTACTAGAATTCCTATTAGAGATTGCCATTCGATACCTATTGAGTCCATGTTTACGTGATGTAATTTTAGTTCTTTAGCTATAGAGATAGCAATAGTTTTATTCTTCATCCACATGCAGTTGATCACATAATATTATTAATTTCCTATGATGCGTTAATATTTTTCATGCACTCTGTTTTGCGATAGTCATTTAATAGGGTGATCCTTCATGGAGAATATTTTAGTTTCTAGTGTTATTCCAAGTGTTTGCACCACACTATTGCCATTTCATAGTAAGACAGGTCACCTTGGTATGATAGACTTGTCATTAGTAAAGTGGGTTGAATTAGAGCTTCAACTGTTGGATCATTTGTTTCTCTTAAACGATGTGGGATGGTAGTCATTACATCATAGCACACCCATTGAAAGATGATCACGAGTTACATTGAGATACAATTAGAAATGTGGCCAACTCGTTGGGACTCGAAGTGCAAAGTGGTGTAGTAAATGTGTTTTCCCCATAGGGTGACACGAGGGTTTATATCAAACTCTCGGGGTATATAAATGATACGTCCAAAACGTATCTACTTTTCCGAACACTTTTGCTATTGCTTCTCCTCTAAACTTGTGTGCTTTGGATGCAACTAACGTGGACTAACGCTATTTTCAGCAGAATTGCCCTGATGTTTACTTTTTGTGTAGAAAATCAACTATCAGGAAAAATCCTGGAAAATATGTCAAAAATCATATATCACTAGAAGACTCCTGGAGCCAGAATACGAGACGGAGGGGGGCTGGTCCCAGGCCACACCACCTGGCCGCGCGGGCTAGCCCAGGCCGCGCCAGGGGGTGGTCTGGCCGCCCCAGACTCCCCCTGGTCTCCCTCTTCGCCTATAAGTTTCCTTCTGACCTAAAAACTCAGGGGGGGGTTCGACGTTTTTCCAGAAGGAGTTCAGCTCCGCTGCCACCACCATATTCCACGAAAGAGCACTAGAAACTCCGTTCTGGCACCCTGTCAGGACGGAGAATTGGAGGAGATCATCGCCATCATCATCACCATCGCTTCTCCATCGACCATCCATGTTTCCCCCATTTATGAGTGAGTAGTCCTCTGCTATAGGCTATGGGGATGGTAGGGATTGGATGAGATCGTTCATGTAATGGCATTAGATTGTTAGGGCATGGTGCCTAGTAACTACTATTAGTGCTTTTTTACTTTGCTGCGACTTGTTATGCTTAATGCTTGTCACTAGGGCCCAAGTGCCATCATTTCAGATCTAAACATGTTATTGATTCATTATGATAGTATTGTTTATGGTCTTACCTGCAAGTTTTAAACACACGTTGTTGTCCAAAACCAATGGCCCCGAAGTGACAGAAATCGGGATAACTGGAGGGAATGGCTTTGATGTGAGGATCACATGTGTTCACGGAGTGTTAATGCTTTGCTCAAGTGTTCTATTAAAAGGAGCACCTTAATTGCCAGTAGTTCCCTTGAGACCCCGCTGCAGACGGGCTGGCAGGACAAAAGATGTTGTGCAAGTTCTCATTGCAAGCACGTATGACTATATATGGAACACATGCCTATGATTATTTAGTACTTGGATGCTTTATCTTATTTATCTGCAAATGCCCTATGTTCTGATTGCTTTATGAATTGTCTTGTCCATGCAACGCCCGTCCATCCATCCCTATACCTACCGCACTCGAATCCTACTATTTACTGCAATTATTACCGGTATCTTTACTTTACTACTGTTATTACTTTACTATTCCTACTACAAAACTGTTGCTACTGATAAACTGATGTGAGCAAGATTGTTACCAGGTGCAGCTGAATTGACAACTCAGTTGTTAAGGCTTATAAATATTCTTTGGCTCCCCTTGTGTCGAATCAATAAATTGGGTTTCACTTCCCTCGAAAATACTGCGATACACCCCCTATACTTGTGGGTCATCAAGACTATTTTCTGGCGCAGTTACCAGGGAGCATAGCTTTATTTATCAAGTCCACTTGGAATCATTATTGTTCGCTGCCATCCATCCATCATGGGTAAGTCTCGTGATGGCAAGGTTCCTATTTTACCATCCACTATAAGAAGAGGTACGGTTCTGAACACCTCTGTTGCTCTTGATTCACCGTCTGTTATAAGTAAGTTCCTTACACCACCACACACACATGCTACACACACTTCTACTACTGCTGAATCTGATACTTATGATGTTGCTTCTACTATGCTTGATAATAGTGGTTCATTAGGTCCTTTCCTAGATGCTACGATTGCTAGAACTATAGTTGGAAATACTGAAACTCCTAATGTAGACACTACTACACCTGTTAGTTCACCTGAGTCTAGATAGAGCTATGATATTGAAGACGGTTATATTGAGATGACCGATGAATTTATTAAAGAATGTCAAAACACCCATGATAGGAGTGCTGCTAAGAGTCTCCTTGAGAGGCGTACTATTAAAACCAAATTGTCTCCTAATGCTAAGTTTGCTGCTTCTCCCATAAACATTAAAGATAAATATTATGATTTCTCTCTTGATTTAAACTACATAGCTATTGTTGAGAAAGAACCTTTTTGTGGGACTAAGAATGAAAGTGCGGTAGCACATATGACTGAGCTTTCTACCATGAGTGGCCTGTTTTCTGATGATATTAAGATGTGTACATACTTTGTTGCTAAGATTTTCCCCTTTTCACTTAAAGGAGAAGCTAAAACTTGGTTTAATAATTTACCTCTTGGATCATTGATAGCCCTGATTGCTTGATTAGTACTTTCCTATAGAAATATTTTCCTCCTAGTGCTAGGCATGCTATTTTGCAGGAACTTTTTGATTTTAAATAGGGAGAAAAAGAGATATTGCCTGAATCATGGGCAAGGTTTTGTGCTTTGATTCATGCACAGGCTGGATGTCCATTACCTAAGAATGAGCTTCTTGATATATTTTATAATGGACTAACTGAAGAATCTAGTACATACCTGGATAGTTGCGTTGATTGTGTGTTCAGGAATAGGACTCTCAAGGAAGCTGAGGAATTAATGGCTAAAATAAGCAAGAACTATGAAGATTGGACTCCTCTTGAACCAGCTATACCTGAAACAATTATACCTGAACCAGCTATATCGGCGCCTATTCCAACAGCAAAGAAGAGGGGAGTAATTGAATTAAATGATGAAGTGATGAAGGAAGCTAAGAAATGTCTTAAGGAGAAGGGAATTAAAGCGGCAGATGTCAAGAATTTACCTCCTATAGAAGAATTATGTAGGCCAATTCCCTATTCATCCACTATTGAGGTACACTCTCTCCAACACTTTGATGAAGGTGATATCCCTTACTCTAAACCTCCTGATCAATGCTTAGAAGAATTTGATATTTTTATTGTTAAGCAAGATAATTTTAATAAAAGGGTGCAAAATCATCTAATGGAAAACACTAGAGCTATTGTTGAGTTGAAAGATATTGTGGAAAGAACCTCTAATGATGTTAAAATGATTGTTAAACACTTTCAAATGGTTCAAACTCAAATAGATTAACTCGTTAAAGTGCAAAAATACTTGCTAGTTAATGCTGCTATAGAAAAACATGCTTATGAAATTAGAACTAGAAGTGGTGCTGCTACCTAGGATCCTCTTTATCCTGAGGGACATCCCAAAAGAATTGAGCAGGATTCTCAACAAGCTGAAAATAGTGGTTCTACTCATAAGAAAAGGAAAAAGAAACATAAAACTGTTGTAGAACCCTCTGAACCTACTATAGATCCTAATAGTATATCTATCTCTGATGCTGAAACTGAAAGTGATAATGAAGAAAATGAAGCTCCTAATGAAGAAAAAGTTGAAGAAGAACCTGAAAAGCACACTAAGAATACTAAATACACTAAAGAAGATTTTGTTGCTAAGAAACATGGTAGTGAAAGAGAGCCTTGGATCCAAAAACCTATGCCTTTCCCTGATAAGAAACACAAGTCAAAGAAAGATGAACACTATAATAAGTTTTGTGAGTGGATGAAACCTTTATTCCTGCAAATTCTTTGACTGACGCTATTAAATTGCCTCCTTACTCAAAGTATATGAAGTATATTGTCTCGAATAAAAGGAAGATCCCTAATGAAGAAATTTCTACTTTGCTTGCTAATTAATCCTTCAATGGTAAGGTTCCAAAGAAACTTGGAGACCCAGGGATTCCAACTATCCCTTGCTCTATTAAGAACAGTTATGTTAGAACTGCTTTGTGTGATTTGAGAGCTGGATTTAGTGTTATGCCTTTTTCTCTCTATAAGAGGTTTCAACTAGAAAAATTAATACCAACTGATATATCTTTGCAAATGGATGATAAATCTACCACTATTCCTATTGGTATATGTGAGGATGTACCTGTTCAAGTGGCTCATAATGGCTGGATATTAACTGATTTTGTTGTGCTTGAAATGCCTGAAGATGATAATATGTCCATTATTTTTGGGAGACCTTTTCTTAATACTACAGGAGCTGTTATTAATTGTAATCAAGGAAAGGTGACCTTTAATGTTAATGACAAGGAACATACTATCTATTTTCCCAAGAAGATTGAAAGGACTTATGGTTTGAGTTCAATTGAACATGTTGAGGGCATTCAACTTGGAGAGATATATTGTTCCATACCAAGAGAAAAATTTGAGACTATTATGATTGGGACCATTGCTATTAAGGTTGAGGTAACATAATTATTAGTGGAATACAAAGTTTTGTCTCATATGAAATTGTTTTGGTAGCAAGACCTGATCAACCTTGTTAACAAAAGGATTTCATTGAGCAAAACAATATTTTCACCGTGATTATCTCCGTTTAACTTTTGTTCTATCCAGTTTAGTTTTTTGCTTTCGTTTAGTTTTCTTTTTTGTTGTTAGTTGCTTGCTTGTTAGAGTGTCTTAGAACTCCTGTAGTTCTAGCCTTGTTTTTCCATTGCATCATTTCCAAAAAAAACCTGTCTGTTAGAAAATCATTCTTCTATACCTGAAAAATGCCCAAAAATAAAGTGTCTCGAAAAATTCCAGAAAATTCATATTAAATTTTTACGTGAAAAAAGGGGCAGAGGAGTGCCTGGAGGGTGCCAGGGGGACCCACCAGGCAGGCTCACCACCTGGTGGCGCGGCCTGCCCTTGGTGGCGCCATGCCATGGTGTGGGCCACCCCGACCCTCCACTAACTCTCTCACCTGCCACTTTCTTCTCTCTCCCGAGTAAGCTCCAGTCCATTGCTCAAAATCGCGTTCTTGCTGTGCTTGCTCTCGATTTTTTCGATTTCCTTGCTCGGCCCATCTTTGTTGCTGAAATTTGA
The DNA here is from genome assembly GCA_910589775.1 of Avena eriantha. Lineage (NCBI taxonomy): Eukaryota > Viridiplantae > Streptophyta > Magnoliopsida > Poales > Poaceae > Avena > Avena eriantha. Next base: position 124,891,529 of record OU342742.1, read on the forward strand.
AGCACTTGTTCTCTGGTATGTGAGTCCTCCCCTTGTCCAAGTAGATTTGTGTTTAGTGGATTATATCTTGAGTATTTTGCTGCTGTAGGTGACAGGTTATGAGAGCTTGTAAGCTTGTTTGATGCTTAGAGATATAGTTTTGATGCATGTTTAGGCCTCTTACAAGTCCCTATGAGTAGTATCCTTCATTATATTTACTTTGCAATCACTTGTTTAATAGGAGTTTAAATTTCAGAATACCAAGCATGAACAACCATACCTTTGGAGAGATATTTGAGAGGGATGCACCTAGGAGGTCTAGGCCCTCAAGACCAGTCTCTCAGTTTAGGCCATCATACAATGAAGATCTCATTGCAACTCGTATTGGTAATGAAAGGGACGATGGAGATGCTCACCCATCTACTTTTCCTTGTTTTACTTTCTTACAAGATGCAGGGATTCTTGATGATTTCTTGCTACTGATTGAGAGGGTTGGTTTAACCTCATTTATGCAAGATGAGAGTGAGTAATACACTATGCTCACCAAAACCTTTGTTGAGAGCTTCACGTTTACTAACACGCCCTATCAGTCAACTGTCTCTTTCAAAATTTATAATCTGCCCTTTACCATGCCATTAGAAACATTTTGTAGTATTGCAGGTGTAAGCATGACAGGGACCGTGAAGAAAATTCAAGGGCGACCCGCTGATTTGCTGGAGCTTTACAGAGGGGTGACCAATGATGATGACCGCGTGGCGCAACGCGGAAAGATAAAAAACATCCAACTCCCTGCTCTTAGATACTTTGCATATTATCTTGCTACTGGCATACTTGGTAGGGAGAACACAAGTAATATCTCCAACTATCATTTAGCTTTCCTTGCTGCTACGCTCAACAATGACACTTGGTACAATCTTGGCTCGCTTATTGCTCGTCGCCTAGCTGCTAGGGGGCCTATCTATGGGGGCATCATTGCCTCGCGTATGGTCAATGCATTAGGTCTTTCAGTGGACCCCAATGATATTGTATTGGCATCACAAAGGCTTGACCTTGTTGCTATGCAAACTCATCACTTTGTCACTGCTGCTTCTGATTTGGACAGTCTAGTATATAGGATGCTATTTACTGACGGGGATGAGAGGGAGATCCCTTTGCCGCAGTCTTCTTTGTTAGTGTTCACAGGAGACCATGGTCGCGCTCTAAGGAGGAGGTGGACGAGCAGCTTCGCTTGCTGGGTTTCCACAAGCACCACCAGGAGGATGTACCCTCCTACGATTACTCCGCACACTACGGAGGGACGTACTCGAGCTCGCACTAGGACGAGGGTACCTCCTCGTCATACTACGGTGACACGTCATCCTGGCCGGCTTGGGATTGATACCCACTTAGTCCAAAAGCCTAAGCTTGGGGGAGGTACGCCGGCATTGCACTCATCTCCTTATCATGTTGCGTCGGTACTTTGTATACTCATGTTTTGTTTTCTTTTTGGTTTTTGTTCTTTCTTTGCTTTTGCTTTCTAAAACACAAAAAGACCAAAATATTTCTGTTGTTTCTCTTTGGTTTGCTTCTTCTTGTTTTTGCCTTGGTTTGTTTTTCCCTTTTTGCTTTGTTTAAACTATTCGAAAAACCCAAAAAGATTTTGCTTTGCTTGCTTTTCCTTTTTGGTTATTATTTTAAAATCAAGAACAACAAAAATATTTGTCGTTCTTCTTTGGTTTTCTGAGTTTTCTACAGGGTTCAACAGTCCTGAGTGGATATTGGTTTCGAATTATTATTCAAGCCACACAAGTGAAGAGCAATAATGAGGATTAATAACAACTTGAGGCGTGGTAAGAGGCTGGTAACGAACTCTATTTGTTTTCATTTTTGTACATATACTCATCACTGTGGGCATGCTTAGTCTGTTCGTGTAAGGTGTATGTTATCTTTGGATGCTTAGTAGTTCTTGCTTTCGTATGATTAATCCTAGCTTGCTAATAGTTTGTAGCATGTCATATGAATGTTTGCTTCCATTACTCTATTCATAACTTGGTATGACACCATGGTATCCTCCTCTGAATGTTTCATTTGAATTGACTTGGCACATGCTCACGCATGCACATGACTGAAATAATCAGTTAAGCCTCGATGAATTATTTTGCCTTGAGGATCTTGAATCACTTTTATGCCATGATTAGTCCTGTTTTGTTGCAAGCACGATTATGACAGCTATTGCTCTCTCGTTTGTCGCTCTCTTACTATTGCTAGCCTTCACTTTCACTGAGTATGTTTTACTCATGTTTCCAACTCTCTAAAACCAAATATTGCCAAAGTGTCCACCATACCTACCTATTAGCATCATTTCCTACTTCCGTGCATATTCAATATGCCTCGTTTTCTTCCGAATAAAATATTTGCTTGTTATGAGAAAGTTAGTTAGTAAAGCTCTCACGAACTTGATGGCACACTTTATTTTCTTGCATTTAATAAACCTAAACCATTGCGTCCTTTTTTGTTGCGTATATGCTTGCGCTTTATAAGTTGAAGTTAGCAGAACCATGTATCATGGGGAACGTTTTCAACATTGCATTGGTACTTAGTACCTCGTTGATATCATGTTCTTTTGCTTATGGATCCCGGCGGTGTGAAATAAAAGTGGAACTTGTAAGATCATGGAGTTTGTATGTATGTTAGAGAAACGTCTGGGCCACTAGCCTAAGCCATGCCTAATCATGGTGGAAACTTGCAGCATAACCATAATGAGCATTCTATGAAGCATCCTTAGTAAAAATCTATGCACATAGTAAATAAAAAGATTGCTGAGATGCTCATTGTCTGCTTGCCTTGTCATTTTGATTATGGGATAGCTCCTGTATCATGTGCAAGGGGTATCCCGTTGGCGGTTCTCTATGATACGTATATGCTTACAATGGCAAGAGCTTACTCGTGACTGAAGTTGAGTAGCATCAAGATCGGTCTTCGTAAGTAAGGGGCATGAGACTTCGATTTATAACTTGTCAAGCATATCCTTTTAGTTGTGTCACTTTAACCTTAACCATTTAAAGATGCTTATGATAGGGGCAATGAGAGCTCAAAGCTAACGAGTACCATACTTTCAGCATTTGGAAGCCTTTCAAACTATTCAAAACCTTTTCTTTTATTTGTTGAGTCTCCACATATTCTTTGAGCACCTTCTTAAGAGCATAGTTGTCATTCTTTGTGCTTATCTCAAAACTTGATTATTTGTGTTATGACTTTGATGCTTGTATCTTTGATATCTTTACTTCTAGTCTTCACCTGAACTTCAGAGGTGCCTTAGATCAAAGGCAAGCGAGATACCACTCTATCATACGTTTTTATGAGCATTGTAATTTTGCTTATGTTTATGCTTCATGCTACTTATTATTTTTGAGTTGGAATCTCTTCATAGCTTGCAATGCCTATTAAGTAAACTTAGTTGCATACTCCTTATTATAAATTGTCTAAGTAGTTGATCACATGCTGAGAATATATACATCATATGAAGCAAATGTGTTCGTGAAAGTTCTTTTATCGCACTCAGTTTTCAACTGAACTGCTTGAGGACAAGCAATAAACTAAGCTTGGGGGGAGTTGATACGTCCAAAACGTATCTACTTTCCTGAACACTTTTGCTATTGTTTCTCCTCTAAACTTGTGTGATTTGGATGCAACTAATGCGGACTGACGCTGTTTTCAGCAGAATTGCCCTGGTGTTTACTTTTTGTGCAGAAAATCAACTATCAGGAAAAATCCTGGAAAATATGCCAAAAATCCTATTTCACCAGAAGACTCCTGGAGCCATAATACGAGACGGAGGGGAGCTGGGCCTAGGCCACACCACCTGGCCACACGGGCTAGCCCAGGCCACGCCAGGGGGTGGTCTGGCCGCCCTAGACCCCCCCCTCGGTCTCCCTCTTCGCCTATAAGTTGCCTTCTGACCTAAAAACTTAGGGGGGGTTCGACGTTTTTCCAGAAGGAGTTCCGCTCCGCCGCCACCACCAGATTCCACGAAACAGCACCAGAAACTCCGTTCTGACACCCTGCCGGGACGGGGAATTGGAGTAGATCATCGCCATCATCATCACCATCGCTTCTCCATCGACCATCCATGTTTCCCCATCTATGAGTGAGTAATCCCCCGCTGTAGGCTATGGGGATGGTAGGGATTGGATGAGATCGTTCATGTAATGGCATCAGATTGTTAGGGCATGGTGCCTAGTATCTTTTATTAGTGCTTTATGACTTTGTTGCGACTTGTTATGCTTAATGCTTATCACTAGGGCCCGAGTGCCATGATTTCAGATCTGATCATGTTATTGATTCATTATGATAGTATTGTTTTTGGTCTTACCTGCAAGTTGTATACACACGTTGTTGTCCGGAACCAATGGCCCTGAAGTGACAGAAATCGGGATAACCGGAGGGAATGGCTTTGATGTGAGGATCACATGTGTTCACGGAGTGTTAATGCTTTGCTCCGGTGCTCTATTAAAAGGAGCAGCTTAATTGCCAGTAGTTCCCTTGAGGCCCCGCTGCAAACGGGTTGGCAGGACAAAAGATGTTGTGCAAGTTCTCATTCCGAAGACGTATGACTATATATGGAACACATGCCTAGGATTATCTAGTACTTGGATGCTTATCTTATTTATCTGCAATTGCCCTATGTTCTGATTGCTATGTGAATTGTCTTGTCCATGCAACGCCCGTCCATCCATCCCTATGCCTACCGCACTCGAATCCTACTATTTACTGCTATTGTTACTGCTGTCTTTACTTTACTACTGCTGCTACTTTACTATTCCTACTACAAAACTGTTACTATGATAAACTGCTGTGAGCAAGATTATTTCCAGGTGCAGCTGAATTGACAACTCAGTTGTTAAGGCTTATAAATATTCTTTGGCTCCCATTGTGTCGAATCAATAAATTGGGTTTCACTTCCCTCGAAAATACTGCGATACACCCCGTATACTTGTGGGTCGTCAATAAACAACTTCCTTTTTCTAACCTCTTCAAGTAGCCTACAAAATAAAGTCAAATTAAATAAAATAGTATATAAAACAGTAAAGTAATCCATAACCAAAAAGGAAAGTAAAAAATAGTTAAGTAGATTTAGGTTTTTGTTTATGCTTGTAGAAAGTAAAATTAATTTTGTATTTTCAAATTAAGTTACAGGAAATGTAAAAGATAATAATTGCAAGTAAAAAGCGTTTCTTATAATTAAATGTGGATCAGGATTCATGGATTCACTTGTCTACTCTCTGTCACAAAGTGTGGTGGACATAAAACAGATAGATACCATAATATTGTTAAAACTTCATAATATGATTGATTAGCATTAATATGAGCATCACATCCTATCATAAATATGATTCAACAAATCTTACTTATACTGCTCTATAAAAGAAAAAAAAGTCCATGCAATCTAGATTTAAAATAACCAGAGTATAGCCTCAGGAACTTTGACGTGATATTTGAACTTTGGCGGGGTTCGTGTTATTGCTATAAGGTTTTGATCATTGTAACCGTATCTTTTGTTTCTTCTTCTTTTTGTTCTAGGGTTGTATGCATCTGTAATATTTTAGTATATTTCGGTGTTGCATAGGCAAGATATAATTGTTATCTGTGCTATATTAATATGTTGCCTTTGTAAAAAAAAGAGTACAAATTTGCTGATATCAACACCGGCTCCAAGCCCGAGGAGTGAGAAGTGAGCACTGAAAAGGTGACTGAAAATGAGAGAGAATCCACACATGCACATAGCAAGAGAACAAAATGGCTAGTCATTTGAGAAGTGCTTTCTTTCACTTGGTTATATGATACCGCGAAAAGAAGGCAGCTACGATTAAAGACAAGCACTACACAAGATGCTTCCTTTCACTTGGTTATCTGGTACAAGGAAAAGGAGGCAGCTACGATTAAAGTGCATTCACTACACAAAGTAAAAGTATCTGCCACCACGATGTTATCTGGAGGATTTGAGCCTTGCGCCTGCTGCCCATCCATCCACAAAACATGGAGGCTCTGATCAAACTCTCGAGCTTCCTGTATCTGTCACTGACCCACACAATATTCCAGGTGCCTTTTAGTTTGGGCAGATGGGACGACTGACCAAAATCCGAAGAGAAAAAGGAAGAGGAGAAATATAGAGCTATCGTACTGAAATAATGAGGAAACGAGGGGCACATTGGTGAACTGTGACGCCAGCTAATGTAAGTACCTTACGTGAGTGATGGTGTTAGTATTGGTGGTTGGATACTGGTGGTAATCCATGCCGGCGTTCTCTCTACGATCAGCCGTGTTAGGCGTTGCTGTAGCGCACCTTGTTGTATTGTATTGAGCCTTGTCTTGCACGTGGCCATGTGCTATATCGGCAGCGGCATGGTAGGCCTTGTGGCCGGCTTCATCGACGGCCTGCGGGTGGTTGTGCTAGGCCGCCGCCGGCGCATTGTGGTCTGTGGCGATGCTGCAGTACTCGCCCTTTCCACGGTTCCCTCTCCTGCCACGACCGTGTGGTGGCTTGCGGGCGGACCGCTCGCCGCCGTAGTCTTCCCGTCTGCCGTTGCCAAAGCACGAGCTGAACTCCAAGCACATTCTTGGTGCAGAGTACCGAGGAGGGTTTAACTAGCGGTGTTGGTTGTGGCGTGAAATGACAGTGTGGCTCACACGAGCAACCGCATGTCTCCCTCCCCCTCACCTTCATAACAAACACATGCCCTGTAGCCAAGATAGATCGACCAGGTTCGTCCAACTCCTCCCGACGCACGTCTTCGCCGAGCCTATCCGGGTCGTGCCGCGCAAGGATTTGAATTTCTCCCAAAAGGAACGAATTTGAGCCAAATTTCGTCCATTTTGGTCGGGACCAGTAAGAAGATTTGCCAGGCGGAATCTTTTGAAATTTGGGAAATTTTGTTAATAAGTCAAAAATTGGTCAAAATTTGCCCGAAAGTTAAATTTCAGTCCATTTTCGGTCAGATTTCGGTCCTGGATTCAAATCTTGTTTTTTTGTTTTGTCCAAAAAAAAAACCGAAATGAGCGACCTTCGCCCATCTCGCTCAGGACCTGTAAATTCTGGAAACTGAAATTCAAATCCCTGGCTGCGCCAAGTCAGGTCGAGTGCGACGCATCACGGCGGGCGGTGGGACGGCAGCTGTCAATCTGTGAGAGGAAGTCAACTAGCAGGCGAGGAAGGATGCCGCATGTGGACTAGGTGTGGGTTTGGCAATGCCTCGCACGGATGTGGATGCTTCTTGTTGGGGTTGTGTCCTTGGCATGCTGCCTTGCGGACGGCAAGACCGACTGTTGGTGATTCTGCTCCATGTTCATTATTGACCATCACTGGTTGAACATAACTTCTATCTGCCAAAAGAACAATTTAGGCTTGGAATCTGTCGTACTGCTGAATTTTGGCCTGGCATTTGGACAAAGTAAAGAATCGGAATGAATTTTGGCTTGCAATCGTTTTGGCAGTTCAGGCTTGATTCGGTCTGGGTAATCAAGATAACTCATGTACTGATACAGATCTTTTGTAATTAATAATCATTGCATTCTCATGGGAAATGAATAGATTCCAGTCCACTCAGCTCACTGGTCTAAGTCGTGACTGATGGAGTCAAAAAATTAAAGTGTACACCCCGTGAATTTGAACATGCTTGACCGTTTGGCCATTGACCTCTGGCTACTTTATTTCCCTAAATTCACACTATAATTAACCAACACAGACCTTATAACTAGTAAAGCGTCCTTTATCAAGAAAATGAATCAATACAATCTTTCTCATCTTTTTTTAAGACTATGCATCTTTCTAATATCCAAGGGATAATGATGTCATCAACCTCCTGGACAGTGGCGGAGCGCCTTGGAGGCGATACTGGGCTACTGCCCTCCCTTCAAAAAGCTCAAAAGCTTATCTGGACATACTCTACTGACAGCATCAGCTGTCTTTTGTATTCTGTAACTCCCAATCAAGCACAGCGGAGCAAGGATAAAGAGGCATGGCCGCCTCAGCTCTCGCTTCGATGAGTTGGGTAGCTGGTGGCCAGATTTTTTTTATTGGCTATGTGACAGGTTAGGGCTTGTTGGACAGTGCCCAAATATAATCTCTGCAGGTTAGTTTTCAGTTTGCGCTTTTTGTTTACCTCGGGGCTTGCACCACTGACTGATTTTTGATGTTTTTACTTGCTGGCCATAGGTGGATCTTGGTTTAGCTTTTTATGATAAATAGAACTATCGTGTAGTATGCTTATTCCTAAATCAAGAAATCGCTAGTGGCCATCGGTGGATTGGCCAAAGAAATATTTTTCCTCTCTTTACGTGCTATGTAATTTCCTCTGTAAATCAAGAAATTAGGTGCATTTTAAGCTTGGAAATTATCTCTTGATGTTACTAGGAATATAATTTTCCAAGAGTTGATTTTGGCATCTAACTATTTTTGGCCCCCTCTCTGCTTTTGGTCACCCTCCGCAACTGCCCCGGGAGAATCACGAATTTTGACGTCATAAACATATGGGCTACTTGGAAGGAAAGAGAAAACAAAGCACACCATTAAGCTTGAGGCCATACATATATCCTGAAAGCACAAATTAATGGATAACTCGTCCGTCCTTTGCCACATGTTGCTGCCTTTATTCCCCTAAAAGCTTGGCAGAATATGTTGCTTTATCTCCTCGCTAGTATGGATAAATGATTGGTCAACCACACCACAATGTGCTTAAACAAGAAAAAACCAAAGTGAGGGAACATTCTCGCAGAAAGGGGGAACTAGAATTGGATTGGGGACAGGTTACAGGCCGCCAACAAGGATGGATATGTATATGCACCTTCAAGTTTAACTAGATCTCAATCTGCGAAAGCAAGTGTCCACCGAAAGTTCTATTATTGGAAATTGAGGTCGATGTCGTAGTCCTAGCACATGGGGTACCACGATCCTATGAACAACAGGCCCACCAACAGGGCCACCGTCCCTTCATGAGGCGGCGGGACGGGCAGGAAGCCTCGTGGGGGAAGCCTGAGGCTGCCGCCTCGTGAGGAGCACACTCCCGGGCCCTGCCCTCTGCCACAACGGAAGTCAGACTCGCCCGGGTCCCCAGACAGGCCTCGGGTGAGTTTGAGCGCTCCCAGGGGTGTGGTCGTAATCCTGCTACGACATGGAAGAAGAAGACACAACTCTAGAGGGAAGACCGGGCCCTCATGGGTCGCCTTGGTAAATAAAGGTCGTAGCGTCCACCATCTGATGTAAAGATGTCGAGGACGTCATCGGGGCGAAGGCACCTGTCCCTTACCACTTTGGTGCTAAGGGTACAAGGGAGGTGTCGGATAGCGAAGGACAACTCCAGAAGGACCAGCTTTGCGAAAGACCAGCGGGCGACCGAGACAAGAGGACCTTGACCACAAAAAGTAGACATGTAGACCGAGTCTTTGAGGGGCGGAAGTGTGGTGACCGTTCCCGCCCAACATTTGGGGGGAAGAGGCCCACTTGCCCTATAAAAGAAGGCCTTATCCTACCTTTGAAGAGGTCGATTCCTGCAATCTGAAACCCTAGACATTAGTTCACTACCATACCATTGCGCGAGGCACCGCGAGCAATACATCCAAGCAGGAGTAGGGGCTTTACCTCCTCACGAGAGTCCCGAACCTAGGTAAAAACCCATGTGTAAACCTCTCTGTCGTGTCTGCACAGCGTCGTCTTCGTAGTCGCCGAGAAGCTCGGAACGCATGATTCAGCCCCTCCCGAACTCAGGGCTTGTTGGACCCCTTGTTCCCATGCAAACTCTTTCTCCGACAGTCGCTGTTATAGAGTATGTACTATCAGCTGTTAATTTTTGGTTTACTTGCGCTAGATTTCGAGCATTAATATCTACTGAAAATAAAATCATCTATATACTGGGAGATCAAACAATTGGATTGCTCATGGTTGAGATTTCTCTTGTATGTTCCTCCACGAGGATTGGTCCGAACTGCATGTTATAGTCACCCATGCTAAACTAGAAAAGGTTGTAATATTCGGAAATAGAAAAGTTACCCTTTCCTTTAAATAGTTAGTTCTTGATTATGTGTGCGCGTAGCATTTTAGGATGGCGGACTGTACTTATCCGCGGAGAAAAAACTCCTCACCCCAGTGTCCACGCAACTCTTCGGCGCAAAATTATTGGCAGAAAAAAACTCATTAGCACAAAATGTTCTAGCTCACCACGAAAGAAAACTGAAGGCAAGGAAGATCTCATGACACACGCCGTCTGGCACCACCAACGCCGTCTGACACTACCCTCATCCCCTCCACCATGGCTAAACCTACCCCTTGCTCCTCCTGATTCATTCTCCTAGCTCTGATGCTGGCGCAACTCATATAGGGTTAGCGCCTTTGTAGCGGCCCACCCCCAGTGGTGTCGGCGGAGAGTGGTCACAGCATCGGCGGGGGCAACAAGGACACAAACCTACTGGGAAGGGACGGCAGCACTGCCGGCCGAAGTCCCTCTGCAGATGCCGCGCACGATGCACAACCTTGCTTCAGCCTTCAGGTCAATGTATAAGTACTTGATCGAGTACATCAATCTGTTCATGACATGCAACGCTGTCAAGTTGCTTTAGTGTTTTTTCAGTTCAAGTTGTTGTACATCGGTACACATACAGATTGCATACATAGGCTTCATCATTATTATAATCTCTACCACCTGTGTACAGCTATCCATTCATGCTTGTATTTTCTCATTTAGGATCAGAATCTCCTAGCACTTTGCTTAAACTAAGAAGTTTGATATTTAAGTGTTACGAGTTTGTATCTTATATTTCAATGCACATATCTATTGCTAAACTAAGAATAAATATCTACTTTTATAATATTGTATCCTTGATTTGGCTATGTCAACAACCATTGACATGACACAATGTACTCATTCATACACTTCCATTTTCTTTAGTTTTGTGGTCTGACTTTGACTATGTGTGCACATATCAAAGGACCAAAATCCGGATTGTCAAAAGGGTTCCTGAGGAAGTACACCAGTCCCGTCCCCAGGTTTTTCTTCTAAGGCGGAATAGGAACCATGCAGATTCCAGTGTAGTACCAAACTCAAAATCTGAAGAGCCAAACGGTGTTTTGGAATGACATAGTGATGGAAGTTGGTATTCCCGAATGTATGATATGTTTCTGCAAGTACTTTACATAATGGTCAACGGGACCAGGAAAATATTGTATCACCAAATTGTGCACATAGTGAGTGCGGAAGGTATATACAGAACAAGTTAATTGTCCATTCATGTCTCTGTTCTGCAACGGTACCTCTATAAACAATCCCCTCCCCCCCCCCTAATATGCAAAACATTATATGCTTTGACCATCCAAATGTTTTTGCCTGTTCTACGTGTTGAAGGAGTAAGGAGTTATTACCGGCCAGAGTAAAACTTGTATGGTAGTAGTGGTAAACAAATTGGAATTGTTTCTTTAGAATATTCTATTCCTTTTTTACCAAAGTTCTTTACAATATTCTTGAAAGCATGCAATAGTTGCTTATATTGGATACTTTAGCCATATTGTCCTATTGTTTATACATTTTAAGCTGTCCGAATTAGCATTGTTGTTCTACTATTTTAATTTTATTGAAGTTACATTTAGAAAATTTGAGTTGAGTACAGTGTATATGGGCCTAACATATTTACTGTGATTTGCAGGTAAATACCATGCAAGCATGGTTTGATGCTATGCAACTAAATCCTATTTGGCCTAGAATTATCTCCACCCACCATAAAGGGTACTCCCTCCTATACATAATAAGTGTATCTCTCTGATCCATAATTAGTGTATTATGAAACAGAAGAAGTAACGAGCAGATATACTTGCTCTGATACTCTTTGTTCCTTCATCTCTCCTATAACGTATCTATTCTTTCATATTGTCCAATGGACAATATGTACTGCTATTGCTCTTTCTAATAATATAATGGCATTAACCTTTGAAGGTTACGGTACATTAGAGTCCCTAATCTAGGTTGTTCGCAAAAGTTATAGTGGTTCTTATTTAAAAAAAAATCAATGAGAAGCCTATTTGATTACACTCGACGGTTTACTTAGAATAATTTGGTTTATATAGCCTTGGTTAACATGTTTAAGCATGTTTTCTGCTCTGAAATTGGAGTAAATGAGATGTGTAATCACCTATTAATAAGAGAGATCTAAGCACATGTTAGAACCTCTGAAGTCTGAAGTTTTTTTTAAATTGTGCTTGTGTATGTCTGATGTGATTTTAGGCTTTTTATTTTGGAAGAAAGAGTGAAGCTATGGCTTGCCTTTTGATATGTATCTTTACAATTCTATTGAAGTGTTAAATACTATCTGCAGTGACATGTGCGTAATGATTATTAGCACTATCCATTTTAAATTTTACTATTCAAAATGTACCAGTCACCATCTTCATGTCCACCAGAGTTGGCACAACCAACTCACGAGACTGACAAGGTCGCCAAGCAGGACTTCCCTATTTGCTTGAAGCTACTAGGGTACAGGCGATTCCTTGACAATGCTCTCACAAGAAGATGCGACATTGGATTTGATCGTGACATACCTTGTATTGTAAATTTCTGTAGTGTTTCTCCATTTGAAGGCTCAATGCTTAAGCGTGTTTGAATTTATGCTTCTCTTCTTTCTCTAACAAAAACCTGAACCTACCAAGAAGTGAGCTAGCTCACTTGATTAAGGAAGTGGATGACAGCCCAGCCACCCAGGTTTAAGTCATCACAGACGCAGATTTGTGTTCTTATTATCTAAAAAAAATCGCTGTAGGGGCTTCCCCTACTGCATTCCGTTCAACAAAAAATAAAATCTAAACCTACCTATATGTAGTTGATTGCCGATATTCTACAATGATCAGATTTGTTGACATGCTTCTGCAAGGCACTATAGATATTTGCTATCGTGTGTACTGAGTAACGTCCCCAATAACATCAATTTTTGCATTACTCGATATGTGATGTTTTTAGTTAAGATGTGCATCCTAACTAGTTCTTGGAAAAACGAGAACACTAGCTAGTGCTCACATGTAACAATCAGTTTTCTCATTTGAACATGCTTTCTTGATAAGAACATTGACCATTGACCTGCCTCTAGTTACCATTCCTTAATTCACACTACGTGCAACTAACCAGCACAATCTCTATGAGTTGTTTTAAACTTGCATCATTTGAACATCAAATGGACACGTCACCACGTACTTGGGAGTAAAAGAAGGGATCTAAGGAAGAATGTAGGCTACACTTTTCATACTTTTTATTATTAACAAGTAAATATTTTGTTTCAACCTCCTAGAGAATGTACAAATTTGACATCATAAACATATAGGCCACTTGGCAGGAAATAGAAAAGACAGCACATCTTTAGGCACGAGGCCATACATATGTTTTCAAAGAACAAATCAACGGAAAAATCGTCCGTGCTTTGCCATATGTTGCTGCCTTTATTCCCCTACAAGTTTGGTGGAATATGCTACTTTCTCACCTCACTACTATAGAGTGCGATTGATCGGCCACACCACGATGTGCTTAAACAAGAAGCAACAAAAAGTAGGGAACATTCTCTGCAGAAAGGGGCAACAACCAGAATTGGATATCAAGGATAGATTACAGTCCGCCAGCATGGATGGACTTGAATATGCAAATGCAACTTTAACTAGATCTCAATCCATGAAGTTGATTGTCCACCGAAAGTCCTAATTATTGTAGGATGATACCACCGCTATGATTATGTAGTATCAGAGGTTAATATTTGGTTTGCTTGTGCTAGATCTCGATCATGGAAAATCTATTGAAATTAATATCATGAGCGGGGAGATCGAACAATTGGATGGCATAGGATGGAGATTTCTATTGTATTATGTGTATGAGGATTCTATCGAATTGAATGTTGTCGTCACCTGGGGTAAACAAGATAAAAATGTAATATTCCATAAAGAGAAGTTATCCCATCCTTTAAATTTGTTTTTTTGGAAAAATTGTATATATATTAATATTAGAAGATCCCTACCTTTAAATGGTAATTAGTTCCTTGAGCTCCTTTTCAGTTATCTATCCATACATACATATTCAGATAGTTATCCTCTAGAAAAAAGTGTTTAATGTTAGCATAAAGGGTACATTCTTGAAACGTGCATCAACTAATTAAAGGTTTGTAAAGATGAACAAATATTTATTTTTGTCCTTTTACTATGACACCTTTGCTTCGGTGTCCCCCCTCCCCTTCAAACTTTGACAAACAGAAACTCAATACTATTTTGAAGACCGTACGAACCCATCCGAAACCCGTATGCCGTACATGTATACCCCCGTGCCTACGGGAGTCGGAAATCGAGAGTTATATAGCCGCAACAATAAAATTTCAAAATGTGGCATGCACAGCCGTAGATCGTGATAATGGGACGTGGGATCAGCCAGTCAGAACATGGAGTATACATAATTTTACCGAGTACACCTATACAGAGGTATACATGGTCTGGATATACGTTCCGGTGGGTCAAAACAAAACTTTCACTCGCAAACTTAAGTTTTGAGAGGGGGAGGGGGGGACACCGAAGCACACATGCACTCTGAAAGTGTACGTGCACTCTTAAACTTACAGAATTACCACTATTCTGATGGAGTACCAATGATGTTCTATGTAATATCATATATAGTTAGTTTTCTTAGTTATGATACATTCCTAAACTTTTCCAAACACAGATGAGAAAACAACCATTTTTTCCCATACCCACCTGTCCAAGAACAAGTGTTTACGTACATAATTAATCATGCAACTTTGATGGTTCCATTTTCATGAACATTACTTTTCATGTTTTAAAACAAATTAAAATACTAGATAAATGTGAAAATATTATTATCATACGATTTGTGTCAGTAATTTGATCTTATCTAAATGAAACTAACAAAAATTGTGCTGGAGAATTTCTATGAAATTATGGATTCTCCTAGGGTAAACCGGTAGAAACCCTTTCACAAAATAAAGGGTTATACTGATTTTGCAGACGGTGTACATTGAATAGGTATGATGATTCAAGTTTAAGACATATTGTGATGAGGTATTCGAAGCAGTAGATGAGGTTCCAATCAATGAAAAAAAGATTTCTCTGCTCTTATAAGAAATTGTGGTTTCAGTGATTCGGAAAGGTTGTGAGAGCAACGAAAACGAATAAATAAATATTCAGCGGAGTTAAGACACAAATTCAGAATTAGTATAAGTCAGTAATCAGTAGAACCTTCAAGATTGGGTACTGAGAACTGAGCGCTGAGCATTGGCCGAAAAAGAGACGGAGAGGCCAGACGTACGGACATAACAAAAGCTGAGATGGGGACTCGTATGATGTTCCACGATCGATGCTTTCTTTCTCTTGATTGATTATAGTATGATACAATTTGAAACAAAACATGGCGGCTCTGATCAAACTCTCGAGCCTCCTGTATGTCTCACAGACTCACTCAATTCCAGCAGACTTTCCGTTGATCAGATGGTAGAACGACAGAGGATTGGTGAGCTGACCTTGCTAGCTAATCTAACTACTAGTACCTCACGAGAGTTGCAGTGTTAGCTGCGGTGGTTGGGTAGTGATGGTAATCCATGGCCGCTGTCCGCCTAGGACCAGCAGGAGCTGCTTCGTCTTCCTGGGGACGTGCCGTGTAGGTGTAGACGTAGCCTGTGTCGTCGCCGACCTTGTTGTGCCACGCTGGAAGCTTGGGCGTGTCGTAGTAGTCAACCTGCTTGTCGAGAACATAGGCAGTGTATCGGCCGTGGGCACCGGCGTCGGCGTGGTGGTGGTCTTTTCTCGCGCCGTCGTCGTGGTATGCCTTCTTGTGCCCGGACTCGTCCAGGGTAGCTGCTGCATGGGGCTGGCTGTGGTAGGCCTTGTGGTCGCCGGCGCCACCAGAGTGCTCATCGTTTCTGCGGTTCCCTCTTCCGACGCGGGGCTTGCGGGCGGCGGGCCGGTCGCCGCCGTAGTCTTCCCGTCTGCCGCCGCCGAAGCAGCCAAACTCGAAGCACATTTTTGGTGCTGCTCTCTTTTGTTTTCTGCTGAACGAAGCTGGATATTATAGCTGGATCACTGGCCTAGAGTTGGTGTTGTTGATGCTTTGGCATAGCAGTGTGCTGGCCTGCTGGGTATATGTACTGCTGCGGGGACGGGTCGAGCTCGTGCTGGACGCGACGTCTCTCCTTGCCCGGCTGTCGTTGTTGTCCAGGTCTCGATCGATCGATCGATCGATCAGGTTCGTCGCGTGGCGTCTTTGCTCGATGGTGAGTTTGCGCGTGCCGGTGCCTGGTGCTGGTGCTGGTGGTGTGTCGGCGTCGTGCTTCGCAGAGTCGACTGTGCGAATCCCGGAATGGGAGGCGCGGGCACCCACCCGGCGACCACGACCACGACACATCGTGGCGGGCGGTGCCGCGCAAGAATAGATCCCACCGGACCGGCCCGGTGGCTGGCAAGGAAGAACACCGCGCCGCAGAATCGGGTGTACTGTGGGTCATGGTTCATGGACATCCAAAATGTCAGTGTCTACAGAGATCCTTCATTCCAACATGCATGCTTCTTGTTGGGTAATTAGGACTGTTGGCCATTGACAGAAAAGTTTATTTCTTCTTATTCACACTAGTATAGTTAACCATTACAATCCCTCTCAGCTTCCTTTTAACTAGCATCATTCTATTATATGACCAGGGGAAACTGACGTCAACAATCTCACCGGAGAAATAGACATTTGACGTCATACACATATGCCCCACCACTTGGCACGAAATAGAAAAGAGAGCACATCCGTTCCAAAGATGAATTAGTGGATAAATCATCCATCCTTTGTCATATGTTGCTGCCTTTATTCCCATATATACAAGAGTGGTAGAATATGCCGCTTTCTCTCCTTGGTGGTGGTATATGGAGAATAATGATTGATCAGCAACACCCCAACGTGCTTAGACAAGAAGAAACCAAAACCAGAGAACAATCTTGGCAGAAAGGGGAGAACCAAAATTCGGCAAGAACCGGCTATGCATCAATAGCCAATAACTAGGACTTTAGGTGGACAATCACCTTCATAGATTGAGATCTAGCTAAAATAATGTTGCATATCCATGTTCATCCTTGTTGGTACCTTGGAAAGTGTCCCCAATCCAATATTTCATAAGTTCCTGCCTGGCCTGAAACCTAGACAGTTCTTGCCGAATTTAATAAGTTGCCAAGAAAATCCAGAGAATCCCTTTTACAACAGAAAATTCATTACACATATTTCATGCAATTTATGGTGATCAAGAATGATGACTAGGTTTGGTACAAATTGCGGTGAGCTATTCTAAGAAGTTGATGAGTTGGCAACTACTGAAAAAACATATTAGTCTCTTGCAATAATACATTACAATTTTCATGTTTGTGTTTTAAAAGAAGAAAAATAAATCAATATATAATAGAGTTTACCAGGAGCTCATGGTAACTACTTTTCCAATTTTAGTTTGCTGAGTATAGCACCAATCTCAAGCCCAAAAACTAGGAAATAAAAATACCAAAATATAATTTATCCCGATGCCATGGATTTCACAAATACAACTTATCCCAACCGGTGGCTTACAAGAGGTATATATATAACGGTGAAAATCTTGGTCTTCCACTTGGCCCATAGGCTCCAACGATGGGTCTCGCTCCGCTCATCAGAATTTAGCCTCGTTACTGAATTTGGATCTAAATTTAACAACCTAATAGCGATGATCTATGTGCTAATGGAATCTCTATATTCAATTCCGTTTAATGCATAAATTCAACAACCTGATAGCGAGGAAAATTTATCGTCAAGTGTTCTTTGAGCAGCTTTCCAGTGATTCAGATAGTTATTCCCGAAAAAAGTGTTTAATGTTAGCAAAAAGGGTACATTCCTGCAACATGCATCACGTATTTAAAGTTTTAAAATATGAACAAATATTGTTTTTATTGTTTTTATAACTAGCAAGGTGGCCCTCGCATTTGCGAGGACATCACTTTTTTTGTCAGAAAATATTGTGAAATATTTTTTTGTTTTACTTGTATTTATGTCAACGAATTGAAATAAATTTTAAGCAAATATAAGTATTGTTCAAAAAATTCCACCATCATGCAAAACATCTTTTAAAATTTTCAAGTATTGCTCCACGTCTAAAATTTTCAAGTATTGCTCCACGTCTATCCTTCGAGTAATATTCACATCGGAATATTTCCACTCATCAACATTGCATATGAATCAACTGGGGCGACGGATACATGAGTTAATCTTGTGTATGCATGAAAAGCGGAAGGTTTGGATTGACATGTCTATCATTAGACACAATGCGTTAAAATCAGCGTAGCATTTATATGTTGCTTCTTCTCCAACTATGATCCACCTATTAGTTGACGATGGTTTTGTAAAATTTTGCTACAATTTGTTTTGAGTATGTGACCTTATAGAGCAGATCTTTAATATAGAAGTTGGCATCAAATGTTATTCTTGTGTCATTATAATCTGAAAGTTGAGGTATTCATATTTTAGTGTCAAAATTGCAAAATAAAACTATAAACAATTTAGACAGAGAAGCGCCCATTGTTATCTCCACGGTTTCTTTAAAACGGAAAATGAAGCCGCCACAATCATTCATATAAGCCTAATTATTTACTCCATTGGTCACAATGTCGGTCTTAATTATAAAAATCTAGATTTAGAAGAACTTATCATGGTGAACGTCAACGAAGTAGACATTAAAATTACAGCGGTAACGTTATAGGCTTATATCAAAGATATCAGCCACCTTACTTTGTAAAAGCAGCAACAAAAAGATCAAAGTGGATATGTTTAGAAAACATACTATCGACCGAGTCGTATTAGTGTTTTTTTTTGCGGAAAGTATTAGTGTTGTTTATACACTTATTTTTATAAGAATAAATAAGTTTACACTGTATTGTCTAGTTTTGATAAATAATTGCACTTGAAAATTTAGTGCCACTTTTACATGCCAACTCTCAAGTAATCTAGCAAGTTTTTTTTTACATGCCACATCCTACCAGAGATATAAACATTAACCATTTAACATCGGTACTATGCTAAGACTCCTCTTTTACATGTTCATGGTCTACATTGTCCTTTTTCTTCAATAAAGGCGTGTGTCCATGTTAATTGGACATGCCGTGAGTTCCAACCCATTACACGTCTATCAGGCTGCATAATTATGTGGCCAAGTCCCAAATTAACCAAGGGTTCACATTTTTTTCTAATTATGTTGATATGTTGAAGACTTGTATTTTCGTTGCGAGCATGGAAATTTTAAGCTTTTTCACTAATGAGTAAGGCATGCAGCCTTGAGATGAATTCTTTTGTAAACTAATTTCAAATCATTTGTTGAATAATGTGTATGTATAGATACCAAAACTCAACATCAGCGTGTACTTTATATTTAAGATTTACAAAAATCATGTAACTGTTCTGACATTTTGAACTAAAATTAGAAATCGCGTTACCTTGTGTTATTTTGTACAATAAACAGGCCGTCGGTATATTCAACTGTATATGTATCTAGCTTAACAGACAACTCATGTCTTATGTCTAGTTTTTTTTTTCTTTTGAACGGAAAGATCTCGTGTATATTGGAGTATACACACACACACACACACACACACACACACACACACACACACACATATATATATATATATATATATATATATATATATATATATATATATATATATATATATTACTCTCGGGTGTAACTACACCCACATCTCATATACTATCTTACGGAAGTATTTATAATACTTTATCTGTTTGAGTATGTTCATATACTATATCTAAGATACTTCCAAGCAAGTTAGGTGAAAAAAGTTGCAAATGGTTTTCAGTATATATGTAAAATACCGTCATATTTGTACGTACAAAAGGAGTATGTGAATAAAAATTACATACTACCTAAAAAATAGTATATATACTACCCAAATATTCTTATATACCTGATACTACCTATATATAGTCTCCAGTATGATAGATACTGCCTAAATTACGTGAAACACACGTGGTGTAACTACACCCGGGTGTAGTATGAATATGACAACAAACGTGGTCTGCTTTTTTTTTGAGGGATGAAACGTGTTGAGTTCGAACGTATGCTAGTGAGTTATCCTGTTTTTTTTAAGGACGTGTGTTATCATGTTGGACCTGATGTGTTGTACTCCCTCCGTTTCAAAATATAAGATGTTTTAGCTTTGTGAAAGGAGTGTGTCTAGACTTCTTTTAGTGTCTAGGTTCACTCCAAATCTAGATGAACCTAGATATTAAAAGAGGTCTAGATACACTTTATTCACAAAGCTAAAACATCTTATATTTTGAAACGGAGGGAGTATTATGTATACATGCTTAATCATGTAACTTTGATGGTTCCATTGTCATGAACATTACTTTTAATGTTTATGGACGAATTAAAACACAAGATAAATGCGAAACATTTTATTCCATGTTTAAAAATATTATTATCATCCAGTGTGTTTCAGTAATTTTACCTTATCTAAATGAAAGTAACAAAAAAAATTGCTCGAGAGTTTGTATGTCCTATGGTAAACAGGTAGAAACCCTTTCATAAAAATAAACGATTGTACTTATTTAGCAGACGGTGTACGTTGAATAAGTATGATGGGTCAAGTTTAACACATAGTGTGGTCAGCTATTCGAGTTAGTAGATGAGGTTCCAATCAATACAAAAGATTTCCCTGCTCTTGTAGGACATTGCGGTTTTCAGTGATACTGATTTCTTTCTCTTGATTTATTGTATAATACAGTTTGAAAGGAGAAAGCAGCTACAACTAAAGTTCAGACACTACAAAAAACAGGACGGAAAAAGCATGTACCAACACAAAACTTACTGAAGCAACACCTTCTTGGAGCCGCACATCTGTCTACAAAACATGCAGGCTCTGATGAAACTCTCTCGAGCCTCCTGTACCTCTCATAGACTGACACGATTCGATGGTAGAAGGACTGACCAAAACAAAAGGGGAAGGAGAAAAGGGAGACCAGCAAAAACAGAGCTAGTACAACCGAAGCAGAGGCAGAGGCGGTGAACAGGGATGTGAAGGTTTGGTGAATTGCCAAGCTAGCAAATCTAACTAACTAGTACCTTACGAGATTAGTAGTTATGGTTGGATAATGGTGGTAATCCATGCCGTCTTTCTCCTTATGATCAGAAGCGGCGTCGGTGAAGCGCGGCGTGTAGGTGTAGGTGTAGCCAGCGTCGTCCCCGACCCTGACCTTGTTGTGCCACGCTGGAAGCTTTGGGTTGTCGTATTCAGCCCTGTCTGGCACGTACGCGGCATAACGGCCGTGGCCACCGGCCTCGCCGACGGCCATGTCATGGTGGTCGTTCTCCGCGCCGGCGTGGTAGGTCCTGTGCCCGTTCTTGGCGTGCTGCTGGTGGGGGTAAGCCGGCGTCATCGGGACCTTGTTGTCGGTTCCGCTGTAGTAGCCACCGTTCCTGTGTTCCGCTCTGCGTCCGCGGCGTGCCGGCTTGAGGGCGGACAGCTCGCCGCCGTAGTCTTCCCGTGTGCTGTTGCCGAAGCACGAGCCGAACTCAAAGCACATTCTTGGCGGTCGGTGACTGCGCTCGGCTAACCGGTTGCCTAGCTCTCTCGTCGGATTTGCAGGCAGAGGAGGCTTGACTAGAAGTGTGTTGGTTATGGCCTGAAATGATAGTGTGGTGGGCAGCTTATATATGCCTAGACGAGCTCGTGCTGGACGCAAAATAGTGGGCAGGCAGGAGAGAGGGTGCGGTTCAAACGAAGCAAACGCATGTCTGCCTCCCCGCCCTCACCTTCAATAGTCGTTGTTGTCAGGTTTATCCAACTCCTCCCGACTCTCGGTCTTGGCCAAGTCAAGTCGACCGCGACGTATCGCGGCGGGCGGTGCCGCGGCAGTATCAACCGATTCCAGAGGCGAGGAAGGATGCCGCACTGGACTGTGTGTGTCGCGGATATCATATGGATGCCTCTTGCTGGGTTCCTCCATGTCCTACCCTAGGCATGTTGCCTTGATGACGGCAAGACCGACTGTAGGCGATGTTCCTCCATGTTCATCGATCCTCTCCGCTTGCCGGAACATATCTTCTAGTATCTGGCAAAAGACCATTTATGCAATTGGTTTTGTCGCTCTGCTGAATTTCGGCCAGGCAGAGAGACTGAGTAAGGAATCGTAATGGATTTTCATTCTCAAAATTTTGTCGGCGAGCCTTCATTTTTGGCAGCTAAACCTTGGTTAATTAGTTTTGCGTAATAGAGCTAGTCCAGGGTAATGATAACCCGCGCAGTGTCTGTCTTCTAACAGATGTTAACTGCTGCAATAATCATTCTATTCTCCATGGGAATATATTCCAGTCCTCTGAATAATCTGTCAGTTTCACTGGACTTTTTGAACATGCTTAACTGTCTACACTTCCTTCGTTTGAACATGCTTTTTAGGTAAGAACGTTTGACCATTGACCTGTGGTTAGTTTCTTTTCCTAGCTTTAATTCACACTAGTACGTACAATTAACCAGCACAATCTCTTAGTTATTTTAAACTTGTATCATTCTAACATCCAAGGGATAATAACGTCATCAACCTCCTACAAAATGTACAAATTTGATGTCATAAACATATGAGCCACTTGGCAGGAAATACACAAGAAAGATCATCATTGGGCACGAGGACATACAAATGTTATGCAAGAACAACTTACTGGATAATTAAATTGCATGTCCTTTGCCATATGTTGCTGCCTTTATTGTCCTACGACAATGGTGGAATATGCTGCTATCTCTCCTTACAGGTATGGAGTACGATGGATCAGCCACACCACAATGTGCTTTAACAAGAAGAAACCAAACGAAAACTAATGTTGGCAGAAAGGGGATCACCAGAATTGGATCAGGGACAAATTGCAAGCTGCCAACAAGGATGGACATATATATGCACCGGAATGTTCAACTAGATCTCAATCTGTGAAGGTGAACGTCTACCGAAAGTCATGATTTTTGGAGATTGAAGCCACCATTATAGATTATGTAGTATCAGCGGCCCATTTTGTGGTTTACTTGCGCTAGATCTCAATCTTGCAAATCTACAAAAATAATATCATCTACGTGGAGATCGAACAATTCGATTGCTCATGATGGAGATTTCTCTTGTATATTCCACGGATGAGGATTGGATCAAAGTGCATGTTGGGGTCACCCTCCCTAGACTAGAATAACGTTGTAATGTTCTGAAAAAGAGAAGTTATCCCATCATTTAAATAGTTAGTACCTTTCCAGTTGTTCTTCAGCTAGTCATTTATATACATAAGCTAGAAGGTATTCTTGAAAAGAACTTCCAGGCATAAACCTCACTTTTGATACAAATAACAATTAATTAGGCATGGTCATTAAAACATAGGCTAGTGTTGAGATTTTTCCACTTTTACGATGGTCCCTTGTATAAAGACGTATGTCTACTATTAAAATTGTGGTACCGATAGTGAGACATAGATGATCTCTGTTCTGATGGAGTATCTATGTTTCACTAATATGAATTTAAAGTTAGCGATCCAAAATTAAGTTATATGCTCTCAAGCTTTTGCAAGCACACATGGCAATAGGAAAATATTTCTTACATAAGCACTTGGCATCAATGATGTGGCGAACTCACGGTGAAGTGACTCAGCGATGTGGCGAAGAGAGGCAGTGTTGTTGGCGGTAAGGATGATGTCATCGACGTACAAAAGTATATATCCAGTGGCATGCGGTGTATGAAGGATGAATAGGGATGAGTAACTTTTGGACGATATAAAACCTAGAGGGTGCAAAAAGTCGGGTGAATCGAAGAAACCATGTGCAGGGTGCTTGTTTGAGCCCATAGATCGATTTTTTGAGATGGCAAACATGAGTAGGGTAAGAAGGATCAACAAAATCAGATGGTTGTGTGCAATATACTGTTTTAGCAAGCTCGTCGTGGAACAATGCATTTTTCACATCCAATTGTTGGACTGGCCAGGATTGTGATGTGGCAAAACTGAGCACAACTCGAATTGTGGCGAGCTTCACCATCAGACTGAATGTCTCACCATAATCCACAACTTCTTTTTTAGTGAACCCACAGACCACCCATCGAGATTTGTACTGTGCCAAAGATCCACCTAGATGGAGCTTCTGACAAAAGATCCATTTTCAGGTGACTAGATTGACACTTGCAAAAAATGGAACTAAAAACTAAGTGTTATTCCAGATTATAGCATTGGTTCATCTGGTCGGCTTGTCAAGCACGTGCGGTGGGGGAAGGCATGGATGGGTCAGGTGGTGAGGTGGCGCAACGGGAGTGACATTCAGAATGGTTAAGGTTGGTAGGATTTGCCCAATGATTTCAAGAAGGGAGCGAGAGGGATTGGATCTAGGACGGTGGAATATGAGTTTGTGGGGTTGTGCATGGAGACGAACAGTGTGGTACCAGGTGTGCCGGGTTCGAAGAGCAACGCGTTTTCATCCAATATAGAGTGCCGAGGAATTATGACTGCGAGTGGCGAGGTCTAGACATCAATAGCCTTTGTGCTCCTGCGGGCAACCACCGAGAACACAATGAGACAATTTTTGATCAATGGTGGAGGATAAGTTAAGAAAGCATAGGCACCCAAAGTTCGTAATTGTTCATAGGTGGGATGAGTTCCATATAGGAGGTAGTATGAGGTGAGGTGATTAGCATCACAAGAAATATCCATTTTCCAATCTGCATTTTATTTCTATCTCGGGTTCGAAAGCTTATTGTGGAGAGAATCTGTTGCAATGAACACATGGCATCGATGCAATCCTCAAGTAAGAATGATGATATGGCAAGTTTAATAGCATTGAAATGAAACTCTAGTACACGATTAACATTTTAAACGCGGTCCGAAGGGATGTAAACCCTAATACTGGAAACACCGGATGCACCTCTAAGGGGGTCATTTTGTTCATCTAATCAAACTTGCAATTAAAGTTGCTTAACAATGCGTCATTTTGATGCTAAGAGATATATTTTATTTTTCAGAACATTTTAATATATTATTTGAATTTTCTGAATTAAATAATAAAAGTTATTGATTTTACAAGAATATATAATTTTTTGAAAATATTAAACCAATTACTGCATTAGGATGACGTCATCTTGATGTCAGTGCAATCTTGAAAACCATTTACGCTCGAGCCAGAGCTAGCCAGTGAGACTGACAGCTGGGCCCGGGCCACGTATGCTTGCCACCCTGTCAAAGCTTACGCGGCGTTGATGCGAGTGCCATGTCGGCTCCACTCGGCCGCCACGCAGGCGCGGCACGGGAGCCACATCGACGCCACATGGGCGCCACATTGGTCTCACCGGAGACCACGTCGGGCGGCGGTGTGGGACGACGATAACGAGCATGCGGGGCTGCGTGAGGGTGCGCGTTCGAACGAGGAGGGTACATCGAGCAGTTTGGAGGCAGCACCGTTGTTTCTTAGTGACCAGAGGAGCGCTCCGGTGACGGGAAACTGCGGCGGCGGCGGACGAGTGGGATACAAAGGGCGAGGGAGGCAGGACGAGGGTCCACGAGGACCGCGAGCTCATCGTGAGCGCGGTGGAGCTGTCGGCGATGCAAGGGAAGGTTGGACGGCGGAGAATCAACGGTGGCCAGACTTCGGGGAGATGGGATCATCAGAGTCGATTGAGGATGCGACGACTCGATTACTTTAGCTAGGAGATGTAGTCGAGCATGGCGGAGCTCGAGGCATCCTCTGATTGAGTCGGGGAGGCCCCTAACGGCAACGACGGGCGGCTCTGAAAGGATCTAGGGTTCTGGGCTCAAGGGGGGTGAGAAGGGGAGAGCGTGTGTGATACGTCCATTTTGCATCACTGTTTTATATCATAATTTACTATTATTCATTGATATATTTCATATTAAGAGATGATACTTATGTTATTTTATCTTTTTTGCATGGTTGATGACTTTTGGAGCAAGGACCGCTGCAGTCAGGATTCTGATGGAAAATGTGCTGTTTAGAGGCAAAATTCGCGAAGATTAGAAAATCCGGAAAAATACATGGAAAATTCTATTTTTCTAGAAGACGAAGATTGCCAGAAGGGGAAGTGGAGATGGACCACATGGGGCCCACACCACCCCCTAGCGCGGGCAGCCCTAGGCCACGCCAGCAGGTGGTGTGGCCGCCCTGGCCCACTCCAAGATCTCCCCTCTGGCGTATATTATCCTCCCGAAACCCTAAGACTCGGGGAGCGACCATAGAAAGATTCTACTGCCTCTGCGTGGCGGAAAACATTGAGAGAGAAAGATCTCTCTAGCAGACAGAATTCTGCTGGGGGAATTCCTTTCCGGAGAGGGGAGATCGTCGCCATCAACACCACCATCAAGCTGGACTTTATCGGGATCATCATCATCATCACCACCACCATCATCTCCACCAGTACCATCATCACCACTTCATACCGCTGTAACAATTGGGTTGAATCTTGCATAGTTCTTAGGGGAAACTTTCCCAGTGTTGATTACTCCTTGTAGTTGATGCTATTGAGTGGACCATTGAATTATTGTTTATGTTCAGATTGTTACATATCATTATATCATCTCTGATCATGATCCATATGATGTCTTGTGAGTAGTTCGTTTGTGCTTGAGGACATGGGAGAAGTTTATGTTGTTAGTAGTGGAATTGTGTTGAGAAAGATTCAATGGTTTGATATTTAAGTTGTGGTATATTTTTTCTAGTGGTGTCATGTGAACGTCGACTACATGACACTTCACCTATATGGGCCTAGGGGAATGCATTGTGTATTTGGCTACTAATCATAGGGGTTGCCGGAGTGACAGAAACCTGAACCCTGTTAGAAAACCTTTGCACAAGGGATGTCAGGGTCTTAGAGTTTTAAGCTGTGGTTAGGTTTCTACCTTAATTACTTTCTTATACTTGCGGATGCTTGCAAGGGGTATAATTACAAGTATATATTAGTCCTAGGAATGTCGATACATTAGCACAGGTTCACCCACACAACACTTAGCAAACTAAAGAAGATTAATCAACTATATAAATCGAAAACACTTAACGATATTCCCATGTGTCCTCGAGAATATTTGATCATCTTAAGTAATACAACCGGCTTGTCCTTTGCTAAAGAAAGGATTGAGCCACTTGCTGTATTTATTCTTATTGTCTTTTATTTACTCGTACTTTATTTACCTGCATTATCAAAACCCCCTAAAAATCCGTTTGCTAAGTATTTACAGAGAATTTCTGCTCCAAGCCATTCTCCAACACCTTCTGCTCCTTGTTGGGTTTGACACTCTTACTTATCGAAAGTACTGCGATACACCCCCTATACTTGTGGGTCATCAAGACTAATTTCTGGTGCCGTTGGCGGGGAGTGAAGTGCTATTAGAGAGTGGAACTAGTAAAGGAAACTTCTACTGTGAGTATTGTTTACTTCTGTTAGTTGTTTTATTTTCAATATGGATAATTCGCTGAGTTTCTTATTTCGTAATGCTACTACCACTGCTAAGGTAGTAGATGAACCACCACCTGCTGAGAATGATACTTTTAAAATACCTACAAGAATTATTTATCGTGTTATGAATAACTATTATATTGGAGATGGAACTGTCCATCCTGGTGATCATTTGCTCTTTATACACGAATTATGCGGGTTGTTCAAGTGTGCAGGTATTACAATAGATCAAGTCAAGAGAAATTACTCTCATTATCACTGAAAGGAAGAGCTGAGGAATGGTATAAGCTGCTAAAGAATGGTCAAGCTCTTGAATGGGAGGAAATAGTGCCTCTCTTTTATTCAAAATTGTATCCTCTTAATGAGATTCATAAAGATCGGAATCAAATATACAACTTCTGGCCTCTTGATGGAGAGAGTACAACTCAAGCTTGGGGGAGATTGAAGTTACTAATGCTCAAATGTCCCATTCATGAGCTCCCCAACAATATTATTATCAATAACTTTTATGCAAGGCTCCCTCTTCATGATAAGGATTTATTGGATGCCTCTTGTGCTGGATCATTTACACACATGGAAGAAGAAGCTAAATGGGATCTTTTAGACCGTACTCAAGACAATGCTGAAGCATGGGAGAATAACAAAGGAAGAAAGTCAGGTATAAATTATGATTATGAATGCATTGAATCTTTTATGGGAACTGATGACTTTCATAATATTAAAAATGCTTATGGTCTAGACTCTCAAGCTATTGCAACTTATTTTAAGGCTTTTGCTTCCTATATTGAAGTTCCTAAAAAGAAGTGGAATAAGTATCATGAACCATATAAAGATGTTGCTAAGTGTGTTCCTGCAAGAAATACTGAAGTTTATGCTGCTAATCATGCTTTACCTGAACCTTACATTGAGAAAATATCTTTCCTAGTTAAAGTAAAGGAACATTCTATGATAGCTAGTATGGTTAATGAAAGTACAAGTAAAGCTGTTGAACCTGATGAACAAAATGATGAACCTATAATAGAAAATATGAAAGACTTTGTCACTAAATATGTAGAAGATGGACACACTATCCTCTGTAAGGATACTTCTAATATGGTTTCACAAAGTAGTGTTATGAGAGCCAGTGTCCCTCTGTTTTCTGTTAGGATAAGTGATCATTGCTACAACGGTTCTTGTGATAGTTATATCATTAAATTTATGCATGATACTGAAAGTAATTATGAGAGAGGGAAGACTATCCTAATGCATCTCAATAATATTAAGTTTCCTCGATTTATGCTGAAAGTCTTTATGTTGCATTTGTTTTGCCTTCCTATGCTAGCAGCCTCTGGTTTCAACAACTTATTTTCTTACAAAATTCCCTTGGATAGGAAGTGGGTTAGAATTAAACATGTATATTTTTGCTTCTTGATGCACTATTTTACTTCAATTCATATCTTATGTGAGCTTCATTGAAATTGTCATGCCCATCTTAATGGCTATAAAGAAAGATCTTTTTGGGAGACAACCGAAGTTATTTTTCTTTCCGATTTTTGAGCAACAGAAGATTTTCAAAAAAATTGATCTTTACCTGCTGGTCTGCTTTGATAGATTTTGCCACTCTTGCATTTGCTTCTTTAAATCGATTTCCTTTTTTTGAATTATTTTTTGGGTTTTCGGAAGGAGTTGCTACAGTAGCTTATATGTTGATGGATTTCAGTTGAGATTGGAATTAAAAGGTTTATTACCTCGCTTACACTAATGTTGCTAATGAGAATTGTGTGAAGTTTTGTGTGAAAGGAATTTCTAGGTTATCGGTGAAAAGGGTGTAATAAGAAAGAGAAAGGTTTCATGACTCGAGCAATATGAGCATGAAGATGAAGATATTGATGTTATTCAAGTGGTGACTCTGGAAGAATCTACTAAATGCCAAATTCAGAGACTTGCAGAGTCCGTTTCCGAATAGGTAAGTTCTGGTAAGAAAAGTTCCGCGAAAATTCTGTCCACTTATATTTTTGGAGTTTTTATCTAACAAGGTAAGCAACGAAGCGAAAGAGGGACGGAATCGGAGCGAGGGTGGCTCACACCACCCCCTGGCGCGGGCCCCCTGGCCGCGCCAGCAGGTGGTGTGGCCGCCCCGGACTCCGTCTCCGACCTGTTTTCTCCCATTACCTTCCTTTTGTTGTAAAACTTCATAATATATAGTACCCCGGATCCCCAGAGGTTCGTATATTGTGTTCTCGCCGTGTTTTCGTTTCGAGCTGTTTCTGCCAGGAACTATTCTTAAAGTTTAGAAGCACAATAGTCTCCGCCAAGGATAAGGGAAAGGAGCCTATGGAGGAAGATCTTCAAGACCCTGGCTACGAGAAGGAGATCAAGAGTGAAGATGAAGAGGAGGCAAAAAAAAGGCCACCATCCGCACACCGGCACTACTGTTGCAAGCATTGGAGTGTTGGCAAACCCTGCCAAAATCAAAAGGACTGCGTGGATGTCAACTGGAGGGAAGCCTCCGCGTCACTGTTTGGCTCCACGGTCACCTTCTCCACGCACCAAGAATCCCTTCCATACCCTTATCCATGAGCATCAGTTCAAGAATATGCCCAACGAGAAACTACCCTCCAATTGGGATATGCCTCGTTCTAACCATGTAGGAAAAGAAGACTTCAAGGAGGAAGAGTGGGGAAAGAATCGCAAGAGCTGGAATTCGCAACCCGACGTGATCATGAGCCGCATTGAGCAAAACTCAGAGTTGATTCGTACTCTCACCTTCGAGATTGAGGACTTGGGGAAACTAATCAGAAAGCTCATCGAGAGAATACCACCACCACCAAAGGAGTAATTCGTCATCAGGTTTTGGCATCCCCTTGGTTTGTTCCAACCTTGGGGGAGTGTCGCGGTATCATATCACTATCTTCTATCTTTTTACCCTTTTTAGTAGAGTCATATCATGAATAGAGAAATTATCATGTAGGATGGTTTGCATTATGGAAGTGTCCCCCCTCTCGTTAGATATCTATGTATCCCTTGGTGTGAGTTGCCGTTATGGATTATTAATGAGAAGTTCTATCATTTACTCTTTTGCATATCTTATATTAGTTTTCAATTCATGGTTATATGATTAATCTTGTCGTTAGTATTGGTATCACTTTGGAATCATTGAGTTAATTTAGTTGGTGTTGGCGAACCTGGCTCGGTCAGTAGCAACAATGTTTTGAGAATTAAATGAAAAAGACAAAAGTACTCTTAAAGAAATATAATTTCATCATCTTTCTTTCTAGTTAAGATCTTTTGTGCTTCCAAGGAAGATTGCATGTTTGTTTTTATCACTTGTATGTTTGTTTCCTTCAACTCTTATGCTTGCTACCCAGCCTTGCTAGCCAAAAACCTGTACCGAGAGGGAATGCTTCTCGTGCATCCAATCCTTAAACCAAAACCTATGCCATTTGTGTTCACCATACCTACCTACTAGCACTATTGCTATTCCAAGTAAACTTGTTATGAGAAAATTAGTGATTAAAGCTCTCACGAACTTGATGGCACACTTTACTTTCTTGCACTTAATAAACTTGAACCATTGTGTCCATCTTTGTTGCGTATATGCTTGCGCTTTATAAGTTGAAGTTACCAGAACCATGTATCATGGGGAACGCTTTCAACATTGCACTTATATTCCGTTGATATCATGATTCTTTTGCTTAAGGATCCCGGTGGTGTGAAATAAAAGGGGAACTTGTAAGATCATGGAGTTTGTATGTGTGTTAGAGAAACGCTTGGGCCGCTAGCCTAAGCCATGCCTAATCATGGTGGAAACTTACAGCACAACCATAGTGAGCACTCTATGAAGCATCCTCAATGAAAACCTAGGCAAATAGCAAATAAAAAGATCATTGAGATGCTCATTGTCTGCTTGCCTTGTCATTTTGATTATGGGATAGCCGCTGTATCATATGCAAGGGGTACCCCGTTGGCGGTTCTCTATGATACATATGTATTTACAATGACAAGAGCTTACTTATGACTGAAGTTGAGTAGCATGAGGTTCGGTACTCATAAGTAAGGGGCATGAGATTTCAACTTATAACTTGTCAAGCATATCATGTTAGTTGTGTCACTTTAACCTTAATCACTAAATATGCCTATGATAGTGGCAATGAGAGCTGAAAGCTAATAAGTACCATAATTTTTGGAAGGTCTTTATGAAACTTGAAATCCCTGCTTCCCTCTGCGAAGGGCCTATCTTTTACTTTTTAGTTGAGTCACTAGACCTATTCCCTTCTACCCCAGCAAGTATTTTGAGTTGTTGTGTTTCATTCATTCATTCATATGATGATTTATTCAATCATGTTTCTTATGTTCCTTGTTTTGCACATTGCTCTTATCTTAGTGTTTATTACTTTGAAAGCTATCGCTGAAAACCCGCTATGTGTGAACTCCTGCAAATTGTCAACTATTCTTCGACCAAGAGCTAAGTTTTCCATTACCAATTGTTATTTACTTTATGTATCTTTATTGTGTTTCTTTTACTTATTGCAAGTTAAGTTATATAATAGTGAGTTGTCTTCTATTATGATTTATGTATTGATGAATGTGATGCTTCTTGTCCATATTCTTTTATCAACTCTTCACTCCATAAACCTGAGGTCATGTTATTGAGCTCAGTTTTCGCTTGGGGACAAGCAAAGTCTAAGCTTGGGGGAGTTGATACGTCCATTTTGCATCACTATTCTATATCATAATTTACTGTTATTCATTGATATAGTTCATATTAAGAGATGATACTTATGTTATTTCATTTTTTTGCATGGTTGATGACTTTTGGAGCATGGACCGCTGTAGTCAAGATTCTGATGGAAAAGGTGTTGTTTGGAGGCAAAATTCGCGAAGATCAGAAAATCCGGGAAAATACATGGAAAATTATATTTTTCCAGAAGACGAAGATTGCCAGAAGGGGAAGTGGAGATGGGCCACAGGGGGCCCACACCACCCCCTAGTGCAGGTAGCCCTAGGCCACGCCAGCAGGTGGTGTGGCCACCCTGGCCCACTCCAGGCTCTCCCCTCTGGTGTATATTATCCTCCCGAAACCCTAAGACTCGGGGAGTGACCATAGAAAGATTCCGTCGCTTCTGCGGGGCGGAAAACACCGAGAGAGACAGATCTCTCCGGCAGACAAATTCTGCCGGGGAAATTCCTTCCCGGAGAGGGGAGATCGTCGCCATCAACGCCACCATCAAGCTAGACTTCAACGGGATCATCATCATCACCACCACCATCATCTCCACCAGCACCATCATCACCACTTCATACCGATGTAACAATTGGGTTGAATCTTGCATAGTTCTTAGGAGAAACTTTCCCGGTGTTGATTACTCCTTGTAGTTGATGCTATTGAGTGAACCATTGAATTATCATTTATGTTCAGATTGTTACATATCATTATATCATCTCTGATCATGATCCATATGATGTCTTGTGAGTAGTTCATTTTGTTCTTGAGGACATGGGAGAAGTCATGTTGTTAGTAGTGGAATTGTGTTGAGAAAGATTCAATGGTTTGATATTTAAGTTGTGGTGTATTTCTTCAAGTGGTGTTATGTGAACATCGACTACATGACACTTCACCTATATGGGACTAGGGGAATGCATTGTGTATTTGCCTACTAATCGTAGGGGTTGCCGGAGTGACAGAAACCTGAACCCCCGTTAGGAAACCTTTGCACAAGGGACGTCAGGGTCTTAGAGTTTAAAGATATGGTTAGGTTTCTACCTTAATTACTTTCTTGTACTTGCGGATACTTGCAAGGGGTATAATCACAGGTATGTATTAGTCCTAGGAAGGTCGGTACATTAGCACAGGTTCACCCACACAACACTTATGAAGCGAAAACACTTGACGATATTCCCATGTATCCTCGAGAATGTTCGGTCATCTTAAGTAATACAACCGGCTTGTCCTTTGCTAAAGAAAGGATTGAGCCACTTGCTGCATTTATTCTTATTGTCTTTTATTTACTCGTACTTTATTTACCTGCATTATCAAAAACCCCTAAAAATCCGTTTGCTAAGTATTTACAGAGAATTCCTGCTCCAAGTCATTCGCCAACACCTTCTGCTCCTCGTTGGGTTCGACACTCTTACTTATCGAAAATACTGCGATACACCTCCTATACTTGTGGGTCATCAATGTGCGAGGGAGAGAATGGCCAGGGGAGAGAGAGGCGTGTGAGGATGCTCCTTATCCTCTCTAGGGGCAGCGACATCGCGGATCTTGGTGCAACGGCGGCGGACTTCGGGGGACTCTCCACCGAGCAGGTTAGCGTCATCGATGAAGACAACATGGAACATGAAGGCCGAAGCGGTGCTGGGCTGGTTTGGGCTGCGTGTGGGCCAAGGTGGGCCGCCGAAAAGGTTGGGGAGAAGGTGAGGTTTAGGTTGCGTCCTATTTGTCTCTTCTGCCTATTTTCTCTGCCAAAATCTTTTCTTTTCTGAAACCTTTTTCTCTTTTGTGAAACCATTTCAAATATGTTTTTTATCATTTAAAAAATGCCAGGGTTTTGTAAATTGGCGTGAAACATTGTAGGTGGGAAGATTAGGGTTTATGGTTTTATACTTTTCAATATTCAAAACCTTTTGTTTGGTCTCCACACCTTTTGTACTTTTCAATATTCAAAACCATTTTAAATTAATTTCAAAGAGAGGGGAAGATTAGGGTTTATGGTTTTATTTTGTTTTATTTTGCATTATTTTAAAAGATGATGCTCATGAGATGCACATTCAAACCCTAATTTGGGATTAACTAATTTAGGGAATACTACATACGGTAGGAGGATCTTGAATAAAAAATCTGTTTTAATAATCTTAAATTAACTCTTTCCGTACTTTATTTTTTCTTAAAACTAGCATGCGGGCCCTCGCAAATGCGAGGGCATCACCTATAGTTGATTTCTTCAGTATGTGAAATTTCCGAATACTATAGACAATAATAAATTGAATATCCATGATTTATTTATGCTGCATATATATCACAGACCTAGAAAACATCTTTGATCATCTTCAATGTATTGGTGAAATATTATAGGGGTATTACAAAAACACTACATTAATAAACATCCAATGTGTGTGCATGAGATTAGATTGGTATGTAGAATTAAAGTTTAGACCGTGAGCTAGCTGGTAGTTTTATGTGATGTTGAAGAAGTATGCGAGGCTAAACATATTGTTAAATAATGAGATTTTTCTTGAGAAATTATTGTAACATTGTTTAGACCAGTTTGATGGCACACCGAATTGTTTTTCTTTATATAAAGTAAAACAAAAAATAATAACTCCTCATCAATATATAGGTCGAAAAAGGGTAATAATTTTATCTCTACTTTAATATGACCTTTCTATGGTTTCATTCATTTGTTATAAAAATATGTGTGCTCTCATGTTGTGAAATACATTATGATCTAAGACATGGATAGTTTGTAACATACACCACTAACCATTATTGAAGTTATTAATTAAATCTGGTAATAATTTTATCACAAATTTATCAACCTTACTTTTTTGTCATGATTTAGTAATATATTTTCCATATGAATAACAGTAGCATACTATTTATTTATAATGGATGCATTATGTTTAAATAGTTTTTAGCTCTGTTAATGTAAACTCTACCATTTAACCCTGTTATTCCGCGCTCTGCTCATTTGTATTTGCCGTATGATGTAACATGACTACGCTGTCATGGAAGACTTAGTTTTGACGTCTTAGCCTACCACCATTTTTTCTAATTGATTGTAAATTCAAATGACATGCGGTGAAGAGTGTGTCTCTGACTTAGAAATATAATATGCATTTTCAAAACATGTGAGGTTAATTTAATCTCGTTTACATTTCAAGCTTTGTATTATTTGTGGTTTCAAAAAAATGTATCATTTGATCTTTTTCATAAAATGTATTTAGTATTTGTATATATGTATGTACAAACCAATATAATTTAACTGCCTCTCATAGAACTTTTCCTACAAACCGCCACTGTGTTGTACCTAATACTCCTATATCATGACAGGGATGCATGCGTAAGCTAAAATTGGATCGTACCGATATGTGCATTCTAATTTTTTCCATCGGCCATCAGTTTGAAGTTGGCTCCACCTACATATCAATTAGTTTTAGTGATTTTTGTTCATGACCATTTTTAACCGAAATCATGTGGGTATGGTTCCTGTTTCTATTTGAATCCATGCTACGGTCTGCTTTCAAGATATTTCCATGGCCGATATTTTTAAGTTGGCTTCATGCTTATCGATCGGCTTTGTGAAAATATCAAGTTACCGATAAGATTTAGAGCTAGCTTCTTGTACGTGTTATACTATTTGGACTGATGGGCCGCGCCAGGTGAACGTGATTTAGAGTTGTCGTCCGTCTGTCGGACACAAATATGTCGTGTGTATAGCACCATTGTTTTGTGTACAGGAGGTACCAGTAACGTGTTGGAGAATTTTATGTTGGCTTCATCTTTCTAGCTCTTGTTTCTTTATTTGATCAGAAATTTTATGAAATTGCCACATCAACCGTATGCTAAAACTAATATACGGTTGAAGAAAGGGTATACCTCGCTGACATGCGGCCCAAGAGAAAAGAAATGTCCCAAGGGAATTTTTTGACATTTTGCGCTGTAATATTCTGTCATGAACTTACATTCTTGTGTTTTCTATTCCGAACTTTTTATTGCACTGTAATATGCAGGACACTGCAATCTTGAATTTTCTACCCCTATGAGAATCATCGATCTCATAATAACACTATGTGTTTTAGACGGAGAAAATTATGTATCCGAAGTCTGTTGGCTACATGCCATTAAAATATGCTTCATGCGGCAAACCAACCTGTGGTTGGGTGGCTAGGAGGATGGTTGTACCCTAGCCCATCAGAGTTCAAATCCCAGGTTTGACACTGTGTGTTGCATAAAAGACGGAATATTCTTTCAGTGGGAGGCGATGTTCCCGTCGACAGCGAGGCGTCCGTGGTGACTTCGTCAATCTCAAGACCTGCTCTGCCGGCTCAGTCTATCGGAGGTGCTTATTTAGGACATGTGGATCCACGGGAATTAAACACGTTACAAACATGTAACATGTCACGTTTGGATGTGTTACATAATTAAATCATATATATTACATAACTCTAGTTAATCTATTAAATCCTAGTCACAAATTATACATCTAAGTGGCCAAATAATTTAGATGATGTGAATTAACTTGGTGCCTCGAAACAACCATTTATATTGCCTTTAGTATATAAATAATAGATTTAAACATGAAAGAAAATATTTTAAGGAGGGATAGCCGGGCAAACCCAGCAGGCCCGACCGCCCAACCGGCTGAAAACACACACAAGCCAACCTTCCCTCAAACAAAACGCAACCAACTAGCCCAAATCAATCCAACTCAATCGCTACAGACGCGACGCCACCACACACTGCAGCACCTCCGCCCCAAAGCGGATTTACGCCACCTAGGTTGGGCCCCCGGCACCATCACAGCCGTCGATTGGTTCAAGATTCGTGCAAAAGTCTACTGGTCAATGGGTCCAAGTTTTTTGCATTTTAGTCCTTGCAAATAAATTATGGATCACCACTCCCCACTTAGACCACCCCACCCCCACACCGAGCAGAGCACTCCAGAGCCAACAACCCAATCCTAACCCACCCCCGCTCTCCACCCCGCCGCCACACCCACCCCCGCTCTCCCACCCTGCCGCCTCCACGCACAGCCGCCTCGTCGACGACACCCACGCGATGGCTGTCCGGCCGGCGAGCCCGACCCGGACCCCGATGCGAGTACATGTCCGGCGGCGCGCGCCGGGACAACACACGCGGCGAGGATGCAGCCGGCGATTCACGGCTCTCTGGAACGTCCTCGCGCCAGCCGCCTCCCACCTCCCTTGCCGCGTCCCACCTCCGTTGTCATAGCCCCGATGCGACGAGGTGGGGGCAGTGTTGGGAGTGGTGGGCAGCGCTGGCAATGGATCCAGGATGGAGTGCCTCGTCGGGATCCCATTCGTCTCCAAAGCCAACCAGGATAAGGTGGTCTGGGGCGCGTCGAGGAGGCCATGGATCATGTTCTGTCCATGTTATTTGCCATGTCCAATTCTGAATCTTGATTGAATCCTTTGTTTGGATCCAGTCCATGATTGAATCCTGTGTGAATCTCATTCTTTTGGATGAATCTTTGATGGATCTTCTATGAATTACTCAGTTCGAAATTGTTCTATGATGGATCTGTGATAGACTACTTATTGATTATTGTATGGATCTGTAATGCAACATAGATGAAGTTTGAAAAAATATTCTGTGAAGATTCTTACATGTTCAAAAATAAGGTTTCAAGAAAAATCTGTCAAAAAACTTGAATGAAAATATTTTATGAAACTATATTGTAACTAAAAATGGATAATTAATAAATTAAACAAAAGAATATTTTCCTAAACTTTGATATATGTTTTGTTCATGAATCTATATATGTTTTGTTCATGAATCTGTGATGAAACTTTGGATATTATTGCAACCGTTAATTTTGTTGATATAGTTGTAAGAAAAAAGTTGATATTGTGTAAAAAGTAATTTGTGGAAAAATTATTGCAACCTAAATTATATAGAGAGTTTGGCAAAGGGCATTTTTCCGAGTTGACAAATCAACGATGAAATATATATAAAATCTGAAAACGCTAGGGACTGAACAGAAAAACTACAATAGCAAAAAAAAAGTGAGTTGGAAGGATTATTTTGTAAAACGCGTAGCAAGAGTCTTCAAGAAATGAAAGGTTACGATGGTGCCGGGACCCCTCCTAGGGGGGATTGCATCTCCAACCCCGCCTGGTCTTCTTGTCTCCGCTGGCTGCTCTTCTAGGCGGTAGTCCTCCAGCGGGAGGAGGCAGGTCCTCCACCCACCGCCGGCGACGGCAGTTCCGACCACGACCCGTCGCACCGCTCCGGCCAGCAGCTACTTTGTCCACCACGGTCCTCTTCTTGCCTCGTCCTGTCCTAGGCGTCCTCGTGCGCTTGCGCGCTGCTAGCACCACCTTAAATTGTAGTGCCGCCCTGTAGCACCGTATCGTGCAGCCGCTCACGGAAGTCAGCACCGCAGACCGCGCCTCCCTTTAAGCATGCAGCGCTGTGCTCTGCATCGCTACCAAGCATCGCATTGTCCGTGACGACCCATAGGGATAGAAGAATTTACAACCTGGCTGGATCTAGGGGGTGGTAGGATTAAAAGAAATTGCAAAAAAGGTGGCGTCACGGATTCTCAAATAAGTTGGCCCATTCCATTAGCTTTGGCGTCTGCTTCTCTGATCTGTGTGCCCAAAGTGATATGTATTGAGCAATGTTACGGAGTAACATTATTTTGTTTGTTTGCCTTTGATTGAAAACACGATAGTTTCTAGCATGCCAAAGTGCTACGTATTAAGCATGCAACAATGCATATTGGCCAGGTTTTAGCATCTTGCCCTTGAATATCGCACAAGGCTGAAAGTTGAGATGCTTTTCTGGCAGTGTCCGCAATCTATAGTTTGTCCCAAACCCAATCAGCTTGCCTGCAATGTAGTGCAATACGCACAAAGGTTTCTAGGGCCGGGCACTGATCACATCCTCCATCACTGCACCACTTCTTAGTTACCATGTTGCTCTTGGTGTTTAGCCGGCCCTGAAGGCTACCCATGGGAAAATCTTATGTCTGTGTGGAATTGCTTTTAGCCAAATCCATTTTGCAGGTACCCAAATCATTCGCCGGTCATTGAATAGTTTGTACAGATCTCTTGTCTGTGGTGGTTTATCAGTTGTAAACTTGTAATCATCAATCTGGAGTCCCCCGCCACATGCGTACTTGGTGTAAAGCTAGTTAGAACAGAGAGTAACTGTTCTAACTGGGTTTCAGTAGTCATAGACAGTGGGTGGTGTAGTTTGATTTGTCAGACGCCATTTTGAAACTGGGACTGCACAATACAGTAGTGGTCGGTTGCAAAAGAGTAAAGGACAAGCAATGAAAATTGCAGGCTGTCCAGACTTGTCCAATTATCTTGCCAGAAGGTTGTCCTTGACCACTCCAGTACCTCACAATATGTGGCATGTTGCACCGTGGGGATTAGCTGCATGATAGACTTCCAGTGCCATGGAATGTTTTGTTGCAGATACCAATTTGCTATCCATGAAAACAGGGTCCCATTCCTATTGATAGTAGCTTTGCCATCAGGTTGGCCATCAGAGCTCTATTGTGTAATATCAGGTTCCTAATTCCCAGCCCCCTTGTATTTTTGGCATAGTGACCACGTGCCATGCCACCATACAGTGCCCGCCATTAATTTCTTCCTTGTTCTTCTAGATGAATGATCTTATGACTTGTCCACCATGTCAATACTATCCTGGTCCCACTCAATGCATGACATAAAGAAGTTTGGGATGGCAGAGATCACCAAGTTGACCATCTGGACACGCCCCCTAATATTCAACATCCTGGGCATACAACCAGGTAGTCGACGACTGATGCGATCAATTACTGGATGAGCCGTGCTCCGGTACTCCCCCTTGGAAACTTGAAAAGGCTAATTTCGTCCACCTACCTGTTTGTATTATTTTTTTCCGACTAAAGAGTACCCCTATGTCAATCCGGATAGTTGCCTACGCTGTACAAGGATACTGGATCAATAAAATCCTAGATTTTAAATAGCCCATATTCCCTACGTGTTACTCGGTACGAAAGTTACAGATGGAGCACGTAGAATTGTGTTGCGACCATTGCCAGTGTTTCAACAAACCTTCACCGCCGATCATGCCAGCCTGCCGCACTTGTGACTGACAGAGTGTGCAGCGCTATACATCTCCATGACTCCAGCAGTACGTTGCGCTTCGCCTACAGTTGATCTTCTCAACCATGTTGTTACGAGGATATTATCGAAGGAAAATAAATTTTAAATTGTCACACTTCCGAACATTCTATGCCCATACATAACTTTCTAAAAAGAATGAACAGTTTTATGTGGCTTGTGTAAAAAGACAAAAAAAAATGTTCGGTTGGAGCACCGAAATTTGTCTTTTGTACATAGGACATCTAAAATGTTCTTTTCACCAGCAAACTTGTGTACGTACATTTAGTGTTTGAATGTACATGTATTTTTTTAAAAATATTTTAATATTTAAAATATGTTTTCACACAATGAGTTTATTTGTACTCGTGAGTCGAATTAGATTTCCGTCTGTCATTGGTCAAATATACGTTACAATCAGATAAAGCGAACTGATACATGCATATTCATATGTGATCTACGTGCCATACGCAGTGTTTTTTTTTGGTATACTATACGCAGTGTTAATGCCTACCATTTTTCTTCCAAATTAAATAAAGACCATCATATCCCCAATTATAAAGAGGTATGTTTTAATCTCCACCCTCAACGAGTTTAAGGGTGGAGCACCGAAGCAGAAACCTTACTGGATATAGCATTACCCGGGTAGGTGCATGGTAGGTTTGTAATCTGGCATCCTAGAGTATCTGCAGTATCTGATGCAACCTGTTCTGTTAGGTTCATGGGTATGAAGGTACTCTTATGGTAGTTGATTTTTAAGTCCCGTGAATTCCGCGAATGCATCCAGCAGCTGTTTGCAATCTCAACTTGTTGTTGTGATCCACGGAAGACGAGAAGAGTGTGGTCGGCATATTGTAGTGCTGGCATTGGAGCACCTTGCTAGATCGGGTGGTCAAGAAAACAAGCCTCATAGGCCTTTTTAAACAGTCGTTGTAGGATGTGAGCTAGGAGGATGAAAATGTATGGTGACAAGGGGTCCCCTTGGTGCACGCCTCTCTGAATCTTGAATGTCTTGCCACATTGGCCATTTATGAGCATCTGTGCTGGAGAAGTTTGCAGTAGTTCTTTAACCCATTTTATCCACGGTTGTGGGAAGCCTCTTGCCTCCATGGTTACATTGATAGCCTCCCAATGAACCGAGTCAAATGCCTTTTGGAAATCCAGCTTTAGAACAATTATAGGTTTTTTATGTG
This sequence comes from Avena eriantha, assembly GCA_910589775.1. Taxonomy (NCBI): domain Eukaryota; kingdom Viridiplantae; phylum Streptophyta; class Magnoliopsida; order Poales; family Poaceae; genus Avena; species Avena eriantha. The sequence goes on from OU342742.1 coordinate 124,933,002, forward strand.
TTTTGGCACATTGCACCATTTCGATTGCTGTTGCAAAGTTTTCAACAATCGTCCTATCTTTATTAAGTCCAGATTGCATGTCATCGACTAGCTCCCTGATCTTTGGCTACAGTATGTTTGCCATTACCTTTGCAATAAGTTTTGGTATGTAGTGTTGCAGTGATATTGGCCTGTAATCTTTCATCTCTTGCGGTATATCGATCTTTGGTAGTAGAGAAATGAGGGCAGAGTTGACGCTAGAGAGATCCAAAGTATGGTTGTACAGGGAACTAAATAAATCAATGAGTGGGTCCTTGACCTCTTGTATGTAAAATTTAAAGAACTTATTGGTGAAACCATCTGGCCAGGCCTTTTGTTAGCTGGTGACTTTACAATAGTTTCTTTAATTTCCTCCCAAGTGAAACGAGCACCAAGGTTCAGAAGTGAGGTGGACTGGTTGATGTATAGTTGATGCAAGTCAATGTTCCTAGCCCAAGGCCTCGTTTCAGCAAAGAACTCTCTGAAATAGTCAGTAGCAATCTTCATCTTTTCTTTCTCCCCGAAGAAGTCCTGGTGGCCCAATCTGAATAATTTATTTTACTCTTTCTGAATCTGTAGGTTGCCATTGTGAGGAAAAAAGTTGTATTTCCGTCTCCCCACTGGCACCACTTAATATTTGCCCTTCTCTTCCACTTTTGGGTTTCAGCCTTGCATAGTTCTTTCATTATCTCGTGGCATAGCCCTCTGAATCAAAATTCTGTTGCTGAAAGTGGGCGCCATTCCTCGATGGCATCAAAGTATTGAGTGGCATGGTTAACATTTGAGTACATCTTAGTGATAGACCTCCTGTTTTTCTGCGAAGCCATGGTTGCTGCTCTTATTGTCCTAAGCTTGTAGTTAAATCTTGATACTGCAGACATCTCCCTTGTCCCACGAGCTAACCTTTGGTGATCTGAATCAAATCATCACATCATAGCCAGTAATCTTCATAGCGATTTTTTTACCTGTGAGTGTACTGAGGTGTCTAACATGATGGCCTTGTGATCGGATGTAGGGCGTGCCCAATTGTCCTGTACTGGGAGCGGATGAATTTTTGGCCCCAAGATACATTAATCAGTTCTCTATCAAGCCTGATAAGGGTTGGATCCACCCTTTTGTTTGAGCAGGTGTACTTCAATATATACAGATATATGCATGAAAAGAACAACAACATTATTGCTTGGTCTGACATGGAGGCCTTCAACATCTGGATCAATGAGCTAGAAGTAATGGACGTGGACATCTGCAAAATTTGACGGCAAACCTGACAATATTATTATACTCAACTCAGAGGCCGAAACAAAAAAGGAAGGCGGTGGAAGAAGGGGGCATCCCCGTGCAATGTGGATATGCGGACACGGCGGCCTGCTCTTTTTCATGGCGCGATGCCAATTCAGCGAGATGCAGAGGAGCTGAGAGACGCGAGCCAGCGAGGTTGGGAGGCGAGCGGGAGGTGGGCAGGGGAGCTAAGCGAGGCGGGCCGGCGAGGTTGGGAGGCCTGCGGGAGGTGAGCGTCGGGTGAACTGAGCAAGAGGATAAGCTTGGGGAAGACAACACGACCGAGGACAACGAGCGAACCAACCGTTCAGGTTGGGGTCGACTTAGAGGTGGCACAAGTAGTAATAAATCTGAACCAGCGAGGTTAAAAATGGCTTTTCTGGACGGATGAACTGTAAAACCGTTCCATACTTTATTATTAGGTGTATATTAGCAGGTATAGGTATAGATATGGCCTATCTGTCTGATCAATTTTGTTTTGCTAACTTTTGCCGAAGTTTGCCGTCAAATTTTTCTGCAGCATTTCTTTGGCCGGCCGCACTTCTATGACTGGCCGCACTTTGGCTGTGAACCAAACATGCCCTCATTGATACTCAGTCCTCACTGCTCGTAGGAACATAGCATATGGAAAAAAGCACAATTTATGTATGGCATCTGTCGTTTTGCTGAATTTCGGCCAGGCAGAGAGACTCAATAGCAAATCAGAATGGATTTTCGTTCTCAAAGTTTTGTCAGCGAGCCTTCTTTTTGGCAGCTCAAACTTGGTTAATTTGATCTACGTAATCGATCGAGCTAGCCCAGGTAACGATAGCCCGTGTAGTGTCTATCTTCTGTCAGATGTTAACTGCTGCGGTGATCACTGTAATCTCGATGGGAATCCAGTCCTTCGAATAATCTTTCAGCTCATTGGACCAAGTCATGACTTGTGGAGTCCAAACAATTAAGCATCTACACTTCGTTAATTTGAACATACTTTTTAGTTAAGACCGTTTGTCCCCGCTCTAACTAGTTTCCTCTCCTTACTTCACACTATAGTTAACCAACACAATCCTGGCCGATAGACACATCAAGGTGCAACCACAGTGTCCAGTTTGTCAACAAGGCCCAGAGGATAGGATATGAAGCATCTAATGTTTTCCTACTTAAGAGGCAGGTATGGAAAGATTTGGGGTCAAAAGATATAATTGACCAAGCGGCACATTCTGATTACTCTGGCTCGGTTGTTTTGGAAAATTTGATATGCAACAAACAAAAGAAGTCTCCTGTTATCGGACATGTGGGTCTCCAAGAAATGCTAGCGGTGGGTTGCTGGTATATCTGGTGACAGCGTCGACAGTTTGTGAATGGTTTACCTGTGGCTAAAACGTCTAGCTCGGCATTTGCAATTAACTCTTTGGCTTCAAATTTTTAGACAGCTAAGCCTATTGCAAAGAGGAAGTTGCCCTCTTGGTCTGCACCACTTCAAGGGAGGCTCAAACTGAATACATATGCTTCTTATCAGTCCGATGGTACTGAAGGTGCGGGAGTAGTATTAAGAAATCATAAGGGGGAGGTTTTGGGTGGCATGTACTATCCTTTGTCTCATGTCGAAGACCCAACGACGGTAGAAGCCCTTGCTCTTTTAAATGTCTTAAGTTTTCTCGAAACTTTTGGGTGTAGTCGAGCTATGATTGAATAAGATTCTTTGGAGCTGGTTGAGGCTTGTAATGGGGTGGTAGAAGTGTGGAGCTCTTATTCTGCTATTTTGGCCAAGTGATTTCAAAAGGCTGGTCAGATGAGTGATATTTCCTTCCAACATTGCCCAAGGGAGGAAAATCAGTTGGCGCATGAATTAGCTAGATAGGGTTCTACTACAAAGGATAGTTTTATTTGGGAGGGTGACCCCTGCTGCTTTTATGCCTTTTGTAATCAAAGATGTAACAATGTTTTGATTGTGGCAACAAGTTTCAGACTCACTCCTTTTCTTACAGAGTATCTAAGGGAACTGGAAGGTTTTTAATGAGGCAGTTTGCTTGCATAATATAGTATTTATTTAAAAAACACAACCCCTCTCAGTTTTTCTTAACTTCCAAGGGATAACGACATCATCAACTCACTAAAAATGTACAAATTTGACTTCATAGATATATGGGCCACTTGGCATGCAATAGAAAAGGAACCACATCATTAGGAACGAGGCCGTACATATATATATTATGAAAGGACAAATCAATGGATAAATTGCCGTCCTTTTCCATATATTGCTGCCTTTATTTCCCTACAAGCTTGGTGGAATATGTTGCTTTCTCTCCACACTACTAAAGAGTATGATTGATCAGCCACAAAACGATGTGCTTAAACGAGAAGGAACCAAAGGCAGCGAACGTTCTTGGTAGAAAGGGGATAACTAGAACCGGACTGCGGAAAAATTGCAAGCCGCCAACAAGGATGGATATGGATATGCACCGGGAAGTTAACTAGATCTCAACCTTTAAATTTTACTGTCTATCGGAAGTCCTAATTATTAGAGATTGATGTCACCTCTTCAGATTATGTAGTATATGTGGCTAACTTTTTGTTTACTTGCTCTAGATCGCGATGATGGTAATCTAATGAAGAAAAGATCTACGAGGAGATCGAACAATTGGGTTGTTCATGATGAAGATTTCTCTTGTATATTATGCGCATGAGGATTGCATCGAGCTGCATATCGTGGTACCCTGGCTAAATTAGAGAAAACTTGTAGCATTATGAGAAACCGAAATTATCCCTTATTTAAAATATTTGGCTATTTTCGAGCTAATTCTCTAGTTAATCGACTGTATACATATGCTAGAAGCTGTTCTTGAAAATAAATTTTAATCCCAGCATAAACCACACTTTTGATACATATATAACTCATGTTTAAGGGATGTAATTAAACGATCGACTAATATTGAGATTTTCTCCGTGTTTAATGGTCCCTACTATAAAGAAATAGGTGTACTATTAAAAATATGGAACCGCTAGATGGTGATGCAAAATTAAATTATATGCTCTCAAACTATTATGATCTGATAGTTAGTGATGCAAAATTCGCTTATATACTCTCAAACTTTTGCAACCACACGTGACAAAAGGAAAACATTTCTTACACCAACACTCATCTAGGCACCTGGCACTGTGAACATGCCCTTAGAACTGTTGTTATTTGACACATGTGGTTAGAGAATATACTTTATTGCATTGAGAGAAGCTCTATTATGAATTTGCAACAAATCAATTATTTGCCCATGCAATATCAACATCTGATGTCTTAGAAATATAAGAACCTCAACCGGGGTTTGTATGCTAAACATTTATTGTGTACATTTAGTGTAGGTAAAATTCGATTGAACTCCACCAAATGCAACGCAAGCTGATCTAGGGAAATTTATAGTCAAGTGTTTTTGGAGTTCTTTTCTGTTAATTATGTATACATATTTTGGTAGTTATCCTGGGAAAAACTTTTTAATATTAGCATAAAGGGTGCCTTATGAAAATGTACATCACCTGAAAAAGGTTGTAAAAGGGGAAGAAATATTTGAATATTTGTGGTTTTACAATGATTTGTACTATAAAAAGGTGGAACCACTATTAAAATGATGGACGGATCACAAGTCTAATAGAGTACCAATGTTCTGCTATATAATATGATACACAATTAATGCTATTGAATTTTGCTATACTTCTAACTTTTGCAAACACACATGAGAAAGCAAGAAATTTTTGCATACCCACCTGTCCAAGAAACAAGAATTACAGGCAATTAAATTGTTGATTATTCTGTTTATTGATGATAAATCATGCAACTTTGATGGTTAAACTTTCATGAACATTATTTTCTGTGCTTATAGACACATTAAAATGCTAGATATATATGAAACATATCTCATCCGTCTCTTAAGAACATTATTCTCATGCAATTAGTCTCATTATTATTTTTTTATCTAAATGAAAGTTACATCATTTTTGCTAGAGACTTTGAATGAAATTATGATTTCTCCAAGGGGAAACCGGTAGAAACCCCTCCACAAAAGGACTGATTATACGGATTTAACAGATGGTGCATGTTGAGCAAGTATGATGATTCAAATTCAATGCATATATATTGTTGGTGAGCTATTCGAACGAGTAGACGAGTTGTGAATCAACAAAGAAAAGGATGTTTGCTGCTCTTGTAAAACGTCTTGGTATCAGTGATTCAGAAAGCTTGTGAGAACAACAAAAATAAATTAATATTTGTTAGACTTAACACGCAAATTTACAATTATATTAATTCAATAATCAGTACGAACTCCAAGTTTGGGGAGTGAAAACAGAGCACTTAGCAGTGATTCTGGTAACAGATAGAAAGAAGCCACACACACAGGTACGTAGCAAGATCAGAGCTGAGTACTCCTATGAGATTCCACGATCGATACTTTTTTCCCACTCGATTGATTATACGATACAAGTTGAAAAAAGAAAACAGCTACTACAAGTAAAGTACAAGCACGACACATATAGACTGTTGTTCCTGGAACTTCCTGCCGAACTTGTATCTACGAAACATAGAGTCTCTGAACAAATTCACACAATTTCAGGTGCCTTTCCTTTTTAGACAGAGATGGTAGAAGCACGGACCGAAACGACACAAAGACACAGAGAAAAAGTAAGAGGGAAAACGAGCTACCACAGAAACAGAGGCAGAGAGGAAGTGATATGGGAGCGCGCGGCAGGGGAGTAGTACCTTGGGAGAGTGGTAGTACTAGCAGTGCAGCGGTTGTAGCCGGCCCCGGCCGGCGTCGTCACCGACGACCTTGTTGTGGCACGCCCGTAACTTGTGCGCCTTCTTGTCGTGCTCGTGCACATAGGCAGCGTAACGGCCGTGGCCACCGTTGTGAACTTGGTGGTCTTTCCGCGCGCCGACGCCGTTGTGCGCGGGCTTCGTCGGCGGCGGCGGCCGGCTGTTTATGGTTGTGGCAGGACGCTGGCGGCGCCTTGAGGCCATCATCCGCGCCGCTGTGGTGTGGTTCTCGTTTCCTTCTTTGCTTGTAGTGGGCAGGCCGCTCGCCGCAGTAGTCGTCCTGTATGTCGGTGTCCAAGCACGAGCCGAACTGGAAGCACATCCTTTGTGGGGATTGTGGTTGCCTAGGTTCTTTCTCTCTGTGTATGTATTAGACTATTTGTGGATTACTGGGGTAGAGTTGTGGTGTTGTTGATGGCTTGAAATGACAGTGTTTTGGCCTCGTGACTTTGTGAGCAGGGTATATATATAGACTCGGGGCGTTGCCGAGACGAGCTCACACGAACCAGGTTCGTCCAACTCCTCCCGACAGGCGGCATCTTCCATGATCGTGTCCGAGCTGTGCTCCGCCAGGTCATGTTCGAGCGCGACGCAGGCAACTAGGCGAGCCCCGCGTGGGCTGGGTATTGTTGATTTGGCAATGCCTGGCCCGGATATGGATGCTTCTTGTTGGGGTCGTGTCCTAGCCTCTTGTCATGGGGACGGCAAGACCGACTGTGCCCAGATTCCTCCATGTTCATTGATCCTCACTGCTTGCCACAACACAAGTTCTATTCGCCAAAAGCAAAGATTATGCAGGCCATCACTTTGACAATCAATATATAACTCTCCTTTTCCTTTAGATGGGAGCTTAGCGTGAGTTCTTGAGAAATGCTAATGAACGTGTCACAACACTAATGAGGGATGAGGAAAAAAAGGTGGAGCGGGATCAAGTTAAACATAAACAAGAGGGAGTGGGTAATACGAAATACTTCCATTTGATTTCAAATGGTAAGTAGAAACAAATATTTCAGCTTAAGATGAAGGAACCTTTGTGGTTAAAGAAAATCTGAGAGTTTACATAAGTGACTACACACAACTCATATATTCATATTGATCTCCTTCTTTAAAGATCGAAAAGATGCGGGGACACCTCCTACCAAAGGACCACGTACTAACAATTCAAGAGCAACTGGCGGGATTTTTGCTTACGGAGGTCATATCTACAACCGGAGGATACTATTGCCGATAATGTCTCCATGTAATTTAATCATCTTCATGTAATTAAATAGATAATATAGCAAATTGTACATATATGTATGCTCGTAAAAGAAATTATATTATATATGCATCGACGTGTATAGTATGTAGTAGCGTAGAATATGTATACGAAAACTTGGTTGGAATTAAAAAGAATCTATCTATTATACACTAAAATCAAATATAAGGGTGTTTTTCGAGGCACTGCTTTGATCCACATCATCAAAATTATTTATGATAGTTGGATCTGATATCAATGGTTAAGATTTGATAAAACAACATAACTAAACTATGTTCCATATACACAAATTAAGTCTTTGTCACGTCGACATATAGTATGTGTTATGGACCCCCACGTGCTTCCCTTCCAAGAGCCGCATCTGCTAAAAAACGCGTACACTAGGGTAATCGTGTTACATGTCAAAAAAAAAAAAAAGAACGGGCTGAACGTGCTTGGTAATTGTGAAATATAAACTATAAAAGATCAAGACATACCTAGTTAACTATATTGGTGTATAAACATGAAGGATTAAGTATAAAAAGGTTATATAAAAACAACTACATTTTTTTAAGCATACAAATTAAGTATGCAAGATACAAACTAAAAAGAGAAACCAATTTATAAAAAATTTCGTTCAAGTCTGCACACCTTACCTGACGATAGGAAAACCATGAAATTCCACAATGAAATAAGAAATATTAACACAAAATAACATGGAGATACAATTTGGATCGATCGTAGGTGTAGATGCACCTATTGATTGTCTAAAATTATATTTTAAAATAAAAAAAATTTGAATTTCGTGGAGATGCGCCGTGAGGTCATAGCCAGCTGGCTTCATGACCGACCTTGTTGTGGCACACCGGAAACTTCTTGGCGTCCTTGTCGTCTTCGTGCACATAGGCATCGTAACGGCCGTGGCGTCTGTTGTCGTGGTAGGCCTTGTACTGGGGCTTGGTCGATATAGCGGCGGCGTCCGGCTGTTTGTGGTACTGGTAGGCCGTTGGCGGCGCCTTTAGGTCATCGGCGCCTCTGTTGTACGGGCTGTTTTCGCGTTTCCCTCTTTGGTAATGGCTGTAGTCGTGCTGACTGTCGCACAAGTCTTGCCGATGCCAAAGCACGAGGTGAACTCGAAGCACATGCCTGTGTGGGGATTGTCCGCGGGGCTACCTCGTTGCCTAGGTTCAGGCCTTTTGTGTACTCCCTCCGTTTCAAAATATAAAATGTTTTAGCTTTGTGAAAGAAGTGTATCTAGATTGATTTTAGTGTGTAGGTTTATTCTAAATCTAGATGTACTCTATTCATAAAGCTAAAACATCTTATATTTTAAAACGGAGGGAGTACATATTAGACTATCCGGATTGGCAGTGCACCGAGGAGTCCTAATTAAGTAGGTAGATTACTGGGATAGTACCGTGGTGCTGCTGACGGCCTGAAATGACACTGTTGTGACCTTATGGGCAGGGTACATAGACTAGGGAAAGTGCCAGGAGAGAGGGTTCGGTTCACATGGGCCAACCATGTCTCCCTCCCCACACCTTCCCGGATAGTCGTTGTTGTTGTTTAGGTCCCGATCGACCTGGTTCGTCCAAATCCTCCGAACGCGGATCTTCCCCGCTGTGCTCCGCCAGGTCATGTTCGAGCATGATGCATCGCGGCTGTTAGATTATGTCGGTTGTTAGATGCTTCTGTCTCAAGTTAGGGTTAGCTGCCGGCCGCCCCCCTATATAAACTCTTGTACCTTGTAATTTGATTATTATCGAATATCAATTTATCCTACTTTACATGGTATAATATGATCGTCCTTAGGGCATGGGTACTCCACCCACCTCTCTTCACCTACCGTCGTCGGGCTACTTCGAGCGGAAAGCCGCCACCGCCAAATCTCTAGCCACGGCGCACACCTCTTCTTCCTCCTCCTCCTCCTCCTCACACCGGCCTCCACCATTGATTCCCACCATATCCTTCACCGATACAATTTTAGATATCAGCCCCTTCATCCCAATTACATTAGATCTAACCAAGCACAACTATTATCATTGCGCCACCTCTTCGATGTCCATCTTGACGATGCACTCTTCGAGATCACGTCGCTACCGACTCCCTCCCTCGCCACCACGATCCACAATGGGTCAAAGATGATCTTGCTATTATTCAGTGCATAGCATCCTCACTTCTTGCCACAACACAAGTTTTCAAAATTGGTAATGGAGCTAACCCAGGTACTGATACACCGCGTAGTGCCTGTCTTCTTTCTCATGTTAACTTCTGCAACCAATCATTGCAACCACGGGAATATATTCCAGTCCTCCCAATAATCAGTCGGCTCACTAGACGAAGTCACGACTCATGGATCCACACAAAATTTAAGTGTCTACTCGTTAGTTTGAGCGAGAACGAGAACGAGAATTTGTCACGTCCGAATATCGATGGACGAACTGACTTGGCACGTCACTTTGACCCTCGCTTATGCATCAAGTGATGCAACAGCTTGTTTATTGCATAGTTTGGATAGTTTAAAGTATTATAATCATGGACCAGAAAGGGTCAATAGATGTATCAACCATCAAAAAATAAAAAGCAACAAGAAGCTATCTATCTTGCAGTCTACTAATGTGTTTCCATCCGACGGTGTGGAAAAAATATCCCATGGAACCGTTAGAAGCCGATTGCATCCAGTAGCCATAGGCTTCCACCGATCTGCTAGGAGAAGAAGGTAGGACCAAAGTTAATCCACTGCGCAACTAGTCGAATAACCTGCAAATAATGTGTACCCTTTTGCTTAGCGAAGAAAACATATTTCTACACGTCCAAATTGCCCAACATAAAGATAAAACACCCTCAGTTTTCCTTCTTGGGTTATACTCTGGTGCTTCAATGGGTTTGTGGGCAGTGTTGGCCGGTTCCTGGTGGTGGTCGGCTTCTCGTGAGGCTCCTCGCGATGGCAGAGTTACCTCGAATGTGTAGCGAGTTTGTTGGTTCACCCTTGGGTGAGCTGTTGCCCGATGCCCTAGCCTGTCCAGTTTTCCCCCCTTCTTCCTAGTACCCTGTAATGGCCGTGCTTGCAGTTTATGTTTCCGGTTGTAGCCTCTTAGGTAGTCCTATCTTGTAAGCTGACTTTAGCATCTTGTATTATTGGCGTCGATGTCAGAGTTATTTATTTAACGTAGACCCTTTGGCCTTTTTTTTAAATACACGATGCAGGTTGTAAGAAGAAAACACCTTCAACTAAAGTACACACACTATACAAACATACGGGTAAAATGGTCTACCAACACAGAGCTTCGTGGAGATAGACATTCTCCTGTCGCACATCTATCTACAAAAAATGGAGACTCGGACAAGACGCAAGAAAGGCGAGTAGTGTTCTTGTTGCGAGACATATTGAACTGTGTCTACCATAAAGCTGGTGTGTGTGCCAGGAGGGCACGGCGGCACAGGGCTTTATGACGTGCGTCCGGGGAGCTACATCGTCCCTAGCACGGAGGAAGGAGAATAGGCTACACGTGTGTCTTACCGAATTCGAGAAAAGCACAATATGATTTTTGACTCACCCTGTGAGAAAATCCACAGAAAAAAAGCTGAAAACTCGAGAAAATGTCACCAATAGTAGGCACACGGTTGGAGGGAGGATAATAGTCGAGATACTTCTCCTCTATGCAAACGGTTTTTAAATCTCGACATGCTCCGATGAATGACATAGGGTTACATCAGATGTAACTGATACTTTATAAAATATCAGAAGGTTCCAGAATTTTACTAGAAAGATATATGTACTAGGATTTTGCCGGAAGTGAAGCTCGGAAGAGTGCTGACGTCGTTGTTGTTTCCATACCCTCATAGGTAAGGCGCATGGAATTGCCCTTGCGATCCTAATGAAGATCCGTTCGTGGGATCATTAAGTTCTTCTGCTGCTGAGCTCCAAGACATCATTAAACCAAAAATATAATAAGAACAACCATTAATAAATAATTATTAGTTAGAGTTAACAAATTAATTTTCAATTATATTAACACAATAATTAATACAAACTCCAAGTTTTTTTTGAATGTTAGCAGGAGAGCTAACACTAATTATAATACAAAGAAGGAAGCCACACACATTCACATAGCAAGAACAAAGCTGAGTAGTCCTATGTGATTCGACGATACTTTTTCCCCTATTGATTGATTAGAGATGGAACTTTGAAACCTTTAGAGTACCCTCTAGTTTAGCCTAGTTCAAATAAATAAAATAGTTTTCTCGAAAAGTGGTGGTTTGTGAAAACTTGGTTCATTTTTTTGTACTAAGGTAAAAGGTACCCTAATGGGTACACAGTGCCATCCTTATGATTGATTATACCATACGCGTTGAAAAAAGAAAGCAGCTACAACTACAACTAAAGTAGAAATACCACACATATAAAGTGGTAAAAGCATCTAACGACACAAAGCTTCCTGGAACAAGACCTTCTTCCCTGCCGAACATTTATCTAGGAAACATGGAGGCTCTGATCATACTGTCGGGCCTCCTGTATCTCTCACAAATTCACACAATTCTAGGGGCCTTTCGTTTTCAGACAAATGGTAGAACGACGGGCCAAAACACAATGACAGAGAAGAAAGAAGAGGAAAAACAAGCTACGACAGAAACAGAGGCAGAGGCAGAGGCGGTGCTATGGGAGCGGCAGGGGATCGGTGAACTGACCTGCTATCTAATCTAACAAGTACCTTAGGAGAGTGGTAGTATTAGCAGTGGTATCGTGGAGCTGCGCCCAGTAGTTGTAGCCGGCCGCCGTCGTCATCGTCACCGACCTTGTTCTTGTTGCGCCACGCCGGAAACTTGGGCGCGTCCTTGTCAGCCTGTCGTGCTTGTGCACATAGGCAGCGTAACGGCCGTGGCCACCGCTGTGGGCTTGGTGGTCTTTCCACGCGCCGTCGTGGTAGGCCTTGTGCCGGGGCTTCGCTGACGGCGGTGGCGGCGGCGTCCGGCTGTTTGTGGCTGTGGTAGGCTGCTGGCGGCACCGCGAGGTCAGCGGCGCGGCTGTAGTAGGCGCTGTTTTCGCGTTTCCCTCTTTGGCTACGGCCGTATGGCTTGTAGCAGGCAGGCCGCTCATCGCCGAAGCTCTCTTCCCGTCTGCCGCCGCCTAAGCACGAGGTGAACTCGAAGCACATCCTTTGTGGGTGGGGATTTGTCCGCCGGGCTAGCTCGTTGCCTAGGTTCTTTCTCTTTGTGAATTGGCAGTGCACCGAGGAGCCTTAACTAGGTGGATTACTTGTACCGTAGTATTGGTGGTGGTGATGGCCTGAAATGACTGTTGTGGCCTTTTGTGGGCAGGGTATAGAGGGTGTGCCTAGAGCTCACGCGAGAGATTTAAACAAATCATAGGCGCTCCTACTATTTATGACACATAAAAACTTTTTCTAACCTCATATGTGAAAAACAAATGTACCACGTGAACAAAAATATGTACTGTGTGAGTAAATATCTTGTGCTAGGTGATACTTTTCTCACTTGCAATACATTTGCCAACTCTCAAATCGCACGAATCGTGAGACAGGTCCTGTGTGAGAGAGATGACAGAGATTTAGCAAGTTCTCAAACGCATAAACTAGCAAATATGATTTATACTCGGACGATAAGTCTACCCCTAGCCCGGTTACTAGGAGAAAAGGCACGGTTCACAAGTGCAAACCATGTCTCCTACATCATTTGAGTTCAGAATTTGTTCTTACGGATCTTGGAGACCTGTATTATTTTCTAGGCATCGAGGTACACAAACAATCTAATGGTTTGCTCTTATATCAGGAAAAGTATGCTACAGATCTTCTTCATCGTGTTGGCATGAGCACTTGCACGCCATGTCCAACACCCCTCTCCACTACAGATACACTGAACTTGACAGACGGTTCTCCTCTTGGTCCTGAGGATATTACCGACTACAGGAGTATTGTAGGGGCACTTCAATATCTGACACTGACTAGACTTGATCTTTTTTTTTTCAGTTAATAAGGTCTGTCAGTATTCTTCATGCTCCTACTACTGCACAATGGACTGTTGTTAAACGAATTCTGAGGTATATTCATGGCACAAGAAAGGTTAGTCTTACTTTTCAAAAGTCGGTTTCCACTCTTCTTAGTTCTTATTACATGGCACAAGATGCAGACTTGGCTGGTGATTTAGATGAGGTATATTCATGGCACAAGATGCAGACTGGGCTGGTGATTTAGATGATAGACGCTCTACTGATGGATTTGCTATATTTTTTGGTTCCAATCTTATTTTTTGGAGTGCTAGAAAACAGCATACTGTGTCCAGGTCAAGACAGAGGCTGAATACAAAGCTCCTGCAAATGCCACTACGGAGCTTATTTGGGTTGAAGCTCGTGTTCTTGAACTTGGTGTTTCACTTAAAGAGAAACCATGTCTATGGTGTGACAATCTTGGTGCCACCTATCTGTCTGCTAATCCAGTTTTTCATGCTCGTACCAAACATATTGAGATAGACTTTTATTTTGTTCGAGAACGAGTTGCTAGTAAGCAGCTTGATGTTAGATTTATATACAGCAAAGATCAGCTGGCAGATGGTTTTACCAAAGTTTTATGTGTAAAGAAATTAGATGAGTTTAAGCGTAATCTAAACCTCTCCAGATCTAGATTTGGGGGGTTGTAATATGCCACACAAGGGGCTATTCCTTAATATATTAACACGTACCCGGCTACCCCAAAGGGTACGACCGTTCCTCCTAGACAAACACGACTTCAACATCCCTCCCCTTACCTTCCCCGTTAGTAGTTGTTGTTGTTAGAGTATTAGGCATATACGATTGTTATGGTAGTTTACATAGAGCTAGGATATGTTTACGTACAATCCTACCTTGACTTGTACTCTAAGATAATCCACTATACGTCTATATATACTCGTCCATGATGCTCAATAATATATCCATCATATTCCATCAAACTCATACTCTTACATGGTATCAGCCTAACCGGTCCAAACCCTAGCCGCACGCTTTCGTTGTGCTGCCCCGGGGGGTTCGATCTCCATGATCCCCACCGGGGACTGCACGATCCGTCACAAGGTTCACCCGCCGATCTGTGATCGGCTGCCCAGGTGAGTCTTTTCCGATCTCTAGATCGGTTTTTCTCTCCGCCAGTCACTTGGCCGGTCTTTTTTTTTGGTTTACCGATCATAGATCCGATTGATTCGCCCACCGTCGTCGTCATCACCGCGCATCTATCCGATCATCGGCGTCGACGATCTACACCGCGCTCGTGCGTCTTCCTCCTCCGTTGTCGCGCATGTTTCGGTAGGATGTCGCTGCCTCACGGTTGGCTGCCGCGTACCTCGGCCGGCTGCTACGCCTTCCTCTGTAGGCTGCTGCGGCCATCCTCCCTCAGATCATCTTCGTCGTCATCTCCCAGGACTTCATCGACGACGCCGCCATTGACTTCGATCTACGCGTCGTCAATGCCATGGCGCATATGGCACACCGTCGGTTTGATCAACTGATCTCGCTCCCGTTTACGCCAAGCACGTCCTCGAGCACGCGCCTACCACCGATCGAGCTATGGGCTGGCGATGTGTCGCCCCTTTGGGCCGCAGTGCCACCGCCTTTGGTCCATGCTACAGGATTTCAACGCGTCTTCCTTGGCGTGTACGTCGCTGGTGGTCTCCTAGCCGCCTCACCGACTTGCGCCCTGCAGTTATGCTGCCCCAACGGGTCATAGCATCACTGCATGCAGTCTACATCGCCGTCCCTGCGCAGCGACGCCCTAGGCTATCTCTGCACCACCTCCACGGTGCGGGTCGTCTACATCCGCGCATGGTCTTCGTCATGTCAGATTCTTCTTCACCTACATCGAGTACCGCCCCGCGCCAATCTAGGTGTCCAACATGACCACTCGAGGCCGCCGTTGGTTTCCCTGCCTTCTACGTCTTCGTCCCTGCCCTTGCGCGTTGAGTATTGGCAACACCAGTGAGTGCATTCGTCCCCAGGCATCCCCGAGTCTGGCAACCTCGGATTGGCTCCTCGTCTTTCTCGGCCTCGACAAAGTCTTCTTCATCATCGACACCTTCCTCTATGACTGCCTCTACCACGTCACCAACAAACTCTTCTTTGCGTACTCAGTTTTGGCAAAACCGGAGTGTGTGTTCTTCCTTGACGTGCGCCTAGTTCTGGCAAAACTGTGGCCGCACCTCATCCTCGACGGCTCGTACTGCATCGACTTCGGCATCGACACCCCTCGGCAAGCTGTCGCAACCCCACGGCAAGCCTCCATGGATCCTCGGCAAGCCCCTCTCGGCAAGCCTCTAAGGCCCCTCGGCAAGACTCCTCGGACCCTCGGCAAGCTGTCGTGGCCCCACGACGACTACCTCGATGTGTCTCCGTCATCCTCCTCGCACACTATGCACATGCGGCTTCACGTGCGGCTACCTCGACATCGACCACAACGACCCCTAGCAACAGCTACCCGACCTCGGCACCGCCTCAAGCTCTCGGCTCCCTCGACATCGGCACAAGGGCTATCACCTCGCCTGGGCATCTCACCAGCTTCCTCTACAGTCCAAGCTACCGCGACGCAACACCGTCCACGACATTCCCGCTCAGACAGCGGGAGGATATCAGTCTACTGGATGCTACTTCGGTTTATCTCCAGTCTGACCGTCTGCGATGTTCTAGTTGTTCACGACGCCACCACTACGACAGCGGGGGAGTGTTAGAGTATTAGGCATATACGGTTTTTATGGTAGTTTAGATAGAGTTAGGATCTGTTTACGTACAATCCTAACTTGATTTGTACTCCAAGATAATCCATTGTACGCCTATATATACTTGTCCATGAGCCTTAATAATATATCCAACTCATACTCTTAAAGTTGTTTAGGGTATCTCTCGCTGGCCGACACATTTTGGAGAGGGAAAATGTCCGTATAGGTCCATTTGGAATGGCCCGCAGAGAAGTTTTTTGGCTTGGTCCGTTTGGAGCGAGGTGCGCCCAACGGCATGGAACCATTTTTTCATTCATTTCATGGTTTACATACCTAATATATAAGAATAATGCATAGTAAATAAACTAGCCTACCAACGTCATCTTCTCGTTGTCGCCTAGTCATCATCCTCCTCGTTGTCATTAGTGTGGTACTGGTGGCACGTGGTCTTATCGACTACCTTTGACTGTGAGCATGTCGTGGTCGTCGACGAAGTTGAAGACGAGGAAGCGCCCGATGTCCAGGGAGCACATGGGGGTGCACATATCCCGGCCTCTATGGAGGTACATCTGGGATGCGCCGTTGAACGTCACCTCCACGTCGCAGACACGAAGATCGGAGTTGTACACCCGCACCTTGATGCACGCTGGCTCAGGCCTATCGAGCACCCACACGAACTTTTTAGGGAGTTGTAGTCTCTCCCACGACCCACCCAGGAGGATGGTCACATCAAACTCGAAGCCAGAGAGATCCATGGTAAATTTCTCGGGCGATGCTGGCGGCGACATGGACAGGGACGGGGATAGTGATGGCGTTGCCTGCCGGCCATGTCCACTGCCTCCTTGCCGATGTCCTGCTCAGCCATGCCCAGGGTCAGGGGCCGTCCTAGGCCCCCTCCTCTCGATCATATGCCTCCGGCTATGGCTCCCAATACTAGTTTAGGGAGATGGCCACGGGTGGCCTGCATAAAAGGCTAGCTAGCCATGGCATTGCATGCTGACACGGAAGCCAAGAGGCCGACATTGAAGTCCAGCGTCCAGCGCAGGCATCAGGCAGCGCAACCAGCTCAAGAGTCAGCCTTCCATTGATGGCTATTCTAGGGTATAAGGTAAGTGACTGTTCACTACAATAATATCCCCTATGTCCGGCAATTTTTTTGGACTGCGTAAGCAAAGTTATCTACAAAATTTGGTTACCCAGTGGATAAGAAAGTGGTACCATTTTTTCGTACCTGCCACTTATACGATGTTGAAGACATGATACCAACGGATTTTCGTGTCGTGGTAGGTGGCATGGAAGATCGGTGTTTTTAGTGCTGCGCTTGGCCAACGAAGGCATTCCCCTGAAGTTTCATCCAATGCAAACGCCGAGTATTGTTGTTCGTATGTTGGAGAATGGTCAGTCATAGCCCTGGCTTGTTAGGATTGTTTGCCTGATAGGTGCAGCCCAGCACTATCTACCCGAGCTATTAGAGACCAGCCCGTTGTGCAAAGTCAGCCCACCTACTTGTTCTATAGCCCATGAAGCAAACAATAGGTCTCCTCAACTGCTCACGATAGTTCCTATATAATATATGGGAACCCTTAGTCACCAATCTCAATCCCTCCCTCCGTATGCCGCCGCACTCCCACTGTCTGCAAGGATAACTCTAGATCTAAATATATTTATTTCCAAAAATATCTTAAGATCTCATCAAATCACATCTATACTACTTTGGGCCCTCCCAAATGTCGTGATGCCTCAGAAGCTTAGGCTAGATTGCCAATCCGACGTAGCTTCCTCCCCAGAGTGATCCGAGCGTAAGTTTCTTTCTCTAACCGATCTGCTATTACATCTTATTCTTTCTATAATCGATCTACTGTAGCATCTTGTTCTTTATCTAATCGATCTGCTGTTGTATCTTGTTCTTTCTATAATCGGCATGTTGTGCATAAGGTTCTTTCTCTAATCAATCTACTGCTGCATCTTGCTCTTTCTCTAATTGATCTACTATTTCTTTTAGATCCACGATAACATGGTCAGCTTAAGGCGTGTGAAGGCTTACGGACATGCCATTTTCACCATCATAGTACCCGGCATGGAGGATGGCCGATGTGCCACCGCCGCCATGAATGCATCATTGTTGGACGATGGCAGACACGTCACTGCGGGTGTCACAATAGTGCCACTACAAAAATAGCCCCATCCCCAGAACTTTTTGGTGGTGGCACAAGCAAAAAGTACCAGCAAAAGTTGGTTAGCCGATCGATGAGCTATCGTGGCACCATGGCACCCACATATACGTCGCGACAGACACGACAACGGCAAATATTTGGGCCGTGATAAGGGGTACACAAGAGTGGCGGTATTCAATACCGCGCTAGTCCAACGGAGGCATTCGGGATTGTGTCATCTATTGAATGCGCCATTAATTGTGAGCGGCCGGTTAAACGCGTCCCACTGGCTGGCAAGGTATGTCTCGCTGACATGTCTATCCCACCTTGCATTCAACAATGCCAGTGAAGAAGCGACGAGTGGTGAGCATAGTGCTGCAGCTGAGGGGCACCACCACGTTGCGAGTAGTGCCTACCCGGAAACGGCCTGCTCGTCCTTGTCGTGCCTGTGCACATAGGCAGCGTAACGGCCGTGGGCACCGGTGTGCGGTGTGGGCTTGGTGGTCTACTCTTTCCGCGCGCGGTCGTGGTAGGGCTTCGTCGACGACGGCAGCGGTGGGTCCGGCTGCGTGTGGTTGTTGTTGGCCGCTGGCGGCGCCGTTTCGGCTGTAGTAGTCAATCTTTGGGAACGGCCGGCCGTATTGCTCCTTTCGGGGATGATGCTGGGCGCCGGCCGTATTCATCCAATCTGCTCTTGCCGAAGCGTGAGCCGATCGAAGTCTAAGCACATGTCTTTCGGGGATGATGTTCGTGCTCCACCAAGTCAGCTCGATCGAGCATCGCGCGCGCGGCGGCAGCATCAATCGATTCCGGTCTTCCGGAGGCAGACAACTAGGTCTAGGCCGGTGAGGAAGGATACCGCGTGGTGGACTGGGTATTGATTTGGCAATGCCTGGTGGCCCCGAGGTGGATGCTTCTTGTTGGGGCCGTGTCCTAGGCCTGTTGTCATGCCGACGGCACTGTCCGATATTCCTCCGTGTTCATTGATCCTCATTGCTCGCCGGCCAGAACAAAAGTTCTATACGTCAAAAGCAAAAAATTATTATGCCTTGCATGCATCTGTCGTCCTGGAGAATGTTGGCGTAGTGCCCGTGTCTTCAATCAGATGTTAACTTCTGCAACCAGTCATTGCAACCATGGGAATATATTCCAGTCCTCCAAATAATCAGTCAGCTCAATGGACTAATTCACGACTCATAGATTCAAAAAAAATGAAGTGTCTACACTTCGTTCGTTTGAACGAGAACGACGCAGTAACTGTCTTGGCACATCGATCGCTTTGACAATCAATATATGTGACACTCTTTTTTTTCTTTAAACGAGGATTTTAGCCGCATCCTGTGATGCACATAGCCTATTTTACTGCCCAGATTAGAAATTTCAAAGAGCCAATTTTATTCCACAGTTTGGAAATTTCAAAGCATTATAATAACGGGTCGGAAAGGGTTAAGATATGTAGCAAACATCAAAAAATGAAAAGCAACTATCTGTCTTGCAGTCTACTAATGTGCCGTCGTCATTCGGTAGCATGGAAAAAGAGGTCTCTTGCAACCGATTGCTTCCAGCAGCCACAGGCTCCCGCCGATCTGTTGCGTCGATCTGTCGGGAGAAGGGTATGACCGTCAATCTGTCGGGAGAAGGGTATGACCAAAGTTGGATCCAGTGCGCAGCTACGAATATCCTGCAAATAATTTGTACCCTTTTGCTAATCGAAGATAATATTATTTCTATATATCCAAATTTCCTACCATAATGCTAAAACACCCACGGTTTCCCTTGTTAGGTTCTACTTTGGTGTTTCGATGGGTTTGTGGGCAGGGTTGGTCGGTTCCTGGTCAAGATTCTCACAAGAAAGCAAAGTTTGAAGAGAAATATCAGTGTCAATGGCATAAGAATATATCCTTGAAAAAGACCTTTTTAAGCCCAGTGTAAACCACACTTTCGATACATATATCACCAATTTAAGACATGTAATTAAAAGATGGACTAATATTGAGATTTGCGAGGTGTCCCTACTACGAAGACATATGTGTACTACTCCATCTGTCTAGAAAGCTTGTGAGAACAACGAAAATAAATCAATATATGAATAAACACCGTAGTGGACGAATCGAACGAATTGCGTTCATCCGCGTGAGAGGATGCTCTCTCTACTCGGGTAGGCTAGCGCCCATTATTGAAAGAATTTGTTAGGGTTAACACAATAACTTAGAATTATATTTGTTCAATAATCAGTGAGCAGTTGGCAGTGATTCTAATAGAGAGAAGGAAGCCACACAGATGCACATAGCAAGAGAATAAATGAGTACTCCTATGAGATTCCACGAGAGCGGTAGTACCTTACGAGCATGGAAGTAATCTATTGTAAGTATGTACACATTCGTAATTATAAGTACAATGTCCTGTTATAGTTCAGTAGCAAAAAGTGGTTTAGTCCCAAGTACTAAGAGCGTCTAATATAATTCTTACACACTGAAGTGCATTTTTATTTAGTATACTATGTTTTTGTGTGTTATCTCATATCTATATTGATTTTCTTCATAAACAGGAGTGAATCTGACCCACTGGCGTCGATATCTACACGAACAAAAGGGGGAAAACCGAAAAGGTGACAACCGTGGGAAATCAAGTAAACCGGAGTGTAAGTACATCATGACACACATCAATCCAAAAAATAGTGCTCCGTTAAGGACATCACCATCATGACAGCAGTAGCGATGTTTCCAATTTCCTCGTGAGCTGGGAGGACTTGTACTTGGCTATTAATCTGGACAGCTTCGACATATACATAATGAGATGCGTGCAATCGTAATGATATACTTTTTTTCTCTTCCTACTTTTAGACGTTTAAAGTAGTTCGTTCGAAAGAAGGAAATGCAAGAAAGAACTAAAAGAGCTAACCAATCACATGGGTCAACCGGTTAGTTTCTACCAGCACTTGTACACATATATATGCATGCTTGTTAAATATATTGTCTGGGAAATATGGTCATTTCCACATATGCTCTGTTTCAGTGCCACCAGCAGCCTTCATCGACGCATCTTTGCGGCTACTATGTTTTCCAACATATGAGCATAATGATGGCCAACCTGGTTGTTCCTAGACCAGAACAACTGGTATGCAAACATTATCTTTTTCTTTTATTGAAATATTTTTCTTATTGGTACCTGTTTTGATCATGATTTAATTTACATAGTGTCCGCAAATTGAAGAGACGGCACTGAAGATGCCCAAGCTAAAAATGATCCGCGCCGAGCTTGCTGAATTTCTTGCTCAACAAGTGATGAAAGGCAACTGAGAGTTCCACGGTGAACCCTTTTGAGAGCAAGTATGACAAACATTGCTATACTATAGTCGATTAATGACAGGGTTCTCGAAACTATAATACTTCCCATGCCTTACTAGCTATGTCAATGCTAGTGTAGTGTACATTGATTTGTGGTAAGTAGTGTAGTGTATATTGATTTGTGTTACATATTCCGAAATTTGTGGTACATATATGTCTGGGTCATTCTTGAGACCTCTCTTGACAATAAATATAATATTTGTATTCTAGTTGCATTCCGAATTATTCCGGACCATCCGGATATTATGACCGCTGGTAAACAGTAGCCGAAAGCTGCCTAATATAGGTATGAATCACTAGAGGCGGTTTCTTAAAAACGTCCTCTCGATGCAAAGTGAACCTAGAGACTGTCGGGAAAAAAGGTTGACTCCCCCTCGGAAACTCTAAGAGTTGGCTGTAGGTTAATTTATTAGAGACGGATGAAACATGAAGCCGTCTCATGTTTGAAACTTATGGAGGTGGCTCATAATAACAGCTGACTCAGGTCTCCTGACGATTGGAGATGGTCCATACTAGGGACTGTCTGAGGTTGTGGAGTTCTTGCAAGCGGTCCTGAATAATGGTCGTCTCCAGCTGGTAGATCTTAGAGGTATTTCCCTTTTTGCACTGTCTGAGGACGCGTATCTTAGAGCCGCAAAGAAAAACTGGCTAAGGTGGTGTGCTCTTAGAAGCTATGCGCTTGAGCCGGAACGGGAAATCGTCTGAGGCCTATGAGAAATTGACGTCTCTAAGTAGCGAGTTTGTACTAGTGGTGGGCGCAGCCGTATAGAGGAGAAGGAGAATGGATGAGAAGGGGAGGATAAGGAGAGAGGGGAGGAAAAGGAGAAGGGGAGGAGAAGGAAAAGGTAAGGAGAAGGAGGATGTAGGAGAAGGAGGAAGAGGGAGGAGAAGTGGAGGAGAAGGATAAGGGAGGAGAAGTAGAGGAGAGGAGAAGGATAAGGGGAGGAGAAGATAATGAGAGGAGAAGGAGAAGGAGAGGTGGTAGGTTGGATATAAGGGGTAGGTGGCTGGTTTGAATTTGAATCCCACCAAAACTTATCCGTGGCACACCACTATGGGGTGCACGACAGGTAAGTTAGGTATTTTTTTACAGCAAAAAACCTTAACTTTTTTCCTTTTTGAATTTTGAGATTCTAAAGTTCGGTAAACGATCTTAGGTGGTTGCAAGCATATGTAGAATTTTGCGTAGATGAATTTTTAATCCGAGATCGTCTATAAAAGTTATGGTCTTACCGTGCCACGGACTTTTTTTGAAAAAGAAGAGAAATTCATGTTTCTTAATATTCCTACAAACTAGACCACTTTACCTACCTACATGTCAAATGATTTAAAATTTAGAGTTTTTTTATTTTTTTTATTTTTTGCAAAACTAAAAAGGCGACCCAGGAGGTGGAGTTCAGAATGGGCAGCACCCTTACCCATGGTGCACCACTATGCCATGCACCACGGGTAAGGGTGGCTACCCCCGCCTAACCAGGGCAAAACTTACCCGTGGCCCACCAGGTAGGGCATGCGCCATGGGTAAGTGATCTACCCATGGGGCACCTCGGGCTGATACGCCACGAGTATTTATCCGTGGGACACACCCTCCTCGATGCACCACGGGTATGTGATCTACATATAGCATTTTTCCTCGTAGTGCAAGCAACCCGTAGTGGCGGGATCATCAACAGAGGCGAAATATGTTGCTGCATCAGAAGCGACGGGGAAAGCAGTTTGGATGGAGTTTATAACTGAATTAGGTGTGGTTCCTAATGCTTTGGAATGGTTATCTATTGTGACAATAATGATGTCATAGTCAATGCTAAGGAACCAAGCTCTCACAAGAATATAAGCATATCAAGCACCGTTTTCACTCCATCTGTGAGCATGTTAAGGATAGGAGAGAGGGTCCGGTTCACAGGAGCAAACACATGTCTACCTCCCATCACCTTCCATAGTCGTTTGGCTATTTAGATCTCGATCGATCAGGTTCGTCCAACTCCTCCCAACACACGTCTTCGCCGAGTCAAGTTGACCTTGATGCATCGCGGAGAGCGGTGCCATGATAGGATTAATTGTTTCTAGACGCAGAGCAACTAGGCGATGAAGGATGCCGCTGCTGGACCGTATGTGCCCCAGACGTGTATGGTTTGGTTCGGGTTGTGTCATATGCTTGTTGCCTTGAGGACGGCCAAACTGACTGTTGGCGATGTTCTTCGATGTTTAGGGATAGTGCGATTTCCGACCATATTTTTTCAAGCCAAAATTTGGTAGCAACAATTCAGTTGGCATGTGCTTGAATATTGCCATAGTTTAGTTTGCCAAACTTTACAGTTTACTAAGTTGGAGCACCGTCAAGAGGCCACGGGTTTTGTTCGAGCCAGTTCCCCAACGACACCTTGTCCAGCGACCTCCTATGCCACCACCCATATGTCATCTGAAAGAGAGAAGGGGCATAGAAGACGGGGTGGAGAAGATCGGCGGGAGGGAGAGGCAACGACAACGCGCCCTCGGCTGCGGCAAACTAGAAGGAGATATGGCAGAGAGGAGGAGAAGGATCAGAGATGTTGGAGGAGGAGATGGCGCGAGATGAGGAAAGCAAAGGAATATAGGGTTTGGCTTCGTCCGGAGGCAGTGACTAGAAATGAGCCCACGGGCAATAGAGGTGGGCTTACAGAGTCAGAGTAACGGCAGATAGTCTGAGAATACTTGCATGCCACCAGACTTAAGCTATATAATAATATGGCACATCACTTGGCTAGCCACATTTTGGTTGTGAACCAAACATGCCCTCGTTGATCCTCAGTTTCTCACTGCTGGTCGGAACATAGCATATGACAAAAGCACAATTTATATACTCTCCGGTCCAAATTAGTTGACTAGATTTGATTGTATCTAGACACGGTTTAGTATTAGATATATCCGTATCTTAATAAATTTAAGTCATCTAATTTAGATCGGAGGGAGTACGAGATATGTCGTTTTGCTGAATTTCGGCCAGCCACAGAGACTCGGTAACGAATCACAATGGATTTTCATTCTGAAAGTTTTGTCAGCGAGCCTTCTTGTTGGCAGCTCAAACCTGATTAATTTGTTCTACGTAATCGATCGAGCTGGCCCATGTAATGATAGCCCGCGTAGTGCATGTCTTCGTGTCAGATGTTAACTGATGCGGTAATCACTGTATTCTCCATGGGAATATATTCCAGTCCTTCGAATAATCTTTCAGCTCACTGGGCCAAGTCATGACTTGTGGAGTCCAAACAATTAAGCATCTACACTTCGTTAATTTGAACATACTTTTTAGTTACGACCTTTGACCTCTGACTAGTTTCCTTTCCTTACTTCACACTATAGTTAACGACCACAATCCCTCTCAGTTTTTTCAACTTCCACCAATCTAAATCCAAGGGATAATGACGTCACCAACCTCCTAGAAAATGTACAAATTTGACGTCATAAATATATGGACCGCTTGTAATGAGAGAGAAAAGAAAACACATCATTAGGCAGGAGGCCATACATATATAAGTTACGCAAGAACAAATCAATGGATAACTTGCTGTCATTTTCCGCCTTTATTTCTCTACAAGCTTAGTGGAATATGCTGCTTTCTCTCCACACCGCAATGTGCTTAAAGAAGAAAAACCAAAGGCAGCAAACACTATGGTAGAAAAATGAAATAACTCGGATCAGATTGAGAAAAAATTGTAGGCCCATAACAAGGATGGACATGGACATGAAGTATTATCCAAATTTAAGAAGGTTATATGTTCTAACGAACGGAACAAGGCCCATCGTCGGAGGTTTGGCCGGAGTGTCTGGATTGTTGAAGACCTAGATTTTTACCATTATATATACAATCTATAAGCCACCGGTTAGGATAAGTCGCATATTCTGGTGAGCTATTCCAACAAGTAGATTCATGAAGCTTGTTGGAACAATTAATATTTGTTAGATTTAACACGCTAATTTACAACTATCGTAATTCAATAATCAATACGAACTCCATGTTGAATAAAGGGAATATATTAATATCGCGAAGATATCAACTACACTGCAATAACGCAGTGCCCTATTCTTAGACTGTATAGCTTATGTATATTGTACCTGTACCTATACGTGTCAATTGTAACGTACCTCTGGTACCTCCTATAAATATATGTGATTTGTCACCCCTAGAGGGTTAAGCCAGTTCCCCCAAATTACATTGTATTACAATGGTATCACACTAGGTCAGCCGTCGCCTAGGGTTCCCTCTCCTAGCCACCGCCGGCCACCACCCCCTTGGCCGCCGCCTCGGAGGTCCCCTACGTCGATCCTACCCACACCACCGCTTCCGCCCCCACCCTACCTTAGATCGTCGCCGCCAGCACCATGACGTCCTCCACCTCTGGCTCCCTCTTGGTTGGTTACCTTCCAGCCTCTCTCGCGGCGCTCCTCTCGCGCCCCATTGACGCTGCCGCCATGACGGCGCCTTCGGTCGGCACCCTCAGGGATGGCCCCCTCTTCTCCGCGACAGCGTACCAGCCGCCGCCCTGCCCTCGTGGCGGCGATCGCACCAGCGCCCGTCGCGCCTCTGGTGCCCGTGCAGGCCCTGGTGCCCGCCCTTGGGGCCTCATCTGCTCCTGCCTCAGGTGCCCCGCCGACGCCTGCCGTCGGTGCCCCTCTAGTCTCGGCTTCGCCGCCCCTGGCCCGCTGGCCCCTGTGCCTGCGACTACGGCTCCTGCGGCCTATGCGCCGCCAGTCGTATTCACGCCACGGCCACTGCCCGCGCGGTTCCACTTCAGCCACCTCATCACCATGAAGCTGTCGCTAGATAACTATATGTTTTGGCGTGCGTAGGTTCTTCTGCTCCTAGGGAGTCACTACCTTCTCGGCTATGTCGACGTCTCTCTTCCCTCCACCCCCCCCCCCCCCCCGCACTGGTGGACAGCGTGAACGGCCCAGTGTATGGCGCACCGTGTCTGGACCGGGCAAGATCAGGCTAATCTAGGGGTCGCTCACCCCGGAGGTTGCCGGAATGCTCTTCTTAGCCAAGACCTCCCACGAGGTGTGGACCATCCTCGAGCTCTCTTTCGTGTCGCGGTCTCAAGCGCGCTCTAGCGCTCTCCGTCGTCAGCTTGGCGAGTGTGAGAAGCTCGACTCCACGGCGATGGTGTTCTACAACAAGGTCAAGTCCCTCGCTAACACACTGGCCTCCATTGGCCAGCCCCTAACCGACACTGAGTTCAACTCCTACATCGTCAACAGCCTTGATGAGGAGTATGATGGCTTGGTGGAGATCATTAATGAGCGTGGAAACTCGTCCCCACTGATGCAAGCGCATGAGTTGTACTCACGTCTCGTCCTCAGCGAGCAGCGCGTAGAGGAGCGTCGCTCTTGCAGCCGTGGCTCCTCCTCGGCAAACGCCGCCTATAGTGCCATCCGCCGGCTCGGGCAAGGGCCGGCCGCACCGCCCCAGTCGGCCCCCCTCCTAGGGGTCGGCCTTTCCTCATGTGTTAGCTCTATGGGCGCGATGGTCATTGGACTTCACAGTGCCATCGCCGCTTTTAGAAGAGCTTCTCGGCCTCTACAATGACGACAAGGACCCGCGGATTGCTGAGCATCAGGCCGCCATGGCTGACCGCCTGGCACCAAGGGAACAACAAGGACACACATAGTCCCACCCCGTCGACCCTACTAGTACATGGATATTGGGGCCATGGATCATTTCATAAGCGAGTTGAGCAAGCTCCACTCCCGTGAGGCTTACCATGGCACCGACAAGGTTCTAATACGTCCAAAACGTATCTACTTTCCCGAACACTTTTGCTATTGTTTCTCCTCTAAACTTGTGTGATTTGGATGCAACTAACACGGACTGACGTTGTTTTCAGCAGAATTACCTTGGTGTCTAGTTTTTGTGCAGAAAATCAACTATCAGGAACAATCCCGAAAAATACACCAAAAATCCTATTTTGCTAGAAGACTCACGGAGCCAGAATACGAGACGGAGTGGGGCTGGGCCCAGGCCACACCACCTGGCCGCGCGGGCTAGGCCTAGTCGCGCCAGGGGTGGTCTGGCCGCCCCAGACACCCCCTCAGTCTCCCTCTTCGCCTATAAGTTGCCTTCTGACCTAAAAACTCAGGGGGGGTTCGACGTTTTTCCAGAAAGAGTTCCGCTCCGCCGCCACCACCAGATTTCATGATTCGGAACCAGAAACTCCGTTCTGGCACCCTGCCGGGACGGGGAATTGGAGGAGATCATCGCCATCATCATCACCATCGCTTCTCCATCGACCATCCATGTTTCCCCCATTTATGAGTGAGTAGTCCTCTGCTATAGGCTATGGGGATGGTAGGGATTGGATGAGATCGTTCATGTAATGGCATTAGATTGTTAGGGCATGGTGCCTAGTAACTACTATTAGTGCTTTTTTACTTTGCTGCGACTTGTTATGCTTAATGCTTGTCACTAGGGCCCAAGTGCCATCATTTCAGATCTAAACATGTTATTGATTCATTATGATAGTATTGTTTATGGTCTTACCTGCAAGTTTTAAACACACGTTGTTGTCCAAAACCAATGGCCCCGAAGTGACAGAAATCGGGATAACTGGAGGGAATGGCTTTGATGTGAGGATCACATGTGTTCACGGAGTGTTAATGCTTTGCTCAAGTGTTCTATTAAAAGGAGCACCTTAATTGCCAGTAGTTCCCTTGAGACCCCGCTGCAGACGGGCTGGCAGGACAAAAGATGTTGTGCAAGTTCTCATTGCAAGCACGTATGACTATATATGGAACACATGCCTATGATTATTTAGTACTTGGATGCTTTATCTTATTTATCTGCAAATGCCCTATGTTCTGATTGCTTTATGAATTGTCTTGTCCATGCAACGCCCGTCCATCCATCCCTATACCTACCGCACTCGAATCCTACTATTTACTGCAATTATTACCGGTATCTTTACTTTACTACTGTTATTACTTTACTATTCCTACTACAAAACTGTTGCTACTGATAAACTGATGTGAGCAAGATTGTTACCAGGTGCAGCTGAATTGACAACTCAGTTGTTAAGGCTTATAAATATTCTTTGGCTCCCCTTGTGTCGAATCAATAAATTGGGTTTCACTTCCCTCGAAAATACTGCGATACACCCCCTATACTTGTGGGTCATCAAGACTATTTTCTGGCGCAGTTACCAGGGAGCATAGCTTTATTTATCAAGTCCACTTGGAATCATTATTGTTCGCTGCCATCCATCCATCATGGGTAAGTCTCGTGATGGCAAGGTTCCTATTTTACCATCCACTATAAGAAGAGGTACGGTTCTGAACACCTCTGTTGCTCTTGATTCACCGTCTGTTATAAGTAAGTTCCTTACACCACCACACACACATGCTACACACACTTCTACTACTGCTGAATCTGATACTTATGATGTTGCTTCTACTATGCTTGATAATAGTGGTTCATTAGGTCCTTTCCTAGATGCTACGATTGCTAGAACTATAGTTGGAAATACTGAAACTCCTAATGTAGACACTACTACACCTGTTAGTTCACCTGAGTCTAGATAGAGCTATGATATTGAAGACGGTTATATTGAGATGACCGATGAATTTATTAAAGAATGTCAAAACACCCATGATAGGAGTGCTGCTAAGAGTCTCCTTGAGAGGCGTACTATTAAAACCAAATTGTCTCCTAATGCTAAGTTTGCTGCTTCTCCCATAAACATTAAAGATAAATATTATGATTTCTCTCTTGATTTAAACTACATAGCTATTGTTGAGAAAGAACCTTTTTGTGGGACTAAGAATGAAAGTGCGGTAGCACATATGACTGAGCTTTCTACCATGAGTGGCCTGTTTTCTGATGATATTAAGATGTGTACATACTTTGTTGCTAAGATTTTCCCCTTTTCACTTAAAGGAGAAGCTAAAACTTGGTTTAATAATTTACCTCTTGGATCATTGATAGCCCTGATTGCTTGATTAGTACTTTCCTATAGAAATATTTTCCTCCTAGTGCTAGGCATGCTATTTTGCAGGAACTTTTTGATTTTAAATAGGGAGAAAAAGAGATATTGCCTGAATCATGGGCAAGGTTTTGTGCTTTGATTCATGCACAGGCTGGATGTCCATTACCTAAGAATGAGCTTCTTGATATATTTTATAATGGACTAACTGAAGAATCTAGTACATACCTGGATAGTTGCGTTGATTGTGTGTTCAGGAATAGGACTCTCAAGGAAGCTGAGGAATTAATGGCTAAAATAAGCAAGAACTATGAAGATTGGACTCCTCTTGAACCAGCTATACCTGAAACAATTATACCTGAACCAGCTATATCGGCGCCTATACCATCATCTAAGAAGAGGGGAGTTATTGAATTAAATGATGAAGTGATGAAGGAAGCTAAGAAATGTCTTAAGGAGAAGGGAATGAAAGTTGCAGATGTCAAGAATTTACCTCCTATAGAAGAATTATGTAAGCCTATCCCCCACTTATCCACTATTGAGGTACACTCTCTCCAACACTTTGATGAAGGTGATATCCCTTACTCTAAACCTCATGATCAATGCTTAGAAGAATTCAATATTTTTATTGTTAAGCAAGATAATTTTAATAAAATGGTGCAAAATCATCTAATAGAAAACTCTAGAGCTATTGTTGAGTTGAAGGATATTGTGGAAAGAACCTCTAATGATGTTAAAATGCTTGTTAAACATTTTCAAATGGTTCAAACTCAAATAGATCAACTTATTAAAGTGCAAAAAGACTTGCTAGTTAATGCTGCTAAAGAAAAACATGCTTATGAAATTAGAACTAGAAGTGGTGCTGCTATCCAGGATCCTCTATATCCTGAGGGGCATCCCAAAAGAATTGAGCAGGATTCTCAACAAGCTGAAAATAGTGGTACTACTCGTAAGAAAGAAAAAAGAAACATAAAACTATTATAGAACCCTCTGAACCTGCTAAAGATCCTAATAGTATATCTGTCTCTGATGCTGAAACTAAAAGTGGTAATGAAGAAAATGATGTTCCTGATAAAGAAAAAGTTGAAGAAGAACCTGAAAAGCACACTAAGAATACTAAATACACTAACGAAAATTTTGTTGCTAAGAAACATGGTAGTGAAAGAGAGCCTTGGGTCCAAAAACCTATGCCTTTCCCTGATAAGAAACACAAGTCAAAGGAAGATGAACACTATAATGAGTTTTGTGAGTGGATGAAACCTTTATTCCTGCAAATTCCTTTGACTGGTGCTATTAAATTGCCTCCTTACTCAAAGTATATGAAGGATATTGTCTCGAATAAAAGGAAGATCCCTAATGAAGAAATCTCTACTTTGCTAGCTAATTATTCCTTTAATGGTAAGGTTCCAAAGAAACTTGGAGACCCAGGGATTCCAACTATTCCTTGCTCTATTAAGAATAGTTATGTTAGAACTGCTTTGTGTGATTTGGGAGCAGGAGTTAGTGTTATGCCTATTTCTCTCTATAAGAGACTTCAACTGGAAAAACTAATACGAACTGATATATCTTTGCAAATGGCTGATAAATCTACCACTATTCCTGTTGGTATATGTGAGGATGTACCTGTTCAAGTGGTTCATAATTGCTTGATATTAACTGATTTTGTTGTGCTTGAAATGCCTGAAGATGATAATATGTCTATTATTCTTGGGAGACCTTTTCATAATACTGCATGAGCTATTATTAATTGTAATCAAGGAAAGGTGACCTTTAATGTTAATGACAAGGAGCATACTGTCTATTCCCCAAGAAGATTAATAGGACTTATGGTTTAAATTCAATTGAACATGTTGAGGGCATTCAAGTTGGAGAGATATATTGTCCCATACCAAGAGAAAAAATTGAAACTATTATGATTGGGACCATTGCTATCTGTAACTACCTCGGTGAATTACGCTCTTAGTTACATGCCTAGATGAACGAAATATAACCTCGGTGAATTACGCTCTTAGTTACATGCCTGGATCAACTACATACACAAATGAGTATGTATGCAAGGCACATACAACAGTCCTCGGAGCCATTCCATCTAAAAGAAATAGAAATATTGCAATGCCATACGGCAAGATCCAAATGTCCTAGATAGATATAATAATTTAGGATAGCTCCTCATACATCACACATCAGAGTATCAGGCGGAAGCGGAAAAACAAGATCCGAGTACGGATAAGAAGCAAATTGGCATAAGATGCCCCATAAATAAACACATCCCGCCCACAGATCTCACGGATCCCCGTTCCCGGAATCTCTACACCCGTTCCCGGAATCTCTACACCGAACGATCGTTGCCAACATCATCTGTCTCTTCTACCCAGTATCCATCTTGCGGGTACACCTGTTCATCTGGATCAAACAGTTTATCGTGTGAGACCCTAGGGGTACTCAGCAAGTCTTTATGCCGCTAAAGGGGACACAACCTAGGGTGACGCAATTGCAGCAAAAGATAATACCTAACAATCCTACAGATACTCGCTATCCTTCCGCCTAACCAATGATAAACGGAAGTCCGTGAATTAAGAACAACAGTTATAACAGTATAATTAACAGATCCATCCTCCTCCTCGCTTACCCACGAGGAAGCGGACGAACAACCCCCATCATTTGTTGGCAGTTTTATTAACCATTCCATGAGTGTTGCACTATTTACTAGTCAAGTACTTAGTCAAATTAAAAGCGGTACTTTAGTTATACTTGTCTATGATCGAGAAACTGTGCTCCAAGTTGTCCATAACCGCGGACACGGCTTTCAGAAAGATTTACCCTGCAGGGGTGCACGAATAGCAACACACACTCGATCAACCTCGGAAAAACCAAATCAAAACCCAACGAGGCATTTCACGACAAAACAATCACAGGATTTAGAAATATTTCAGGGGGCCACCCCATTAAGCTACCCGCGATGAAGTTGGCCGGCTCCGAGACGGGCCCAAGGTTTGTGTCAATGGCTGTAAACGACTGGGAACCCGAAAGTGTGACTGGGCTTGTCGATACCACGAAAACATTCCACGATCCAAAACAGTATAGGTGCTCCACGCACAATCTTAATAAAGCAGTAACATGGCATAAGTACAAGATAGTAATAAAGCCCCAAACTACTTTGTGGCCCCAAGAAATAAGAATGAATCAAGCTCTGGCTCAGGGGGGGTCCAAAAGGCCTCCCAGATGTGGATAGTGCGAATAAACAAGGAACAGGAATCAAGTACTCGGGGTCCTACGGGACACAAGTGAGCATGAAAAACCAAATAGCAGATATTTCCCATCGGTGCCTCTTTCATTAGTTATCCCATTACTACTCAAGTTATGTTGTTTAGGTACCTCATTGTCCATCAGACTCTCACATACCCTACTCATGCTTTTCTACGACTCGCATGGCTCAAACAACTCCTGTAGTACTGGCTCATGGGATGGAGGAACAAGCTTCGGTGGGGTTTAAAAGTAAAGGCTATGCAGTACTTGGGATTCAATTTAATGCAATCGCGACTCAATGATGCAAGAATAAGATAGAGGCAATAGGTACTGTATGTATGCAAGCATGTGGTAGTGCTTGCCTGGCAACTCAGTTGAAGCGAGAGATGGATCTGGGTAGTACTCCTCTGATTCCTGGTAATTCTCCTGTTGGGCGTCTATTCGAAGAAGAACCAAACAAACAAGGGCCAACATAAATAAAGTGCACAAGCATAGGAAATAAAATGCGACAAGCAAACAAGCATGCCATGATGAATGATGCACAATTTACATGGCATTAAAGTAGCGTAGCAAAGGTGAGGGGTGGATACAAGAAATAAAGCATTTTGGCATTTATTTAACCAAGTTTTATTGTCATAAACAGTTCATATTTTTAATAACAACATGATGCATGCTTCAATTCAGAACAAGGACTGCATAGATAGAACGGGCTCGTCGCGCTGATCGATTTAGACATATTATTTGGCAAATTTGGAGTTACAGAATTAAAGTTATTAATTAATTAAGGAAAAGGGTATTTTATTGTAATTTTAATCATCTCGAAATTTTAAAGTGTTCAAACATTATTTTGAATGGCATATTTGAATTCCTCACATATTTCTGATTCCAAAACATATATTATTTGTATTATTTGGATTGGTAAATTAAAAGTTATTTGAAATCTGATTTGAATTTGAATTTTAAATCAATTTTGAATTTGTTTTCTTTAAATAGCCAGACAGGAAAACTTTTGTTACCCAGGCAACCCTAGCCACAGCCGCTGACGATGGGCCAGCTGCTGACTAGGCGAGACCCGCGCACGAAAACCTTTTTACACCGCGTACTGACCTAGCCCGTGCGACTGCGAGGTGGGACCAACCGGCGGAGGCCCACGTGACAGTGGTGAGGATGGTAGAGGCTGACAGGTGGGGGCAAGCTAGACCGCGGGTTACGGCCCGAGGAACCTGGGGGGTTTTCGGCAAGATCGCCAGGGCGGCTGACTAGTGGGCCACGAGGTACCGCGGGTTGAGAGCGAAAATAAAAAGAGGGGGCTTTTGTAAAACTACCGCAGGCCCTGGTACTGTTCTTCTTCTCCTCGGTCTGACGGGAAAATGGCGCGCGGCGCGGGGCGGGGAGTCGAACCCAGGTCGCGGGCGGCCGCGCTGAGGGGGCTAGCCAGTGCGGTAGGCTAAGGGAGCTGTTAGGAGGGGGTTTGGGGCCTAGCTAAGGCTCTGTGCGGCGCGGGGAGCGTGCAGACAACGGCGAGCGGCGACGCACTGAGACCGTTCGACGGAAAGAGCGGCGGCGCTAGAGCTGTACGGCAGAGAGGAGGTTGTCTAGGAGGTGGAGCAGCTTACCGCGGGGAGGCTGCCGGTGTCAGAACGGGAAGGGGTGCAGCGGATCATGGACGATGCTGGCGCTTCGGCGATCTAGGGTTTCGGGGAGCGGCGAGGATCTAGCGGTGCTGGGGGGCTCCTCCTTCGCGTCGGCGTGTACGAGTCGAGGTAGGGACTGCCCTTGGTCTTCCAGGCCACCTCCACGTCGTGCTCGCTGACTGGAACGCGGAGACGGCGGGGACTGGCGGCAGCGCTGGGCGACGGTGGAGAAGAAAAAGGGGAGAGGAGGCAGGCTCAGGCGGATCTGGGAGAGACGGCAGAGGCGTATGGAGGAGGGTAAAGCGAGAGGGAGAGAGAGGGAGGCAGCCGTGGCACGAGGAGATAAAGTGGCCTCGGGTGCCACCTTTCCATCCTCCTCACGTGGTCGCTCGAGCTGGGAGCAGGTAGGCATGACAGGGGGAGGCTGCAGGTGGACCAGGGACGGCGTGGTGGCTGCAGGGTGGGGCTAGCACGCGGTAGAGAAAAGAGAGAACGAAGAGGGGGTAGCTCGGGCTAGGTAGATGGTAGCCTCGGGTTAGGGTTTTGTTTAGGTTAGAGAGAGGGGTAGGGTTAGCTGAGGTGTGGGCCAGGGAGAGAGAGGGGGTCAGGTGGCCCTCATGGTAGAGAGAGAGATAGAGAGAGAGAGGATAGGTTAATGTTAGGGTTTAGTAGAATTAGGTTAGGAGAAGAATAGAGAGAGGAGCTAGGTTTAGATTTTATTAGGTATTTAGATTTTAAAATTTGTTTATGAGACCAGACCAAGAGGAACATGGAGCTTGATCTAGCTTGAGCTAAGGTGGAAGAGAAACAAGAAAGAAAGAGGGAGAAAAGAGATATGTGGAAATAGTCCCATATGATCATGCATGGAGAAAATAAAATAAAAGAAAGAGATGTGGGTGAGGATATGGGAATGGTGGAATGGAAGGAGATGGTTCACCAAGAAATAATCACTAAAGTCAAAGGCAAAACCCATGGGATAAAAGGTGGTGGTACTTTTGCATGGCCCATGCAAAAATAATAATGCCATGATTTCTTTTGTGAAAACAATAATAATATGATGGCATTATTCTTATGCATTTCCCATAAGTGGAATAAAAGCCAAGCAAAGGATAAGTAGGATTAGATCCACCCCACCACATGAGCTAGGATAAAATCAAAAGAAAAGAATTGCAAGCTCATGGACTAGTAGGATGGTGGAATTATAAAGTGGTGAAAAGAAAACATAATGGAGGTGAATAAAAGATATGCCCCCAACTCAACTTGGGCATTTAGACAATATATCAATAACCAAATAGAATATCAAGAGGCAAATACAATTAATAATGCATGTGAGAGAAGAACCAAAAGAAAAAGAGTTTTATATGATGCTCAAATGCAAGGTGGCATGATGACATGAGCATGATATAATTATGATGCCACAATTATATATAGGAAGTAGCCATTATCTTACTAGACCAAGTAGCATTACAATTGTTAGACAATTGGGATGCTACAACTCTCCGCCACTAAACAGGAATCTCGCCCCGAGATTCTAGGAAGAAGAAGAAGACTCAAAGAGGGTAGGGTACTTGGCACGGAGCTCATCTTCACGTTCCCAGGTGGCTTCATCAACGGAATGGTGCGACCACTGCACCTTGCAGAACTTGATGGACTTGTTGCGAGTCCTTCTTTCTGCGACTTCAAGAATTTTTGTGGGGTGTTCTTGATAAGACAGATCTTCTTGGAGATTAATGAGTTCATGGTCCACGGTCCTGCCGGGATCCTTGAAGCACTTTTTGAGTTGAGAGATGTGGAAAACATCATGGACTTTGAATTGTTCCGGGAGCTCAAGAGCATAAGCAACTTCTCCTCTTCTTCCACGAATTTTGAAAGGACCGATGTATCTAGGAGCCAGCTTTCCTTTGATACCAAAGCAGTGCGTGCCTCTCATGGGAGTGACACGAAGGTAAACGAGATCACCAGGGACATACTCCATGTCCATGTGCTTTCTGTCATAATTGCTCTTCTGGCGACTTTGAGCAATCTTCAGATTTTCGAGAATGATGTGAACTTTCTCCTCCGCTTGAGTTACAATGTCGGGGCCAAACAATATTCTTTCACCTGCGCCCGACCAACCAATCGGAGTTCTACATTTGCGACCATAGAGAGCCTCAAATGGTGCCATCTTTAGACTTTTCTGGAAGCTGTTGTTGTAAGAGAATTCAGCATAAGGAAGACATTCTTCCCACTTCATGCCGAAAGAGATAACGCAAGCACGGAGCATATCTTCTAGAATCTGATTGATCCTTTCAACTTGTCCTTGCGACTGAGGGTGGTAAGCTGTGCTGAAGTTTAGTTTTGTTCCCAAAGCATTTTGGAAACTTCGCCAGAACTTGGAAGTGAAGATGCTTCCACGGTCTGAACTGATCTCAAGAGGAACTCCATACAGAGAGACAATTATGTTGATATAGAGCTCAGCCAACTGAATTGCAGAAATTGTTTCCTTGACTGGAAAGAAGTGAGCTACTTTGGAAAGCCTGTCAATGACAACAAAGATTGCATTGTTGCCCTTCTGCGACCTTGGAAAACCAGTGATGAAATCCATCTCTACTTTCTCCCATTTCCATTCCGGAGGCTTCAATGGCTGTGGAAGACCGGAAGGTTTCTGATGGACAGCTTTAACTCTGCGACAAACATCACACTCCGAGACATACTTGGCACAATATCGTTTCAAACCAGGCCACCAGTATTGTGTTTTCAAGTCCATGTACATCTTAGTGCTACCAGGGTGGATAGAAAGAACAGAATCATGCGCCTCCTTGAGAACTAGCTCTCTTAAACCCGGGTAGTTCGGAACAAACATCCGTGTTCAAAGAAAAGAGTGCCTTGGTCGTCTACGTGGAAAGACTCGTACTTCGGAAGTTGAATGTTGGCGATGATCTTTTTAGTGTAAGGATCCCCAAGCTGAATGGAATGGACCTTTTTCTCCAAGAGAGGTATTGCTAGAAGGTTCAGAAGATACCCTTGATCCACAATTTCAAGGTTGATCTTGCGGAATTCCTCGCACAAGAGAGGCTGTTGTTCTTCCACCATGAGGTTGTTGACATAAGCTTTTCGGCTGAGAGCATCTGCCATAACATTGGCTTTGCCCGGGGTGTAGTTGATGGTCAAATCGAAATCATTGATTGTTTCAATCCACCTCCTCTGACGAAGGTTGAGATCAGGCTGTGTGAAGATATACTTCAGACTCTTGTGATCAGAAAAGATCTCACAACGGTTACCCAACAAGTAATGCCTCCATACTTTCAAAGCAAAGACAACTGCCGCGAGTTCGAGGTCATGTGTAGGATAGTTGATCTCATGCGTCTTCAACTGACGAGATGCATAAGCAACAACTTGCTTTTCTTGCATAAGGACCGCACCCAATCCTTGCAATGAAGCATCACAGAATATTTGGAAAGGCTTTGATGTATCTGGAGGAACCAAGACTGGTGTGGAAGTGAGCTTCTCTTTGAGTGTTTCAAAGCTTGCTTGACATGCAGGAGTCCAAAGATATTTCTTGCCTTTCTTGAGGAGATCAGTAAGAGGCTTCGCAATCTTTGAGAAATTTTGAACGAAGCGACGGCAGTAACTGGCCAAACCAAGGAAACTTCGGACTTCTTTGACATTTATGGGCGGAAGCCAGTCCATAATTGTCTTGATAGTTTCTGGGTTGACGGCGATGCCCTTGGCAGAGATGATGTGACCAAGGTAGGTGACTTGAGGCAGCCAAAACTCACACTTGGAGAACTTTGCATACAGGCGGTTCTCACGAAGCTTGTTTAGGACACACCGAAGGTGTTCTTCATGTTCTTCCTTTGACTTAGAATAGACTAGAATGTCATCCAGATAGACCACAACAAACTTATCAAGATACTCCATGAAAACCGAGTTCATAAGCCTCGAGAAGGTGGCAGGTGCATTGGTGAGACCGAAAGACATGACCGTGTACTCATACAGGCCATAGCGGGTGGTGAAAGCTGTTTTGGGAACATCTTCCTTGCGAATCTTGATTTAATGATAACCACTTCTCAAATCAAGCTTAGAGAATACCATAGCTCCAGCTAGCTGATCGAAGAGATCATTAATCCGCGGAAGGGGATATTTATTCTTGATTGTTTTAGCATTGAGTGTCCGATAGTCAACACAAAGTCTATCAGTCTTGTCTCGCTTCTTCACAAAGATGGTTGGACTACCCCAAGAAGAAGTACTGTGCTGAATGAAACCCAATTTCTCTTGTTCATCCAACTGACGCTTAAGTTCAGCCAACTCAGCAGGACCCATTTTATAAGGCCGCTTGGAAATAGGAGCGGTACCAGGTTCAAGTTCAATGACAAACTCAACCTCACGATCCGGAGGCATACCTGGCAACTCTTCAGGAAAGACATCTGGAAACTCACAAACTACAGGAACACTCTGAATACCTTCCATAGCATCATCATTCAGAGCTGCCAAAGAATACAGCTGAATTGCAGGAGTCAGACTTGGAGAATAGACTATATGGCCTTCAGGAATTTCCAAAGAAACCGAACATTCAACACAATCAATCACAGCTG
The DNA here is from genome assembly GCA_910589775.1 of Avena eriantha. Taxonomy (NCBI): domain Eukaryota; kingdom Viridiplantae; phylum Streptophyta; class Magnoliopsida; order Poales; family Poaceae; genus Avena; species Avena eriantha. The sequence continues at coordinate 124,971,924 of OU342742.1, forward strand.
CATTTGTTGTCAACCAATCCATGCCCAAGATAACATCAATATCAGAATTGCCCAGAACAATTAAGGAAGCCGGAAACGAAGAACTACCAATCTCAATTTGATTGCCATGGCTGATCTTAGTAGATAACAATCTTGCCCCGGGAGAAAGAACCATTAACTTTTTATCCACCTGGTCTATAACAAGCTCATGCTCATTTGCAAATTTGTGAGAAACGAAAGAATGTGAAGCACCAGAATCAAACAAAACTCGTGCAGGAACTGAGTTAATAGGAAGCATACCCATGACAACTCTAGGTGCATGCTCAGCTTGAGCGACGTTGACACAGTTGGCACGAGCAACCGTAGACCCAGGCTTGGTGTTGATGTTGAGAGCCCGAGGTGGAGGTGCACGAATCATAGGAGCACTTGTCACAGGTCTTGGAGGTGGTGGTGGAAGAGCTTTGTTGTTCATTGGACAATTCCAGTGCTGATGCCGAGTGTTTCCACAAGTATAGCAAGCACCAGGTGGACGTGGAGCAACGTAGCCAGGGACTCCGCCAGGCGCTCCAGGGTAGTTGTGGTTGTAGCCCCTGGGAGCCACAGTGAAGGAGTTTGGTGGCCTTGGTGCGTAGCTTGACGGTCTTGGTGGAGCAGGGAGCGACGGTGGGGTGTTAGGAACCCGGACACGACGCTTAGAAGGAGCTGTCATAGCAGAAGAGTTTGTTGTATCACGGCTGTGTTTCTTTGACTCCTCAAACACTTGCCTACTTGCTTCTTCCTGCAGACCTGTGTGTTGGAGTTCCAGGAAAGATGCCGGCCTTGCATGAGTGATTGCTTATTTGATGGAAGCATTGAGGCCTTGCCGAAACCTCTTTTGCTTCTTCTTGTCATCAGAGATCTCATCGCCACCATAACGAGACAGGTTCATGAAGTTTCTGATGTAGGTGTTGACATTGTCAGTGCCCTGCTTGAGGTTGAGAAACACTTCCTTCATCCTTTCCATGACAATTTCTGACAGATATTGCTCTTTGAAAGCAGCAGTGAACCGCTCCCAAGTAGGCTGAAAACCAGAAAGATCTGCCTTGAGGTAATTTTCCCACCACAGAGCTGCATCTCCCTTCAGAAGGTGAGTAGCACATTTGACCCATTCTTGCTCGGGAACATCCGCAGTCATCAGCAACCTTGACACTTCACGCAGCCAGTCATCCGCATCAAGTGGCTGATCAGACACCTCAAATTGACATGGGTTGAACTTGAGGAAACTCTTGATGTCTCCTCGCTTGGGAGGTGGAGGTAGCAGAGCAAACTCATTTCTCCTCACGCTTTCCTCGAAGCGCTGCTTGGTCTGCTGCATAGTGCCCAAAGCATTTGCAATACTTGCCAAAGCAGCCCCAAGTTAAGGTGGTATGTCCTCCTCATAACGGCGTGGTGGTGCCATCCTGTGATTGATATAAAACACAAGTCAGTACTATAATGGAGAATGATAATAATCCAAAATAGTACCAAAATGGAATTAATCAAGATTAAAGAATGCAATTCACTGAGATGATATTAAAATATCAACAAAGTTCAAGGCAACTAGAAGATATTAAGCATAACACACACGACTGAACAAGGAGTGTGGTACACAACTAACAAAGAAAAAAATTCCGCAAATTTTGGCATTAAAATACCACTATATGCGCAAAACCACTTAACGAATCAAGATTAGTAACTCTACTAGTTCAAGATACAAAAGCAAATGATAAAAGTAGTGGTATGGTCGCGACTCCATCCCGCACTCAAATCATTACTCCGCACATGAATCAGTAAAACACATATACCAATACCTTCTTTTAAGATGAACCTAAAGATTGGTAACTACGAAAAAGAACACCCCAACAAGATAACATCGGATAACAAAGAGTAAGATAGATCGCATCGGTGTACAACGAATCAGAATAGATCGTGTCGGTTTACAAAGGCCTGTCGGTATGGAATGTACCAACAGTTGATAACCAAAAGGCAGATAGTGATAACATTTGGATGCAACAGATAGACAAGGAATTACACACACACACACACACAAACACAACCTATGGTACTACGGAACCCAGAACACGTGAATCCTAGTTTGAATTTTAGAAGAGGATTGAAAACGTTACACTTCCTTACCAGAAAAGGGTGGGTGGGTGGGTAAGAAGAAAAATGGAAGCAGTCCTACTCTCACGTTTTGTTTTTCCCTAGTATACATAACTACCAAAATATTTGCTAGACTGACAATGACCATTTTGGCTGAGACCCTGAAGGGCGGGATGGCTCTGATACCAATTGTAACTACCTCGGTGAATTACGCTCTTAGTTACATGCCTGGATGAACGAAAGTGGTTAAAATAGTACGGTGGGGCCCAGGGCCACTCACGGTAGACCTTTCGGCCGTCCTAACCACTTTCAGACAATGGGACAAGAACGAGCGGCGTAATCGGCAGGCAAAGGGATCAACTACATACACAAATGAGTATGTATGCAAGGCACATACAATAGTCCTCAGAGCCATTCCATCTAAAAGAAATAGAAATATTGCAACGCCATACGGCAAGATCCAAATGTCCTAGATAGATATAATAATTTAGGATAGCTCCTCATACATCACACATCAGAGTATCAGACGGAAGCGGAAAAACAAGATCCGAGTACGGATAAGAAGCAAATTGGCATAAGATGCCCCATAAATAAACACATCCCGCCCACAGATCTCACGGATCCCCGTTCCCGGAATCTCTACACCGAACGATCGTTGCCAACAACATCTGTCTCTTCCACCCAGTATCCATCTTGCGGGTACACCTGTTCATCTGAATCAAACAATTTATCGTGTGAGACCCTAGGGGTACTCAGCAAGTCTTTATGCCGCTAAAGGGGACACAACCTAGGGTGACGCAATTGCAGCAAAAGATAATACCTAACAATCCTACAGATACTCGCTATCCTTCCGCCTAACCAATGATAGACGGAAGTCCGTGAATTAAGAACAACAATTATAACAGTATAATTAACAGATCCATCCTCCTCCTCGCTTACCAACGAGGAAGCGGACGAACAACCCCCATCATCCGTTGGCAGTTTTATTAACCATTCCATGAGTGTTGCACTATTTACTAGTCAAGTACTTAGTCAAATTAAAAGCGGTACTTTAGTTATACTTGTCTATGATCGAGAAACTGTGCTCCAAGTTGTCCATAACCGCGGACACGGCTTTCAGAAAGATTTACCCTGTAGGGGTGCACGAATAGCAACACACACTCGATCAACCTCGGAAAAACCAAATCAAAACCCAACGAGGCATTTCACGACAAAACAATCACAGGATTCAGAAATATTTCAGGGGGCCACCCCATTAAGCTACCCGCGACGAAGTTGGCCGGCTCCGAGACGGACCCAAGGTTTGTGTCAATGGTTGTAAACGACTGGGAACCCGTAAGTGTGACTAGGCTTGTCGATACCGCGAAAACATTCCATGATCCAAAACAGTATAGGTGCTCCACGCACAATCTTAATAAAGCAGTAACATGGCATAAGTACAAGATAGTAATAAAGCCCCAAACTACTTTGTGGCCCCAAGAAATAAGAATGAATCAAGCTCTGGCTCAGGGGGGTCCATAAGGCCTCCCGGATGTGGATAGTGCGAATAAACAAGGAACGTGAATCAAGTACTCGGGGTCCTACGGGACACAAGTGAGCATGAAAAACCAAATAGCAGATATTGCCCACCGGTGCCTCTTTCATTAGTTATCCCATTACTACTCAAGTTATGTTGTTTAGGTACCTCATTGTCCATCAGACTCTCACATACCCTACTCATGCTTTTCTACGACTCGCATGGCTCAAACAACTCCTCTCGTACGGGCTCATGGGATGGAGGAACAAGCTTCGGTGGGGTTTAAAAGTAAAGGCTATGCAGTACTTGGGATTCAATTTAATGCAATCGCGACTCAATGATGCAAGAATAAGATAGAGGCAATAGGTACTGTATGTATGCAAGCATGTGGTAGTGCTTGCCTGGCAACTCAGTTGAAGCGAGAGATGGATCTGGGTAGTACTCCTCTGATTCCTGGTAATTCTCCTGCTGGGCGTCTATTCGAAGAAGAACCAAACAAACAAGGGCCAACATAAATAAAGTGCACAAGCATAGGAAATAAAATGCGACAAGAAAAAAAGCATGCCATGATGCATGATGCACAATTTACATGGCATTAAAGTAGCATGGCAAAGGTGAGGGGTGGATACAAGAAATAAAGCATTTTGGCATTTATTTAACCAAGTTTTATTGTCATAAACAGTTCAGATTTTTAATAACAACATGATGCATGCTTCAATTCAGAACAAGGACTGCATAGATAGAACGGGCTCGTCGCGCTGATCGATTTAGACATATTATTTGGCAAATTTGGAGTTACAGAATTAAAGTTATTAATTAATTAAGGAAAAGGGTATTTTTTTTAATTTTAATCATCTCGAAATTTTAAAGTGTTCAAACATTATTTTGAATGGCATATTTGAATTCCTCACATATTTCTGATTCCAAAACATATATTATTTGTATTATTTGGATTGGTAAATTAAAAGTTATTTGAAATCTGATTTGAATTTGAATTTTAAATCAATTTTGAATTTGTTTTCTTTAAATAGCCAGACAGGAAAACTTTTGTTACCCAGGCAACCCTAGCCACAGCCGCTGACGGTGGGCCAGCTGCTGACTAGGCGAGACCCGCGCACGAAAACCTTTTTACACCGCGTACTGACCTAGCCCGTGCGACTGCGAGGTGGGACCAACCGGCGGAGGCCCACGTGACAGTGGTGAGGATGGTAGAGGCTGACAGGTGGGGGCAAGCTAGACCGCGGGTTACGGCCCGAGGAACCTGGGGGGTTTTCGGCAAGATCGCCAGGGCGGCTGACTAGTGGGCCACGAGGTACCGCGGGTTGAGAGCGAAAATAAAAAGAGGGGGCTTTTGTAAAACTACCACAGGCCCTGGTACTGTTCTTCTTCTCCTCGGTCTGACGGGAAAATGGCGCGCGGCGCGGGGCGGGGAGTCGAACCCAGGTCGCGGGCGGCCGCGCTGAGGGGGCTAGCCAGTGCGGTAGGCTAAGGGAGCTGTTAGGAGGGGGTTTGGGGCCTAGCTAAGGCTCTGTGCGGCGCGGGGAGCGTGCAGACAACGGCGAGCGGCGACGCACTGAGACCGTTCGATGGAAAGAGCGGCGGCGCTAGAGCTGTACGGCAGAGAGGAGGTTGTCTAGGAGGTGGAGCAGCTTACCGCGGGGAGGCTACCGGTGTCAGAACGGGAAGGGGTGCAGCGGATCGTGGACGATGCTGGCGCTCCGACGATCTAGGGTTTCGGGGAGCGGCGAGGATCTGGCGGTGCTGGGGGGCTCCTCCTTCGCGTCGGCGTGTACGAGTCGAGGTAGGGACTGCCCTTGGTCTTCCAGGCCACCTCCACGTCGTGCTCGCTGACTGGAATGCGGAGACGGCGGGGTAGACGGCGACGACTGGCGGCAGCGCTGGGCGACGGTGGAGAAGAAAAAGGGGAGAGGAGGCAGGCTCGGGCGGATCTGGGAGAGACGGCAGAGGCATATGGAGGAGGGTAAAGCGAGAGGGAGAGAGAGGGAGGCAGCCATGGCACGGGGAGATAAAGTGGCCTCGGGTGCCACCTTTCCATCCTCCTCACGTGGTCGCTCGAGCTGGGAGCAGGTAGGCACGGCAGAAGGAGGCTGCAGGTGGACCAGGGACGGCGTGGTGGCTACAGGGTGGGGCTAGCACGCGGTAGAGAAAAGAGAGAACGAAGAGGGGGTAGCTCGGGCTAGGTAGATGGTAGCCTTGGGTTAGGGTTTTGTTTAGGTTAGAGAGAGGGGTAGGGTTAGCTGAGGTGTGGGCCAGGGAGAGAGAGGGGGTCAGGTGGCCCTCATGGTAGAGAGAGAGATAGAGAGAGAGAGGAGAGGTTAATGTTAGGGTTTAGTAGAATTAGGTTAGGAGAAGAATAGAGAGAGGATCTAGGTTTAGATTTTATTAGGTATTTAGATTTTAAAATTTGTTTATGAGACCATACCAAGAGGAACATGGAGCTTGATCTAGCTTGAGCTAAGGTGGAAGAGAAACAAGAAAGAAAGAGGGAGAAAAGAGATATGGGGAAAGAGTCCCATATGATCATGCATGGAGAAAATAAAATAAAAGAAAGAGATGTGGGTGAGGATATGGGAATGGTGGAATGGAAGGAGATGGTTCACCAAGAAATAATCACTAAAGTCAAAGGCAAAACCCATGGGATAAAAGGTGGTGGTACTTTTGCATGGCCCATGCAAAAATAATAATGCCATGATTTATTTTGTGAAAACAATAATAATATGATGGCATTATTCTTATGCATTTCCTATAAGTGGAATAAAATCCAAGCAAAGGATAAGTAGGATTAGATCCACCCCACCACATGAGCTAGGATAAAATCAAAAGAAAAGAATTGCAAGCTCATAGACTAGTAGGATGGTGGAATTATAAAGTGGTGAAAAGAAAAGATAATGGAGGTGAATAAAAGATATGCCCCCAACTCAACTTGGGCATTTAGACAATATATCAATAACCAAATACAATATCAAGAGGCAAATACAATTAATAATGCATGTGAGAGAAGAACCAAAAGAAAAAGAGTTTTATATGATGCTCAAATGCAAGGTGGCATGATGACATGAGCATGATATAATTATGATGCCACAATTATATATAGGAAGTAGCCATTATCTTACTAGACCAAGTAGCATTACAATTGTTAGACAATTGGGATGCTACACTATCAAAGTTGAGGTAACATACTCATTAGTGGAATACAAAGTTTTCTTTCATATAAAATTGTTTTGGTAACAAGACCTGATCAACCTTGTTAACAAAAGGATTTTATTGAGCAAAACAATGTTTTCACCATGATTATCTCCGCTTATTTCTATTCTATCTATTTAATTTTTTCTTTCGTTTAGTTTACTTCTCTGTTGTTAGTTTCTTGCATATTAGAGTGTCTTAGACCTTCTGTAGTTCTAGCCTTGTTTTGTCATTGCATCATTCCAGAAAATCTTTTTCTGTCAGAAAATATTTCATCTATGCCTGAAAATTGCTCGAAAATAAAGTGTCTCGAAAAATTCCAGAAAATTCATATTAAATTTTTACGGGAAAAAAGGGGCAGAGGAGTGCCTGGAAGGTACCAGGGGGCCCACCAGGCAGGCACACCACCTGGTGGCACGGCCAGCACAGGGGCGCACCTGGCCATGGTGTGGGCCACGCCTGGCCCTCCACTCACTCTCTCACTTTCCACTTTCTTCTCTCTCCCGAGTAAACACCAGTTCATTGCTCGAAATCGCGTTCTTGCTGTGCTTGCCCTCGATTTTTTCGATCTCCTTGCTCAGCCCATCTTTGCTGCTAAAATTTGGAGCATTTGTTCTCCGGTATGTGACTCCTCCGCTTGTCCAAGTAGATTTGTGTTTAGTGGTTTATATCTTGAGTATTTTGCTGCTATAGGTGATAGGTTATGAGAGCTTGTAAGCTTGTTTGATGCTTAGAGATATAGTTTTGATGCATGTTTAGGCCTCTACAAGTCCCTATAAGTAGTGTCCTTCATTACATATTCACTTTGCAATCACTTGTTTAATAGATGTTTAAATTTCAGAATAGAAGATGAATGAGCATCAACTCAACCAACATGAACTGAGGGTGCTTGAGGTTATGAAGGTTCACCGAGAGGAGGAAGTTTTTCCTTCCATCTATCCATGCTACGAATTCATGAGGGTGGAAGGAATTTCCCAGGACTTCCATACTTTGGTTGCTAATGCAGGATTGGAGCACTTTGTGGAGGATGAACCTTGTCAATTTGTGAAACTAACCATGTCTGTAGTGCAGGACTTTCGATTTAGTCACTCTTTGCCTAACCCTATAGTCCACTACAAAATTTACAATATAGCTGTCGACCTCTCTTTTGATGACTTTTGTGCAGCTATTAAGGTACCTAAGTGGGGATCATGTGGAAGGATTAAAGAGCAACCTGCACCACTCATGGACTTGTACGCAGAAATTTGCCAAGGGAGCAGCTTCACGAAGGAGAACGGGAAAATCCGTAACATTCATCTCCCTTCTATTCGCTACTTTGCTTACTTTGTTGCCAAGTTTGTTCTTGCTAGGAAAACTACCAATAAGTTATCTTCATATGACCTAGCATTCATCTCTGCTGCTCTTAAACGAGATAGGACTTAAAACTTGGGTGCTTTGATAGCGTTCCGCCTTGCTGCTAACAACGAGACAGGTGGAATTTGTGGAGGCCTCATTGCTTCTCTTTTATTAGCATTGCATGGTTTAGTGCCTCATCATATAGACCTACAGTTTCCCATAGAAAGGCTTGATCTTAATTCCGTGATACAACATAAATTTGTTTCTTCTTGGGCTAGTTTGACTGAGTTGTCTTATGCAATAACCTTTCTCAAAGCTGGTTGGAGAAGGAGCAAGTTCGAGCATGTTGTTCTTTTGCCTGCACTTGTTCTGTTTAACCTTGATAACAGGGTAGGATGGTCCCTCATAGAGGAGGATTTTGATATGTACTTGGGAGAGCTCTCTCAACAGGAGCAGGATACTTGAAGGGAGGTCACAGATGATTCGGTCCAGCCCTCAAATGAGGGGGAATCTTCATATCAGCAGCCTACCTATGATTGGGGAGCTTCTTCTTCTTCCCAAGGGACCAACTATGATCATTCTTACAATGACCCGCCTGCTTGGAACCCTTACTCATATCTGGATTGATACCCACTTAGGCCAAAAGCCTAAGCTTGGGGGGAGGTACACCGATATCTGTTGGAAATATGCCCTAGAGACAAATAGTAGTAAGGACTATTATCATATTTCATATAGTTTATGATTAAGTTTTATATCATGCTATAACTATATTGAGTGGAAACATCAATACACGTGTGATATACAAACAAACCAGGGGTTCCCAGTGAAACTCTAGTCACTGGTTCATTGGTCAACAGATGATCATGTTTCCTGATCATGTGGCATTTATGCCAGTTGGAAATGATGTCATCTCATTCTAAGAATGAGATGATAAACCAATACCCAACCTAAACATCGTGATTTGATCATGTCACGAAGTTCAAGTTATGATGATTAGAAAAGGATCCTCGTAGATTATTCCTTAGACCGTGAGGCTATATCAATCACTGTCTCCCGAGAGTGCTTAGATAGCATCAAACGCCATTTGGTAAAACGGTGGTTATAAAGGTGTGTTCAGGTACTCAAAGGAAACCGTAGAGGCAATATATGTCAAGAGGGGGATTTGTCCATCCATGTGACGAGAAGATACTCAAGGGCCCACTCGGAGAAGTTATATCCAATAGCTGCGCAGCGTGTGATTAGATCACGGGGATATCACTTGTCAGAACGAGTCAAATAGCATTGTTCAGTAACGAGATTGAACACAACATGGCGATGTCACTGATCAGATCTCGGGCAATGCAAGTATCGAGAGACAAAGGGAATAAGACACGACTGTCCCGGTTCAAAGGACGAAAGATCTTTGTGGAACGCACAGGGGTCACATGGCCATCTAGGTCCCTCTGTTGATCATTGGTGCGGGAGTGTCCCGGCCATGTCTGGAGTGTTCCCGAACCGTGGGGTATCACGCTTAAGGGCTTGATGATGCTTAGAGAGCATTTGTAGGATCGGTAGAATCACCGAAGAAAAGTAGGGAGAAAACCGGAAGGGTTTCAGTAAGTCCGGAGGATGCCCGGAGTGGAGGTGGAAGGTGTTCCATGGCCATGGAGATTAGATAATATGTGAATGAATGTTAAATGTTGATTTAATCATTTATTCATAATTATTTAATAAAGAGAAAAATCAATTAAATGGTCAAAGGCTTAATGGGCCAAATCCCGAAGGGGAGAGGGCCCATTAGGGAAAGGCAAGAGGGGGAAGGGGCCAAGGGGGGCCGGCGGCCCTATTGGACTAGCCCCCCACGTGGGGCCCATGAGGGGGTGGCCGACGGCGCCTCCCCCACCCCTCCTCTCCTTTAGTCCCACCTCGGGACTTGAGGGGAGGTAGTACCTCCCCTCCCCCTATATAAAGTGGGGTATTTGGCCTAGAAAAGACACAACCAATAATCAATAAAGGTCTCCCCTCTTTTGGGAGGACCTCCAATTGATATTTTCTCTCTCCCCCTCTCTCTCTCGTGACCGTGGTCCCAAGTCTGGACTACACGAGCGAGAGACATCTTCACCGCGAAGCGCCGTCGCGCTGCGGGATTTGGATCCGGGAGCTCTACTTCCGCAACTGTTGCTGGATCGGGGAAGCGGGAGTCATCGTCAGGCACCGGACGTGTGTAACTCCCCGCGAGGTGTCGCACTTGAGGCGCTCAAGTCGTTGGAGCCAGAAGGAGCGCAAGGACTTCATCACGACCTTGAGGTCGGCTTCGGCTTGTCTACATCAACCATGCTCTCCTGAGCGTTGACAACGCTTTTCATTCTTCAAGGGTAAGTTCGTGAAAATCCCCTCACGTTACTGTATTACTAATATATAGGTCCTGGCAGCTTCAGGTGTTCAGGGGTGTAGAGTAAATTTATTGTTTTTATGCGCGGAACCCCTACAATATCGCACTCATCTCCATATCATTTTGCGTCGGTACTTTGTATATTCATGTTTCGTTCTCTTTTTAGTTTTCGTTCTTTCTTTGCTTTTGCTTTCTAAAACACAAAAAGACCAAACATATTTATGTTGTTTCTCTTTGTTTGCTTCTTTTTCTTTTTTCCTTGGTTTGCTTTTCCCTTTTCTGCTTTGTTTAAACTATTCGAAAAACCCAAAAAGATTTTTCTTTGCTTGTTCTTCCCTTTTTGGTTCTTGTTTTAAAAATCGAAAACACCAAAAATATTTGTTGTTCTTCTTTGGTTTTGTGAGTTTGTTGTAGGGTTCAGCAGTCCTCAGTAGAATTTGGTTTTATGTTATTATTCAAGCCACACAAGTGAAGGGCAATAATGAGGATTAATGACAACTTGGGGTGTGGTAAGAGGCTGGTAACGAACTCTATTTGTTTTCATTTTTGTACATATACTCATCATTGTGGGCATGCTTAGCCTGTTCGTGTAGGGTGTATGTTATTTATGGATGCTTAGTAGTTCTTTCTTTCATATGATTAGTTCCAGCTTGCTAATAGTTTGTAGCATGTCATATGAATGTTTGCTTGCATTACTCTATTCATAACTTGGTATGACACTGTGGTATCCTCCTCTAAATGTTTCACTTGAATTGACTTGACACATGCTCACGCATGCATATGACTGAAATAATCAGTTAAGCCTCGATGAATTATTTTTCCTCAGGGGTCTTGAATCACTTTCATGCCATGATTAATCCTGTTTTGTTGCAAGCATGATTATGACAATTACTGCTCTCCTCGTTTGTCGCTCCCTTACTATTGCTAGCCTTCACTTACACTGCGTATGTCTTACTCGTGTTTCCAACTCCCTAAAACCAAATATTGCCAAAAGTGTCCACCATACCTACCTATTAGCATTGTTTGCTATTTCGTGCATGCTTAGTATGCCATGTTTTCTTCCGAATAAAATGTTTGCTTGTTATGAGAAAGTTAGTTAGTAAAGCTCTCATGAACTTGATGGCACACTTTACTTTCTTGCACTTAATAATCTTGAACCATTGCGTCCATCTTTATTGCGTATATGCTTGGGCTTTATACGTTGAAGTTAGGAGAACCATGTATCATGGGGAACGCTTTCAACATTTCACGGGCACTTTGTACCCTGTTGATATCATGATTCTTTTGCTTATGGATCCCGGCGGTGTGAAATAAAAGGGGAACTTGTAAGATCATGAAGTTTGTATATGTGTTAGAGAAACGCCTGGACCGCTAGCCTAAGCCATGCCTAATCATGGTGGAAACTTGCAGCATTACCATAATGAGCATTCCATGAAGCATCCTCAAATAAAACCTATGCAAATAGGAAATAAAAAGATTGTTGAGATGCTCATTGTCTGCTTGCCTTGTCATTTTGATTATGGGATAGCTCCTGTATCATGTGCAAGGGGTACCCCATTGGCGATTCTCTATGATACATATGTACTTACAATGACAAGAGCTTACTTGTGACTGAAGTTGAGTAGCATGAGGTCCGGTACTCATAAGTAAGGGGCATGAGACTTTATCTTATAACTTGTCAAGCATATCCTCTTAGTTGTGTCACTTTAACCTTAACCATTTAAAGATGCTTATGATAGGGGCAATGAGAGCTCAAAGCTAATGAGTACCATACTTTCAGCATTTGGAAGCCTTTCAAATTTTTCAAAACCTTTTTCATTTCCTTGTTGAGTCACCACCTATTATATGAGCACTTTCTTGAGAGCATAGTTGTCATTCTTGGTACAATGTGCTTGTCTCAAAACTTGATTATTTGTGTTATGATTTTGATGCTTGTATCTTTGATATCTTTACTTCTAGTTTTCACTTGAACTTCAGAGGTGCCTTGGCATTTACTATCAAAGGCAAGCGAGATACCACTCTATCATACCTTGTTATGAGCATTGTAATGTTGCTTATGTTTATGTTTCATGCTACTTATTATTTTTGAGTTAGAATCTCTTCATAGCTTGCAATTCCTATTAAGTAAACTTAGTTGCATACTCCTTATTATGAATTGTCTAAGTAGTTGATCACATGCTGAGAATATATACATCATATAAAGCAAATGTGTTCGTGGAAGTTTCTTTTATCGCACTCAGTTTTCAACTGAATTTCTTGAGGACAAGCAATAAGCAAAGTTTGGGGGGAGTTGATACGTCCAAAACGTATCTACTTTCCTGAACACTTTTGCTATTGTTTCTCCTCTAAACTTGTGTGATTTGGATGCAACTAACACGGACTGACGTTGTTTTCAGCAGAATTAACTTGGTGTCTAGTTTTTATGCAGAAAATCAACTATCAGGAAAAATGCCAGAAAATACGCCAAAAATCCTATTTTGCTAGAGGACTCACGGAGCCAGAATACGAGACGGAGTGGGGCTAGGCCCAGGCCACACCACCTGGACGCGCGGGCTAGGCATGGCCGCACCAGGGGGTGGTATGGCCGCCCCAAACACCCCCTCGGTCTCCCTCTTCGCCTATAAATTGCCTCCTGACCTAAAAACTTAGGGGGTTTGACGTTTTTCTAGAAAGAGTTCCGCTCCACCGCCACCACCAGATTTCATGATTCGGAACCAGAAACTCCATTCTGGCACCCTGCCAGGACAAGGAATTGGAGGAGATCATCACCATCGCTTATCCATCGACCATCCATGTTTCCCCCATCTATGAGTGAGTAATCTCCCGCTGTAGGCTATGGGGATGGTAGGGATTGGATGAGATCGTTCATGTAATGGCATCAGATTGTTAGGGCATGGTGCCTAGTATCTACTATTAGTGCTTTTTGACTTTGTTGCGACTTGTTATGCTTAATGCTTATCACTAGGGCCCAGTGCCATGATTTCAGATCTGAACATGTTATTGATTCATTATGATAGTATTGTTTATGGTCTTACCTGCAAGTTGTATACACACGTTGTTGTCTGGAAGCAATGGCCCCGAAGTGACAGAAATCAGGATAACCGGAGGGAATGGCTTTGATGTGAGGATCACATGTGTTCACGGAGTGTTAATGCTTTGCTCCGGTGTTCCATTAAAAGGAGTACCTTAATTGCCAGTAGTTCCCTTGAGGCCCTGCTGCAAACGGGCTGGTAGGACAAAAGATGTTGTGCAAGTTCTTATTGCGAGCACGTATGACTATATATGGAACACATACCTATGATTATTTAGTACTTCGATGCTTTATCTTATTTTTCTGCAAATGCCATATGTTCTGATTGCTTTATGAATTGTCTTGTCCATGCAATTCCCATCCATCCATCCCTATGCCTACCGCATTCGAATCCTACTATTTACTGCAATTGTTATTGTTGTCTTTACTTTACTACTTCTATTACTTTACTATTCCTACTACAAAACTGTTGCTACTGATAAACTGCTGTGAGCAAGATTGTTTCCAGGTGCAGCTGAATTGACAACTCAGTTGTTAAGGCTTATAAATATTCTTTGACTCCCCTTGTGTCGAATCAATAAATTGGGTTTCACTTCCCTCGAAAATACTGCGATACACCCCCTATACTTGTGGGTCATCAGGTTCACACCGCCAATGGATTATGTATGCACATCTCTCATATTGGTCAAGCATCTCTCTTCATTAGTCATGCAAATAGGAGTCTTCAGCTTCGTAATGTCCTTAGAGTTCCATCTGTGACGAGTAATCTCCTTTCATTTCCTAAACTCAATTATGAAAATATTTTTTTCTGTGAATTTCACACTTTTGATCTTTTTCTTAAGGATCAGGGCACCAAGGACGTTCTCCTTAGCGGGCACCTTTTCCAGGGTCTCTATCACTTGGAGCAGCCTGGCGTCTCTCGGGTTTTCAGTGGAGTTCGCGTATCATCGTCAAAGTGGCATGCTCGTCTTGGTCATCCTACCACTCCTATCGTCCTCCATGTTTTGCTTCGTCATGAGCTTCCTAGAATGCCTAGTAATAAAGATGTAGCAGTGTGTGATGCTTGTAATTAAGGGAAGATTCATCAACGTACTTTTTCAGAGTCTAGTCATGAGGTGAAACATCCTCTAGAACTTGTGTTTTCACATGTATGGGGTCTTGCTGAGACTTCTGTTAGTGGTCATAATTATTATGTCGGTTTCACTAATTCTTACAGTCTCTTTACTTGGCTTTATCTTATTAAGCGCAAATATGATGTGTTTGATATTTTTATTCAGTTTCAAAAACATGTTGAACGCCTTCTCAAGCATAAAATTGTTCATGTTCAGTCGGATTGGGGCGGTGAGTATCGCAACCTCAATTCCTTCTTCCAGTCGCTTGGAATCGCGCATAGTTCAGCATGTCCACATACACATCAGCAGAGTGGCCCCATAGAACGCAAGCATCGTCATATCGTCAAAACTGGTCTTACTCTTTTGGCCCATGCATCTGCTCCCTTTAGATTTTGGAGTGATGCCTTCACCACTACATGTTTTTCATCAATCATACTCCCTCTCATGTTCTAGACATGAAGACTCCGATTGAACTTCTACTTAATAAACAACCTGATTATACCTTTTTAAGGTGTTTGGGTGTGCTTGTTGGTCGCACTTACGCCCCTACAACAAAAGTAAGCTGGAATTTAGGTCCAAAAAGTGTGTCTTTCTTGGCTATAATTCTCTTCATAAAGGTTACAAATGTCTTCATGTTGCCACTAATCGTGTCTACATATCATGGGATGTCGTGTTTGATGAGCAAGCTTTTCCCTTTGCCAAACTCCCTGTGTCCACCACTTAACCACCACTTATGCATTCATCCTCTATTGCCTCTGGCCAATTTGATGATGCTGCATACTCTCATGTATTATTGCCTAGCCATGGTGCAGGCACTGGACGTGGGGCTTGGTTGGAGATACTGGACGCACTAGCGTCCCCCTCGCTGACGCCAGCAGACGCGCACGTCGATTGTGTTGTGCCCCTATATGGCCTCGGTGACCGTACCCATGCACGACAGGGCAAGCCGGCCACCGTGCCTGGGCAGCCGTCTCCGCGCACCCCATCGCCTGCCGCGTCTAGGCCGGCCTCCCCACGCTCCTGGCCCACCATGCCCGTGCGGCCGTCATCGCCTGCCTCTCCTGGGCCGGGAACTCGCCTGCGTCGTTTGGAGATTTTGCATCGCCCAGCTCCGCCTCGCCGATGCCCAGCTCCTCGCTAGTTGGGCCCTCTTCGTCGCCGTCGCCCAGTCCCTCGCCTGATGTGTCCTCGACCTCGACGGCTCCTGTTGTCCCGCGCCCACATACGCGTAGTCACAATGGCGTTTTTCGCCCAAAGGAGCGTACTGATGGTACCGTCGCCTGGTATGCTGCATGTATGTCAGCTGCTCTTGTGGATCCATCCTTTGAGCCGCTCACATACGAAGCTGATATGAGCGTCCCTCATTGGAGAGAGGCCATGGAGCAGGAGTATCATGCACTTATTCGCAATGAGACGCGGACTCTTGTTCCGCCATCACCTCAGGTCAACGTTATTGATTCTAAATGGGGTTTCAAGATGAAGAAGTATTTTGATGGGTCTATTGAGTGCTACAAAGCACATCTTGTTGCCAGAGGATTCCGGTAGTGCTATGGTCTTGATTATGAAGACATTTTAGGTCCCGTGGTCAAGCCTACAACCATCAGGCTTCTTATCTCTCTTGCAGTTACTCGAGGTTGGACTCTTCGTCAGCTTGATGTGGAGAATGCCTTCCTTCATGGCTTATTGGAGGAGGAGGTTTATCCTGGTTTTTCTGATCCTAATCGTCCTGATTATATATGTCGTATCACCAAAGCACTCTATGATCTAAAGCAAGCTCCTCGTGCTTGGCATGCCCGTCTTGCAAAATCCCTTCGTGCTCATGGTTTTGCACCATCCACTATTGATTCATCATTATTTCTTCTACAAAAGGCTGAGGTTACTATGTACTTGCTGGTCTATGTAGATGATATTATTCTGCTCAGTTTATCTCAGTTAACTGCTGATGCTCTTGTTCGTGCTCTTGGTGCTGATTTTTCTATTAAAGACCTTGGGAAACTTCACTACTTTCTTGGTGTGGAGGTTGCTTCTTGTGCTGATGGTCTTGTTATGACGCAAAAGAAGTACTCGTTGGACTTCCACAGCGGGCTAGGATGCTTAAGTGCAAGACGACTACCACGCCTATATCTACCACTGACAAGATCATGGCAGTTGATTGTGAGCTTCTGTCCTCTGTGGATGCTACAAAGTGTAGGAGTATTGTTGGTGGCCTCCGGTATTGGACGATCACGAGACCAGATATTTCGTATGTTGTCAACAGAGTTTGTCAGTATCTACAGGCGCCTCGCGACACTCATCGGTCTGCTGTAAAGCGCATCTTGTGCTATGTACCACTCACAGTGTCCCATGGGCTGCACCTTCGTCCGAACCCCTCTAGGGTCCTCTCGGGGTATTTTGATGTGGACTGGGCTAGCAGTCCAGATGACAGACGATCCACGGGGGGATATGCTGTGTTCTTTGGCTCCAATTTGATCGCCTGGAGTGCTCGAAAATAGGCTACTGAGTGCTGAAGCTGAATACAAGGTTGTGGCCAATGCCACTTCAGAGCTCATCTTGGTACAATCTTCGCTTCAGGAATTGGGGATTTCCCAACCGTAGCCTCCTATCCTTTGGTGTGACAACATCGGTGCTACATACCTCTCGACAAATCCGGTATTCTATGCCCGAACGAAACACATCAAAGTTGACTATCACTTTGTAAGGGAACGTGTCTCTCAGAAGCTACTACAGATCAAGTTCATCTCTTCGAAGGATCAAATTGCAGACATCTTCACAAAGTCATTGTCTCTACCATAGTTCGAGGCTTGTAGTTGCAATCTTACCCTTCAAGACTCTTTACGAAGTGGCTAAGATTGAGTGAGGGTGTTAGACTGTATAGCTTATGTATATTGTACATGTACATGTGCGTGTCTATTGTAACGTACCTCTAGTACCTCCTATAAATATATGTGATAGGCCACCCCTAGAGGGTTGAATCTATTAGGGTAATACATCTTGTATTAGAAAAGCATTCTGAACATCAAGCTGGGACACAAACCAGCGTCGGACAGAAGCAACAGCAAGAAGAGTATGCACAGTGGTCATATGTGCCACAGGAGCAAAAGTCTCATCATAGTCACGACCATGTTCCTGCTGAAAACCACGAGCCACAAGATGCGCTTTATAGCGCTCAAGAGATCCATCAGAGCGGGTCTTAATTTTATAGACCCACTTACATGTGATAGGACGAACACCAGAAGGGGGAGAGAGAAGATCCCAGGTGCCTGTGCGCTCAAGCGCAGCAATCTCCTTAGCCATGGCAAGCTGGCATTCAGGATGACACGCAGCATCCCGATAAGAAGTCGGCTCGGAAACTACAGAGAGACCATACTGACTAGGGGAGTAACGGTCTGGAGTTAGACGCTGACGAACAGGTCGTGAGGAAGGAAGCTCATCCGCGGAAGATGACTCATCAGAAGAGGAGGAAGAAGGAGGCACGGAGGAAGGATCCGAAGCTGGAGGCCGAGGAGAACTAGGGGAACTAGACGAAGGAGAGGATGGCGCCGAAGATAGAGGAGGCGCAACAGAAGGAGGAGGTGGAGGAGAAGAGACAGCGGAAGGTGTATCAGGAAAAAGAAGAAAAGAGAGATCATCTGTTGGGTAAGTACCAGAGGTGGGGCGAGGATAGAAAGGACGCGTCTCATCGAACGTGACATCACGAGAGATGCGCATACGACGACCAACAGGGTCCCAACAGCGATAGCCCTTATGCTCATCACTGTAGCCAAGAAAAACACACTCAACAGACTGAGCGGTTAATTTGGTGCATTCACGAGGAGGGAGAAGGACATAGCAAACGCAGCCAAATAAACGAAGAGCCGAGTAGTCTGGACAGGAGCCAGAGAGACGCTCGAGAGGAATGCCACCCTGAAGAGCAGCTGAAGGCTGGATATTAATGAGGTAAGTCGACGTAGCGATAGCCTCAGCCCAGAAATGCGGCGGAAGAGAGGAAGCAATCATCATAGCGCGGGTAGTCTCAAGAATATGACGATGCTTACGCTCGACGACACCATTTTGAGCATGGGCGCCGGGACACGAGAACTGAGCAAGGGTGCCGTGCTCAACAAGGATGCCACGCAGGTGCTGAGAGATATACTCTCCTGTAGAATCAGCACGAAAAACACGAATAGGCGTGGAATACTGAGTACGAACCATAGCCACAAAGCGCTGATAAATAGCAAGCACCTCGCTGCGAGAGCGCATAAAAAATAACCAGGTGTACCGTGAAAAATCATCAATAAACAAAATATAGTATCGGTGGCCCCCTTTTGAAGCAAAGGGAGCCGGACCCCACACATCTGAATGAACTAAATCAAAAGGTCGCTGAGATACAGACACACTAGTAGGATAGGGAAGCTGAATCTGTTTACCTAACCTACAACCCTGACACGAATGTAACGACGACACATCTCCTGAGACAAGCCCTAGAAGATCACGACGAACTAAGGATGATAAACGGGAGCCACAAAGATGACCCAGCCGATGATGCCACTGCTGAAACGAGCCAGTGACAGACGCAACAACCGCAGGAGAAGTGGCAGAAGAAGTGTCAGCGGAAGGAACGCGAAGCCAGTCTAACTCCCATAGCCCCGGAGACTCAATGTTGTGAGGGCCAGCTCCAACCAGAGCCTGTGTATGACGGTCCTGAACAGCACAAGAATCAGCATCAAGAATGACACGACAACCAGAATCAGTAAGCTGACTAGCAGAGAAAAGGTTCATCTTAAGGCTGGGAACATGAGAAACATCAGGAACAGAGAAGGAGGAAGTAGAGAGGGTGCCTCGACTGGAAACAGGAAGAGAGGTACCATCAGCCGTAATAACACGGACAGGAGAAATAAGAGAGCGAATAGCAGAAAGAATAGAAGACGCAGAAGTCATATGAAAAAGAAGCTCCAGAATCCAGATACCACGGGGATGACGTACCTGACTGTGTAGAAGATGATGGTCGCGTGGTGCCAGAAGAACCAGTCACAGAACCAGCAGTACTCGACGAGGAGGAGCCTGTAGCAGTGAGCAGACTACGAAGACCACGAATAATATCCTGATCAGACAGAGCACCAGCAGGGGGTCCAGAAGCACCAGCAAGAGGTCCCGAAGCAACAACAGAAGATCCTAAAGAACCAGACTGGCGACGAGCAAGATACTACTGACATAAGCGTGGATCCCTCGTCCAGCAACCAGAGATATCGTGGCCAGGCTTGCCACAGTGAGCACAGGGAGGACGAGAATCACGGGGCTGCTGAGACTGACTCTGACCCTGGGCCGGTGGAGCAGAAAGTAGCGGCGGCGCGAGAGACCGCGACGAAGCCGACGGCACGGGGGGACCACGAGCAGCAAGAACAGAAGGAACCTCAAGAAGACCAGCACCACGAAGACGAGTCTCCTCAGCACGAAGCTCAGCCAGTACCTCAGAGAGCGGAACACGACCACGGGCAAGCAGCTGGGCACGGCGCGGCTCAAACTCCTTGCGGAGCCGCGACAAGAACTCAAAGACGCACTGAAACTCCAAATCCGCGCGCACAATCAGACATCAGGGACAGGTGTTACACACCGCTATACGAAGAGAGTCAAGCTGACGCCAAATAGCAGGACTCTGAGTATAGAAATCATCAATAGTAGAATCACCCTGCTTAAGATCATGCTCCTGACGAACCACAGACAGATAAAGAGCATCTCCAGACGGCTGATAGCGCTGACGAAGAAAAGCCCACTGAGCAGCAGCAGTGGGAAGACCCATGAACTCAGCAGCATACTGAGGTAGAACACTAGAAGTGAGAACAGCAGCAGCATGAGCATCCTCATCTATCCACTGAGTGTAGTCAGCCAGATCCAGCCGGTAGGTAGTAGTAGCAGTAGAATGCTCCTAGACCTGGCGCTCATAATCAGCCCGAGCAGAATCATCAGCACTCTGGGCTGCATCCTTGACCGCCTGAGTAGCATCGGGGGCAAGGACAACGGGCGTCGGTGCACGAGGCACTGGAGGCACAACGGGGCGCGGTGGACAGGAGACCTCACCAGAAAGCACACCCCAAAGGCGAAGACCGCGCATATGAACGCGCATAAAGGCAGCGAAATCAGGATAATTCGCGCCATCAAAAATCACCGGGCAGCGAGGAATCGCAACATAGCCCGAGGAGGAAGACATAATTTTTTTTCGTCAAACCAGATCGAATCGAATCTGGCGAGGCTGCGGGGCGGCGGGCCGACTAAGGCGACGGGGGGCGGGGCGGCGGCCGGCGGAGGGCGACTGGGCCGAGGGAGAGGAGGCGGCGGCGGCAGACAGCGTGCGGCGGCGACGGGGTCAGGCCGGCGGCGACGGGGGACGGGGCGGCGTCGACGGGGGGCGGGGCAGCGTCCGGCGGAGGGCGACTGGGCCGAGGAGGCGGCGACCGGGGCGGCGGCAGAGGCGGCCGGGGCGGGCGGCGGCGACGACGAGAAAAAAAGAAGGCCTTACGGCTCTGATACCATGTTAGGGTAATAGATCTTGTATTACCAGAGGGCCAAAGGCCAGAATATATAGTACATGTACAGGTGCAAATATACAGGAAGCCCCCTAACATATGGGGAAACTACAATACACAAATATACTCTAACAGAATCAATCCCCCAAATTACTTTGTATTACACCTACGGGCAATACAGATGCACACGTCCAAAAAAGAGAGAAGAAATACAAAAAGAAAAGTCCACTATACTGCTCTATTTCTATTAGCAGCGGATCAAACATCGCCAAGGTAGTACCGAAAATTCATCTTCTCTAAATGTGATATCTCCAAGAAGAAAACAGTGTCCTGATCATAGATCATATGTTTTAACCATGGAGAAAGTTAGCGCTCTAAAAACAATGCTTTCAACAAACCCATTGCTAGGCACAACCAATTAAATCCAGACCTTGGATTTTCACCCTGAAAGTTTAGACTCTAAACTTCTCCTATACAATCGCCCCACTCACCGATACCGCTGCTGCAAGTCACGAATCATGAAGACGGTTACTTATCGCCACAAAGACTCGAATCGCTATTGCTAGTCCTCGGATCACGACTTGCATGACATTTTTTGCTTCTGACTTCACCATGGACATGAAAGATGTGTCATATGATGGTAACAAATAGCAAAGCTTCGCAACGCTCTCTCTAAAACCAGACGGTCAGAAAATATACGGATGCGCACGATCGAATGTCATCAGATCGAACTATCTCGAAGCATGATGTGGCCAATGAAGTTCGCATGCGCAGTCTTCCGAAAATCACCTCTACAGTCCAGATCAATGGGGCAGGCATCAAGCAGATCTCCAGCTTCGTGCGGAAGGAAGCCTAGAGATTCCACCATACTTTTTTCCTACTTGATTAATTATATATGATACTACAAGTTCAAAATATAAAGCAGGTACTACTAAAGTACAAGCACTACCTATCAAAAACAAAAGTACAGGCACTACACATATAGACTGGTAAAAGCACATCTAGCGACGCAAACTTCATTGAACTAGACCTTCTTCCTGCCGAAAATTTATTTACGAAACATGGAGGCTCTGATCATATACTCGGGCCTCCTGTATCTCTCACAAATTCACAGAATTCCAGGTGCCTTTCGTTTTCATACAGATGGTAGAACGACGGACCAAAACACAAAGAGAGAGAAAAAAGAAGAGGAAAAAACCAGCTGCGAGTCTGCAACAGAAACAGAAGCAGAGCGGCAGGGGATTGGTGAACTGACCTTTTGCTATCTAATATAACTACTTACCTTAGGAGAGAGGTGGTAATCCATTGCAGTGTTCTGCCTACAACCAGCAGCGTCTTGGTGGAGTTGCGCCGTGTAGTTGTAGCCGGCCGGCGTTGTCACCGGCCTTGTGCCACGCCGGAAACTTGGGGGCGTCCATGTCAGCCTTGTCGTGCTTGTGCACATGGGCAGCGTAACAGCCGTGGGCACCGTTGTGGGCTTGGTGGTCTTTCCGGGCGTGGTAGGCCTTGTGCCGGGGCTTCGTCAACGGCCGAGGCGGCCGGCTGTTTGTGGTTGTGGTAGGCTGCTGGCGGCGCCGCGAGGTCAGCGGCGGCGGCGGCCGGCTGTTTGTGGTTGTGGTAGGCCGCTGGCGGCGCCGCGAGGTCAGCGGCAGCGGCGGCCGGCTGTTTGTGGTTGTGGTAGGCCGCTGGCGGCGCCGCGAGGTCAGCGGCGGGGCTGTAGTACGCGTTGTTTCCGCGTTTCGCTCTTTGGCTACGGCCGTATGGCTCGTAGCGGGCAGGCCGCTCGCCGGAGCTGTCGGCCGGGTAGCCGAAGCACGAGTCAAACCGTAAGCACATCCTTTGTTGGGGATTGTTCGCCGTGCTAGCTCTTTGCCTAGGTTCTTCCTCTTTGTGTATTGGACTATCTGGATTGGCAGTGCACGGAGGAGGCTTAACTACGGTAATGCTACACCTACGGACGAATTAGCTACGGAAACGTTACGCGCTGACGATACGAGCGTACGTGGAGCCAGCGTGGATAACTTGCTCGGTCCAGACGAAAGAAAATCAGTTACGAAAATTAAGAAAATATCCCCTCCACTTCATGGGCGGTGCGGCGACCTAGCCAGGCTCAGCAACGGCGCAGCGACCTTGCCCTCGTCGGCGGGTGGCTCGGCGACCTATCCCTCTTCGGCGGCGGCTCTGCGACCTGTACCTCATCGGCGGCGCCGCCACTTCCCCTGTTCTGCAGCTGGAAGGCGATCTCCAACAGAGCGACGAGCTCTTGGCATAGTCGGCTGCGCGGCGAGCTCGCCCTCGTCAGAGGCAGCAGGGCGACTTCACCTATTTGGCGGACACTGAGCTCACCAAAGTTTGTCTTCAAAACTATCAATTTCAGAAGTACCAATGCCATAAATAACTTTGTCTTCTGCTCGTAATGTGGCTCTCTTTCAATTTTAGTTAGCGGGTATGCAAGGTCTAGACAGATGAAGCCTGCAGTGAGATAAAGACGAGAGGATTGCTTCCAGATTGCTAAAGGAATGCTGCCAGATTGTTTTCTGCAGAAGCCTGTATATACAAGTTCGGTAATGGATAGTCCAGCTGGGACGATGGAATGTACTGCAGCCTGTAGTATAGAGTTAGTAAATGTAGAAACAAGGCTGGCTTGTAGGATTTTCTGTCAGCTTAAAAGTTGTGTATCACGGTTTGGTTATGCAATTCTGTAGTGTTATGTTGTATCACTCCACCGTGTAAGCTTCAAAAGTTTAAATTTACATGAATACAAATTGTTCAGATGTCCCTGAAGTATGGTTTTTGTCCCTGTGTCGTTTTCTACTACTATTACCTCATGCATTGGCCACCAATTTGCTCCACTACTTGCTTCTGGGATTTACATTACACTCAGTTGTTGTTTGGTTAGTTTTCAGCCGACAATATTCAGAACTCAAACACATGCCAGAGAACGATTGTTTTGAGAATTGAATTTCACTGATTAAAATGCAATTGCATATACTTCTGTAGTCAGACATCATAAAACTGAAATCTTCAGAAGTACCAAGGCATATGCACGAGATACATGTACATGTAAAATTGAATGCATGTAATTCTGTAATCAGTTCCAAGGGAGATCCAGATTCTAAAAACATAAATCCGTTTACTTTCTACTAGCATGTGCCTACTAGCTATTACATTAAAATTGGAGAGCCAAGTGCAGAAAAAAGTAAGGTCTGTATCCAACATCCTTAAACTATAAAAATCATGTCTCACTCTGATCCATTGTATCTTTGGGCTCTCCGATTCCATTGAAGTGTAATTGTGGAGAACTAGACAGTGCAGCAGAGCTTTGCTCAACTTGAAACAACATGCTTGTATATTGTCCTAGAATTGGAGGCATAACAACAGCCGAGGAACCTCCAGGTGTTAATGCATCTGTCATGGTTGGATATATGTTGTTGACGCCAAAGCCAAACGATTCCTACACCAAACAAGGTCAGAATGTGAATTGAATTTCAAAGTACTTTCTAGAAATAAATTGACAAAAACAAATGTACCTGAATTGGTCCATATGATACTGTAGGTGGCATGGTTGCATTCATGTGGCCGGTAGTAATGCCCAAGTTCAATGATCCCTGAGGCAAAAAAAATCATAAAATGATGTAGGATCTGAAAGTATTTATTAAAATTGTGTTACTAAAAATAGCTACCTCATGTTCCCTTTCCTCTTGCTGTAGAATGTAATTCTCTGATAATTTCCTTTTTGTATTGGCTCTCTTATTTATCAAATTCATAGAGCGGGCCTGAAATAAATAATAAATCAGTGAACTTTAAAGTCGTGGAGCTTTGTAACAAAACAAAATATTTGAAGAAATACCTTTTTTTCATCTTCCTTCTTCTCCTTTTGTGCAGCTTTCTTCTTCTACCTTTGTTCAGCTTTCTTCTTCTTTTCTTTTGCTTGACGAATAAGCTTATCAACCTTAGACTCTTTTCTCAATGAAGGAGGACGTCCAGCACACCTAACAGCTCTTGGGCTTAGTATAATTTTATTTGGTGTCTCCTCATTAGAAGGTGCAGATTCCAGTGTACCGAGATGTTCCTTATTATGTTCAGAACGTGATTTACTAGATGGTTCAACTTTAAGAGTGTGGAGCTGTTTAATCAACGCATTGCATGAATCCTCTGACATGGCGCCTATCTCCGCAATTGGGAAGAAAACATTGCACAACTTATCAAAACGTTTTGCTACAGGAGTGGATTCCATGCCGCCATATGTGCACTGGATAAAATTATGTTTTCTTTTCAGATTTTTCCTCCACCGATCAAGGATGTATTGTGAAGGAACCAGCTTGACTTTCTTGTGAGTAAGCACACATAACACATGACTACAGATAATACCTCTGAACTCAAAATGGCGACATGAACACTTAACTTCAAACTCGTCCGCGTTGAAATAAACATGGTACACATAATCTTTTCTCCATCCTTCATCTTTGTCAATTAGCACATCCTCGATTATTTTGTATGTTTCTATTGTCCCTTCTTTTTTTATGAAGTTCCGATCACAGAGCATTGTGTTTGTTAGCTCCACTTGAAACTCTTTAAACTTTGCATTTGTATAGATTGACTGAAACTGCTTCTCGATGTCAAAGTGTGTGACACAAGGTATGGTTAAATGGAAAGAATTAAAATCAGCAAGTATCTCCTTCTCAACTTTATCACGAAGAGCATTCTCATATTGGCTAGCAAAATGCTTCAATGTTGTCTTGGCGTTAACATACCCATCAAAGAAGGCATGCATACTCTCACTACGTTGTGTAGTGGACATTCCCGCCCAAAAAGCATCTTTCACAAATGCTGGAACCCAACGGTGCCGATTGTCATAGAGCCCTTTAAGCCATTCATTATTATCAATATTATACCTCTCAAGCATACGCATCCAAGAACCTTCAAAATCTGTAATTGTTAAAGAATCATAAACTGCTTTGCCAATAGCAGTCTTGATGTATTCATATTCCTCATATCCACCTAACTTCTCAGGCAACTTTTTCATTATATGCCACAAACACCACCTATATCGAGCATCTGGAAAAACTATATCCACGGCATTTTGAATTGCTTTTGCTTGATCGTCACAATAGCTCTTGGTTGACGATTTGACATACATGTCAGCCATGCTTTAAATAACCAAACAAATGTTGGAGTATCTTCATTTGATAATAAAGCACATCCTAGCAACACAGATTGTCCATGATGATTCACTCCAACAAAGGAAGCGAAAGGCATATCATATTTGTTCACCAAGTATGTGGTGTCAAAAGTTATGACATCATTGAAGGAGTCATACACTGCTCTACTTCTTGCATCAGCCCAAAAGACATTCCTAAGTCGAGATTCATCATCAACATCCATGACACTAAAAAAGTTTGGATTGTCGGATTGCATTTTCATAAAGTATTCACGCACGGCCTCAGCATCACCAATTCCAAGTTTCAATCTTCTTGTTTTCTCTAAATAATTGCGACATTCTTTCTCACCAAAGGTCAAGTTGTCATGACCATCCGCTGCCACAACAAAAGAATTGAAATTCTTATTTACTCGTATTCCAGCTTGGTCATTCAACTCAAGTCTTCGCTTAACATGAAAGTCCATCTTCTTGTTGCATCTAAACAACCGCGATTTATGTGGACTCAGTGTGTGGTTATGATCCAAAATGACTGTGGAAAGATGAAACTTTCCATCTGGACCACGAACAATATTAACTTTAGCTTTACATCCTAACCCAGCTGTTGGATTTGGCTTCAACATATTTCTTGACTTTGACTCAGCCTTACCATAACGAGAGCAACAAAGTGTAAAATACTTTAGTTCTCCATTACCATCTCTGTTTGAGCTTCTTCTCGTGACACCAAATCCTTTTTCTTTAGCATAATTACTGTAGTACTCTCGAAAATCATTCTCGGTATCAAAGGTCATTGCCAATTCAGGATCTTTAGGTAACACATCTAGTTGATCTTCACCATGGTCATGTTCAAGTTCTATGTTGATTTTCTTTTGTTGCTCGATGCAATCTTCATCGCTTGAAATAGACATGTCACTTGATTTTTGAACACTACCAGTTCGATCATCCATTCCTGTAAATCATACAACATTTATTGATCAGGTTTCTGCTCTGTAATGAGATCACAAAAGAATAAGAAGGATTTCATATGAAGTACTCTTTTAGGGCTACGTACAATTTAGTTCTGAACCATATGATTGATGTGTTACGCCTAGAGCACTATAACACCCTTCCTGTCTGCCATATGCTATATAAAATAAATTCAGATCTTCATGATTCGATCATTTGCTTTAGTTGTACTGCACCCTCGGCTAGTTAGGATCGTTGTGACACTTAATCTTAGGTAGTAGCAAAAATCAAGAAGGGTTGTCTCGCTTAATCTGAACGAGGGCAAACCAGTCGAGCAGCTCAGCCTTCCGTCAGTTTGGGCACTTGTGCGCGGGTCCGTCGACGGTGAGCCGGTCGGCCGGCGACACGATGGTGAGGCTTAGCTGCGTGTTGAGGAAGACGGCGTGCGGCCTGGACGTTCGCGACGGAGCGATGGCGGCAGCTCGGCCTGGAGCCCCTGGTCAATCTCAGTGAATGGCAGTTCCAGTTTTTGTTCCAGTTCCAGGTTTTGTTGCATAATTAGCGGGATTGTTAGCGCGGGACCTTTTTTTTTCTTTCGTTCTCGGCACCCACGCGCCCACGCACACGTCGGATTGAGTCCTTGTCAGCGCGTAAAACGTCCGTAAGTATCCGTAAGTGTAGCATTTCCGGCTTAACTAGGTGGATTACTGTGGTAGTAGTGGTGTTGTTGGTGGCCTCAGTTGACAGTGTTGTGGCCTTGTGGGCAGGGTATAGAGGCATACGCGACGGAGATTTAACAAAATGAAGTCACGTCATCCTACTATTTATGATGCTACAACATTTTTTAGGGCTCTGATCCACTACTACCCCTCCTCCTAAACTCGTACGAACTCGTCGAACACAACGATGGCTTAGATTACTTGATACCCTTCGTAATTAGAATATACACGCGTATATGTATCTTACACAAAACCCCGTATAACGCAACCAAATAATACGTTTGTCTAGCCGTACCTATATTAGTACGAGTTCGACGCAAAGATGGACTAGATTTGCGCGTGTTTAATATAATGTTCCCTAGTATGAAGACATATGTGTACTAATGCGTCCAGAAAGCTTGTGAGAACAACGAAAATAAATCAATATATGAATAAGCACTGTAGCGGATGAATCAAACAAATTGCGTCTGTGCGCATGCGACGACGCTCTCCCTGGACGAGTAGGATATATAGCACCCTTTATAGAAGGAATTTTGTTAGAGTTAACACGCTAATAACTCCTCCAAGTTTGGGGAGTGAAGAGTGGGCACTTGGCAGTGATTCTAACAGAGAGAATGCAGTCTCGATGTAGTTGTAGCCGGGCCGGCCGGCGTCGTCACCGACCTTGTTGTGGCACGCTGGGAACTTGTGCTCGTCCTTGTCGTGCTCGCTCGTGCACACAGCAGCAGGCAGCGTAACGGCCGTAGCCACCGGTGTGGGCTTGGCGGTCTTTTCGCGCGCGGTCGTGGTGGTAGGCCTTGTGCTGGGGCTTCCTCGACGGCGGCGGCAGGGGACGGCTGTTTGTGGTTGTTGTTGGCCGCCGCCGGTATCGCCTTGAGGTCAGCGGCGCACCTGTAGTACAAGCCGTTTCTGCTGTTGTAGGCGCGCGCCGTTTCCCTCTTTGGGAACGGCCGTATTGCTTCGCGCGGGGAACGGGGTAGAGTATGAGTATGTAGTCATCCGATCTTGTTGATGACCTGAACTATGACACTGTTGTGGCCTTGTGGGCAGGGTATATAGACTTTGGAAGGTGCTGGACACGATACGTGTACCGTGTACGCCAAGCCCGGTTGCCCAACTCCTCCCGACGCGCTCTCTCAAAAAAAAAAGATAATCCTCCCGGCAGACGCGCTTCTTGGCCAAGAGTGTCCTTTTCCTGCTCCTCCCTGTCAGGTCCATCGAGCATCGTGGCTGCACCATAAATCGATTTCAGAGGAAGGCAACTAGGCGAGGAAGGATGCCGCGCGCGCTTCTTGTATTCCTCCCATGTTCATTGATCCTCATTGCTGGCACAACACACAAGTTCTATTCGTCAAAAGCAAATAAATTCTGCATGGAATGCATCTGTCGTCCTGCAGAATTTTGGCAGTTTAAACTTGGTTATCTAGCATATTACTCCCTCCGTCCCAAAATAAGTGACTTTGATTTGCCTAGATTCACATCCACTTAGACGCGTTTTAGTGAACCACTACGGGAAAAATTGACGCTGCCGTGTGCCAAATGGACTAGAACACGGCAAAGTTTATCTTTGCCGTGTACAACCTAAAAAGCACACGGCAAACTACGCGAATACGGCAAATTTCTGAAAAAAGAACATGGCAAAGAAATATACACGGAAAAGACATACAAAGAAACACGGCAAGAAAAAACACTCAGCAAAGTTGACAGCGGCACACGGCATAGGTGTCATCACGGCAACGAGGTGGGACCCGTGACCCCACAGGTCCACTTGACGGGAATGGGCTAACGGCAGCAGACGGTGGCCTCTTTGCTGTGTGCCCTCGCCAGCCCTTTGACGTGTCTATTCCGCTATATACACGGCAAAGTACTATTCAATTTCTTTTTTCCCTTTTATCACATTACTCTTAGGAAAATCATAAAAAAATCATTCTAGTTCAGAAAAATAGAATCAATATATCAAAATTTGCAGAAAAATAAGATCTATCTATCTACACTCAAATATTAGATATTTATGTTGAATATGAATCTTCTTACTCGCCATTTAGACCATAGTTTAAAATAGGCCTAAAAAAATTCAAAAATGATCGAAACAATGTGAAACCTTCGCGTGGAGTCATATTATGTGACATAGTTGGGAGGAAAAATATCAAACTTGGTATATTGATTATGTCTCAAAAAAACCTTCAAAAAATGACCTATCTCATTCGAGGATTCATGGCTTTCGATTCAAATGACCAATGTTATGGCCAGAATCGCAATATAATTTGTGATAATGTGTTTATATTGTGCATTCATGTGCATTATGGGATGGAGAACAATGTTGCAGGAGGAAGTTTTCCTTTTTGTTGCACGAAAAAGCCCTTTTCTATTTTCGGAGCGCAAAAATCGGGACGTTTTGTGAAGCAACACCAAATGTTCAATTCAAAAATGCTACCAACCCATTTTTGAAAAATACTAGATCACCTTACATGAACAATGTCCCAACCGGGGATTTTAAAACCTTTCCGTCCACTCCTGGTGAAAAAGACAAATTTCTGCCGAATCAGTAGGAAATGGGTAAGATATGAACTGCAGGTACATGATCTGATGCTCATGATTTTTTACAAAAATAAATTTTTGATTCACAATATGATGTTTCTTCAGAGATCTAATGCAATTTTAGCGAGGCTCAGCCCCGAGCTAAGAATCTCCATGCCCGCCATTCCATTAGGGTTTCACAATAGTTTCAAATGACCATAACTAAATCAAACAAAATCAAAATAATGCGAGACCTTCGCGTGGTGTCATATTTTGTGATATAGTTGGAAGGAAAAATATCAAACTTGTTATATTGATTATGTCTCAAAAAACCTTCACAAAATGACCTATCTCATTCGAGGTTTCTTGTCCTTCGGTTCAAATGACCAATGTTATGGGCAGAATCGCGACATAGTTTGTGATAATGTGCCCATATTGTGCATGTATGTGCATCATGGGATGGCGAACAATGTTGCAGGAGGAATTTCTCCTTTTCGTCGCACAGAAAAGTCATTTTCTATTTTCAGAACGCAAAAATCGGGGCATTTTGTGAAGCAACACCAAATGTTCAATTCAAAAATGCTACCACCATATTTTTCAAAAATACTATACCACCTTACATGAACAATGTCCCAATCGAGGATTTTAAAACCTTTCCGTCCATCCCTGGTAAAAAAGACAAATTTCTGCCGAATCGGTAGGAAATGGGTAAGATATGAATTGCAGGTACATGATCTGATGCTCATGATTTTTTACAAAAATCATTTTTAGGTGCAATATGATGTTTCTTCATAGATCCAGTGCAAGTCTAGGGAGGCTCAGCCCCGAGCTAAGAATCTTCATGCCCGCATTCGATTAGGGTTTGACGATAGTTTCAAATGACCATAACTAAATCAAAAAAATCAAAAAAATGCAAGACCTTCGCGTGGTGTCATATTTTGTGACATAGTTGGGAGAAAAAATATCAAACTTGGTATATTGATTATGTCTCAAAAAAACCTTCACAAAATTATGTTTCTTCAGAGGTCCAATGCAAGTTTAGCGAGGCTCAGCCTCGAGCTAAGAATCTTCATGCCCGCTATTCGATTAGGGTTTGACGATAGTTTCAAATGACCATAACTAAATCAAAAAATTAAAAAAATGCGAGACCTTCACGTGGTGTCATATTTTGTGACATAGTTGGGAGGAAAAATATCAAACTTGATATATTGATTATGTCTCAAAAAAACCTTCACAAAATGACCTATCTCATTCGAGGTTTTTTGACTTTCGATTCAAATGACCAATGTTATGGGTAGAATTGTGACATAGTTTGTGATAATGTACCCATATTATGCATGCATGTACATCATGGGATAACGAACAATGTTGCAGGAGGAAGTTTTCCTTTTCGTTGTACAGAAAAGTCATTTTCTATTTTCAGAACGCAAAAATCGTGGCATTTTGTGAAGCAACACCAAATATTCAATTCAAAAATGCTACCACCATATTTTTCAAAAATACTATACCACCTTACATGAACAATGTCCCAATCGGGGATTTTAAAACCTTTCCGTCCATCCCTGGTAAAAAAGACAAATTTCTGCCGAATCGGTGGGAAATGGGTAAGATATGAACTGCAGGTACATGATCTGATGCTCATGATTTTTTACAAAAATCATTTTTAGGTGCAATATGATGTTTCTTCAGAGATCCAGTGCAAGTTTAGGGAGGCTCGGCCCGGAGCTAAGAATCTTCATGCCCGCATTCGATTAGGGTTTGACGATAGTTTCAAATGACCATAACTAAATCAAAAAATCAAAAAAATGCAAGACCTTCGCGTGGTGTCATATTTTGTGACATAGTTGGGAGAAAAAAATCAAACTTGGTATATTGATTATGTCTAAAAAAATCTTCACAAAATTATGTTTCTTCAGAGGTCCAATGCAAGTTTAGCGAGGCTCAGCCCCGAGCTAAGAATCTCCGTGCCCGCTATTCGATTAGGGTTTGACGATAGTTTCAAATGACCATAACTAAATCAAAAAAATCAAAAAAATGCGAGACCTTCGCGTGGTGTCATATTTTGTGACATAGTTGGAAGGAAAAATATCAAACTTGATATATTGATTATATCTCAAAAAAACCTTCACAAAATGACCTATCTCATTCGAGGTTTCTTGGCTTTCGATTCAAATGACCAATGTTATGGGTAGAATTGTGACATAGTTTGTGATAATGTACCCATATTGTGCATGCATGTACATCATGGGATGACGAACAATGTTGCAGGGGGAAGTTTTCCTTTTCGTCGCACGGAAAAGTCATTTTCTATTTTCGGAGCGCAAAAGTCGGGGCATTTTGTGAAGCAACACCAAATATTCAATTAAAAAAATACTAGACCACCTTACATGAACAATGTCTCAACCGGGGATTTTAAAACATTTTTGTCCACCCCTGATGAAAAACACAAAATTTTGCCGAATCGGTAGGAAGTGGGTCAGATATGAACTGCAGGTACATGATATGATCCTTATGATTTTTTACAAAAATCATTTTTAGACTCACAATATGATATGGATGTCATATTTGGATTCCTCTCATTTTTTGATCGATTTAGATATTTTATTTGTCGAATTCCGATTTACAGTTTTAAACATATGAATTATTCCATATTAAATAGAAAAAGGTAAAAAAATCATTTTATTTTTTATTTGGATTCAAGATTATTATTACTTATTCATTGCTGTCTACTTTTAATAATTTTTTGAAATCTAAAACTGAGATGTGTGACATCATGGTCCAAGAGTTAATAGGATTGATATGAAAGTATTATCGACAAGATATGATTTCTTTCTCGGAAGCTCATTCGAAAGGAACAAAAAAGTTAAGCGTGCTAGGGCTAGAGTAGTGTTAGGATGGGTGACCGTAGGAAAAGTTTGATCATGAGTGCAATTTGACCTAATATTAAGCATACTTAGGATTAAACATATCCCATATAAGATTAACAAGTAAAAAATATTCAAAGAATAGACACCGTCATCTTCAAGAGGAACCGTCATCTGACTTTACTTTGCCATGTCTACGTGTAAGACACACGGCAAAGCTTTGCCGTGTGTATACACACGGCAACGTTTGCCTTTGCCGCCTTTGCCGTGTGTTTTCTAAATAAGACACGGCAAAGCCTTTGCCGTGTTCCAGAAGGCCGTGTTATATTGCCCACATGACAAAGGGCCGCTCTGCCGTAGTGTATAGATACATCCGAATATAGACAAACCCAAGTCACTTATTTTGGGACAGAGGGAGTAATAATCAATCTTTGCAGGAACTTGGTAAGCAAAAATCTTGGCAGTCCAAACTTGGTAATGGAGCTAAACCATGCACTGATACACCATGTACCGCCTTTCCTCTATCAGATTTTAACTGGTGCAATCAATCATTGCATTCTCCATAGGAATATATTCCAGTCCCCCAAATAATTTGTCATCTCACTGGACTAAGTCTTGACTCATAGAGTCAAAAGATTGAAGTGTCTATACTTCATTAGTTTGAACGAGAAAGAGGATTTGTAACATCTAAATATCGCTAGAGCAACACATCGCTTTGACAATCAATGTGACACTATTTTTTTTTCAAACAGGGAGCTGAGCTCTCTCTGCATCAAGTGATGCACATGTTAGAATATAGATACATATATGTATATGAGATAGACTAGGACTCTAAGAACATCTTGTATTCCAAGTCTACCTACCCTTATAACTCTATATATACCCACCACGAGGGTCAAATCAAAACAATAAATTATTAGGGATTCAATATTTTCTACATGGTATCAGAGCGATTAGCCTCACGGTGCCGATCCTAGGTTTCTTCCACCACTTCCACAACGTGCCGCCCCCGGGGAGATCAATCTCCTCTCCTCGGGGGCGCGGCATCTGGTCTTGATCAAAGATCGGATCGGTTCATTAGATTATATTAGATCCAATTCAAAATTCCTAGTTCTATAGATTAGATCCGATTTAGCCAAATAAATCCATAAATCCCGACGACCCATCTCTCCGGTGAACTCACGTACAGATTCGTACACGGCAGTGCAGCAACGGCATCAACGACGGCCGAGCAACCTCACCCGGCCGCCTGGACAGCCATCGCGTGGCAACGGCCCGATTCGATCTGCTGACGGACAGCCATTCGCCTGGACAACCATTGTGAGCGGGATGGAGGAAAAAATTTTGCTCGCCGAAGTCCCCATCCACCGGCTCCAGGTGCAGCTCCGGTTTCCGACGCGAGCCCGCCTCCACCGGCTTGCATGCGCACGGCGGGACTTCCAGGACTCCTACCACATCTACATGCAGGCAGAACCAGCGGGGCCAGACATACTAGCTAGCTAGATCCTGCACCAAGAGACAATAATCCACATGCAGATGCACGCAGGTAACACGTACATGTATACTGCCATATGCTCCTTGTCCTTGGTATGCAGCGGATTGATCAGCCTCTACCACACACGTACGTGCCTACGACTACAACATATGCGCTCGTCGTCCTCTACATGCTACATATATACATAATACATAATGGCGGCGCGGTGAGAATGGGAGCCCTGCATCAGCAACCTCTCGCTCCCGGAAGCCATGAGGAATCCACTGCAGACGCCAAACCACGGTCACGACGCCTCTTTTGTTCCTGTGCATGGCATGGCGAGTGGCGCCGATTGTCCTCAGCTTCGCGTGCACAACTTCGTCAACAACTCCACGCCGCGAACGACTGCAGCGGCCAACCACGACAACATGCGGCCATGCGCAGGACTACAACAACGACCACGGGATGGTGATCTCCCGCACCCGGCATCGACACGACCAGCATCAAGCACACAACGGACAGATCCAGACGGTCCGGGTTATCGGGCCGAACAATTCACCGACTGATCTGCACTGCATCAAGCCAGACTACATCGGCCCAAACCACAACGTCAAGCTGTGCGACTACATCACGCTACGAGAACACAAGCACGACATCGACACCATCGTCGCTACAAGGGACGCCTTGAAGCAACGATCTACGTCACGCCTGCTACAATATCGCTGACACATCATTGCCAAGGTCTACATCAACGTGGTCTTCATCAACATCTTCGTCGACACACCGCCGCCGCTATACCCCGTCCACATGATGGACATACAACTACAACGCCATCTGGCAGTACAACTACAAGGCACGACGACGGCATGGCCGCGTCGACGACCTCGACGACTGCATCAAAAAACCGTAATCACAATTATGACCCTACGACCGCGCATACGGTTCTGGCAAAACCGTGTGTGCTTGGTGGGTTCCTCCGGTCCTAGCAAAACCGGTGGTCTCACTTATGACCGCGTCCAAGAGACGCCCGACGGTACCTCCATAAGGTGCAAAGCGTCCACAACCGCAGCTCCGTCAACAACAACAACAACAACAACAACAAAAATGTGAAATTTTTTGCACCTCCGGCAATGGCGGCCACACAACATACGACGACTACGACATCGGCCACACCCACCTCAACCACGGCTACATCACGATCGGCTACCTCGACATCGACATCAAAAACAACGTCTACAACAACTCAAGAACTCCAGTCAACAGCGTCCGCGTCGTCACTTGCGTTCACGCCACTCCCGCTGTGAATACGGGAGGGAAGAGAGGCACTAGAAGGGGATGCAGACACCGCCCCTAGGTGTCAGCCATGATCATGTCCACACAGGTGATGATGATAAGGAGGTGAAGACGATGAAAGCGCAAGACTTCAAATCCAGTCGCAAGCGTTCGCTTCACTCCCGTTACGACTGAGGGAGGATGTTAGTATATAGATACATATACGTATATAAGATAGACTAGGATTCTAAGATTATCTTGTACTCCAAGTCTACCTACCCCTTGTAACACTATATATACCCCTCACGAGGGTCAAATCAAAACAACAAAATATTAGGGATTCAATATTTTCTATAGCACATAGCGTATTTTATTGCATTGTTTGGAAACTTCAAAGTATTATAATCATATGTCATAAGGGTTGAGACATGATCAATCTATAATCTATAACTAATAATAAAGTACGAAGTGTTTCTTACTGGTTCCGTTTTTTGGACGGTTTTGTCCTCCCACCAATATAGGAATTACGCACTTATGCCACCCATATAAGTGAAAAAAAAACGTTTAGTTGCAGCATGCGGCGATGCCCGTTCCATGTGCTAGCCAGCGGCTCCTTCCTGTCCACCGCTCGCTGGCCCTCCTCTCCGTCGACCTTGCAAGGAGACTGGTTAGAGTCCAGTCCTGTCCACCGCTTGCTGGCCCTCCTCTCCGTCGGCCTTGCAAGGAGACTGATTGGAGTCCAGCGTCTCGATCAAGGACGCACCATGCAGGTCGCCGTCCTCTCTGATTAGGCTTGATTCAGATTAAATTAGTCATTGTATATACAGACCAGGCCTGTCAAAGGGCAATCCGTCCGTCGGTAGTGGACTCACATCTCAAGCAAAAAAAGCATACGGAAAGCAGCGTCCAAGCTAGGAAAATCTCTACCTCGGCCTTTATGTTTTTTGTCTTGCTCAATAGTCGTGCTACATGGTATTTCTGTCCCGTGAGGAGGGACCAAATATGAAATCGGAAATCGGACTTTTCTCATCTTCCACTACTCGACTATGGGGTGGACCAGCAGTGGCACCACGTGGCTCTCATGACATTGACACACGTGCACCGGGTAGGCTAGCTAAAGCCACGGACAAAAAAAGTGTAAGTGCACTTTTTTGAAAAGGGAAGTGAAACCCCGGCCTGTTGATGCACCCTCCCTCATAGTGTAAGCGCACTATGAGTCTGTTCGGTTTAAGACCCAGCGAGCCACGCCAAATCCTATACACGACCAATTTTTTGGCGCAACATTTGGCCACCCTCAGTCCCCCACGTATTGGCGGAAAATGAACTACACACGGCGTAGGTTCGGTCGGGCTAACCAATTTTGTGGCGCCCGGCCAAACGCCTGCCACAGATCATGGATACACCTACTTTTTGGCGGGGCTACCTTTAGCTTTGAACCAAACGTGCCCTATGTATGTCACTGACTCAAATGACTCCCTTTTTTTACATGAATATTTTCACTCCTGTTACAACATACGGACATGTTTCCTATTCATTGAAAATTCAAAAGCAATAAGATATCTATTTTGCGGTTCACTGCCGCCGTCCAATAGCGTGGAAATAGAAGTCTTGTGCAATCGTTAGTAGCCGGTTGCATCTAGTAGCCAAAGGCTCAAACCGACCTGCCAGGAGAAGGCAGGACCAAAGTTAGATCTAGTGCGCAACTAGTCGAATTACTTACAAAAAGATCATACCCTTTTGCTCATCGAAGACAATATAGTTTACATCTCCAAAGTACCCAATGTGAAAATTGTAGAACCCTAATATTTTATTGGGTATTGAGGAGCTATATAGAGAGGTACATGGGGTAGGTGGAGACTTGGAGTATAAAATGTAGAGTCTTAGTCTATCTTTAATCCATACACGTCAATCTTTGGAGGACCAAGATAAAAAAAAAGTACAACAACGGTGAGGGCACGGCAAGCAAAATCATCTCAGTGGGCAGGGAGGCTGGGATGATGGCCTTCAGCTGAGCTGCACCGTTAGAAGGAGGTGGTGGGTGTGCCGGGCTGCCAGCTGCATAGTACCATTGGAGTTGCATGTTGTTTTAGCCGAAAGGGACAACTTTAGGGTTTTCGCTTGGGCTTTAGCGAAATTTCACCTCAACTCTGAAATTAACTGAAACTTTACTTTAGTTCGTCTCAGGTTGAAACATAATTAGTTTTTCTAGTCTAATTTAATATTTTCCTATGGGGATGTCAGGATATATAGAGAGGCCTGTTCTCCCTATCGCGGATGAATCACGAACTTGAGGATTTTTAGGACACCATATCTGTCGTATATATCTCCTCCATCTAAACTCCACTCCAGGAGATTCAGGACACCATCTAATGTCTTGTTTTCCCGCCAAATAGCGCTCATCCTGGTTATGGGGATGTAAGGCTTCGGCAAAGTATACTCGACCAGTTATAACTACGTACTTACTATTTTTTTAAGCAGTCTCCATCTTCCGTAGCGTTGATGTCGCCATGGAACTATGGACAGTGTGTTGCGCTGCAATTTTGTTGGGATAGCCGTGTTGGGCACACATGCCTAGAATTGCCTAAACCTTGTGACTCGAATGCAATTAGGATAGCACGAATGAGTCTAGACGTTAGAACTAGAGGAAACACACAGTACCCATACATCGCACGATCAAAACAACACTTAGTAATCATCATATAAAAAATCAGTCACGCTGAGTCACTTTTCAAAAGTAGAGTATAAATTCATACGAAAATTCCTGATACTTTATAATTTGAATAAAAATACCATATATCTCATAAGTCAATATGATCTATATCTAACATAAAATTGGTATCCTAATGAACATCTAATGGTGGGCATAATCTAACTTTGCTTGAAATGCGTGAGATAGAGTGAGATCTTCACACACTAGTCCTTCTTAGAGTGGGTGTTCAACAATGGATGTGTGTCCTCCTCCTCGTCATATTAATCATCATCATGAGATGGCGGTGGTGCATGAAGTTGCGCCTGAAGTGATGCAATCTGTGTGTCCTTTTTGGCTATCTCGGCCTCGGCCTTGTCAGTTTCCATCATCACGATGTTCATCATGTTCTCCATGACATCAAGTTTGCAATTCAGGTATTGCATATGATTATAGTACTCACCGTGTGGTCGAATGTACCTCCTACACCTTGCATGGGCTCTCCCTCACGCGTGCTCCTCGCAAAGTAGCGAAAGACTGACTCGGCTGGTAGGTCTTCATTATAAGTACCACAAATGCGAGCCAATGCATCCCGCCTCGCAATGTTCGCTCCTATCTCCTAGTTAGGGGACTCCCTTGTGAATATGATATCCTCAGTTTGTTCCCCTAAGGTGGCATGTCCAGGTATGGTGGTCTGAATCTCCCATCTTCCAGTTGTTAGCTCCCTTCCTCTAACAAATGTCATGTTTAGGTTCAGCTCCTCTGAAACTCGTGCCAATTGCATGCTAAAGAGCTCCTGGGAGTTCACATTCGCAATGGAGATCCTGGTGTAGTCTCCCATCTTCCAGATTTAAAATATAAGAGTTTGAGAAACGAAAATGATAAGGGATACTAAAAAAGGTCCTTGAATAAAAATAAACTTCATAATTCCTATGATCTTTCTTCTTCCATTACTAGATCACGATGATACCATCTGAAGTGACATGACCTGATAAAGTTGAGTATATCTATGTGTACAGTGTTAATCCTTGAATCGGTCAGCTCTGCTAACCACACTAGGCAAGATGCATATACAAAAGATTTAGTAAAACACCTATTTTAGTTTGATAAATATGGAGATTTTATGGTTTAATGCGAATTAAGTAAATTTATGTTATAATTGTATGTATTTTGTCTTTTATTCCTCTATTTAGAAAATTAAATTGCCATCCAGATGCAAACATATTCAACTAAAATCACACTCAAATGTAGTGCTTATAATGTTTTGAACTATTATAGTTTAGGCAAACATGACATTTTTATTTACAGAATCCGATTTTCGTACTTTTTTTTGAATCCAGCCACATATTATTCGTAAAAATTTGGCGGAGTAGATTATTATTTAGTATGAGTTTTATAAGATCCCCCATACCATATTGTACTTTCGCCATTTTTATGGTAAAGTAGTCTTCCCATGTGATATGGATAGTTCAAATTATGATGATGCATTAATAATGATATTCTTAAGGGTTGTACATCTCACTTTTTTGTATTGTGATTTGATTGTATAATTGAAAAATATGAGTATTTATTGATCATGGAAGATTGAAGCAAGGAACATTTAGAAATTTCTGTAAATTATTATTGTCTTCAGTAGTGCTTATATGGACAAACAACGAATGTACGTTTTCATGAGTCTTTGCTATCAACGGAGTTTGTGAGGATTTTATTTTTCTTATGTTAGGTCCAAAGCCTATCACTTCTCTCGTAAAAATAAGATCACAGTGGAGATCGATGATTACAGTGGAGATCGATTACAGTCCAGAGAGATTAAAAAAAGGGGGAAGAAGGGCGGCACGAAACACAGGGCAAGAAAGATGCATACCTTTCAATCAAGTCTAAGTCGCACGCGCCCCGCACGCGGACTGTGACTGTGACGACCGGCTTGTATTTATAGACTAACCACAGCCGAGTCCAGAGAGATTTTATTTTTCTTATGTTAGGTCCAAAGCCTATCACTTATGTGAGGATTTTATTTTTCTTATTTTTCATGAACATGAGGGGACAGCCACGCGCCAGACTGTGAGGCAATCGATTACAGTGGAGATCGCGAGGCCGTGCGTTACCCCAGGCCCACAAGCAGCTGCAGCATGCATGGAAGATGGCTCGAGAGGTCTGGCTTTTGCTCACGCTTAAACTATAGAGTAATTAGATATCTTCTACTCTCTCCGTCTAGAAATATAAGACATTTTAGCTTTGTGAAACGAATTTATCTAGATGACTTTTGTGTATAGATTCGGAGTGAACATGTACACCAAAAGACATCTAGTTACATTCTATTTACAAATCTAAAATATCTTATATTTGTAAACGGAGGAATTACATTTCAAATCTTATTATGTATTGAGTCCTTGCATGTATTCTGCACTATCACGGTTTACTCATGAGTATTTCCGTAGGTAATATGATCCGGTTATTAGTGCACAGGCAGGAGTTTGTTTATACTCACGGTGCATCATTGTCTTCATCCTTTTTTAGAGTTGTACGAGGCAGTTCTTTCTTGGGACTGTCTAAGCTCACTCAGACCACAAATTTACTAAGGCTCTTCGGTTTTACCAATTTATTTGCTTATACATGGAAAACGCGGCTCTAGTCACGGGTCGTAACAGGCTCTAGTCCCGGTTTCGCACCCGGAACTGCCAACTCGGACTAAATGCCCCTATCTCTATTCTCGGTTGCTACGAACCAAGACTAGAGGCCACTACGTGGCAGCGGCAACGCGACGAGGGTTGGAGGACCTCTAATCCCGGGTCGTAACACCACCTGGAACTAAAACTTTTTCTGTCGCGGCAGAGATTCATGTGTTTCTATGCCGCGGCATGATTTTGAGTTTTCCTTTTCATTTTGTTTTTTTCCATTTTGTTCCTTTTTCAATTTGTGTTTCATTATAATTTCAAACATGTTCCATACACATATTCTACGCCTACTACATACACAGTACACGTTGATGCATATATAATTAATATTCGATCTTTTGCGAGCATACATATACAATTTGATATATACAACTATTTAATTCCATGGAGATCACTAAATCATATTGAGTTTCTCGTCCTCCATATAATGTTCTCCCCTTTCATCAATGACCTCCTTCATCAGAAATCCGGTCAATTTCTCATGAATTGCTCGTATGCGCTGTTCTAGGTCGGGCTTCTCCCGGAAACTGTGAATATAAGTTGAATCAACTGTCCGCTCACTGGTCAACTCGTGAGTGTACTTGCAAATGTAGAATCCACATAAATGAGTTCCCGATGGCTGTTGGAAATCCTTCACTATTTTATAAGTTAGCTCATCTTTGAATGGACGGGGTATTTTCTTTTTGAGCCGTGTCCAACACATGCTCGGCAAAGAAAATGAACAAAGAAGTTATTAAATTACTACATATGAGAAAATGAACGAAAGACCGATATAATTCGGTAATGATTGGAATTACTTATGGAGCATTTCTTTCATGTCGCTTCACTTCTCTTGGTCCCAACTTAATGAGTTGGTGACTTCAACTTGGGACTTGTCAAGTTGAATATTTAGCAGAATCCAGTTGAACCCGCAGACATTTACATAAGCAGACATGCATAACTCATCAATTACACTTAACATTGAGTAAGTAAAAAAAGAATG
The DNA here is from genome assembly GCA_910589775.1 of Avena eriantha. Lineage (NCBI taxonomy): Eukaryota > Viridiplantae > Streptophyta > Magnoliopsida > Poales > Poaceae > Avena > Avena eriantha. Next base: position 125,014,385 of record OU342742.1, read on the forward strand.
TGTAAAAGACATAAACACGCATCTGAATTTGTAAGGAATAGTATTTCCTTACAGTAATTATGCTCGATTAAAATGGTGGACACGTCATCGTCCACGTCGTTGGGGTGATTGTGTAACATATGTTTATTAACGATACATGGGTCAATGAACCCAACGCCAAATTTTCTAGATCTTTTACATTCAATCATCTTCATTATGTATAATAGCGTACAAAAGGATATATATAGTCATGATAATATATTACATGTAATGAACGAGCTGAGCTAGAGATTTAATTACAGAAATAAATCACATACAGACACTAGCAACCTAGGATAGATTTGTCGAGGGCGCGTTGATTGTATAACTGAAACAGTTCGTTCATTTGATCTATATCAAGATTTGAAGTGATGCTCTACTCCAACATCCACCGAAAACCATTCTTTCGAGTGCTTCTTTGATGTTTGTGTCTGTACCAATCGTGCAGATTTCACATATGTGTTGATAGACGTGTGTACTCCTCATGACTGACAAGAGACCGCCCTTTGACATAATTACATGTTATCTCACCCATTGGCGCTTCTTCATAGCCTAAATATTGACCAAGAGACATACCTGCTCCGGTAGCATTTTCTTTGGCCTGCGCTATAGTGATACCCATTTGTCTAGCAGCAACTTTGGCTCTAGGGTCTAATAATTGCATGTATTTATCCATATTGGCTCTGAAGTTCTCGTCGATATCGGAACTCACTATGAGCGGGGAGATCGATTGATTTTGTTGTTGTTCGAGCTGGGAGAATTTGTTTCTCGCGTTTTGCACTTGTTTTTTTGTTTTCCTTAGACTTGGAACCTGCCTGCTTAATAATTTCGTGGTTATAGTATGATTGCAGATTCAACGATATTTTGTTTTTTTCATCAAATATTTTCTTTGGCTCTGGCTTTTTTTGTGCAAAAAAACCCTTATTGTAGGTAGCCACTTCCGTGGCATTTTACTCATCAGTCCTCTCTTAAGGTCTCTTGGAAAGAGCCGGCGGGATGTCGACTATCTTCGTCGTACTACCTTTCTTCTAAGTGGGGCGCGGGGGAGCGGTGACCCTCTGTTTTTTCAACGACGTAGTATTGGGCGGAGGCGGAGATCGAGATGTACTCGCGCTGCCTATGCAGATAGTGTACAGCGATGCATAAATGCTTGATGATGGAACGAAGTGGAAGGAACTTCCACCTATGATAAAGCCAGTTTTAGACAGAATTTTCTTGGAAAAATATCAATAATTTCCTAATTATTGCTGGGGGACCATAGAAAAGCACTCAATAATCAAAATGATGACCTTGGTTGGCGAAGTATTTAGGTTCAATTTGGAAACCCTGGTACATATCATTCCCTGCACCTTGTTTCTAAGAAAATAGTTCATGAAAGGAGGGGAAGTTTGGAGCCTTAGGAATTATGGCGTACATATCAACATCCTGATATTTGTCATGTGGTGGTTTTTTTAAATGCTCTGCGCTCAACACACAAAGCACTGAAATACTGTTAAATCATTCCACCCATCCAAATTTCTGTTCTAGAATAATATGTTGCTATAGGTAAATTTGTAAATGATGGAAGGAGAATCCTCGATAGATGCATTCTTAAATCATTACTGGTATGGGTCTTTATTGTGATTCCACTTAAAATTTCATCTGCATATAGGAATAATGGTGTGTGATTGGGCGGCTATCTTTCCGAATCAAGACCACTTCGGTAGGATACTGGGATGGCTGGCTGTATTTCACTTCTGGGCAACGAGACAAAGGCGCAAGCAACCCATCTCCTAGAAAGGTTGTCGGGTGTATGTGGAGAACTAAGCTGCACCTGTGATTTTCTAACGGAAAACAGATACGAGTAGGGCATTCTTCCTGTATTCTTTTGGCACATAACCGTTTCATTCCTCACTTTGGTGCGTGAGTTGTTTATTGTCATACGAATCGGCTGGCTTTGGCGTGCACCAACACATCATGCGACTGGTCTGCTGCATGCTTACTTTTGTAGTTGTATCATAGAATAGCTCACTTTTACAAGAATTTGTACAGAGGATTGGATATTATATGAAGTAGTCGTAATCTTGTACTTCCTCCGTTTCAAAATATAAGATGTTTTAGCTTTATGAAAAAAGTGTATCTAGACCTCTTTTAGTTGATAGATTCATTGCAAAATTAGATGAACCTACACACTAAAAAGGTCTAGATACACTCCTTTTACAAAGCTAAAACATCTTATATTTTAAAACGGAGGGAGTAGGCTGGTACAGATATGTTTACCGTTGCATTTCTTGATGTTCTTCCTACTCTTGTATAGCAAGTCGCCTGAGAAAATTATCTTGTATAGAAATACTGCTAGTAACATCAGAATGCTTTTCATAAGCCCCTCGATGTAAAACAAAAGTGGTGGATCCAGAGCGACCCATTACTAATCGTCTGCCGCATAACCTCTACCAGCGGCACACCAAAAACTCGCAGAAACTGTGCCACCGGAACAAAATTTGGCAACAGACGGACAGCCACCTGCCCCCTATTTAATGACGTACGTACGTCCTGTAGCATCACAAAACTCGCCCACCCCACTGAGATACGTTAATTTCTGCGCGTCACTCCCTCCTGCCAAAACTCTCAGATCCGGATCTCAATGCTCAAGTGGATGGCACCGATAGTGAGTTCATCTGGACCTGGGAGCCAAATCGCCGCCTCCTCCTATTCAATCACTAAACAATATTCTCATGTAATTACATGCACATAATCGTTGCAAGGTTTCACCTCAACCACTAACCCGTGAGGACTACTCAGTCATAATAATAAGATCAAGGTTAAAAACTATTATTTAAATACTTAGATTGAAATCAAATATTCTTACAATGATTGCTAATCCTCAAAGAGATCTCTATTACAAGATTATGCCTATGGCTATGAGGGGATTGAAGATGGCGATGATGAACTCTCGTGGTGGTGGTGTTTTCACTAGTGGAAAACGGGCATATAGTCTCGGTTCGTAAGGGCCTTTAGTCCCGGTTGGCCATCCGGGACTACGAAATCGGGACTAAAGGCACCCCCTTTAGTCCCGGTCGGCCACAAACCGGGATTAAATGTCCTCACGGGAGGCGGTCAAGTGCGGGACCTTTAGTCCTAAAGATTATTTTTTCGATTTTTTTTCAAAAAAATATTCAGTTTCTTCTTGAACTTTTGAATTGTTTTACTCGTTAATCTCGCACTTGGAACATTTTTAACACGGACTATACTAATATTAGGTCAAATTGTCCTTATGGTCAAACTTCCCAGTTGGCCACCCAAAGTAGCACTACTCCACCCTAGCACGCTTAACTTCTTCATTCCATCAGGATGTCCTCGCGCGAAGGACATTGTACCTTGTCGCGGATGTGGAGAAGGAGGCGTGGAACGTGGGGTAACTAAGGTAGACTACGTCGGGGTGGGGTCCACCGGGAACTCATGTATATGTGTGCTTCTATGAATAAAATGTATTTCGAGACTATGTGCCAAAATAAGATATAGATATAATGTTGGGTTCACAGCATAGAAAACAAAAAAATTCCTACGATGAGAACTATACACCAAGATCTATCTACTAGATACAAGCAACGGGTGAATATACATCCAGAGAGAACTTACCCTCGAAGACAATAGAGTTTTGTTAACGAGTTGGAACTCGTGGATGATGTAGGCGTACGCTTGCCGATCTCAAGATCGTGTGGAAGTCCTAGCGCCGCAAATCAACAGCGCATTCGTCCTCGCACACACGTTCAAGCCACCAAACAACCTCCACCTCCTCGCTCCAATAAATCAGCGAAAGCAGCAACTCCTTTCAGACGCAAGGCCATCGAGAACATGTATCTCGCTAATCCGAGACCATTGGGGAGTATATCTAGAGGGGGAGAGAGATCCTTCACGAGGAGGTGTCCTTTGTGAGGGAGGAGAGGGGGCCTTTTATAGGAGAGGGGGGCTCCTCCCTTCCAATGACCGACGGCCAAGGGGGGTGCCCCCACATCTTCCTCATTCATGTGGTGAAAGCTCCACTCACATCAATTTAGCCTCCACCCAAAGTTCCACTCACATGCATTAAATTTCCACCAAATTTAATGCAACTCTCATTTAATAAAACTTTTTTATTTATTTTATTCAGAATTTTGTTAATTACTTTAATTAACAAACATTCACATAAAACCCCTTGCAACATTTCAATATCACATGCAGAACCAGTTTCTGCAATTTCACCCAAAACAATTCTGGTTTCCATCGAAATAATTCTAGCGCTTTGTAATTCTTTCGTCTGAAACATATGTGCTCCAAAATGGTGTTCAACAACCCTTAAGTGTGTCACCCTACGGTTCGCGAATAATGCAGACATGATTGAGACCCCTCTCAGATCAATAATCATAAGCGGGACCTGGAGATCCATACTGACTCCTGCACATTCAATGATGACTTTTGTGATCGTGAGAACCTTTAATGCTAGTAACTTAATCCCTTTGTCTCATGATATAACACATGCCCGAGATTCGATCATCGGTATCTAAATACTTAGTTTCATCTCGTTACCGACATGCACTCTTTTCTCATTCCCGTGATATAACATTCTAGTGATCACATCACTTGCTTGCAAGCTATCTTAATGTGATATCACCGAGAGGGCCCATAGTATATCTATCCGTCATCGGGATTGACAAATCCCACTCTTGATCCATGAGCCTCAACATAACACATTCGTAGCACTGAACCCACCTTTATAGTCACCCTGTTACGGTGTGACGTTTGATGTTATCAAGATACTCTTCTGGTGTTAGCAATTAACATGATCTCATGGTCTAAAGACTAAGATTACTTTGTATGATGTTATAGCAATATAAACATAATGATTTTGATCGTAATGCTATACTTCGGATGAATGTTCATCACATCATTTCACAAATGTTGTGACCTTGTTATTAACATCCAATGCCCATGATTAGGAAACTTTGATCATCTTGTTAATCAACGAGCTAGTCTATAAGAGAGGCATAACTAGGAATCTTTTATTTGTTTATTAAACACATATGCATTGACGTTTCCTATCAATATAATTATAGCATGCAAAATAAACATCTATCATATACAAGGAATACATAATAACAACTTTATTATTGCCTCTCAGGGCATATTTCCTTCAGTCTCCCACTTGCACTAGAGACAATAATCTAGTTCACATAGTGATAAATCTAACACCCATGGAGTTCTGGTGTTGATCATGTTTTGCCCTAGGGAGAACTTTAGTCAGTGGATCTGCTACATTTAGGTCCGTGTGTACTTTACAAATCTTTATATCTCCATCCTTGACATGCTCGTGGATGGAGTGAAACCGGCGCTTAATATGCTTGGAATTCTTGTGAGACCTTGGTTCCTTGGCGTTGGCTATGGCTCCATTGTTGTCACAAAAGATCACCATTGGGTCTAATGCACTAGGAACCACACCTAGTTCTGTTATGAACTCCTTCATCCAAACCGCTTCCTGTGCCGCTTCTGAAGCAGCAACATATTCCGCCTCCGTCGTTGATCTAGCCACCACAGGTTGTTTGGAACTCCTCCAACTAACTGCTGCTCCGTTCAAGAGAAATACATATCCGGATTGAGACTTAGAGTCATCCGGATCGGTGTCAAAGCTAGCATCGACATAACACTTAGCGACTAGCTCTTCTTCACCCCCGTATATAAGAAACATATCCTCAGTTCTTCTAAAGTACTTAAGGATATTCTTGACCGCTATCCAGTGTTCCGAACCTGGATCGGATTGGTACCTACTAGTCAAACTAATAGCATGTGCCACATCCGGTCTTGTACATAGCATGGCGTACATTATAGAGCCTATGGCTGAGGCACAGGGGATCTTATCCATTATCTCTCTTTCTTCCGCCGTAGCCAGACTTTGAGTCTTACTCAATGTCTTGCCTTGCAACATAGGTAAGAACCCCTTCTTACTTCCGTCCATATTAAACTTCTTTAATATCTTATCAAGGTATGTACTTTGCGATAGCCCAATTAGGCGCCTTGATCTATCTCTATAGATTTTAATGCCTAATATATATGAAGCTTCACCAAGGTCCTTCATCGAAAATTTGTTGTTTAGATAACTTATAACACTATTTAAAAGATCTATATCATTTCCAATTAATAATATGTCGTCCACATATAATATCAGAAATGCCACATTGCTCTCACTCACTTTCTTGTAAATACAAGCCTCTCCATAAGTTTGGACAAATCCAAACTCTTTGATCACCTCATCAAAGCGGAGATTCCAACTCCGAGATGCTTGATTCAGTCCATAGATGGATCGCTGAAGCTTGCACACCTTATCAGCATCCTTAGGATCGACAAAACCTTTAGGTTGTATCATATACAACTCTTCTTCAATATTACCATTGAGGAACACAGTTTTGACATCCATCTGCCATATTTCATAATCGAAATATGCAGCAATTGCTAACATAATCCTTACCAACTTTAGCATCGCTACGGGAGAGAATGTCTCATTGTAGTCAACTCCTTGAATTTGTCGAAACTCCTTTGCGACAAGTCGAGCCTTTCGATCGTGAGGTAAGTCCACCAAGGTCCAAACCTGGTTTTCGTACATGGATTCCATCTCGGATTTCATGGCTTCTAGCCATTTGTTGGAATACGGGCTCATCATCGCTTCTTCATACGTCGCATGGTCATCCATTTCATCAATCATGAAATTCATAACAGGATTGCCGTACAGTTCAGGAGCTGCACGTGTCCTGCTTGACCTACGAGATTCGGTAGTATCCTCTTTCGGAGTTTCATGATCATTATCATTAGCTCTCTCTTCATCAGGTAAAGTCAACTCCGAAATAACTTTTGGTGCTGCGCCACTTGCCATTTCATGAAGAGAAGGTTCAATAACCTCTTCGAGTTCTACCTTTCGACTACTCACACCTTTCACGAGAAACTCCTTCTCAAGAAAGGATTCATTCTTGGCAACAAAAACCTTGCCCTCGGATCTATGATAGAAGGTATACCCAATCGTTTCCTTAGGGTATCCTATGAAGACGCATTTTTCCGCTTTGGGTTTGAGTTTATCCGGTTGAAGTTTCTTCACATAAACATCACATCCCCAAACTTTAAGAAATGACAGTTTAGGTTTGTTTCCAAACCATAATTCATACGGTGTCATTTCAACGGATTTAGATGGTGCCCGATTTAAAGTGAATGCAGCAATTTCCAGTGCATAACCCCAAAATGACAGTGGTAAGTCAGTCAGAGACATCATAGACCGAACCATATCCAATAAAGTACGATTACGACATTATGATACACCATTACGTTGTGGTGTTCCGGCAGGCGTGAGTTGTGAAACTATTCCACAATCTTTCATATGTGTGCTAAACTCGTAAATAAGATACTCTCCTCCATGGTCGGACCATAGAAATTTGATTTTTCTGTTACGATGATTTTCCACTTCATTCTGAAATTCCTTGAACTTTTCAAAGGTTTCAGACCTATGTTTCATCAAATAGATATACCCGTATCTACTCAAATCATCCGTGAAAGTAACAAAATAACGATATCCACCTCGCGCCGACACACTCATTAGTCCACACACATCAGTATGTATGATTTCCAATAAATCTGTCGCCCGTTCCATTGAACCAGAAAACGGTGTTCTAGTCATCTTGCCCATAAGGCATGGCTCACATGTATCAAATGATTCAAAATCAAGTGATTCCAAAAGTCCATCAGAATGGGGTTTCAACCATTGTTTTCAGATTTAAAGTAATAACCACTTTGCATCAAACACAATCTGGATACAATGTTCATGCTCAGTGCAGGCACCAAATAACAATTATTTAGATTTATCACTAATCCCGACGGCATATGGAGAGGCAGCGTTCCAATGGCGATCACATCAACCCTTGATCCATTGCCGACCCACATTGTGACCTCATCCCTGATGCCTACGCACCTCTATTCTTGTAGACAGTTGTTGGGCCTCCAAGTGCAGAGGTTTGTTGAACAGCAGCAAGTTTTCCCTTAAGTGGATCACCCAAGGTTTATCGAACTCAGGGAGGAAGTGGTCAAAGGTATCCCCTCTCAAGCAACCCTGCAATCAAGATACAAGAAGTCTCTTGTGTCCCCAACACACCCTATACACTTGTCAGGTGTATAGGTGCACTAGTTCGGCGAAGAGATAGTGAAATACAAGTGGTATGGATATAAGACAACGGTGCTAGAAAATAGCTTGATGGCGTGGAAGAGACTAAAGGCAAACTGAAATAAAGATGGAAGCAAGCAAACATGTAACAGATCTAGTTGCAAACGGTGTTTCAATGCTTAGAAACAAGGCCTAGGGATCATACTTTCGCTAGTGAACACTCTCATATAAATATCTTCTCTTTATGATACTACTCTTCACTACTCTCCGGTTGGACACTCTAAGCCATGGTAGGGCTATAACAGCACACCTCAAAGTAAGCCTTTCCCATCTATATAACCCCACACTGTCACCTTGAGCACTAGATGGTTCCAACAAACACCACAATTTCATAAAGACATCCAACTCCAAATATAACTCATAACAAGTATTTGTAATCTCTAGCCTAAGTTCCACCATGGTGTGCACGCTGTCACTTTCACACACATGGGGAGAGCAAAGATCTATTAAAGCACTTGAGTAGCAAGGTAGATCTACTTGATTACAAAGCTCATGATCACAATATGATCAAGCATAGAGAGAGATGAACACATAGCTACCGGTAGAACCCTTAGCCTCGAGAGAGATCTACTCCCTCATCATCATGGAATCAGCAATGGCGATGGAGATGGTGGTGGAGATCGATGGAGATGGCTCCGGGGGCACTTCCCCGTCCAGGCAGGGTGCCGGAACAGAGATTTTCTGTCTCCTGAATCTCCCCTTCGGTGGCGGCGACGCTGTGGAACTTTTCAAGGCTTTTTGATTGACGATCTTGGGTTTTTGCCTCGGGGGAGATATATAGGCGAAATAGGCAAGGTCGGTGGCCAGCCAGGGGGCCCACACCATGCCCTGGCGCCTAGGGGTGGTGTGGCCACCCTATGGCCCCTCTCCGACTCTCCTTCTAGCTCCGTGAGTGTTCTGGGAAAATAACAACTTTGGCTTTTGTCCGGTCCAATTCTGAGAATATTCATTTTCTGACTTTCCTAGAACCAAAAACAGCAAAAAACTGGCAACTGGCACTGTGGCATCTTATTAATAGGTTAGTCCAAGAAATCATATGAAAGGTACTCCAAAGTGTGGACAAAACATAAGAAAGTAGATAAAACCAAGCATGTAACATCAAAAATTATAGATACATTTGCAATGTATCAACATCCCCAAGCTTAACTCCTTCTTGTCCTCGAGTAGGTAAGTGATAAAAAGAAAGAATAATTTTTGAGGTGACATGCACCATCATAAACTTGATCAAAGTATTTGTAAAACATTCAAAGCTGGGATCATAGTACTTCAATCATAACATGAAAGACAAAGTTCTAGCAGTAAGACAAAGAAACTAGGATGCAACATGAAAAGGCACAAACAAAAGATTCATGAATAACAATGCTTTGCAAGACATTTGTTTGTTTCACATAAAGAAAACCTAGCATAGTGGCATTCAGCTTGTCCCTCATAGAGTAGCAAATATAAATGCATAGGACACCTTCAAAGTTCATAAGAGTGACTAGATACAAATAGTTTAAAACAAGCAATATCAAGCTATGCATCAAACAACTAGTCTTGGGACAATGCACATAGAACTAAGAATGGCCACTATGCTCTCAAAGTAGGTGCATAAAGATAGAAGGTGGAGACTCAATGTATAAGTGGAAGAAAGGCCTTCATAGAAGGAAGCAGAGATTCAAGTTTCATAAAGAGCTTCCAAAAATTATGGTACTTATAGCTTTCAGCTCTCATTTCCCCTATCATAAGAATCTTGAAGTGATTAAGGTTGAAGTGAACAAACTATGGTGTATATGCTTGACAAAGTATAAGTTGGAAATCTCATGTCCCTTGAATACGAGGGCCGCTCCTCATGCTACTCAAGTTTAGTTACCGGTAAGTTCTTGTCATAGTAAGTACATGTGTATCATAGAGAACCGCCAACGGGGTACCCCTTGCCCGATGATACGGAAGAATCCCCATATCAAAATGACAAGGCAAGCAGACAACGAGCACCTCAGCAATCTTCTTATTTACCATCGGAATATGGTGCTTTTTTCTCTCTTTCCTCTTTTCATAATCTCATTTTTCTCTTTCTCTCTTTTTCTCAATATAGGACTCTTTTTTTATAAGAAGAATGCTTCATAGACAGCTCATTATGGTTACGCTGCAGGTTTCCACCATGTCAGCATGGATTAGACCAGCGGCCCAGGCGTTTCTCTAACACATATACATAACTCCATGGACTTACAAGCTCCCCTTTCATTTCACACTGACGACATCCATAGACAAAAGAGCATGATATCAAATAGGTATAAAGTACCCGTGCAATGTTGAAACTGTTCCCCATGACAGCATGGTTCTCCTAATTCCCCCCAATAAATAAGTGCATGCATATACAACATAGACGACACAATGGTTCAAGTTTATTAAGGGCAAGAAAAGTAAAGTGTGCCATCAGGTTCATGAGAGCTTTAATCACTAGTTTTCTCATAACAAGTTTAATTCAGAAGGTAAACAAAAGCATGAATATACTTGGAATAGCATAAGCTAGTAGGTAGGTATGGTGGACTCTTTGGAATAACTTGGTTTAGGGAGTTGGATGCATGAGTGGAACTCATACTTGGTTGTGGAGGCTAGCAAAAGACTGGGAGTGACAAACTAAGAGAGCGGTAATGGCCATAATCATGCAGAGCGGCAAAACATCATTGATCAAAGCATAAAGTGATACTACAAGTTGAAAACTAAAGGATCATAAAGGCTTATGGTGACTTTGGATAGTCATAACATGGTGTGAGCATGCTCCAAGTCAACCCAAATAAAACATCAAAGGAGAATACCACGACACTATGCTTTAATATGCTAAAACAACGCATGATTCATCCAAGGCACATTAAGCAATCTCAATTGTTTATAACAAGTCATGCTACAACCAAGAATACTAAGCATAAAGCCAAAACAATATTAAGCATGGCATTACAAAGCATAGGCCATAGTCAAAAACAAGCTCTCTTTAACACTTAAGCATTAACTTTCCTACACTTTTCCAATCCAAACCAAACTATTTGAAAACCAATGCATGAAAGAGGGGGTCCAGCCAATTTATTCAGCAAACCAAGCAAACAAAAAACCAAAACAAAAAGGAAAAAGAAGACGCTCCAAGAACAACACAACTCTGCATGAAACAATAAAAAAGAAGTGTTTGGAAGAAACCTGAGATTTTTATTGATGAAGAAGGGGATGCCTTGGGCATCCCCAAGCTTTGACGCTTGTACTTCTTGGATATTTCTTGGGGTGACATGTGTGGTATCCCCAAGCTTGAGCTTTAGTCCATCCTTCATCTCATTACTCGTTCCTTCCATACACCTGAAATTTTTCCTTCATACAAAACTTCACACAATCTTAATTAGCAACATTAGTGCACTCAAGATAATAAGTCTTTAGGTTCAGTTCTAACACCAATAAAACTTCCATTAAAACACTATCTACTGTAGCACTTCCCTCAACAAGCTCAATTCCCCAAAGAGAACTCAAAAAGGAACCAACAAGAAGCAAATGCAAATAATGGTGTTCGGCAACCCTTAAGTGTGCCATTTTCTGCATTTGCTTCTTGTTGGTTCCTTTTTGAGTTCTTTTGGGGAATTGAGCTTTTTGAGGGAAGTGCTACAGTAGCTAGTGTTCTAATGGAAGTTTATTTGGTGTTGGAACTGAACCTTAAGACTTATTTATCTTAAGTGCACTAATGTTGCTAATAAAGATTGTGTGAAGTTTTGTATGAAGGAAAAATTTCAGGTGTATGGAAGGAATGAGTAATGAGATGAAGGATGGACTAAAGCTCAAGCTTGGGGATGCCACGCGTGTCACCCCAAGAAATATCCAAGAAGTACAAGTGTCAAAGCTTGGGGATGCCCAAGGCATCCCCTTCTTCATCAATAAAGATCCCAGGTTTCTTCCAAACGCTTCATTTTTATTGTTTCATGCACAGTTGTGTTGTTCTTGGAGCATCTTCTTTTTTGTTTTTGTTTTGGTTTTTCATTTGCTTTAGTTTGTTTAGTTTTCTGAATAAATTGGTTGGACCCCATCTTTCATACATTGGTTTGCAAACAGTTTGGTTTGGTTTGGAAAAGAGTAGGAAAGTTCATGCTTATGTGGTAAAAAGAGCTTGTTTTTTACTGTGGCCTATGCTTTGTCATGCCATGCTTGATATTGTTTTGGCTTTATGCTTAGTATTCTTTGCTGTAGCATTATAAACAATTGAGATTGCTTAATGTGCCTTGGATGAATCATGCGTTGTTTTAGCATATTAAAGCATAGTATAGTGGTATTCTCCTTTGATGCTTTATTTGGGTTGACTTGGTGCATGCTCACACCATGTTATGACTATCTCAAGTCACCATAGCCTTTATGATCCTTTAGTTTTCAACTTGTAGTATCACTTTATGCTTTGAACAATGATGTTTTGTCGCTCTGCATGATTATGGCCATTATTGCTCTCTTAGTTTGTCGCTCCCAGTCTTTTGCTAGCCTCCACAACCAAGTGTGAGTTCCACTCATGCATCCAAATCCCTAAACCAAGTTATTCCAAAGAGTCCACCATACCTACCTACTAGCTTATTCTATTCCAGGTATATTCATGATTTTGTTTACCTTCCAAATTAAACTTGTTATGAGAAAACTAGTGATTAAAGCTCTCACGAACTTGATGGCACACTTTACTTTTTTGCATCTAATAAACTTGAACCATTGGGTCCTTCTTTGTTGTGTATATGCTTGCACTTTATAAGTTGAAATTAGCAGAACCATGTTTCATGGGGAACGCTTTCAACATTGCACTTGTACTTTGTACCCCGTTGATATCATGTTCTTTTGCTTACGGATCCCGGCGATGTGAAATAAAAGTGGAACTTGTAATATCATGGAGTTTGTATGTGTGTTAGAGAAACGCTTGGGCCGCTGGCCTAAGCCATGCCTAATCATGGTGGAAACTTGCAGCATCACCATAGTGAGCACTCTATGAAGCATCCTCAATAAAAACCTATGCAAATAGCAAATAAAAAGATCGCTGAGATGCTCATTGTCTGCTTGCCTTGTCATTTTGATTATGGGGAAGCTCTCGTATCATGTGCAAGGGGTACCCCGTTGGCGGTTCTTAATGATACACATGTACTTACAATGACAAGAGCTTACGTGTGACTAAAGTTGAGTATCATGAGGATCAGTCTTCGTAAGTAAGGGGCATGAGATTTCAATTTATAACTTGTCAAGCATATCCTCTTAGTTGTGTCACTTTAACCTTAATCACCTTCAAGATGCTTATGATAGGGGCAATGAGAGCTGAAAGTTATAAGTACCATAATTTTTGGAAGCTCTTTATGAGACTTGAATCCCTACTTCCTTTTATGAAGGCCCTTTCTTCCACCATTATATTGAGTCTCCACCTTCTACCTTTATGCACCTACTTCGAGAGCATAGTGGCCATTCTTAGTTCTATGTGCATTTTCCCAAGACTAGTTGATTGATGCATACTTTGATATTGCTTGTTTTAAACTATTTGTATCTAGTCACTCTTATGAACTTTGAAGGTGTCCTATGCATTTATATTTGCTACTCTATGAGGGACAAGCTGAATACTATTATGCTATGTTTTCTTTATGTGAAACAAACAAACGTCTTGCAAAGCATTGTTATTCATGAATCTTTTGTTTATGCCTTTTCATGTTGCATCATAGTTTCTTTGTCTTATTGCTAGAACTTTGTCTTTCATGTTATGATTGAAGTACTATGATCCCAGCTTTGAATGTTTTACAAATACTTTGATCAAGTCTTCGATGGTGCATGTCACCTCAAAAATTATTCTTTCTTTTTATCACTTACCTACTCGAGGACGAGCAGGAGTTAAGCTTGGGGATGTTGATACATTGAAAATGTATCTATAATTTTTGATGTTCCATGCTTGGTTTTATCCACTTTCTTGTGTTTTGTCCACACTTTGGAGTACTTTTCATATGATTTCTTGGACTAACCTATTAACAAGAGCCACAGTGCCAGCTGCCTGTTTTCTGTTGTCTTTGGTTCCAGGAAAGTCAGAAAATGAATATTCTCGGAATTGGACGGCGCAAAAACCAAAGTACCTATTTTCCCGGAAGTTATCAGACGTCAGAATACGAGACGGAGAGGGGCCAGACGCCGGCCAGACCACCTGGTCGCGCTGCCAGGCTTGGCCCGCACCTAGGGGTGGTGTGGTGGCCCCTGGTACCCCCTCGGCCTCTCCTTCCGCCTATATATTGCCCTCGGGACGAAAACCCTAAGTGCCCGATCAAAAATCCACGAAAGAGTCCGTAGCCGCGATCATCTCCATCCCTAGATCGGGAGGGATCTGAAGCTCTTCCTGGCACCCTGTCGGAGAGGGGAATTCACCCTGGAGGCCTTCTTCATCACCATGCAAGCCTCCGGTGTGATGCGTGAGTAGTTCATCCTTGGACTACGGATCCATGTAGTAGCTAGATGGCTGGTTCTCCTACTTTGTGCTTTCATGTTTAGATCTTGTGAGCTCCGTTCATGATCAAGATCATCTATTTGTAATTCTGCATGTTGTGTTTGCGGGGATCCGATGGATATTGAGATGCTATTTCAGATTGATTAGTGATTCTATCATGTCTTTGTTATTTGTGATCTTGCATGCTTTCCGTTGTTAGTAACTATCTTGGCCAAGTTGATGCTAGCAACTCCAAGAGTTAGTATTTATGCTCGATAGTGGTTTCATGCCTCTGGTAATCTGGGGAAGTGACAGAAATCTCTAAGGTACTAGATGTGTTGTTGCTACTAGGGAGAAAACAACAATCCTTTGTTCATAGAACAATCGTATTGTTTACTTTACACGCAGTTCGTAAAGCAATAATCTGTTGCTTGCAACTTAATACTAGAGGGGGTTCGGATGATAACCTGAAGGTGGATTATTAGTCATAGATGAAGTTGGATGGCGCTCTATGTATAATGTTGTAATGCCCCGTTGGATGGCAGTGGATTATTAGTCATAGATGCAGTTGAAAGTCTCAAAGGATTCAAGATGATTAGTATATGCATGTATTGCTTTCTCGATGTTTTTCAATTGCCCCGCTATAATTTGTTCACCCAGCATGTTATCTATCTTAAGGAGAGCCACCTCTAGTGAACTATGGATCCCGGTCCTCTTTTCTTTACATACAATCTATAAACTGTTTACTATTTTGTGTTTACTTTTTGCAAACTTTTACTTCTTTCCATCCGATACGTTTAATCCTTTGTTTTCCACAAAACACGGTGAGATTGACAACCTCATCGCAAGTTGGGGACAAAGTTCTGTGGTTGTGTTATGCAGGTCTCCATGTTGCTACTAGCACCGGTAGTGCGCCCTGCCAAGGCTCAGCTAGTAACACCTTTGGGGTGTTTCCTTGCTCCTACTGGTTCGATTAAACCTTGGTTTCATAACTGAGGAAACTTGCTGTTGTGCTCATCATACCTTCCTCTTGGGGTTCCCAATGAGCTCTACATCATCATTGCTCTAGCATTTTCCTGGGCGCCATTACAGAGCCATCAAGCATTTTTTTGGCGCCGTTGCCGGGGAGTCAAGGACATCTTCACAAGGGGAGTCCCTCATAACCAATCTCTTTACTTTGTTATTTTTGTTTTGCTTAGTTTCTTTCTACTTTGTTTGCTTGTTTTCTTTATTCAAAAACACAAAAAAATTAGTTTTACTAGTTTGCTTTCTTATTTGAAAACAGAAAAAAATTACTACTCTTGAAAACACTAAGTTGTGTGACTTCACTAGCACCAACAACAATGATTTTATGAGCACACATATTGCTCCACCTGTGCCTGAAGATACTTTCTTTGAGATAAAACCTGCTTTACTAAATCTTGTTATGAGAGAACAATTTTCTGGTATTGGTAATGAAGATGTTGCTTCCCATCTAAATAACTTTGTTGAACTTTGTGAGATGCAAAAGCATAGGGATATAGATGGTGATATTATTAAGCTGAAATTGTTTCCTTTCTCTTTGAGAGGAAAAGCTAAAGAATGGTTGAATTCCTTAACTAGGAATAGTATTGATTCTTGGACTAAGTGCAAAGATGCTTTCATTGGAAAATACTATCCTCCTGCTAAGATTATATCTATGAGAAGTGAAATAATGAAGTTTAAACAACTTGATAACGAGCATGTTGCTCACGCTTGGGAAAGAATGAAATCTTTGGTAAATAATTGTCCCACTCATGGAATGACTGCTTGGATGATCATCCAAACTTTTTATGTAGGATTGAACTATTCTTCAAGGAACCTATTGGATTCTGCTGCTGGAGGTACCTTTCTGACCATTACTTTGGGTGCTACAACAAAACTTCTAGACAATATGATGGTTAATTATTCTGAATGGCATACTGAGAGAGCTCCACAAGGTAGGAAGGTAAATTCTGTTGAGGAAACTTCCTCCTTGACTGATAAGATTGATATTATTATGTCTATGCTTGTTAATGGGAAAGCCCAAATTGATCCAAATAATGTTCCTTTAGCCTCCTTGGTTGCTCGAGAAGAGCAAGTTGATGTGAACTTCATAAGAAATAATAATTTTGGCAATAATGCTTATAGGAACAATTTTGGTAACAACAATTATAAGCCATATCCTCCCAACAATGGTAATACTTATGGAAGTTCCTACAACAATAATAGGAGTGCACCCTCTGAACTTGAAGTTATTCTTAAAGAGTTTATTAGTAAACAAACTGCTTTCAATAAAACTATTGAGGAAAAACTCTCTAATGCTGAAAGAAATATAGCATCTTTGGCTGAAGCTCGATCTTCTTTCAATAAAATGGCTGCTAAACCTGAAACTAATGATAATCCCTTTGCAGCTACTAATGCTATACAAGTAAGAATTGATGAAAATGTTAGACTATTAGCTGAATTACATGCTAAGTGGGAAAGAGAAGATGAAATTGCTAGAAATATTAGTGTTTCTACTATCACCACCACTAGTGTTGAGGCTAGTAATAGGTCTACTACTTTAGATGATAAATTTGATTTTGATCTTGATGGTTGTAATATCTCTGAAGTTATTAAGTACCTACAATAGCTTGCTAAAAGTCCTAATGCTAGTGCTATGAACATGGCCTTTACAAAACACATTACTGATGCTCTCATAAAGATTAAAGAAGAAAAGATGAAACATAAAGCTTCTATTCCTATTAAACAAGAAGATGGTTGGGAACCCATCATTAATACGAAAGTGAATGACTTTGATTTCAAAGCTTTATGTGATCTTGATAGTAGTGTTTCTATTATGCCTAGAAGGATTTATGATATGCTTGATTTGCCTCCACTTGAAGATTGTTATTTGAATGTCCCACTTGACGATAATGCTAAAAAGAAACTCATGGGGAGTCTTAATGATGTTCTTATTATGGTTAACAATGCCTATGTCCCCGTTGATTTCTATGTTTTGGATGTTGAATGCAATGCTTCTTGTCCTATTACTTTGGAAAGACCTTTTCTTATAACTGTTGGTGCCATTATTGATATGAAAGAAGGCCCCATTAAATATCAACTCCCACTCAACAAAGGTATAGAACACTTCCCTAAGAAAAGAGAGAATATTTCTTTTGCTTCTCCTATGAAAACAAAATTTGGTCTTAATGCTTCTTCATTTGAGAACACTTGATTCTTTCTTGCTTCTTATGCCTAACTTAAAGGCGTTAAAGAAAAGTACTTATTGGGAGATAACCCAAAAGTTTTAGATGAGTCTTGTAAGTTATTACCTCTGTAATAACCTCTCCTTATCCTTTTTATTTGATTTTTGTGCCAAGAGTAACCTCTAATGAGACAGAAGTAATGATTGGGAAAGTTGTTGTCCCAAAACAGATTTCTGTGCTTCACCGTAAACATTCGTGTAAAATATCTGAACGTCTTTTTGAGGCGTGAATTTTTGTGCTTCTGCCCCGGGTTGTTATCTAACTTTCGTTAGTTCAACACTTTTTGATTTGAGCAACAGAAGGTCTTCGAAACAATTCATCTTTACCTGCTGGTCTGTTTTGACAGATTTCTGCCATTTTCTGCATTTGCTTCTTGTTGGTTCCTTTTTGAGTTCTTTTGGGGAATTGAGCTTTTTGAGGGAAGTGCTACAGTAGCTAGTGTTCTAATGGAAGTTTATTTGGTCTTAGAACTGAACTGTAAGATTTATTTATCTTGAGTGCACTAATGTTGCTAATGAGATTGTGTGAAGTTTTATATGAAGGAAAAATTTCAGGTGTATGGAAGGAATGAGTAATGAGATGAAGGATGGACTAAAGCTCAAGCTTGGGGATGCCACGCGTGTCACACCAAGAAATATCCAAGAAGTACAAGCGTCAAAGCTTGGGGATGCCCAAGGCATTCCCTTCTTCATCAATAAAAATCTCAGGTTTCTTCCAAACGCTTCATTTTTATTGTTTCATGCACAGTTGTGTTGTTCTTGGAGCGTCTTCTTTTTCGTTTTCGTTTTGGTTTTTTGTTTGCTTTGTTTTCTTAGTTTGCTGAATAAATTGGTTGGACCCCCACTTTCATACATTGGTTTTCAAATAGTTTGGTTTGGATTGGAAAAGAGTAGGAAAGTTCATGCTTAAGTGGTAAAGAGAGCTTGTTTTTGACTGTGGCCTATGCTTTGTCATGACATGCTTGATATTGTTTTGGCTTTATGCTTAATATTCTTTGTTGTATCATGACTTGTTATAAACAATTGAGATTGCTTAATGTGCCTTGGATGAATCATGCGTGGTTTTAGCATATTAAAGCATAGTATTGTGGTATTCTCCTTTGATGCTTTATTTGGGTTGACTTGGCACATGCTCACACCATGTTATGACTATCTCAAGTCACCATAGCCTTTATGATCCTTTAGTTTTCAACTTGTAGTATCACTTTATGCTTTGATCAATGATGTTTTGTCGCTCTGCATGATTATGGCCATTATTGTTCTCTTAGTTTGTCGCTCCCAGTCTTTTGCTAGCCTCCACAACCAAGTATGAGTTCCACTCATGCATCCAACTCCCTAAACCAAGTTATTCCAAAGAGTCCACCATACCTACCTATTAGCTTATGCTATTGCAAGTATATTCATTTTTTTGTTTACCTTCCGAATTAAACTTGTTCTGAGAAAACTAGTGATTAAAGCACTTATTTGTTGGGAATTAGCAGAACCATGCTGTCATGGGGAACGCTTTCAACATTGCACTTGGTACTTGTACCTAGTTGATATCATGCTCTTTTGTATATGGATGTTGTCGGTGTGAAATGAAAGGGGAGCTTGTAAGTCCATGGAGTTATGTATATGTGTTAGAGAAACGCCTGGGCCGCTGGTCTAATCCATGCTGACATGGTGGAAACCTGCAGCGTAACCATAATGAGCTGAAGCATTCTTCTTATAAAAAAGAGTCCTATATTGAGAATAAAGAGAAAAGAGAAAAAATGAGATTATGAAAAGAGGAAAGAGAGAAAAAAGCACCATATTCCCATGGTAAATAAGAAGAATGCTGAGATGCTTGTTGTCTGCTTGCCTTGTCATTTTCATATGGGGATTCTTCCGTATCATCGGGCAAGGGGTACCCCATTGGCGGTTCTCAATGATACACATGTACTTACGATGACAAGAACTTACCGGTGACTAAACTTGAGTAGCATGAGGAGCGGCCCTCGTATACAAGGGACATGAGATTTCTAACTTATACTTCGTCAAGCATGTACACCATAGTTTGTTCACTTTAACCTTAATCACTTCAAGATGCTTATGATAGGGGCAATGATAGCTGAAAGCTATAAGTACCATAATTTGTGGAAGCTCTTTATGAGACTTGAATCCCTACTTCCTTCTATGAAGGCCTTTCTTCCACCATTATATTGAGTCTCCACCTTCTACCTTTATGCACCTACTTCGACAGCATAGTGGTCATTCTTAGTTCTATGTGCATTGTCCCAAGACTACTTGATTGATGCATACTTTGATATTGCTTGTTTTAAACTATTTGTATCTAGTCACTCTTTATGAACTTTGAAGGTGTCATGTGCATTTATATGTGCTACTCTATGAGGGACAAGCTGAATACTATTATGCTATGTTTTCTTTATGTGAAACAAACAAACGTCTTGAAAAGCATTGTTATTCATGAATCTTTTGTTTGTGCCTTTTCATGTTGCATCATAGTTTCTTTGTCTTACTGCTAGAACTTTGTCTTTCATGTTATGATTGAAGTACTATGATCCCAGCTCTGAATGTTTTACAAATACTTTGATCAAGTCTTTGATGGTGCATGTCACCTCAAAAATTATTCTTTCTTTTTATCACTTACCTACTCGAGGACGAGCAGGAGTTAAGCTTGGGGATGTTGATACATTGCAAATGTATCAATAATTTTGATGTCCCATGCTTGGTTTTATCCACTTTCTTGTGTTTTGTCCACACTTTGGAGTACTTTTCATATGATTTCTTGGAATAACCTATTAACAAGAGCCACAGTGCCAGCTGCCTGTTTTATGCTGTTTTTGGTCAGAAAATGAATATTCTCGGAATAGGACGGGACAAAAACCAAAGTGCCTATTTTCCGGAAGTCATCAGATGCCAGAATACGAGACGGAGAGGGGCCAGACGCCGGCCATACCACCTGGCCGCGCGGCCAGGCTTGGCCCCCGCAAGGGGGTGGTGTGGTGGCCCCTGGCACCCCCTCGGCCTCTCCTTCCGCCTATATATTTCCCTCGGGACGAAAACCCTAAGTGCTCGATCAAAAATCCACGAAAGAGTCTGTAGCCGTCGTCATCTCCATCCCTAGATCGGGAGGGATCTGAAGCTCTTCCCGGCACCCTACCGGAGAGGGGAATTCACCCTGGAGGCCTTCTTCATCACCATGCAAGCCTCCGGTGTGATGCGTGAGTAGTTCATCCTTGGACTACGGATCCATGTAGTAGTTAGATGGCTGGTTCTCCTCCTTTGTGCTTTCATGTTTAGATCTTGTGAGCTCCGTTCATGATCAAGATCATCTATTTGTAATTCTGCATGTTGTGTTTGCGGGGATCCGATGGATATTGAGATGCTATTTCAGATTGATTATTGATTCTATCATGTCTTTGTTATTTGTGATCTTGCATGCTTTCCGTTGTTAGTAGCTATCTTGGCCAAGTAGATGCTAGCAACTCCGAGAGTTAGTATTTATGCTCGATAGTGGGTTCATGCCTCTGGTAATCCGGGGAAGTGACAGAAATCTCTAAGGTACTAGATGTGCTATTGCTGCTAGGGAGAAAACAACAATCCTTTGTTCATAGAACAATCGTATTGTTTACTTTACACGCAGTTCGAAAAGCAATAATCTGTTGCTTGCAACAGAATACTAGAGGGGGTTCGGATGATAACTTGAAGGTGGATTATTAGTCATAGATGCAGTTGGATGGCGGTCTATGTATAATGTTGTAATGCCCAATCAAGTCTCAAAGGAGTCAAGATGATTAGTATATGCATGTATTGCTTTCTCGGTGTTTGTCAATTGCGCCGCTATAATTTGTTCACCCAGCATGTTATCTATCTTAAGGAGAGCCACCTCTAGTGAACTATGGATCCCGGTCCTTGTCTTTTACATACAATCTATAAACTGTTTACAATTTTGTGTTTACTTTCTGCAAACTTTTACTTCTTTCCATTCGATACGTTTAATCCTTTGTTTTCCGCGAAACACGGTGAGATTGACAACCTCATCGCAAGTTGGGGACAAAGTTCTGTGGTTGTGTTGTGCAGGTCTCCACGTTGCTACTAGCACCGGTAGTGCGCCCTGCCAAGGCTCAGCTAGTAACACCTTTGGGGTGTTTCCTTGCTCCTACTAGTTCGATTAAACCTTGGTTTCATAACTGAGGGAAACTTGTTGTTGTGCTCATCATACCTTCCTCTTGGGGTTCCCAACGATCTCTACATCATCATCGCTCCAGCATTTTCCTGGGTGCCATTACAGAGCCATCAAGACCCCTCTCAGATCAATAATCAGAAGCGAGACGTGGAGATCCATACTGACTCCTGCACATTCAACGATGACTTCTGTGATCGTGAGAACCTTTAACGCTAGTAACTTAATCCCTTTGTCTCATGATATAATACATGTCCGAGATTCGATCATCGGTATCCAAATACTTAGTTTGATCTCGTTACGAACATGCACTCTTTTCTCGTTCCCGTGATATAACATTCTAGTGATCACATCACTTGCTTGCAAGCTATCTTAATGTGATATCACTGAGAGGGCCCATAGTATATCTATCCGTCATCGGGGTTGACAAATTCCACTCTTGATCCATGAGCCTCAACATAACACATTCGTAGCACTGAACCCACCTTTATAGTCGCCATGTTACGGTGTGACGTTTGATGTTATCAAGATACTCTTCCGGTGTTAGCAATTAACATGATCTCATGGTCTAAGGACTAAGATTACTTCGTATGATGTTATAGCAATATAAACATAATGACTTTGATCATAATGCTATACTTCGGATGAATGGTCATCACATCATTTCACAAATGTTGTGACCTCGTTATTAACAACATCCAATGTCCATGATCAGAAAACTTTGATCATCTTGTTAATCAATGAGCTAGTCTATAAGAGAGGCATAACTAGGAATCTTTTATTTGTTTATTAAACACATATGCATTGATGTTTCCTATCAATATAATTATAGCATGCAAAATAAACATCTATCATATACAAGGAATACATAATAACAATTTTAGTATTGCCTCTCAGGACATATTTCCTTCATATAATCCACATATTGAAAATAATATTGAGCTTGAAGTTTATTACATTAATACAAGATGGATAGAATCCAAATTAATACAAGTTCATCTCATATTATTATTGCAAAAATTACTTCCAAATTAAACACATAAATACCTCTACTTCTAGATCATGAAATGAACTAAACTAGCAATGAAAGATAAAACGATGGTGTTGCTAACCTTTTAGAACCTTTGGATAGATGAGACACCGCCAAATCTTGTGAAAAAATGGGCATGAACTCGAGCTTGAGGGAGAAAACAGACGAAGGAGAAGCAACTTGAAATGGAGTATGGCTCGGGCAGGGATGAATATGATATAGGAGGGACATTAGTCCCGGTTGGAGACATCAGCCAGGACTAAAGGTCCATCATTAGTCTCGGTTCGTGTCTCAAAATGGAACTAAAGGGTCTGGCGCCGGCCCCGGCCTGTCGGGAACCCTTTAGTTCCAGTCCGTCTCTCAAACCGGGACTAAAGGTCCTATTCAAACCTGGACTAGTGGGCGCCATACCCTGCGGCCGTTTCAAGCCGTTGGAACCGGGGAGGCCAGTTTTCTACTTAGTGCATGTAGTTTAAGAAATATCTGTGACCATCAATTTTGATCAATAAAATATGTAATATATGTTCTAGAAAATATACCATTGGAAACCTTTTTTGAAGATGAACCTAATGGTATAATTTTTTTGATATATTATATATAGATATATTCGAATTTAGACAAACTCAAGTCAGTTATTTCTGAATGGAGGGAGTATAAAGTTTGTTGACCAAAATTAATGGTCAAAGTTGTTATTGAACTATGTGCCTGTCTAATAAACTGTACCGGAGGTAGTACCTATTTAGTCCGTTTAATCTTGGTGGTTCTGTAACTCGTGTCAGTTGCATTGCGAGGGTCCTTGGTTTGGTGGAGCGCGCTCCATCTCCCATCCCTCCAATCGGTTGCCAACAGAACGTCTACAGAGATTCGTAAAACTAGAGGAAAAGCCCTAGCTAGGTGGATCTTCTCTTCCGAAACCCCTGACCACCTCAAGGAGGCCCCCTCTCTAAGGCTGGTCATAGTGCAAGTAACTTCAAGAGTAACTAAAGGTCCAACTCAGCAAAATTGCTTATGTGACATTGAGTTAATGAAGAGAGAGGAGGATGGAGTAACATATTTGGTTACTGTAACATCACACATAGCAATGCAAAATGAGTCTATCAACTAATAAATGATGATTTGCATGACACCACTTCTATGTTACTCTCTACTATGAAGGTAGTAACATAGACTAGTAACTTGTGCATGTTACTAGCCTATGTTACTTTTCACTATGACCAACCTAAAACCCTAGATCTGTTCAAGTTTTCTTATCTTGTGAAAATCCTTGGTCGATCGTGTGCACGCGCGCAGGCATCGACTCAGGCTACCTCTATGACACCGACAGTGACTACACCGGCATCGAGGTCATTTTTGTTTCCTCGTTTCATCAATTAATTGCCTTGACCTGATAGATTGTTGTTGGTGCATGATTATTTTATTCTTCAGTTGTTTTCTAGTTACTCCCAGATCCACACTAATTTGTTTTCTTTTGTGCTGATGATATGCAGACGCTCTGGGCCAACTGTGTTGATAAGAAATCTGCAGACTTTGTTAGTATTATTACTAATTACTCCTGTTTCATTCGTATTCCTCTTATTTTTCTTCATTAATTAGCTCCTCATCCACCACTAGCTGTTTATTCAGTTTGTTTCGCTTGTGGGGCTGATTTTCCATGTTGTGGCTTCTGCTTTCTTAGCTTTCAGTTCACAACAAATGTGGCTATGTACATTAATTCCCCCTCGATCGGTCTTTCTACAGCACGTAATATTTTCCATACGCCCAAATCTACAACTGCGCAGTTGTCTTTGTATACGTACTTGTGGGAAAAGTGTACTCCCTCTCTCTAAATATTGTTACCTTGAAGTTAAAAGTGTATTTTCCCGTTTCAAGTGAACAGACTCATTTAGTAATAATATATATTTGTGTGCGTCGATAGTTTAGGTTCACTTTGATCGGCTTCCTCATATTGCTAGCCCAGTCGTAATTAATATGCCGTTCTATTACAGTAACAGTCCTTTTATTACAGTACCACAGCAAAAAATTACTTGCCTACCTGCGGGACAATGTCATTTTACCCAACCCCATGTTCTGTTTAATCTTACACCTCTCTTTCATCCAGATCAATGGAGAGATTGCTTTATTGGCTTCTATTATGTGGCGGTGTGATGTAGCATGTAAGGAGTACTCCGAGATCATGCACTCGGTGATAATCTTATGCAGAGATGTGGCCTCAAGACTGGCCGTTGGGACGTTGTAACACACGCGACTGCCCTCATGACCTTGATGGGAGAATCTGTAGTCATGCCTGAGAAGGTGAAGCTTGACTGATGCCGATTAGTTGATTATTTCTGATCTGTTCTTACTAGACTTTACGTGCTGGGAATTAATTGAATTACACGTTTTTCTGAATCACAGATGTTCACATGCGAGATAAAGAAGAAGATACTTGAGGAGGCGGGCAAATACAAGGACAAGATCTTCGAGGCCGATACGAAGAAAGTTTACAAGGAAGTGGTTCGACTTAATACACTTAAATATGAAAAACGGGATGAGCTCATGGTGGTTCTCCGAAAGGCTGAAGCAGCCTCGAAGGGAACTCGAGATTCTGGAGAGATGTTGACAGAGCAAGTGTTTGGCTGAAGACAACGGACAGAGGAAGAAGGTCTAGCTATCGTCCGTGCAAGTACATGTGCACGCTACAGTACAAGTCCGGAGGGGAAACGTGAAGAGAATCAGATAGGAAAGAAATTGGTAAATGAAAACCACCCTTAAATAATCATAAGAGGAGTACTCTGATAAATTAATACATCTCTTGGTTTTGAAAACAAATCGACTGATGTATTCATGAACTATATGACGAGATGAATGTGTTTTCGTCCTCCATCGCAAACAAACATTTTTCTACTCCTGATCCATCCAGAGATGCACAACACAACTAGTTAAAACTTTTACATGTTTAAATTCCATGAAGCTAAGAGCATGCCTCCTCTACCATCTCCTCGAAACAGACTTCCACCCTGCTTTATAAATAAATTCAAATCTATACATTGTTCGACCAAATCACCAACCCTAGAGCGCCAAAGAGAAAGGAAAAAACAAGTCAGTTGGGGCAACAGTATATCAAAGCCCTAGGAATCGAAAGAAAGAAAAAACAAAGCTGGGGAGGAGTAGGAGCCACGAAGCCGAGGGGGCACTATGAATCCGAGGGGGCACGAGAAGGAGCCACGAAGCGTTGCGCCGATGCCTTGAGATCCTGCATGATGTCGTCCACACTCTCCCGGTCCCGCTGCCTAGATAACTGGTACCACTACTGAAGGTAGGCAAGCAAAGTAAAAAACAGAGTCGGAAGCACGGCGAGAAAAGATCCACTCTATCACCATCTTATTGTGAATGTTCCAAAGTGTTCATGTAATAGCTGCAAACACCAACCAGAAGAGGTGGCACCTCCTTCCGGTACGGTTTGCCTCGGTCTCTAGGAACTCGCCGAGGTCTTGGGCCTACCAGGCAGGCCCAAGCGATTATCGGATGACGTTTCTCAAAAATTGAGCGGCAGGGCACGTGAACATAATGTGGGTGCACGTCTCGGTCGTCCCACATAAAGGACATGGCCCATTGCCCGGACCGTTTCGTTTCGACACCTAGACCTAGAAGGAATTCGATCCCGTAGTAGTTGCCACGGGAAAATACGCAAGCTCAGGGGTAAGGGTGACTTCCAGAAGTGGGTCATCCAGGGTAATTCAGGACCCTGGAAGAGGGTCCTATATGCCGAACTAAGTGAGAAATCTCCCGAGGGGGACTGGCACCATGACACCGTTCCCTCCCCTCTGAGAGGGACAAGGGCAGAGAGCCCCACAATCTCAGGAAGTCAGTGGCCTCAGCATCATTGAAGGTCCTCTGGAACGGGATGTTTCAGTGGCCTCCCTGACCTGCCTCGGCCACTAACATCGTGGGAGCTACCCAGATGACAAACAATGCCAGGAATTTCTAGCAAAGGGGGACTCCATGTGACCAGGGGTCTAGCTAGAAAGGAACTTCACGACCATTGCCCACCACAAAGAGTGCACCCCTGCAGATGAAGTGCTTAATGTCTTAGATGGCCCGCTAGAACTGAGACCCCTCCCGGCGCTCACACGCCAACAGGGGCGGCCCCGGAGATACTTGGCCTTAATGACTTGTAGCCATAGGCCCCATCGTCTTGGAGTATACGCCACACCCACTTCAGCAAAAGGGGCACATTGAAGCGGCGCGAGTCAAGAACTCCTAATCCCCCAAGGATTTTGGGGGTGTAAATATCCGCCCACTTCACCATATGGTATTTCTGGTGCCCATCTCTGGCTACCCAAAAGAACCTGGACAGCTCTTTAGCAAAGTCTACATGAGTCCCCTAGGGCAGCAGATACAGGCCCATCTGGTACATGGTAAGGCTGGATAGACACGAGTTGATCAGGATAGTCTTGCTCCCCTTGGATGTGAGGCGAGCCTGCCATAGTTTGGCTGATGTATCCCAACCTACGGTCGTTACCACATCAAGGTCTCCAACTTATGCCAAGTCATCATGGACTCCAAAGGTGAATCCTATCCTCTATGCGAGCCCACTTCCTACCCTATTGAATGGTATACTATTCCATACTCCGTCCCATTATCATGATAGGTTCATACTGACAAGTACAGAGGCAAGGGAGGAAGCCCAGAGCACCAAGTCCGACAAGACGGAGGCTTGGAAGAGGAGACGAAAGAAGCAGCCGCTAAAGCCCCGGAGTCTCTGGCCCCGAAGCTTGGAGTCTCCGGCCTCCAACACTGGAGTCTCCGACCAGGACTCCGGACTAGTCTCTGGACCCCCCCTGGAGCTCTCGGTACACCTCCCCGGATTCTACCCCGGAGAGTGACGCCTACCCCGGAGTCTCCGACAACCCCCGAAGTCTCCGGCCACCCCCGAAGTCGGACATGATTTATTTCCAACTTATGAACAACAATTATGCCTTATCACTAGATGAATGGTGCGCATGTTTTAATTTTCCAAACAATAATGCTAATGCCTTACGCGCATCCTTTACTGGCATGGACCCTTCCCCGGAAGTTTATTATAATGGAATGGATTTCACTTCTAGAGTCAGCAAGGGGAAGAATATTCAACATCCCGCAATTCGCTATTTTTTCTATGTTACCGCTAACACCATGCGTGCACAAAATGAGTTCACAAGACTCAATGAGGAGGACATATTAGTCCTCGCAAAAGTTGCTTTCAACAACTGCGACTTGTTACTCAACTTAGGCGCAATTTTTGTGCGCTACCTGGAGTACCAATCCTCCCAAAGCCAAGGACCAATCACAGGTGGAGGCGTCATCACCGTGCTTGCCATTTCCCTAGGCATCGACCTAGGTGAGTTGCAAATAGTGTTAGGTGAGCGACTTGTTGGTTGCTCTACTTTAAAGGCTTGTGGAATGCTCACTAGGAGAGGTGGTGTTTATTACTTGCATATTTCTAGAGTTGGGCGTCTCTACCCCGCTCATTTGCCTAATGGTATTTTCTCTATCGAGGAAGGACGTTTGCTATATGACTTGCAGGTTGAGCAACACCAACCCGAGGAGGAGATTCTAGATGAGGATGAGGACCAAGAAGAGGAGCAAGAAGTTCCTTATCAAGAGGAGCAACCACCAACCCGGTTCGCTGCATACCAAGACTTCCAAGAACTTGGAGGAACTATAGAGAGGATGCATAACCTCTCCTTAAACCTCTGAGAAACAACTAGTAATTTATCAACTCAATTTGCGAGCTGGAATTACGACTTTTTCCCGCCACCACAATGATTTGAAGGTCTTGCAAAAGCCTAAGATTGGGGAAGTTTCCTCATTATCTTTATTTGGCATTTATTTTCTTTTATTTATTTCGAGGTTATGTTTTTAATTCGAGTTTATAAGCACTCATGTTGGTTTCCCCAACACTTTATCTTTAGTTATTTCTATTTGTTTTTGAAATTTTCTAGTCGAGCTTTGCCGCCAATTTTCTATTCTTTAATTCCCTCTCTTAAAAACAACAAAAATATTTTTTCCATTTATCTTTATTTTCCCTCTTCCTTCCTTTCTATTCTCCTTGTGGATTTCACATATTTGCAGGAGAGTGATCGACTTCGAGTTTCCAGGAAGCAAATCAAAAGGGAAGAGAGAAGTGAAACCAATCAAGATAGGTATGCCTTAAGACTTCCCACTTTTGAAGTTTGAGAAACCCATTCTAGTTAGTAGTAAATGTTAAGATATTATATTGGTGGAGTGAGTCTTTATATTGTAGTAAAATTTTGTTTACATGGGTGTTTAGTTGGGTACGTTTTGTTCCAGCTCTTGTAGTTAACCAAGTCTTGCCTAAAAATTTGCTAAACAATTGTAATAAAAAAAGTCTCACAATTGAAGACTTGGGTGTTATAATGTTTAGTCTTGAAGGCTTATTAAATGGAGGAATATTTAAAAGGATTTGTTCAATTGAATTAATGTTTAGCGGTTTTTGTGAGCATGCCAAAGTTTGACTTGTGAATCATAAGAATGATATAGCTTTATGCTTGTCAAACTTCATGGAGTTCCAACAACTTCGCTAGCCTACGAACGATCTTCATGGAGGAAACTCGTAGATTTTGGCTATGAGTTGATTAAACATATGTAGCAACAATGCTATAATGGGTAAGATTCTTGGTATTCTCGGGTAGCTGTGTTCATGATGGAATCACTCCTCTGGCTGATATGTGTAATCATTATGCAAAAGGAACAAAACCTTGGTGGTTCCACGAGTATCCATCATAGCCCGATAAACTATTTTTTTTGGCATGCTCTCAATTACTTAAGAACATAAATTCTTCAAGGACAATGAATAGAAAAGTAGTGCTTGAAAGGCTCATTGATGTGGGAGAATTGAGATACTCTAGTGTATATATTTTTCATGACAAACTCTCACACTCTCAATTTTACATGATTATAGTTTATTGTTCAAAGGCAAGCCTATGAGTTGACTACATGACATGGAATAAGGTTTACTCATTTGAATCATCCATCTTAACAATAATGTTGCTACGCTATAAGGATGCATAAAAACTCATATGATATGCTTGCCATTACTCTATCTATGCTAAAGTTTTTTAGATTAATAAAGTGGAGGAAACATGAGACTACCAATCATGAGTAAGATCATCATCTTGTTATTTCAGTTCAAATGCTGAGATCCTTTTTGATTTTGGTTTTCTTGCTTGAGGACGATCAAGTTTAAGCTTGGGGAGGTTGGTGGCTGTGAAATATAGCCATCTACATCCACATTTAAACTGGATATTATTCATACTTTTGATGAAATATCTCTCTAAACTCAAAGGGGTATGCAATCATTTCTTTCTATTTTTCCTTGCGCAGATAATGACGTTTGATGATGGGAATCACAACATTAAAGTCAAAGATACGAGATTTCCAACAACCCGAAGAAACCAGGGGTCATGAAGTGGAAACAGAAGCTTTAACGACCAACTATACGGCGGAAATAAATTCCGGCCATATAGTTTCCATCGACACCGCTAGGTCAAACAGAACAACTTTCGTGAAGGGACCCCTATATAAAGAGGCTTCGGGCAACGAGAAAACGCTGGCCTCGAGTAGGAGCCGCCCTAGAAACATGCATCCACAACATCAAATAGCCATAGGAGGAATATACTAACATCTAATCTCCAAACCCTTCTCCACCACCATAGTCATGTTTCACCACTTGTAATAGTACTCATCTTCGATTGTCGACATTGTAAGACTATTTGCTAACAATCTCATGATTTTCATTGCAATGTTTATGATTGTTGATTTCATCTCTATGTGTGAATAATTCTCTTTGGGCTAAGGGCTTCGGCCTAGCCATGTAGCTTTTGTGCATGTTATTTATCATAGATGGGATCATGTATTAGTTTGTATGATATGATGATTATTGTATCCTCTCTTGCCTCAATCCAAGGACTTGTCAGGTACCCAAGACCCCGAGGATTGAGCTAGGCATAGGGAGTATGAGTAATGACTAATCTAATGGTTGGGAACCCCAGTGACAGAAGGGGTAGTACGGCTATATGTGAGAGATTTACTTGGGATTAATGGTGACATCACTATGCATATCATTAGTTCTCTTTCTTCTATGGATGAGACTAGTAGGCTATTGCTATAAGCGGTTGCGGAGGCAATAGCAATTATGGATGCACTGTCCACATATAATTATCTTCCTCTAACAATTACATGCATACCTTATTATTATCTTTTATTCCCATTAGATGTTTTGCACAGCTATAGGTGAAACCGAAAGCCCTAGGCCCTCTCTCTCCATCATCGACAACAACAAAAGGCAGCAAACTCTTGGTTCGGTAAAACACAGAAAGAATTCTAAAACTCCCGAAGGTCCATTAAAGTAACTTCACTATGCTTTTTGGTTCCCGAGGATTCGATAATCTAGGTCTGCTAGGGAAAAAGAGCTATACTACATCCATAATCCGGATCGAAGGTATCAACTACCTCCACCACCAGAAGGCAGTAGCTGACCGGATACAGCAGCAGGGAAAACCAGACCCTCTCTAGCCTAGATGAGCCTGAAAAAGGCTCGTGAAGCCCCGTCGTCGCACTGCAGCAAGGGTGCCCCCGTGCATGCCAACCCAGCACTAGGCCCTACTTCTTTGCCCCCCAAGAGGTCCACCACCACTGCAGATCCCAACCGCCAAGTAGCAGCCCCGTCGCCACCGAGCACACCTGGGCCTGTCGGACCACCGTCGGTTTGAGGAACACTCTCGCCCAGTAAGGCATAGCATTGACCACCTCGGTCTCACTTAGGGGGGCAAAAAGCGTTAGCACCGATTCCAGACCCATCAGGTCCGGATCCAGGCCGCATGGACAAGGCGGGGAGCGGGCATTGCGGGTTCCACCGCACGTACCGCAGAGCCAGATCATCAGCATGAGAGGCCCGACCTAGGCCCACCTAGCTCGGGTTAGGCCATCTGCCATGCCAGATCTGCAGGGAAAGAACCCGACCTAGGCTCGCCTGGCCCGAGTTGAGCTGCCACTATCGCGCCACCCTCAGGGAGAGGCACCACCCACTCCGGGCTGCACGCCACAGGCCAACAGTCCAGCAGTTCCACCCACGCCGTCCCGCGCAAGGCCCTGCCGGCCCAGATCCGACCCAATTGGGGCTCAAATCGGGCCAGCCACTACCCGCCGCCGCACCGTCGCGAGGCCCCGACGTGGACCTCGCAGACCACCGCCCGGAGGAGAGGGAAGCGAGAGAGACGCTAAGAGGCGCGGGTTCGATCGCCAGGTCGGTCGCCCGCGGGGGCGACACGAGGCAGGCCGAAGCGTTCTCTCTGCCTAACCTCGGTTCCACGTGCTATGATACCAACACAATCTTTTTTATCATTAATTTCTGTGACACATAAGTGTTTTTAATGCATGATACCACCTGTGATAGCCATTGAGGCTAGTACTATTAGAGAAGCACGTAGCAATTAACAGCTGTGACATCCACTTGTAATAACTTTTTAATTGCTACTAGAAAAATGCCCATTCCCTTGAATTAACAACACATGCAGGTCGGTGCGTTAGATTTGCAGCGCAGATGGCGTCAACCAGTATTAAACTGTTTTCCTCCTATAATAGATTTCAGATTATACTAGTAGTACCAGGTTTCGTGTTTCTAATCGTGTCCCTCCCTTCCTACCTACCGGCTTCATGAGCAACATAAAGAAGATTAATGGGGAGAGTAAATTCGATGGAGCCAAGAGCGTGGCTGCTCTGCCACCCCCGCCGTGATGCCCCCCATTAAACTCCGTGGTGGATCCCCCCCATCCAGTACGACGAGAACGAGAAGCAGGCAGGGGAGGAGCGGAAGAATGACGCGAGATCTCCGTCTCCACCGCCAGCTGCAGTGACACACGCACCCTCCCCCTCCCCCTCCCCCTCCCCTACATTCATTCCCCTCTCCCCACGCTCTCTCCACACTCACTCACTCAGCAGCCTTCACTCCACTCCAACCACCGCCCTGTGTTGTGCGGCCACAATGCAGCACCTCCCGCTCCTCATCCTCGTCCTGCTCCTCGCCTGCCCGCCGCCGGCGCTCTCCCGCCACCCCGCGCCGGCTACGGAGACCCAGACGCTTGATGTCGCCGCGTCGCTCTCCCGCGCCCACGCCGCCGTCTCCACCGACGCGCTCCCGCTCCACCAGTCCCTCGCCGCCACCGACGCCGTCCACGACACCGCCGACACGACGCCGGGCCGGCTCACGCTGCGGCTCCACTCCCGGGACTTCCTCCCGTCGCAGCAGGGCCGGCACCCGACCTACAAGTCCCTGGTCCTCTCCCGCCTCCGCCGCGACTCGGCCCGCGCCGCCGCCGTCTCCGCGCGCGCCGCCCTCGCCGCCGACGGGCTCAAGTCCGCCGACCTGCACCCATCCAACACCTCGCCGCTCTTCGCCGCCTCAGCCGCCGACATCCAGGGCCCCGTGGTCTCCGGCGTGGGGCAGGGCAGCGGCGAGTACTTCTCCCGCGTCGGCGTGGGCCGCCCCGCGCGGCAGCTCTACATGGTGCTGGACACCGGCAGCGACGTGACCTGGCTGCAGTGCCAGCCCTGCGCCGACTGCTACGCGCAGTCCGACCCGGTCTACGACCCGTCCCTCTCCGCCTCCTACGCCGCCGTGGGGTGCGACTCCCCGCGCTGCCGCGACCTCGACGCCGCCGCCTGCCGCAACGCCACGGGGGCCTGCCTCTACGAGGTCGCCTACGGGGACGGCTCCTACACGGTCGGCGACTTCGCCACCGAGACCCTCACGCTCGGGGACTCGGCGCCGGTCTCCGACGTCGCCATCGGCTGCGGCCACGACAACGAGGGCCTCTTCGTCGGCGCCGCGGGGCTGCTCGCGCTCGGCGGGGGGCCGCTCTCCTTCCCGTCCCAGATCTCCGCCACACACTTCTCCTACTGCCTCGTCGACCGCGACTCCCCCTCCGCATCCACCCTCCACTTCGGCGGCGGGAGCACGGACGGCCAGTCCGCCGCCGTGACCGTCACCGCGCCGCTGGTCCGCAGCCCGCGCACCAACACCTTCTACTACGTGGCGCTAACCGGCATCTCGGTGGGCGGGCAGACCCTGGCCATCCCACCCACGGCCTTCGCGATGGACGAGGCTGGGTCCGGCGGCGTCATCGTGGACTCGGGCACGGCGGTGACGCGGCTCCAGTCCGCGGCCTACTCCGCGCTCCGCGACGCGTTCGTGCAGGGCACCCAGTCCCTGCCGCGCACCTCGGGCGTCTCCCTCTTCGACACCTGCTACGACCTGTCGGGGCGGACGAGCGTGCAGGTCCCGGCCGTGTCCCTCCGGTTCGAGGGCGGCGGGGAGCTGAAGCTGCCGGCGAAGAACTACCTGATCCCGGTGGACGGGTCCGGCACCTACTGCCTGGCCTTCGCGGGCACCAGCGGCGCCGTCTCCATCATCGGGAACGTGCAGCAGCAGGGGGTCCGGGTCAGCTTCGACACCGCCAAGAGCACCGTCGGCTTCACCGCAAACAAGTGCTAGTGCTAAGCGAGCTTAGCTTGGCTTAGGGAGTGATTAGCGTGTGGTAATTAAGTGGAAAAACGTGGTGGAGTGTAGCGGAGACAGAGTGGGGTCGGCAGTGAGGAAGCTTTGTGGAAAGGCAAAGGCGCGAGGACAGACGGAGACAAAGAGCGCCAGCCTGTGCGTGTCTGATGGGTCTAGTGTAACTGTGTAGTGTACCTCTCGTCGTCTAGCCCCCGTACGTGTTGGTGGGCTGGACCTCGCCATGGAGGATCTCTCATCTCTCTCTGTGTGTGTGTCTACGTGCAACTGCATCCTGCGTGAACGAATTTGTTCACGCGTCTGTTAAAAACGGTGTATTTTTCATGTCTAAATTGGAGACTTTCGGTTCCGAGCTTCAAACGCGTAAACTTGGCGAAAAGTTCCTGTGACACATGAGCTCCAGAGATCCCTCTGTATATAAAAAGAGTTTAAAAAAATTATATTTATAAGTTTTGAATACAATGAAAACATTCTGTCCGCAGATAGAATATGGTCGCGGTCCAGCCTTCCTTGCCAGTGCACCCAACGGTGCGATCCATCCTGTCCGCGGTGCGTCAAGAAAAAACAAATTAAATTTAATTCATGCATAATTTACATAGAAAAAAAAACCTAGCTACGGCCCTGGCCGTCATCGTCGTCCTTGCCCTTGGCCTGAGGTGGCGGCGGGGTCAGATACATCTCGTTGTCGGACACAAGATCGATGTACTCTAGCAGTGCCCAAAGGTTCGTCGGCGACAGCACAGACTGCATCGGCGGGTCGATGACCTACCCGGGCCACATTGGCCACTCATGTTGAGGCACATGCGGCATCGGCACCATCTGCATGTACTCTGGTGCTCGTGGTGGGCGTGCGGTGGCAACAACATGGGATGAGGTAGATCGACGTTGTGCGCCACAACCATCCCCGTCAGCTCGACGGCTTGGCGGAGCCCATGCCATTTGGCATCCTTTTCCACCTGGGACGCCGCCAGGGCTTGCTACAGTAGTGCCTCCTCATCGTAGCCCGCCGCCATGACAGCCTACTACTCGAGGGCAGGTGGACGATGCTAGTGCCGGTGGCATCCTCCTCCTCTTGCTTGATGATGTTGGCACCCTCGTCGTTGTCTTGCTAGCCATCATTGTCATCGGAGATGGTGGGGACACCATCATAGACTTCCCACGGCTGGAATTCGTGGTGCTAAGCCGACACCCGCCACGCGCTGTGGTCCCACGCGAGGATGTCACGCCAGAAGAACTCGTTCGGGTACGCGCTCTCGAATCGCACCGCTTGCAGGAGGTTGGCAACGTGGCGGCATATCTCCGCCTACAACCTCTTCCCCTTCTTCGGCGCAGGCGGCATCGGCACCCTCTCCATGTTGAAGTTCCAGCCATCGGGGAGGGAGACATCATCATGGGCGATGCCCTCCTCCTCCCGCCAGCGCCACTCGCACTCCAGCACAGGCACTTAGATCCCGTACGATTGGCACTCCTCGTCGAGAACTGGGATCTGCGCCGCTGGACGAACATACGCCTTTGTCCTTGGCGGTGGTGGTAGCCCACAGAGGAAGCGCGGAGGTGGCGATGGTGGTGGAGTGGGCGACCATTATGGGCGATGGGGACGGGCCGACGAGCTCGAGCCTGTGTAACATCCCAAGATTAAAGACCAGAAATAGTGAGGACACATGTTTGTGCATTGTGTTCATGCATAAGAAAATCCGGGAAATTTTCACGCAAAACTAAATTAGTGTAGACGGATCGAGGTCTCTCTTGTTCCGACAAATAAGTCAGGACAAGTGCGATAGATTTCGACATGAACTTTGCTCATTCTTATTGTTTTGGGGAAAAGAATTCAAATAAGTGTTTGAACTACGAATTTGAAATTTGAATTAAGTGGAAGCTTATATTAGATTGTTACTTAATGTGTAAGTCAACTAGTTGAGATTTGAATTCCAAGTAATTTTGGAATTAGAAATCTCAAGGATTTAATTATAAAATATTATTTAGATACTATTAAGAAAGGAAACTTGAGTAAAGAATGACATTATATGAGATCATAATACAAAAGAATTCTTATTAAATATACACATCTCATATTACATTGTTATTTTACAATAAAAGATAATTCAAGATAATAAGGTAATTCAAATTTATAGAAATAAATAGAAATCGTTATTCCCTTCTTATTTAATATTTTCAAAGATATAAAGAATACAAGTGAATAAGAATTAATTACACGGAAGTGTAAAAATAAATAATTTATTGAATCATATATATTACATTGTTTTTTACAAAAGAGCAAAAAACTTACAGACTAATAAGGAAAAACCTAAACTACATGTCCTAAACTAAGTCTGGTATCTTAAGATTATTCTTGTAACCTTCTGTACCTGCAAAAAAATAAGGGGCAAATTTCACCAAAATGAAGGATATGTTCTTAATCACAAATATTGCCTCAGTACAACCTCACTATCAGTGGTCAAAGGGGGCAAGTTTCACCTGAAAAGTAGAAGTGAAAGAGGTAAATTCAGATATGTCGGTTGAACTGATCCACAACAGTGCAAGTATCTCACACATACATGCAGGAGTGAGGTGTTGTCGATACCAGGAAGCACAAAGGGAGTAGATAAAAGGCATAGCTGCACCAGTGATACTTTCGATTCCGATTACGGATGTAGTATAGCTCTTTTTCCCTAGTAGACCTAGGTTGTCGAATCCTCGTGAAGCAGAAAGCATAGTGAAGTTATTTTAACGGACCTTTGGGAGTTTTATAATTCTTTTTGTGTTTTATCGGACCAAGAGTTTGCTGTCTTTTGTTGTTGTCGATGATGGAGAGAGAGGGCCTAGGGATTTCAGTTTCACATGTAGTTGTACAAAACATCTAATGGGAATAAAAGATAATAATAAAGTATACATGTAATTGTTAGAGCAAGATAATTATATGTGAGCAGTGCATCCATAATTTCTATTGCCTCCGCAACCGCTTATAGCAATAACCTACTAGTCTCATCCATAGAAGAAAGAGAACTAATGATATGCATAGTGACGTTACTGTTAATCCCAAGTAAATCCCTCACACACAACCGTACTACCCCTTCTGTCACTGGGGTTCCCAACCTGCAGATTAGGCATTACTCATACTTCCTATACCATCTCAATCCTCGGGGTCTTGGGTATCTAACAAGTCCTTGGATTGAGGCAAGATAGAATACAATAATCATCATGTCATACAAACTAATACATGATCCCATCTATGATAAATAACATGCACAAAAGCTACATGGCTAGGCCGAAGCTATTAGCCCAAAGAGAATTACTCACACATAGAGATGAAATCAACAATCGTAAAAATTGCAATGGAAACCATGAGATTGATAGTAAATAGTCTTACAATGTCGCCAATCAAAGATGATATCTACTATTACAAGTGGTAGAATATGGCTATGGTGGTGGAGAAGGGTTTGGACATTAGATCTAAGTCTATTTCTCCAGCGACTCTTCGGTGTTGTGGATGCAGGTTTCTAGGGTTCTAGGGGCCGCCCGTTTCTCGTCGCCCGAAGCCTCTTTATATAGGGGTCCCTTCACGAAAGTTGTTCTGTTTGACCTAGCTGTGTCGATGACAACTATGCGGCCAGAATTTTATTCCCGCCGTATAGTTGGTCATTAAAGCTTCTGTCTCCACTTCATGACCCCTAGTTTCTTTGAGTTGTTGGAAATCTCATATCTTTGACTTTACTGTTGTGATTCCATCATCAAACGTCATTATCTGTGTAGGAAAAATAGAAAGAAATGATTGCACGCCGCTTTAATCATTAGGCATTAGTGACAGGGTTTAGAGAGATATTTTATCAAAAATATGAATAATAGCCAGTTTAAATATGGATATATATGGCTATATTTCATAGCCATCAACCAGCAGAGCTCCTATGCTGAACACACCGTATCACACTGAGAACAACAAGTTCTCGCCATAGTTTTATCACTGGTATCTATCAGATCAAACATAGAACCAACCAAAAAAATCATCATCATGGTTACCTAAAGAAGCCTAGGACTGGATCGAGGACCACACCACTTGGGGAAGGAAAACAAGATTCAACCAGAAGCGTCTCTAGGCGAGGAGGCCAGTACCAGGATTTGGAGTTAATAGGAGAAGAGCGACCAAGAGCTCAACTTGATCAAGAGCAAGTACCACATCAATCCACCACTATCTACAACAAGCAGATTTGTCTACTCTGCCCACAAGTTGACAACAATCTATCATATTCACTTGATCTTATCCATTTTTAATGCACACGGTGTGTGGGTTAAGGGAATACCCTCAGATTTACAAACAAGTGGTATATAAACATCATGGGGTTTGTTTGAAGGCAACATTATAATTTATTCTTATCTTAAACAACAGAGCCTCAGTATATGCATCATTGGCAAAGG
Source organism: Avena eriantha (assembly GCA_910589775.1). Taxonomy (NCBI): domain Eukaryota; kingdom Viridiplantae; phylum Streptophyta; class Magnoliopsida; order Poales; family Poaceae; genus Avena; species Avena eriantha. The sequence goes on from OU342742.1 coordinate 125,053,454, forward strand.
GACCCAAGTATCATTTGTATAGTAAGGATCATCTAAATTTGATGATGATTCTAGGAACAAATGAAGAGACCTACATATATTACCATTATATACTTCTATGCACACTCCTACATAGAGGCACCATAGGAGAACTCAAGGCAAAGAAAGTTATTGAAGCATTCAATCCAAGCTAAATAAATCATTTCCATAGCCTACAGAAGCTAGGAATCATCTAAAGTCTTACCGTCACATTCATAGAATAAATAGCCACTCAATTGTATACAAATAAGCTACCAAATGGGCTCATACCATTCTTGACCATCATAAATATACCAAACCCAGCCTTGCATCACTGGACAAATATTTCAAGTCCAAAACTACCGAATGAGGAGTTCATCCAATACTACACTCCCCTAAAATTCTAATTATCTCTTAGAAACTTTATTTGACCAAGATGTATTATTAAATGGTTACCTAGGAATAGGAAATAGTTCCACTATCAATTTGATTCTATGGTTTTGAATAATAAAGTAGACATGGGTCTTGTCATGGCTTGATATGATCTTGGTTAAGGCTTCTAAAGCACTCCTACCTTAATACCTCACGAATCTTATCTTTGAATAAAGAACTCCTTTCCTAAATATACTCTATATCTCTTTCTTAGCTTATTCACAAAGATCTCATCTTCCTAAATAAGACAATCATCTGACTCCACCATATCCATCATCATATGATGACATGGTCATGCCACTTCAACAATACTCATTCTCATTCTTCTCCTAGTATCTATATAACTTCCATTGCTAAACTACCCTTGATGAATCCATCAATGTAGATACTTCTAACTCCATCTATTAACTCCCTTAAATCCATCTTGCAACTACTTCCAAGGATTGCAAGATTATAGTTCTCTCTATATCACATGTGATATCAATCCTCTGGAATAGGTATGGTTCTACTCTTCATAATACAATTTTGTTCGTGTATTAGTTTGGTTAAACTACTTTGCCTCCAACTACTCCATACAACTCATATTACATACTTCATCATACTCTAGCTTGACTTCTCAGGATCAAGCTAGATGATTCAGTTTATTAGGGTTTTCCTAATTTGGTATACTCAGAACTCTTCTTCATCATCTGGTCATCTATTCTCAAGTGTCTTAAGAATACTGACCACCAACCTTTGATCAAGCAAAGCTTATGATTCTAATTGTCTCATGATCTATAATCAACTAAGTAGTAGACTTGTACTAGTCTCTCTATAGGCTTATCTTGTTAAGGAAGCTTACTTTATATTTGTATCTACTTGGCTTAACAAGATATCATTGGATTCTCTACTACTACTAGCCTTCTCATAACTTCTCAAGTACTAGTTTAATTCTTAGGTTTAGATACTTCTTCTAGTTAACTCATGCGTGAGTTAACTCCTCCAATATCAAATGGTTTGATTTCCACTAAGGATCACATTCCATTGATGATGGCACACTCTACCATAACTAGTTCCTTCTTCTTATTAATTTACTTAAGGTCTTTGGAAGGTCAATATAATAGGTCAAAGCTAAGAGTTAATAAGTTCTAGATCAAGAGTTGATCACTCTACAGTGATGATCAATTGTCACTAGGACTTGGTTAAATAGATATGTCACCTTTTAATATCATATTAAGGGTATGTGCTGGATGACCTTGGCTTGACTTCCTTTACTACTCTATTTGTGATAAAAGTTAATGTTTAAGAACTATCATGATTCTCATGGTAGGAATAACTATGGAAAGCAAGTATATCAAGATTTAGTTATGGGGTTTTTTACTTAAGTTATATACTTAACTTGGTATTGATGGTTTGTTGTAGGTAATACCTTGATATCGTTTTTGAAATATTAAGTATTCATCCTTGAGTTGTTGTATGGAATACCATGTAATGATCTCTAGAAGATCTAATACTCCTTATTCAGAAGTGTTTTGTGACTTAGTTTTATTACATTTGATCTACCGTTAGATCAAATTATATTACCCAAAGATAAGTTTTAGCAAAGGTCATATTGAAACTTATTGCAGTCAACTTGATGATCTACTTAAGTTCCACAAGGTTAAGAGAAGCTTCAATCACTTTGGCAAGTTTTATTTAAAAGCGCGAAAATTATCCAGATTTTCTTTGCATGAATACAATGCACACACCATATCTCAGCTTATTTCTAAGCTCTAATGCTGGGATGTTACACTATCATGTCTGAGTCGTTGCCATGTGGGTCTGTGGTCATCACGGCTTGACACTCTCTCCGTCCATTCGTGTCCGCACTGATGCATCGGCCACCCAAATTTGGTGGACCGATGGGTCGCGCCAGACGCGTAAATCAGAATGGGTCACGCCGCCGAAGGGTGCGCGGTCAACACTCGTGTCCGGTCATACTAGTTTTGACGTGGCAAGACCGTTTGGTTCGTGCCGCTGGAGATGCCCTTAACATCTTACAAGCATGGAAAACATCCCAATATGAAATTCGTTTTATTATGGGCTACACAAAAATAAGAGCTCATGAATATGATTTTTTGGACCCTTGCTTCCGTTCCTTCAAGACCTAACCCTTCCCGACCTCCCGTGCGGCGGCGTCGTGCCGTGTCGGGCTCACCCTGCTGGCGCTCGAGGACATCTCCCAACACCCAGTCTCCTATCTCTATTACCACCAGAGGTGTCATCGGGCTAATCATGGTGACCGGGCTTGTGATGGTCGTGGTCGGGTGAGATGGCGACAGCCAACCCTCACTCCTTCAACTGTGGAGGTGCGCTGAAACGGGGGCCGAAGTAGCACCACCAGCAGGCGAGATATCAGTAGTGGTGACATGGTTGCTCGATCTGAGCCCGTATGGGCCTGGAGAGTCCCGCAATCTTGCTCCTACTGGTTCATGCGTGAATAGAAACACAAACTACATCTTGCGTGCGTCACTTGGGTGCCGGGCGGTGGCCCCTCCCTCTTTGTTGGAGGTGGGCAGCGGGATTTGGTGGATGTCAGGATCTCACCGGAGCCAGCGGTTTGGAGGTTCTAGGAGGTGGTTAGGCGGCGGAATCAGGCTAGCCAAAGGTGGTAGAGCTCACCTGAGCCGGTGGTTTGGAGGTCCTAGGATCGAGCAGTTTGCCAGAGCTGAACCAGTTGACGAGGAACAAGGACGGCACTACCCTGACGCGCTTCCTCCTTCTAATCCGCGCATCAAAAGTATGATCTATGGCCACTGACCTTGGTCGGTTCTCGGAGCGGCGGCTCGCTGTAGTTTAACCGGAGATTGGAAATTTGATTTTCCGGCGTGGCTCTAGTCTAGCGCCGAAGAGTTCAGACATGGGTTGCAGGATGCGTTCCCGTGCAGAGCGGACACGATTTCCTGTGAGGCTGATGGTACGTGACTTGGTGGACACGACAACACTAGAGGGAGGACTTGTTTGTTGGTGGTGCTCCTCGGTCTCATGATTTCTAGGATAAAACCCAAGTCCGAGATTGTACTTGGCCTTGGCCTCGTTGAAGACATTCTTTTGAAAACGCGGTCTTTTTTTGCAGGATGAGAACCTAAAATATTTAATCAGACAATTGGTATCGTAAATGAATGTTGTAAATGACTTCATCTTGTTAGGCGACTAGAGTGGGTGTAGTAATAGAAAACGATATCACGGGTGTCCATAGTTCGGTTCCATAGAAAAATGTTTAAAGAGAAGGATATTACAGGTGTTGTTGCGCATCGGATCTCTGCTCCGTAACTCGGTTCCACTAGTAGAGTTGCACGTGGCAAAGTATTCTTCTGGTTGTTGGCGTGGGTCCGTGATGAAATAATTAAATTAGCTGCTGGGCCTCCTGCATCACATGCTCTCGCTTTTGCATGCAGGCAGGCAGGCAAGGTGGTGCTGACCGCGACCGCTTTGGGAGAGTGAGATGTAGTAGCAGCTGACTTGTCGTGACCCTCCACTTGATTAACAACAATCTTTCCGGATCCAAAGCGTGCTCTGAAACAATCTTTCCGGATTAACAATCACACCTGGCCTGGGTAGTGCTAGTGCTAGTCTAGAAGAGGAAGAGGAAGACGCATGCCATCATCTGCATAATAATAAGCAATCGGCAAATAAACAGATCAACGCTGCTCGCCAGGATTCACCGGCGCGGGCGTATGGAAGAAGGGAGATGTGCGTTGTTTGTTCCAGCGACGACAACAACGAGTACGCGTACGTACACACGGAGCGTACTGCATCTAATTTCTGTACCATGGCGGTGGGGCCGCTGTGTCTGTAGGTGGGGTCTGGTATACTACGTACCATAGTTGATTACGATGACAGTGTGCGTACTAAAGTGACGGTCAGCTGGGTGCGTGGAGATGAGGAGAAGGAATGGGAGGTGGCCCCGGCCAGAGGCTGAGGACGAGAGACTGCCTCAGTCTTGTGCGGGAGTAGCATCTTGATCATCAAGGATGAACAATGCATCATGGTACTTCTAACGTGTGAAAGTCAGCTATCCGGGATGATGAAAAAGTTCCCGGTGCTTGCAGTTGCTCCCGGATTGTAAAATACTGGATATAGAAACTGCTGCTACTAGTAGTCGTCCTGCTACTCTTGCTCAAAGTAGTCTAACTCGAAGCCCTGCTGTTGTTGCCAAAACTGTTGTCGTGGAGGCTGCTCTTTCTCGAACCCGTGGTGAAGTTCAGCACGCTGATGTTGCGTCTACTCAAAGCCATGTTGTTGTGGAGGAAACCCATGGTCTGGACTCTGCTAGTACTCGAAGCCCTACTGTTGTGGAAACTACTCCTAGTCGTCGTCGTGGCAAGACAACATTTGCTTCTATTGTAGCTGCCATTCGCGATGGCCCTGCCGATCCACAAGTATTGTAGGTCCTACTGCTAAAGGCCCTCACCTTGCTCCTCCCGCTGATACTCTCGTCGAGGTTGCTCTAGCTCCAGATAACGAAATATAGGAGCGCTGACGCAAAAAGGGCTCCCAGCCGTCTCCCCCATTTTAACTTTTCATCTGGCGCCATTTTTTATACATTCGGTGCCTCTAGGGAAGCCCTAGCCAAAGGAGTCAATCAGGGATGCCGGCTAACTCCCACCCTAGCTAAAATCGTGCCAAGTGTCCAGGGCCACCTCCTCTCTCTCTCTCTCTCTCTCTCTCTCTCTCTCTCTCCCATACCTCTCCCGGCCTACCGCACCAAGCTCGCTGCCGGCACCTCCATGTCCTCGTGGCCATGGCCCCAAGCCTGCACTCACCGGCCGGAGCGGCCGCATCTCCGCCCCTGCACCCTCTGAGCTTTAGGATGACATTTTTTTGGCCAAGGGAGTATTCCTTTGCACCATCAACGACTAGGCTAAAGAAACCTAAGCGAAAAACAGTTTAGGTGGCACAACAAACCTCGGCTCAAACGAAATGTAGCCCGAAATACGGCTGAGTAGGTCGCCTGTCCTCCTCACGGAACAATGGTGGCTCGCTCTCCCTCCAGATCTTAGCCGGCGAGAGCACCGGTTTCCTCTCCCTCCGCTTGCCGCTCCGGCTGTAGGAGGGAGGGGGAAGCTCGTTTCTCCGCCAGTAGTTAGGGTTAGGGTATGTCTGCTGTAGGGCTTTGTTAGGGTGGTGGGACCGTCCGGGCAATAAATCTGCCTTAACTCTATTCCCACACCAGTGACGACCTTTACGGCGGCGCCACGGAGTTGATGACAAGGTGCGCTGATCGTTCCTTTAGATCGATAGCTTGGTCTTCTCGTCGTTTGTCAGATCTAGCGAGATCAGTTTCTCGGTGTGCCGCTGGCGTTCGTTGTTATCCGCGACTACACTAGTGGCCGGGCCGAGGTGGTTTCTCTAGAGCAAGGATGTTGGTCCGAAGGTGGTGGATCTACCGTTCTTCTCCGACTTTGTCGATTAGAGGCAGCGGATCTTGGTTCAAGACAACATGGGGATGTCCCCCGGTCGACGTGTCACAACGACATATGCCTCTCTGCATGCAGCAGACCTGTTCATCGACTCACAAAGCCTCGTTGGCGATGTTACTTTCTTAGATCTTGCAATGTTGGAGGTTCGGCTTCTATTCCGGCGTGCGTCTCGGTGAGGCTGGAGTTGGGCGGCGGCCGCCAGCTTCGCTGGTTGAGGGAAACCCTAGGAATAAACCCTAGGAATCATTTCGTATTTCTCGGTCTCTTAGAATTTTATCTGCATAGTTTTTAATATAATCATTTTATCTATCTTTTAGTGTCGATCGTGGGTTGCTCCATGTAACTTGATTTTCTATTAATGAAATATGTGGTTGTTTAAAAAGGAACGTGCGCGAAATCATGTGGATTCGCTATTTAGCTTTGGGTGTTTCGTGCTTGTGAGACGAGGCCCCAGGCTGGGAACACATGCAATGCGCTCGCCCGGCGCATGGCCCATGCCCCATGCCCGTGGCTTTCGGGATAAGCCTGTCCCGCTGGTCGGGTCGATGCCCCAGCAAAGCATATACTAGTATCGCTTGATGCGGATTCCTCGAATAATATTTTTCTGGAAGCAGATAAAGAAAATCCGTCGAGTTTATTGCCCCGAGGCGTAGCGGGTGTTCCGGCCGGGCCCCACCGGCACGGGACACGCGCAACGGAACGGATAACGCTCCGTACCTCCGTGACCGTGAAGTCACGGGACGAGAGCCCGCAGCGCGCGGCGCGGGCCAACCAAGGTTCACGGGTGCGCCACGTGGCCGTTCACCCTCCTTCCTATCCTGCCTGTCGCTCTCATCCACAGCACGAGAGCAGCGCGGGGAGAAAATTAAAGGCGAGAAAAATCGTCGGAGCCTCGGAGGAGGAAGGGGGATAAACAAGTGTGTGTAGGTGGTGGGTGGCGGGCAGATCCCAGCAACCCCGGTCGCTCCTTCTCGCCTTCTGTCTCGCCGGCGAGATCTCGCGAGGTACGTACACGGAATTCCGACCTCTTGCTCCCCCCGCGTCTTCTTCTTCGTCGTCCTCGTCCTGCGTTCCTCTCCTCGCGCCAGATCTGCGCGCGCTTCTCTTCTTCGTCAGCGCACAGATTCATCTTCCGTTCTCGCGCCCTCGGTCGATTCGATCGGCGCTCGAGAGGTAGCACTAGTCGTAGCCGTAGCCGTAGCCGTGCTCGTGCGTGCCCGCCCGCCGCCGCAGCGAAATCAGAGAGGAGAGAAAAGGGGGGCCGTGCTCCTTGTCCGATTCGAACGGCGGGAGGTGGTAGCGGCGCGCCATGGAGCGCCACCGGCAGGCAGGCAGGCAGGCTGTAGAGGTGGCGATGGGCAGGAGTGCCGCGGCAGTTGGATGTCAGCCACATAGAAAACGGAATTTCGTCCTTTGTCTGCTTCTAAAGTGCTCTTCTTCAGCACTCCGTACTTAAATCTAACGGCTAGTCTAATAAAAGGATGGATGTAATGCTGCTTTGTGCTGTCCCGAGTTTCGTCACCCGAGCTCCTACTCTATTACTAGGATCCAGCACTGTACCCTCGTAATCAGACACTCTGAAACATTGTCTGGATTGGCTGCACCCGACACATGCCCTTCCATATGCGTAGCTGGGAGGAGACAAGGCTACTTTGCGTAAGCATTTCCTGGTGACTAGACGAGGCACGCTGGGAGGTTATGTTTGTTAGACGTGTGTGAATTTGGACCGACTAGCGCTCCATTTTAGTCTGGTGTGCACCGCTGACACTTATGTGAGAAGAGAGGGGACGAATGGAGTCACTTAATCCATTCTATATGCTGTTGTATGAATGTGCAGGTGGTTGAATTTGGGTTGGTGTCTGCTTGGCAGCAAGTAGTACTAAACTGATCTCCATGTTGGAAGAATGGCCACTAAGTTGGGTCTTGATGTGTGCACCAAATGGGACAAGTGTGGTTGCTGTAGTTATTATGTCGTCCATTCTTGCTGTGCTTCGCTCCTAAAAACCCGTTGCCATATCCGCAGCCAGAACCGAGTTTTTTCTTTTCTCTTGCCTCCACATCCTTAGCGTTGACAACCATAGGTCTGTTGAAATCCACTCCACCACTCCCATTTCTAATGGTATATGTTTAGATTGCAAGGGATTTGCTAAAATTGCTTCGTTTTACTAATCTGTTTTGAACCCAACTATAATCAAATTATTTGCTTGATTTTCTGCTTAATTACTCATCTGGTTTGTTAATATCGCAGTTTGATTTCAAGCTCAGCTTCTTGATACTCATCTGGTCTGCTGGGTATTTGTATGAGTTCACAAGACGTCCGGCATGAAGCTTTTAGAATACACCCCGTTCGACAGGTAAACATGGCGTATTTTGCCTTTTTCTTAGTTTAGAAGTGCTGCTTGTAACATGCCATTTCCCGCCTAATTTACTACTACATTTGTCTGTTTTCTGCAGTGTAAATGTGTTCCTTGATCAACTGAATTTTGGCGATTGTACTATTAGGGGGAGCCTTGAAGCCTTCTCATGTAAGAGTATGCTCCATTGACTGTCTGATTGAGTATATTATACCAAGACAATAGGGTCAAGCTTTCTGTTAATTTACAGGCAAGCATGCTGGGAATGATCGCCGGCTTTCAATAAGTCTAGAACATGAGGTACAAACTTCCGATCACCTTTTTATGGCAACCAATATCCCTTCTCTTGTAATGCAGCCGCATATCATTTTCACTATTGTGGCTGGTTAGAAAATTATGTGTTTTGTTCTTACCGTTGGGAATAATGTAAAAACTGGAGCTATGTTATGGAATTTTAATTAACATGAATTTCTGTGTCAATCAATTATACGTCATGTGCTTGTGGATTGAATCATATAAAATCAAGAAGTTATGAAAGTCTGTGGTAACATATGGATTTCTGCTTAAAGCAGTACATGAGGATAATGATAATAGTTTGTTCCATTTCTGCAATTTATTGTAGTCAGGCATCAATTTTGTGGAAGTTTTTTTGCATACCGGTCATCTTATAAGGGATGTGCATATGAATTTTATGAAAATCTTACATGTTAAGTTTCTTCCCAGCGTAGTTGTAAATCTATTCACTTATTCAGTATAACATTTTCCTCTTATGAGCATCTTATTCTGAAAGATAAACATGTAATGCCTTTGAAAAGTGTATAATATGTCTGAACTTTTGTTTTCCAACTTCATCCAAGCTTGGGTAGCATCTCGGCATGCCAGCCATAAACCGCTGCAAGTGTATATACGTGTCATTCTAACTTCTCTGTTGCGTGTTCAGATTCTTGATTACCTTGGGAAGTCTTCTGATAGTGATCCTCCTTCACCCGTGGAGCATTTGTCTTGTAGATCCAGGTAACAGTGTGTAGATTACCTTTATTCTGCGCCTTTTCTGTTTAACCAGTCTGATTCTTTTTTATGCTTCTTGTTTATTGCAGCCGAAAAACGTTGATATATCTAGTTCTCACTCTTGGTCATATGTATCCAGATTATGATTTCAGGTAATGTTGTTTTTCAAAAGTGTGTGTTCTACATAATCTGGGAGGAAGGATATTGGGTAATGTCATACTCAGCTTTCTTGGGCGATATGACAACCCGCTTTTATCCTTTCCGACCAGCCTAAGGGGGTGTTGTCAAATGGCATGACAAACGGATTAAATAGCCGTTGCTCTATTGAGCTGAGAGTTCAATTCTCTCCATATCCCTTGAAACAATATTTGACCGAGCCGGTACCTTTCTTAAGGTCTACTGACTGTCATGCGACACATGCATGATGGGATGACCTTCAGATTAAATTTAACATCGTCTTTGTCAACACTTGTTCGCCTAGCAGTGCTGTTCGTGCACACCTGTTCTTCAAAGAAGAAGACATGGAAAGTTTCAAGCAGATGCTAGACAACTACCTATCTGAGGCTTCTATGGTAATGCTTCTCCATCCAAGTTCCATGAATTTTACTCTTGGTTCATAGGCATGTCTGTTGGTGTATTCCAATAGATCTAGGAATGCGAAAGGAAAAAGTTGTATAGTTGCTGAAGCGCTCAACTTACAAATGATACTGAGACTGTATTCCTTCCACCGCTCTGATATGCTTAACCTGAATCGGACTATTGTTCAGCTCTGGGCAGCAAAGAATGAGGGCAGTTCTCTTCTTGACAGCATGACCAAAGCTATCGATGAGGTGAGCTAGCAATCGGTAAATGTGAGCTACTTCAGGAAAAAAGGCAGTCCTACATTCTACGTTTACTTTGCTTTGTAGGTTATCAAAATCAGAGAGTGTGACATCTACAGCTACAACCCAGACTCTGATGGAGATCCGTTTCTAGAGAAAGGGGCCATGTACGGCCATCTTATCCACACATAAACCATGTTTGAATTGAATTTGCGCACTCATCAGGAAGGTCCTGATGTGAAAATGGCTTCCTATTTTTCCCTTGTAGATGGTCGATCAACTTTTTCTTCTACAACCGGAAGCTGAAGCGAGTAGTGAGTTTCCGCTGCTGTTGCACTAGGTATAGGTGCATGTTCTTTTTTGTGAAGAACACTACATGAGATGTTCTGAAACTATATGGACTACTGACAGTTTGCCATTGCTATGACAGTAAGTTTGCGGGAGATGACTTCCTTGCCGGTGCGCTCTCGGACGGCGAGGAGGACGCTTTGATCGACATGGACATATGACTGACTAATCCTGGTTGTGCTAGGAACATGACCAACCAACCAACCAGTGTGACCTGTTGTTCCGTGTATAATACACTAGCACGTACTATGGTAGTAGAACTCTGAAAGACAGCAGTTTCCCTCTAGGGAACTTGTAGAGCGACCTTGTCTGTCTGTAGAGAAGATGCTTTGATCCCTGTTGTCTGTAGTTTCGAGATTTGGACTCTGGAAAGTTTCGATGTGCCAAATTTGAGCTGGCGAGTCTGTGGTAACGTCTGAATTTGGCTTTCAGTTGTGCAAACAGTTCGTACAACCAACCTGGTAAATCTTATCCATGTTTATTGGATCGTCGCATTACTAGCGCCATCATCTCTGCCTGTTTGATCCCTGTAAGATGTTGGCAATGCAGCGATGTGCAGTACATGTTGAACAAAGGGCATGTCCACCGGGCTGCTAGGTCGAACGGACATAGGCATCTGGACCAACACATTCCTTGTCCAAACTGAGTCGCGAGCGCGTCCTCCGCCGGGACGGCGGGACCCCAAGCGCCGCCCATCCTCGCCATCACCACGGCGTGCCGCACTTCTCCGGCGGGTCCCGCAGGTTGGGTGGCCCATGAGCTCGCCTCCGTCTATCCGCCGGAATCGGTACACTCCCTTGCCGATCTATAGCCGTAGACCATATGGTTGATAGCAATGTCGAAGTAGTCTGTTCTAAAGTTAGCACAGACCCACGCCGGCACGCCCCCCACTGCCCAGGCACAGCATTGACAAAAATAGTTGCCATCTAAAACTTTTCCAATATCTTGTTTTCTAAAGAAAAAAGCTTTGTACACGAAGACCCTGCATGCGATTCTTACTTGTCACACAAAGGCATCCAGTGGAAAGTAATTATTCGTGCTAACCTCCAGTGCTTGTCTTGATGAGTTTAATCATATGTAGTAGGTAAATTATAAATACTTACTGGAACCTCTACAAAGCAAGCCAATTGGTAATGGGCACAGTATAAAACTACTGAAAAGTCCACAATACGCTACTTCCTCCGATCCATATTAATGAACTCAACGTTGTCTAAATTCATATGTATCTAGTTAAATATTATAAAAGTTCCCTTTCACCACCATATTTTGATTAGCTGCAACGATGTACCTTAGGTTCATATTGATCATTTGATCATAGGCAATAAAATTATGCACTTGAAATGTTCTGCAAATATACAGCTGAAATATAGAGGATGTGAGACGACATAAGTTCCTCTCATTTAGAGGGAACTACTACATTACATATCTCGCCATAGAGTTATAGGGAATCAAAAAAAAAAAGGATCGTAGCAAGTAGCCCATTGTGTCGCTGCATTGGATATGTAGTTAACGTGGAAAACTGGCTGAATCCAGAAATTCCTGCTCCAAACTGTACCTTGTGGAGATGCATCCAGATCTTAGATCAACATTGTTGACGAAATTGCGCTGTACAGCAGAGCTACCAGTATCTGGGCATATAAAAGGCTCAATCTCTCCATCCGTTCTTGGGAGATGCTGGATCCTTTTTAATCTTCTAGATCTAACTATCTGCAACCTCATGTCTACCTCTTTCATGCTAGGTCTTTCTCCTCCTATTGCTTTCAAGCATGCTTCTGCAATTGAGGCAATATCATCAATTTCCTCTTTCCCCGCCTCTTCCATGACTTGTGGATCCATGATTTCAGTGAGAACTCCCTGCTGAAATGCTTCCACAAAGTAGCTAGATAGGCTCTGTTTTGTACCTAGCTCATTAGTAAAGACCGGCTTCTTTCGTATCAAAAGTTCCGCAAGCATAACTCCAAAACTATAAACATCACTCTTCTCAGTCAGTTGGCCAGTATGGTAGTACTCTGGGTCTAAGTAACCAAATGTGCCTTGTACATTTGTCACTACACGAGTTTGATCAAGTGATAAAAGTCTGGAAGCACCAAAGTCAGAAACCTTTGCAGTGAAGCTACCATCTAGAAGTATGTTGGAAGATTTCACATCTCTGTGGAATATGGGTACCGCAGCAGCTGAGTGCAGATAAGCAAGCGCACCCGCTGCTTCTACTGCAATTCTGATGCGATCATCCCAGGACAACAAGCATTTAGCACTCGCATCAGTGTAAAGGAGGTCATATAGTGTGCCATTGGAAATAAATTCATAGACCAGCAAGGGCACCTCTGTTTCCAGACAACAACCAAAAAGTTTCACCACATTGCGATGTATGATCTGCGACAATATAGCAACCTCATTGATAAATTGATCTGTCTCTGTTTGCTCCACTATTTTTGACTTTTTAATGGCCACCACACGTTGGTCTGATAGAATCCCTTTGTAAACTGTGCCATGTCCTCCACGACCTAGAACACGGGTAGCATCGAAGTTGTTGGTTGCCTTATCCAATTCCTCCAAGGAAAATATTTCTGTTTTCTCGGTTGTAGCATTTTCATCTAAGGTTAATTGTTCCAAAAGTAGGCCCTGATTTTTCTTGAAGTATGCCTTTCGAATTCTCTTTTGTATGCCTCTCTTCCACTTCTTCACGAGTGCAGCTGCACCAAATGCAAGAATTATGGAACCAAGGCCACAACCAGTTCCAACTGTGATACCTATACATGCAATATATAGTTAATAGGTAAAGCAAAATTATGCATTTTCAAATTGGAATTACATTAAAGTCCATATAACAAGACCGATATGACTTACCTAGAAGAAGATTGTGTCCCTTGGCTGATATTACACAGTTTCCATTTGTTGGATCAAAAACTTCTCCATGAGTGCAGTTTTTGCAACTATAGGTTCCAGGAAAATTCTGGCATGAACCATTGCATATATTTGGTAACAGACACTCGTTGATATCTATAAATGGCACATATAAGTGAGCACAAAATGATGAGTATAAATCTATAAATGGCACATATAAGTGAGTTTTCGGCTTATGTATGGAAAGTATATGTTTGATATCATTGTTGTAGTAATTTGTAATGAACGGGGATGTGAAATTACCCATGCAGCCATCTTGTATGTATGGATTTCCTTCAAAGCCTTCAGAGCACATGCACCGGTAGCCAAACTGCGTTGTCTCATTACCACCACTTGCGTTTCGCAGTTGTGTGTCCTGGTGGGTGACATTGTTTTTTGGGGAAGAACCACGGGTGACATCAACACATGTGCTGTTGAAACTGCGGCATGCGTATGTATCCCTTCTTTCTTTGCTCGTTGCCATTGGACAGGTTAAGTTCTCAATAGCCCACCACATGGTCCACATCTTCACATGGTATTCTTCTGAAAGGGAGAAAAGATCATCAAGAGATTCAGTTGGGATGGTTACTGATATGGCTGTATTGGTGGAAGTTGAATCTGTCTGTTCTGCGGTCCTGACATTCAGATACCCTTCATTCACTGTGATGCTGTCCACAACATATTGTATCCCTCTATCAAGAGCAGCAAAATTCTCTGATGTACAGTTCACTCGAAACTCTTCAAGAGCATAACAACCTTGTCCAATCCCAAAAGGAAATGGGATGCTGGTGTTCCCACATGTTCTCTCACAATTTGCTCTAGGGTTGGGGTTGTAATCTGCCGTAGGTAATTTGACATTAGAAATAGCGAAGGTTAGGAGCATGAGAGTTACAGAAAGGTATGCTATCTAGATATTGAAGTGGAGAATATTATAAGTCTGATGCTATCTCATTTTATCTTTTCAGGAAACTTCACAAAAAAACGGGCACACATAAAAAGAAACATCACTTGGTTGCTGCAAGATAGCCTTAATTATAATTTCGGTTTATTGCAGGAGAGGCCAACGTTTTATTGCAAGATATTCTTAATTATAACTTGTTGGCCCAGGCTGGTAAGCTGAACTACCGATTTAAGCAAATCTTGTTTGAATATTTGAAAATTTAACAAAGTTTTTCCAAAAATTCGTACCAGCACGCGGGGTAACCATTTCCAATTGGCAGCTGAAAACGTTATAGCGTGTGTTATGTAAAACTTTGGGAGAGACATAGATATACCTTCACTGCAGCCATCCTTAATGTACGGATTGCCTATTCCCATCAGTCCCGTGAAAAGGGGGCAGGAACAAGAGTAACCTCCAGTAGACAGATTCTGGCAGTCGCTTTTCTCGTTACAAGCGTAGCTTGCCTTGTTCTTCTGGGCACTCTCACAACTTGGCTGGTCCATGATGGCTATCTGGTAGGAGGGCCATTCGACAGTGTTTGCTTCATCTATCTGGTTTGAGTAGGCGTCGCTGACATAAAAAATATAACTTTGTGACAGGAAAATGTTGACGTCAGGCAGCACTTCACCCGACTGTGCCATGGTGCGGTCAGGGCGGCGGCGGCGGCCAAGTGTGAACCCAAAGGCTCTCATGTCCCGTCCCAAAGGGATGGCGCAGCAGCCCATACCCGTGCAGTCGGGTTCGACGTTTGCCTTCTCCATGGTCTCTCTGTCGCCTACACAGATGCTGATGCAAGAACCGATGGGATCCGCCGTGTCGCGGCCGAACAAGTAGACCTCCACACCGCAGCCGACAACGAACAACGAGTTCCCTCGCTGGACGGCGCCCATGGCGGGGGCCTCCCATGAAACGTTGTAGGTGTCCACTCCAGGTTTCATGTTGACATGGAAGTGGACAGGAGCCGCTCGAACTGAGTTTTCCTGAGGAGACATGCCGAAGATCCGAGTTGTACTGTTTCCCAGAAGGAGCTTCCCGGTGGTGTTGTCGCAGGTGAGCTCGAAGCCCTGCCGGAAGCAGCCTGCCCCTATTCCGAACGGGTAGCGGATTGCGATAGGGCCGTAGTCCCATTCCGAGCCGCAGCTGGAGGGACAGTGGGCGAGCTCGGCCGTGGATGGGATACGCAAGATGCCCTCCGGTCTCACCACTCCGGCGGCCGCCGCGGTCGATGCTCGCCCCATGGCTGCCGCCAGGCACACCAGCAGGAACGACATGGTAGTAGTGCTCACTAACGTCCTTGTTGAGCTCATTGCTGCTCCGCCAGGCTTCTTTGT
The DNA here is from genome assembly GCA_910589775.1 of Avena eriantha. NCBI lineage: Eukaryota > Viridiplantae > Streptophyta > Magnoliopsida > Poales > Poaceae > Avena > Avena eriantha. The sequence goes on from OU342742.1 coordinate 125,069,009, forward strand.
GATGTGGTCGTGATTGGTTTTGGGTTCAGAGTTTTGTAGGATCGGTACTACTGCCTCTGCACCAATGGAAGGATGCTTGGAGTCTTTAGACGTCGACCAGTCGACGCCGGGGTCATCACTCCATTCATAAGGTGCCTGACCCGCGCCGGCTGGTTGACGTTGACCAAGAAGGTCACATAGTGACTCTACAAAGATCGGTCACACAGTGACCATACAAAGATCGCGGTCTTCACACATTTATTGCGAAATATGAAAGACAGGGACAACTGGATGTGTAGCCATACACTGTACAGGTAAAACTAAGCATCAAGAGCTAGGGTCCAGACACGGGTTGGTCTACAGAAATATTCGTCCCAATACATTGCTTTCATTGACTGACTTCGCACTCACTAAATCCTTCTTAGAACCAAGGAAGAGCTCACACTTTTCAGTTCAGTAATAGCTGAGCTGTGTAGTCGAAGAGAATGCGCCCATAAGTGTCTGATCCGTTGAAATTTGAATCTGTTAGTGGAATTGTGTGGTGAATAGTTCAAAAGCAGCACTTGTGCAAAGGGTTTCTCCCTCTGAAGATTTGCTGTCAATGACTGAAAGTCTTTATCTGAAGCAAACGATGTGGCGAAGAAATGATGGGAACGGATAAGAACTTCAGAAGAAGAACCAAAAGGATGCGTAGCGTGGAAGAGAAAATCTGCTCGGAGAGTCTGCTAGATGTACCACGCACTAAGAACTCTGTCTCAAAGAAGGATTTTCTGCAAAGTAGATCAAATCTTGCTCCGCTGCTGTTGAATGGGTCTATGCATTGCATACCAACTCATAATTAAGGTATCTCTCATGATTCACATTCACTAAGGTATCAGTTGTCAGACTTTTGGTGTGTCTTTTATTTATGTTTGTTTTGAGATTGCAATTTTGCTAGTTGTGAAGCTCTTTTTGTTTTTTTTAGATTGCAACTTTTTCAAGTGGCGCCCCATGCACCTTTTCTTTCACTTGATGAGGATGGACAAAGTGAGTGATTCCATCAATATGATTTAACAGACAAGCACTATAATAACTCAAAGCAAATTAAGTATCATTTTTTAAATCACATTTGTTTCATACTCTAGTCATTACTAAAAAATAACATGATCCACAAGTCTTTATTTACTTATTTGGATTGCATTAAGAATTACTAGTATCAAGACAAAACAATCTATCACTGTAGAATGTAAATCAACTTACAATTACCAAATAAAAAACTAAGAACTTAAGAAATTGAAATCCATATGAAGAGTTGCCACTCTCTATTAAGTAAACTAGATGATACGCCGCGCATTGTTGCGAGGATGCTTGCGTACATTGTAAATAATTGTTTGATAGTCAAAACTAAAACCATGTATATGAATACATATGAGCTAAAGTAAGCAACCTTTGATATGGAGGAAGTTTTGTTGTGATGGCATAGGTGCATATTTAAAATTACTCATACAGACTTGAGAGAAAGAAAAGATCGTAATCCAGCAAAAACTCATTTATATCCAAATTGTGCAAAAACAAATCGCATCACACTTTGTATTTTTCAACAATTAAATCATAAATTTATTGTATTTAAACAATTGAGCACAGATAATGTCATCTAGTTAAGGTATGAAGTTCTATGTTTAGCGAACCCACACAATGACACTATTAAGCCGAACAATTAATTTAACCTGGAGGCTATATTTTTTACCATTGCCTAGAATATTGTTTCTTGCAACACCTAGGATGTCTTTGAGCTTCATCCATAATAGATCAATCGCGTCAAAGAAATCAGATGGAGGCACACCAGTTTAATGGTCAAAGTAAAATGATACATGTAAAACATGTGAACTGCAGCGTACTTCCTAAACTGAATGGTACAGAGGGGGGGGGGGGAGGGGGGGGGGGGGGAGATGTGGCCCCACTTGGAGCATGTCGGAGGTAGAGGCCTCAACGGGACTAGTGTGACCAAGGTTTAAAAAAGTGCTGAGCGCTGAGCGAGCGTTTTTCGGACGCCTTTTCATATAAGAAAGGCTTAAGCGCTAAGCACATGCTTTTAATTAAACGCTTAGGCGGCCTGAGCGTTTTCTCTCCGTTTAGCGCTAAAGCGCGCTTAAACGAGCTTAAACGTACGCTTAAAATAACACTGAGTGTGACTGGCAGCAAGGTAAAGATGTTTAGCATGATTTAGTCATCTATGGCGGATGCAATTCATTCCATAAGTTTATTGATGGTAATATGATAAATAAAAATAATATATAGATTAATGGTAGTTTTCTCAGGATTTTAGTTAAATTTTTCTACACATTTATGAAGTTTCTAGTAGTTTTTTGGGTCACACGGATAAATAACAACTAGCTACCTTCCTTTCCTCGCATGACTCATAATAAGAAAAACACACGACCCCATCAACCATATCAGTAATATTAAATAATTTAGAATGATTTCTTACATCATCAAATCCATAGAAAAGAGATAAAATAGTATCATTTGTATATATATAAGTGTCATATCATTTGCGATGTATGTGATCTAGCCAAGGTGTAACTTATTCGTAGAGAATAACTATATGTCTAGCAAAACTATGCCAATCACTGATTGAATGTTAAGCCGAGTAGATGTTTTATATAATTGCAAACCTACGTGTCTTCTAATGTTTTTATTGTACTACATTAAAATAGTACTACCTCATACTGTACCTGAAAATTGCTACCATCGCATGGGTTCATGGAGCTCTTTTTACATATTTTGAAAAGACATTTTAAAATCACAAACTGAAATATACATAGAAATACATCACAAAACATCATGCCCGGAGCTTCGTGGTTCAGCCGGCGTTAGTTCTCGTGGGTGCTAGACACAGCGCAACCGAAAGAGCAAAATAACTAGGGTTTGTAGGGAGGGAACGACGACACCCGTTTAGCGGTCAAATCAACGATGCACACGGAATAAATGCACAGTCGCTCGCTCAATTACTTAGGTCTGGCGGTCATCAGCTTGTTGCCATATTCAGATTTCTTTATATATTTCCACAACCGATTTGTGAAGTGCTCGTTTCTTTTTCTATATTTGCAAACAGGTGAAAAGTCCATTGAAGTGCTCGACTTAAGGTCATATTTGTGTCTCTATAGGTTATTTTAGTGCATGTTTTTTTGCCGCTAAGTCTACCATATACATGTAGGCAAGAGAAGCTGATTTCAAGTCTCGCTAAGTACTTGTCTCGGTACTTACCGCTCGCTTCCCTTTTCTCCCTTTTTGTCGGCAACTGTTGGCCTGACTTGGACAGATATGTGATCGACGATGTTACCTAGGTTACACTCCCGCTTGGCATAGGCAGGATTATGGACGTCAATGATTATCTTCAGGCCTCTTAGTCCTATTTGTATTCTTATCCATACCCGTTGTTACTTTGTTTTCATTGTGATTTGTATTTTTATAATGTATACATTTGTATTCTTGACTCATGATGTCTTTGTTGTATTTATATGTTTCTTGTGGGGTTCGTCGTGAATTGCAATGGTATTACCTATATCCCACCACCCGCATACGTGTATGTGACGTGCATGTTGTGCTTAGTGCGCGCCTTTGAATCGTTTGGCAGGAATTGATAAAATTGCATATTCCCTAGTGGGTGTAGCTAGGACTTCAACCTTGTGTAGTTAAATACACCTATTTTATAAATTTTCATAATTCTTTCCATGATCACTGCTTGTAATACCAAATAACTGTGTAGTCATTTGACTACCCAGCTTGCGCACAATTCGAGGGCGTTACAATTTGTCTGCACAGTTAGTGTCTAATAAAAGCAACCACGTAAACTGGTAGCTAGTAGCCCATTTTTTTCCTTTTCATACTACAACAAGCAAGTAAGCTCATCAAGAAACTACCATTACTTGTGATAGACGACGATCTATCCATTCGACATCAATATCTCCTCTAAGATACAACCTCTTCATGTACATCTCAATTGTTACAAAAAAGAGAGTATTTTATCACATCTCTGTTTGCAAGAGTAGTAATCATTTAGATATAAAAGCTTGAATCAGCGAGGAACACCACCACAACTCCACAAGGACTACTGACCACAACATGTGGTGCAACTCTAGTTTTCATTTCGTACCCAGGTGCAAGGCACTTCTAAAGGAATCTCAACTTCATAATGATTCATTTTTTACCAAAGGATATTCTTAGGTTTCAAATCTTTTTTTGCTTTCACACCATGATAAGTAAAGTTTTTAACAGATTCCCAAGCTAGTCAGATCCTATGTGCCACAATTCATATTCAGGAAAAGAAATCAAGTATATATACTCCACCCTCCAAAAATTAAACAAAGAAGCATTAATCAAATACAGAGCACATATAGATGTATCTGGGACATGAACTGGATCGGTGGAACACTATTTGGTTAGAAGTGCTCATATCGCCTTGGTTGTAGATAGAAGCTTTTCCTAAACTAAAAGATGTGTTTTATAATATTGTACAACTGTATATAAGAGGAAATGCTTTCATAGCTTTAGTGGTTGGTTTTTCATGTTAGTATCTTCAGCCATAGATAATATTATCCGGATTTTCGAAAAATCAGACCATGGAACTGTGCAGATCGAATCCATTGCATAACTGAATCGCTGTGACCAGTTTGAGGCCTTCTTGAGCCACTAAACAAGAAGAAATCGCATATGCTATTCCGAAAATAAACACAGATGTAACAAATAGGCAAAAATGGTATTATAAGGTTGACATATTCATGTGAGTTCAAACCTAGTTAATCGAACACTACAATATATATTGTTTATATCACTCTAATACAACTATACAATGTTCGAACTTCTCAACCTTCCTTCCCCTGCAATGTTTCCAGAAAGGAAGTAGTCTAATAAAAGCAACCATGTAAACTGGTAGTACACTAGTAGCCATTTTTTCCTTTTCATACTACAACACACAAATAAGCTCATCAGGAAACTACCATTACTTGTGATAGACGATGATCTATCCATTCGACATCAATATCTCCTCTAAAGATACAACCTCTTCCCGTCCACCTCAATTGTGTTACAAAAAAAAGTATTTTATTACATCTCTGCTTGCAAGAGTAGCACACATTCAGATATAAAAGCGAGGAACACCACCAAACTCTAGAAGGACTACTGACCACAACATGTGGTGCAGCTCTAGTTTTCATTTTGTACCCGAGTGCAAGGCACTTCCCTTAGTATTCTGATCATCCTATACGTCTGGCAAAATGGACAGAGAATTAGCATAAGAATCAAGAAACTAAGAATATCCTTTGGTAAAAAATGAATCATTATGAAGTTGAGATTCCTTTAGAAGTGCACATGTTTCTTTTTTTGCTTTCACCATGATAAGTAATGTTTTCAATAGATTCCTAAGCTAGTCAGATCCTATGTGCCAAAATTCATATTCAGGAAAAGCAATCAAGTATATATACTCTACCCTCCAAACATTTAACAAAGAAGCATTAATCAAATACAGAGTACATGTAGATGCATCTGGGACATGAACTGGATCGGTGGATCACTATTTGGTTAGAAGTGTCCATATCGCCTTGGTTGTAGATAGAAGCTTTTCCTAAACTAAAAGATGTGTTTATAATATTGTACTAAGAGGAAATGCTTTCATAGCTTTAGTGCTTGATTTTTCTTGTTAGTATCTTCAGCCATAGATGATTACAACACTACAGCTTTGCTGTAAATCAGACCAAGGAAACTTGCCTCACGACTATGCATATTGCATCCAATGCATAAAAGTTTGAGGACTTCTTGAGCCACTAAACAAGAAGAAATTGCATATGCTATTCCAAAAATAAACACAAATGTAACAAATAGGAAAAATTGATATTGTAAGGTTGACATATTCATGTGACTTCAAACCTAGTTAATCGAACACTAAAACAAATATTATTTATATCACTCTAATACAACTATAAAAGTATATGTTCGAACTTCTCAACCTTCCTTCTCCTGGAAGTTAAAGCATCGGCGCATTGTTTCCAGAAAGGTAGTCCGTCAAACTGGATCGCCACAGCAAAATGAACACCATGCAATAAATCAACTTATCGAAGTCGCCACAATAACTTGGTAGCATAATTTGGACCAGCGGCTTGAAAATCAATTTACGTAATTTCCACACTAACGACTGAAATGACCACCATGCAGTAAATACGATACAGTTCTAGACCGCAAAGTGTCGGACACATACAACTTAACCAAAACCATAAAATAAGCATAATATCGTCTGAAAAGTCAACCATGTCCAAAGTTCAGAGAAGGGCATCATAATTTATAGCTGGCTGGCATCATCGCTGAAGCTACACAAGTTAAAAAGAGTATCATGCTTGTGAAAAAACTGTTCATAGGACAGTTGTTCGATTACTGAAGTCTTAGACATGCTACTCTTTATTACCTGATAAAGGCCGGAAAAGCTATGGTAAAAGGTTACTCATTTACTGTCTAATCGCTGCCGCTTCTTACTGGACCCGCTGCAGTTTCGTGGGGGTGCATCTAATACACAGGGAGAGCAGAAAACCATTAGATTCATGAGACTCACTACTCACTATATATACAACAGATATGATTTCATAATAAAATGCAAATATCATTCAGGCCCATATTAGTAGAAACATCCACCATCTGATCGATTGGAGAGAAGGTTCTAATGCTATACCACACCTTGCAATGGTACTGTGCTACCAAGGCACGGTACCACCAGCAAACATTTATTTAGAAAATCCAGATAATATTGGTACCGTTGCAACAAGATGTCCCAATATTTCAGATCATTAATTACTGTTGTGGGTTGTCACAATAAACAATAGCTTGTCAGCATTGCAACAGTCATCAAATTCAGATCATTATTTACTATTTTTACGGTAAATAGTCACCTGATGAGAGAAAATGTGAAGCCACTATTCAAGGCAGATTTTCGCTTTATTTTTTCATCCTCTAAATATGATTTATCTGAAATTGATTTTCATGCCATGCTATATTATGCTGGAATCTATCAACACATGTGTTTTTAATTAATGAGAATTTGGCGGTGCTACCATTAGTTTGTAGCACAATAAAGCACAAGATGCAGTAGCACTAGAACTTCTCTCATAAATCAAAATACCGACTGAAAACAAAGCTTATATAAAGTAACACATGATTAATTACAACAAGCTATATCTGAAGCAATTTGTACAAGCCAAAAAAAGGGTCTATCATGAACTGAGTATTAACTACTGTTGTCAAGAAACCACAGCCAAAAGTGAGTAAAGTGGGCCAATGGGTACAGATTATTGATGCCACATGATGGTGTGTGCTATGACCCCCGTTCTGACTGACTTAACATGGGTTATAGAGTATAGATAACCAGAATATAAATCTACACTCATAAATGAACTGAAATATGCAAGAACCACATGTACTGAAGCAAAATGGGCATACATATTGGTAGAACAAGATAAGAACAAGCATTCCTGAAGAGTGTCATATGATAAACTAGTGAGACTTACCTAATTTAGCATCAAAGTATTTTGTGAGCGCACATGGAATGTGGGTTGGATCCAACAGAAAGGATCTATCTGCAAAAAATGGCATAGGCTTAGCAGACAGTGACTTAATCTTGGTGTCAACAGCGACAATCCATGCAGTTTGGTCGCGCTCATCCAGCATGGAGACGAGGTAAACAACATCGTCTCCACCACCACACAGAGTGGGATACCATGTCTGCAGGCTGTTGAATGAGAAATTTACACCACATGCGCCGCCACCACCACCACCTAGCTGAGGCAAGGAGACAGGTCCAAGGTCATCGGAATGAACCATGCTTCCCCTGCGCCAATGGTCCCAAGTCAGTTCCCTATACCAGTTGACGAGCCGCCAACCAAGAACCTCGTATTCATCGTCCTCCTCCTCGTCTTGGTCTGGAACCATGGGCGATTCTGAGTCGTAGAGCAGAAGCATATCCGAGGGATCATGCACAACTGGTGCAGCTTTGGGTCTGAGTCTTACCAGCTGCTCCAGCTCGACGCATCTGATTTGACCATGATCGAAGGTGACATCGCGGATCTTACGGGGGAAGTCATGCTGCAGGTAGAGCTCTTGGTTGCTGGGCAGCGGCCTGGGCATCGGGATGAAACGTGGAGCGGTAGCAGCGGGCATGCCGTTGGTGGCGAGGGCAAGGACATCGCAGACCAGAATCCCCTCCCAGAGATCAACCCAGCCTAGCAGTCCACCTCCGAGAGCGACGACATATGTGGGATTGAAACCACGCTTGGCTTTCTTGGTTAGCCCGTAATCTACCTGTAGCAGCTTCTGGTTCCAAGTGGAGTCGCTGGAACGGAAGACATGGAGAGTGTACTGGCACCCATCGATGTAGCTCAGAGCGGCCAGAAGGAAGTGCCTGCCTAGGTCATGGGACACGATGCCATAGGCTTCCCCGGGCCCGATCATAGGCTTCTTCTGAAAATACCGACGGAGATCCGGGAGCAGGTGCAGCGACGGGGTGTCGCCCTGGGCCCCGTAGACGAGCCACTGCCGCACGCCGGAGGTGAAATCGACTTGGATTAGGGCGAGATCCTCCACCGAGGTAACGATCCTCGGCACGCAGGCGAAGGGGTTCTCCTCCCTGTTGGTGCAGCAGATGCAGCAGTAGGAGAGGCGCGGCGGGTCGGCGATCAGAAAGGATACCTGGACGTGGAGGCCGTCGAGCGTGGTGTTTCCGGCGGTGGTCTCGTTCCGGACGTTGACCATGTAGGCCTGCGAGTCGAGGAGAACCCAGCCGGGAAAGCCGGAGCCGCGGAGGTAGGAGGCCGGTAGTACACCGGGAGGAAGACGCAAGGAGGTGCGGAAGGTTTCGGATCTGGGGGACATCGTCGCCGGCGAGCAAGGGGGTCGGTGATTTGGGATCAAGTTTTGTTTTGTTTTTCTTCCCTTCGTGATTTGATTTGATGGGCGTATTACTTTGTTTGTTGGGCCGCAGTGGAGCTGTTGGATTTCTTTGGGCTGATTTTTCGTGACGTGGTGCGCTCGATGTACAGGTAGAGTCTCGTACGACGCTGAAGTTAGATATTGGGCTGGCACGAGGAACTCCTGTCTGTTGGAGGGAAGGATATTCTTATTAAGGTGGTTGCCCAAGCTATTCCAATTTTTTCTATGTCATGTTTCAAGTTACCTAAAGGACTGTGATCATATTAATTCTACGCTGAGGAAGTTCTGGTGGGGATGTAAGGACGGGAAGAGGGGAACGTGATGGGTGTCTTGGGAGAAGATGACTCAACCAAAATATGCTGGAGGACTAGGGTTTAGGGATATCGAGTTATTCAACCTCGCTCTACTCGCTCGGTAGGCCTGACGCATATTGACATAACCAACATCACTGAGTGCTCGGGTTCTAAAGGCGGCTTATTTCCCTTCTACGGATCTATTGCATGCGGAATTGGGAGTACACCCGTCGCAGGTTTGGAGGGCGGTTCTAGAGGGGCGCGATACGCTGAAGGTTGGTCACATCCAGCGTATTGGTGATGGCAGCACCACCGACGCGTGGACAGACAACTGGTTACCTAGGGATGAGCGGCACACTCCTGTGGCGCCAAAGAAAGAGGATGTGCCTCGATGGGTAAGTGATTACATTGATGCATCGTCGCTGTCATGGAACAATGCAAAGTTAGAAGAATCTTTCTAGCCGATGGAGTCTGAGGTTATCAGACGAATCCCTTTATGCACAAGGATCCACGAAGATTTTTGGGCTTGGCACTTAAAGAAGATGGGGATCTTCTCGGTACGATCGGCCTACCGTGCACTTGTCATTGTCAAGCGTACGCGGGAGGTTTGGATAGATGGACATGTGAGCTCATCGAACTTTTCTGCTGATGGTGGAATGTGGACCAAGCTGTGGAAATGCAGTGTGTCAGCGAAGGTTCGGATGTTCCTCGAGCGTCTTGCGCAGTGTTCTCTCCCTACAACAGACGTGTGGCATCATAGAGGCATGGCGCCGTCTTCGGCTTGTACTATCTATGTCATGGAGGATTCGTGGAGGCATTCCCTTGTCGAATGCATTACATCTCGTTGCATATGGGCCCTTTCTAGTCCCGTGATAGGGGAGCATATCAGTTTGACCACGGAGGAGTCTGCGAGGCAGTGACTCTTCTCAATGTTCGAGACAATGGACCACAACGATCTTACTCGGATGATTGTCACCCTATGGGCCATATGGCATGGTAGAAGGAAATTAATCCACGAGAACATCTGTCAATCACCAATGGCAACTACCGCGTTTGTGGAGAGCTTCATCTGAGATTTGGAGTTGGCGTCACCTGTGAGGAAGGAAGCGAGGGGCAGCGCCCAGCCCCCTCATTCGCCACGCTGGATCATGCCTCCAGAAGGTATGTGCAAAGTGAATGTGGATGGCGCGGTGGCGAGATCGCAGCAATGAGGTGATGTAGGAGCTATTTGTCGATCTCGTGATGGTACCTATCTAGGAGCTTCTGCGGTGGTCTTTGATGGCGGCATCGACCCGGGTTGTCTGGAAGCGCTAGCGTGCCGCGAGGGAATGGCTCTGGCTAATGTTCTGCTCATTGGCGATGTTATGATCGCCACTGATCGCCTGGGGGTGGTTCGGGGATTTCAAGGAGATAACTTTGGGTTGTTCAGTCATATTCTATGGGAGATCAAGGAGTCGTCTGCGATCCGTGCAAGCACAAATTTTCGCCACGAGAGCTGGCGCTCGAACGACGAGGCCCACTTGTTGGTAAAACTAGCCACTTCTTTACCTGTTGGTCGTCACCTGTGGCTTGATACCCTCCCAGAGGGCTTAAATTTTCATGTAAACATTGTCACAGTGCGTGAATAAAGCGGAGGATTTTTCTCAAAAATAAAGGGTAGAGTCTCGTACGTGCCTTCCTGGCAATGGCAAAGCCATGTTTTCGCTAAAAAATTGTGCTTGATGGATTTTTTTCGAACTGGCAAAGTCTGGTAATTTCTGGATTTGACTCTTATTTCTGGAAACAGTTTGCACAAAGAATCTGATAATCTTATGCATCTATATATTGGATTGTCAAATCAGCTCCATCACGTCTTTCTATTTTGATTTGATGCTGGTAGGTTGTTTGCAAGGCAGCGTCATGTAGCCCGTGTTAAACTAAGGGTACTTAAGGGCATCCCAAGCGGCACGATCTAAATTGGCCATCCAAACTATCCGTTTTTGTTCTCTAGGCTAGTCATAGTGGGAGTAACTTAGAGTAGTAACATGCATATGTTACTAGTCTAAGTTACTATCTCTATAGTGGAAAATAACATAGGTGTGTTATCGTGCAAAGCCTTATGTAAACTCATTTTGTTTTGAAATGTGTGATGTTATGGTAACATAGCTAGTTACCACAAGGCTCTCTCTCGTCATTTAATTGCATGCCATGTCATCTAAATGCTTAGTTGGCAATACATGTAGGACTATGTTACTATCCAAGTTACTCCCACTATGACTAGTCTTAGGTTGTTCGCTGACACTTTCTAAATTTGGGTCGTGGCTGCCCCCAATGGTGCAACCCGGATAGTCACGGATATGGCCAATTTGTTCATACAGTGACAAATGGGGCCCTATTGTCATGGAGAGTGCTAGGCCTCCCGGGGATATTTCCCCCGGATTCTCCGTTGTGTCCCTCAAATCCCGCTTTTTCTATAAAACATCCCACTTTTGCTACATGCACGGTTTATGTCAAAAAAATAGAACAAAAGACTGTTTTGCCGGGGATTTTGTCGGATACATTGTACTAAAAAATTTGTGCTAATGTAGCAAACCCGATCTCGCCGATGATATCGTCGGAGACTTTCGCTAGGACACCTTGCCGGAGACCGTGTAGCAAAAACTTTGCGCTATTGTAGCAAACCCACTAAAGGGTTGTAGCAAAAAATGCCCTATTATAGCAAATCCAACTTTGCCAAAGACCTCGCTGAAGATCTCGTTGGAGACCTTGTAGCAAACAATATAGACTAATGTAGCAAAACAACAAAGCCTTTGTAGCAAAAAAAATTATAGCAAAAATTCGACGCTGCGCAGCGCTGCTAGAGGTTACGTAGCTCCATCGCCGGCCACATGTAGCAAAACCAACGCCTTGCTTGTAGCACCGCTACCAACCTCATGTAGCAAAAACCCGACACCACGGCTATAGGAGGGGAGGTCGGGGCGATATCGCCATGTCCGGTAGGGGAGCATGGCAGGGCGAGGATGGCGTGCCGGCGGAAGGAGCGGGGCGCACGGGAATCAGGAGGTCTTCGCGGGGTAGCTGGCTAGCGGCAGGAGAGCTCGCGATGGCCTCCATCTCCAGCGAGATCGCCATGTCCGGCAGAGGAGCGGGGCTGGGGCAACGTGCGTGTGGAAGGAGAGCAGGGCAGAGTGGCGTGCCTGTGGAAGGAGAGCAGGGCGGGGGCGGAAGGAGCTGGACGGGGCAGGGCGCGTGATGGCTCTGAAATATAACAATCTTCAACCATATTTAAACTGGATATTATTCATATTTTTGATGAAATATCTCTCTAAACCCTGCCACTAATGCCTAATGATCAAAGGGGTATGCAATCCTTTCTTGCTATTTTTCCTGCGCAGATAATGACGTTTGATGATGGGAATTACAATATTAAAGTCAAAGATACGAGCTTTCCAACAACCCAAAGAAACCAAGAGTCTTGAAGTGGTGACATACGCTTTAACGACCAACTATACAGCGGTAATAAAATTCCGACCGTATAGTTGCGATTGTATAGTTGCTTCCGCCACTACTAGGTTAAACAGAACAACTTTCATGAAGGGACCCTGATGTCTAGGCACTTCTATTCTTGTATACAGTTGTTGGGCTTCAAGTCTAGAGGTTTGTAGAACAACAACAAGTTTTCCCTTAAGTGGATCACCCAAGGTTTATCGAACTCAGGGAGGAAGTGGTCAAAGGTATCCCCTCTCAAGCAACCCTGCAATCAAGATACAAGAAGTCTCTTGTGTCCCCAACACACCCAATACACTTGTCAGGTGTATAGGTGCACTAGTTCGGCGAAGAGATAGTGAAATACAAGTGATATAGATAATTATAAGTGGTAACGGTGCTAGAAAATAGCTTGATGGCGTGGAAGGGACTAAAGGCAAACTGAAATAAAGATAAAAATAAGCAAACATGTAACAGATCTAATTGCAGATGGTGTCTCAATGCTTAGAAACAAGGCCTAGGGATCATACTTTCGCTAGTGAACACTCTCGTATAAATATATTCTCTTCATATACTCTAAACTACTCTCCGGTTGAACACTTTAATCGATGGTAGGGCTATAATAGCACACCTCAAAGTTCATCTTTCCCATCTAGAAAACCTCACACTGTCACCTTGAGTACTAGATGGTTCGGACAAACACCACAATTTCATAAAGACATCCAACTCCAAATATAACTCATAACAAGTATTTGTAATCTCTAGCCTAAGTGCCACCATGGTGTGCACGCTGTCACTTTCACACACATGGGGAGAGCAGAGATCTATTAAAGCACTTGAGTAGCAAGGTAGATCTACTAGATTACAAAGCTCATGATCACAATATGATTATGCATATAGAGAGAGATGAACACATAGCTACCGGTAGAACCCTTAGCCTCGAGAGAGAACTACTCCCTCCTCATCATGGGAATCAGCAATGGTGATGGAGATGGTGGTGGAGATCAATGGAGATGGCTCCGGGGCACTTCCCTGTCCCGGTAGGGTGCCGGAACAGAGACTTTCTGTCCCCCGAATCTCCCCTTCGGTGGCGACGGCACTGCGGAACTTTTCGTAGCTGGAGGCTTGACTCTTTAGGGTTTATGCATCGGGAGGCTTCTTATAGGCGAAGAGGCAAGGTCGGTGGGCGGCCAGGGGGCCACACCACCTGGTGGCGCGGCTAGGGCTAGCCCGCGCCACCACATGGTGTGGCCGCCCTGTGGCCCCTCTCCGTCTCATATTCTGGCTCCGTGAGTCTTCGGGAAAATATGCATATTGGCTTTTGTCCCGTCCAATTCCGAGAATATTTATTTTCTGACTTTCTGGAACCAAAAACAACAGAAAACAGGCAACTGGCACTGTGGCTCTTGTTAATAGGTTAGTCCAAGAAATCATATGAAAATTACTCCAAAGGGTGGACAAAACATAAGAAAGTAGATAAAACCAAGCATGGAACATCAAAAATTATAGATACATTTGCAATGTATCAACATCCGCAAGCTTAACTCATGCTCGTCCTCGAGTAGGTAACTGATAAAAAGAAAGAATAATTTTTAAGGTGACATGCACCATCACAAACCTGATCAAAGTACTTGTAAAACATTCATAGCTGGGATCATAGTACTTTCAATCATAATCATGAAAGACAAAGTTCTAACAATAAGACAAAGCAACTATGTTGCAACATGAAAGGCATAAACAAAATATTCATGAATAACAATGCTTTACAAGACGTTTGCTTGTTTCATAGAAAGAAAACATAGCATAGTGGAATTCAACTTGTCCCTCATAGAGTAGCAAATAAAGATGCATAGGACACCTTCAAAGTTTATAATAGTGACTAGATAGAAATAGTTTAAAACAAGCAATATCAAAGTTATGCATCAATCAACAAGTCTTGGGACAATGCACATAGAACTAAGAATGGCCACTATGCTCTTGATGGCTCAATGCACGGCCCCCAGAAAAATGCTTGATGGCGGTGTTGATGTAGAGCTCGTTGGGAACCCCAAGAGGAAGGTATGATGAGCACAACAACAAGTTTCCCTCAGTTATGAAACCAAGGTTTAGTCGAACCAGTAGGAGCAAGGAAACACCCCAAAGGTGTTACTAGCTGAGCTTTGGCAGGGCGCACTACCGGTGCTAGTAGCAACGTGGAGACCTACATAACACAACCACAGAACTTTGTCCCCAACTTGCGATGAGGTTGTCAATCTCACCGTGTTTTGCGGAAAACAAAGGATTAAACGTATCGAATGGAATGAAGTAAAAGTTTGCAGAAAGTAAACACAAAGCAGTAAACAGTTTATAGATTGTATGTAAAAGACAAGGACCAGGATCCATAGTTCACTAGAGGTGGCTCTCCTTAAGATAGATAACATGCTGGGTGAACAAATTACAGTGGGGCAATTGACAAACACCGAGAAAGCAATACATGCATATACTAATCATCTTGACTCCTTTAAGACTTGATTGGGCATTACAACATTATACATAGACCGCCATCCAACTGCATCTATGACTAATAATCCACCTTCAGGTTATCATCCGAACCCCCTCCAGTATTAAGTTGCAAGCAACAGATTATTGCTTTACGAACTGCGTGTAAAAAGTAAACAATATGATTGTTCTATGAACAAAAGATTGTTGTTTTCTCCCTAGTAGCAACAACACATCTAGTACCTTAGAGATTTCTGTCACTTCCCCAGATTACCAGATGCATGAACCCACTATCGAGCATAAATACTAACTCTTGGAGTTGCTAGCATCTACTTGGCCAAGATAGCTACTAACAACGGAAAGCATGCAAGATCACAAATAACAAAGACATGATAGAATCAATAATCAATCTGAAATAGCATCTCAATATCTATTGGATCCCCGCAAACACAACATGTGTGATTACAAATAGATGATCTTGATCATGAATGGAGCTCACAAGATCTAGACATGAAAGAAAAAAGGTGGAGAACCAGCCATCTAGCTACTACATGGATCCGTAGTCCAAGGATGAACTACTCACGCATCACACCAGAGGCTTGCATGGTGATGAAGAAGGCCTCCAGGGTGAATTCCCCTCTCCGGCAGGGTGCCGGGAAGAGCTTCAGATCCCTCTCGATCTAGGGATGGAGATGGCGGCGGCTATAGACTCTTTCGTGGATTTTTGATCGGGCACTTAGGGTTTTCGTCCCGAGGGAAATATATAGGCGGAAGGAGAGGCCGATGGGGTGCCGGGAGCCACTACACCACCCCTGGCACGGGCCAAGCCTGGCCGCGCGGCCAGGTGGTGTGGCCGGCCTCTGGCCCTTCTCCGTCTCGTATTCTGGCATCTGATGACTTACGAAAAAATTGGCACTTTGGCTTTTGTCCCGTCCCATTCCGAGAATATTCATTTTCTGACTTTCCTGGAACCAAAAACAGCAGAAAACAGGCAGCTGGCACGGTGGCTCTTGTTAATAGGTTAGTCCAAGAAATCATATGAAAAGTACTCAAAAGTGTGGACAAAACACAAGAAAGTGGATAAAACTAAGCATGGAACATCAAAAATTATAGATACATTTGCAATGTATCAACATTCCCAAGCTTAACTCCTGCTCGTCCTCGAGTAGGTAAGTGATAAAAAGAAAGAATAATTTTTGAGGTGACATACACCATCAAAGACTTGATCAAAGTATTTGTAAAACATTCAAAGCTGGGATCAAAGTACTTCAATCATAACATGAAAGACAAAGTCCTAGCAATAAGCAAAGAAAATATGATGCAACATAAAAAGGCACAAACAAAATATTCATGAATAACAATGCTTTGCAAGACGTTTGTTTGTTTCACATAAAGAAAACATAGCATAATAGTATTCAGCTTGTCCCTCAATAGAGTAGCAAATATAAATGCATAGGACACCTTCAAAGTTCATAAGAGTGACTAGATACAACAGTTTAAAACAAGCAATATCAAAGTATGCATCAATCAACTAGTCTTGGGACAATGCACATAGAACTAAGAATGCCCACTATGCTCTCAAAGTAGGTGCATAAAGATAGAAGGTGGAGACTCAATGTATGGTGGAAGAAAGGCCTTTGTAAAAGGAAGTAGGGATTCAAGTCTCATAAAGAGCTTCCAAAAATTATGGTACTTATAGCTTTCAGCTCTCATTTCCCCTATCATAAGCATCTTGAAGGTGATTAAGGTTAAAGTGACACAACTAAGAGGATATGCTTGACAAGTTATAAACCGAAATCTCATGCCCCTTACTTACGAAGACCGATCCTCGTGCTACTCAACTTCAGTCATGAGTAAGCTCTTGTCATTGTAAGTACATGTGTATCATAAAGAACCGCCAACGGGGTACCCCTTGCACATGATACGGGAGCTTTCCCATAATCAAAATGACAAGGCAAGCAGACAATGAGCATCTCAACGATCTTTTTATTTGCTATTTGCATAGGTTTTTATTGAGGATGCTTCATAGAGTGCTCATTATGGTGATGCTGCAAGTTTCCACCATGATTAGGCATGGCTTAGGCTAGCGGCCCAGGCGTTTCTCTAACACACATACAAACTCCATGATCTTACAAGTTCCACTTTTATTTCACACCGCCGGGATCTGTAAGCAAAAGAACATGATATCAATGGGGTACAAAGTACAAGTGCAATGTTGAAAGCGTTCCCCATGAAACATGGTTCTGCTAATTTCAACTTATAAGCGCAAGAATATACGCAACAAAGAAGGACCCAATGGTTCAAGTTTATTATGTGCAAAAAGTAAAGTGTGCCATCAAGTTCGTGAGAGCTTTAATCACTAGTTTTCTCATAACAAGTTTAATTTGGAAGGTAAACAAAAGCATGAATATACTTGGAATAGCATAAGCTAGTAGGTAGGTATGGTGGACTCTTTGGAATAACTTGGTTTATGGAGTTGGATGCATGAGTGGAACTCATACTTGGTGGTGGAGGCTAGCAAAAGACTGGGAGCGACAAACTAAGAGAGCAATAATGGCCATAATCATGTAGAGCGACAAAACATCATTGATCAAAGCATAAAGTGATACTACAAGTTGAAAATAAAGGATCATAAAGGCTATGTTGACTTGAGATAGTCATAACATGGTGTGAGCATGTGCCAAGTTAAACCAAATAAATCATCAAAGGAGAATACCACTATACTATGCTTTAATATGTTAAAACAACGCATGATTCATCCAAGGCACATTAAGTAATCTCAATTGTTTATAACAAGTCATGCTACAGCAAAGAATACTAAGCATAAAGCCAAAACAATATCAAGCATGGCATGACAAAGCATAGGCCACAGTCAAAAACAAGCTCTTTTTACCACATAAGTATGAACTTTCCTACTCTTTTCCAAACCAAACCAAACTATTTGCAAACCAATGTATGAAAGAGGGGGTCCAACTAATTTATTCAGAAAACTGAGCAAACCAAGCAAACGAAAAACCAGAACAAAAACGAAAAAGAAGACGCTCCAAGAACAACACAACTGTGCATGAAACAATAAAAATAAAGCGTTTGGAAGAAACTTGGGATTTTTATTGATGAAGAAGGGAATGCCTTGGGCATCCCCAAGCTTTGACGCTTGTACTTCTTGGATATTTATTGGGGTGACACGCGTGGCATCCCCAAGCTTGAGCTTTAGTCTATCCTTCATCTCATTACTCATTCCTTCCATACACGTGAAAATTTTCCTTCTTACAAAACTTCACACAATCTTTATTAGCAACATTAGTGCACTCAAGATAAATAAGTCTCAAGGTTCAGTTCTAATACCAAATAAACTTACATTATAACACTAGCTACTGTAGCACTTCCCTCAAAAAGCTCAATTCCCCAAAAGAACTCAAGAAGGAACCAACAAGAAGCAAATGCAGAAAAAGGCAGAAATATGTCAAAACAGACCAGCAGTTAAAGATGAATTTTTGCGAAGACCTTCTGTTGCTCAAATAAAAAGTGTTGAACTAACGAAAGTTAGATAACAACCTGGGGCAGAAGCAAAAAAAATTACGGCTCAATCCGACATACAGAGATCTCTCACGAATTTTTACGGTGAAGCACAAAAATCTGTTTCGGGACAGCATCTTTCCCAATCATTACTTCACTGTCATTAGAGGTTACTCTTGGCACAAAAAGCAAATAAAAAGGATAAGGAGAGGTTATTACAGAGGTAATAACTTCCAAGACTCATCTAAAACTTTTGGGTTATCTCCCAATAAGTAATTTTTTTAACTCCTTTAAGTTAGGCATAAGAAGCAAAGAAAGAATCAAGTGTTCTCAAATGAAGAAGCATTAAGACCAAATTTTGTTTTCATAGGAGAAGCAAAAGAAATCTTTTCTCTCTTTTTAGGGAAGTGTTCTATAACTTTCTTGAGTGGGAGTTGATATTTAATGGTGCCTTCTTTCATATCAATGATGGCACCAACAGTTATAAGAAAAGATCTTCCCAAAGTAATAGGACAAGAAGCATTGTATTCAACATCCAAAACATAAAAATCAACGGGGACATAGGAATCGTTAACCATAATAAGAACATCATTAAGACTCCCCATGAGTTTCTTTTTAGCATTATCATCAAGTGGGACATTCAAATAACAATCTTCAAGAGGAGGCAAATCAAGCATATCATAAATCCTTCTAGGCATAATAAAAACACTACTATCAAGATCACATAAAGATTTGAAATCAAAATCATTCACTTTCATATTAATGATGGGTTCCCAACCATCTTCTTGTTTTATAGGAATAGAAGCTTTATGTTTCATCTTTTCTTCTTTAATCTTTATGAGAGCATCAGTAATGTGTTTTGTAAAGGCCATGTTCATAGCACTAGCACTAGGACTTTTAGCAAGCTTTTGTAGGAACTTCATAACTTCAGAGATATTGCAACCATCAAGATCAAAATCAAATTTATCATCTAAAGTAGTAGAACTATTACTAGCATCAACACTAGTGGTGGTAATAGTAGAAACACTAATGTTTCTAGCAATTTCATCTTCTCTTTCCCACTTAGCATGTAATTCAGCTAATAATCTTACATTTTCATCAATTCTTACTTGTATAGCATTAGTAGCTGCAAAGGGATTCTCATTAATTTCAGGTTTAGCAGCCATTTTATTAATCAATGAAGATTGAGCTTCAGACAAAGATGATATATTTCTTTCAGCATTGGAGAGTTTCAATTGTAAACTAGGAATTTCCCTATTTAGACTCTCAAGTTGATGGCAAATGTTCTTCAAAATGATAGATTGTTCCTCCATAGTTTTAGTGAAAAGTTTATTTTGCTCATATTGCATTTGCATGAAGTTTTTAGTGGCTTTTTCAACTTCTAAAATTCTTCCTTCACTAGGTAATCCAGATTTACCATTATAGCCATAAGTATTACTAGGAGGGTAGGGCCTATAGTTTTTATTACCATAAACATTGTTGCCAAAATTGTTATTTCTTATGAAGTTCACATCAACTTGCTCTTCTTGAGCAACCAAAGAGGCTAAAGAAACATTATTTGGATCAATATGGGCTTTCCCATTAACAAGCATAGACATAATAATATCAATCTTATCACTCAAGGAGGAGGTTTCCTCAACAGAATTTACCTTCTTACCTTGTGGAGCTCTCTCAGTATGCCATTCAGAATAATTAACCATCATATTGTCCAAAAGTTTTGTTGCAGCACCCAATGTGATGGTCATAAAGGTACCTCCAGCAGCAGAATCCAATAGGTTCTTTGAAGAATAGTTCAATCCTTGTGAAGATGTCCATGACTCCCCGGCAACGGCGCCAGAAAATCGCTTGATGGCTCAATGCACGGCGCCCAGAAAAATGCTTGATGGCGGTGTTGATGTAGAGCTCGTTGGGAACCCCAAGAGGAAGGTATGATGAGCATAGCAGTAAGTTTCCCTTAGTTATGAAACCAAGGTTTAATCGAACCAGTAGGAGCAAGGAAAAACCCCAAAGGTGTTACTAGATGAGCTTTGGCAGGGCGCACTACCGGTGCTAGTAGCAACGTGGAGACCTGCACAACACAACCACAGAACTTTGTCCCTAACTTGCGATGAGGTTGTCAATATCACCGTGTTTTGCGGAAAACAAAGGATTAAACGTATCGAATGGAATGAAGTAAAAGTTTGTAGAAAGTAAACACAAAGCAATAAACAGTTTATAGATTGTATGTAAAAGGCAAGGACCATGATCCATAGTTCACTAGAGGTGGCTCTCCTTAAGATAGATAACATGCTGGGTGAACAAATTACAACGGGGCAATTGACAAACACCGAGAAAGCAATACATGCATATACTAATCATCTTGACTCCTTTAAGACTTGATTGGGCATTACAACATTATGCATAGACCGCCATCCAACTGTATCTATGACTAATAATCCACCTTCAGGTTATCATCCGAACCCCCTCCAGTATTAAGTTGCAAGCAACAGATTATTGCTTTACGAACTGCGTGTAAAAAGTAAACAATATGATTGTTCTATGAACAAAGGATTGTTCTTTTCTCCCTAGTAGCAACAGCACATCTAGTATCTTAGAGATTTCTGTCACTTCCCCAGATTACCAGATGCATGAACCCACTATCGAGCATAAATACTAACTCTTGGAGTTGCTAGCATCTACTTGGCCAAGATAGCTACTAACAACGGAAAGCATGCAAGATCACAAATAACAAAGACATGATAGAATCAATAATCAATCTGAAATAGCATCTCAATATCTATTGGATCCCTGCAAACACAACATGTGTGATTACAAATAGATGATCTTGATCATGAATGGAGCTCACAAGATCTAGACATGAAAGAACAAAGGTGGAGAACCAGCCATCTAGCTACTACATGGATCCGTAGTCCAAGGATGAACTACTCACGCATCACACCAGAGGCTTGCATGGTGATGAAGAAGGCCTCCAGGGTGAATTCCCCTCTCCGGCAGGGTGCCGGGAAGAGCTTCAGATCCCTCCCAATCTAGGGATGGAGATGGCGGCGGCTACAGACTCTTTCGTGGATTTTTGATCGGGCACTTAGGGTTTTCGTCCCGAGGGCAATATATAGGCGGAAGGAGAGGCCGAGGGGGTGCCGGGAGCCAGCACACCACCCCCTGGCGCGGGCCCAGCCTGGCCGCGTGGCCAGGTGGTGTGGCCGGCCCCTGGCCCTTCTCCGTCTCATATTCTGGCACTTGATGTTTTCCGGAAAAATAGGCACTTTGGCTTTTGTCCTGTCCAATTCCGAGAATATTCATTTTCTGACTTTCCTGGAACCAAAAACAGCAGAAAACAGGCAGCTGGCACTGTGGCTCTTGTTAATAGGTTAGTCCAAGATATCATATGAAAAGTACTCCAAAGTTGGAACAAAACACAAGAAAGTGGATAAAACCAAGCATGGAACATCAAAAATTATAGATACATTTGCAATGTATCAACTCTCAAAGTAGGTGCATAAAGATAGAAGGTGGAGACTCAACATAAAAGTAAAAGAAAGGCCTTCATGGAAGGAAGTAGGGATTCAAGTCTCATAAAGAGCTCCAAAATTATGGTACTTATTAGCTTTCAACTCTCATTGCCCCTATCATAAGCATCTTGAAGTGATTAAGGTTAAAGTGAACAAACTATGGAGTATATGCTTGACAAAGTATAAGTTGGAAATCTCATGTCCCTTGAATATGAGGGCCGCTCCTCATGCTACTCAAGTTTAGTTACCGGTAAGTTCTTGTCATAGTAAGTACATGTGTATCATAGAGAACCGCCAACGGGGTACCCCTTGCCCGATGATACGGAAGAATCCCCATATCAAAATGACAAGGCAAGCAGACAACGAGCATCTCAGCAATCTTCTTATTTACCATCGGAATATGGTACTTTTTTCTCTCTTTCCTCTTTTCATAATCTCCATTTTTTATTTTTCTCTTTTTCTCAATATCTGACTCTTTTTTTATAAGAAGAATGCTTCATAGACAGCTCATTATGGTTACGCTGCAGGTTTCCACCATGACGACATGGATTAGACCAGTGGCTCAGGCGTTTCTCTAACACATATACATAACTCCATGGACTTACAAGCTCCCCTTTCATTTCACACCGACGACATCCATAGACAAAAGAGTATGATATCAACTAGGTACAAAGTACAAGTGCAATGTTTAAAGCGTTCCCCATGACAACATGGTTGTGCTAATCCCCAACAAATAAGTGCAAGCATATCCAACATAGACGACACAATGATTAAAGTTTATTAAGGGCAAGAAAATAAAGTGTGCCATCAAGTTCGTGAGAGCTTTAATCACTAATTTTCACATAACAAGTTTAATTTGGAAGGTAGACAAAAACAATAATATACTTGGAATAGCGTAAGGTAATAGGTAGGTATGGTGGACTCTTTGGAATAACTTGGTTTTAGGAGTTGGATGCATGAGTGAAACTCATACTTGGTTACGGAGGCTAGCAAAAGACTGGGAGCGACCAACTAAGAGAGCAATAATGGCCATAATCATGCAGAGCGACAAAACATCATTGATCAAATCATAAAGTGATACTACAAGTTGAAAACTAAAGGATCATAAAGGCTATGGTGACTTGGGATATTCATAACATGGTGTGGCCATGTGCCAAGTCATCCCAAATAAAGTGTCAAAGGAGAATACCACAATACTATGCTTTAATATGCTAAAACAACGCATGATTCATCCAAGGCACAATAAGCAATCTCAATTGTTTATAACAATTCATGCTACAACAAAGAATACTAAGCATAAAGCCAAAACAATATCAAGCATGACATGACAAAGCATAGGCCACAGTCAAAAACAAGCTCGCTTTACCACTTAAGCATGAGCTTTCCTACTCTTTTCCAAACCAAACCAAACTATTTGAAAACCAATGCATGAAAAAGGGGGTCCAACCAATTTATTCAGAAAACTAAGTAAACAAAGCAAACGAAAAACCAAAACTAAAACAAAAAAAGAGGCTCCAAGAACAACACAACTGTTCTTGAAACAATAAAAATGAAGCGTTTGGAAGAAACCTGGGATTTTTATTGATGAAGAAGGGGATGCCTTGGGCATCCCCAAGCTTTGACGCTTGTAGTTCTTGGATATTTCTTGGGGTGACACGCATGGCATCTGCAAGCTTGAGCTTTAGTCCATCCTTCATCTCATTACTCATTTCTTCCATACACCTGAAATTTTTCCTTCATACAAAACTTCACACAATCTTTATTATCAACATTAGTGTACTCAAGATAATAAGTTTTTAAGTTCAGTTCCAACACCAATAAAACTTCCATTAAAACGCAAGCTATTGTAGCACTTCCCTCAAAAATCTCAATTCCCCAAAAGAACCCTAAAAGGAACCAACAAGACGCAAATGCAAATAATGGCAAAAATCTGTCAAAACAGACCAGCAGGTAAAAACCAATTTTTTCTAAGCCCTTACGTTGCTCAAATCGAAAAGTGTTGAACTAACGAAAGTTAGATAACAACCTCAGGCAGAAGCAAAAAATTTCATGCCTCAAATGGACATATAGAGATTTTACACGAATTTTTACGGTGAAGCACAAAAATCTATTTCGGGACAGCAACTTTCCCAATCATTACTTCTCTCTCATTAGAGGTTACTCTTGGCACAAAAAGCAAATAAAAAGGATAAGGAGCGGTTATTACAGAGGTTATTACAGAGGTAATAACTTCCAAGACTCATCTAAAACTTTTGGGTTATCTCCCAATAAGTACTTTTCTTTAACGCATTTAAGTTAAGCATGATAGTTTGAGAAGATGCTCACATGAGAAATATGACTTGAAGTAAAAGAGAGCATCAAGAAGAAAATTCAAAGCACATTTAAGTCTAACTCACATCCTATGCATAGGAATCTTGTAAAGAAACAAGTCATGAAAGCACAAAGCAACAAGCATAGTAAAGCAAAACAAGTGCAACTGCAAGACTTTCAACATAAAGAGGGGAAACTTAATATTATTGAGACACATAAAACCATATTTCCCTCTCTCATAATAACTTACAGTAGCATCATGAATAAAATTAACAATATAACTATCACATAAAACATTCTTATCATGAGCCACATGCATAAAAGAATTAATACTCTCCATATAAGCATAGTCATTCTTATTAATTGTAGTGGGAGCAAATTCAACAAAATAGATATCATTATTATTCTCATCACCATAATTATCAAATATAGGAGCCATATTGTAATCATAATCAATTTTCTCCTCAATAGTAGGTGGACTGAAAATATCATATTCATCATTGTAATCATCATATATTGGAGGTATAGTATCATCAAAGTAAATTTTCTCCTCCATGCTTGGGGGACTATAAAGATCATTTTAATCAAAACCAGCTTCCCCAAACTTAGACTTTTCCATAGCATTAGCAATAATGGTGTCCAAAGAATTCATACTAACAACATTGCTATTAGCATGCAAATAAAGTTCCATAGGTTTTTTAATTTTCTCTTCAAACACTTCATGTCCTAACTCAAGATAAATACTATAAAGGTCTCTAATTTTTTTTGTTTTCCATTAAGACTAACTAGTGAAAACAAGAAAAAAAAAGACAAAATTGCAGAATCTAAAGGAAATAACTTCGATCACTCACACCGGAGGATGTGAGTACCTTTTACCTTACCTCCCCAGCAACGGCGCCAGAAAATAGCTTGATGTCTACGCACTTCTATTCTTGTAGATAGTTGTTGAGCCTCCAAGTGCAGAGGTTTGTAGAACAGCAGCAACTTTTCCCTTAAGTGGATCACCCAAGGTTTATCGAACTCAGGGAGGAAGTGGTCAAAGGTATCCCCTCTCAAGCAACCCTGCAATCAAGATACAAGAAGTCTCTTGTGTCCCCAACACACCCAATACACTTGTCAGGTGTATATGTGCACTAGTTCAACGAAGAGATAGTGAAATACAAGTGGTATAGATAATTATAAGTGGTAACGGTGCTAGAAAATAGCTTAATGGCGTGGAAGAGACTAAAGGCAAACTGAAATAATGATGGAAACAAGCAAACATGTAACAGATCTAATTGTAAACGGTGTATCAATGCTTAGAAACAAGGCCTAGGGATCATACTTTTGCTAGTGAACACTCTCATATAAATATATTCTCTTCATGATACTACTCTAAACTATGCTCCGGTTGAACACTTTAATCGATGGTAGGGCTATAACAGCACACCTCAAAGTTCATCTTTCCCATCTAGAAAATCCCACACTGTCACCTTGAGTACTAGATGGTTCGGACAAACACCACAATTTTATAAAGACATCCAACTCCAAATATAACTCATAACAAGTATTTGTAATCTCTAGCCTAAGTGCCACCATGGTGTGCATGCTGTCACTTTCACACACATGGGGAGAGCAGAGATCTATTAAAGCACTTGAGTAACAAGGTAGATCTACTAGATTACAAAGCTCATGATCACAATATGATCATGCATAGAGAGAGAAATGAACACATAGCTACCGGTAGAACCCTTAGCCTCGAGAGAGAACTACTCCCTCCTCATCATGGGAATCAGCAATGGTGATGGAAATGGTGGTGGAGATCAATGGAGATGGCTCCGGGGGCACTTCCCCATCCCGACAGGGTGCCGAGACAGAGACTTTCTGTCCCCCGAATCTCCCCTTCGGTGGCGGAGGCACTGCGGAACTTTTCGTGGCTGGAGGCTTGACTCTTTAGGGTTTATGCATCGGGAGGCTTCTTATAGGCGAAGAGGCAAGGTCGGTGGGCGGCCAGGGGGCCCACACCACCTGGTGGCGTGGCCAGGGCTAGCCCGTGCCACCACATGGTGTGGCCGCCCTGTGGCCCCTCTCCGTCTCGTATTCTGGCTCCATGAGTCTTTGGGGAAAATAGGCATATTGGCTTTTGTCCCGTCCAATTCCGAGAATATTCATTTTCTGACTTTCTGGAACCAAAAACAGCAGAAAACATGCAACTGGCACTGTGGCTCTTGTTAATAGGTTAGTCCAAGAAATCATATGAAAATTACTCCAAAGTGTGGACAAAACATAAGAAATTAGATAAAACCAAGCATGGAACATCAAAAAATTATAGATACATTTGCAATGTATCAACATCCGCAAGCTTAACTCCTGCTCGTCCTCGAGTAGGTAAGTGATAAAAAGAAAGAATAATTTTTAAGGTGACATGCACCATCATAAACCTGATAAAAGTACTTGTAAAACATTCATAGCTGGGATCATAGTACTTCAATCATAATCATGAAAGACAAAGTTCTAACAATAAGACAAAGCAACTATGTTGCAACATGAAAAGGCATAAACAAAATATTCATGAATAACAATGCTTTACAAGACGTTTGCTTGTTTCACATAAAGAAAACATAGCATAGTGGAATTCAACTTATCCCTCATAGAGTAGCAAATAAAGATGCATAGGACACCTTAAAAGTTTATAATAGTGACTAGATACAAATAGTTTAAAACAAGCAATATCAAAGTTATGCATCAATCAATAAGTCTTGGGACAATGCACATAGAACTAAGAATGGCCACTATGCTCTTGATGGCTCAATGCACGACCCCCAGAAAAATGCTTGATGGCGGTGTTGATGTAGAGCTCGTTGGGAACCCCAAGAGGAAGGTATGATGAGCACAACAACAAGTTTCGCTCAGTTATGAAACCAAGGTTTAATCGAACCAGTAGGAGCAAGAAAACACCCCAAAGGTGTTAGTAGCTGAGATTTGGCAGGACGCACTACCGGTGCTAGTAGCAACGTGGAGACTTGCACAACACAACCACAGAATTTAATCCCCAACTTGCGATGAGGTTGTCAATCTCACTGTGTTTTGCGATCGAATGGAATGAAGTAAAAGTTTGCAGAAAGTAAACACAAAGCAGTAAATAGTTTATAGATTGTATGTAAAAGACAAGGACCAGGATCCATAGTTCACTAGAGGTGGCTCTCTTTAAGATAGATAACATGCTGGGTGAACAAATTACAGCGGGGCAATTGACAAACACCGAGAAAGCAATAAATGTATATACCAATCATCTTCTTTTAGGCTTTTCATGATACAGCAGGAAAGCCTAAAAGAACTAGACTGCAGTTTCTGGATAGCTTATTTTCACTGATGTTTCTCTGGACAGCCGTTGGACAAGGTGGCTTATGCATAAGCCGGAGCCAAAAAAGAACTGGGCCTTAAAGTGGGCTGATTGGTTGCCTATCCGTATTGTGTTGCTCATACTGTGTGTTGTGGCTCGTATGAACCTGAAAGTATCCTGGAGCAGGCTCTGGAGGAACTTTTGAATCAGCGGTCGAGCCAGACCTATGCAAAATTGTGTCGAGGAGGCTACCAGTTGCAGCATGGAGAAGCATGGGAGGCTCTTCGCAATACTACCTCCGTCTCAAGGCTTAAGGCCTATAATTTTTTGAAAAAGTCAAACTATGTAAAGTTTGACCAAGTTTTTAGAAATAAATATTAATATTTACAATATGAAATATATACCCTTGGATATATCATGAAACATATTTTCACGTGATATCTATCTAATATCCTACTTCTTAATAGTTTTTTCAAAAAGTTTGGTTAAACTTTCCGTAGCTTGACTTTTCAAAAAAGTATAGGCCTTAAGCCTTGGAACGGAGGGAGTAATTGTCTGCACACGAAGCTAGCAGGCTGAGAAAAAGATTGACTTGGCCTTGGTGCCGGCGCTAAAATCGGTCATCGCTATTTGCAGACCTTCTTCCGCGGCAAAGAGGGCGACAGTGGCGGCTAGGGTGGCCGTGAGGATTCCAACGGTCACGAAGGATTCTTTTCACGATCATACGGAAGCCTACTTTGGAAAACCAAATGTACATCCGAGGGAGATTAAAGACGAACTTAACATGCAAGGCAAGATAAAGACATGTCGTGATTAAGAGAGACTATTACATCGACGACTATATATACTGGAAGACATTCATCTAAAATGGATACGCCACGACTTAGCCATTAGTCTTAGTCATAAATCCTAAATTCATATTCTCGTCGGGTACTGATATAAACCCGTCGACATCCATCTTCTAAACCCCTTGTACGACCTCTCGATCGCCTTATAAATAAAGTCTGAGAGAGTGCTGACATTACACCAATACCTTTGTTGTTGAGAAATCCAAACCCACTGCCAATTGCCGAACAAATAAACTCTCTTTCGATCTTCCAAATTGATACTATCATGGGATCGTGAAAACTACCCTTCGTCAGTTGTCTCTCTAGGCAGAGGGTGCCTGCGTCATGCAGATCAGATCCTCGTAGACCTCACTGATGACCCGCCCGTCGAGGAAGATAGTCGGGACATCGACCGCCCGAATGGGGACAGGAGCACACTGCGTGGAGCCGTTGCATCACGGACATCCAATTGAGCAACATGAAAGAGAATGAGTTCATGACTAGCTGCGTGTGTCCCTCAGGAATTGAGACAACTGATGTGACCTCCACGAGATGGCGGCGCACTCTCGTGACGGCTATTGAATCCTACAACCGGGAGGGCGGTAGCCTATTGGGAAGTTACCCTCCCCTGGCACCCTTAGAGCATCTCCACTCGTACCCCCCCACCCCATATGGGCTCTGGTGGCAGCAATTTTTTGTCCATATGGAGGGACGCCGGCTGTTTTCTGAATTTTGGGAGGGGGAAGATGTTCCCAGCCACACCCCAATAGCAAAAGATTTTTTATAGCTTTTTGACAAACAGGAGAGCTCGTCGTGGTTGCTAGAGTCAGCGCGGCACGGCGAAGCGGTGGGTGTGGTATTGGAAAGCCCCATGCCACGTAACTTGTCGGCGACGACATCGTCCATGCGCCACGCCATCTCCGACGTCACGTGGTTCACCTAGTCACCAGCGACGCCCTTCCTGAAGAGCGCCTCGCAAGGGAACCCGAGGCCGTCGATGAGCCCCGTCTTGTTCACCTCTAGGTTCCTCATCAGGCTCCCGAGATTGCATGGCTCGATGACTCCGCGGACGATGTCGGCCTCCTCCTCCGCGGCGACGCCAACGATTAGGAGGCCGTTTGGGACCTCGGTTGGAGATGCTTTGAGAAACCACTACAGGATCAGGACGAATTGGCGCCGATCTCGCGGAATTGCTGCAATTAATAGGAGTGTGTCTACTCGATCACGAGTGGCGTCAGTGGTGACTCGGTAGTCAGCACACAGTCTCGCCGGCGACCAACACTACTGACCAGCAGTCTTCTGCCAGTACACTAACTAAGTATGTTTGTCGTTGGCTTATCGTTGTGCTGCTGTTGGTGTTACACACACAAGATTTGTCGACCTAGGAGTTGTTTTAGATGTCTGTCTCACTACTACTCCTACACTAGTGTCGTCTCGCATCCAGTAGTATCTCAAGTTCGGTAATGCGCGGAGCAGTTTTGTCTCGACACGCACGCACGGATAACGCCTGATACTTTTTGGCCCGTGATTGATGGGTACTCCTACTGGCCAACCGAACCAAAATCATCGCCGTTTGCAGTCGACTCACCAAATTCTCCCCTGCAAGTGCAAGGTCGAGGCGCACCAGCACCACTCCCTCCCCCGCCGCGCGTCCCTCCCTCCGGCGAGCTGCAGCAACATCGACGGCGGCGGCCGCGAAACAAATTAGCATGATGGATCCTAATTTAGTACGTACTACTACTGCTAGTAGCACTACCACGGACTTCCGATAAAAGAGCGATACGTTCATGCACATTGAAAATCATACTTACCATACAGGTAGTACTAGTACAGTATACGTCGGTAAGGCAGTGCAGATTCTCGCACGACGCTTGACTTTTGGCGTCTTCCTTGCCACGGGCTACCTACTGTACTACTGTACCCTCGTGAAGGAGAATGAGGCTACTCCTAGTCCTCCTGTCCACAGCTTCAAAACTAGTTTTTTTTACCAAATCTGTCCAAATATGAAAACTTCAACCCAACCTGACTCTTTCTTGAAACTAGTAATTCGGAATTTGACTCCCGGGGTCGGCGCCATCTTAAATGGAGCCGAAGTTGTACAGAACGGCATCAACACATCAGAAAACCGAACAGAAGAAGGTCGGCTTCATTTAAAACAGCGCAGACGTCGGCTGCATTTAAAACGGCGCCGACCTTCCTAGGTTGCCCCCTGTTGTGTCGGCGCCGACCTGTATAACTTCGACTCCGTTTAAAATGGCGCCGATCTCAGGGGTCAGATTCCGAATTAGTTTCGGAGAGGATTAGATTCGGTTGAAGTTTCGCAAAAAGGTTAGATTTGGCAAAAAAAATACGTTTCAGGAACATATTTTAGTGAGTATAGCCGGACCTGGTCTGTTAAAAAGACGACGGTAGTATTTATACATTATACTATCCCCATGGCTTTTGGCTTGTTGATGTGAACTATTCTCGCTTAAATGATCTATCATGGACGTTGATGCCTCATAAAAGAATGTTGTTGGCAAGTCTCTGTGCAAATAAACCGATTTAGCTTTGCTTAGATATGGACGTATCTATGCACTAAAACCATAAAGCAAGATCACTTATTTTTGAACGGATTGGAGTAGTACATATATTCTTCTACGGCCATTTCCTGTGAATGGGGGCCCTGCATGATCATCAATCTAATCAGCCGTATTATGGAGGACTAGGAGACGAAACACCTCTTTGTGGAGGTTGTATACGAAAATACCCGCTCACGCACAGGATTGTCTGACCGTTACAGGAGCAATTTTTCTATACTCTCTCTCGCTCGTGTTTTTGGATTTGTTGAGATTGCACATCAGCTCATCCTTTTTTTCCCATCAGGTCCCCGATATGTTCCTCTGTTCCTTGCAATGGCATTTGGAATCTGTTCTTTTTTGTTCTATATTAGTATCATGTTCATGGATCTTGCAACCCCGAAAATTACTATATGATGGTTCTTTATTAATACACAGAGTTTATTCATGCAGAAGATGACATGATATTTTCTGTTCATATTTCTAAATTAATATGCAGAAATTGGTCATGCCAAAATAGCTCCGATCCGTTACT
Organism: Avena eriantha; assembly: GCA_910589775.1. NCBI lineage: Eukaryota > Viridiplantae > Streptophyta > Magnoliopsida > Poales > Poaceae > Avena > Avena eriantha. The sequence goes on from OU342742.1 coordinate 125,100,747, forward strand.
TCCAATGGCATTTGGATCTAGTTGGTGCCTTGTATCCCATATATTTTTAGTTCACGTTGGAGAAAATCCTTATTTATTGTTTTTGGTTCAATGAATCGGTGCATTGTTCCAATAGGTTTAATCTCAACAAGAAATGTTGGATCAACTGGATGAATGGCTCGCTTTTTTAGATTGAATGGCTTGTTTTCTGAGATGGAGTATAAGAAATCTGCTAACGTCAGAAATTAATTCGTGTTCTACATAATGTGTGGATCATATGGGAGAACTCTGTTGTGCCAATGAATTGAGTGTTAGAAACAATGGGCTAAATAAATAAGCCCATATAGATTTCAGATTTTCCCTAAATCACAAAGCCCATGTGTGTGGAAGCCCATGTATGATTTGGTCTAATTTGATGGCAGCTCACAATTTGGTGGCAGCTCACATTTGAGCGACTACTCACTCATAACAATAAGATCAATGATTGAAAATATTGTGCAAAATACTTAGATTGAAATTGAATATTTTTACAATGGTTGCCAATTCACAAGGAGATCTCAAGTACATGGGTATGGATATGGAGTGGATGAAGGATGAACTATGGTGGTGGATCTCTTTTTATGGTGTTGTGATGCAATCTAAAAATGACGGATCTCCGTGCGGCGTCTGAAGTCTCGAAATGTATAGTCGCCTTCATGAAAGTTGCAACGTTATGATCTAACAGAGTTGCTGCCCGTGCGGTCGCTGAGTACCTACGACTCTTGGTACTTGTGTGGCCCCAGGAGGAAACTTGTAGAGGCACGGGACCGGAGAAAGTACAAACTATTTTTGTGCAATCGTGTGCATATGCAAATGGATGAAAATACACCCCGTTGCATGAGGAGTCTAAAGCATTGTCGTTACGTACACAGCTGTTGTCTAAACCAACTCACATGTCCTTAGCTAGCGTCGATCGAACGACATCACGGCCAGAGAGCAGGCGCGGAAGACGCGTCCACGCCGTCTGATGCTCCAACATGGCCACATCCAGTAGCACATGCATTTCCAACCTAAGCTCGACTAGCGGGAGTGTTATCCTGAGGTGTGGATGGTTTTCTTCTTGAACATAGTGACAGTAGCAAGGGTAACAGGAGTAGCAGAATGTAGAAAGCGCGGAGTATATAAACTTACACACTAAAAAGCGCTTAAATACATTCGTTTTACAAAAGGTTAAATCTCTTATATATCATGTAACGGAGGGAGGGAGTAGTAGTGTCATACATGTCGTAGAAGAAGCCTTTACTGTACTGCGGCAGCACACAACTGCCAACACCGCGGGGAAGCTCCTCTCTCCTCTCTGTTCCCCTTTCTTCCTCCTCTAGTTCTCCCCTAAATCCGGTCCAGCAGGCCCCTCCCCCTCCCTTCTCCGGCGGTCGCCGGCGTCGTGGTGTAGTGAGGGACCCATTCCCTTCTACATAGGTAGTTTAGGTGACTTTGCGGCTGTTTCCGGTGTTGGCTAGATGCCAGTCTACGGCTTGATGCCGTTCGGGAGGATGCTGGCGACGCTTACGGGCGGCGGCCGGTGGCAGGCGGTGGTGAGGTTGATGGTGGTGGCGGCGTGGTGCCTGCGACTACCGGAAGATCCTCCCACTGCTCTCCCCCTCAATAAGCTCGCGGTCGGGCGACCAGATCTTGGTCTGGAGGCAGGTGGTGGTCTCGATCTAGGCCACCTAGAACCTTTGAGTAGCCATGGCGATGGAAGGAGGCTTCTATGGCTCAGATCTGAGACCCGTTGGGAAAATGTTCCTTCTAGGCTCTTCCCCGGTGGCAGTGGCTGCATGGCTTGGAGTACGACGTCTCTGGAGCATGGGGGATGGGAGATGGAGAGCGGTTTTGTCTTTCTTCGTCGACTCTGTCTACCGGAAGTGGCAAAGCTAAGATTCGAGCGGCATCGAGGATTTTCCTGGCCGATACGCCCCAAAAGTGTTAGTCCCGTCGTTCGTGGCGGGCTTTATGCGGCTCACAAAGCAGATGATCTGCGAGGGTGTCCTCTCGGAGTTTGGGCTAGTGATTAGCATCGATCTGTTCTCCTGCCGGCGACGAGCGGCGGTGGCTTTTCCAGATCGGTGGGTGGTGTTGTGTACAGAGTACTCCAAGGGCTTAATTGTAATTTTCCTTTTATGTTGGGGTCTGTGTGCAAAACTGCCAGTACGTGTGTCCTCCGGGTTGTTCTTGTGAGTTTCCTGCGTGTGTTGTATTTCGCTCTATAATCTTAATCAAGTATGCAGGAATTCCTCAAAAAAAGAAAAAACACCGCCGGGAAGAAGAGGACAGAAACGCCGCGCAGGTCGCGGCAGGAAGCCGGTCCACTGATGAGAAGCGGACGGGACCCGCCCGCGGCGACGCGATGCGATGCGATGGAGCCGGGGCAACGGAAAGCACAGTAACAGTGTGCTGTACATAGCTACTCGTAATTACTGGCGATGGATGGCGGTAGGCAGGTTGGTTTGATCCCGCGCGCGAGCCCACCACGATGATGATGAAGTTAATACTGATCACAGTCCTGCGTCTGCTACTGGAGTCTGGCGACGTTCCCTAGCTATTTTTTTGTCTACAGGTGCGGCGGCTTCCATTCCGTTCCGCCCGTGACTCACACACTAGTACAGTAGTACTAGTACAATTTTTTCACGAAAATTGGTGGGTGTAGACCGTGTAGTGATCAATGTCGCCGATCACCTCCTCACTCATACTGTACATCAGTTTGCGGCCAATTTTACAACCACGTGAGCACAAGCAATTCAGTGAGTTGTGTGAAAAGCAAAGGGTTAGCGCGTCGGTAAACCAATCGGACGGCGCCAGAGCCACGACGCAGCTCGGGTAATGCCTCACCACCGTCCGATCCTTCGGCCGGGCCAGATCCAGACTCGTCTTCGTCTCCTCCTACCTTTCCACCACCACATCTTCTCCACTCCTCTGCTCTGCTCCGCCCAACATCCACTAGATTCTAATTCTACGGCTGCGCCGCTCCTCCATCCCCCGAAGTGGCAATGCCGCTTCTGTTGCTCCGGCTGCTTCTCCCGGTACTTCTGGCAGCCGTCCGCGCCGCCTCCGATGACCCCTTCCTCTCCGGCAGTAAGCACCTCACACCACCACCTACATCAAATTGAGCTGCAAACAATCCACCACACCCATGTGCACTGACACTCTCCCTCACCCTCCACCCCCCCCCCCCCCCCGCAGCGCAGGCCAACCACAACTACAACATCGACTGCGGGGGCCCGACAAACTTCACCTCGGCCTTCAGCCGCCACTGGCTCGCCGACCGCTACTTCTCCACGGGCGATAACGCCAGCATGGTGGCCGAGCCGCACCGCATCCTGCAGCCACTGTCGGAAGGAACTGTCAAGGTCAAGAGGAGGACGCACGTGTTGTAGGCAGACGCATACGAGCCCAAATTTGACGAGCGGACGGGATTGCTCCATTTGGATCGCGTCGTTGGGCCATGGTTTCAACATGCCACTTTCCATCTCTAATCGAAGCAGCCAATACTATTTGGGTGTTGCCGCTGGAGACGAATGGGCCCTGCATGATCATCATTCCAATCAGTCGTATTATAGGAGAACTAGGAGAGCACAAGTTACGGGCAAGGAGGCAAAGCGTTTTGACTGGACAGGAGTACTCGTGACTCTTTGTCGCTGTTGCATACTAGCCTTGTACTAATGTTGTACAGGTCAGAGAAAGAGGCTTGTAGTAGTAGTACTCCATTGTGCAAGCACATACACAATCAGACACGTCGCGCATTACTGCGCACGTCGCGGCACGAGCCAACAGATCCACCCAGAAGCCGCGGGCGATCCACAGTCGGACAGCTGAGCGCACAGATTCTACCGCTAGTACGATCAACTTTTGTTTTTGGAAATTCCACCGGCCTATCTATAATCATCAACATCAGTGCGATCCAAAAATAATAAAAATTACACATAGGATATTGAACCACCTACGACGACTACAAACATCAGCGCGAGCTGAAGGCGCCGTCGTGCTCGCCCCTCCATCACCGGAGCCGGTTAAAGCTTATCGTAGTAGAGTTTGTTATAGTAGATATACGAGAAGTCATCGTGCTAAGCTCATAATGGACCAGCACACTAAGAGCAGCAAACGTCACCAATGATTAAATCCATAGATCGGAAGAGACTAACCTGAAAACAAACCGATGAACACGAAAACGGATAGAATCCTAGGAGATTCGTCAGAGAAACGACTCTACGCGCTCTCCGTTGCCGCTAAATGCACCACTAGAGCGATGATAGAGCGGTGAGGACTTTATTCAGACTTTAGGACCTAGCGTCGCCTCAACATCCCGAAAATGACACTAAAAATCAGACGAAACAAAGAAACGAAAAAACCTCCCGGATGGCCGTGGGTCCGCCATATCTCCAAAACCCTATGGCCACATGAAGTAGAGCGGACTGGCGATATCGCTAGCTAGGGGTACGGCCCTGGATGGATTTCTCTCCTCTCCTAGCCGCCTCTCTTGGTGGCGGTACTACGTTAGTACTATCTCTGTTTGGGATTATTAGTCCTAAGAGCTTTTTTATATTGTTTTAGGTTATGGGGGCTATCTCACTTATTAGTCTCTCTGTATGTTCTCCTTTTACTCTCACTTTTCTCATGCATGTAAAACTATTAGTGCATGTATATATTAATAAGAGAGTTTAATAAGAGAGTTATGAAGTGTTTTGGTATTAGCAACTTGGCACTTAAGACTGGTCATAGTGGGAGTATCATGCATATGATACTAGTGTACTACCTCTGTTCGGGATTATTAGTTCTAAGGGCCAAGTTGCTAATACCAAGACAAACTCTGACATTATTTTTTGCATGCACCAATAGTCTTACATGCATTAGAGAAGTGAGAGGAAAAGAAGAACATGCATTGGACGAGAGAGTCTAATAAATGAGATAACCCTTAATTATAATCTCAAACAATATAGAAAAGCTCTCGGGACCTATAATCCCAAACAGAGATAGTATGATATTACCTCTCTAGTGGTTAGTATCACCTAGTAGTATCATAGTAACATTGTATTTAATTTTTTCTACAATCTCAATGCAATTGTGTGTATGATATGTATTGGTCATTAAATTATCTAGTTTCACGTGCTATGATACGGTATCATATTATGATACTACTAGCACCTCTCTTTTTATTTATTATGGTGCCACATCAGATTTTTACCAAGGTAGTGTGCATGACACTATTTATGATACTCCCACTAAGATAGTCTAATAATTTCATACAGAGGTAGTACGAAGCTACGAACAACCTTGGCTGAACGGTGGATGGGAATGGGATCCACTGCACTTAATTACTGGGTGGTGATGGATGACAGTTGCCGTGGGGGTTCTGTCTGCAATCCAATCAATTATTTTGGACAGACGCCCCGCGCGCGAGCCCACCGCCATCAAGTTAATACTAAGAGTAATACTGATCACTCCCGCAACTACCACTGGAATCTTGTACAGTACTGTAATGATTTCTATCTGTCTACAGGGCGGTGCTTCCGTTCCGCCCGTGACGGACAGTAGGAGATTTTTCACGAAAATCGGTTACACCTTCCTCACGTGAGCACAGCAAATTCAGGGAGAAAGATGTGAAAAGCTAAAGTTCTAGCTAAGCGTCAGTCGATCCAACGGCATCACAGCCGCACAGCAGGCGCGGAAGACGCGTCCACGCCGTCCGATCCTCCAGCGCGGCCAGATCCAGCAGCACCGGCATTCCCAAGCTCGCCTCCGCCTTTCCACCACCACGTCTCCTCCACCACTCCCCACCTGCTCCTCCGCCCAAACCCCCGACATCCTAAATTCTCCGGCGAAGGGCGCCGCTCCGCCGTTCCTCGGACCGGCAATGCAGCTTCTGCTGCTCCGCCTGCTTCTCCTAGCAGCCGTCGCCGCCCGCGCCTCCGACGACCCCTTCCTCTCCGGCGGTAAGCTCCGCTCCCCGCGCTACTCGAATTCAGCTCCCTCCCAACAATCTACCACCTCTCCGTGTGCCCTGACGCTCTCCCTCCCCCTCCCCCTCCCGCGCAGCGCAGGCGAACCACAGCTACAACATCGACTGCGGGGGCGCGGCGGACTTCACCTCCGCCTTCGGCCGCCGCTGGCTCGCCGACCGCTACTTCTCCGCGGGCGGGAACGCAGGCATGGTGGCGGAGCCGCACCGCTTCCCGCAGCCGCAGGAGCGGACCCTCCGCTTCTTCCCGCCCTCCTCGGCCGGCAAGTCCTCCTGCTACTCCCTGCCCCTGCCCCCCGGCCGCTACTACCTCCGCGTCTTCTCCGTCTACGACAACTACGACTCCAAGCTCCGCTCGCCCTCCTTCGACGTCTCCGCGGCCGCCACGCTCGTGCTCTCCTTCCGCTCCCCGTGGCCCGAGACCGCGGCGCGCTACGGGGCCTACTCCGACCTCATCTTCCCCTCCCACTCCACCGCCGCCACCTCCAACGCCACCACGGACGTCTGCTTCTACTCGCTCTCCACCGACGCGCCCCTCGTCGCCTCCATCGAGGTCGCCCCGGTCCACCCGCTCGCATACGACGGGGCCACCACGGGCGCCGCCATCGTGCTCGTCAACTACGGCCGCCTCACCTGCGGGAACGGCCTCTTCGGGCCCGGCTTCACCAACGACTCCGACGCCTTCTCCAGGGTCTGGCAGGCCGGGACCGACTTCCGGAACAACGACCTCAGCTACGACGCCATCACCGCCGGCGGGAGGAAGATCTTCGGCGCCGAGCAGCCGCCCAACTACTTCCCCGCCAAGATGTACGCGTCCGCGGTCACCACGGGCGGGGACGCCGCCGACGGCGAGATCGAGTACCTCATGCCCGTCGACACCAGGCTCTCCTACATGCTCTGGCTCCACTTCGCAGAGATCGACGCGGCGGTCGGCGCACCTGGGCAGAGGGTGTTTGACGTAATGCTCGCGGGGAGGAACGTCACCAGGATCGACATATTCAAGCAGGTCGGAGGCTTCACCGCGTTCAAGTGGACATACATTGTGGAGAACCTCACCAGCAACACCATGAGCGTCAGGCTTGTGCCGGTGGTGGGGCGGCCGATTCTGTGTGGGCTCGAGAATTATGCCATGGTGCCCCTCGAGACGAGGACGGTGCCAAACCAAGGTAATTATTAATTTTAACAGAAGAGGGGCCGAGCCCTCCAGTTTACATTATCTAAAACCAGCATATACATTCACCGAGCTTGTCACATTGGTTTTCGCAGCGGCTGCAATGAAGGCCCTGAAGGATTCTCTCAAAATTCCAGCAAGGATGGGGTGGAACGGGGACCCTTGCGCACCGAGGACATGGGATGCATGGGAGGGGGTCACTTGCCATCGCGGCAACAAAGGCCTTGTGATCACCCAGCTGTGAGCGCACTTTCGATATCCCAATGCTATCTTTATCTACTCCCTGTGTCAGTAGTGTCCTTCTGCTTTGCCGAGAAGCAATCACTAACCCATGTCTGATCTACCAAGTGTATTCCTGTTTTTCATTTCAATGATTTTTTTCCTTTCAAAAAGTACCGGCAGTGTTTGCAGATATTGTTAAGGAAACATATTGTAAACCTATCTACCTCAGTGATTGCTGCTCTACACTCGACCAATCTAATTTTGTACTGAAAAACTGGACTGCAAAATTTTAATTACATTCACAAGTTGTTGCCTTAATTGGGGTTTTGCTTTGAGCCACAGGGGTTCGTATTTTTCTATTTTTAGTGCTAGTAGCTAATAATTTATTGTCCTACACGGTAATAATTCGTGTGCAGCAGTATCATTATGTGGACTTGAATGCAACTTCACAGTGGAGTATCAGTAGACTTAAAAATAATTTGTACGGTGAATGCTTATTATATCTTGTGAAAAGTTGAAATGGTTGCTGTCATTAACACGTATATGTTCATTATTTGCCTTGACAGGGATCTTGGAAGTCAAGGCCTGAAAGGTTTTATCACTGATGAAATAAGTTATCTGACAGACTTGGTAAGCTTGTAAGTATCATTGCACACACTTAAGTTGATTTCAGTTTGATCCAGGCCAATGTTGGTATTCAGAGTTTTCATGCACCGATGGTTCTTGAGTTAGCTATACAGGAGCACATGAATTGGTACATTGATTTCTTTTAAGCATTATAGACAACTTGTTGACCTTGGTAATGACATCGGAGTGACAAAAATAAATAGTTTACCATGATTATTTTTCGTTCTATGAACTAATGCTAGCAGTAAGGGTCTTAGCAAGCAGCAGTTCAAATCGAAAAAAAGAGACATTAGTACAGAGTGTCACATGGGCAAAGATAACATGAATCTCAAACTTCAGTATGAAATACTCCCTCCGTCCCAAAATAAGTGACGTGAGTTTGTCTAGATTCGGATGTATCTTACACTAAAACAAGACTAGATACATCCGAATCTAGACAAATGCAAGTCACTTATTTTGGGACGGAGGGAGTATATTATTGCAAGGTTCCCAAGACAAAATAGGACCAACTGCACACGGGTATAAAATGAAAGTATGTCAAGGAGTGTACAGCACTACGAATAGCAATCCTTGACCTGGACATGTATGATAACATGAATCTTGAATGAGCAAAGCGGCTTTTCCAACCCCACCTACAATACAAAGGCAATCTTTCACATAAAGTGTCATAACTATTTCCTCATGTACTGACCTCGCTGGATTGTACTTAGACTGTTTTGCATGTACATTTTGGTTCAATGAAATAAAGCCTTCAGGTAGGGTTCCAACTCATCGTTGATTTTCTTAATACTGTCATGTTTTCGTCTAATTGGAGAAATTACATTTCTGATTCTGGTCAAATTGTCCAGTATGACACCCAAACCCAGTTGTAGAGGGTAGCGACAGTAGGTTCTTTTGCTCACAGATAGTCTTTACTCTTTTGTATTCTTTGCTGTTAAGTGATATCGATTGACAAGAAAGATTGCAGTACATGTGTCACCTGGAAATAAATGGCATTTGAAACTTCAATGTGAAAATATATTATTGGAAGGTCCTAAAGTCAAATTTAGACTAGTGCACATGGGCATGTAATGGAAGTATGTGAAGGAGTGGTACAGCACTATGAATAACAAGCCTTGACCTGTACAGACATGATAACATGCACCTGGAACGAGCAGAGTGGCCTCCCCAACCCCACCTGTCAACCACAGCTGACCTACAATGGTTCAACAACAAATAGGCTAGCCAGTTCACCAAGTGCAGGAGCATCTTGTAGGAGGTTTTGCGACCAAAATGAATCTCTTAAAAGCCTCCATTCCCATTCCCATTAATCTAATCATTTACAGTATTAGGTTTATCATAGAGTAAATTCCAGTTCTTACCCCCTAGTTTCTAATTTCTTACACTAATTACCCTATTTAACAATTTTTCATCCTAATTACCCCATTTAGTGAAAGTTTTGCCACTTTTTACCCTTTCTATAGATTTTATAGCACTCCGTACAGGTGGATCGGAGCAGTCAAGTTCACATGGCCTGAGATGTTGTCAGTTTTCTTCCTCTTGGTTTTTTCCCACAGCTAAGCAGGCTGGACGGCTGGCCGCTGAGCCACGTCCTGGATTTTTAAAGACGAACTTCCCCGATAGAGGGTTCACTCGGTGAAGCGGCACTCCGTTGATCTTGAAAGGTCCGGTGATGAGAAGCAGATGTAGTTTAGCCAATGTAGTTTAGGCACAGAACCACCACGCTCTTGAGCTCTACTTGAGAAACACCATGGAGTGGACCGATGCTGAGCTACTTGAGAAACACCACGCAATGGGGACTAAGGCTGAGCTATTTGAGAAAAACCATGCCTTTCTCCATGAAACTCCCGCTGAATAGGATCTTGACTGTATCCGGCGTGATGGCCATCCTAAGCTTTGTTGGTTTTGGCCTGCGGCCGTTGAACCTGCTCGTCTATTGGTGAAGCGAAGGAGTCCGTCGCATCTGTCACTTTTGCACTAGCCATCGCTGGCGCTTTTGCACCAGCTTTCGTTGCAACTTCAGCCAACATGGGAGAAAATCGCCAGACAAAAAATAGGCAGCGGTCAGGCCACGAGAACGCTAAAAAATTCACGGAGGGTGTAAAAATTGGCAAAAATTCTACTAAATAGAGTAATAAGGATGAAAATTTGTTAAATGTGGTAATTAATGTCAGAAATTAGAAATTAGAGGGTAAAAACTGGAATTTACTCTTTATCATGCCTTCAACTGTTTTCACCTGTCAATTTAATCGCAAATTCAGATTCTATCTAGATTTTGTTTTTTGAAAGAGGGGTTGAGGGTACTATTCTTTCATTTAGGACTATATCTGTGAGCTGATACTCCCTGGGTGTTGCTTTCCTTTCTGCCGGACCTCTCCAACTTTGTAATTGAAAAGCGGGATTATTTGCGTGTGGTTGTTAGAACATCACATTCTTCGGACTACAATATGCCAACCATGTGTAATTCATCCATGCCAAAACTAAACAGCCTACTAAATTTCATTAACACTAATGCAGAGACAATGACAAACTGGGACCTTGTTTCACTTAACACTAACTCCTGTCTTGAACATTTGGAACCTCCATAGGGGATGTGCGCTCTGAATACCAGTTTCCCTCGTAAATTGGACTTCGATGATTTGGCTCGTGTATCAAATGAGGTGTTCTTATTTCTTATCCTAAACTATGAGAAACAGGGTCAATTTCTTAGCCTAAACTATAAATGATATTAGTCCTCATATCAAGTTTACATTGTTTACCTTTTCATATTTTATATGTGGTCATATATTTCTGAGCATACTTGATTCTAAGATATAGAAATGTGTGCTATCTTACTTCCGCGGTACGCAGTTTCTGATCTGTCCCTTTTAATGGTAATAAATGTTATGTTCTGCCTGGCCAGGAACATGAGCTCTAATTCCTTGACTGGAAGCTTACCACCGGGTTTAGGCCAACCTTCACTTGCAACACTGTAAGTACATCAGTTTTTTTTACTATAATGTGCAAAGTTGTAAGTCTAAAGCTTCTACTTTCTTGGGATTTCTGTTCTTATTGTTCTTATGCTTCTGCAAGACTGGTCACTAATAAGTTCTAGTCATTTTGAGCAATTGATCTTTTGTTTCATAGGGATCTGTCCTCGAACCAGTTTACCGGGAGTATTCCTGGCACCATAGGATCATCCAAATTACAGACAGTGTAAGCACATTGTTTGATAGCAGTAGTCACTTTGTTAATGAGATACGAATATAAGTATTTAATCTGTGCAGTGTGCACATGTATACAGCAATACTGATTTACTCGATACTACCTGTTGCGCAGTTTACTAAACAGCAATCAACTTGATGGGCAAGTTCCAGAAATACTTTATTCAGTTGGCGTGCATGGTGGTGTGATAGAGTAAGATATCTTCAGTATTTCATCATAGAGAACCTTCACTTTCTTCCTGTAAAGTTTGAAAAGCATATCCATGGGTGACCGTCAAGATGAGTTACTGTACTCAGGCTGTTTGTCCCAGGCTTCCAAATAAGGTCCAAGTCTTGATTTAGGTCTCATCATGTCATCCTGAGTGACATATAGATAATGTGGTAGCTAAATTACATGTTCTACTCTGAAAAATGTTCGATTATATACTATCACAACCAAACTAGGAGAGATTAGGAGTGCAAGGGCGAGCAGATAGATCAAGAGTCGTGTTTTTACATGCGAATCTAGACAAACCCAAGTCACTTATTTTAGGACGGAGGGAGTACTAGATAGATTATGAACAACTAGCTGCTGTTCGTAACCTTCATTTCAGTCTCTTGTGATGTACTAACATACATTGTGTTGGCAGTCTCTCAGGTAACAAAGGCCTGTGTGGAGTGCCTACTCTACCTGCTTGTGCATTATTCTGGGAGAAAGGAGGATTGAACAAAACCGGCAAAATTGCACTTGGAGCCTCGTTTGGACTTCTTCTCGTCGTCATACTTATAGTGGTCTACATAGTGTGCATCAGACGGGGACCCTACGACTACGATTTTGAGTTCCCTCAAGATTTGACCTGTAAGTATCTCATTAAACTCTTTAGTCTTTATATATGATTCATGTTACTGAAAGGACTACATGTTAGTTTCTGAAACTAGAGCTTGGTTTGTATTTACTGAAAAATTTCAATGGAGCAGATATATCTTCGTAACTATAGTGTCTCGGTCATTCAAACTATATCACCTTGGTTATTCCTAAACTAGACAACACAAGTCACTACCCAATTGTGCGTCTTCACTAATGTATATATTGGCACATGTCAAAAAGCCATGCGTTTAATTTAGATTTACATCTACATCTGCAGCGATATCAGCAATCTCAGCGAAAAGGAACAGGTACCAGCGGGCAAAGTCTGTGATGCTCGCGGAGATGGAGGCGCACAGCACAGACGGTTTGTATGCAAACGGCGATAGGAGTCCGCGCTAAGCGACGAACGATGGAAATGGACCGGCTATTGTATTTATGGATGAAACACTCGTGAGTCATGACGGCTGCAGGCTTGAAGAAGGGATATCATGCTGTGAATTGATTTTGCCAGCATCATTAGCATGGTGTGCCCCTCTTCAGCGGGCGGCAGGTTCAGTGGCATTCTTTTGCAGATGATGTATACATATTTCCACATGTCGTATGTGCACCGCATCACTAATGTACTAGAGCGTGAGTTGGTGATGGTGGTAGTAGTATTAGGGGGCCTTGCTTCTTATCGGAGTCAGGAGGCTTTGCTCCAGGATCCTTGTGATAGTTTTAGCTTAGGCGAATGCTCGCTGAGCGAACCATGATGTAAAGGTGACCAAAAGCAGGATGGATTCTCAGGCGATGTATTACGGGGCATGAACTGTTACGCCTGTGTGATGCATATCTGTAATCTTTGTTGTATAAAACTTGAGTACCTGACAGTGACATGGCGTTACTGACCAAATAATATTAACTTGGTCAGTGAGGTCGAGGTTGTGTTGGGAAAGTCTCTATACACTAGTATTTGCTGGAGGTCGATTTTTCTTTCACGGTCAAATGGCACTTACTTCATTGATTATTCCGATCAATGCATAAAGCTTCCAGGATGCAATCTGGAGCATAGTCTATGATAAAAATTGAGCTAGCAACATTACAAGTCCTAGCCAAAACATGTGCCGCACCATCAATTGAGCGATGAACATGGATGAAGACAGCTGATGAAAGAGCAGCAGCCTTAATTGCTTCAGCAAGTTCAGGCGATGTGAACCCTACCAACGGTTCACTGGCTGCAAGAAGACACTCTCCAAGATGATCACGGATCATGACTCCCGAAGCCATGTGTTTTAGGTTGTCGAAGAGCGTGGCATCAACGTTGACAAGAACCCTTCCCGGCGGCGACGGAGACCATTTCCTTGGTGCTATAATCTCACGACGGTGACATGGTTTAGGGTGATAGTTGTGCTGCACTATCATATCGAGGTACGCCATTTTTTTTGATGCTGTGCGATTAGGATTCGGCTGGCTTGATTGTTTCGAGCATCATTCCGATCCCCAGAAGCAATTTCAACAGTTGACGAGTCAATCCTTTTTTTTTTGAAACTAGGCAAACGAGTCAACCCTGTGGCCCAACGTAAAGGGATTCACGTCTACTGTGCCCAATAGTTACCTCAGCCTATTCTAGAGGAGTCCAGCCCCCCCCCTGCCTTACAAGGTGTTGCGCCCCATTGTCCGAACTTTGCACTCTGTTAGTACAGAGAAGAGCAGAGTTCACATTAAATTAGTTATGCCTCTTTGTGGTTAGAGTATAACATTTGACCTGTATGTATGTATTGATAATCTAAGATAGTGTAAATCTTCTCCCAAGGTTTATCCATAAAAATGTTCTACTTCCAAGAACAAAATGTGACTATTAGAGAATTCCATTGTGGTATATTATGCTTAATTTTTTTTACATTGCATCGAAACCACCAATTGCGTAATTAGTCACAACAGATTTACATACAAACAAAACGGTCCAAAACATGAGTTGTTCTTTTGTTTGACTTTTCAAGGGACCGTGTGTAATTTTTCTCTTCAAAATTCATGCCCAAACTTTCCATCGACTATTTTTTTTAAAACTTTGGACTAGGCATGTTCACGCATAATACTCCCTCAGTCCTAAAATGTAAGACATATACGGTTAGTCAAAAGTCAAATCCTACTACATTTTACCAAATATTTAGGAAAACGCATCAACATGTACAATATTTAATGGATATTGAGAAAAGTCCATTGATACTGATTTGATATTATAGATACTCATATTTTTGTGAACTTCATCAAATTTAAAAGATATTGAATTTTGACAAAATTTATATACCACATATTTTGGAATGGAGGGAGTAGTTTCTAATAGTATGCAGCTGGGCAGCATATCGATGGGCCTAGAGTCTACTACATGGACCAGAAGTATGAGGCCCATCCTTTTCCGTGGGCAGGAAGTGGTTCCAAGATTACCTGGGCAGGGTACCCCTATACTACGCCCGCTGCGTGAGTTACAGGAGAAACCTGCGATAAGCTCCCGTTGCACTGGCCCAGGTAAGCAGCTCCTCTTCGGGCAGTTTCTTCTTTTTCCCATTCTCTTTTATTTTTTCTTTAAAAAACTTTAGATTTTGAAAAACCTTTAGATTTGAAAAGTAGTCAGATTTGAAAATGGTTCAAATTTTAAAATTATCTAAATTTGAAAATTGTTCAAATTAGAAAATTGTTCGGTTGTGAAAAATGTTCAAGTTTTTTAAAAAGTTCAGATTTTAAATTGTTCCAATTTGAAAAATATTTAAATTTGAAAAATGTTCATATTAATTAAAAAAGAAAAGAAACAGGAAAAACGGAAAACAAAAAAAATTAAAATGAAAAATAAATAGGGAAAAGAAATAGAAAAGAAACATCAAAAATCTAAAAACCTGAAAACCGAAGAAACCCAAATCGAAAAGTTCTAGAAACTTCCTAAAACTGAAAAAACCAACACTAAAATCCTCTTATTGGCCGCTTACAAAACCCTAGAGGTGGAGGGGAGGGGCCCCTGGTATGCATGCTGGAATCCTGGGAGCTCCTATGGGATTTGGTCCACAAATTTATCCCTGTGGACCAACTTCTGCAATTGACACGTGTCAAGTAGAGAGATAAATCACAATATTTAGTTGTCTATTTTTAGATCTGAACTTCTATGCATACCATCAGAAGTTGATCCACAGACATTAATTTGTAGACCATGTCCAATAGAATTATTTTTCTTGTTGCACGACTCAAAGCTGGAGCGATTAGCCCCTCCCGAAGCCTTTTCTCTACCGCAATGAGCAGGAGATAGAGACAGACGGGATCCCGTACAACAAGCTTGTCGCTCATTGCCTCCATTAAGTATGCAACACCCAAAGAAATTCTAGCTTGGATGGCACCTAAGGCGACACATTGAAAGATACCTGTTTTTTCTTTCTTCTTAGATGTTCTTAAGTAAAACGTTGAAATTTACTTAAAAATGTTAAAATTTATATATATTATTTGTATGATCTATTTAGATAGGGGATTTTTTTCATAGATTAAAAAAATAGTGACGATATTTGAAAATATGTTCATATGAGGAAATAAACAATTCATAAAATCTAAATTCATTTTGTTTACACTGCTCGAAAAGTTGTTCGTGAGTTTAAAAAGTATCTGCAAGGTTCAAAAATGTTGTTCTGAGTTTAGAAATGTTTTCATACTGGAAGAAATGGTAAACGAGGTTAAAAATTTACTTATTAAAAAATATATTTGTGCGATTTTGAAAACAATAAAACCTGAATAAAAAGGAAAAATAAAAGGATAAAACGGGAAAATAATAAGAAAGAAGAAAAATAAAGTAAAGAAAGAAACATAAAAGAAAATAAAAAAAAGAAGACATAAACCGGTTGCTTGTGCCAGCCCACTACACTCCCACTTGTAAGCGTCACGATACTAATGGACGTCGCTAAACGACAAATTGAAAATTTTGTGGCGTGCTTCTAAAAAACCCGGGCAAACGTCCACCATGTGTTCTACTTCTATGCTCCAAAAAAAAAGCTCCACTTCTCTTTCCACAACCAGCCATGACTACCTAACCATTTACAACTTCGAATTTATGGATCGCCTCACTTACGATACAAAATGAATTAACATGAAATCCACAAACTTTTGCATAATGGCATCAATACATTTGAAAATGTGATACATCACATTGAACCATACAAAGTGACAACGATGAGGGCACGCTAGCACTCCGATGCTCATGATGTCGGGCAAGATCAAGGTGCTTAGGTTCAAGATAGTCATTTCCAGTGAGGGCCCATATGAGATCTTCAGATGTGTACTTCTATAGTGGAGTTCAGATGGCCCGAGTGCATTTTTTGGACAAGGAGTTTATGAATGAGGCAATGAGAATTGACCCAAAGTGGAAAATGGTACTAATCTCAAGGATGAGTTCATATAAGTAGGAACTTGTGATGGGTGAATAACCATTTGCAGGTTCATCCCGATCTCAAAAGAATTTGAGAAGTGAATATCGAGGTAATAAGTTACAAAGCCATGGGTTTGTTTGAAACTTGACATCACACACTAACTTATTATTCCCTAGGAACAAGAAGGGAAAATTTGAAGAAACAAACACCGCCAACAAGCGTGACCAGAAGAGGGGATTGGAAGACAGACCAATAGTTGACACTTGTGATTTCAAGACCGACTAATAGTTGACACTTGTGGTTTCAAGATAGACGAACAGTCAATACATCATATGTTCTCGAACTATCCATTTAGTTTCAACTAAACTTTATAGTATTATATTATACTCAAGTGTGAATATTTTATGTGCTCTGAACACTCTACGAAGTTTCAAAGGTATTATGGAGAATTATACATGCAAATGCATTATAATACATCAAAGGCATATTGCTGAAACAATGTGAAATATTGGCTTGGTTAGATTTATTGTGAAATCCACTCTAAGAGAATATTTTCATATGCACTAAACTAAAAAATATGAAAACTACAACAAATAGCACTAGAAACAACTATGTTGATAGGTTCTCACATAGTAATGCTAAAGATGCTAATTATAGTAATGCTAAAGATGCTAATTATAGTAATGCTAAAGATGCTAATTATAGTAAAAACTAGCAGACGATATAGTATATCAAAGGATATACCTGGGAAAAATACATTTAAATATAAGATATGTTATGAAAAAATATTAATGTTTAGTATAAATATGCATGATTGTCAAATATAAGACAAACTGTTTGAAAAAAATTGTCCAAAGAGAACGTCATTTTTTTAGGGAATAGTTCTCACATTGTTCCCACCTCATTAAGTCAAGTTTCATTGACCCATATAGCTGTAGAGACGACTATGTCCACATGTCCACTAGAAAACATTCCCTAGGCTTTATTAAGATTGTGAATTTGTAGTTTGGCACACATGTGTTAGTGGTGTTAGGTCTGATGTCCCTAGAGTCGAAGATTCTGTTCCATGGGGCTCGCTGTTGTTGGCCACAAAGAGGTATTTTGTGGTTCCCCTGATACTCTTTAAGAAGGGAGTCATCGTATGTGCTAAGACAGAACAAGGAAATCTAATCCACTCATCCATTTACCCACATGAGGAAACAATGTGTATGTGCCACTAGCTCAGAGCTCATGCCAGGAAGAAAGGGATTGCACAAAGAAGTTAGGTCTAGGATAAGCTAGTTGCCCCTGAAGATTTCATGGTTGGTGAAGGGATTCTTATGTGTTTTGTAATCTTGACTTCCAGATCAGTGTTTTTATGTTGCATGGAACAAACTTATATGTTCCCTCATTCCCACAAAAATATATCAATAGACACAAAATCTGTTTTCAATACATGGTTCTTAGAATATAGAACAATTTCTTTAGTTGTATGGAGCCTCGTTTGGAATTATTCTGCTTTTCGTACTTATAGTGGTCTACATATTGTGTATATGATGAGGACCATACGACTATGACTTTGAGATCTCTCAAGATTTGACTTGCATGTTCTCATTTAGCTCTATGAATTTAAGTTCATGCGTATAAGTTGCTCAAACAACAATCATTCCATTGTTTTCCCTAAGGTATTTTTTGTATTTGACAAACTGTACGTGAGGCCATTCAGATCAATTTATCGTGCTAGTTTGAAAACATTACCTAAGTACCAATGTAACATGTTAGGAAATAGGTGCATCTATCGCCTATTAACCAAAGTGGATTTCTTGGTTACTCCTGAAATAGGATTTCCCGGGCTGCCTCCCTCCTAGGTGGCTCCGGAGGCGCCTCCGCCTCCATCCTCTAGGCCCGGCGATCTAGAAGGTGCAGCCACCGCTGCCGCCGGCACCGGCGGTGGTGGCCGCGCCCACCGGTCGGAACGATGGTGGACAGAGTTGGGCGCTCGGTCGCGTCGCGTGGGAGGCGACGTGGCGTGGATTGAGGAAGAAAGGCGGCGTGGCCTAGACGGGGCCAGGGCTGGGGCCTATGGCCTCCAGCGGCGGGGCAGCGACGTGGAGGCGGCGGCGCGCCACCGGTGTGGCCGCTAGATGGTGCTGATCATCGGTGTGTGCGATCTGGGCCACTTGACGCGATTTGGGCCTTTTGGCCCTTGATCGGGGATGGAGGAGCCCGGGCTAGGTTGTGGTTGCGGGGGGTCCTCGATTCCTTCGACGTCTCAGCCTGATGCTGCTTCCTTGCCCACTGTCTTCGTGCTGGAGGAGGTTGGCGGTGTGGGGGCCTGTGAGTCTCACAAATAATGGTGGTGTTCCTAGGGTTCCTCCCGCACCAGGACGAAGATCTTCTTGATGTCTGTCATCATTGATCTGTCTGGAGTGTCGAGTTCCGAAAGGCTCCACCGGTGAACTCCCATGGGCGCATCATGCCTCGAATTGCTGGATCGGAAGGTATTCGGTTATGCGTAACCCATGCTTTTCCTGGCCGTTTGGTTTCAGCGGGAGCGTTGCGAAGGTCTGCTGTTTGTTACCATCATGGGTCATGTCTTCGATGATCCATGGTGAAGTCAGATGCGGAGAATATCAGAAAAGCAGGAACATGAGGGGAACGATGGTGATTTGAGTCTTGTGGCGACGAGGAACTGGCTGCCTGATCTGTGACTCACAGTAGCGACTGTTTGTGTGTGTGTGTGGGGAGGGGGGATATATGAGGAGTTTCTAGTCTTACCTTGCAGGGTAAAAATCTAAGGTCCGACCTTAATTGGTTGTGCCTGGCAATGTCTTTGTTGAAGGCATTGTTTTGTGAGCGAGGACTTTCTCCAGGATAAAGCCCTATGATCTTTGATCGTGCGACGACGACACTTGTGCACTATTTCCTTCTTAAAGGCGTTGCTATTGGAGTGGTTGGACTCCTGATATTATTCTGGTGGTGTCAGTGTCGTTGCTTTGAGGAATAGTTCTCTTTAGCGGGATTTTTCTTTTTTATAATGGATTCTTTTTTTCTGGGTTGTGTGCATCCGTAAGGACGCTAGGACATGCATTATTGCAGAGGCCGGGTGTAATTAGTATCTTCGCAATATTAATATATACTCTTTTCAAAAAAAAAATCAAAACCCAATTTACTATCTTTGCTAATTCAGTTGCACTTGTACGAACGTACCGTTGAATTTATGAATTTTCCTCTTAAGCTCTTGGTTCTTACTATGCTAGTTGAAAACAAGTTACACACCGGAGCTCAGGTGCCTAGCCTTCGCTGATGTACATATTGGGACTTGTCTAAAGGTAATGACTTTAACTTGCTAAATTTATGTTTACAACATATAGAGTGGAATTTTTTTTGGCTCACGAGCACCGGTTCTCCTGCTATTTTTTTAAAAAAGTTTTGTAAGATCCAAACAGTTTTGGAATAAAATCCGGATGTACTCAATGATTTTCCTCACAAACGTGTAAAATATCAGTCTCAGATAATTTATATTTTAAGCTACACAAAAATGATAAAAGTGTGGATCAATACATGCACTTTTCAAATCCCCAAAGGTTGCGATTTTCCATCCTTGTGGGATACAACATTCAGTATCTCCAGAATTATTTTCAATTTTTTGAAATGAAGGGAGCATTGGTGGTCTGGAGCCAGTGACACTTTCTGCGTATATAGCGATATGAACAATCTTAGCAATAAGGAATGGTATCAGCGAGCAATGGTGTAACTACAACCGATAGCAGGATGAATTTAGTTTGGGCTCTGTATTTTGGGACGTGAATGTCATATCAGCCCATATATGTTCATTCTCCATCGATAACTCTGAGCCCATTAAGAAGCGAGGATACGTTATGAAAAGCTACATTGAGGGCGTGTTTGGTAGCCCAGCCCACCTCAGATATTCCCGGCTCAACCTGAAATTTCTTGTTTGTTAGCTCGGTCCGCGCGTCTGGGCAGTGCCCACCTCGACCGAAAAAAGCCTCTCAGCCCTGCCGAGATGTGAAGCCCGATTCGAGCTTCGCATGTCAACCCTGCCGAACTCAGCCGGAAAACGGAGAACCCGCGTCCCCGAAAAAATCTCCGCGCCTCCCAGTCGCGAAAATCCTCTCGTCCTCGCAGACCGTCGCCTTATCTCCATCACCGCATTGCGCCGCCACGCCTCGTCTCAATCACCGCGCCGCCGTGCCTCGTGTCCATCTCCGGCCGCGCCGCCCCGCCTCGTCTTCATCCCTAGCCACGCCGCCCCGCCTCTCCTCCGTCCTCGGCCGCGTCGCTCCCCCTCATCTTCGTCCTCGCCCCCGCCCCGCCTCTCCTCCGTCCCCGGCCGTGCCGCCCCGCCTCTCCTCCGTTCCCGGCCGAGCCGTCCCGCCTCGCCTCCGTCCCCGACCACGCCACCCGCCTCGTTTCCCTCGCTGGCCGTGCCGCGCCACCTCGCCTCGTCTCCGCCACAGGATCTGGCCCATCGCGCCACACAGCTGAGCTGCCCAAGCTCCGGCTTGTCGCGCTGCCTCCCTGCGCTCTAGCGACGGGAGAGCACCCCAGCGAAGCGCAGCGACGGGACCTGATTGCTTTTTTATTTTCATCCTAAGGACCTCTGAGTAAAAATTCCGTGTCCAGCTTGTTTTAACTCATAGAAGCCACCAAAAAACACCTGAGCTGAGCTTGTTTCAGCAAACCTAGGCTACCAAACAAGTGAGAAAATCTTAGATAAGCTTGTCTAGGGGCAGCAGGTATGAGGGGAGATGGGGATTCTGAGTTGCCCTGGTCTACCAAACACACCCTGAATCTCCGCAAATGCTAATCACTGGCTAACGTGATGGGTGTTGCTAGCATTGCATACCCTCCCCTTCGTGCAGATGGTCGTGGGCCGGGCCTAACGGTTGACAAAGGGAGGAGGAAGACGACCACGCCCACCCAACGTCACTATGGCGGGGACAATGCGGTTGGCTGCGGTGTCGCCGACGGAGGCGAGGAAGAACCTTAACAATGGTGGTGGGTGGGTGTCCCGCAGGTGAATTAGGGCTAGGGTGCAGGTCGGGGGATGGGGGTTAGAGGGATGGTTGGCCGGTCGGCCGGGACCTCGCAGGGATGGGTACGACTCGGCTGGCCACGACGTTGTTGTCGGAGGTGAGGAATAAACTTAACTGGGGGTAGGGGTGGGAGCTCACTGGGTTTGGGGTGCTCGAGCATGGGGGAGCTCTGGTCGGGAGATATGGTATGGCCGTACGGGGAAGACGAGGTCCATGCGGGGAAGAAGAGGATGTTGTGGTATGCCACGACCCACGAGAGGAGCATGCGTGCGGCGCATCGGGCCCACGCCGCTAAAGGTGGTCAATATCACCTCCCTTGGCCTAGTAGCGCCGTTCAGAAAAGGGGTTCGTGGTGTTTAACCCGCACACCACTAACCTCACGCCATTGGTAGGTTGTAGTGGTGGCGTGTCAGATGAACGCTAGTACTAAGTTAGGTATAATCATGTGCGAACAGAACGCTACCAGTAAGCTAACCTGTAGTGGTGTTCCAGCCTGCCTGAATGCACTTAACTATAATTCGGAAATTTAAAAAAAAATATTCAAAAATCTTGATTATAGTAGTAATACCAAATAATAGGATACAATAATTAATACCGGATATCATTCAGAATATAATAATGCAACAATTAATATTGGATATCATTCAGAATACAACGATACAACAATTAATACTGGATATCATTCAGAATACAATGATACAACAAATAATTTAGAAGACTATCTAGCATGTTCTAACTAAGGGCATGATCTTCAAATTTAAAAGACTAGTTCTACCTAAGAGAATTATAGTATACCTTAAGCCTGAGCAAAAGGGAGCCATCTACATGCACGTGTTTCTGGCCGTCTGATCTTCACTCCGAGTCATCTTAATCGTGCAGTTTTAGGTGTTGACCGAAGTCTTACGAGCTGGTCCCTCCCGTCCCCACCCGTATCCCCATCCCCCATCTTGATCCCGTTCCCTGCATTCGAGCTCCCAAGTCCCGAGCTTCGGCCCATCCCACCCCTCCTCCGTCTCTCCTAGCAATGTGTGCCGCCCCTCCACTCCTGAGCTCTCCCTCTCACATCCTCTCCCTCCACCCCATCCACTCAC
Source organism: Avena eriantha (assembly GCA_910589775.1). NCBI lineage: Eukaryota > Viridiplantae > Streptophyta > Magnoliopsida > Poales > Poaceae > Avena > Avena eriantha. Next base: position 125,123,297 of record OU342742.1, read on the forward strand.
GAGGCCACCGCCTCCCTTCTAGCTCCCGCATCCAGCAGCGGCCGCCTCTGCTTCCCCGCCTCAAACCTACCCAGTACCGATTCAACATCGCCCCTGACCTCGCGCACCTGTCTGTTGCCACGCTTTTCCGGTGGTGATGAAGATAAGGAGGAGGTGAGCGCGTGGGATGGTGGGGGTTAGAGATAAATGGGGCGGCGCGGGTAGAGACGCTCCTATGCGGGACTATGCGAAGATGTCGCATCAGCCTCATCGCTTTGACTGAAAAATTAAGGACAGATGACGGAAAAAGGAACTGAAAATGAGAAGGCCCCTCCGCTGTCGAGCTCTCCCTCTCACCACCACACCCTCAAACCCCCTCCACTCACGAGGCCACCGCCTCCCGTCCAGCTCCCGCATCCAGCGTCGACCGCCTCTACTTCCTCGCCTTGAATCTGTCCAGTACCGATTCAACAATGCCTCTGACCTCGTGCACCCATCCACCACCACGCTTTGCCGATGTGTGGAATATAAGGAGGAGGTGAGCGCGTGGGACGGTGTGGGTGAGAGAGAGGGGCGGGGTAGAGACGCTCTTATGCGGGACCACACAAATATATCGCATCATCCTCACCACTTTGACTAGAAAAATAAGGGACAGATGGCGGAAAAAGGAATTGAAAAGGAGAAGCCTCGCGAGGCATGCGATGACGCAGCACAGAGCGATTAGCTAGAACCCAAAATCTACGGTAATAGAATGGAAGAATCACTGAACGGAAAGCGTGGAGCATTAACAGGGCGAGAAATGGTCGTGTGTCATGAGAAACGGTAGCGTTTCATGTCACTTCAACAATTAATATGTATGTATTACTGAAACAAAGCAGTTAAGCTGATTTTGGCCCCTCTTAGGCTCTGCAACTGAATTTTATTTTGAATATATTAGCATATCTCGAGAATATATGAGATGCTTGTGTAAATTGTTACATGTTATATGTTGTTCTACAATTTCTACATGAGTTAATAAAAATTTCAGTGCCCTTGACTTGGAGCATGCTCTATTATTAATGAACAAGCGGGTTCCATCGACTAAGTGGGTTCAGAATAAATGTCATAACTTCTATTTTTCATTTTGATGTAGAGAAATTATCAAACTTGATTACATATTAGATCTTACTTTTATGTAAAGATTTATGGCAACTTCCAGCCATACCCTCTCTTTTAAATTTTATTAAACCAGTGAATAATTTGGAATATATCAAGTATAACTCCTGCATAGAATTAGTACATATGTAATCTGGTTGTCTATATTGACTAAACTAAACATTTAATAATTCAGCCACTTATAAGTGTTGAATATAAAGTTATACCTTCCCCTGGAGCCCTGCAATCCAAATAGTTGCAAGCATTGGTTTTGAGGTAGTTGAACAAGTTTACCGTGTGATCTTCATAAGTTAGCTTGTTTTGACATCATTAATTTTTTACCTTGATCATGTAACATGCATGTTTCTTGTGGTACTGAACTTGGTCTATTGCTCGATGCATTTTTGTTTGAAGTTTGCTCGATGTACCTTTTTGTTTAGTTGAAGAAATACTAGTACCCTATGATGCTTATGAGCTTCAATATGAAATAAGGGCTCACTTCTTATGTCTAAGGTCAGATCTCTCAGTTTTAGACATGTCTAACACGTAAATAACATATTTGTTTACCAATTAAAACACTCAATTTCACACATGCTCATATATTTAATTTATGGTAACACAAACAAAACAAAATGTGCTACCAGCAGTGAGTACAACACACCTACAACACTCTACCAATTAAAACACTCAATCCCGCACATACTCATATATTTAATTTAGGATAACACAAACAAAACAAAATATGCTATCAGCGGTGAGTACAACACACCTACAACACTCTACCAAATAGACTGTAGGCGGAGCGGTGAAGCACGCTTGTCCACCTAGTAATCTTTAAAGTTAGAAGACTCTGAGTCAGGGATCTCGTACAAGAAAAAGATGACTGCATAAATTTTGTCGAGGTAGATTCTCAACCTCATCCCGATATCCATCCCATACCTTTCTACCACTTTTGTCCAAAGTGGTCGTGTAAAGTAAGTTCGGTTCGCCTCATTGACGACTATAATCTTGTAGGTCTTGTCGGGTATTTTCTCTTCCACCAAAGTGACCTCAAATTGTCTTTGCCGATTGATACCTCTGTTTACATGGTCAAGAAAGTCCTTTCTTGCATGACAATGGATGGTCTGAAAATAGTTATATGAAAATAATAGTTCATTAGTTTCGATCAAAATGTATGCAAGGCTGGAAAACATAATTAAGCTAAACATACCGCCATAGTCTCAAAGTCTTTGGGAAGCACTATGATAAACTTCTTATCCTAACAATTTTCATGGCCACAGTTTATGTAACATCTAATATCTTAAATATGTTCAAGTATCCATAGCTTGTTTAAATATATTAGGAAACTCAAACATAAAGGCAAGAAAATAATCTTACAAATGCAAGATGTCATAACTACACTAAAAGTACGGCCTCATACTCGTGCATTCGATGCAAACTAATTTTAGAGACGGCATAAGCAAGCTAAGTAGGATGCACAAATTATTTAGTTATGCCTCTCATAAGTCTCTCTCACACCATCCCCGAGATCACATCCTACCTTTTTTAATCATCGGTCATATGGAAGTAGAAAACCAAAACCAATCGAAAGCATATTCATATAAAAATCAACCTAAAAGTAGGGCATCATACTCATATTGGACGCAAAATAATTTTAGGGACAGCATAAGCGAGCTAAGTAGGATGCACAAATTATTTATTTGGGCATCTCACAAGGCTCGCTCACACCATCCCCGAAATTGCATCCTACCATTTTTAATCATTGGACATATGGAAGTAGAAAACCAAAATCAACCTAAATTCATCTAGATTTTGTGCCCCTACAATTATCTAAATTTGCTATACATCTAAAAACAATTGGATTTTGTACCCCTACAATAAAATCACATATATTTGCTATACATCCAAATCACCTAAAATCACTAAAATTAATACACTATAAGAGGGGGGTTGGAGTCTACCTGCGGAGGCACGAGGTCGGGGGAGACACGGGTCGACGGATAGGACGGGGTCACCGCGGGGCCGGTGGATCCGACGGCGGCAGCGGGGCTGGACCGGGGCGGGGTGGAGGTGGTCGGGGATGCACAAACAATGGCGGTTTCGGGGGAGTCATGGGTCGGTGGAGGCGGGGCTAGGCTGGACCGGTGCGGGTATGGGCCAGCGGCAGGGCTGGATCAGGGCGGGGTGGGGCGGCCCAGGTGGCGGTGGCCGGGGATGGGTAGGTGGTGGCGATTTCGGGGGGACAAACGGGAGTGAGGTGCGGCCTAAAAAGAGATGCAGGAAGGGTGGTGCCTTTAAGAAAATTTTGGACGGTAGTGGTGGCGTCTACGATATACTGAATGCCACCACTAAATCGTAGTTGCGGCGTTCGAATGTGGCAAACGCCTGGCTGTATTGATCCCGTCTAGCCTTGTGGTTCCCACTTAGTGCCGGCGTTCACCGTTTCTCGAATGCCATGACTAAGCTATAGCGGCGGTGTTCGACCTTTGCTGAATGCCACCACTATTTTTCCTTGCAGTAGTAGCGTGCATTTTATTCCCGACGGCACTAGAAAAATGACTGCTATAAGCATTTTCCTACTAGTGTTGAATCTCATGTTCGGAGGAGTCCACCCATTCCCAGCTCTTAGTTGGAGCCCATAGGCAGCTGCTACCTAAGTTGGCCCAAGTTGCAGTTTTTTCTTTTTTCTTGTTTATTTTCCCATTTCTTTTTGTTCCTTTAATTTTTAAGTTGTTATTTACTTATTTTCCCTTCTTTTATTTTTTACATATTATTATTTATTTGCATTTTCATTTATGTTCATGCACTATGTGATTTTTGGTGTAGCTTAAAATTGTTTTTGGTGTATTTGGTAAAAAAAATAGGATTTTTTAAAATAAAAATAAGAACTTAAAGAGAAAAAAGGATGGTCATGTGTATTTAAATAGAATGTTCATTACTTCCACAAAAACACTTTCGTGTGCCTAAGAGAAAAATAACTTAATACTAAAATGAAATAGAGAAAATAAAAAGTAACATTATTACCATGAAAATGAAAGAAGAAGATAAAGGTGAAAAAGGAGAACAAAAGGAAAGATACTAAAAACAATAACAAAAACATATAGTAAAAGAATAAAAGGAAAGAATAAACGTGAAAATAAAATGAAAAGAAAACACACGTTATCGCCAAGTCCAACATATTTTTTGTTCAGGTGTAGGCTTAACAAAAACTTGCTCTCTATTTAGCCAAAAATCCGGAACAACCCTTTATAGCCTCAGAAATGGAGTTTTTTCTGTTGTGAGGACGTGCATATATACGAGTCTGAACTATTTTTTTCCATGGTGCTATACACAATAAAGGCTAATATGCGTGTGAAAATGGATCTGCGTTTAGCCTTTACTGAGCCACATTTTGCCTTTTCCGTGTAGTTTATGGATGGTAGCTGCAAACATTTGCACATCCCATCAATTTCATATAAACCAATTTTGAGCTATTTTCCTAGTAGAACACATATTTATGGTTTAGAAAAGTGGTCTCGGTTTTTTGTTTGAGTATGTTTTGGTCTTTTTTTGGCAGAAGTCGAGCCGAGAAGCCAAAAGTCAACGCATGAGTTGACTTTGACAAAAGTACACTAGAATTGTGTGTTCTACTAAGAAAACAAGCTAAAACAGGAATACACCGCTTGAATTGATTGAAATGTAAGGGTGTGTAGTTAGGGCATCTCCACCGGGCCGACCCAAACGCGTGACCGAAATGGTCCATTTCTGTCCGTTTGGGTCGGCCCGCGGTCACTTTGGGGCCGCGTTCCGGCCTGTTCGGACGACTGCGCCTAGCGGTGTGACCCAAATATCCGCGCTTGGTGTTTCTTGGCGCCATCGTTGGCCAACGCCAGCGAACACTCAAATTCACATGCAATGGCACGCAAATTGACTGACAGATAAATTGGCAAACATGTGTCATAGCCCTTTGGGCATCGCCAACTAGTGGTTCTGAAATGTACAAAAGGGGGCAATATCATACACAATGTCCAAAAGAATGACGGCCTCTATGTCCAAAAGGTTGCAGCCACCATCGCCATTGCCGTTCAAGCGTCACGAGCACGGATGGCCTTCTGCCTGCGAGCGAACCAGGCCCTGCGATCGGGGTCGACGATGGTGTCCAGGTCGGTGAGCATGATGGTAGTCTCCTCGACCATGATCTTGGCTTCAACTTCCTTGGCCTTGGCCTCTGCCTCCAACACCCTAGACCTGGCATCGGCCTCCTTGTCCTTGGCATCAGCCCTCTCGCCCTTGCCTTTTCCTCGATCTCGACCAGCCTGGCCTTGGCATGGGCCTCTTCCGCCTCGAGTGACCTCGTCTAGAGCTAGACAAATGCCTTGGTGGTGGTCTCTTTCTATTTACGCCGCCTCTCTTCCCTCTCGGTGATGGCCTCCTGCTTCTTCTCCATGATCTTTGTCAGCGTCTCTTGGAATGCCAACGAACCAGCCTGGCGGGCGATGTCGGCCTTCGTAGCCTTGTGGCCTCTGATATGTCGTAAACGTATCTATAATTTTTGATGTTCCATTCTTGTTTTATATCTAATTTCTTATGTTTTGTTCACACTTTGAGGTATTTTTATACATTTTCTGGAACTAACCTATTAACAAGATGCCACAGTGTCAGTTTCCTGTTTTCTGCTGTTTTTGGTTTCAGAAAAGCTAGTAAAGAAATATTCTCGGAATTGGACGAGACAAAAGCCAAAGTCAATATTTTACCTGAAGCAATACCGAGACCCAAGGGGAGACGAAGTGGCGCACCAGGGCGGCCACACCTGGTGGCCGCGCGGCCAGGGGCGCGCCACCGGGGGGTGTGGGCCCCAGGTGCTCCACCGACTTTGCCCCTTCACCTATAAAAGCCTCCCGGGACGAAAACCCTAAGTACCCGATTGAAAATCAATGAAAGAGTCTGTAGTCGCCGCCATCTCCATCCCTAGATCGGGGGAGATCCGAAACTCTTCCCAGCACCCTGCCGGAGGGGAGAGATCACCCTGGAGGCCTTCTTCATCACCATGCAAGCCTCCGGTGTGATGCGTGAGTAGTTCACCTTGGACTATGGGTCTATATAGTAGCTAGATGGTTGGTTCTCCTCCTTTGTGCTATCATGTTTAGATCTTGTGAGCTCCATTCATGATCAAGATCATCTATTTGTAATCTTACATGTTGTGTTTACGGGGATCCGATGGATATTGAGATGCTATTTCATATTGATTATTGATCTATCATGTATATGTTATTTGTGATCTTGCATGCTCTCCGTCGTTAGTAGCTATCTTGGCCAAGTAGATGCTAGCAACTCCAAGAGGAAGTATTTATGCTCGATAGTGGGTTCATGCCTCTAGTAATCTGGGGAAGTTACAGAAATATCTAAGGTTGTAGATGTGTTGTTGCTACTATGGAGAAAACAACAATCATTTGTCCATGGGGCAATCATATGGTTTACTTTACACACTTTGCTTAATGCAATTATCTGCTGCTTGCAACTTAATACTGGAGGGGGTTCAGATGATAACCTGAAGGTGGATTATTAGTCATAGATGCAGTTGGATTACGGTCGATGTATAATGTTTTAATGCCCAATCAAATCTCATAGGAGTCAAGATGTCTAGTATATGCATTGTTATGGTTTCTCAAATCTGTCAATTGCCTCGCTGTAATTCGTTCACCCAACATGCTATCTATCTTAAGCAGAAACACCTCTAGTAAACTATGGACCCTAGTCCATGCTTTTACCATTGATATACCATCTACTGTTCAGCGTTTACTGTTTACTTTCTGCAAGCAATTACTATCTTCCACACTATACGTTTAATCCTTTGTGTTCAGCAAAACCGGTGAGATTGACAACCTCACTATAAGTTGGGGCAAAGTTTTGTGGTTGTGTTATGCAGGATTCCAAGTTGCTAGCAACACCTTGGGGTTGTTTCCTTGGTCCTACTGGTTCTATAATCTTGGTTTCATAACTGAGAGAAAACTTGCTGCTGTTCTCATCATACCTTCCTCTTGGGGTTCCCAACAAGCTCGATATATTTTGAGCCATCAAGCCTTTTTTCTGGCGCCGTTACCGGGGAGTTAAGGACAGCTTCAGAAGGGGAGTCTCTCACAACCAATCTCTTTACTTTGTTTTTTGTTTTGCTTAGTTTATTTCTGCTTTGTTTGCTTGTTTCTTTTTATCAAAAATACAAAAAATTAGTTGTACTAGTTTGTTTCCTTTATCAAAAACAAAAAAATAGTTCTTTCTATAGTTGTCACCTCGTTCTTAGCTCACCATGTTGATCCCTAAGTTCACCCTGAAAGACCTTTCAATAGGTAGTGGCTCTATAATTGGGAAATATAATATTGAAGAATTCTTTAATCATGTTAGCAAGCATGAGGATATTGAGGTTAAATCCTTAGCAGAACTTGCTCCAAATTATGAAATTGCTGCAGCTTCTTTATTTCACATGTTGGAGGCCAGGTTTGTTAAACTTAACCCCATGATGCAAGTAATGTTTCTTAAACTTAAAGATATTGAGCATACTGAAAAGATAGATTTTATTCTAGAAACTTTGCTTAAAGAATTATATGATGTCGTTAAGGAAGCTAGAAAGGTCTTTGATCGTTTTAATATGCTAGGCTCATGTGTATATGTTATTGGTACACAAGAAAATATGGACAAAACCAAACCCAAAAATGGAGAGGAAATTAAAATACCAATACCTTTTTAACTTGTGGGAATGCATGAAGCCTTAGAAAAGAATTTTGATTGGATCGTTCCTGAAAACCCGTTTGATGAAACCAGTGAACCCAAGAGTATTGAGAGAGGATGCTCCAAAACTTATTTGAATAAGATACATTGCCTTGTTGAAGATATTTCTGGTATTGATCTTAATGCTTCTTCATTTGAAAATACTTGAATCTTGCTTCCTATGCCTAGCTCAAAGGCGTTAAAGAAAAGCACTATTGGGAGATAACCCAAATTTTTATTCAGTAAGTTTTTCTTTTGTTGATTCTTGGAAGTTATTGCTTCAGTAATAACCTCTCCTTATCCTTTTTATGTGGTTTTTGTGCCAAGAATAACCTCTAATGAGAGAGAAGTAAGACTTGGGAAAGTTGCTGTCCCGAAACAGATTTTTGTGATTTACTGTAAAAAATCATGAAAAATTCTTGTATGTCGGATTGAGATGTAAGTTTTTGTGCCTATGCCCTAGGTTTTTTTATCTAACTTTCTTTAGTTTATCACTTTTTGATTTGAGCAACAGAAGGTCTATTTTTACCTACTGGTCTATTTTGATAGATTTCTGCCATTATTTTCATTTGCCCCTTAATCTCTTTCTCTTTGAGTTCTCTTTGATCACTTGATCTTTTAGAAGGAATTGCTACAGTAGATTGTGTTTGAATGGAAGTTTTACTTGTGTTGAAACTAAACCTAAAGACTTATTGAAGGAAATATGCCCTGAGAGGCAATAATAAAGTTGTTATTATATATTCCTTGTATATGACAGATGTTTATTTTGCATGCTATAATTGTATTGATAGGAAACATCAATACATGTGTGTTTAATAAACAAAAAGGGTTCCTAGTTATGCCTCTCTTATAAACTAGCTTGTTGATTAACAAGATGATCAAGGTTTCCTGATCATGGACATTGGATGTTGTTAATAACAAGGTCACAACATTTGTGAAATGATATGATGAACATTCATCCGAAGTATAGCATTACGATCAAGTCATTATGTTTATATTTCTATAACATCATACAAATTAGTCTTAGTCCTTAGACCATGAGATCATGTTAATTGCTAACACCGAAAGAGTATCTTGATAACATCAAACGTCACACCGTAACAGGGTGACCATAAAGGTGGGTTCAGTGCTATGAAGGTGTTATGTTGAGGCTCATGGATAAAGAGTGGAATTTGTCAATCCCGATGACGGATAGATATACTCTGGGCCCTCTCGGTGATATCACATTAATATAGCTTGCAAGCAAGTGATGTGATCACTGTAATGTTATATCACGGGAATGAGAAAAGAGTGCATGTTGGTAACGAGATCAAACTAGGTATTTGGATACGGATGATCGAATCTCGGACATGTATTATATCATGAGACAAAGGGATTAAATTGCTGACGTTAAAGGTTCTCATGATCACAAAAGTCATCGTTGAATATGCAGGAGTCAGTATGGATCTCCAGGCCCCGCTTCTGATTATTGATGTGAGAGGAGTCTCAATCATGTCTGTACTATTCACGAACCATAGGGTGACACACTTAAGGGTTGCCGGACACCATTTAGGAGCACATATGTTCCAGACAAAAGGTTTGCAAAGCGCAGGAAATGTTTCGATAGAAACAGGAATTGTTTCGATAGAAACCGGAATTGTTTCGGGTGAAATTGCAGAAAGTGGTTCTGCATGTGATATTGAAATGTTGCAAGGGGTTTTATGTAAATGTTTGTTAATTAAAGTAATTAACAAAATTCTGAATAAATTTAATAAAAAGAGTTTTATTAAATGAGAGAGCATTAAATTTGGAGAAATCTAATGCATTTAAAGTGGAGACTTTAAAAGAGAATGTGAAGAGACATTTTAATGTGGAGGGGTTACCACCACATGAATGGGGGAGGTGAGGGGTCACCCCCATGCGCCGGCCATGGAGAGAGGGGGCACCCCCCTCCTCCTATAAAAGGCCACCCATTCCCTCCTTCATCCACACACCTCCTCATGAAGGATCTCTCTCCCCCTCTAGATATTCCCCCATGGTCTCGGATTAGCGAGATACATGTTCCCGGTGGCCTTGCGTCTGGAAGGAGATGCTGCTTCCGCCGATTCGCTGGAGAGAGGAGGTGGAGGTTGTCCGGTGGCTTGAATGTGTGTGCGAGGACGGATGCGCTGCTGATTTGCGGCGCTCGGACTTCCGCACGATCTTGAGATTGGCAAGCGTACGACTACATCAACCACGAGTTCCTACTCGTTAAAAAAACTCGTTGTCTTCGAGGGTAAGTTCTCTATGGATGTATGTCCACCCGTTGCTCTGTATCTAGTAGATAGATCTTGGCGTATAGTTCTCATCGTAGGAATTTTTTTATTTTCTATGCTGCGGACCCACCAGTGGTATCAGAGCCTGATCTATGCGTAGGTGCTTTGCACGGGTAGTACACATATGTTTATATGTGGGCGATGATGATCATGTTATTACATCTTCTATGTACTTTGGATACTGGTGGCATAGTGGGATGAAGCGGCCCGGACCAACCTTACATGTCATCGTACATGAGACCGGTTCCACGAATGACATGCAACTAGTTTTGCATAAGTGGCTAGCGGGTGTCTGTCTCTCCTACTATAGTCAATATCTGATTTACAACGAGTTGCTAATAACTTGGTTATCCTCGTTGTGGTTCATGTTCGTAGGTAAGACCGGTTCTATCTGCGAAAGCCCTAAGCCATGTAAAACTTGCAATTGATAAATTAGAGGCGTCTTGTTTAGATCGTTGCTGGGCTAGTGTCTTGATATGGTATTGTTGTAAGTAGATGTATGATAGATACTCTTACAACTCACTTAACGTGTAAGTTCCATAGACCTTGTCCTTACACATAAAGGAATGATAGAGATCATACCACGATCCAAATGATAGAGATCAAATGCATGGACCATATCACCTCACTTCACACATTAGATGTTAGCATCTTATATTGCTAGTTTGGCGCTTTTGGTAGCATTATAAGATGATCCCTCATTTAGATATCAAGATAAAAATGTGTTCTTCCTTAAGTATGCACCGTTTTGTGGATCGTGTTTTGAGGCATCACGTGATGATCGGGTGTTCTCGACTCTACGCTTTCATACAACGGGTGTAAGACAGTTTTACACATGCGAATACTAAGGTTCTTACTTGACGAGCCTAGCATGTACAGACATGGCCTCGGAACACGGACCGAAAGGTTAAGCATGAGTCATATAGTTGATATGATGCCCATATAGATGCTCGCCTTTGAATCTACACCGACTCACGTGATGATCGGACTTGGTGTAGTGGATTTGGTTCATGTAATCACCAAAAGGACACGAGGGATGTCGTTTTTGAGTGGGAGTTCATTAGTAATTTGGATTAGTTGAACTCAATCTATCATAAACTTAGTCTAAATATATTTTACAAATTATGTTGTAGATGGCACCACCTGCTTTTAATTTCAATGTGTTTATGGAGAAAGAGAAGCTTGTTGCGAATGGTAGCAACTTCACCAACTGGGCTATGAATTTGAGGATTCTCCTCACTGCTGCACAAAAGCAATATGTGCTAGAGGCGCCGCTAGGTTCCCACCAGCTCCTGATGCCCCTGACGAGGAAAAGAACGTCTATATAACTCGTCAGGAGGACCACAACTTAGTTCATTGCGGCATACTGTATGGTCTAGAGCCAGAACTTCGAAAACGTTTCGAAAATGGCAATGCCTTTGATACCATGGGAGAATTGAAAATGATTTTCGATAACCATGCTGTCGTAGAGAGTTATAATGCTTCTGAAAAGTTCTTTAGCTGCATGATGGAAGAGAACAACTCCGTTAGTGAGCACGTACTCAAAATGTCTGGGTACGCCGATAAGCTTGTGTCCTTGGGAATAACGATTCCCATTGACTTAGGCATACATCGTGTTCTCCAATCTCTGCCACCTAGCTACAAGAGCTTCCTGATGAACTATAATATGCAGGGCATGAAGAAGTCTCTTCCCGAGCTTCTGTCAATGCTTAAGACTGCAGAAGTGGAGATTAGGAAAGAACATCAAGTGTTGATGATCAATAAGACCACCGGTTTCAAGAAGGACAAGAAAGGCAAGCAGAAGGGAAAGAAGGGCGGCAAATCTGTTGCCGCGCCTGAAAAGAAACCCCGAGCTGGCCCTAAGTCTGACACCGAGTGCTACTATTGCAAGGGGACTGGCCATTGGAAGCGCAACTGCCCCAAGTATTTGGCGGACAAGAAGGCCAGCAAGGCAAACAAAGGTATATGTGATATACATGTTATTGATGTGTACTTGACTATTACTCGCAGTAGCACCTAGGTATTTGATACGGGATCGGTTGCTAATATATGTAACTCGGTTCAGGGGCTGCGGAACAAGCGACAATTAGCAAGGGATGAGGTCACGATGCGGGTCGGCAATGGATCAAGAGTTGATGTGATCGCCGTCGAAACGCTGCCTCTCCATATGCCATCGGGATTAGTTATAAACATGAATAATTTTTATTTGGTGCCTGCACTAAGCATGAACATTGTATCCGGATCTTGTTTGATGCAAAGTGGTTATTCGTTTAAGTCTGAAAACAATGGTTGTTCGATTTATATGAATAATATCTTTTATGGTCATGCACCTGTGTTGAATGGTTTATTTCTGTTGGATCTCGATAGTAGTATTACGCATATTCATAATGTTGATGCTAAAAGGATTAAACTTGATAATGATATATCTGCATATATGTGGCACTGCCGTCTAGGTCATATTGGCGTTAAACGCATGAAGAAACTCCATTTTGATGGACTTTTGGAATCACTTGATTTTGAATCATTTGATACATGTGAGCCATGCCTTATGGGCAAGATGACTAGAATGTCGTTTTCCGGTTCAATGGAACGGGCGACAGATTTATTGGAAATCATACATACTGATGTGTGTGGACCAATGAGTGTGTCGGCGCGAGGTGGATATCGTTAACCTCTGGATTTGAAATCACTGCTTATATACCTGGTATTGGCCATAATTTACAAGAACATTCTGTAGTATTAGTAAGAGGAGGAGTCTCTGCACCTATCCTTTTCCTTTGTATTCTAGTTCGAGAACCCTCTTGTTTTCTCAAAACACGGATTTGGCTCAGGATTGCCCTTTTTTAATTCCAGGGTTTCTCTGAATTTGGTTTTTTATTTTGTTACTTTCACGGATGATTTGAGTAGATACGGGTATATCTATTTGATGAAACATAAGTCTGAAACCTTTGAAAAGTTCAAAGAATTTCAGAATGAAGTGGAAAATCATCGTAACAGAAAGATCAAATTTTTGCGGTCCGACCGTGGAGGAGAGTATCTTAGTTACGAGTTTAGCACACATATGAAAGACTGTGGAATAGTTTCACAACTCACGCCTGCCGGAACACCACAACGTAATGGTGTGTTAGAACGTCGTAATCGTACTTTATTGGATATGGTTCGATCTATGATGTCTCTGACTGACTTGCCGCTGTCATTTTGGGGTTATGCACTGGAAACCGCTGCATTCACTTTAAATAGGGCACCATCTAAATCCATTGAAAAGACACCGTATGAATTATGGTTTGGAAACAAACCTAAGCTGTCATTTCTTAAAGTTTGGGGATGATGTTTATGTGAAGAAACTTCAACCGGATAAACTCGAACCCAAAGCGGAAAAATGCGTCTTCATAGGATACCCTAAGGAAACGATTGGGTATACCTTCTATCACAGATCCGAGGGCAAGGTCTTTGTTGCCAAGAATGGATCCTTTCTTGAGAAGGAGTTTCTCGCGAAAGGTGTGAGTAGTCGGAAGGTAGAACTCGAAGAGGTTATTGAACCTTCTCTTCATAAAATGGCGAGTAGCGCAGCACCGGAAGTTGTTTCGGAGTTGACTTCACCTAATGAAGAGAGAGCTAATGATATTGATCATGAAACTCCGAAAGAGGACACTACCGAACCGCGCAGGTCAAGCAGGACACGTGCAGCTCCTGAACTGTACGGCAATCCTGTTATGAATTTCATGATTGATGAAATAGATGACCCTGTGACGTATGAAGAAGCGATGATGAGCCCTGATTCCAACAAATGGCTAGAAGCCATGAAATCCGAGATGGAATCAATGTACGAAAACCAGGTTTGGACCTTGGTGGACTTACCTCACGATCGAAAGGCCGTTGAGAATAAATGGATTTTCAAAAGAAAAACTGATGCTGATGGTAATGTAACCATCTATAAGGCTTGACTTGTCGCAAAGGGGTTTCTACAAATTCAAGGAGTTGACTACGATGAGACATTCTCTCCCGTAGCGATGCTTAAGTCGGTTAGGATTATGTTAGCAATTGCTGCATATTTCGATTATGAAATATGGCAGATGGATGTCAAAACTGCGTTCCTCAATGGTAATATTGAAGAAGAGTTGTATATGATACAACCTAAGGGTTTTGTCGATCCTAAGGATGCTGATAAGGTGTGCAAACTTCAGCGATCCATCTATGGACTAAAGCAAGCATCCCGGAGTTGGAATCTCCGCTTTGATGAGGTGATCAAAGAGTTTGGATTTTTCCAAACTTATGGAGAGGCTTGTATTTACAAGAAAGTGAGTGGGAGCAATGTGGCATTTCTGATATTATATGTGGATGACATATTATTGATTGGAAATGATATAGATCTTTTAAACAGTGTTAAAAGTTATCTAAACAGCAAATTTTCGATGAAGGACCTTGGTGAAGCTTCATATATATTAGGCATTAAAATCTATAGAGATAGATCAAGACGCCTAATTGGGCTATCGCAGAGTACATACCTTGATAAGATATTAAAGAAGTTTAATATGGACGGAAGTAAGAAGGGGTACTTACCTATGTTGCAAGGCAAGACATTGAGTAAGACTCAAAGTCCGGCTACGGCGGAAGAAAGAGAGATAATGGATAAGATCCCCTATGCCTTAGCCATAGGCTCTATAATGTATGCCATGCTATGTACAAGACCGGATGTGGCACATGCTATTAGTTTAACTAGTAGGTACCAATCTGATCCAGGTTCGGAACACTGGATAGCGGTCAAGAATATCCTTAAGTACTTGAGAAGAACTAAGGATATGTTTCTTGTATACGGAGGTGAAGAAGAGCTAGTCGCTAAGTGTTATGTCGATGCTAGCTTTGACACCGATCCGGATGACTCTAAGTCTCAATCCGGATACGTATTTGTCTTGAACGGAGCAGCAGTTAGTTGGAGGAGTTCCAAACAACCTGTGGTGGCTGGATCAACGACGGAGGCGGAATATGTTGCTGCTTCAGAAGCGGCGCAGGAAGCAGTTTGGATGAAAGAGTTCATTACGGAACTAGGTGTGGTTCCCAGTGCGTTGGACCCGATGGTGATCTATTGTGACAACAATGGAGCCATAGCCAACGCAAAGGAACCGAGGTCTCAAAAGAATTCCAAACATATTAAGCGCCGGTTTCACTCCATCCGCGAGCATGTCAAGGATGGAGATATAAAGATTTGTAAAGTGCACACGGACCTGAATGTAGCAGATCCGTTGACCAAAGTACTCCCTAGGGAAAAACATGATCAACACCAGAATTCCATGGGTGTTAGATTTATCACTATGTGAACTAGATTATTGTCTCTAGTGCAAGTGGGAGACTGAAGGAAATATGCCCTGAGAGGCAATAATAAAGTTATTATTATGTATTCCTTGTATATGATAGATGTTTATTTTGCATGCTATAATTGTATTGATAGGAAACATCAATACAGTGTTTAATAAACAAAAAGGGTTCCTAGTTATGCCTCTCTTATAAACTAGCTTGTTGATTAACAAGATGACCAAGGTTTCCTGATCATGGACATTGGATGTTGTTAATAACAAGGTCACAGCATTTGTGAAATGATGTGATGAACATTCATCCGAAGTATAGCATTACGATCAAGTCATTATGTTTATATTGCTATAACATCATACAAAGTAGTCTTAGTCCTTATACCATGAGATCATGTTAATTGCTAACACCGGAAGAGTATCTTGATAACATCAAACGTCACACCGTAACAGGGTGACCATAAAGGTGGGTTCAGTGCTATGAAGGTGTTATGTTGAGGCTCATGGATCAAGGGTGGAATTTGTCAATCCCGATGACGGATAGATATACTCTGGGCCCTCTCGGTGATATCACATTAAGATAGCTTGCAAGCAAGTGATGTGATCACTAGAATGTTATATCATGGGAACGAGAAAAGAGTGCATGTCGGTAACGAGATCAAACTAGGTATTTGGATACCGATGATCGAATCTCGGACATGTATTATATCATGAGACAAAGGGATTAAATTGCTGACGTTAAAGGTTCTCACGATCACAGAAGTCATCGTTGAATATGCAGGAGTCAATATGGATCTCCAGGTCCCGCTTCTGATTATTGATCTGAGAGGAGTCTCAATCATGTCTGTACTATTCGCGAACCATAGGGTGACACACTTAAGGGTTGCCGGACACCATTTAGGAGCACATATGTTCCAGACAAAAGGTTTGCAAAGCACAGGAAATGTTTCGATAGAAACAGGAATTGTTTCGATAGAAACCGGAATTGTTTCGGGTGAAATTGCAGAAAGTGGTTCTGCATGTGATATTGAAATGTTGCAAGGGGTTTTATGTGAATGTTTGTTAATTAAAGTAATTAACAAAATTCTGAATAAATTTAATAAAAAGAGTTTTATTAAATGAGAGAGCATTAAATTTGGAGAAATTTAGTGCATTTAAAGTGGAGACTTTAAAAGGGATTGTGAAGAGGCATTTTAATGTGGAGGGGTTACCACCACATGAATGGGGGAGGTGAGGGGTCACCCCCATGCGCCGGCCATGGAGAGAGGGGGCACCCCCCTCCTCCTATAAAAGGCCACCCATTCCCTCCTTCATCCACACACCTCCTCATGAAGGATCTCTCTCCCCCTCTAGATATTCCCCCATGGTCTCGGATTAGCGAGATACATGTTCCCGGTGGCCTTGCGTCTGGAAGAAGTTGCTGCTTCCGCTGATTCGCTGGAGCGAGGAGGTGGAGGTTGTCCAGTGGCTTGAACGTGTGTGCGAGGACGGATGCGCTGCTGATTTGCGGCGCTCGGACTTCCACACGATCTTGAGATCGGCAAGCGTACGACTACATCAACCACGAGTTCCTACTCGTTATCAAAACTCGTTGTCTTCGAGGGTAAGTTCTCTATGGATGTATGTCCACCCGTTGCTCTGTATCTAGTAGATAGATCTTGGCGTATAGTTCTCATCATAGGAAATTTTTTGTTTTCTATGCTGCGGACCCAACACTTATTATCTTAAATACACTAATGTTGCTAATGAAGATTGTGTGAAGTTTTGTATGAAGGAAATTTTAAAGTGTAGGGAAGGACAATGTGATGAGATGAAGTATGGACAAAAACTCAAGCTTGGGAATGCCACCCGTGTCACCCCAAGAAATATTTAAGAAGTACAAGCATCAAATCTTGGGGATGCTCAAGGCATCCCCTTCTTCATCAATAAAAATCTCAGGTTTTCTTTCAAAACACTTCATTTTTATTGTTTCATGCATAATTATGTTGTTCTTAGAGCATCTTTGTTTTTGTTTTTAGTTTTCTTTTGTTTGGTTTGCTTGAATAAATTGGTTGGACCCCCGCATTCATATTTGGTTTCAAATAAGTTGATTGGTGATTGGAAAAGAGTAGGAAGTTTCATGCTTATAAGTGGTACAGAAGAAGCTTGTTTAGACTGTGGCCTAGACTTTATCATGTCATGTTTGATATTGCTTTGGCTTTATACTTAGTGATTATTGCTGTAGCATGACTTGTTCCAAACAATTGAGATTACTTAATGTGCCTTGAAAGAATCATGCGTTGTTTTAGCATTTCAAAGCATAATATTGTGGTATTCTCCTTTGATGCTTTATTTGGGTTGACTTGGCACATGCTTACACCATGTTAAGACTATGAACAAGTCACCTTAGCCTCTATGATCATTAGTTTATGACTTGTAATATCACTTTATGCTTTAATTAATAATGTTTTCTTACTTTGCATGATTATGGCCATTATTGCTCTCTTAGTTGGTCGCTCTCAGTATTTTGCTAGCCTCCACATGTACCAAGTATGAGTTCCACTCATACATCCAACCCCCAAGAAAACCAAGTTATTCCAAAGAGTCCACTATAAATTCCTATGCATGGTGTGTCACACCATTCCAAGTATATTCATGCTTTTATCTACCTTCCAAATTAAACTTGTTATGAGGAAATTAGTGATTAAAGCTCTCACAAACTTGATGGCACATTTACTTTCTTGCACTTAATAAACTTGAACCATTGTGTCCATCTATGTTGCGTATATGCTTGCGCTTTATAAAGTGTGAATTAGCAGAACCATGCTATCATGGGGAACACTTTCAACATTGCACTTATTATTCAGTTGATATCATGATCTTTTGCTTATGGATCCCGACGGTGTGAAATAAAAGTGGAGCTTGTAAGCTCATGGAGTTTGTATGTGTGTTAGAGAAATGCCTGGGCGGCTAGCCTAAGCCATGCCTAATCATGGTGGAAACTTGCAGCATAACCACAGTGAGCATTCTATGAAGCATCCTCAATAAAAACCTAGGCAAATAGCAAATTAAAAGATCGCTAAGATCCTCATTGTCTGTTGCCTTGTCATTTTGATATGGGATAGCTCCTGTATCATGGGGCAAGGGGTACCCCGTTGGTGGTTCTCTATGATACACATGTACTTACAATGACAATAACTTACTCGTGACTAAAGTTGAGTAGCATGAGGTTCGGTACTCGTAAGCACGGGGCATGAGATTTTCAACTTATAACTTGTCAAGCATATCCTCCTACTTGTGTCACTTTAACCTTAATCACCTCAAGATGCTTATGATATGGGAAATGAGAGCTGAAAGCTAATAAGTACCATAATTTTTGGAAGCTCTTTATGAAACTTGAATCTCTGAAGGGCCTTTCTTTTTTACTTTTATGTTGAGTCTCCATCTGACGCGGGTTTAACTCGTCAATGCCCATTGTTATGGACTTGGGTTTTGGAGAAGGAGGGAGCGCTGGAAGCATCAATCGGCTAGCAAACAAGCACATAGGGACGCAAGGTTTATCCAGGTTCAGGCCTCGTAGAGGTCCCTACTCCTGCTTGTCTGCTCTTGGAATTAACGAAGGAATCGAAGATTACAGAGGCGCGCAGATGCAATCTGGCGAGAGTTGGGGAAACTAGGGTTGCGTGTGTCCTCCTCGCTGCCCCCTCCTAGCCTTTTTATAGATAGGCCAGGTCCCGGGTAGCAGGTCGAGTTGGTTACAGATTAGGTTTTCCCTTTAAACTTCTATCTTTAAACTTCTTCTTGTCTCGCAAGTCATCGAGAGTCCATGGGCCACTCGAAGTATTCATTGGGCCATGGCAACACCGTGGGCTTCCACCGTATCTGGACCGTATATACCAAACTCGAGTACCTGCAGGGTATACCCATGTCAGTAGCCCCCGAGTGTCCAGTGGAATCGCAGATTCGACTGGGTACTTTATGAAGCCTTTCGAGTGTATGACAGAGTATTTTGTTTATATCATAGGGATTGTTGATATGCATGCCTGATTTAACTGATGCCTCGGTATCAGTTAACTGCCTTAGGGCAAAACAACGCAATCTACTCGAACTCGAGTCCCCGGACTCGAATTCAGAAAAGTGCTGGTGTAATTCGATTCAAGCCACGGAGGTCTTACAGGAGTCGAAATCCAGTATACGGGTGTGAGCACTCGACGCGTCCGTCAAGGCATGTTCATCGTACCTGTAGGCACGGATATATTTCTGGTAGTGCGCAGCAAATGCGTTGCCAGGCCTTATTCAGGTCTTATCTTCACGCTGCAAGCGCGGCATCCAAATTTTTTGCCAGGCCTGAGATGATTTGGGTGACCCAGGAGACGCAGTCTCTTTATAGGGAAAAATATGAGGCGGTGTCGCCATAGACTTCAAGTGTGGATGTTATCAACACACAGTACGATGTACAAATAATCATAGGGTGCACGACCAGCGCTCCCTATGGGAGTAGCCCCCGAGTGCCTGGTTCAGTCGAAGACTTAGGCAGGGACTAAAGAACTTTCGCGACTACTATCGTCTTTTGTTTACTTGTTTTAGTCGAATTTGTTCCCATTGCTCCTTATGGGAGTAACCCATGATCCATCGTTGAGTGGTTGGGTAAGTCTTGAATGTCCATATTCCTGCATAAAAAAAATTCGTAGGGTGCACGACCAGCGCTCCCTGTGGGAGTAGCCCCCAAGTGCCTGGTTGAGTCGAGGACTCAGGCAGGGACTAAAGAACTGTCGCGACTGCTGTCGTCTTTTGTTTACTTGTTTCAGTCGAATTTGTTTCCAGCGCTCCCTATGGGAGTAACCCACAATCCATTGTTGAGTGGTTGGGTAAGTCTTGAATGTCCATATTCCTGCATAAAAAAGAAAATCGTAGGGTGCGCGACCAGCGCTCCCTATGGGAGTAGCCCCCGAGTGCTTGGTGGAGTCGAAAACTCGAGCAAGGACTAAACTAGTCGAAGTCTTCTAGTGTATGACATCAGTGCTGACGATGTGATGACCTCAGTTGTCCGCGTGAGCGGCTTTGATGGGACGTGACAAGCGGTGGGTCCCATTTTCTGACCCTGACTTGACCGGGCATGTGTAATCTTTCGTTTTAACTGTGCCTCCTCGATTTCCGTGTGTAATGGAGGTAGTGGGGGACGGTTCGTGTTTCAGGCCCTCCACATGTCGATCGCGATGTGCGCCATGCGTCCAATAGGATTTCTGCTGGCCATTGGATTGGATCCGCCAGGGGGTTAAGTAGCAGCGCAGCTGCGGTAATTTCCCATCTGCTCTTTCTCTACTTTGTGCCTCCATCGCCATTACTGCTGCTCTCTGCCTCCTAGAGTTTCATCCGTTTCGCGGCGCTGGACCAACTCCGTGTGTTTCCAAGTTATTTTATCCGCTCACATCGCCACTGCAAGATGGGGAATAAGAAAGGAGGTGCTGCCGCTAAGTCCACCGCTGCCATTGCTGCTGCCAAAAAGAAGGGTGGCTCCGCCACTGTGGGCACCAGCACCGCCGGTGCCGGGAAAAAGAAGGGTGCAGGCACCCGCGTCACCAATGGTGCGTGGCACGCGTCCATCATCAAGTCGTCCGAGCTCCGTCTTCTTCGTCAAGATGGAGTTCTGTCTCCCATGGTTGGTGACTCGCGAGTGCCGGGCGGCAAGGTAACTCCTTGTCCTCCCGCTGGTTTCCGGGTGATGTTCCTAGCGTTCATCATCTGCGGTCTGTCTCTGCCCCTGCATCCTTTCTTCAGGGGTCTCCTTTGTTTCTATGGACTCCAGCTGCATCAGCTATCCCCCAACTCTATTCTCCACATCGCCTGCTATATTACACTTTGCGAGTGCTGGCTCAGAGTCGAGCCACACTTTGGTCTCTTCAAACGGCTTTTCAAGCTGAAGCGTCAGTCGGCATCTGGTTCCGTAGTCTACGACGTAGGAGGCTGCGGGATCCATGTCGACACCTCTGTCACATACTTTGATATCAAGCTCATGGCGTCCGTGCAAGGGTGGAGGGACAAGTGGTTCTACATTCGCGACCAGAAGGCCGACGGAGAGCACTTCGGACTCGCGCCTTTTGATCCCATGACGCCGTGCAGGAGGAGGCGTTCTTGGAAGAACGTAGTGATGCCCGGCGAGTCCGAGGAGACAACAATGTTTTATGAGCGTGTATGCGACCTCGAGAGTCGCATGGGTAAAGAAGAGGGAGGTTGCGCCCTCATTCGCACATGGTTGCGTCGTCGCATCCAGCCCCTGCAGGCCAGAATCCACCCCATGTTCCAATGGGCTGGTGCGGACGATGTCACTCGCGTATCTACCGATGGCATTTCCGCGAGTGAAGTAGATAAGAGGGTGCGACTGTTGACCAAGTACACTGCCAAGGATGTACTCCCTAGTGAACTAGTCGTGCCTCCATTTAATGCTTCTAACCCTCCTCCTGAGGTATGATTATGCTACGAAGTAGCTTTATTTGTAGAGTGCTTCTGATTTTCTTGACGTGTGCTGACTTGTTTTCTGTATGCAGGATTGGAAGGTGTCTCCTAGTTTGCCCCCTCTTCCTGAGGGGGTTATTGATACGTCCATTTTGCATCACTATTCTATGTCTTAATTCACTATTATTCATTGATATATTTCGTATTGAGAGGTGATACTTATGTTATTTCATCTGTTTTTGCATGGTTGATGACTTTTGGAGCATGGACCGCTGCAGTCAAGATTCTGATGGAAAAGGTGTTGTCTGGAGGCAAAATTCGCGAAGATCAAAAAATCCGGGAAAATATACGGAAAATCCTATTTTTCCAGAAGACTAAGGATGCCAGAAGACGGAGTGGAGATGGGCCACATGGGGCCCACACCACCCCTGGTGCGGGCAGCCCTAGGCCGCGCCAGGAGGTGGTGTGGCCACCCTGGCCCACTCCAGCCTCTCCCCTCTGGCGTATATCATCCTCCCGAAACCCGAAGACTCGAGGAGCGACCATAGAAAGATTCCGTCGCCTCTGCAGGGCGGAAAACACCGAGAGAGAAAGATCTCTCCGACAGACAGATTTCTACCGGGGGAATTCCTTCCTAGAGAGGGGAGATCGTTGCCATCAACACCACCATCAAGCTGGACTTCATTAGTATCATCATCATCATCATCATCACCACCATCATCACCATCAGCACCCTCATCACCATCTCCATATTGCTGTAACAATTGGTTGAATCTTGCATTAGTTCATAGGGGAAACTTTCCCGGTGTTGATTACTCTTTGTAGTTGATGCTATTGAGTGAACCATTTAATTATTGTTTATGTTTAGATTGTTATACATCATTATTCCATCTCTGATCATGATCCACATGATGTCTTGTGAGTAGTTCGTTTTGTTCTTGAGGACATGGGAGAAGTCTTGTTGTTAGTAGTGGAGTTATGTTGAGAAAGATTCAATAGATTGTTATTTAAGTTGTGGTGTACTTCTTCTAGTGGTGTCATGTGAACGTCGACTACATGGCACTTCACCTATATGGGCCTAGGGGAATGCATTGTGTATTTGGCTACTAATCGTAGGGGTTGCCGGAGTGACAGAAACCTGAACCCCTGTTAGGAAACCATTGCACAAGGGATGTAAGGGTCTTAGAGTTTAAAGTTGTGGTTAGGTTTCTACCTTAATTACTTTCTTGTACTTACGGATGTTTGCAAGGGGTATAATCACAAGTATGTATTAGTCTTGGATGGGGCGGTACATTAGCACAGGTTCACCCACACAACACTTAGCAAGCTAGAGAAGATTAATCAACTATATGAAGCGAAAGCGCTTGACAGTCTTCCCATGTGTCCTCGAGAACATTTGGTCATCTTAAGTAATACAACCGGCTTGTCCTTTGCTGCATAAAGGATTGGTCCACTTGCTGCATTTATTCCTACTGTCTTTTATTTACTCATACTTTGTTTACTTGCTTTATCGAAAACCCCTAAAAATCTGTTTGCTAAGTATTTTCAGAGAATTCTTGATCCATACCACTAGCCAGCACCTTCCGCTCCTCGTTGGGTTCGACACTCTTACTTATCAAAAATACTGCGATACACCCCCTATACTTGTGGGTCATCAGGACTATTTTCTAGCACCGTTGCCGGGGAGTGAAGCGCTATTGGAAAGTGGAACTAGTAGAGGAAACTTCTACTGTGAGTATTGTTTACTTCTGTTAGTTGCTTTATTTTTGTTATGGATAATTCGCTGAGTTTCTTATTTGGTAATGCTACTACCACTGCTAAGGTAGTAGATAAGACACCACCTGCTGAGAATGATGTTTTCAAAATACCTACAAGAATTATCAATCGTGTTATGGATAACTATTATGTTGGGGATGGAACTGTCCATCCCGGTGATCATTTACTCTTTATACACGAATTATGCGGGTTGTTCAAGTGTGCAGGTATTACTACAGATCAAGTTAAGAAGAAGTTATTCTCATTATCACTAAAAGGAAGATCTAAGGAATGGTATAAGCTGCTGAAGAATGGTCAAGCTTTGGAATGAGAGGAAATAGTGCCTCTCTTCTATTCAAAGTTTTATCCTCCTAGTGAGATTCATAAAGATCAGGATAAAATATACAACATTTGGCCTCTTGATGGAGAGAGTACAGCTCAAGCTTGGGGGAGATTGAAGTTACTAATGCTCAAATGTCCCATCCATGAGCTCCCCAACAATATTCTTATCAACAACTTTTATGCAAGGCTCCCTCTACATGATAAGGATTAATTGGATGCTTCTTGTGCTGGATCATTCACTCGCATGGAAGAAGAAGCTAAATGGGATCTTCTGGACCGTATTCAAGATAATGCCGAAGCTTGGGAGAATGACAAAGGTAGAAAGTTAGGTATAAATTATGATTATGAATGCATTGAATATTTTATGGGAACTGATGACTTTCAAAATATTAAAAATGCTTATGGTCTTGATTCTCAAGCTATTGCTTCTTATTTTAAGGCTTTTGCTTCTTACATTGAAGTGCCTAAAAAGAAGTGGAATAAGTATCATGAACCTTATAAAGATATTGCTAAGAGTGTTCCTGCAAGAAATACCGAAGTTTATACTGCTAATCATGTTTTACCTAAACCTTATATTGAGAAAATGCTTTTTCCAGTTAAGGAACATTCTATGATAGCTAGTATGGTTAATCAAAGTACAAATAAAGCTGTTGAACCTGATAAACAAATGGTTGATGAACCTATAATAGCAAGTGTGAAAGACTTTGTCACTAAGTATGAAAAAGAGGGACACACCATCCTTTGTAAGGATACCTCTAATATGGTTTCGCAAAGTAGTGTTATGAGAGCTAGAATTCCTGTGTTTTCTGTTAGAATAAGTGATCATTGCTATGATGGTCCTTGTGATAGCTATATTGTTAAGTTTATGCATGATACTAAAAGTTACTATGAGAGAGGGAAAAGTGTTCTTATGTATCTCAATAATATCATTCCTCATTTTATGCTGAAGGTTTTTATGTTGCACTTGTTTTGCCTTCTTATGCAAGTTGCCTCTGGTTTCAACAACTTGTTTGTTTACAAAATTCCCTTGCATAGGAAGTGGGTTAGACTTAAATGTGTGTGTTTTTGCTTCTTAATGCTCTCTTTCACTTCAATTCATATCCCTATGAGAGCTTCTTCAAAATCATTATGCCCATCTTAATGGCTATAAAGAAAGAGCTTTATGGGAGACAACCCAATTTGTTTTTGCTTTTAGTTTGTTTTTGTTTCTTTGAGTCTTGGAAGTTATTACTTCAGTAATAACCGCTCCTTATCTGTTTTGTTTGGTTTTTGTGTCAAGATCAACCTCTAATGAGAGAGAAGTAATATTTGGGGAAGTTGCTATCCCGAAACTGAATTTTGTGCTTCACTGTAAAAATTCGTGAGAGATCTCTGTATGTCAGATTGAGCTGTAATTTTTTGTGCTTCTGCCCAGGTTGTTATTTAACTTTCGTTAGTTTTGCACTTTTTGATTTGAGCAACAGAAGATTTTCGAAAAAATTGATTTTTACCAGCTGGTCTGTTTTGACAGATTTTGCCACTTTTGCATTTGCTTCTTTATTTGATTTCCTTTTTGAATTCTTATTGGGTTTTCGGAAGGAGTTGCTACAGTAGCTTATGTTTAGATGGTTTTCAGTTGAAGTTGGATTCAAAAGGTTTGATCACTTCACTTATACTAATGTTGCTAATGAGAACTGTGTGAAGTTTTGTGTGAAAGAAATTTCAGGGTAGTGGAGATAGTGGTGTAATAAGGAAGAGAAGGGTTTTATGACTCAAGTAATAAGTGTATGAAGATGAAGATATCGATGATATTCAAGTGGTGACTCCGGAAGAATTTATTATATACCAAATTCAGAGACCTGCAGAGCCCATTTTCAAATAGGTAACAGTTCCGGTAAGAAAAGTTCCGCGAAAACACTATCCATCTATATTTTTGTAGTTTTTAGTCAATATGGAAAGCTACAAAGCAAAAGAGGGACGGAAGCGGCGCGAGGTTGGCTCACACCACCCTGGGGCGCGGGCCCACCCTGGCCACGCCAGCAGGTGGTGAGTCCACCCCGGACTCCGCCTCCAACTCGTTTTCTCTCAGTACCTTCCTTTTGATATGAAACTTCGTAATATATAACCCCCCGGATCTTCCGAGGTTCGTATATTGTGTTTTCATCGTGTTTTCGTTTTGATCTGTTTCTGCCAGGACATAACTCTTTGAAAGCTTAGAAGCACAATGGTGTCTGCCAAGGATAAAGGGAAGGAACCTATGGAGGAAGACCTCCAAGACCCCGGGAAGGAGAAGGGGATCAAGAGTGAAGGTGAAGAGGAGCAAGGCCAACACCCGCACACCGGCACTACCATTGCAAGCATTGGAGTGGTGGCAAACCCAGCCATTGGAGGGAAGCCTCGTCACCACCGTTCAGATCCTTGGTCACTTCCTCCACGCACCAAGAATCCTTTCCATACCCTTATCCAAGAGCATCAATACCAGAATATGCCCAAGGGAAAATTACCCTCCAATTGGGATTTGCCTCGTCTAGCCATGCAGGAAAAGAAGACTTCAAGGAGGAAGAGTGGGGAAAGAATAGCAAGAGCTGGAATTCTCAACACGACATGATCATGAGCCGCATTGAGCAAAACTCACAGCTGATTCGTAATCTCACCTTCGAGATTGAGGACTTGGGGAAACTAATCAGAGAGCTCATTGAGAGGATACCACCACCACTGAAGGAGTAATTTGTCATTAGGTTTGGCATCCCCTTGGTTTGTTCCAAGCTTGGGGGAGTTCCGCGGTATCACATCACTATCTTCTATCTTTTTTACCTTTTTAGTAGAGTCATATCATGAATAGAGGAGTTATTATGTAGTATGGTTTTCATTATGGAAGTGTCCCTTCTCTCGTTAGATATGTATCCCTTGGTGTGAGTTTCCGTGATGGAATATTAATGAGAAGTTCTATCATTCATTCTTTTGCATAGCTTATATTAGTTTTCAATTCGTGGTTATATGATTGATCTTGTTGTTAGTATTGGTATCACGTTGGGATCATTGAGTTAATTTAGTTGGTTTTGGCAAACCTGGCTCGGTCAGTAGCACACTATTTTTGAGAGTTGTAAGAAAAGATAGAAGTACTCTAGAGAAAAATAATTTCATCATCTTTCTTTCTTGATTTGCTCATAAGTTTAGTATTCTCTAGTTAAGATCTTTTGTGCTTCCGAGGAAGATTGCATGTTTTTTTTTATCACTTGTATGTTTGGTTGTTTCCTTCAACTCTTATACTTGCTACCCAGCCTTGCTAGCCAAAAACCTGTACTGAGAGGGTATTCTTCTCGTGCATCCACCTCCTTGAAACCAAAACCTTGGCCATTTGTGTCCACCATACCTACCTAGTAGCATTATTGCTATTCCAAGTAAATTCTTGTTTTATCTACCTCCCAAATTAAACTTGTTATGTGAAAATTATTGATTAAAGCTCTCACGAACTTGATGGCACACTTTACTTCCTTGCACTTAATAAACTTGAACCATTGTGCTCACCTATGTTGCGTATATGCTTGCGCTTTGTAAGTTGTGGATTAGCAGAACCATGCTGTCATGGGAAACGCTTTCAACATTGCACTAGTACTTTGTACCTAGTTGATATCATGTTCTTTTGTCTATGGATGTCGTCGGTGTGAAATGAAAGGGGAGCTTGTAAGTCCATGGAGTTATGCATGTGTGTTAGAGAAACGCCTGGGCCACTGGCCTAATCCATGCTGACATGGTGGAAACCTGCAGCATAACCATAACGAGTATCTATGAAGCATTCTTCTTATAAAAAAAGAGATAGAGATTGAGAAAAAGAGAAAAGAAAAAAAGAGATATTATGAAAAGAGGAAAGAGAGAAAAAAGCACCATATTCCCATGGTAAATAAGAAGATTGCTGAGATACTTGTTGTCTGCTTGCCTTGTCATTTTGATATGGGGATTCTTCCGTATCATCGGGCAAGGGGTACCCCGTTGGCGGTTCTCCATGATACACATATGCTTACGATGACAAGAACTTACCGGTGACTAAACTTGAGTAGCACGAGGAGCGGCCCTCGTATACAAGGGACATGAGATTTCTAACTTACAACTTGTCAATGCATATCCTCATATTTGATAACTTTAACCTTAATCACCTAAAGATGCCTATGATAGGGGCAATGAGAGCTGAAAGCTAGTAAGTATCATAATTTTTGGGAGCTCTTTATGAGACTTGCAATCCCTGCTTCCCTCTTTGAAGGGCCTTTCTTTTACTTTGTAGTTGAGTCAGTAAACCTACTCCCTTCTACCTCAGCAAGTATTTTGAGTTGATGTGTTTCATTCATTCATATGATGATTTATGCAATCATGTCTTATGTTCCTTGTTTTTCACATTGCTCTTATCTTGATGTTTACTACATTGAAAGCTATCATTGAAAAACCAGCTATTTGTGAACTCCAGCAAATTATCAACTATTCTTCGACCAAGAGCTAAGTTTGCCATTACCAATTATGATTCACTTTATGTATCTTTATTGTGTTTCCTTTACTTATTACAAGTTGAGTTATATAATAGTGAGTTGTCTTCTATTATGATCTATGCTTTTGATGAATGTGATGCTTCTTGTCCGTATTCTTTTATCGACTCTTCACTCCATAAACCCGAGGCCATGTTTATTGAGCTCAGTTTCACTTGAGGACAAGCGAAGTCTAAGCTTGGGGGGAGTTGATACGTCCATTTTGCATCACTATTCTATGTCTTAATTCACCATTATTCATTGATATATTTCGTATTGAGAGATGATACTTATGTTATTTCATCTGTTTTTGCATGGTTGATGACTTTTGGAGCATGGACCGCTGTAGTCAGGATTTTGATGGAAAAGGTGCTATTTGGAGGCAAAATTCGCGAAGATCAGAAAATACGGTAAAATATACGGAAAATCCTATTTTTCCAGAAGACTAAGGATGCCAGAAGACGGAGTGGAGATGGGCCACAGGGGGGCCACACCACCCCCTGGCGTGGGCAACCCTAGGCCGCGCTAGGAGGTGCTGTGGCCACCCTGGATCACTCCAGCCTCCCCCCTCTGGCGTATATCATCCTCCCAAAACCCTAAGACTCGGGGAGAGACCACAGAAAGATTCCGCCACCTCTACAGGGCGGAAAACACTGAGAGAGAAAGATCTCTCCGGCAGACAGATTTCTCCCAGGGGAATTCCTTCCTAGAGAGGGGAGATCGTCGCCATCAACACAACCATCAAGAAAGACTTCATCGGGATCATCATCATCATCATCACCACCATCATCACCATCAACACCCTCATCACCATCTCCATATTGCTGTAACAATTGGTTGAATCTTGCATTAGTTCATAGGGGAAACTTTCCCGCTGTTAATTACTCTTTGTAGTTGATGTTATTGAGTGAACCATTGAATTATTGTTTATGTTCAGATTGTTATACATCATTATTCCATCTCTGATCATGATCCACATGATGTCTTGTGAGTAGTTCATTTTGTTCTTGAGGACATGGGAGAAGTCTTGTTGTTAGTAGTGTAGTTATGTTCAGAAAGATTCAATAGAATGTTATTTAAGTTGTGGTGTACTTCTTCTAGTGGTGTCATGTGAACGTCGACTACATGACACTTCACCTATATGGGCCTAGGGGAATGCATTGTGTATTTGGCTACTAATCGTAGGGGTTGCCGGAGTGACAGAAACCTGAACCCCCATTAGGAAACCATTGCACAAGGGACATAAGGGTCTTAGAGTTTAAAGCTGTGGTTAGGTTTTGTTGGGTCCGCAGCATAGAAAACAAAAAATTTCCTACGATGAGAACTATACGCCAAGATCTATCTACTAGATACAGAGCAACGGGTGGACATACATCCATAGAGAACTTACCCTCGAAGACAACGAGTTTTGTTAACGAGTAGGAACTCGTGGTTGATGTAGTCGTACGCTTGCCGATCTCAAGATCGTGTGGAAGTCCGAGCGCCGCAAATCAGCAGCGCATCCGTCCTCGCACACACGTTCAAGCCACCGGACAACCTCCACCTCCTTGCTCTAGCGATCCAGCAGAAGCAGCAACTCCTTCCAGACGAAATGCCACCGGGAACATGTATCTCGCTAATCCGAGACCATGGGGGAATAATTCTAGAGGGGGAGAGAGATCCTTCACAAGGAGGTGTGAGGATGAAGGAGGGAATGGGTGGCCTTTTATAGGAGAAGGGGGGGTGCCCCCTCTCTCCATGGCTGGCGCATGGGGGGGGGTGACCCCTCACCTCCCCCATTCATGTGGTGGTAACCCCTCCACATTAAAATGCCTCTTCACATTCCCTTTTAAAGTCTCCACTTTAAATGCATTAAATTTCTCCAAATTTAATGCTCTCTCATTTAATAAAACTCTTTTTATTAAATTTATTCAGAATTTTGTTAATTACTTTAATTAACAAACATTCACATAAAACCCCTTGCAACATTTCAATATCACATGCAGAACCACTTTCTGCAATTTCACCCGAAACAATTCCGGTTTCTATCGAAACAATTCCTATTTCTATCGAAACATTTCCTGCGCTTTGCAAACCTTTTGTCTGGAACATATGTGCTCCTAAATGGTGTCCGGCAACCCTTAAGTGTGTCACCCTATGGTTCGCGAATAGTACAGACATGATTGAGACTCCTCTCAGATCAATAATCAGAAGCCGGACCTGGAGATCCATACTGACTCCTGCATATTCAACGATGACTTCTGTGATCGTGAGAACCTTTAACGTCAGCAATTTAATCCCTTTGTCTCATGATATAATACATGTCCGAGATTCGATCATCGGTATCCAAATACCTAGTTTGATCTCGTTACCGACATGCACTCTTTTCTCGTTCCCATGATATAACATTCTAGTGATCACATCACTTGCTTGCAAGCTATCTTAATGTGATATCACCGAGAGGGCCCAGAGTATATCTATCCGTCATCGGGATTGACAAATTCCACCCTTGATCCATGAGCCTCAACATAACACCTTCATAGCACTGAACCCACCTTTATGGTCACCCTGTTACAGTGTGACATTTGATGTTATCAAGATACTCTTCCGGTGTTAGCAATTAACATGATCTCATGGTCTAAGGACTAAGACTACTTTGTATGATGTTATAGCAATATAAACATAATGACTTGATCGTAATGCTATACTTCGGATGAATGTTCATCACATCATTTCACAAATGCCGTGACCTTGTTATTAACAACATCCAATGTCCATGATCAAGAAACCTTGATCATCTTGTTAATCAACAAGCTAGTTTATAAGAGAGGCATAACTAGGAACCCTTTTTGTTTATTAAACACACATGTATTGATGTTTCCTATCAATACAATTATAGCATGCAAAATAAACATCTATCATATACAAGGAATGCATAATAACAACTTTATTATTGCCTCTCAGGGCATATTTCCTTCAGTCTCCCACTTGCACTAGAGACAATAATCTAGTTCACATAGTGATAAATCTAACACCCATGGAGTTATGGTGTTGATCATGTTTTGCCCTAGGGAGTACTTTGGTCAACGGATCTGCTACATTCAGGTCCGTGTGCACTTAACAAATCTTTATATCTCCATCCTTGACATGCTCGCGGATGGAGTGAAACCGGCGCTTAATATGCTTGGAATTCTTGTGAGACCTTGGTTCCTTGGTGTTGGCTATGGCTCCATTGTTGTCACAATAGATCACCATTGGGTCCAACACACCAAGAACCACACCTAGTTCCGTTATGAACTCCTTCATCCAAACCGCTTCCTGTGCCGCTTCTGAAGCAGCAACATATTCCGCCTTCATCATTGATCCAGTCACCACAGGTTGTTCGGAGCTCCTCCAACTAACTGCTGCTCTGTTCAAGAGAAATACGTATCCGGATTGAGACTTAGAGTCACCCGGATCAGTGTCAAAACTAGCATCGACATAACACTTAGCGACTAGCTCTTCTTCACCTCCGTATACAAGAAACATATCCTTAGTTCTTCTCAAGTACTTAAGGATATTATTGACCGCTATCCAGTGTTCCGAACCTAGATCAGATTGGTACCTACTAGTTAAACTAATAGCATGTGCCACATCCGGTCTTGTACATAGCATGGCATACATTATAGAGCCTATGGCTGAGGCATAGGGGATCTTATCCATTATCTCTCTTTCTCCGCCGTAGCCGGACTTTGAGTCTTACTCAATGTCTTGCCTTGCAACATAGGTAAGTACCCCTTCTTACTTCCGTCCATATTAAACTTCTTTAATATCTTATCAAGGTATGTACTCTGCGATAGCCCAATTAGGCGTCTTGATCTACCTCTATAGATTTTAATGCCTAATATATATGAAGCTTCACCAAGGTCCTTCATCGAAAATTTGCTGTTTAGATAACTTTTAACACTGTTTAAAAGATCTATATCATTTCCAATCAATAATATGTCATCCACATATAATATCAGAAATGCCACATTGCTCCCACTCACTTTCTTGTAAATACAAGCCTCTCCATAAGTTTGGACAAATCCAAACTCTTTGATCACCTCATCAAAGCGGAGATTCCAACTCCGGGATGCTTGCTTCAGTCCATAGATGGATCGCTGAAGTTTGCACACCTTATCAGCATCCTTAGGATCGACAAAACCCTTAGGTTGTATCATATACAACTCTTCTTCAATATTACCATTGAGGAACGCAGTTTTGACATCCATCCACCATATTTCATAATCGAAATATGCAGCAATTCCTAACATAATCCTAACCGACTTAAGCATCGCTACGGGAGAGAATGTCTCATTGTAGTCAAGTCCTTGAATTTGTCGAAACCCCTTTGCCACAAGTCAAGCCTTATAGATGGTTACATTACCATCAGCATCAGTTTTTCTTTTGAAAATCCATTTATTCTCAACGACCTTTCGATCGTGAGGTAAGTCCACCAAGGTCCAAACCTGGTTTTCGTACATGGATTCCATCTCGGATTTCATGGCTTCTAGCCATTTGTTGGAATCAGGGCTCATCATCGCTTCTTCATACGTCGTAGGGTCATCTATTTCATCAATCATGAAATTCATAACAGGATTGCCGTACAGTTCAGGAGCTGCACGTGTCCTGCTTGACCTGCGCGGTTCGGTAGTGTCCTCTTTCGGAGTTTCATGATCAATATCATTAGCTCTCTCTTCATTAGGTGAAGTCAACTCCGAAACAACTTCCGGTGCTACGCTACTTGCCATTTCATGAAGAGAAGGTTCAATAACCTCTTCGAGTTCTACCTTCCGACTACTCACACCTTTCGCGAGAAACTCCTTCTCAAGAAAGGATCCATTCTTGGCAACAAAGACCTTGCCCTCGGATCTGTGA
This sequence comes from Avena eriantha, assembly GCA_910589775.1. Lineage (NCBI taxonomy): Eukaryota > Viridiplantae > Streptophyta > Magnoliopsida > Poales > Poaceae > Avena > Avena eriantha. The sequence continues at coordinate 125,156,648 of OU342742.1, forward strand.
TAGAAGGTATACCCAATCGTTTCCTTAGGGTATCCTATGAAGACGCATTTTTCCGCTTTGGGTTCGAGTTTATCCGGTTGAAGTTTCTTCACATAAACATCGTATCCCCAAACTTTAAGAAATGACATCTTAGGTTTGTTTCCAAACCATAATTCATACGGTGTCTTTTCAACGGATTTAGATGGTGCCCTATTTAAAGTGAATGCAGCGGTTTCCAGTGCATAACCCCAAAATGAAAGGGGCAAGTCAGTCAGAGACATCATAGATCGAACCATATCCAATAAAGTACGATTACGACGTTCTAACACACCATTATGTTGTGGTGTTCCGGCAGGCGTGAGTTGTGAAACTATTCCACAGTCTTTCATATGTGTGCTAAACTCGTAACTAAGATACTCTCCTCCATGGTCGGACTGCAGAAATTTGATCTTTCTGTTACGATGATTTTCCACTTCATTCTGAAATTCTTTGAACTTTTCAAAGGTTTCAGACTTATGTTTCATCAAATAGATATACCCGTATCTACTCAAATCATCCGTGAAAGTAACAAAATAACGATATCCACCTCGCGCCGACACTCATTGGTCCACACACATCAGTATGTATGATTTCCAATAAATCTGTCGCCCGTTCCATTGAACCGGAAAACGACATTCTAGTCATCTTGCCCATAAGGCATGGCTCACATGTATCAAATGATTCAAAATCAAGTGATTCCAAAAGTCCATCAGAATGGAGTTTCTTCATGCGTTTAACGCCAATATGACCTAGACGGCAGTGCCACATATATGCAGATATATCATTATCAAGTTTAATCCTTTTAGCATCAACATTATGAATATGCGTAATACTACTATCGAGATCCAACAGAAATAAACCATTCAACACAGGTGCATGACCATAAAAGATATTATTCATATAAATCGAACAACCATTGTTTTCAGACTTAAACGAATAACCACTTTGCATCAAACAAGATCCGGATACAATGTTCATGCTTAGTGCAGGCACCAAATAAAAATTATTCATGTTTATAACTAATCCCGATGGCATATGGAGAGGCAGCGTTTCGACGGCGATCACATCAACTCTTGATCCATTGCCGACCCGCATCGTGACCTCATCCCTTGCTAATTGTCGCTTGTTCCGCAGCCCCTGAACCGAGTTACATATATTAGCAACCGATCCCGTATCAAATACCTAGGTGCTACTGCGAGTAATAGTCAAGTACACATCAATAACATGTATATCACATATACCTTTGTTTGCCTTGCTGGCCTTCTTGTCCGCCAAATACTTGGGGCAGTTGCACTTCCAATGGCCAGTCCCCTTGCAATAGTAGCACTCGGTGTCAGACTTAGGGCCAGCTCGGGGTTTCTTTTCAGGCGCGGCAACAGATTTGCCGCCCTTCTTTCCCTTCTGCTTGCCTTTCTTGTCCTTCTTGAAACCGGTGGTCTTATTGATCATCAACACTTGATGTTCTTTCCTAATCTCCACTTCTGCAGTCTTAAGCATTGACAGAAGCTCGGGAAGAGACTTCTTCATGCCCTGCATATTATAGTTCATCAGGAAGCTCTTGTAGCTAGGTGGCAGAGATTGGAGAACACGATGTATGCCTAAGTCAATGGGAATCGTTATTCCCAAGGACACAAGCTTATCGGCGTACCCAGACATTTTGAGTACGTGCTCACTAACGGAGTTGTTCTCTTCCATCATGCAGCTAAAGAACTTTTCAGAAGCATTATAACTCTCTACGACAGCATGGTTATCGAAAATCATTTTCAATTCTCCCATGGTATCAAAGGCATTGCCATTTTCGAAACGTTTTCGAAGTTCTGGCTCTAGACCATACAGTATGCCGCAATGAACTAAGTTGTGGTCCTCCTGACGAGTTATATAGACGTTCTTTTCCTCGTCAGGGGCATCAGGAGCTGGTGGGAACCTAGCGGCGCCTCTAGCACATATTGCTTTTGTGCAGCAGTGAGGAGAATCCTCAAATTCATAGCCCAGTTGGTGAAGTTGCTACCATTCGCAACAAGCTTCTCTTTCTCCATAAACACATTGAAATTAAAAGCAGGTGGTGCCATCTACAACAGAATTTGTAAAATATATTTAGACTAAGTTTATGATAGATTGAGTTCAACTAATCCAAATTACTAATGAACTCCCACTCAAAAACGACATCCCTCGTGTCCTTTTGGTGATTACCTGAACCAAATCCACTAGACCAAGTCCGATCATCACGTGAGTCGGTGTAGCTTCAAAGGCGAGCATCTATATGGGCATCATATCAACTATATGACTCATGCTTAACCTTTCGGTCCGTGTTCCGAGGCCATGTCTGTACATGCTAGGCTCGTCAAGTAAGAACCTTAGTATTCGCATGTGTAAAACTGTCTTACACCCGTTGTATGAAAGCGTAGAGTCGAGAACACCCGATCATCACGTGATGCCTCAAAACACGATCCACAAAATGGTGCATACTTAAGGAAGAACACATTTTTATCTTGATATCTAAATGAGGGATCATCTTATAATGCTACCAAAAGCGCCAAACTAGCAATATAAGATGCTAACATGTAATGTGTGAAGTGAGGTGATATGGTCCATGCATTTGATCTCTATCATTTGGATCGTGGTATGATCTCTATCATTCCTTTATGTGTAAGGCCAAGGTCTATGGAACTTACACGTTAAGTGAGTTGTAAGAGTATCTATCATACATCTACTTACAACAATACCATATCAAGACACTAGCCCAGCAACGATCTAAACAAGACGCCTCTAATTTATCAATTGCAAGTTTTACATGGCTTAGGGCTTTCGCAGATAGAACCGGTCTTACCTACGAACATGAACCACAACGAGGATAACCAAGTTATTAGCAACTCGTTGTAAATCAGATATTGACTATAGTAGGAGAGACATACACCCGCTAGCCACTTATGCAAAACTAGTTGCATGTCATTCGTGGAACCGGTCTCATGTACGATGACATGTAAGGTTGGTCCGGGCCGCTTCATCCCACTATGCCACCAGTATCCAAAGTACATAGAAGATGCAATAACATGATCATCATCGCCCACATATAAACATATGTGTTCTACCCGTGCAAAGCACCTACGCATAGATCAGGCTCTGATACCACTGTTGGGTCCGCAGCATAGAAAACAAAAAATTTCCTACGATGAGAACTATACGCCAAGATCTATCTACTAGATACAGAGCAACGGGTGGACATACATCCATAGAGAACTTACCCTCGAAGACAACGAGTTTTGTTAACGAGTAGGAACTCGTGGTTGATGTAGTCGTACGCTTGCCGATGTCAAGATCGTGTGGAAGTCCGAGCGCCACAAATCAGCAGCGCATCCGTCCTCGCACACACGTTCAAGCCACCGGACAACCTCCACCTCCTCGCTCTACCGATCCAGCGGAAGCAGCAACTCCTTCCAGACGAAATGCCACCGGGAACATGTATCTCGCTAATCCGAGACCATGGGGGAATAATTCTAGAGGAGGAGAGAGATCCTTCACAAGGAGGTGTGAGGATGAAGGAGGGAATGGGTGGCCTTTTATAGGAGGAGGGGGGGTGCCCCCTCTCTCCATGGCCGGCGCATGGGGGGGTGACCCCTCACCTCCCCCATTCATGTAGTGGTAACCCCTCTACATTAAAATGCCTCTTCACATTCCCTTTTAAAGTCTCCACTTTAAATGCATTAAATTTCTCCAAATTTAATGCTCTCTCATTTAATAAAACTCTTTTTATTAAATTTATTCAGAATTTTTTTAATTACTTTAATTAACAAACATTCACATAAAACCCCTTGCAACATTTCAATATCACATGCAGAACCACTTTTTGCAATTTCACCCGAAACAATTCCGGTTTCTATCGAAACAATTCCTGTTTCTATCGAAACATTTCCTATGCTTTGCAAACCTTTTGTCTGGAACATATGTGCTCCTATATGGTGTCCGGCAACCCTTAAGTGTGTCACCCTACGGTTCGCGAATAGTACAGACATGATTGAGACTCCTCTCAGATCAATAATCAGAAGTGGGACCTGGAGATCCATACTGACTCCTGCATATTCAACGATGACTTCTGTGATCGTGAGAACCTTTAACGTCAACAATTTAATCCCTTTGTCTCATGATATAATACATGTCCGAGATTCGATCATCGGTATCCAAATACCTAGTTTGATCTCGTTACCGACATGCACTCTTTTCTCGTTCCCGTGATATAACATACTAGTGATCACATCACTTGCTTGCAAGCTATCTTAATGTGATATCACCAAGAGGGCCCAGAGTATATCTATCCGTCATCGGGATTGACAAATTCCACTCTTGATCCATGAGCCTCAACATAACACCTTCATAGCACTGAACCCACCTTTATGGTCACCCTGTTACGGTGTGACGTTTGATGTTATCAAGATACTCTTCCGGTGTTAGCAATTAACATGATCTCATGGTCTAAGGACTAAGACTACTTTGTATGATGTTATAGCAATATAAACATAATGACTTGATGGTGATGCTATACTTCGGATGAATGTTCATCACATCATTTCACAAATGCTGTGACCTTGTTATTAACAACATCCAATGTCCATGATCAGGAAACCTTGATCATCTTGTTAATCAACAAGCTAGTTTATAAGAGAGGCATAACTAGGAACCCTTTTTTTTATTAAACACACGTGTATTGATGTTTCCTATCAATACAATTATAGCATGCAAAATAAACATCTATCATATACAAGGAATACATAATAACAACTTTATTATTGCCTCTCAGGGCATATTTCCTTCAGGTTTCTACCTTAATTACATTCTTGTACTTACGGATGTTTGCAAGGGGTATAATCACAAGTATGTATTAGTCTTGGATGGGGCGGTACATTAGCACAGGTTCACCCACACAACACTTAGCAAGCTAGAGAAGATTAATCAACTATATGAAGCGAAAGCACTTGCAGTCTTCCCATGTGTCCTCGAGAACATTTGGTCATCTTAAGTAATACAACCGGCTTGTCCTTTACTGCATAAAGGATTGGGCCACTTGCTGCATTTATTCCTACTGTCTTTTATTTACTCGTACTTTGTTTACATGCTTTATCGAAAACCCCTAAAATCCGTTTGCTAAGTATTTGCAGAGAATTCCTGATCCATACCACTAGCCAGCACCTTCTGCTCCTCGTTGGGTTCGACACTCTTACTTATTGAAAATACTGCGATACACCCCCTATACTTGTGGGTCATCAGTTATTCCTCGTGAAGTAGATGAAGAGGATGATTCGGAATTGACCGTCCCATCTGAAGAGGAGGAGGAAGCCCCCAAGTCCAGCAGTCCGGACACTCGCAAGCGTGCGTGCAGCGAAGATTTGGATACATCGTCTCCTTCGACTCTAGAAGACCTAGCTATTGGTGCGGAGTCGCCGATTCCTGCTATTCCTGTGAGTTCCATGGCGCCATCTGCCCGCAAGAAGATGCGACTACCGAAGGAGTCATTGGAGTTGGAGGACCAAACCTTCAATTTTGATAAGTTTGACTGATAAGTATACAATTCTCATCTTGGTTCTTTTTGGAGTTGCATTTCTTGATGTTGGTTTTGTTCTGTAGTCAACCGGTGTTGTCATCTTCTGGCGACGTCCAATTTTTGAAGGAATCTGGAGTCGCGGACTCCAAGGCCAAGGAAGTGGCTGAGCGAACTCCTTCTCCTCCATTGGCGGCCCACTCCGGGCACAATTCATCAAGTTCTCCACACGTTGTGGAGCACCAGATGGTTGTCCGGACGACTGCACGGCAATCGACTTTGGAGTCACTAGAGGAGCACATATGTGTGTTGTTGCTTTACCTTGCATTCGAATTAGTCATCCATGTTATCTGCTGATTCTTTTGTTTTTTCTCCTATTGTAGCTTATTGTGAAGGAAGCTGATCGCCTAGCGGAGCAAGTACTTGCAATGGGTCGACAGCACGCATTGTTGGACAATCGCCATCGCGTGGTTGAAAGTTAGTATTTTTTGCTTCTTCTTTGTCATCCTTGTGATATTTTGATATACTTGACTGACGGTCTATCTTTGTATGTTTTGCAGTTGAGCATAACGTGCTTCTTCGTGAAGCCGCTTCTCTTGAAAAGACGGTCGCCGCAACGGTGAAAAGTCACGATGAGGCAGTCGCTGTGCTTGATGAATCGCGGAAACGCGAAGGGGATTTGCGTGCCTCCATCGCTGCGAGGGAGAAGTTGTTCGAACAACAGCTCTTCTCGATTGCCAAGTCTCTTTCAGGTATTTTTCCTTTTGTGTCTTGACTGCTTCTTTCTTCAATGTCTTGCTATTGTGCTGACACTTTGTTCTGTGTAGATGCTGGCAGTTTGAGCTTTGACGCCCAAGCGCTTCGTCGCGATGATGCCTTCGAAGACCGCAACGCGTCCATTTAGGGAATGCTGACCAAAGCTAAGGGTGTTCTCAGTCGCATCCGTGAGGAGCTGGCGCCCAGGGCTGAGCTGATTGAGAACTTGGATGACCTGGTGGAGTCCCTCGCTGGAGGTATCCCCTTAGATTTCAGGAAATCGCACCGCGCGGTCGGCGCCACCATGGAACTCGCCATGGTGCAAGCCCATGGAGTGGAGATGGATCCAGCTGCAGTCTCCAAGACGATGCTTGTCAGCGCAGATGGGCAACAGGTAGTTTTTTCTCCCTTTGCAACTGTCTGCGGCAAGTACGGGCCACAACTCATCAACACAGTCGCCAAGTATTCTGAGGAGCTGCAGCGAGCCAAGAAGGCGGCGAAGGTTGCGGCGTCAGGGGCCGACGGGAAGTCTGTAGCGTCTGATACTGCCACGAACTCGATGAAGCCTCCGAAGCCGAAGTCCAAGTCGAAGAAGCAAGCTGCTCCTCAGTAGTTATATTTGTAATAGTTAATAGCTCGACCCCTTTTGTCTAGAACATGCCGCTGGCGGGTGTCTCTGTTGATACTTTGTTATGTTTGAATGCACTTGAGTTTTTATCCATGTGTTTCTTGGTCTTCTTATTTTATCTAGCTTGGCTTGTGATAGGGCACATCGAGTGGTCCTTCGAGTGAGCCTCGGGATCCACCATCCACTGGTGATACCATAGCACAGTCGCACTCAAGGGTGGATGAGCTGTCCCTGCTTTCACGACTGCGCGATCGCGTTAAGCAGCTGGAACGCGAACTTCCCGTCCTCCACGGTAACGCGGATGTATGGAAGTCGAGGGCGGAGAAGGCCACCGCCCGAGAGCAATATCTACTAGGGGAGGTGGCACAACTGGGTGACCAGTTCAAGTGTTAGATTTCTGCCTCCTTATCTTTTCTTGTAGTCAATCGCGGTAGTTCGTTGTCTTCATAATTTTCCCTCTTGCTTGGGATAGTTGTCAGCGCACGTCATCTGCAGGATGAGAAGGATAGGATCGCCATTCGCATGAACAACCTGACCTAGGAACAGCTTCAGGCAAGTGGGTACTTCTGGGTGGATCATGATCGCGCAATCGCACTTGCGACCCTGCAGGATCGTGCCTTGCGAGTGCTTCATTTTCTGAAGAAATCACAATCATGCTTAAGGAGTTGGTGGCTGGTGCCAAGGCTGCTTTATCACTGGTGCGACTGCATAGGCCTTATGTAGATATTGCAGCTGTTGCTGCTGGTCCGCCGACTCTGCCGACAGGTTCGACCTGGAATATGGTTCCTCATTACCAGGCGGTGGATCGCCCAGCGGAGAAAAATGTCGACTTTTTCAAGGAACAGACAAACGTTCTTCTGTTGCAACAATAGTTTAACTTGTATCCTACACATAAATGTACCAGTGTTGTAACGTTCATATATATATGCTGTATATAATTGATTGACATTGATGTGTAAAGAGCTTGTTAGCTCATATGTTTTGCGAGTGTGTTGCACTATGCGATTCCTTTTCGTTAGCCTGACTTGTGTTTTTCTCAGCACCTTATCAACCTGCCAGGTGCGTTGCACCTGGGTTGGTGTTTGCCAAGGGTTTGATTAGTGCGTCAGCTACTCGGGCTATCGCGATTGGTTTGTAGGATAGTTGTGTAAAGGGTTGTGCAGCCCCCGAGTGATAAGATTGCGACAAATAATAGAAGACACAGAGTTTGGGGCACTTAGCTTTATTTATTCGTAGAACAATACGAGGTACAGTGTGTGGCTAAGTATCCTGGCTGAAAAGCCTTATTTGTAATGTAAAAGGAAGAAAAACGACTAAGGGTAGAAGCGTCGCAGTTGCACGACGTTCCAGGGGTTGGAGTATGCGACTCCTGTCTCGAAATCTTTGAGGCGATAGGCGCCACCTGGGATTACTTCTGTAATCACGTATGGTCCTTCCCAAGGGGACTCGAGCTTGAGGTTCCCTTGCTGCTTCAGTCGCAGGACCAGGTCTCCTTCGACGAAGGATCTAGGGCATAGCCTTCTGCTATGGTAGTTGCGCAGGTTCTGCTGGTAGATCGTCGATCTTTCTACTGTGATTTCCCGTGCCTCATCAAGGAGATTGACGGAGTCTTCGAGTGCAAGAGTTGACTCCTGCTCGCTGTAAGCGACCACTCACGGGGCTTTGTATCATACCTCTGCTGGTAGCACCGCTTCAGCACCATGCACCATGAAGAACGAGGTGTACCCTGTGGCACTGTTTGGGGTTGTGCGTAGGCTCCAGAGTACGGATTGCAGATCGCCTGGCCAACATCCTACGGCTTGTTCGAGTGGCCTAAGGAGTCGCTTCTTGATTCCGCCGCAGACGAGCCCGTTGGCCTTTTTGACTTGACCGTTGGTCTATGGATGAGCTACGATAGTTTACATTGATTCCCAGGTTTTCGCAGAAACCCTGGAACTCCTTAGAGGTGAAGTTCGTTCCATTGTCCGTGATGATGTTGTGTGGCACTCCGAAGCGATAGACAATGGACTCGAAGAACTTGACTGCACAGGTTCCTGACTGGTTTGTCACCGGCATGGCCTCTATCCACTTGGTGAATTTGCCGACTGCGACCAAGAGGTAGACGTAGTCTCCTCGTGAGGACTTTGGGAGCTTGCCGACCATGTCGAGTCCCCATTACGCAAAGGGCCAAGTTAGTGGTATTGGCCGGAGTTCCGCACCAGGTGCGTGTGGTTTGTCCGCGAATCGTTGGCAAGCGTTGCATCTTTGGACGATGTCCTTGGCGTCGCGCATGGCCGTGGGCCACTAGAATCCAGCTCATAGAGCTTTGGCGACGAGGGCGCGACTGCCAGCGTGGTGCCCACAAGTCCCTTCGTGAATGTCGAGGAGGACGGCCCTTCCGTCCATGTTGGAGACACACCGTTGGAGTACTCCTGTGATGCTGCACTTGTATAGTTCACCGTTGATGACGGCGAATGCCTTTGATCGCCGTGCGATGTGTTGTGCGTTAGTCGGGTCGTCTGGTAGCCTCTTGCTGAGAAGATATGTGATGTAGGGTTGAGTCCAAGATGGCTCGATCATCATGACTCCCATTGGTCCCTCGAGTTCTGTGTCGAGCTCCAGGTCATCGAGTGCCATTGGCTCATTGGGCGGCGTAGCCCCTGAGTCCGTTGTTGCGCTTGCTTTCTTCTCTGTGGCTTGTGGCTTGATGGAGCGTTCGCAGATACGCTCGAAAAATACCCCAGGTGGTATGGGGGCGCAGGTGGAGCCAATGTTGGCGAGTGCATCTGCCTCTTCGTTGCTTTCGCGGCCTACGTGTCGCCGCTCATAGCCGTCGAAGTCCCCTTCGAGTGTGATGACGAGGTCGTGGTAGGCGATCATATTGTCGTTCAGCGCATCGCACTCGTGCATCGTTTGGTTGACGACCAGTTTGGAGTCACCGTAGATGATGAGCCTTTTGGTGCCGCAGGCTTTCGCCATCTGCATCCAGTGCGGTAGGGCCTCGTATTCAGCTTCATTGTTGGAAGCTTGTCTCCCTGGGGCGATGTCAGTATGACACCTGCGCCAGCTCCGTCCTTTCGCTTGGATCCGTCGAAGTGCATTGTCTAGAGGTAAGACATATCTGGTTTTTCGGGGAGCTGATTCTCCATCCAGTGCACGAGGAAATCAGGGAGAACTTGTGACTTGATCGTGTCGCGCTTTTCATATGTAATGTCTCGTGGCAACAAATCGATTCCCCAAAGCACGACTCGTCCGGTGGCGTTGGGGTTGTTGAGGATGTGCCCAAGCGGGGCGTCGTTGACCACCATGATTGGGTGCTCCTGGAAGTAGTGGCGCAGTCGCCTGGCTGTCATGAAGACGTCGTATGCCAGCTTCTGGTAGTGCGTGTACCGCTGTTTTGTTGGCATGAGCACCTCGAAGTGGTAGTAGACTGGGCGCTGCACCCCGTGGACCTTGTTTTCCTCGGTGCGCTCCACCACGAGCACCGTGCTGACCACCTGGTTGGTGGCGGAGATGTATAGCAATAGTGCTTCCCTTTCGCGTGGGGTCACCAGTACTAGTGAGGTAGATAGTAGACGCTTGAGGTCTTCGAATGCTTCCTGCACCTCATTGGTCCACTCAAACTTGTCAGTTTTGCGGAGAAGTTGGTAGAAGGGTTGTGCCTTTTCGCCCATTCGACTAATGAATCGACTGAGCGCTGCAATTCACCCAACCAGCTGCTGGACGCCTCTTACGTTTTTCGACTTCTCCATGGCCAATATGGCTTTTATTTTCTTCGGGTTTGCCTTGATCCCTCTTTCCGAGATGAGATACCCGAGTAGTTGCCCAGATGGTACGCCGAAGGCGCATTTGTCCGGATTGAGCTTGATCCGGTAGCGGTCGAGGTTGGCGAAGGTTTCACGTAAATCGTCGATTAGCTAGGCTTCCTCTTTGGTTTTGATTACAATGTCATCAACATAGACTTGGATGTTGCGACCAAGTTGGTTCTTGAGGCAAGCCTGCATGCACCGCTAATAGGTGGCTCCTGTGTTTTTTAGCCCGAAGGGCATTGTGTTGTAGCAGAACACACCAAAAGGTGTTGTAAACGCCGTTTCTCTTGATCTTCCTCCTTCATTCGAATTTGATTATAGCCTGAGTAGGCGTCGAGGAAGCAGAGGCGCTCACATCCCGCGGTGGAGTAAATGATCTAGTTGATTCGCGGCAGCGGGAAGTGATTCTTTGGGCAGTGCTTATTCAGGGAGGTGAAATCCACGCACAACCGTAGGATATCCATGTCCTTTTTGGGTACCAGCACCGTGTTGGCGAGCCAGGTACTTTCCTTGATCTCGCGTATGAATTTGGCGTCGAGGAGTCTGTTGATCTCCATTCTAACCGCTTTGCTCTTAGTTGAGACAGTCGCCGAATTGTTTGTTTGACTGGCCTTGCGTCTGGGTTGACATTGAGTGCATGCTCGGCGAATTCCCCGGGGACCCCTAGCATGTCCGCTGGACACTAGGCGAAGATTTCCCAGTGCTCACGGAGGAATTCGACGAGCGCGAGTTCCTATGCGGGACTCAAGTTGTTGGCGATGAGGGCCATTTTGGCCGGGTCCGATGGGTGATACGTCCATTTTGCATCATTATTCTATATCATAATTCACTGTTATTCATTGATATATTTCATATTAAGAGATGATACTTATGTTATTTCATCTGTTTTTGCATGGTTGATGACTTTTGGAGCATGGACCGCTGTAGTCAGGATTCTGATGGAAAAGGTGCTGTTTGGAGGCAAAATTCGTGAAGATCAGAAAATCCGGAAAAATATACGGAAAATCCTATTTTTCCACAAGACGAAGGAAGCCAGAAGGAGGAGTGGATATGGGCCACAGGGTGCCCACACCACCCCCTGGCACAGGCCAGCCTAGGCCGCGCCACCAGGTGGTGTGGCCACCCTAGCCCACCTCTGGCTCTCCCCTCTGGCGTATATAATCCTCCCGAAACCCTAATACTCGGGGAGCGACCACAAAAAGATTCCGCCACCTCTGCGGGGCAGAAAACATCGAGAGAGAAAGATCTCTCCGGTAGACAGATTTCTGCCGGGGGAATTCCTTCCCGAAGAGGGGAGATCATCGCCATCAACACCACCATCAAGCTGGACTTCATCGGGATCATCATCATCATCACCATCAGCACCCTCACCACCATCTCCATATTGCTGTAACAATTGGGTTGAATCTTGCATTAGTTCTTAGGGGAAACTTTCCTGGTGTTGATTACTCTTTGAAGTTGATGCTATTGAGTGGAACCATTGAATTATTGTTTATGTTCAGATTGTTATACATCATTATTCCATCCCTGATCATGATCCATATGATGTCTTGTGAGTAGTTCGTTTTGTTCTTGAGGACATGGGCGAAGTCATGTTGTTAGTAGTGCAATTGTGTTGAGAAAGATTCAATAGTTTGATATTTAAATTGTGGTGTACTTCTTCTAGTGGTGTCATGTGTGAAGGGAATATGCCCGAGAGGCAATAATAAAGTGATTATTATCTTATTCCATGTTTATGATAAATGTTTATTTTGCGTGCTATAATTGTATTAATTGGAAACATTAATACATGTGTGTTTATAAACAAAATACAAAGTTCCTAGTAATGCCTCTCATATAAACTAGCTTGTTGATTAACAAGATTATCAAGGTTTCCTGATCATGGACATTGGATGTTGTTGATAACGAGGTCACAACATTGGTGGAATGATGTGATGAACATTCATCCGAAGTATAGCATTACAATCAGAGTCATTATGTTTATATTGCTATAACATCATACGAAGTAATCTTAGTCCTTAGACCATGAGATCATGTTAATTGCTAACACCGGAAGAGTATCTTGATAACATCTAACGTCACACCGTAACAGGGTGACTATAAAGGTGGGTTCAGTGCTACGAAGGTGTTATGTTGAGGCTCATGGATCAAGAGTGGGATTTGTCCATCCCAATGATGGATAGATATACTCTGGGCCCTCTCGGTGATATCACATTGAAATAGCTTGCAAGCAAGTGATGTGATCACTAGAATGTTATATCACGGGAACGAGAAAAGAGTACATGTCGGTAACGAGATCAAACTAGGTATGGAGATACCGATGATCGAATCTCGGACATGTAATATATCGCGAGACAAAGGGATTTAGTTACTAGTGTTAAAGGTTCTCACGATCACAGAAGTCATCGTTGAATGTGTAGGAGTCAGTATGGATCTCCAGGTCCCGCTTCTGATTATTGATCTGAGAGGGGTCTCGATTATGTCTACATTATTCGCTAACCGTAGGATGACACACTTAAGGGATACCGACACCATTTGGAGCAAATATGTTTTAGATAAAGATTTAAGAAAGCGCTAGAATTATTTCAATAGACACCGAAACTGTTTTGGGTGAAATTGCTGGAATTGGTTTTGCATGTAATATTGAAATGTTGCAGGGGTTTTATGTTTATGTTTGTTAATTAAAGTAATTAACAAAATTCTGAATAAAATTAATAAAAGAGTTTTATTAAATTAGAGAGCATTAAATTTGGAGAAATTTAATGCATTTCAAGTGGGGACTTTACAAGAGAATGTGAAGGGGAAAATTTATGTGGAGGGAGTAACCACCACATGAATGAGGAGGTGAGGGGTCACCTCTTGAGCGCCGGCCATGGGGAGGGGCACCCTCCTCCTCCTATAAAAGCCCCCCCTCACACCCCTTGTTCCTCACACCTCCTCATGAAGGATCTCTCTTCCCCTCTAGTATTATTCCCCCATGGTTTCGGATTAGCAAGATACATGTTCCCGGTGGCTTTATTTGGAAAGGAGTTGCTGCTTCCGCTGCTTTGCTGGAGCGAGGGACAGAGGTCGTCGGGGTACCGGGCGTGTGTGCGATCACGGATGCACGACTGCTTTGTGATGCTGGACTTGGTGGTGCTGGACTTGCTGGAGCTGGATCTGATGGACGTGCTGGAGCCGGACCTGCTGGACTTCATCACGACCTTGAGATCGGCAAGTGCATGACTACATCATCCACGAGTTCCAACTCGTTAACAAAGCTTTGTTGTCTTCGAGGGTAAGTTCTCTATGGATGTATATCCACCCGTTGCTTGTATCTAGTAGATAGATCTTGGCGTATAGTTCCCATCATAGGAAATTTTTGTATTCTATGCTACGAACTCCAACAATGTGAACGTCGACTACATGACACTTCACCTATATGGGCCTAGGGGAATGCATTGTGTATTTGGCTACTAATCGTAGGGGTTGCCGGAGTGACATAAACCTGAACCCCCGTTAGGAAACCATTGCACAAGGGACGTAAGGGTCTTAGAGTTTAAAGCTGTGGTTAGGTTTCTACCTTAATTACTTTATTATACTTACAGATGTTTGCAAGGGGTATAATCACAAGTATGTATTAGTCCTAGGAAGGTCGGTACATTAGCACAGGTTCACCCACACAACACTTAGCAAGCGAAAGAAGATTAATCAACTATATGAAGCGAAAGCACTTGACAGTCTTCCCATGTGTCCTCGAGAACATTTGGTCATCTTAAGTAATACAACCGGCTTGTCCTTTGCTGAATAAAGGATTGGGCCACTTGCTGCATTTATTCCTACTGTCTTTTATTTACTCGTACTTTATTTACTTGCTTTATCAAAAACCCCTAAAAATCCGTTTGCTAAGTATTTGCAGAGAATTCCTGATCCATACCACTAGCCAGCACCTTCTGCTCCTTGTTGGGTTCGACACTCTTACTTATCGAAAATACTACAATACACCCCCTATACTTGTGGGTCATCACTTGACGCCTTGGAGGTGGATCATCGAAGTAAGTGGTGCCCTTTGGTGTGGCACGCTTGGCCTTGAAGGTCATGGTTTCTGGATGATGTGCCTCCGAAGGTTTATGTTGGTGAAGCACTTGGTCATCCACATGATGCTCACGATGATGATCCTTTTCCTTGGCACTCTCTCGTGCTTGTGGTGCCTTCTTGAACTTGACTTGTCAAATTTGGCAAAGTTGCCGTCCAGGTCCTTCTTGATCTTGGCGAGGTCGCTTTTCAACTTCTCCAATAGATTTTGGAACTTAGCGCTCTCGAGGTGGCGAAGAGGCCTTGGATGACGTCTTGTATCCTCTTTATGTTGGCGATGATCACGAGAGAATGTATGTCGATGAATATTATTGCTTCATGGCACTTCTTGTGGACGATGATGTTGGCGCGCCACTGGTCTTGGAATAGGTGGCACTTGATGCCTTGGAGGAGGTTGCGCTTGGCGTCTTTGAGATGTTGGTGCTAGACGCCTTTGAGATGTTGGCGCTTGACGTCTTGGAGGTGGTGGCGCTTGACGCCTTGGAGATGGTGGTGCTTGTGCCATGTAGGTGGTGGCGCTTGATGATACGTCCATTTTGCATCACTATTCTATGTCATAATTCACTGTTATTCATTGCTATATTTCATGTTGAGAGGTGATACTTATGTTATATCATCTATTTTTGCATGGTTGATGACTTTTGGAGCATGCATCGCTGTAGTCAGGATTCTGATGGAAAAGGTGCTGTTTGGAGGCAAAATTCGCGAAGATCAGAAAATCCGGGAAAATATACGGAAAATCCTATTTTTCCAAAAGACTCAGGATGCCAGAAGATGGAGTGGAGGTGGGCCATAGGGGGCCCACACCACCCCATGGCGCGGGCAGGCCTAGGCCGCGCCACCAGGTGGTGTGGCCGCCCTGGTCCACCCCTGGCTCTCCCCACTAGCGTATATATTCCTCCCAAAACCCTAAGACTCGGGGAGCGACCACATAAAGATTCCGCCGCCTCTGCAGGGCGGAAAACACTGAGAGAGAATGATCTCTCTGGCAGACAGAATTCTACCGGGGGAATTCCTTCTCGGAGAGGAAAGATCGTCACCATCAACACCATCATCAAGCTGGACTTCATCGGGATCATCATCATCATCACCATCAGCACCCTCATCACCATCTCCATATTGCTGTAACAATTGCTTTGAATCTTGCATAGTTCATAGGGGAAACTTTCCTGGTGTTGATTACTCTTTGTAGTTGATGCTATTTAGTGAACCGTTGAATTATTGTTTATGTTCAGATTGTTATACATCATTATTCCATCTCTGATCATGATCCATATTATGTCTTGTGAGTAGTTCGTTTTGTTCTTGAGGACATGGGAGAAGTCATGTTGTTAGTAGTGGAGTTGTGTTGAGAAAGATTCAATAGTTTGATATTTAAGTTGTGGTGTACTTCTTCTAGTGGTGTCATGTGAACGTCGACTACATGACACTTCACCTATATGGGCCAAGGGGAATGCATTGTGTATTTGGCTACTAATTGTAGGGGTTGCCGGAGTGAAAGAAACCTGAAGCCCCGTTAGGAAACCATTGCACAAGGGACGTAAGGGTCTTAGAGTTTAAAGTTGTGGTTAGGTTTCTACCTTAATTACTTTCTTGTACTTATGGCTGTTTGCAAGGGGTATAATCACAAGTATGTATTAGTCCTAGGAAGGTCGGTACATTAGCACAGGTTCACCCACACAACACTTAGCAAGCTAAAGAAGATTAATCAACTATATGAAGCGAAAGCACTTGACAGTCTTCCCATGTGTCCTCGAGAACGTTTGGTCATCTTAAGTAATACAACCGGCTTGTCCTTTGCTGCATAAAGGATTGGGCCACTTGCTGCATTTATTTCTATTGTCTTTTGTTTAATCGTACTTTGTTTACTTGATTTATCAAAACCCCCTAAAAATCCGTTTGCTAAGTATTTGCAGAGAATTCCTGATCCATACCACTAGCCAGCACCTTCTGCTCCTCGTTAGGTTCAACACTCTTACTTATCGAAAATATTGTGATACACCCCCTATACTTGTGGGTCATCAATGGGTGGACCTGAACTTTCTTCGTGTGCACCGACGAGTCGAAGGATAGGTCAGGTGAACTTGGCTGGGTCAGGGGAGGCAGACTGTTGTTTGTCGACTCCTTCAATCTTGCGAGCTCTTCCTGCATGCCGAAGGACTGGGAAATTCTGTTGAATTCCCTGTCGTAGCTATCGGACCTCTTGAAGCTCCCGTTGATTATGATGATGCCGTTTGGGCCTGGCATTTTCATCTGCAGGTAGGCGTAGTGCGGTACTGCCATGAACCTGGCGAACGCGACACGTCCGAGGATGCAGTGGTACTATGAGGGCCAGTCGACGACTTCGAAGTCGATGTGTTCGCGTCGAAAGTTTTTCGGCATGCCGAAGATGACGTCGAGGTTGATTTTGCCCAGGGGATATATGCCCTTGCCTGGGACGATGCCATGGAATGTCGTGTCCGAGACCTCTAGGCAGGTCAGAGGGATCCTCATCGCTCGCAGGGTACTTGCGACCATGAGGTTAATGCCGCTTCCACCGTCCATGAAGACGCGACTCATGTCGAAGCCTCCGATATGTGCCTGGAGTACAAGGGGACAATGGCCTGCGCGAGGTATTTCGCGCGGGTGGTCGCACTTGTTGAAGGTGATGCAGGAGTCACTTCCACTGAGGTACTCAATGGTGGATGGTGGTGAGTTTGTCGCCAAGTTGACTTGGCGAGTGATGGCCTTCTACACCCGATTCGAGGGGTGTCCCTTTTGGATCATCATGTTCCCCACAACCCGTGGGTATGGCTCGCCGCCTTGATTATGGACCGGTGCGGCCGCGGGTGGTGGCACTCCAGGTGGTGGTGGAGGAGCTCCATGTGCTACAGTGCCTAGGGCGACTCCGTAGCCCCTATTGACTGCATCGCGATTCATCCGAGCCAAACCCTCATGGAGCTTGAGGAACTCGCGACAGTCCTTGAGAAGGTGGCTGGATTTCTTCTTGTCATCGTGCTTGTCGATGTAGAAGTGCACGTTGCACGGCCCGGACAGTTTGTCCTTGATTGTTGTTGCGGGTGCCTCTTCGCGAGTGCGGCGCTACCATACCTGCGTGGTTTTCCCAGAGTCGCGGTGTCCACCATTGCGATAGCCGCTGTTGCAGTTGTCGTCGCGCCTGTCGGCGTAGCCGGCTGCGACCATGTTGACGTCGTCGTGATCATCGTAGATGCACATTCGATGTTTGCTTCGGCGATCGCGTCTGTGCTCGAGTTCTACTTCGTCGTCAGAGTGAACATGATTTTTCACCGAGTCTTCTCCATCTACCCACCGATTCGCGATTTCCATCAGGTGGTCAATTGTTTTGGGCTTCGCGCGGCCTAGCTCCTCCCTGAGCTCTATGTGGCGAACGCCGCCGTTGAATGCGTCGATTGCGCGATCCTCCGAGATATTTTTCTGCGCAGTTCTTGATGATGGACCACCTCTGGATGTACGAGTGTAGCGATTCACCCGACCTTTGCTGGCAGCACCTCAGTTCTTCGATTGACGCGGGCCTTTTGTAGGTGCCCTTGAAGTTGCGCACAAAACTGTAGACCAGCTCTTCCCCGCTACAAATGGATCTGCGTGGGAGGTTGTTGAGCCGTACTCGGGCGGCGCCCTGCAGTTGTAGCTGCAGGCATTGCATGGCCGTGCTTCGACTCCCGCCTTGGAGCCTGACGGAGGAGATGTGGTCCTCCAACCAGATTTTCGGGTCCTACAGGCCATCAAATTTTGGGTTCTCCAATGGGAGCTTGAACCCTTTGGGCATTCGCTTCTGCCTGATAGCCTTGCTGAAGCATCTGGCGCCATAGAGCTCTACGTCTTCATCCTCTGAGTCAGTCGATTGGGCACCTCATGCCCTTGACTTGTCGATTTTGCACTGCGTGATGTCATCATGCACATCGTAGTCATGGTCGTGTTGTCATGAGCGGCGACGTCGATGAAAATAGATCGTGACTGTCGTCGCTAGACGAGGGTGAGGAATAGGGTTTTGCCAGAGCCTTGCTTTTCTTTGGCTCTGGCGTTGGTTCTTTGTTGAGAGGGGCCTCAATTAACCCCAAGCCCGCGATCGTAGATCGGTGCATGGCAGCTTGGGGATCTCCAGCTGGTGGCTGGTTGTTGAGGAGGTACATGGTGGCCGCTATCACCGTAGCTTGCGGCGTCTTTGGGACAATGTTGCCCCGTGTGTCGACTGTCATAGAGCTGAAGTCGAGGACTTTCGCAGCTTCTATGCTCTCCTGTTCAATGACGTGGGCCATTCGAGATCGCCTATTTGTTGGCCACGTACTCGTTGCCCTTGGAGGAGGATCCTCCGTGGGAGGAGAGCCTAGCTCGTCGAAGACTTGACTCGTCCGCCGCCTTTTTACGCGCTTCGAGTTGCGCAATTATTTGTAATTGGCGTATGTACTCCTCCTTTAGTAGCCAATGATAGCCCATCAGCAGATCTTGCGGTGTGCCGGGAGGCAGGGGATTGCCTCGCAGGGCTTCTCGGCAACGAGCCCACTCGAGATTGTTGAGCTTGATCACGACACATTCACCAGTGTGTTTGTTCACCATGGTTGGAGGTTCAACTGCCCCTCCATTGTTGACAGGTGCACCATTGCTACCATTGGCGGGGCCGCCATTGGGTGGTCCGCCGTTAGGTATGCCACCGTTGGGTGGGTTAGGGCCGTTGCCACCATTGTCGCGATTGGCGCTGGTTTCGCCGGCGTTGATGACGGCGCACATGAAGTGGTTGAGGAAGTTGTTGCTTTCGCAACTTTCGGATCCGGAGCCGTAAACCCCATCTTCCATTACTAGGCCACCCAGATCGGATCCGCGACTGCTGTCGCTGTCCGTGCTCTCAGCTGTTGTTGAGGTGTTGAGCTCGCTGAGGGTGCCGATTGGTGGCGGGAACCACTGAAGGGGATATGCCCGAGAGGCAATAATAAAGTGGTTATTATCTTATTCCAAGTTTATGATAAATGTTTATTTTGCATGCTATAATTGTATTGATCGGAAATGTGAATACATGTGTGTTTAATAAACAAAAAGGGTTCCTAGTTATGCCTCTCTTATAGACTAGCTCATTGATTAACAAGATGATCAAGGTTTCCTGATCATGGACATTGGATGTTGTTAATAACGAGGTCATAACATTGGTGGAATGATGTGATGAACATTTATCCGAAGTATAGCATTATGATCAAAGTCATTATGTTTATATTGCTATAACATCATACGAAGTAATCTGTATCCTTAGACCATGAGATCATGTTAATTGGTAACACCTGAAGAGTATCTTGATAATATCAAACGTCACACCGTAATAGGGTGACTATAAAGATGGGTTCAGTGCTACGAAGGTGTTATGTTGAGTATCATGGATCAAGAGTGGAATTTTTCAATCCCGATGACGGATAGATATACTCTGGGCCCTCTCGGTGATATCACATTAAGATAGCTTGCAAGCAAGTGATGTGATCACTAGAATGTTATATCACGGGAACGAGAAAAGAGTGCATGTCGGTTACAAGATCAAACTAGGTATGGAGATACCAATGATCGAATCTCGGACATGTAATATATCGCGAGACAAAGGAATTTAGTTACTAACGTTAAAGGTTCTCACGATCACAGAAGTCATCGTTGAATATGCAGGAGTCAGTATGGATCTCTAGGTCCCGCTTCTGATTATTGATCTGAGAGGAGTCTCAATCATGTCTGCATTATTCGCGAACCGTAGGGTGACACACTTAAGAGTTACCGGACACCATTTTGGAGCACATATGTTTGAGACGAAAGAATCGCAAAGCGCAGGAATTGTTTCGATAGAAACCGGAAATTGTTTCGGGTGAAATTGCAGAAAGTGGTTCTGCATGTGATATTGAAATATTGCAAGGGGTTATATGTGAATGTTTTTTAATTAAAGTAATTAACGAAATTCTGAATAAATTTAATAAAAGAGTTTTATTAAATGAGAGAGCATTAAACTTGGAGAATTTTAATACATTTAAAGTAGGGACTTTAAAGGGGAATGTGAAGAGGCATTTTAATGTGGAGGGGTTACCACCACATGAATGGGGAGGTGAGGATTCACCCCCCCATGCGCCGGCCATGAAGGAGGGGTACCCCCCTCCTCCTATAAAAGGCCACCCTCTTCCTCCTTCTTCCTGATACCTCCTTGTGAAGGATCTCTCTCCCCCTCTAGAATTATTCCCCCATGGTCTCGGATTAGCGAGATACATGTTCCCGGTGGCATTTCGTCTGGAAGGAGTTGCTGCTTCCGCTGCATCGCTGGAGCGAGGAGGTGGAGGTTGTCCGGTGGCTTCAACGTGTGTGCGAGTACGGATGCGCTGCTGAGTTGCGGCGCTCAGATGTCCTCACGATCTTGAGATCGGCAAGTGTACGACTACATCAACCACGAGTTCCTACTCGTTAACAAAACTCGTTGTCTTCGAGGGTAAGTTCTCGTTGGATGTATGTCCACCCGTTGCTTTGTACCTAGTAGATAGATCTTGGCGTGTAGTTCTCATCGTAGGAATTTTTTTGTTTTCTATGCTATGGACCCAACAGTGGTATTAGAGCCTGGTCTATGCGTAGGTGCTTTGCACGAGTAGTACACATATGTATATATGTGGGCGATGATGATCATGTTATTGCATCTTCTATGTATTTTGGATATTGGTGGCATAGTGGGATGAAGCGGCCCGGACCAACCTTACATGTCATCGTACATGAGACCGGTTCCACGACTGACATGCAACTTGTTTTGCATAAGTGGCTGGCGGATGTCTGTCTCTCCTACTATAGTCAATATCTGATTTACAACGAGTTGCTAATAACTTGGTTATCCTCATTGTGGTTCATGTTCGTAGGTGAGAACGGTTCTATCTCTGAAAGCCCTAAGCCACGTAAAACTTGCAATTGATAAATTAGAGGCGCCTAGTTTAGATCGTTGCTGGGCTAGCGTAGTGATATGGTATTGTTGTAAGTAGATGTATGATAGATACTCTTACAACACATTCAACGTGTAAGTTCCATAGACCTTGGCCTTACACACAAAGGAATGATAGAGATCATACCACGATGCAAATGATAGTGATCAAATGCATGGACCATATCATCTCACTTTACACATTAGATGTTAGCATCTTATACTGCTAGTTTGGCGCTTTTGGTAGCAATGTAAGATGATCCCTCATTTAGATATCAAGATAAAATGTGTTCTTCCATGAGTATTGATACGTCCATTTTGAATCTCTATTCTATATCTTAATTCACTATTATTCATTGATATATTTCGTATTGAGAGGTGATACTTATGTTATTTCATCTATTTTTGCATGGTTGATGACTTTTGGAGCATGGACCGCTGCAGTTAGGATTCTGATGGAAAGGTGCTGTTTGGAGGAATAATTCACGAAGATCAGAAAATCTGGGAAAATATACGGAAAATCCTATTTTTACAGAAGACTCGGGATGCCAGAAGATGGAGTGGAGGTGGGCCGCAGGGGGCCCACACCACCCCATGGCGCGGGCAGGCCTAGGCCATGCCTGGGAGTGGTGTATTCTATGCTGCGAACTCCAACAATGTGAACGTCGACTACATGACACTTCACCTATATGGGCCTAGGGGAATGCATTGTGTATTTGGCTACTAATCATAGGGGTTGTCAGAGTGACAGAAACCTGAACCCCCGTTAGGAAACCATTGCACAAGGGACGTAAGGGTCTTAGAGTTTAAAGCTGTGGTTAGGTTTCTACCTTAATTACTTTCTTGTACTTACGGATGTTTGCAAGGGGTATAATCACAAGTATGTATTAGTCTTGGATGGGGCGGTACATTAGCACAGGTTCACCCACACAACACTTAGCAAGCTAGAGAAGATTAATCAACTATATGAAGCGAAAGCACTTGACAGTCTTCCCATGTGTCCTCGAGAACGTTTGGTCATCTATAGAAATACAACCGGCTTGTCCTTTGCTGCATAAAGGATTGGGCCACTTGCTGCATTCATTCTTACTGTCTTTTATTTACTCATACTTTGTTTACTTGCTTTATCGAAAACCCCTGAAAATCCATTTGCTAAGTATTTGCAGAGAATTCCTGATCCATACCACTAGCT
The DNA here is from genome assembly GCA_910589775.1 of Avena eriantha. Taxonomy (NCBI): domain Eukaryota; kingdom Viridiplantae; phylum Streptophyta; class Magnoliopsida; order Poales; family Poaceae; genus Avena; species Avena eriantha. Next base: position 125,179,568 of record OU342742.1, read on the forward strand.
AGCACCTTCTCCGCCTCGTTAGGTTCGACACTCTTACTTATCGAAAATACTGCGATACACCCCCTATACTTGTGGGTCATCAAGTATGCACCATTCTATGGATCGTGTTTCGAGACATCACGTGATGATCGGGTGTACTCGACTCTACGATTTCATACAATAGGTGTAAGACAGTTTTACACACGCGAGTACGAAGGTTCTTACTTGGCGAGCCTAGCATGTACAGACATGGCCTCGGAACACGGACCAAAAGGTTAAGCATGAGTCATATAGTTGATATGATGCCCATATTGATGCTTGGCTTTGAACCTACACCGACTCACGTGATGATCGTACTTGGTGTAGTGGATTTGGTTCATGTAATCACCAAAAAGGCACGAGGGATGTCGTTTTTGAGTGGGAGTTCATTTCTAATTTGGATTAGTCAAACTCAATTTGTCATAAACTAAATCGAAGTGAATTTGCATAATTTGTTGTAGTCATTGGTGTATGTTCACTACCTTATGCTTAGTTTTAATTGAGATAATAGAACTATATAATTCTGGATATTTACTTTACGAACTGGTATCGTATTGTTTTGAATGTCAATTTAAAGTTTAGAAGTTCTATTGCAAACTTTCAGCAAACTCTATTTACTCCATGATGTTTAATAAGTAGTATTAAATCAAGAGTAAGAATTACAATGTTAGTATCTAAAGTATCATGTTTGCCTCCATGATTTTTGATATTCAAAAGTTGTTTTAATATCAAGATTATCTAGGAGCTGAAAAATTGTTTCCGAAACCATCATGTGTGGAAGATATTGTGATATCTAAAACAATGTTTTTGGTTGCATTATGATAGAGTATAATTTAGCAAAATACATGTTCTCATATTGTATGAGAATTTGTGAAGGATGGAGATGCTAGGCATCGGAATCTCCCATAAGGTTTTGGGAACTAAAATTATACTCGTCATTCTTCCTTATAAGCTATAGTAGCTTGATCATGAAAGTTTTCATGATAAGGATGAATAGAAGATGTAAGTAAAATGTTTACTACACTAATAGATTAATAAAGAATGGATTTTTGAAAGAATACCAAACATTTGATGATGGTGATCCACTTCAAAGTGCAAGTCCAAAGGTATTAGTATTTGACTATATACGCTTTGTACTATGTGTCATGTGAATGACACCACTATTGACGTTGATAGATTCTTTTAAAAGGAAAAGGAATTGCTGAAAGAGAATCTATAAAATATTTGGCAGAAAAGAAAAGGTTGGAGATGTCCAACTTAGGTATATAGAAGATATACATGTTATGGTTGTATTCCTTGCTTGTTAAACAATGTGGTTCTTAGTTATTGGATACCGGTATTGGATACCGAATTGGTTGGTATGAAGTATCATACAGGACAACGCAATTCATGAACTGCAGTGGCCGAAGAAACTGGCAAGAGAATAAGTGATGATGTTCATCGAAAACAAATAAAGTGTTATTGTGTTTTTCGTTGTCGTCAAACCTAGCCTTCAAGATTTGTTTTAATAATTGTTATTTTATTCCGGTATTACGAGAACAATGGTTGTTCAAATAATTACCGTATTCCATAAAGGATGGATGAACTTTTACAAGTCTAGTGGGAGAAATCACATCCATAAACACTATTCTAAAATGCTGCAAGACAAATGATTGAAAGATCACTTATGAAGTAACATCGTTGTTTAAATTATATTGGAAAGAAAACATGAAGAAACTCCATGTTGATAGAATTTTGGAGTCTTTGATTTTGATCAATTGACGCATGTGAGACTTTCCTCGAGATAATTGAAACTCCGTCCATAGGCCAGAGAGGAACGAATGACTAGCTTATTGGAAATTGTGCATGCTCATGTGCATAGTCTATTATCTGTAGCCATATGCGATGGATCTTTTTTGCTTCATATGCTTTCTCCGAAAATTTGGGTAAATATATCTGTATATTTACTTAATAAGGAAGAAGTATGAAACATTTGAAAAATTTTCAAAGACTTTCAAGATGAAGTGGAAGATCATTGTAACAAGAAAATAAAGAGTTTATGATTCGATCATAAAGGAAGATACTTGAGTTACATGTTTAGCAAAACACCTAAGATTTGAGGAATTGTTCCATGATTTGTGTTTTCCCGATAAACCATAGGAGTATGGCATATTCGAGAGATGAAATCAAACCAGGTTTGACATGGTAAGATCAAAGGTGTCATTTATAAAACTGCCATTATGTTTTAAGGATTGAAGCTTTAGAGACTATTGCTTTTACACTGAAAAGAGCACCATCGTGATCCGTTGAAATGACACCATATAAGTTATGGCTTGGGATAAAACCCGAATTGTCTTTTCTTAAACTTTTGGTATGCTATGCATAAGTAAAATGTTTACAACCAAAGTCGGATAAGCACGTCTTTGTAGGTTATCCCAAAGAATTTGTTGGGAATTTCTCCGTAACACCGAGGACAAAAGAGTTTGTTACTTGGAATGTCAAGTTTCTTGAGAAGGAATTTTTCGCGAAAAGTTAAGTGGGAGGACAATAGAACTTTGATAAGGTTGTTGAACCTTAGCTATATGTGCTAAGTAGCGGAGCGCCAGAAAGTGTCCCGGTGCAGCCACAATGCTCATGGCTCCCGTGATTACAAAGGGTGTGATCTCGAAGATTAGAGTTCATATTGAACCGTGTGGGTCGGTAAGAATCAAATAGTGTGATTTGATAAGCAAGTCGTTATTGTTTTGACAATAATGAACCGACTACATGCAAAGAAGCGATGATGGTCCCTGACTCCATAAAATGACTAGAAGTCATAGAATCCATGATAGTATCCATACATGAGAAATCAAGTTTCTGAACTTGGAAGACCCTCCGGAAAGGCGTGAAGCCTATCGATCGTGTTTGGATCTATAAAGAAATAGACATGGATGTTTAACATCTATGAAATAGTCGACATGTCGGAAAGAAGTTTACGGCAATGTTCAAGGAGTTGACTATGACAAGATTTAATCTTTCATAGCGATATATAGTCTTGACGGATTAATGTAGCAACCACTACATATAATTTGGTATATGGTAGTTGAATAAACAAAACAAGGTTCTTATAATAGAACGGTTACCTAGGACATGTACATGACATGGTCCAAAGGGTTTTGTTAATTCAAAGGGTGCTAAAAGGGCATGCAAATTTCAATAGTTGAAGTAAGCATAGCGGAGTTGGAATCTTCACCATGATGAAACTATTAAAAGAGTTTAAATTCATCGGAGATGATGAAGATGCTTGCATTTGCAAGAAATTAAGTGGGAGCGTTGAGACATGTTTCTAATACATTATGTAGATGATATATTGTTGATTGGAAATGATGTATCTTGTATTGACACAAGTTAAGAATTTCATTAAAATAAGATTTCGATGAAAGACTCGGGTAAAACCGGAATATTTGGCATCAAAATCTATATGGATAGATTGAGGCGCTAATATGTTTGTGCCAGACATACATATATGAGATATTGAAAGGGTTCAATATGGAAACAACAAGAAAGGTTCTTGCTGGATGGAAATGATTGTATCAAGATTCAAGTGTTTCAACACTTGGTGAGTAAAATCACATGAAGATTTTGATCGATCATACCATGATATGTATATATCCAAAATGTCCTATGCTCTAAGTGTTATGAGCACATACCAGGATGATTCATAAGATGGTCATTGGACGATAGTAAAGATATTCTTATGAGCTTTGGAAGAACTAAGAATATATCATGTATAAGTGACAAATAGTTAAAGGTAGTTCATTGTAAAGTGTTACATTGATACTAGTTTTGTCACAAGATACAAATTAAATTTATCTCAATTTAGACTATGGGTAGCACAATGTAATGGAAAGGATGTTCCATGATGGATTTGGATGAGTTACAAAGTTGAGACATTGTGACGGATACTACAACAAAAGGCTAAGTATATATAACTGCTATAGTAGCAGCAAAGGAGGGCATTTGTGTTAAGTAGTTTGTTATCAAACTAGGTGTGGTTCAAAGTGGGCTAATCATATGAAGATATATTGTGCGACAATAATATCAACATATTTTAACCCGAACGAACTAAAGGTCTCACCAGAGGACCAAATTTATACAATGCCATCTCATTTGAGAATGAGTGATACGTAGAGACGCAAATACGTGCAAATACACACGGACCTAAAACTGTCAGATCCGGAGATTATGTTAACCACTAGTAATCACGTATATGCAACACCAGAAAGCCATAGGTGTTCAATACGCAAAGTTTTCAAACTAGATTATTAACTCTAGTGCAAGTGGGAAACTGAAGGGAATATTCCCGAGAGGCAATAATAAAGTGGTTATTATCTTATTCCATGTTTATGATAAATGTTTATTTTGCATGCTATAATTGTATTGGTCGGAAACATCAATACATGTGTGTTTAATAAACAAAAAGGGTTCCTAGTTATGCCTCTCTTATAGACTAGCTCGTTGATTAACAAGATGATCAAGGTTTCCTGATCATGGACATTGGATGTTGTTAATAACGAGGTCACAACATTGGTGGAATGATGTGATGAACATTCATCCGAAGTATAGCATTACGATCAAAGTCATTCTGTTTATATTGCTATAACATCATACGAAGTAATATTTATCCTTAGACCATGAGATCATGTTAATTGCTAACACCTGAAGAGTATCTTGATAACATCAAACGTCACACTGTAACAGGGTGACTATAAAGATGGGTTCAGTGCTACGAAGGTGTTATGTTGAGGATCATGGATCAAGAGTGGAATTTGTCAATCCCGATGACGGATAGATATACTCTAGGCCCTCTCGGTGATATCACATTAAGGTAGCTTGCAAGCAAGTGATGTGATCACTAGAATGTTATATCACGGGAACGAGAAAAGAGTGCATGTCGATGACGAGATCAAACTAGGTATGGAGATACCAATGATCGAATCTCGGACATGTAATATATCGCGAGAGAAAGGGATTTAGTTACTAATGTTAAAGGTTCTCACGATCACAGAAGTCATCGTTGAATATGCATGAGTTAGTATGGATCTCCAGGTCCCGCTTCTGATTATTGATCTGAGAGGAGTCTCAATCATGTCTGCATTATTCACGAACCGTAGGGTGACACACTTAAGAGTTACCGGACACCATTTTGGAGCACATATGTTTCAGGCAAAAGAATTGCAAAGCGCAGGAATTGTTTCGATAGAAACCGGAAATTGTTTCGGGTGAAATTGCAGAAAGTGGTTCTGCATGTGATATGAAATATTGCAAGGGGTTATATGTGAATGTTTGTTAATTAAAGTAATTAACAAAATTCTGAATAAATTTAATAAAAGAGTTTTATTAAATGAGAGAGCATTAAACTTGGAGAATTTTAATGCATTTAAAGTAGGGACTTTAAAGGGGAATGTGAAGAGGCATTTTAATGTGGAGGGGTTACCACCACATGAATGGGGAGGTGAGGAGTCACCCCCCATACGCCGTCCATGAAGGAGGGGCACTCCCTCCTCCTATAAAAGGCCACCCTCTTCCTCCTTCTTCTTGACACCTCCTTGTGAAGGATCTCTCTCCTCTAGAATTATTCCCCCATGGTCTCGGATTAGCGAGATACATGTTCCCGATGGCATTTCGTCTGGAAGGAGTTGCTGCTTCTGCTGGATCACTGGAGCGAGGAGGTGGAGGTTGTCCGGTGGCTTGAACGTGTGTGCGAGTACGGATGCGCTGCTAAGTTGCGGCGCTCGGACTTCCTCACGATCTTGAGATCGGCAAATGTACGACTACATCAACCACGAGTTCCTATTCGTTAACAAAACTCGTTGTCTTCGAGGGTAAGTTCTTGTTGGATGTATGTCCACCCGTTGCTTTGTACCTAGTAGATAGATCTTGGCGTGTAGTTCTCATCATAGGAATTTTTTTGTTTTCTATGATGCGGACCCAACAACCACGATGCTGGAGTAATCGCGGATGTCGTTGGTTGGTCAGGCAGGCAAAGCGTGCCCATCTGACCAACTTGGAAGCGGAAGCTCCCGATCGCCAGGCTGATTCCATCGCCCATGGACTCGAAAGCCGGTCGAGTGGCCAGCGTGTGGACAGTGAAGTCGAACGCGTCAAAGAGCTGGCGAATCTCCGCTGTTGTGGAGTTCTAGATCGTGGTTGATGAGGCCGAAGAAGCCACAACATCAGCACTCCCAGTTCCCACAGACGGCGCCAGTTGACGCGGGTTTAACTCGTCAATGCCCATTGTTATGGACTTGGGTTTTGGACAAGGAGGGAGCGATGGAAGTACCAATCGGCTAGCAAACAAGCACACATGGATGCAAGGTTTACCCAGGTTGGGGTCTCGTAGAGGTCCCTACTCCTGCTTGTCTGCTCTTGGAATTAACGAAGGAATCAATGATTACAGGGGCACGCAGATGCAATCTGGCAAGAGTTGTGGAAACTAGGGTTGTGTGTGTCCTCCTCGCCACCCCTCTTAGCCTTTATATAGATAGGCCAGGTCCCGGGTAGCAGGTCGAGGCAGTTATAGATTAGGCTTTTCCCTTTAAACTTTCTATCTTTAAACTTCTTCTTGTCTCGCAAGTCATCGAGAGTCTGTGGGCCACTCGAGGTCTTCATTGGGCCATGGCAAGGCCGTGGGCTTCCACCGTATCTGGACTGTATATACCAAACTCGAGTACCTGCAGGGTATACCCATGTCACCATCTTCTATCTTTATGCACCTATTGAGAGAGCATAGTGGTCATTCTTAGTTTAATGTGCATTGTCCCAAATCTTGTTGATTGATTCATAACTTTGATATTGCTTGATCTTAAATTATTTGTATCTAGTCACCCTTATGAACTTTGAAGGTGTCCTATGAATTTATGTTTTGCTACACCACGAGGGACAAGCTAAATATCACTCTTATTATGTTTTCTATATGTGAAACAAACAAACGTCTTTCAAAGCATTGTTATTCATGACCTTTTGTTTGTACCTTTTCATGTTACAACATAGTTGCTATGTCTTATTATTAGAACTCTATCTTTCATGCTTATGTTTAGAGTACTTTGATCCCAGCTATCAATGCTTTACAAATATCCCTATCAAGATTGTGATGGTGCATGTCACATAAAAAATTATTCTTTTTTATCACTTACCTACTTGAGGACGATCAGAAGTTAAGCTTGGGGATGTTGATACGTCGTAAACGTATCTATAATTTTTGATGTTCCATGCTTGTTTTATATCTACTTTCTTATGTTTTGTTCACACTTTGAGGTATTTTTATACATTTTCTGGAACTGACCTATTAAGAAGATGCCATAGTGCCAGTTGCCTATTTTCTACTTTTTTGGTTTCAGAAAAGTTAGTAAAGAAATATTCTCGGAATTGGACGAGACAAAAGCCAAAGTCAATATTTTACCCGAAGCAGTACGGAGACCGAAGGGGAGACGAAGTGGCACACCAGAGCGGCCACACCTGGTGGCCGCACGGCCAGGGGCACGCCACCAGGGGGTGTGGGCCCCCTGGTGCTCCACCGACCTTGCCCCTTTGCCTATAAAAGCCTCCCGAGATGAAAACCCTAAGTACCTAATCGGAAATCCACGAAAGAGAAAAAGAGATGTCCTGCACCTAGAGACCCGCACGATTTCCGAGGCATGCCTCTCTAAGGCCCCCTCCACCGGCTCTCGCCGGCGTCACTTCAGCGTCGTCGCACACCATACCATGGGTTCCTCTTCTCTTGATTCTTTTGGTGGAGACTGGAAAATCACCTACTCTGGAAGTTCCACCGATGGTAAGTTCCTTGTTGGATCTCTGATTCTCTCGGCTAAACGATGGCTGGTCATTCTCAATGCCAACGGTTTTCCTCTGGAGGGTAAATGCATGGAAAATGGGGAGGTGCTCTCGATTGGATCAGTGGTGAGGTTCCCCTCTCATCTTGCTAGGATTAATGATTTCTCGACCTCATCTCCTGGTTTTCTTGGGATTTCTCATGCTAAGGATGACAAGGCTGATGATTTGAAACTTATGTGGCACGTTACCTGTTCTTCGTTGCCTTCTCATGATTCGGACAAAGCCCCTGGTTTTTTGGTCCTTTATTCTCTTGCTAAGAGGGTTGTGTTGCTTAATCCAGATAAAGTGGTGATTTATGCTAGATTCCTTCTTCAAAATGAAAAGATCTTATCTGGAGTGACTTTGGATCTTGTGGTCAAAATTTTTGTAGTGGGTGCTCAAATCCTTGAAGACCTTAATTCCGACAAGGCACAAGCTTCATTGGACAAGATCAACAAGGGCATTTCATTGGATTTATCTAAAGGGAGAATTTTTGAGACAAATATGTTCAAAAAATTTGGTCATCACATCAATTTCTCAGGAGGTTTCCACAGACGACCTTTTTTCTGGTGGGCTCTTTTGGTCGTGCCAATTTTAAAATTGATGTTCATACTATTGGCATTGCACTACAAGCATGTTTTGGTGGCCTAGCCTCAAATTTTCAATTCAAGATCCTCTAAGACAGAACATTTTGATTTTCTTTTGCTTCACGTGCTGTGGGTTTTGAAATCTATAATTCAAGGACCTTCTCGAATGAGTTTTTTTTCTTAAAGATCAACCTTTGGGGTGAAGGAGGTCCAAATTGGAGATTTGAGGAGAAAGAATATTACAAAGAATTGGATAAGGACTGGACTTCTGTTTTATACAAAAAGAAAAAAATCCTCCAGTTTTTGAACGTATTGGATCACCGATTTCCTCGTCAACGGCCCCATGCAATAACGGTCAAATCAAGGGTGATATTAAGAGAAATAATCCTGGCACGTCATTTGCGGAAATTGTGGTTAATGGGAGAGTTACTGAGGGTGCGACATCTTCTGCAGACAACAAATCGTCCCCAATTAATCTGCCTGGTCTTTTACCTTTTTTGAAATTTCCAACCTTCCCTTCTTGTCCTTGGCCCGAAAAATCCTACCTTAATTGGTTCAGGGCCCATGTCTCGCCGCAGATGTCGCGGCCCAGGGTGTTTGATTGTCTTAAGGATTTTTCCCTCGCCCAAAAAAAGAAAATTCCCAAACCCCCTGCCTCCTCAACTCCCACGCCTGTAGAAACCCCAACTACCTTGCTCTGCTCGTCGCCGGTGACAACCGTTGCCGCAATGGCAAACATTCCGCTTGACCCACATCCTTTCCTACCCCATGGCTTTGAGATTTTGCAGGTGGCTGGCCGGAATCGTGTCAAGAGGATGGTGGTTCCTCGTCGCACAAGGGCTCATGAACAGTATGCTATTGCGAACATTCATCCCCTCCCCCTAGTCCAGATCCTTTCAAAAATATCAAAGATGTGTTGCAAGATTTCTTTTGCAATGAGGCTCGTGTTGATTTCCGTGATATTCAAGACTGTCCTTTTGGCTCTACATATGTTCAATTTAACAATGTCAGTGACCGTGACCGATTAATTGATGTGGGTCCAATCCCTTTCCAAGATGTTGCAATCTCGTTTGCCAAGCACAATGAAGGCATTAACTGGTGTAGAACTCAGTTTAACAATGAATGCTGGGTCATTCTTCTGGGCCTCCACTAGATCATTGGCATACTAATGATCTGAATGCTGTTTTTTCTGATATTGGCAAGGTGTTGCTTTGGGAAAGAGACCCTGAGCACAAAGGCAGAATCATTGCTAAACTCAGAGTCACTAACCTTTTGGGTAAGTGTTAGATTCACCATTGGGGACCTTGTAGAAACTGAATCATGGACTTTCTTTGTGGAACTTTTAAACAGCAACCTCTTGGGTGGGGGCCCACCTGATGAGGACCCACTACCTGATGATGATGCTGACCCTCATCCCTTTCTTGTGGTGGGACCCATATTTGGTCCCCCTCCCCCACCACCTCCTCCATAGCCTGAAGGTGACATTGGTGGATGGGACCAATGGGTTGATCCTGCCCCTCAACAGAATAATGCTGGTTGGGGACAATGGAATGCAGTTCAAGGACCAGTTTTTGCAGAGGGTCTGGACATGCCTATTGATAATTTGGATTTACCACCTCAGGAGGCTGGCAGTGCTGTTACGGGTTCCATTCCTACTGCCAATCTTTCCTCTGACAACGACAATGCTTCTGTCCATGGGGTTGGTGATATTGAAGTGGATCAACAGACTGTTGAAATTACCCAAGATGTGGGCATGGGTGAGGGTCTGCTCAACATACTCCAAAATTACCAGGATGATGAGGAGGAGGGTCAATAGGCTAATGAGGGGAATCAGCAGGATGACTGGATGATTGAAGACACAAACCTTCTCTCTCCCAATGAAGCACATTTGCAAGTAGGGGTGGTTTTCACTCCTTTTGTCAACTCCTCTGATGTGCTTTCTGCTAAGCAGTCCTTCTCCAAGCAAGGACTGGAACTCTGGGACAGATTCTTTGCTCCACACATCAACAATTCTTCACCTGGAAAAAATAGACTGCAATGTGATATTCCTGTAAGTTGGTTTAACATTATCACCCTCATGCTCATCACACCTAAAAAATTCAGTTGGGAAAAGCACTTCTCACTTCTCCTCTTTGGGATATTATAAAAGAGCCAATTGCTGAAGAAAATACCTTTACTTTCATTATCCCTGATGAATATGTTGGACAGATGCCCCCTCACTGCCTGAATGATTCCCCATCAAACCTGATGGTGCCTAATGCTCCATCAAAAAAAGAAGGGGAAAAGAAGCTTTGGTGGACACTGAGGTGAGAAGGAGTCCCAGAATTGTGGAGCTTAATGGGGGTTTTAAAAGTCATGTGAATTGCTCTGATTTTAATTGTCTCTCTTGCAATGCTGCTCCACCTTGTCTCAGCAATAAAGTTGTTAAAAACCTTGATGATTCGTTTTGCAAGGTTAAGGAGGGTGAACTTGAGAAAAGGCTGATGAAGAAGAGCAGGATCAATGATCTGGCCATCAAGCCACCTGGGAAACCTGGACCAAAGAAGAATGGTTCTGACACAAACCTGTCAGGCAAGAAGAAAGGAGGAGCTGCTGAATCCTGTGGACAGCAGTCTAAGAAGAAGGCTCCTAAATAGATGTATTTAATGTCTACACAATATTGTTCTTTCGTGTCTGGACCAATTACCCTTGGATTCTGTTATGTGTTTCTTAGAATCATTATGATGGTATGTATGGTTATGACTTCAGTACCTTGTGATAAATTCAAGTTTGTCTATGTGACTACATATCTTGTGTCACCCCAATGTTATTTCAGTCTGGTTATCAATGAATAACAACAGAAATTGGAAGATTCTGAATTGGAATTAACTCTGAGAAGAAGTGGTTGGCATTAAAAAGCAAAATCATTGAATCTGAATGTGATATCATTTGTCTCCAAGAAACCAAGAGAGAAACCTTTGACATGAATTACTTAAAGAAATTATGTCCAAACAAGTTTGACAACTTTGACTTTCTCCCTTCAATTGGTGCTTCTGGAGGGATCATCATCATCTGGAACAGTTCATTGTTTCATGGTACCAGAGCATTCCAAAATGAATTCTCCACTTCTGTCACTTTCTCCTCCCAACTATCTAATGACTCCTAGACTCTTACAAACATCTATGGACCATGTCAAGCTGATAGAAAAAATGACTTTTTGGACTGGTTTTCCAACATCATGATGCCTGATAATATGGACTCGCTTGTCTTAGGAGATTTTAATCATATCAGAAGGCTTTCTGATAGAAATAAAAGTGGGGGGATGTTAATGACACTATGCTTTTTAATGAGGCTATCAGCAACCTGGGGCTCACTGAATTACCTCTGAAAGGAAGGAAATTTACCTGGAGTAACATGCAGAAAGACCCACTTCTGGAAAGGCTAGATTGGTTTTTTACTTCTAGTTCCTGGACCCCCAAGTATCCATATACTTTTGTTACCCCCCTATCCAAGCCTACTTCTGATCACCTACCTTGTCATTTCAATTGGAACAAACATTCCCAAGGCACAAATATTTAGATTTGAAAATTAATGGCTTCATCATTCTGATTTTAAACAGATTGTGCAAAATGCCTGGAATATACCAGTGAATCACCAGGACTTGGCAAAAAGGATATGTGCCAAATTGAAAAATGTGAGGAGAGGTATCAAGATTTGGGCCAAGCAGTTACCATGTTTAAAGGGCCAAATAAAGAAGGTGAATGACACAGTTGACCTTCTGGATTTGCTTGAGGAGTCTAGAACTTTAACCATCAATGAATGGCACCTCAGGGACCTTCTGAAATCCCATATAATCTCTCTGCTCCAGAATCAAAACACCTATTGGAAACAAAGAGGAAAAATTAAATGGGTGAAATTAGGTGATGAAAACACAAAGTTTTTCGACTCCAAAACCACCATCAGTTATAGACACAATTATATATCAATGATTAAGAATGATAGTGGGCAAGAATTCTTTAATCACTCTGACAAGGCTGACATTCTATGGAATGACTTCAAAGCTAGAATGGGTACATCAAACAAAACTGAGATGCTTTTCAATCTTGAAGATTTCTATGGAAATGCTATGACTGATGAGACGAAGAACTCACATGAAAGACCTTTTCTTGACAAAGAAATTGAGGAGGTTATATCTGATTTGCCAAATGAAAAGTCTCCTAGACCTGATGGTTTTAACAATGAATTTATCAAAAGTTGTTGGTCAATCATTGGAAATGATATCAAATTGCCCATTCATGATTTCTACAATGAGAAGGTCTCTCTTGAAATTATCAACTCCTCCTTCATTACTCTCATTCCTAAAGTATATCAGACCCTTCTACCCCTGCTGATTTCAGACCAATATCCTTATTGAACTGTGTGTTCAAAATCATTACCAAACTCCTTGCAAACAGACTTCAAACTGTTATTCTGGATTTGGTGCATAAAAATCAATATGGTTTCCTCAATAATAGATCTATTCAGGATTGCCTTGGATGGGCTTTTGAATACCTATTCCAATGCCACAAATCAAAGGAGGAAATCCTAATTCTAAAATTAGACTTTGAAAAGGCTTTTGATACTATTGATCACTCATCCATCATAAATATCCTCAAGGCTAGAGGATTTGGCAGGAAATGGATCAAATGGATAGAGATGATTTTTGAGTCTGGCTCCTCTGAAATTCTACTAAATGGAGTGCCTGGGAAAACAATTACTGCAGGAGAGGTGTGAGACAAGGAGACCCCCTTTCACCACTTCCTTTTGTACTTGCTGCAGACCTCCTCCAATCTGTCCTGACTAAAGCCATGCACATGCAACTTCTGACCCCCCAATAGATGGACCTCCTAACAATGACTTTCGTGTGATTCAATATGCTGATGATACATTGGTGGTACTTAAGGCAGATGCTACTCAATTATTGTGCTTGAAATCCCTCCTTCAAACTTTTGCACTCTCCATTGGACTCAAAGTCAACTATTTGAAGTCAAGCATGATGCCAATAAATTTATGCAATGATAGGTTGATACACTTTGCTCAGACAATCAATTGTCAAACTGGCAGCCTCCCTTTCACTTATTTTGGATTACCACTAAGCTTATCAAAGCCATCCATGGAACATTTTCTGCCTATTGTTCAAAGAATTGAAAGAAGACTTTGTGGTATAGCTGACCTCTTGAACTATGGAGGAAAACTGCAATTGGTAAAATCTATACTATCCTCACTTCCTCTATTTTTCATGAGCTGTCTGGAGGTGCCAATTACCATCAAATATCAAATCATAAAATATATGAGGCACTGTCTTTGGAGAAAAAAGACAGAAGATGTTCAAGCCAAAGGACAAGCACTGGTATCATGGGATAAAATTAGTCGTCCTAAAAATCAAGGGGGACTTGGAGTCCTGAATCTCCAGATTCAAAATACTGCACTCCTGTTAAAGAACCTAGACAAATTCTACAATCATCATGATATTCCTTGGGTTCATCTCATTTGGGAAACATACTATAAGAATGGAAAATTACCTGGAAGAAGCATGGAAGGATCATTCTGGTGGAAATCTCATATCAAATTAATTGATAATTTTAAAGGCATGGCTAAGTGCAATCTGAAATCTGGTAGATTGGCCTATTTTTGGTCTGATCTTTGGCAAGATGAGTGCTTTATGAATAAATTCCCACATCTGCTGTCTTATGCAAAGTCATCAAATATCAGTGTGCATGAATTTTTACATGCTGATTTCTTGGAGGATAACTTTCACCTACCTCTTTACCAACAAGCCTACTCTGAATTTTTAATCATGGAAGAAAGATGCCAGGAAATCATTCCAACCATTCATGAGAATCTCCATGATAATTGGAGTTACATTTGGGGGTCAGATAAATTTCAAGTGGAAAAGGCCTACTCATCCATGATTGGTTACTCCCCTTCACCACCTCCTTTCTCTTGGCTTTGGACATCCTCTTGCCAGAATAAACACAAATTCTTCTTCTGGCTTTTGCTTCTGGACAGACTGAATACAAGGAATCTTCTGAAAAGGAAGCAGTTTATTCTACCTGATTACAATTATGCAATTTCCAACTATTACTTGGAAGAATCAGTTAACCATTTATTCTGGGAATGTTCATTTTCAAAAAAGTGCTGGGATCATATTTGCAGAGACAGAATAGCAAACTTATCAGGATTGGAGGCTTTTTCAGACATCAAAGACAAGTTACATCTGCCTTTTGCAATAGAAATCATTGTCATGACTACCTGGGGTATCTAGATCTGCAGAAATGAGAAAAATTTTAATGACAAAAGACCCACACTCAAAAGATGGAAAGCAATCTTCTATCAAGAGATGAGATGGATACAGTTCAGAATCAAAAGAAAATACCAGGAGAAATTCAAAACCTGGCTGAGTCAACAATTAGATCAGAGATAGAATAGATCTCTACCCTCTTTAGAGATGGCACTTTCCATTTTTTTGATCTGCCTTAGATCAATAGACTCATCTGTAACTTTCTCATTGTAACATACTCATACCCATATAATTAAAAAAATTGTAGTGGGGATTTTCCCTACTGTTTCACCTCAAAAAAAATCCATCAAAGAGTCTGTAGTCGCTGCCATCTCCATCCCTAGATCGGGGGGATCCAAAACTCTTCTCGGCACCCTGCCAGAGGGGAGAGATCACCCTGGAGGCCTTCTTCATCACCATGCAAGCCTCCGGTGTGATGCATGAGTAGTTCACCTTGGACTACGGGTCTATATAGTAGCTAGATGGTTGGTTCTCCTCCTTTGTGCTATCATGTTTAGATCTTGTGAGCTCCGTTCATGATCAAGATCATCTATTTGTAATCTTACATGTTGTGTTTGCGGGGATCCGATGGATATTGAGATGCTATTTCAGATTGATTATTGATTCTATCATGTCTATGTTATTTGTGATCTTGCATGCTCTCCGTCGTTCGTAGCTATCTTGGCCAAGTAGATGCTAGTAACTCCAAGAGGGAGTATTTATGCTCGATAGTGGGTTCATGCCTCTAGTAATCTGGGGAAGTTACAGAAATCTCTAAGGTTTTAGATGTGCTATTGCTACTAGGGAGAAAACAACAATCCTTTGTCCATGGGGTAATCATATGGTTTACTTTACACACTTTTCTTAATGCAATTATCTGTTGCTTGCAACTTAATACTGGAGGGGGTTCAGATGATAACCTGAAGGTGGATTATTAGTCATAGATGCAATTGGATTATGGTCTATATATAATGTTGTAATGCCCAATCAAATCTAATAGGAGTCAAGATGTCTAGTATATGCATTATTATGCTTTCTCAAATCTATCAATTGCCTCACTGTAATTCGTTCACCCAACATGCTATCTATCTTAAGCAGAAACACCTCTAGTAAACTATGGACCCCAGTCCATGCTTTTACCATTGATAAACCATCTACTGTTTATCGTTTACTGTTTACTTTCTGCAAGCAATTACTATCTTCCACCTATATGTTTAATCCTTTGTGTTCAACAAAACCGCTGAGATTGACAACCTCACTATAAGTTGGGCAAAGTTCTGTTGTTGTGTTGTGTAGGATTCCAAGTTGCTAGCAACACCTTGGGGTTGTTTCCTTACTCCTATTGGTTCGATAACCTTGGTTTCATAACTAAGGGAAAACTTGTTGTTGTCCTCATCATACCTTCCTCTTAGGGTTCCCAACAAGCTCGATATATTTTGAGCCATCAGCCTCCAGGCCGGTGGGCACGGGTGCCTACAGGGTTGGCGAAGCCTTCGCAATTGCCGCCATCATCTAGGTCGATGACACCGCTCGTAGAAGCAATGCTCTTGCCCTTCTTCTTGTTGTCGAGTTCTTTCCAAAGGGCATAGTTAGTCTCCCATCTTTTCAGTCTTTGATCAACATCCAACAATGCGTCAACTTGAAGGCCTTGTTGTTATTCACCGTCTTGAAGTGCTCCATTGCTTTCATGACCTACACATATGGATGCCTACAATGGCTCAATGCATATGCAAGACATCGACAGGAGAGGAAGGGGTTATACCATGTCAACCGGCAACATGCCGCTTATTTTCCTTTTTGACACCATCTCATAGGAGCCTTGGAACTTGCTGCACTCGGCATGGATGGTGCCACATCGCTTGGTGATAGAGAGAGAGATCATTTCGATCGCTGAAGAAGGTGTCCTTCCGAATTTCTAGGCCTCATGGAAGAACTTGCCCACCTTTTTCAATAGGCAAAGCCCTTTTGCTCGGCGCCGCATAGTGGATCTTGCGAAACCTCCATCCATGCCTTGCATAGGACCTTGTCCTCCTCGGTGGTGTAGATCGCGGTTTGTCGGCTCAACTTCTTGGTGTCGACGAGCGATGCCGCAAGTGAAGCGGCCAGCGACGCGGCAGTGACCCCCACGCCTATGGAAGCGCCATCATTTCCAAACAATGACTTATCCGCAATGTTGTAGGCATCTTGTTGCGTCTCCTGCTCTTGCGTCTCTGCCTGCATCTGTTGCTACATCTCTGCGTTGTCGCCATACCATCGCCATACTCCTGGCCACCCTTGTTGATCATGTCATTCATGGCATCCTCGGCATCGTTGGCCACGAAATCCTGCATCGAATTTGGCCTAAGTGAAGAGACGGGAGCGGTGTGCTGGAAAAGAAGAAGAGATGGCGCGATCATATCGTGCCTTCGTTGGTCAGCAGCGCGTCCGGCATTCCGTCGAACAGGTTGACTGGCGCCGGCATGTCCGCGGCAAAGATGGACCGCTGCTTATTCGACGCCTTTGGGGTTGTGTCCGTGGTCGTTGGAGTGCGGTTGAGGTCGATGGCAGGCTCTCCCGCCTCTGACGACACCATGCGGGGATAGACGAACCGGGAGAGCAAGGCGACGATCCTAGTGTGGCCTCCGAGCGAAGGTGTGCGCGGGCATGGCATCCTGGGCTGGCCGCAAGGGTGGACATGATGGATGTAGCACCCCAATTGTCTAACAATTGGAATGCTACTTGTCCTAGTAAGATATTGGCTACTCCATATAGATTATTGTTGCATCATAATTATATCATGCTCATGTCATCATGCCACCTTGCATTTGAGCATCATATAAAACCCTTTTTCTTTTGGTTCTTCTCTCACATGCATTATTAATTGTATTTGCTTCTTGATATTATAATTGGCTATTGATATATTGTCTAAATGCCCAAGTTGAGTTGGGGGCATATCTTTTATTCCATTCCACCACTTTTCTTTCTACCACCCTATAAATCCACCATCCCATTAACAATGAGCTTGTCTTTCTTTTCTTTGATATTTTAATTCTAGCTCATGTAGTTTGGGGTGGATTAAACCCTCTAAATTCTTATGCTTGGTTTTATCTCCACTTCTTGGATATGCATAGAGTAATGCCATAATATACATATTGTTTTCACAAATATTCAATGGCATTATTATTTTTGCATGTGCCATGCACAAGTCTTCACCACCTTTCTCTTCTTTGGTTTTTCCTTTGGGTTTGATGGATCCTATCTTTGGAAGATCATCTCCTACCATTACACCACCCTCATAATCTCATCCATCTCATTTTCCACTCATTGCTAATTCTCCATGCATGAGCATATGTGGTCTTTTTCCATCTATTTCTTTTCTCCCTCTTTCATTCTTATTCTTCCTCCACATTAACTCAAGCAAGTTCAAGCTTCACCTTTCCTTTTGGTTTGGCCTCATCACCTAAATCAAATTTAAATAACTAATAAAATTCAAACCTAGCTTTCTCTTTATTTTCTTTTTACACCTAAATTACACTAAGCCTAACTCTAAACCCCCTCTCTCTCTCACTAGCTTGGCCACCTCTCCCTCTCTCTCTAACCTGCTGATGGACACCAGATCCCTCTCTCTCCCTGGCCCACCCAGCTAACCCTAACCCTAGCTAAGCCTAACCCTAACCCTAGCCATGCCCTAACCGAACCCGAGCTCACCCGAGCCCCTTCCCTCCTTTTCTCTCTGCCGTGCGGGCCTAGCTGCACTACCCCGCCGTCCCTGGCCTACTGGCAGCCTCCCCATGCCCTACCTGCCCCAGCCCGGCGAGCACGTGCTCGAGGAGAAGGAGGAAAAGGTGGCACCCGAGCCACCTTTATCCTGCCGTGCCCACCGGCCTCTCCTCTCTCTCCCTCCCACTTTCCCCTCCTCCTCACGCCTCTCTGGCCTCGCCCAGATCCGCCCCAGAGCGCCCCCTCCTTCCCCTTCTTCTCCACCGTCGTCCCCACCTGCTGCCAGTCACCGCCGTCTACCGCCGCCATCTCATCGTTCCGGCCGTCAAGCTTGTCGTGGAAGTGGCCTGGGAGATCGAGGACATCCCCCTGCTTCGCCCCGTACCCGCCGTTGCGAAGGAGAAGCGCCAGCATCGCCGGAAACGTCGACGCCCGACGCGAAACCCTAGCCGACGGAGCGTCTGCCTCCCCGACGCTTCGCTGCTCCTCGCGCCGATCCAAGCCCACCAGCGAGCCCGCGGTGAGCATCTTCCCCTCCCTGACAACCTCCCCTTCTCCGTCGTTGTCTAGCGCCGCCGGTCGTTTTGTCGAGCGCCCGCCGTGCACGCCGTCGACGTAGTCTGCAGGTCTTCCCGCGCCGCAGCAGCCCTAACTAGCCCGCGCCCTCCTCACAGACAGCTCCCCTAGCACTACCGCATCGGTTGGCACCCTCCTCGCGCACGCCCGCGTCCCAGGATCGATCCCCGCTCGCGCCGCGCGCCGATTCCCCTCGCCAGACGTGGGAGAAGATAAACAGTACGGGCGCGCGGTCGATTTGCAAAAAGCCC
This sequence comes from Avena eriantha, assembly GCA_910589775.1. Lineage (NCBI taxonomy): Eukaryota > Viridiplantae > Streptophyta > Magnoliopsida > Poales > Poaceae > Avena > Avena eriantha. Next base: position 125,198,827 of record OU342742.1, read on the forward strand.
CCCACCTTTTTGACTTGTGCAACCCGCGCTCCAAGCGACCCCACCTGTCAGTCGCCCTAGTGTTTTAGCAGAAAACCCCCTGGCCTTTCCTGTTCGCAACCCGCGCTCCAGCCGCAGCCCCACCTGTCAGCCCCTGTCCGCTCCTCGCTGGCACGTGGCCCCTGCGCCAGATGACCCCGCCTGTCAGCGTCAGCGGCTAACCAGACCCGCGTGCAAAACGCGTTTCTCGCGCGCGTGGCCCCAGTTCGCCTAGGCCCACCCGTCAGTGGCCGTGGCTAGAATTGCCTGGGTATAAAAAGTAATTCCCTGAGTTTGTTTTAATTCAAATCTTTTCAAATTGATTTAAATTCAAATTCTTTTCAGATTCAAATAATTTTTAAAATACAAATCCAAATAATACAAATAATATATGTTTTGGAATCAGAAAAATGAGAGGAATTCAAATATGCCCTTCAAAAGATATTTTGCACACTTTAAATTTCGAGTTGATTAAAATTACAAGAAAATGCCCTTTTTACTTGATTAATTAATAACTTTTGTTTTATAATTCCAAATTTGGCAAATAATATGTCTAAATCGATCAGCGCGACGAGCCCGTTCTATTTATGCAGTCCTTGTGCTGAATGGAAGCATGCATCATGTCAACATCTAAATTCTGAACTGTTTATGACAATAAAACTTGGGCAAATAAATATTAAAGTGCTTTATTTCTTGTATCCACACCTCACATTTGCCATGCTACTTAAATGCCATGCAAATTGTGGATCATTCATCATGGCATGCTTGGTTGCTTGTTGCATTTCAATTTATATGCTTGCGCACTTTATTTATGTTGGCCCTTGTTTGTTTGGTTCTTCTTCGAATAGACGCCCAGCAGGAGAATTATCAGGAATCACAGGAGTATTACCCAGATCCATCTCTCACTTCAACTGAGCTGCCAGGCAAGCACTACCACATGCTTGCATACATACAGTACCTATTGCCTCTATCTTATTCTTGCATCATTGAGTCGCGGTTGCATTAAATTGAATCCCAAGTACTGCATAGCCTTTACTTTTAAACCACATTAAGCCTGTTCCGGCCCCATGAGCCATTACTACAGGAGTTGTTTGAGCCATGCGAGTCGTAGAAAAGCATGAGTAGGGTATGTGAGTGTCTGATGGATAACGAGGTACCTAAACAACATAACTTGAGTAGTAATGGGATAACTAATGAAAGAGGCACCGGTGAGCAATATCTGCTATTTGGTTTTTCCTGCTCACTTGTGTCCCGTAGGACCCCGAGTACTTGATTCCTGTTCCTTGACTATTCGCACTATCCACATCCGGGAGGCCTATGGACCCCCCTGAGCCAGAGCTTGATTCATTCTTATTTCTTGGGGCCACAATTAGTTTGGGGCTTTATTACTATTCTGTACTTATGCCATGCTACTGCTTTATTTAAGATTGTGCGTGGAGCACCTGTACTGTTTTGGATCGTGGAATGTTTTCGCGGTATCGACAAGCCCAATCACATTTTCGGGTTCCCGGTCGTTTATAGCCATTGACACAAACCTTGGGTCCGTCTCGGAGCCGGCCAACTTCGTTGCGGGTAGCTTAATGGGGTGGCCCCCTGAAATATTTCTGAATCCTGTGATTGCTTTGTCGTGAATGCCTCGTTGGGTTTTGATTTGTTTTTTCCGAGGTTGATCGAGTGTGTGTTGCTATTCGTGCACCCCTGCAGGGTAAATCTTTCTGAAAGCCGTGTCCGCGGTTATGGACGACTTGGAGCACAGTTTCTCGATCATAGACAAGTATAACTACAGTACCGCTTTCAAATTGACTAAGTACTTGACTAGTAAATAGTGCAATACTCATGGAATGGTTAATAAAACTGCCAACGGATGATGGGGGTTGTTCGTCCGCTTCCTCGTTGGTAAGCGAGGAGGAGGATGGATCTGTTAAATATACTGTTATAACTATTGTACTTAATTCACGGACTTCCGTCTATCATTGGTTAGGCGGAAGGTTAGCGAGTCTCTATAGAATTGTTAGGTATTATCTTTTGCTGCAATTGCGTCACCCCAGGTTGTGTCCCCTTTAGTGGCATAAAGACTTGCTGAGTACCCCTAGGGTCTCACTCGATAAATTGTTTGATTCAGATGAACAGGTGTACCCGCAAGATGGATACTGGGTGGAAGAGACAGATGATGTTGGCAACGATCTTTTGGTGTAGAGATTCCGGGAACGGGGATCCGTGTGATCTGTGGGCGGGATGTGTTTATTTATGGGGCATCTTATGCCAATTTGCTTCTTATCCGTACTCGGATCTTGTTTTCCGCTTCCGCTTGATACTCTGATGTGTGATGTATGAGGAGCTATCCTAAATTATTATATCTATCTAGGATGTTTGGATCTTGCCGTATGGCGTTGCAATATTTCTATTTCTTATAGATGGAATGGCTCTGATGTACTATTGTATGTGGCTTGCATACATACCCACTTGTGTATGTAGTTGATCCCTTTGCCTGCCGATTACGCTGCTCGTTCTTGTCCCGTTGTTTGAAAGTGGTTAGGACGGCCGAAAGGTCTACCGTGAGTGGCCCTGGGCCCCACCGTACTATTTTAACCACTTTCGATCATCCAGGCATTAACTAAGAGCGTAATTCACCGAGGTAGTTACAATTGGTATCAGAGCCATCCCGCCCTTCAGGGTCTCAGCCAAAATGGTCGTTGTCTGTCTAGCAAATATTTTGGTAGTTATGTATACTAGGGAAAAACAAACGTGAGAGTAAGATTGCTTCCATTTTTCTTCTTACCCACCCACCCACCCTTTTCTGGTAAGGAAGTGTACCATTTTCAATCCTCTTCTAAACTTCAAACTAGGATTCACGTGTTCTGGGTTCCGTAGTACCATAGGTTATGTTTGTGTGTGTGTGTGTGTGAATTCCTTGTCTATCTGTTGCATCCAAATGTTATCACTATCTGCCTTTTGGTTATCAACTGTTGGTACATTCCCTACCGACAGTCCTTTGTAAACCGACGCGATCTATTCTGATTCGTTGTACACCGATGCGATCTATCTTACTCTTTGTTATCCGACGTTATCTTGTTGGGGTGTTCTTTTCCGTAGTTAACAATCTTTAGGTTCATCTAAGAAGAAGTTGTTGGGATATGTGTTTTACTGATTCATGTGCGAAGTAATGATTTGAGTGCGGGATGGAGTCACGACCATACCACTACTTTTGTCATTTGCTTTTGTATATTGAACTAGTAGAGTTACTAATCTTAATTCGTTAAGTGGTTTTACGCATATAGTGGTATTTTAATGCCAAAATTTGCGGAAAATTTTTCTTTGTTAGTTTGTATACCACACTCCTGGTTCAGTCGTGTGTGTTATGCTTAATATCTTCTAGTTGCCTTGAACTTTGTTGATATTTTCATATCACCTGAGTGAATCGCATTCCTTAATCTTTCCATTTGGTACTATTTTGGATTATTATCATTTTCCATTATAGTACTGACTTGTGTTTTATATCAATCACAGGATGGCACCACCACGCCGTTCTGAGGAGGATATACCACCTGAACTCGGGGCCGCTTTGGCAAGTATTGCAAATGCTTTGGGCACTATGCAGCAGAACCAGCAGCGCTTCGAGGAAAGTGTGAGGAGGAATGAGTTTGCTCCGCTACCTCCACCTCCCAAGCGAGGAGACATCAAGAGTTTTCTCAAGTTCAACCCACGTCAATTTGAAGTGTCTGATCAGCCACTTGATGCGGATGATTGGCTTCGTGAAGTGTCAAGGTTGCTCATGACTGCGGATGTTCCCGAGCAAGAATGGGTCAAGTGTGCTACTCACCTTCTGAAGGGAGATGCAGCTCTCTGGTGGGAAAATTACCTCAAGGCAGATCTTTCTGGTTTTCAGCCTACTTGGGAGCGGTTCACTGCTGCTTTCAGAGAGCAATATCTGTCAGAAATTGTCATGGAAAGGATGAAGGAAGTGTTTCTCAACCTCAAGCAGGGCACTGACAATGTCAACACCTACATCAGAAACTTCATGAACCTGTCTCGTTATGGTGGCGATGAGATCTCTGATGACAAGAAGAAGCAAAAGAGGTTTCGGCAAGGCCTCAATGCTTCCATCAAATATGCAATCACTCATGCAAGGCCAGCATCTTTCCTGGAACTTCAGCACACAGCTCTGCAGGAAGAAGCAAGTAGGCAAGTGTTTGAGGAGTCAAAGAAACACAGCCGTGATACAGCAAGCTCTTCTGCTATGACAGCTCCTTCTAAGCGTCGTGTCTGGGTTCCTAACACCCCACCGTCGCTCCCTGCTCCACCAAGACCTTCAAGCTACGCAGCAAGGCCACCAAACTCCTTCACTGCGGCTCCCAGGGGCTACAACCACAACTACCCTGGAGCGCCTGGCGGAGTCCCTGGCTACGTTGCTCCACGTCCACCTGGTGCTTGTTATACTTGTGGAAACACTGGGCATCAGCAATGGAATTGTCCAATGAACAACAAAGCTCTTCCACCACCACCTCCAAGACCTGCGGCAAGTGCTCCTATGATTCGTGCACCTCCACCTCAGGCTCTCAACATCAACACTAAGCCGGGGTCTACGGTTGCTCGTGCCAACTGTGTCAACGCCGCTCTAGCTGAGCATGCTCCTGGAGTTGTGATGGGTATGCTTCCTGTTAACTCAGTTCCTGCACGAGTTTTGTTTGATTCTGGTGCTTCACATTCTTTCGTCTCTCACAAATTTGCAAATGAGCATGCGCTTGTTATAGACCAGCTGGATAAAAAGTTAATGGTTCTTTCTCCCGGGGCAAGATTGTTATCTACTAAGATCAGCCATGGCAATCAAATTGAGATTGGTGGTTCTTCGTTTCTGGCTTCCTTAATTATTCTGGGAAATTCTGATATTGATGTTATCTTGGGCATGGATTGGTTGACAGCAAATGCAGCTGTGATTGATTGTGCTGAACGTTCGGTTTCTCTGAAAATTCCTGAAGGCCATATAGTCTATTCTCCAAGTCTGACTCCTGCAATTCAGCTTTATTCTTTGGCAGCTCTGAATGATGATGCTATGGAAGGTATTCAGAGTGTTCCTGTAGTTTGTGAGTTTCCAGATGTCTTTCCTGAAGAGTTACCAGGTATGCCTCCGGATCGTGAGGTTGAATTTGTCATTGAACTTGAACCGGGTACCGCTCCTATTTCCAAGCGGCCTTATAAAATGGGTCCTGCTGAGTTGGCTGAACTTAAGCGTCAGTTGGATGAACAAGAGAAGTTGGGTTTCATTCAGCACAGTACTTCTTCTTGGGGTAGTCCAACCATCTTTGTGAAGAAGCGAGACAAGACTGATAGACTTTGTGTTGACTATCGGGCACTCAATGCTAAAACAATCAAGAATAAATATCCCCTTCCGCGGATTAATGATCTCTTCGATCAGCTAGCCGGAGCTGTGGTATTCTCTAAGCTTGATTTGAGAAGTGGCTATCATCAAATCAAGATTCGCAAGGAAGATGTTCCCAAAACAGCTTTCACCACTCGCTATGGCCTGTATGAGTACACAGTCATGTCTTTCGGTCTCACCAATGCACCTGCCACCTTCTCGAGGCTTATGAACTCGGTTTTCATGGAGTATCTTGATAAGTTCGTTGTGGTCTATCTGGATGACATTCTAGTCTATTCTAAGTCAAAAGAAGAACATGAAGAACACCTTCGTTGTGTCCTAAGCAAGCTTCGTGAGAACCGCCTGTATGCAAAGTTCTCCAAGTGTGAATTCTGGCTGCCTCAAGTCACCTACCTTGGTCATGTCATCTCTGCCAAGGGCATCGCCGTCAACCCAGAAACTATTAAGACAATTATGGATTGGCTTCCACCCATAAATGTCAAAGAAGTCAGAAGTTTCCTTGGTTTGGCCAGTTACTGTCGTCGCTTCGTTCAAAACTTCTCAAAGATTGCGAAGCCTCTTACCGATCTCCTCAAGAAAGGCAAGAAATATCTTTGGACTCCTGCTTGTCAAGCAAGCTTTGAAACACTCAAAGAGAAGCTCACTTCCACACCAGTCTTGGTTCCTCCAGATACATCAAAGCCTTTCCAGATTTTCTGTGATGCTTCATTGCAAGGATTGGGTGCGGTCCTTATGCAAGAAAAGCAAGTTGTTGCTTATGCATCTCGTCAGTTGAAGACGCATGAGATCAACTATCCTACACATGACCTCGAACTCGCAGCAGTTGTCTTTGCTTTGAAAGTATGGAGGCATTACTTGCTTGGCAACCGTTGTGAGATCTTTTCTGATCACAAGAGTCTGAAGTACATCTTCACACAGCCTGATCTCAACCTTCGTCAGAGGAGGTGGATTGAAACAATCAATGATTTCGATTTGACCCTCAACTACACCCCGGGCAAAGCTAATGTCATGGCAGATGCTCTCAGCCGAAAAGCTTATGTCAACAACCTCATGGTGGAAGAACAACAGCCTCTCTTGTGCGAGGAATTCCGCAAGCTCAACCTTGAAATTGTGGATCAAGGTTATCTTCTGAACCTTCTAGCAACACCTCTCTTGGAAGAAAAGGTCCGTTCCATTCAGCTTGGGGATCCTTACACTAAAAAGATCATCTCCAACATCCAACTTCCGAAGTATGAGTCTTTTCACGTAGACGACCAAGGCACTCTTTTCTTTGAACACCGGATGTTTGTTCCGAACTACCCGGGTTTAAGAGAGCAAGTTCTCAAGGAGGCGCATGATTCTGTTCTTTCTATCCACCCTGGTAGCACTAAGATGTACATGGACTTGAAAACACAATATTGGTGGCCTGGTTTGAAACGATATTGTGCCAAGTATGTCTCGGAGTGTGATGTCTGTCGTAGAGTTAAAGCTGTCCATCAGAAACCTTCCGGTCTTCTACAGCCATTGAAGCCTCCGGAATGGAAATGGGAGAAAGTAGAGATGGACTTCATCACTGGTTTTCCAAGGTCGCAGAAAGGCAACAATGCAATCTTTGTTGTTATTGACAGGCTTTCCAAAGTAGCCCACTTCTTTCCAGTCAAGGAAACAATTTCTGCAATTCAGTTGGCTGAGCTCTATATCAACAGAATTGTCTCTCTTTATGGAGTTCCTCTTGAGATCAGTTCAGACCATGGAAGCATCTTCACTTCCAAGTTCTGGGGAAGTTTCCAAAATGCTTTGGGAACAAAGTTAAACTTCAGCACAGCTTACCACCCTCAGTCGCAAGGACAAGTTGAAAGGATCAATCAGATTCTGGAAGATATGCTCCGTGCTTGCGTTATCTCTTTCGGCATGAAGTGGGAAGAATGTCTTCCTTATGCTGAATTCTCTTACAACAACAGTTTCCAGAAAAGTCTAAAGATGGCACCATTTGAGGCTCTCTATGGTCGCAAGTGCAGAACTCCGATTGGTTGGTCGGGCGCAGGTGAAAGAATATTGTTTGGCCCCGACATTGTAACTCAAGCGGAGGAGAAAGTTCACATCATTCTTGAAAATCTGAAGATTGCTCAAAGTCGCCAGAAGAGCAATTATGACAGGAAGCACACGGACATGGAGTATGTCCCTGGTGATCTCGTTTATCTTCGTGTCACTCCCATGAGAGGTACGCACCGTTTTGGTATCAAAGGAAAGCTGGCTCCTAGATACATCGGTCCTTTCAAAATTCGTGGAAGAAGAGGAGAAGTTGCTTATGCTCTTGAGCTCCCTGAACAACTCAAAGTCCATGATGTTTTTCACATCTCTCAACTCAAGAAGTGCTTCAAGGATCCCGGCAGGACCGTGGACCATGAACTCATTAATCTCCAAGAAGATCTGTCTTATCAAGAACACCCCACAAAAATTCTTGAAGTCGCAGAAAGAAGGACTCGCAACAAGTCCATCAAGTTCTGCAAGGTGCAGTGGTCGCACCATTCGGTTGATGAAGCAACCTGGGAACGTGAAGATGAGCTCCGTGCCAAGTATCCTACCCTCTTTGAGTCTTCTTCTTCCTAGAATCTCGGGGCAAGATTCCTGTTTAGTGGGGGAGAGTTGTAGCACCCCAATTGTCTAACAATTGGAATGCTACTTGTCCTAGTAAGATATTGGCTACTCCATATAGATTATTGTTGCATCATAATTATATCATGCTCATGTCATCATGCCACCTTGCATTTGAGCATCATATAAAACCCTTTTTCTTTTGGTTCTTCTCTCACATGCATTATTAATTGTATTTGCTTCTTGATATTATAATTGGCTATTGATATATTGTCTAAATGCCCAAGTTGAGTTGGGGGCATATCTTTTATTCCATTCCACCACTTTTCTTTCTACCACCCTATAAATCCACCATCCCATTAACAATGAGCTTGTCTTTCTTTTCTTTGATATTTTAATTCTAGCTCATGTAGTTTGGGGTGGATTAAACCCTCTAAATTCTTATGCTTGGTTTTATCTCCACTTCTTGGATATGCATAGAGTAATGCCATAATATACATATTGTTTTCACAAATATTCAATGGCATTATTATTTTTGCATGGGCCATGCACAAGTCTTCACCACCTTTCTCTTCTTTGGTTTTTCCTTTGGGTTTGATGGATCCTATCTTTGGAAGATCATCTCCTACCATTACACCACCCTCATAATCTCATCCATCTCATTTTCCACTCATTGCTAATTCTCCATGCATGAGCATATGTGGTCTTTTTCCATCTATTTCTTTTCTCCCTCTTTCATTCTTATTCCTCCTCCACATTAACTCAAGCAAGTTCAAGCTTCACCTTTCCTTTTGGTTTGGCCTCATCACCTAAATCAAATTTAAATAACTAATAAAATTCAAACCTAGCTTTCTCTTTATTTTCTTTTTACACCTAAATTACACTAAGCCTAACTCTAAACCCCCTCTCTCTCTCACTAGCTTGGCCACCTCTCCCTCTCTCTCTAACCTGCTGATGGACACCAGACCCCTCTCTCTCCCTGGCCCACCCAGCTAACCCTAACCCTAGCTAAGCCTAACCCTAACCCTAGCCATGCCCTAACCGAACCCGAGCTCACCCGAGCCCCTTCCCTCCTTTTCTCTCTGCCGTGCGGGCCTAGCTGCACTACCCCGCCGTCCCTGGCCTACTGGCAGCCTCCCCATGCCCTACCTGCCCCAGCCCGGCGAGCACGTGCTCGAGGAGAAGGAGGAAAAGGTGGCACCCGAGCCACCTTTATCCTGCCGTGCCCACCGGCCTCTCCTCTCTCTCCCTCCCACTTTCCCCTCCTCCTCACGCCTCTCTGGCCTCGCCCAGATCCGCCCCAGAGCGCCCCCTCCTTCCCCTTCTTCTCCACCGTCGTCCCCACCTGCTGCCAGTCACCGCCGTCTACCGCCGCCATCTCATCGTTCCGGCTGTCAAGCTTGTCGTGGAAGTGGCCTGGGAGATCGAGGACATCCCCCTGCTTCGCCCCGTACCCGCCGTTGCGAAGGAGAAGCGCCAGCATCGCCGGAAACGTCGACGCCCGACGCGAAACCCTAGCCGACGGAGCGTCTGCCTCCCCGACGCTTTGCTGCTCCTCGCGCCGATCCAAGCCCACCAGCGAGCCCGCGGTGAGCATCTTCCCCTCCCTGACAACCTCCCCTTCTCCGTCGTTGTCTAGCGCCGCCGGTCGTTTTGTCGAGCGCCCGCCGTGCACGCCGTCGACGTAGTCTGCAGGTCTTCCCGCGCCGCAGCAGCCCTAACTAGCCCGCGCCCTCCTCACAGACAGCTCCCCTAGCACTACCGCATCGGTTGGCACCCTCCTCGCGCACGCCCGCGTCCCAGGATCGATCCCCGCTCGCGCCGCGCGCCGATTCCCCTCGCCAGACGTGGGAGAAGATAAACAGTACGGGCGCACGGTCGATTTGCAAAAAGCCCCCCACCTTTTTGACTTCGGCAACCCGCGCTCCAAGCGACCCCACCTGTCAGTCGCCCTAGTGTTTTAGCAGAAAACCCCCTGGCCTTTCCTGTTCGCAACCCGCGCTCCAGCCGCAGCCCCACCTGTCAGCCCCTGTCCGCTCCTCGCTGGCACGTGGCCCCTGCGCCAGATGACCCCGCCTGTCAGCGTCAGCGGCTAACCAGACCCGCGTGCAAAACGCGTTTCTCGCGCGCGTGGCCCCAGTTCGCCTAGGCCCACCCGTCAGTGGCCGTGGCTAGAATTGCATGGGTATAAAAAGTAATTCCCTGAGTTTGTTTTAATTCAAATCTTTTCAAATTGATTTAAATTCAAATTCTTTTCAGATTCAAATAATTTTTAAAATACAAATCCAAATAATACAAATAATATATGTTTTGGAATCAGAAAAATGAGAGGAATTCAAATATGCCCTTCAAAAGATATTTTGCACACTTTAAATTTCGAGTTGATTAAAATTACAAGAAAATGCCCTTTTTACTTGATTAATTAATAACTTTTGTTTTATAATTCCAAATTTGGCAAATAATATGTCTAAATCGATCAGCGCGACGAGCCCGTTCTATTTATGCAGTCCTTGTGCTGAATGGAAGCATGCATCATGTCAACATCTAAATTCTGAACTGTTTATGACAATAAAACTTGGGCAAATAAATATTAAAGTGCTTTATTTCTTGTATCCACACCTCACATTTGCCATGCTACTTAAATGCCATGCAAATTGTGGATCATTCATCATGGCATGCTTGGTTGCTTGTTGCATTTCAATTTATATGCTTGCGCACTTTATTTATGTTGGCCCTTGTTTGTTTGGTTCTTCTTCGAATAGACGCCCAGCAGGAGAATTATCAGGAATCACAGGAGTATTACCCAGATCCATCTCTCACTTCAACTGAGCTGCCAGGCAAGCACTACCACATGCTTGCATACATACAGTACCTATTGCCTCTATCTTATTCTTGCATCATTGAGTCGCGGTTGCATTAAATTGAATCCCAAGTACTGCATAGCCTTTACTTTTAAACCACATTAAGCCTGTTCCGGCCCCATGAGCCATTACTACAGGAGTTGTTTGAGCCATGCGAGTCGTAGAAAAGCATGAGTAGGGTATGTGAGTGTCTGATGGATAACGAGGTACCTAAACAACATAACTTGAGTAGTAATGGGATAACTAATGAAAGAGGCACCGGTGAGCAATATCTGCTATTTGGTTTTTCCTGCTCACTTGTGTCCCGTAGGACCCCGAGTACTTGATTCCTGTTCCTTGACTATTCGCACTATCCACATCCGGGAGGCCTATGGACCCCCCTGAGCCAGAGCTTGATTCATTCTTATTTCTTGGGGCCACAATTAGTTTGGGGCTTTATTACTATTCTGTACTTATGCCATGCTACTGCTTTATTTAAGATTGTGCGTGGAGCACCTGTACTGTTTTGGATCGTGGAATGTTTTCGCGGTATCGACAAGCCCAATCACATTTTCGGGTTCCCGGTCGTTTATAGCCATTGACACAAACCTTGGGTCCGTCTCGGAGCCGGCCAACTTCGTTGCGGGTAGCTTAATGGGGTGGCCCCCTGAAATATTTCTGAATCCTGTGATTGCTTTGTCGTGAATGCCTCGTTGGGTTTTGATTTGTTTTTTCCGAGGTTGATCGAGTGTGTGTTGCTATTCGTGCACCCCTGCAGGGTAAATCTTTCTGAAAGCCGTGTCCGCGGTTATGGACGACTTGGAGCACAGTTTCTCGATCATAGACAAGTATAACTAAAGTACCGCTTTCAAATTGACTAAGTACTTGACTAGTAAATAGTGCAATACTCATGGAATGGTTAATAAAACTGCCAACGGATGATGGGGGTTGTTCGTCCGCTTCCTCGTTGGTAAGCGAGGAGGAGGATGGATCTGTTAAATATACTGTTATAACTATTGTACTTAATTCACGGACTTCCGTCTATCATTGGTTAGGCGGAAGGTTAGCGAGTCTCTATAGAATTGTTAGGTATTATCTTTTGCTGCAATTGCGTCACCCCAGGTTGTGTCCCCTTTAGTGGCATAAAGACTTGCTGAGTACCCCTAGGGTCTCACTCGATAAATTGTTTGATTCAGATGAACAGGTGTACCCGCAAGATGGATACTGGGTGGAAGAGACAGATGATGTTGGCAACGACCTTTTGGTGTAGAGATTCCGGGAACGGGGATCCGTGTGATCTGTGGGCGGGATGTGTTTATTTATGGGGCATCTTATGCCAATTTGCTTCTTATCCGTACTCGGATCTTGTTTTCCGCTTTCGCCTGATACTCTGATGTGTGATGTATGAGGAGCTATCCTAAATTATTATATCTATCTAGGATGTTTGGATCTTGCCGTATGGCGTTGCAATATTTCTATTTCTTTTAGATGGAATGGCTCTGATGTACTATTGTATGTGGCTTGCATACATACCCACTTGTGTATGTAGTTGATCCCTTCGCCTGCCGATTACGCCGCTCGTTCTTGTCCCGTTGTTTGAAAGTGGTTAGGACGGCCGAAAGGTCTATCGTGAGTGGCCCTGGGCCCCACCGTACTATTTTAACCACTTTCGATCATCCAGGCATTAACTAAGAGCGTAATTCACCGAGGTAGTTACAATGGAGCTGGTAGAGGACGCGTCGGCCATGGACAAGCCACCGACGCCGAAGGCCAGTGTGCCACCGAAGGCGGCGATCATTGCCTCTTGCTTTATCACGTGCATGGCATGCTTGGCGGTATCCACTGCTATCTCCTTTTGGTTGGCCTTGTTCTGCGTGGCGAGGATGCGCTCGTTCTCCTCACGTCGCTCCTTCTCGAGCTTGGCTTGGGCGAGTCGACCTCGCGCCGCACGCCGCCGACCGGCTCGCTTAACCAACTCAATTTTCCGCTCCGTCGGCATCATGTCGGCCGCGGGCTTCTTCGGACGATCGCGCTTCTTGGCGGCGGGGACACCGGAGGGCGTAGCGTCGACCATGGCGGTGGGATCCATCGCCTTTCCCGTCGCTCCCGCCAGTGGGAACTTTGGGAGTGGTTTTTTGGAGGAAGAAGTGGAGTGACCTGTGTTCCACTAGCGGGAGGGGCCGCCAGTGGGTATGGTCGAACACACGCTCGGGCGCTGCTTGTCCGGGCTGACCTAGTGGTCACACAAATTAGATGCACGGATGGGTCGAGCCGGACGCATCGGGACAGATGGGTCGAGCCGGACGCATCGGGACGGATGGGTCATGCCGCTGCGACGTCGCGCGCGTCTGTGCGGACGGGTTCGGACACGCCGGGACGGGTTGGGTCGGCCCGGTGGAGATGCCCTTTCCACCATGCATAGAAAATCGCCTCTCTAACATACCCCCTCTGTTACACAATATATGCCTTTTGAGTAAACTATTTTGGCTGGCTAAAAAGACTTATATTATAGAATAGAAGGAGTATTTTGTAAGAAAACAATAACAAGTGTTTGAAGAACAAATCTGTATGTACTTTTTGTAGTTTCTAAATGCACATTATTATTTTTTTGGAAAAAAGGGCTATGTGGACTAGCTGCGAAAGACTCACGCTGTGGGACTCTCTTGACTTTTCGTAGGCCGATAGATAGATCCAACCAATTTCCCTCTCCTTCGTTTTAATTCCATCTTCCGGAAACAAAGATGCCCCAAGAACATAATTGATAGCCCGCACCACCACTTGCAAATAGGCCCACCAGCTGCAAATATGGCCCAATTGGTAACCCGTACGATGCCTAGGTTGTGGCAAACGCTCGTCAAAATAGCGCTTAGCCAGGCCCAGCAACAACGGCCGACTTGACCATTTTCCTGGAGGCAGGCTTCAGAGCGAGCGCCTCGTGCGCTCCTTGGATACAACCTTAAACTGCTTAGTTTTCTCTCTCCTCCCTTAAGTCTTTCTTATGTAACCTCTCCCAATTAGAATAACATGTTTAGATCCAAATCTCCCTATAAAAAAGGTGCACGTCGATGATGGGATTTTATTCTGACTATCAACATCAAGTTTGCGTGACCCATATCTTTTTAGATTCATGGTCAAAGTTAGAGATTTTCTAGATGAATTTCTTCACAGATTCATTGTGCACAATCAAAGGTTCGAAAATTCCTTTTGGGGGTATCTAGATCTCATTGTTCCCCACAACTTTCGTGTTGCAAGTTTTCTGATTTGGTGAAGGTAGAGGAATTTATCTGTACAGGACAACAACACCAGTATGGTGGAGGTTGAAGATGAAGATTTTCCCTCTCTCTCTCCCCTCTCTTCTCGTTGATGCAGGAGCTCTCATAGTGCCGCCAGACTTGGCACCAAGGTTGTCGTCGCCGTCGATATCGCCTGCAACCGCGAGGAGGTCCCTTTCGCCGGGCACCTATTTCAGGCATACGAGTCCACCGTGTTTCCGCGCCCCGCCCTCCGTCACCGGCGCAGGTACCACACCATCCTTCGTCGCTATTACAGCGGCAGCAAGTGGCGGCCAACAGCTACAGTAGCCCGCACAAGAAGAACATGATCACTGGTAATGATTGTTTTAGACGAATCCCGCCAGTTTCGACTCGAGGAATCGAAGCGTCTCTGTTGGGTGCTGTCGGGCACCCACAGATCACCCCTCACCCCGCCGGTGTTCTACTTTCTGGCCGTCTGCGCCGCGCTATTGCCCATGACTACTAGGTAGGTGTGGTGGTGCGAGATAAGTCTGTTTATTAGCTTTAGGTTAGTGTGAATGTTGATGGACCACCCAACTATGCAACCAACCGATCGAGGTGGCACCTCCATTGCAAAGGATGCAACAGGGATAATACCAAACAGAATGCATAATAGTGCCGTTTTTACGGGACCATATTCCCCGAGACCTGCCGCATGTAGCTCGAAGTTTGTCCCGGGCTACCCATGACGCCCCAAGTTGCCAAGTTGAGACGATTTGCGAGCGTAGGCAGAGCAAACGATGCATTCGTCATGCGGCGCAGCTTCTGTCCTGGCCACATCTCTCTTTCCAGCAGTATAATAACGGGGTGTACGTAGGAAATGGAGACGTCGTGCTCCGGAGAAAACGCACGCGCGCGCTCCTGTGCTGTGCTGTGCTGGCCACATCTCTCTTTCCAGCAGTGCAGTATAACGGGCCTGCACGCCACTGCCACTGAGTTGTCTTTCTTACGACAGTCGAGAAGAAGAAAACCACAGACGACTGAGTATAATTTCGTCGTGCGGCTCCAAGTCTCGCTACATGGATGGATGTATTCCTTCGTCTTGTGGGTCGGTGGTGCCAGTACGAGTACCTACACGTACGTCCGCGCGCTAATCGTCCATCGTCGACCGTGATTGTCACCTGATTATTTTAGCCTACACGTACTACCTAGGATTACCATGAACAGACCCGACCAACGGACCAAGCACCCACTTATCTCTCCGTCGCCGCCACCGTCAACTTCCCTTGGTGACAAAGGAAATAAACCATGGAATAAGGAAAGGAGGATGGGTGGAGACGACGACGACGACTCCGGTCTCCCTCGGGACCTTTCTCCTTCCCGCATCCTTCCGTACCCGGCCAAACAGAGGCGACCAGCATCCAGGCTCGACAACCAACTTTGAATTGGAACCTGCCAACAGCGACGCCGCGGCCGCAAGGTGCGTGCAACCAGCAAGATAGCTAGCTAAGCATAAACCTCAATTATTGGATTTCCATCCGTCCATCTCACAACCAAAATGTTAGAGCAGCTCTAACGGAACACCCGTAAAAACGCCAACTGTATAATGTGTTTATAGTCTACGGAAACCGGCTTTTATAGTTCGAAAACAGCTTCATGCAGAACGATGCCTGTAAATCGGAACTGCAAATTTGAAAATATGCGAATGCGGGTAAATTGAACGACGGACATGCTTTTGATCAAAATTCCTAATTGTGATCCATACGTATATTTACATAAGATTAGCGGAGAATCAAAAGCTGCGCAATTGGGGATTAATACTACAAGGCGCTGCCGCATCCTAGAGCAAAAAATGAAACCCTCGGTGAGGATTGCAGGGCACGGCGGCGTTGTGGCGGCCAGGACCTCACTCGTCAGTGAGGTCGATGAGGTCGCCGAGCTCGACCATGACGATGGCGGCCGCGCTGCTGCTGGCCTCCCTCTCCCTGGCCTCGCGCGCTTCGACGAGGGCGATGGCCCGACGCTGCATGGCGATGCGCTCCTCGTCACTGTCGTGGGCGTAGTCTGCCTCGCCTACGACGGTCGCCGGAGGAGGGGACAGCGAGCTGAAGCCGTCGGACGAGGGAGGGAAGGGAGGAGTTGGGCCGTGCGAGGATCCCTCCCCGGCATGCGCGTACCTGGCAGCGAACATCTCGCGGCGCTGGTCGTCCCTCGCTGTCAGCCACCATGCCGGTGTGTAGGTGTGGAGAGACGGTGGCGGGGACACGTCACGGTTCACCCACTTGAGGGCAGCACGCTTCTTCGCGCCCTTCGACCGGACGAACTTGGCGTGCACATTGTCAGCGACGCGGCGCAGAGGACGGTCGCTGTCTACCCCTGCTCCGCATCTCCCTCCGCCAACCCCACAACTACCTCTACATGAAGAAATGACCTCGATCTCGCTTGGGTGAGTGCGCGATTGCTCGCCGGAGTTCGAGCTAGCGGCGGCGTCGCTAGGGTTGGGAGGGCAGAAAGAACCCTATTCGTCGGCGCGGCCGTTATTTGTATAGGTCGAGCTGGGCGGTTAACGGGCTACTGTATTTTTTTACGGGCCGGGCTGATTTACGTGCTCCGTTAGAGCGGCCAATTTTGTGTGGGCTTGCAAATCCGCCGAAATTTTACAGTTCCGACGGGTTTACAGTTACCGTTGGAGCTGCTCTTACTGACTTTATTATTGGTATATCGATCGGTCCAGCATGGATTGAAATAGGAACCGGTTCAATAAGAAGCTTTTGAAAACACAGTGCACCCAGGTAAATAAGGAACAAGATAAATACATAAGTTAAACAAACATCCCACATCCGAAAGGTACCTCACATAGGTCTTGTGCAACAATAGGACCAAGCAGTCGTGTAAAGTGAAGTGCTATTCCTTCCCGCATCCTTCCGTACCCGGCCAAACAGCGGCGACCAGCATCCAGGCTCGACAACCAACTTTGAATTGGAACCTGCCAACAGCGACGCCGCGGCCGCAGGTGCGTGCAACCAGCAAGATAGCTAGCTAAGCATAGACCTCAATTATTGAATTTCCATCCGTCCATCTCACAACCAAAATGTTAGAGCAGCTCTAACAGAGCTCCTAAAAACACGAACTGTATAACGTGTTTATGGAAAACGGTTTTTACAATTTGAAAATAGCTCGCGCAGAACGGTGTCTGTAAATCAGAACTGCAAGTTTGAAAATATGCGAACGCGGGTAAATTAAATTGAATGATGAACACGCGTTTGATCAACGATCCGGATTGCGATTCATACGTATATTTACATAAGATTAGGGGAGAATCAAAAGCTGCGCGATTGGGGGATTAATACTACATGGCGCCGCCGCGTCCTAGACCAAAAATGAACTTCTCAGCGGGGGTTGCAGGGCGCGGCGGCGTTGTGGCAGCAAGGACCTCACTCGTCGGTGAGGTCGATGAGGTCGCCGAGCTCGACCTTGACGACGGCGTGCTGGCCTCGTCTCCCTGGCCTCACGCGCTTCGACGAGGGCGATGGCCTGGCGCTGCATGGCGATGCGCTCCTCATAATTGTCATGGACATAGTCTGCCGCGCCTACGACAATCGCCGGAGGAGCGGACGGCGAGTTGATGCCGTCAGAAGAGGGAGGGGAGGGAGGAGCTGAGCCGCACGAGGATCCCTCCTCGGCGTGCGCCTGGCGCCGAGCTTCTCGCAGCGCTGGTCGTCCCTCGCAGCCAGCCACCACACCGGCGTGTAGGCGCGGAGAGATGGCGGTGGGGACATGTCGCGGTTCACCCACTTTTGGGTGGCGCGCTTCTTCGCGCCTTCCGACCGGATGAACTTGGCGTGCACGTCGTCAACGACGTGACACGGAGGACGTTCGCCGCCGCCCCCTCCTCCGCCAACCCCGTAGCTACCTCTACACGAAGACATGACCTCGATCTCGCTTGGGCGCGCGCACGATTGCTCGCCGGAGTTCGAGCTAGCGGCGGTGGCGCTAGGGTTGGGAGGGCAGGAAGAACACTACTCGCCGACGCGGCCTCTATTTGTACAGGTCAAGCTGGGCGGTTAACGGGCCACTATAAAAAAAATACGGGCCGAGCTGATTTACGGGCTCCATTGGAGCGGCCGATTTCGCCTGGGCCTATAAATCCGCCGGAATTTTACAGTTCCGACAGGTTTACAGTTACCGTTAGAGCTGGCATACTAGACCCAAAGTTGTCAAGTGGAAGCGTGTGCGCGATTGCCCTTGTTTGACGCAAGAATAATTTTAAGTATTGCGGCGTCGTGTTACATATGAAAACCGTCACAGTCTGGGTGCTCCGGCGACTAGCTCCTACCGATAGGAACCCTCGACCTAGATGGCGACCACCCACAGCAGATGCTCCGGCGGTCGACAAGGTGGCACTCTATCGACGGGGACGAGGAGGCGGAGGAGTACCATCTCGATCTATTCCAAGTAGAAGTCCTCTTCGTTGTCAGCACACGGAGTTATCATTGGGTCACGCGCTGCCGGCAACTCCATCCTCTCTGGTCGCATGCCCCCGGCAACGCCACCTTCCCTGGGATGCACGCGCCCGCCCACGCCCCTGCGCGAAACCTATCGAGAACCCAGTCGACTCCTCATTTCCCTATCACGCCGCCAGCGCTCCGCCTCTTTTGTCGCGGACGCCAGATACCATCGTGCGGTGGCCGTCGAGGGTTTCCTATCGGGACGAAATGGTCCGACCTGACCAGTTCTATCGAATTGAGTGCAAGCTGGGCTCCTGGCAGTGGGCCCGAAATCACTAAAATGCTACTAGAGTTGTTAATGACCAGTAGTGTGTTCTGTGCAAACAATTACCTAAAAAAGTAGTGTTCTGCCGCAAAACAAAACTTAGTTTGTGGTTTTGTGCAACAATAGCACGGAGAAGTGGTGTAAAGTGCCATTCCCCTCTGGCTGCAGGTACGATACCCTCGGCAGTCTCTGCACTGCACGCACTGCAGGCCGTATGACCTAAAAAAGAGCTAGCGGTCTTAGAGCAAGTACGATAAGTCTTAGTCAGCTTCTATAAGGTTTAAAATATTTTTTTTTGCCTAGTTGGAAGAGAGAGAAGAGGAGAGAAGAAGAGTGAGCTCTCATGCAAGAGCTAGCTTTAGCACGTGCTCCTAGGCACGTTGAGCGAGTGAAAGGTGGGCCATGTAGTGCTAAAATAGTATATTTTTATGGCTCACTATTGTACATACTAGCTCTAAATTGGCTATAGATAACATGGCACTTGACTTATAGGCAACAGCTGACCATACTATTGTCATTGCTCTTATGTGTACGTCTCTTCGATCATTTTCCTCCGTGGCCTTTGTCCTACTATATTACTACTCGCATGGCCAAGGAGCATTGGATCCCCATGGCAGTTGGCAGTACATATATATATCGTACACCTATCGATCAGACAACCAGTGACAAATGTTTTTTTTGACCCTTTCCTGATCTACAGTGCAACATATACACACCTGCCGAGCAAGATGCTGGTCCTGGCTAGCTGCACACACGGAAACCTTTATCACTTGGCTTGCAGATATAGATTGGTCTCAACTGCAAACCAACCCGTGGTTGGGTGGCTAGGAGGATGGTTGTATAACCAGTCCACGAGAGTTTAAATCCCTATAAAAGACGGAATATTCTTTTAGTGGGAGACGACATTCATCGACAGCGAGGCGTCCATGTTGTCTTCGTCAATCTCAAGACCAGCTCCACCTGCTCAGTTTCTCGGAGGTGCTCATAGGGGTAGGGTGTACGTGTGTGCATTTATTAAGATGGGTGCATGCACGTGTTGTGAGCGTCTATGATTATACCGTGTTTCTTAAAATAAAAGATTGGTCTCAACTTAAACCGGCATTCCCTAAAAAAACTAAAACCGGCATCAAAATGCAGCTAGCAAGCTAGCTAGATTAGTACTGGCGTCAGCTGTGTACAACAACCAACTCATGGATAGATATCATTAAAAAAAACTCAATTGGGAATGTGAATCTAGTCTGCTGAGCCCGACAGCCCCACTGGTCACACTCCTCGCAGCCCCACTGAACACTGCATGCAACCCATCTGCTGCGTCCACTTGGCCACCATGCTTTAGCAACCACTAGGTGCACACCCTCATGTGCCAACATGCAACGACTACTCTCATCTACCACGCTCTCCCGAACAAAACTTTGACGTACTACTCCCTTGGTTTTGGAATATATGTTGTGTATAAATTTAGATAAAAACCATCATCGTCTAAATCCAAACAAGTTTGTTGATAAAAATATGAAGACAAAAAACATCAATAACAATATGCCCACAGTGCATTTATTCAATAGTGTTAATGTTGATATTGTTAATTTATATATATTTGGTGCAATATAGTAATATTTAACTTCTGACCAAATTTATATGCTATATATATGTATATATATCATAATGGGGATAGTATTTTTTTATTCCAACATTATGCATGCTTGCAGACACAATAAAATTATATATTGTTGAGTAATCGTTACAAGAAAAGTATGCATGCCTTAATTTAATATTATCTAACAATAATTACATTAGGATATTTGTGGTTAAAGACTTCATTTTTTAATTCACCCGTGTGCATAATGACATCTTTAAGGGCCCATGGAGAGTATATACAACACAAACAATGAACTTGGATTTTGCGAGTAGATACTGGTCCTAGGACGCAAAGTCGTGTTAATTCAAGGGGTTTAACTTCATAGCTGAGACACTGGAAAAATACAGAGATGCTTACCATTGAGTATATGTCAATCGCTATATCTCAAATATCTATTGTGTGGAGTTGGAATATACATAATGATATCCCCCACAAACTAGAAAGTTGACCTAAGAAGCTTCCCATGTATATTTCATAGTCTTCACCCATCATCGACATGTAACTAGCATGACACCACACTGAAGTGAACTATGACGATTACTAGAAACCTCAAGCCATCAATGTCGAATATTTAGACTCGGATAAAAGCTGACAAATGTTCACGCATGTTTTTGACTAAGAAGTTTCTTTGTCCAACTGAATTCCAGAAAATATATGGATGTGTATGGAGTACTTTTCAAGCTTGATTACCTTGTTTGTGTAGTTGCAACATACACAGTGAAACTCCTCCACACACTAGAAAGTTTACTTATGAAGCTTCTGCGTATATTTCACTACTGGGAAAAACGTTATCAGCGCACCAAAACAACTTTCTGTGGCGCATCTAGCAGTCGCCACTAAATTGTCGCCTCTAAAATTACATTTCTGTGGCTCATATGCATATGCGCCACAGAATTCTCCAAATTCTGTGGCGCATATAGCTATATGCGCCACAGAATTATGTCCCAGATTCTGTGGCGCATATATATGTCCCAGTTTCTGTCGCGCATATAGCTATATGCGCCACAGAATTATGTCCCAGATTCTGTGGCGCATATAGCTATATGCGCCACGGAATCCTTTTTTCAGAATTTTAAAATTTTCAGAATCTGGTACAAATACAGTATATAACAGGTATATTACAGGAAATACACAAAAATTAACAGAAATTCACAGAAAAGCTGCACACAGCAGTACAAATGTTCCAGTTCACATATAATACATCAACAAGCACGAATGTTCACAAGTGTTCATCAATCACATCACTTAGAACCGAATAAGTGTACAAGTATATTTCACAAGTGTTCATCTCACTCACATAACTTACAACTACGCAATGTTGTCACCGCCTATACCTTAGGACAGAATGTAGTACACCGTAACTGCGATGCCGGTGAGGAGGAGCGGCACCAAGATCTTCGTCCGGTTCTTCTTCCACACGTGTCTCCTCCACTTGGCCACCGCCTCCTCTCTAGTCACGTATCCCTTGTAGTTGTTGCCGCTGAACTTGTCCACTTGTTGGTGGCAGTCCACCCGCTCCTCGTAGACACCTGGAACCCGACCCTTGTACACAACGTACGTCGGCATCTCTATTGACAAGGCATATTAGTACATCATGCAAATATATATGTTGACAAATATTAGAGCAAGGCATTCATAAACTTAAAACAATGCGTCGATGACAATGAAAGAAACACGACAACATGTCCGACACAATAACAACGACGGTTTCAAGCTAGGCAAGTTAAGTTTTTTGACACACACACTACATGTCCACCGATACACACGCTCTCTCGGTCAAGTAGCCTTATCCTCGCAGGGCGCCGGGAACGGCTTGTACATGTCTTTCGTCGTCCACGTCCTGAGGTCACCCTGCGCCTTGAGGCGGGCTTCGATCTCCCTCTTGGTGAACGACATGGGCTGGTGTAAGAGCCCACCATGTGTGTTGACTTGTTCTATGATGATATGTGACAGCTTCACCTGCGTATCATGGAAGTCTTCCCTAAGATCGGGGTCACTGATCCCATGCAACTTTTGGGCCCATCCTTGGAGAGAAGATGGCAGCGTTAGCATCTCGCAATCCCGGACAAACCCTTTGAGGTGATGGCAAACGTAGAAGGCCTCCTTCACACTGTCAGATGGCTGCTTAACGCAGGGGAACTCGAACACATGCTTGAACTTGTGTCGGCCATCGTCCCTGTAAGCCTCCCCCTTATAGTTGAAGGGGCCTCCCTGATTGGCATAGCCCTCGATAGCATCATCCAGAATGCTCCTTACTCTGGCGTAGTTCTTCCTCCTCGCACTCCCCGAGTCGAAGTAGGTGGCAAGCGAATACCTCGTGGAGAGGACGATGAGCGTGCAGTACTTATCTCTACGCAACACACAATGTGGAACGGGATGTTGGAAAAGAGCAATGGAAAGAAATACTTATGTGTTACGACAGCGGTAGGAGGATGTGTACACTTACTCGGGAAAGAAAGGCACAAGGATGTTGTCCTTCCTCTTGTTGTCCATCAATAGCTTCTGAAGGTAGGACTTTGCCCGGGCCCGGGTCCTTGTTCCTT
The DNA here is from genome assembly GCA_910589775.1 of Avena eriantha. Taxonomy (NCBI): domain Eukaryota; kingdom Viridiplantae; phylum Streptophyta; class Magnoliopsida; order Poales; family Poaceae; genus Avena; species Avena eriantha. The sequence continues at coordinate 125,221,821 of OU342742.1, forward strand.
CTTCCAGCTGGCTATCTCTCATGTAGTAGGGATCCGCTATCACGACGAACGGGGTGTCCTCTCTCTTGTTCGGCCTCTTCCTCACCCTCTTCCTCTTTGCATCAGCAGCCTCCACTCGCGATGCTAACCCGTCACCAGCCGTCCTACAGAGTGTGTCAGGGCTGAAAATGATTCTGGCCGATGGAGGTTGTGTCTCGGCGGCCGGAGGCGTCTCCTGAGAAAACCCACGGAAGACCAGGCGCTTCTTGGGATGGCTAGCTTGATCGCGGAATGATGGTTCTTCAACGAGAGGAGGCATGAACGGTCCTTTGCTGGCGCCGGTGTTGATGAAGGCATTGACGTCGACCGGTGCATCATCATCATCCACCTCGATGTTGGCATCGAAGGCCACCATGTCCATGTCATCCTGGGGTGGTGGCGATGGCTGTTGCGGTGCCACGGCCTTGCCTTTAGGCGGGGGCGATGGCGGTCGAGGAGCAACCACGCCCTTGGCTGCTTGTGGCGCCGGTGCAGACGCTCCCAAGAGTCTCTGGTGACGGCTTGTGGTGGCGGCGATGAAGACCGGTGCAGCAGGAGGCTTCGTCCTTGGCGGCCGGACGACCGAGGTGGCACCGGTGGAGCGAGACCCAATACGAATCTGGGTCTTTGGCCAAATCATGGGATAGGCATGGCAACCTTCCAGGGTCAGGTGCTCGTCGGCTCCCGGAGGTTGCATGGGAGGGTCCATGTCTTCGCACCCCCCCAACACCCGATCCAACTCGACGCGCATCACGGCATCGTCCATGGGCTTGCAGTGCATCGTGCGGTTCGCCGGTTGTATTAGCTTGCCCGTGGCAACATCCTTCAACTCGCCGCCAGGCACCTTGTGCAGGAGCACGCACGGAGTGTCCTGAGGCATACAGATATGCATCATGAGATGGCATCCAATCAAAGGCATTAAGTAGAGCACGCTGACTAACTACTTATTTTACCTTGGTGAGGGCGCCGAGCTCGGCTAATGTCGAGACACAGGTGGCCGGTGGCTGATCCTTCTTCTTCTCCGTCTCGGGTGCATTAGGAAGCACCGCCGCCGCCGGCTGCTGCGCCTTGGTAGTCTCGGCAGGAGGGGGCAGCTCCGGTGCATCCAACTCGATCGGCTGCACCACAGGGATGGAGGGCGGCGGGGTAACCATGTCTGGCGACACTTGGTGGCTCGAGGTGCTGCCGCCGACGCTGGGCACTTGTATTGGCCCCACCTGACCATCCGCATTCCATTTTGCTATTCCCTCCATCAGCCGAGGGGGTAGCATATCGAGGATCTTCTGCTGCACTATCGCGTTCACCTCGTCCTGGTCCACCTTACTGGCCTCTAGATGCGCGATCTTCCGCTTCAGCTCTTCCTTCTCGGCTTGATCCTGAGCCGCCAACTGGGTCCGCCTCTCCTTTCTCTTCTTGGCTTCCTCGCTATAGTACTCGCGGAACTTTGTGCTCGTACCAAAGCCAGAGATACGGCCAAATGACGTGGGCGGCTCGGACTGTGGCCTCCCCTTGAAGGCGTTGGTCGCCCTGTTGAAAATCGTGTCCCATGGCTCCGTCGAGCCCTGGGACGATGAGTCCGGCGCCTCGCGTGTAGCCTTGATTTCAGCGTCCTGCACATAAGGAAAGGTGAACCCATTTAGGAACTTGCCTTCATTATTCAAAATGAAAGCAAATGGACCGCGGGTAAATTCCTTACCAGCTTACTCTCAAACTTCCTCACATCGTCATCATCGGTGACGAATTCCTTGGAATCCTTGTCCAGATAGTAGCGGGCCCGGACAAAGTTCCGGGTCTGCTCGTCCGTGATTTTTAAAAACGGGTTTTCTTTCCCGAGACGCTCAACCTCGGCGTCCTCCCTTGCCCATATGGCCTTCTTTCCCCTGTAACCGCCGCTTCCACATCGGTGGTTACCTATGTTCTGTTCCCGCATTTCCCGACCCCACTCCGTCCATGCCTTCGCTTTGTTAGTCTCCATATCTGCCTTGAATATCTTGAACTCGTCTTCGTCGATCATGGGCTCACCCTTCTTGATCTTCTCCCAGATTTCCTTTTTCGCGATCTTGTTCTTCACCCGGGTTCTCCAGCTGCTCAAGGCATTGGCCATCTTCGTGATGGCTAACCTGTTCACCTTATTGGATTTTTCCAGTTTGTCGGTGTACGGTGCTGGGAACTTGTACCGTCGGTGAAGCTTCTTAAGGCAGTTTGCCACCAACCGCTCATTCGCTTCACTTCTCAGGTGCTTGGTGTTGATCGACATGCTTTCCCAGATGATGCACCCGAGTTGCATGCCGTACCCGGCGGCAACATCCGGAGGCTCCAACGGAAGGCCACTTTCCGAGACCAGAGTGATCTCATCGGTGGTGTCAGCGAGCTTTTGCGGCCTTCGATCCTTCCTTGGCTTCTTATTCTTCTTAACAGACGGGCTGCTGCTACCACCATCCGTGCGGTCCCCGCCATCGGTCGTGCGGCCTCCGCCATCGGTCGTGCGGCCTCCACCATCGGAGGTGGTCGCATCCTCCTCCTCGGCTTCATCTATCCGGTAGTCCTCGTCCCCCTCTTGCTCATCATCCCCATCGTGGCCCGCAGTAGCTGCCACGTCCTCATGTTGAGACTCCGCCGCCTCGTGCTGCGCCGCCGCCTCCCAGAAAGTGAGGTTCGCCGCTCTGGCTTGGTCTTCGACGCTCATTGCGGCCTTAGAAGTGCCGGCCCCATCGGCGGCCGACATGTTTGCACACTTCTAAACAAATTAAAATAAGGAAGTTAGTATTAATTATTGTTGACAATATTTAAAATGAGTTGTCCATTTCTCCCGAAGTGTCAATTCACTTCTAGTTCGGTCGAGAAATGGGGCTCATATGTCCAAAAATTACTAAATGTCGACCGAAAAATTCGGCATGACCTTCGCTAATTTTTTGACATATGAGCCCCATTTCTCGACCGAAATGGATCGAAATCAACATTTCAGGAGAAATGGGCAGCTCGGGTGATTTCCCTGCAAACATTTCATATACAAACAAACACAAATTGTGCTCCACAGCCACATATGGTGCTCCAACACCATACAAACGTCAGTAAAATTAAAGTGGTCCAGCAGCACAGAAAAGGCACAAACAGTGCTCCAGCATTTCTAGATTTCATTCCAGATTTAAAACTGGACCAAAATAGTGCAAAAACAGTAGCGGTTAATTAACAGTGTTATTCCCTGTGAGTGGCACAAGTGGAAATTAAAGTGGTCCAGCAGCACAGAAAAGGCACAAATAGTGCTCCAGCATTTCTAGATTTCATTCCAGATTTAAAACTGGACCAAAATAATGCAAAAACAGTAGCGGTTAATTAACAGTGTTATTCCCTGTGAGTGGCACAAGTGGGAAATTAAAGTGGTCCAGCAGCACAGGCACAGAAAACAAGCACCGAACCTTATGTGCAAATGGTCTCTATTTCTAGGTAGACTAGATCATGCTTGTAAAGCAATTTGAGGGACAACATGCCTTCTACACTTGGGTTATAGTTTTCTGTTATTGGTACTGAACACTACTACTAAATTATTTATCTATGTCATTCGGGTATATATTTTGAGGAATCCAAGAAGTTGTCCAAACCTTATATTAATCAAGTTGCTAAGGCCAGTAAAGCACATGTCGAGAAATTTAAAACCACCTTGAAGCCTTACACTAAGAGGTAGGCCATGCATATGAAAAGTTTCTTAAGACATCTATTTTATATCATCAGCAGGTGTTTGTTCTGTTAGTATTTCCCCTTCTCTTAAATAATCCAGATTTTCAGTTCCAGTTAAATATTAATGCTTGCATAGATTGTAAGTAACCTAGAGACATAACTTTAAAAGGTGGAAAGTATTCCATCTTTGCCTATCAAATTTGCCCTTGTTCACGATTGTTTCCCCTTATCACTTGCAATAGAAACCAAGTACTATTATTTCCTACTTGTCACAGAGCATCAACAAAATAGTGTTATTTCAGTTAATTAACAGTGTTATTTTATTTAGTATATTTTCACAGATAAACAGATGTTAATTAATAGATTCAGAATCAAACAGATAAAAAGATGAAGGAAGGGGGCAGGGAATTAGGAGGGGAGGGGGTCACCTGCGGGGTGGTGGTGGCGGTGGTCCTGGACGCCGGAGCGGGCCTCCTCCTCCTGGTGTTCTGCGGGTGGTGGCGGCGGTGGTCCTGGACGCCGGAGCGGGCCTCCTCCTCCTGGTGCTCTGAGGGGTGGTGATGGCGGTGGTCCTGGACGCTGGAGCGGGCCTCCTCCTCCTGGTGTTCTGCGGGGTGGTGGTGGTGGTGGTCCTGGACGCCGGAGCGGGCCTCCTCCTCCTGGTGCTCTGCGGGGTGGTGGTGGCGGTGGTCCTGGACGCTGGAGCGGGCCTCCTCCTCCTGGTGCTCTGCGAGGCCACGGCGAGGCAAGGCGGGTCCGGCGCGGCGGCACGGTGGGGCAAGCGCGGTGTGGCGGAACGGCGGAACGGTGGTGCGGTGCAGCGATGCGATATGGGGAAATCTGAGGCGTGCTAGGGTTCTAGGCGGCGCGGCGATATTAGTTCTAAGTCACAGAATTCTGTGGCGCATCTGTTCAGATATGCGCCACAGAATTTTTGGGGATAGTACAAAACGCGCGTTGCGCTGTTGTTTGACAGAAAACGAAGCTTACCACATTGGTTGCTCCTCTCTGTTCTAAACCTGGGCGGCCAGGTTCGATTCCTGGCACAACCACATTTTTTTTACTTTTTAAAAATATTTTAAGGATGGTAATAATATATTAAAAGCAAGAACTATTATATTTTCCTATTAAAAATATTTTATGGATGGTAATAATATATTAAAAGCAAGAACTAATATATTTGCCTATTAAAAACAAGAATTAATATATTTGCCTCAATATTATCCGCATACATTAGTTTGTCAAAGTAATACATATATGCAGGCGCGCGAGCACACATGTGCATTAATTAGTACAAAAAAGGCGTCAAAAACCGCTAAGTCGGCTCCGAGGTAGCTAGTGTCTCTTCACAACAACTTTCTTGCCCTTCTTCTTCGCGGTAGAATACTTTAGGCCGGCCACCTTGAGATTTCTTCTCGTGTACGGGCAACCTTTAGCCAGTAGGGTGGTCTTTCTTCTTACTTTAGCATAAGTAGTTGGCTTGTCGAAGTACTTGTCGAATTCCTCTTCGATCTTGGGATCGCTATTCTTGTCGATGTCTTTCTTGTTGGCGGGTCCTTCCATTCCGATGATGCTCCTCTTGCCCCTCCTCACGACAACACGACTTGGCTTTGTCGGGTCGGTAGTGAAGAAGCATTGGTCAACTTGGCTAGCGAGCACCCATGGCTCATTTTTCGTGGAGGCGTTCTTCGATTTGGCATCGGGTATAACCATGGTGGTGAAAAACTGGCCATCTTTTTCGACGCTCTTGGCCCATCTGACACGAAACATCGGCACCGTCACTCCGCAGTAGTCGAGTTCCCATATCTCCTCGATCCTTCCATAGAATCTTTCCTTGACATCAGTCTCGTCATCAGCGTATGATAGCATAGTTACTCCTGAGTTTTGGTATTCGCTATTCTTGTCCTTCTCCTCGGTGTAGAATCTGTAGCCGTTGATGTCGTACGTCTGATAGGTCCTAACGTTGCACCCGGGCCCCTGTGAGAGTGAGAATATGAGTTTCTGATCTTCAGTATAAGGCGTCGGCATGGGACTTTCCAGTAGCCTTTTTCTTGAACCACCCCGTGAAGCTGGCGTTGTGCTCTCTGGTTATGTCTCCCTTCTTCCTCGGCTTACCCATGTTGGCGAGCTTTTGCTCGATTAAGGTTTTGTGCTCATCCACCCAGGGGCCGACCAACTGTATGTGTTGTAGTGCGACTCGGTTTGCCCTATCAAAGTTGGCGTGTTCGAGTTCGATGCCGACGTGGAGTGCGCGGTAGCCCTCACAGTGACCAAATCCAGCGAGCCTCCCGAGGTGCTTCCTCGTGGGCAGACCGACATCCTGGTTCTCGGTGCTTAGGTAGTTCTGGCAGAAGGAGATGCACTCGTAGGTCAGAAAGCCCTTGGCTATGCTTCCATCTGGTCGGGACCTGTTGCGAATGAATCCTTTGATGACACCGTTTAGCCTTTCGAATGGCATCATGTTGTGCAGGAACGCCGACCCGAGATGGATGATGTCATCCACAACATGGACAAGCAGATGCACCATGATGTCGAAGAACGCGGGAGGGAAGTAAATCTCAAGCTCGCATAGTATCTCGACGATCTCTTCATGTAGCTTGCCGAGCTGCTTCACGCCGATAGACTTCCTAGATATGACATCGAAGAAAAGTTGCAGAGGCCAAATAGCATCTCACGGACGTGCTCGTCCATTATCCCTCGGATCGCAACGGGGAGTATCTGCGTCATCAGCACGTGACAGTCGTGAGACTTCATCCCACTGAACCTCTTCTTCGCTACGTCTAGATATCTGCTTATCTTCCCAGAGTAGCCGTGCGGAACCTTGACTCCTAGGAGGCAACGGAAAAACCTCTCGAGCTCCTCCTCGCTTAGAGTGAAGGATGCAGCTTTAAGCACCACCTCATTCTTCTTAGCCCTTTTGCGGTGACCCTGGGTCCCTTCCGTCTGTTCATCGTCATCGTCATCGTCGGCATCGTCACTATCGGGGTACTGAAGTTCCTTCTTAATGCCAAGCAATTTTAGGTCGCTTCTTGCTTTCGGCCCATCCTTGGTCCTATCCGGCATGTTCATCAGAGTGCCGAGCAGGCTCTCGGTAACGTTCTTCGTGATGTGCATCATATCGAGGCTATGGGGCATGTGGAGGACCTTCCAGTAAGGAAGGTCCCAATAAACGGACCTCGCCTTCCATACTCCATGCAGCGGTGATGGCTGTTCCCTTGGCCGCTTCTTTCCTGGCGCATGGCACTCTTCCCAATTGTCCAGAAGCTCCTTGATTTCTTCGCCGCTTAATGGTCGACGTGGGGCATTTTTGAGCTCGTCTTTGCCATTGAACAGGTCTCCGCGTTTTCTCCATGGGTGATCCTTGCGGAGCCACATTCGAGTCCTTTGGAACACGGTTTTCGAAGACCCAGGATCCCTCGGCAGCTGCAGATGCGGGGTCTTATCCATGCACCTGACACATGCACAGAATCCGTGGTTCACCTGACACGCTACATATCCGTAACCAGGATAGTCCTGCACCGTCGTGAGCAACGCAGCTCTCAGGTCGAAATAATCTCCAGTGTAGGCATCCCACGTACGTGCCGGCGTCTCCCACAGCATCACTAACTCCTCTTTCAGGAGCCTGAGATATAGATGCATGTCGACACCCGGTTGTTTTGGCCCCTGGATAAAGATACTCATGTGTACGTACCGCTGCTTCGTGCACAACCAGGGTGGGAGGTTGTACGGCCATACAAACACGGGCCAGGTGCTATGCGTGCTACTCTGGTTGCCAAAGGGATTTAGTCCATCAGTGCTCATGCCCAGCCTAACGTTCCTTGGATCGAGCCTGAACTCATCTTGGAATTCGACGTCCAGCGCATTCCACTGGCTAGCGTCCGCGGGGTGTGTCAGGATCTTGCCCTTCTCCGGATCATCTTCCGGCTTCTCCCTCTTCGCGTGCCATTTCATAAGCTCCGCTTCCTTAGAGTCTACGAAATACCGCTGTAGACGGGAAGTGATAGGAAAGTACCACACCACTTTTCGAGAAACTTTCTTGTTCCCTCTCTTGTACCGTCCCTGGCCGCACACCGGGCATGTGGTTTTATCCTTGTACTCGTTCCGGTAAAGTGCGCAGTCGTTGATGCATGCGTGGTACTTCACGTACGGTAGGTCTAGTGGGCAAACTACTTTCCTCGACTCCTCGATACTTGTTGGCAATGTGTTGTCTTTGGGAAGACGAGCGTGCCAGAATTTCATGTGAGCGTTAAAGCTAGTGTCAGTCCATTTGTGCTCCGCCTTCATCTCCAGAGCCTTCAACGTTACACTCAAGCGTGTATCCTCGGGCCGGCACCCAGGATACAATGGAGTCCTCCCGTCTACCTCCATTTGTGTCAGCTTGGCTTTCTCTCTAGCTGCAGCTCTCGTGTTGGCCGTCTGCTTGAGGAGTATTTCTTGAAGATGAGGGTCCCGCAAGGCCGAAGTTAGCGGCGTGTCCGTGCTCCCGTCTTCTCCACCGCCACCACCACCATCTGTGTCGGCATCGTCTCCTTCATGATGATCGTGTCTGCCGGCATCTCCTTCTTCATGATGATCATTTTCGTCGGCATCTCCTTCGTCATGATGACCATGTCTAGGAGACCCTTCGTCTTCTCCCCCGCCCCCGGCCTCTTCTTCATCATGGCCACCACCATGTACCGATGGCTCCTCATTCACTAAGAAGCCAGGCATGAAACCGCGCGTCAACAGGTGAGACTCCAGTTGTCCGGAATCAGGGTTGATCCACTTCCAGTGTTTGCACGTTCGGCACGGACATCTTATCTTGGTCATGTTGTTCCGAACCATGTCGGCTACCGCGTTAGCCTTGTATCTAACCACCCAGCGTTCGCTCATATGGATGACCATGGTCGCCTACGCGCGAACATAGACCAAATTAAAGAGAGTATGTTAGAACCATGCACACACACGACGCGCACACAATGATCGCCCGGGAAATTTCGGCATGACCTATCCTAAAAATAGGACGTATGGCTAGTGCAGAAATTTGCCGAAATGGACGTGAATCAACATTTCGGCAAACCTCCATGCACCCGGTGCCGGCAACATGCATTCAAGCACAACACAAAGCGAAGGAACATCATCTCTCGCCATCCATACACACCGCGCCGAGGCCTGCTGGCCACACAAAACATGCATCACACAAGTACCCATGCACACATGCCTCACAAATCTACAAACCCCATATGCATATATATAGTGTAGCAAGAGGGGGTGTTGGGATGTGTGGAGGAGGAAAGTATGAGTGGTTTACTACCTTTACAAGTAGGAGTAGCTTCCCCTCACAAGTACATGAACAGGTCTAGCTATCAACAATGGAGGTGAGTATGAGCAAAATGGAGTGGGAGGGAGGAGGGGGACGAGCTAGCTAGTTGGAGGTGGTGGGAACAAGGGAAAGGGGGGCTGCCACCTTTTGTAGATCTGTTTCGCATATTCTGTGGCACATATGTAAAATGCTCCACAGAATGTCAACATTCTGTGGCGCATATAGCTATATGTGCCACAGAATTCTCACTTTTGTAGATCTGTTTCGCATATTCTGTGGCACATATGTAAAATGCTCCACAGAATGTCAACATTCTGTGGCGCATATAGCTATATGCGCCACAGAATTTTGACATTCTGTGGCGCATGTAGCCATATGCGCCACAGAATTTTGGCCTGCCCATGTGCTGGGGTCAGGCCCACATGGGCCCACAGGAATTCTGTGGCGCATGTAGCATATATGCGCCACAGAATTCTCACTTTCTGTGGCGCATATATCCATATGCGCCACAGAATTGCAGGAATTCTGTAGCGCATTTGCTACATGCGCCACAGAATTAATTTTAGTGGAGCATTTTTTGCATATGCGCCACAGAATTAAAATCTACCTATAATCATTTTCCTAGTAGTGTTTTCATAGTTGCCAATCGTCATCAACATATACCTTGCACGACTCCGCACCGAAATGAGACCTGGCGATTACTAGGAAGCTCAAGCCACCAGCCTCAAGCATTTAGATTCTTACAGAAGCCGGCATTATAGAAAACAGTACCTATGGCATACAATCCAATATAATGGTCTTTATGGGGACTCATTCCTCCAATTTCTCTAGAAAGTATCTCACTGAAGGCACCGGTGATTTTCTTGATGGGAATGGTTGTAAGTATTAATTGAGTGATCGTGGTACGGAAGAGCAAGTTTAATAGTGTAGCCGGTTGTTGGCTATAAGATGTTGCCACACCATCTATAGTCAGTCATATAGCTAACACGTATAATAGTTGAACACAAGGATATACTACTTTATTAAAGTGTGGCCCGCATTTCACTCTCGCAAAGCACCTAGGAGTACGTGCTAGAGCTGGCTCTTAACTTACAGCCGGATCCTCTTCTCTATCCTCTTCTCTCTCTTCCAACTCAGCACAAATACTATATTTTACTTGTTATAGCCAGCTGACATGGCTCTATTGTACTTGCTCTAAGGGTAATAAATAAATTTTATTTTTAGGCCAACAATGGGGAGGGGAATCCCAATCTGACTATATTATTACTAGGATTTAAAGTTCACAAAGTGTTGTTCTGATTTTTCTGATTGAAAAAGGGTAGTTATATTAACGTCTACTAGTGTAATTGAGAAGCCATCATCTCCATGAATGTGAAAAATCAAAGGTTGTCACTTGGGAAAAAGTCCTTCTTAAGTTACCATATAATTAGGATGTGTGCATCTTCGATGTCTATACTAGTTGTTGATATTGTGTTGATGTTGGGACAGGATGTAATTGTTATCTTCTTGACATTATTATATCCCCATTATAAAAATATAATTTATTCCGTCAATTATCTGGATTTGGTCATGGAATATCTCACATTGTCTAAGACATCGAACAAAATTGTTGGATTTTTTCCTAAAATATGGCTCAGAGATTTATTCTTAGAAATAATTTCTAAAATTCCATAGACACATTAGACCCATTCATGCCTGGGAACCATTCATGCGTGGGAAGAGGTGCGATAAAAGTTTAGTTTGACATTGCTAGCTGAGTGGGAGTTTGACCTCCTTATAAGATAGACTGCTCTATCACTTGTACAATCATGAGAAGAAGAGAGTAGTACACGCACGCTCCTCTTCTCCAGTCACCCGCCTAGCCAAGCGCGCACCGCGGGTTGCGGAAATGAGCTGAGGACCTACCTATGCCTGAATAGTTTGCATGAACTGAGCGGAGAGAGAGAGTGCCTCATTAATCCAAACTAAGTGGATGTTGTTCAGCTCCGGCAGTTCAGTTCGCCTTCTGAACAGGGGTAAAATTGGATAAAATGGAATGAACCAAACAAATGTTCCTCCTCTATAATTATTATTAGATATTCCCTTCGTTCTAAAATAAGTGACTTGGTTAGTACCCGTCCGCACACAGAGGAAGTATATAGATATGTACAAATGTAGATAAATCCAGGTAGCTTATTTTGGGATGGAGGAAGTAGTAAGTATAATAGATCTGCGTTTTTATTTAGAACACTGACGGTGAGCAACCAATCTAGGGGCTGGGAGTGTCATGCATGGACCAGAAGCATGAGGCCCATGTTTGTTCCTTTTCGTTGGGTCAGTAACTTCAGCCCATTAACAGGACAGTCTTTTGAATTTTCTGATATATAAGTGGGCTTATTAATAATTATGGTGTAATAAAATTTAGTTTAAATTTTTTAGTCTACAATAGTAATAAAATATAGTGATTAATTAGAGTTCTTAATGGAGTAATTATACTGCAGTACATTACTTTGACTTTTCTTCCTTGTTTTTTCTCACTTTTGCCTCCTCCATGTTAGACTGGTTATAGTGGAGAGTAACTTAGAGCATGTTACTAGTCTAAGTTACCACCCTCATAGTGGAAAATAACTTAGTTATGGTAACATACAATATCATATTTATTAGGTTGTAGACACACATTGCCTTGGTATGTGTGATGTTACAGTAATATAGCTTACTCAATCTATCTATCTATCTCTTCATTAAATCCTTGCCACATAAGGAAAAATGCTGATCTGGACTCTTAATTACTAGTGAAGTTACCCCCACTATGACCAGCCTTAGAGGAGCCGGTTCCATGTCTACACACAACCTTAGAGTAACTCTAGTGCAAAACTAATAATTTAAAATTTTGCACTCGTGGCAAAATTTGATAACGTACATATTCAGTGAAATAAAGAATAAAAGCAGCGATTCTACAGCTGCGCGTTACATATAGGGGAGGAGTGTGGCGGCGTTCTATACAACTGGAGCGCCGACACGGCGGTGGGAGCTTCACTCCTCGGAGAGGTCGGCCATCTCGAGCTTGACGACGGTGATGCGCGCCGCCTCCCTATCCACTGGCGACGCACGCGTTGACGAGCTCCAAGGCCCGGAGCCCCTCCGCCTGTTCGCGGACGATCCCCTCCTCGCGCGAGAGCTCGGACTCGCGGGCCAATATCTGGAGCATGATGCGCTACTCGTCGGAGTCGTTGGCATAGTCGGCGTGGACGAGGACGGCCGCATGCGGGGAGGAGGGGGGAGGGGACAACGAGCTCCTATCGTCAGAGTCAGAGTCGGAAGACGGGAGGGACGGAGGAGCGGCGTGGGAGCTCCCGTCCCCAAAAGGGGCTCACCGGCATGCGCGTACCTGCGAATCGTTGGCACGTGCTACGGGGACGGCGCGTGGCCCATCGGTACGACGTAGCGGGCGAGCGATGCCGGTGGACACATCCTGTGGTTGGTCGACTTCTTCGATGCGCTCTTCTTCGCGCGCTCCGAGCAGATTATCTTCTGCCGCTTGTCCTCGGAGGGAGGTTGAACGGTTTTGGACCCTCTACTTATCCTGGTCGAGTTGGGCAATTAACGAGAGCCACTGTAAACGATTTCACGGCCACCATAAACTATTTCACGGGTCGGACTGATTTATAGACACCGCTAGAGCGATCGAAAACTCGCGGATATGTAAATCCGCTGAAATTTTATAGTCTTCACGTTTTTACACACTCGTTAGTTAGCACGCATGACTTGAACTGAGCCATGTGTGTTAGCACGGCCAAATACTCCTCCTCGCCAGTCGCCACGTACTCCAGTCTGTTCCCCTGTTAAACCAAACCAACCACGGACGGACGGAAGGGACGAGCGCGGGTGGAGAGTGTTAGCATAATAGATGCTTGTATTACCAGAGGGCCAAAGGCTAGAATATATAGTACATGTACATGTGCAAATATACAGAAAGCCCCCTAACATATGGGGAAACTACAATATACAAATATACTCTAACACCCCCCCCCCCCCCTCAAACTCATGGTGGATCCACCACACTGAGTTTGGAGAGTAAGAAATCATGTTGTGCGCGGGTTTGTGCCTTTGTAAAGAAATCTGCCAACTACAAGTCTGAAGGCACATAATGGAGCGCAACAACCTGATCCTGCACCGGAGCACGTGTATAAAAAGCATCAACACCAATATGCTTGGTCAGCTCATGCTTGACCGGATCACGTGCAATACTGATAGCACATGTACTGTCTGACAAAAGTGGAGTGGGTGTCGTAACAGAGACCCCAAAATCTGCAAGCAACCACCGTAACCAGGTCACCTCAGCGGTCACCGAAGCCATAGCCCGCAACTCAGCCTCAACACTCGAACGGGAAACCGCTACCTATTTCTTCGTCTTCCAAGCAACAAGCGAACCTGCAAGAAACACACAGTAAGCAGAAAGTGAACGACAATCCGTAGGATCATTCGCCCACGTAGCATCCGAGCAGCACTAGAGCTGGAGAGAGCTAGAACGAGGGAAGAAAAGCCGACGAGTAATCGTGCCACGAAGATAACGAAGGACACAGAGGAGATGACTGTAGTGAACAGTGGTAGGAGCTGAGACAAACTGGCTCAGAATATGAACAGGATAAGAGATATCAGGACGGGTGACAGCAAGATAAACAAGACTCCCAACAAGATGGCGATAACGAGTGGGATCGGGAAGAGGATCACCATCAGTAGGACGAAGCTTAACATTAAGCTCCATAGGAGTCGGTGCGCTCATCCGCAAGAGCAGCCCGAGCAAGAAGATCCTGAATATACTTTTCCTGAGAGATAGAAAACCCATCAGAAGTGGAGGAAACCTCAATCCCAAGAAAGTAGCGAAGAGGACCAAGATCAGTCATAAGAAACTGATCACGGAGACGAGCCTTGACAAAGGCAATATACTCAGGATCATCACCAGTAATGATCATATCATCAACATAGAGAAGGAGAAGAGTGCGTCCACGAGGAGAAGTGTGAACAAAAAGCGCTGGATCATGAGAACTAGGAGAGAAACCAGCAGCAGTCACCACAGAGGCAAAGCGCTTAAACCAGGCACGAGGGGCCTGTTTCATGCCATAAAGGGAACGTCGAAGACGACAAACCATCCCATCAGGAACAGAATACCCAGGAGGAGGCTACATATAAACCTCCTTACTCAACTCGCCATTAAGAAAAGCATTCTGAACATCAAGCTGGGACACAGACCAGCATCGAACAGAAGCAACAGCAAGAAGAGTACGCATAGTGGTCATATGGGCCACAGGGGCAAAGGTCTCATCATAGTCACGGCCGTGTTCCTACTGAAAACTACGAGCCACAAGATGCGCTTTATAGCGCTCAAGAGATCCATTAGAGCGGGTCTTAATTTTATAGACCCACTTACACGTGATAGGACGAACACCAGAAGGGGGAGAGACAAGATCCCAGGTGCCAGTGCGCTTAAGCGCAGCGATCTCCTCAGCCATGGCAAGCTGCCATTCAGGATGACACGCGGCATCCCGATAAGAAGTCGGCTCGGAGACTACAGAGAGACCATACTGACTAGGGGAGTAACGGTCTAGAGCACGACACTGACGAACAGGCCGTGAGGAAGGAAGCTCATCCACAGAAGATGACTCATCAGAAGAGGAGGAAGAAGGAACCGCGGAGGAAGGGTCCGAAGCCGGAGATCGAGGAGAACTAGGGGAACTAGACGGAGGAGAGGATGGCGCCGAAGACAAAGGAGGCGCATCAGAAGGAGGAGGTGGAGGAGAAGGGGTAGCGTGTTGGGTCCGCAGCATAGAAAACAAAAAATTTCCTACGATGAGAACTATACGCCAAGATCTATCTACTAGATACAGAGCAACGGGTGGACATACATCCACAAAGAACTTACCCTCGAAGACAACGAGTTTTGTTAACGAGTAGGAACTCATGGTTGATGTAGTCGTACGCTTGCCGATCTCAAGATCGTGTGGAAGTCCGAGCGCCGCAAATTAGCAGCGCATCCGTCCTCGCACACACGTTCAAGCCACCGGACAACCTCCACCTCCTCGCTCCAGCAAATCAGCGGAAGCAGCAACTCCTTCCAGACGCAAGGCCACCGGGAACATGTATCTCGCTAATCCGAGACCATGGGGGAATATCTAGAGGGGGAGAGAGATCCTTCACGAGGAGGTGTCTGGCTGAAGGAGGGAATGGGTGGCCTTTTATAGGAGGAGGGGGGTTCCCCCTCTCTCCATGGCCGGCGCATGGGGGGGGTGACCCCTCTCCTCCCCCATTCATGTGGTGGTAACCCCTCCACATTAAAATGCTTCTTCACATTCCCTTTTAAAGTCTTCACTTTAAATGCATTAAATTTCTCCAAATTTAATGCTCTCTCATTTAATAAAACTATTTTTATTAAATTTATTCAGAATTTTGTTAATTACTTTAATTAACAAACATTCACATAAAACCCCTTGCAACATTTCAATATCACATGCAGAACCACTTTCTGCAATTTCACCCGAAACAATTCCGGTTTCTATCGAAACAATTCCTGTTTCTATCGAAACATTTCCTGCGCTTTGCAAACCTTTTTTCTGAAACATATGTGCTCCAAAATGGTGTCCGGCAACCCTTAAGTGTGTCACCCTACGGTTCGCGAATAATACAGACATGATTGAGACTCCTCTCAGATCAATAATCAGAAGCGGGACCTGGAGATCCATACTGACTCCTGCATATTCAACGATGACTTCTATGATCGTGAGAACCTTTAACGTCAGTAATTTAATCCCTTTGTCTCATGATATAATACATGTCCGAGATTCGATCATCGGTATCCAAATACCTAGTTTGATCTCGTTACCAACATGCACTCTTTTCTCGTTCCCATGATATAACATTCTAGTGATCACATTACTTGCTTGCAAGCTATCTTAATGTGATATCACCGAGAGGGCCCAGAGTATATCTATTCGTCATCGGGATTGACAAATTCCACTCTTGATCCATGAGCCTCAACATAACACCTTCATAGCACAGAACCCACCTTTATGGTCACCCTGTTACGATGTGACGTTTGATGTTATCAAGATACTCTTCCGGTGTTAGCAATTAACATGATCTCATGGTCTAAGGACTAAGACTACTTTGTATGATGTTATAGCAATATAAACATAATGACTTGATCGTAATGCTATACTTCGGATGAATGTTCATCACATCATTTCACAAATGTTGTGACCTTGTTATTAACAACATCCAATGTCCATGATCAGGAAACCTTGATCATCTTGTTAATCAACAAGCTAGTTTATAAGAGAAGCATAACTAGGAACCCTTTTTGTTTATTAAACACACATGTATTGATGTTTCCTATCAATACAATTATAGCATGCAAAATAAACGTCTATCATATACAAGGAATACATAATAACAACTTTATTATTGCCTCTCAGGGCATATTTCCTTCACAGCGGAAGGTGTATCAGGAAAAAGAAGAAAAGAGAGATCATCCATTGGGTAAGTACCAGAGGTGGGGCGAGGATAGAAAGGACGCGTCTCATCGAACGTGACATCACGAGAGATGCGCATACGACGACCAACGGGGTCCCAATAGCGATAGCCCTTATGCTCATCACTGTAGCCGAGAAAAACACACTCAACAGACTGAGCGGTCAGTTTGGTGCGTTCGCGAGGAGGGAGAAGGACATAGCAAACGCAACCAAATAAACGAAGAGTCGAGTAGTCTGGACAGGAGCCAAAGAGACGCTCGAGAGGAATGCCACCCTGAAGAGCAGCTGAAGGCTGGATATTAATGAGGTAAGTCGATGTAGCGACAGCCTCAACCCAGAAATGCGGCGGAAGAGAGGAAGCAATGATCATACCGCGGGTAGTCTCAAGAATATGACGATGCTTACGCTCGGCGACACCATTTTGAGCATGGGCGCCGGGACACGAGAACTAAGCAAGGGTTCCCTGCTCAGTAAGGATGCCACGCAGGTGCTGGGAGATATACTCTCCTACAGAATCAGCACGAAACACACGAATAGGCGTGGAATACTGAGTACGAACCATGGCCACAAAGCTTTGATAAATAGCAAGCACCCCACTGCGAGAGCGCATAAAAAATAACCAGGTGTACCGTGAAAAATCATCAATAAACAAAATATAGTATCGATGGCCCCCTTTTGAAGCAAAGGGATCTAGACCCCACACATCTAAATGAACTAAATCAAAAGGTCGCTGAGATACAGACACACTAGTAGGATAGGGAAGCTGAATCTGTTTACCTAACCTACAACCCTGACACGAATGTAACGACAACACATCTCCTCAGACGGGCCCTAGAAGATCACGACAAACTAATGACGATAAACGGGAGCCACAAAGATGACCCAACCGATGATGCCACTGCTGAAACGAGCTAGTGACAAAAGCAGCAACCACAGGAGAAGTGGCAGAAGAAGTGTCAGCGGAAGAAACGCGAAGCTAGTCTAACTCCCATAGCCCCGGAGACTCAATGCTGCGAGGGCCAACTCCAACCAGAGCCTATGTACGACGGTCCTGAACAGCACAAGAATCAGCGTCAAGAATGACACGACAACCAGAATCAGTAATCTGACTAGTAGAGAAAAGGTTCATCTTAAGACTGGGAACATGAGAAACATCAGGAATAGAGAAGGAGGAAGTAGAGAGGGTGCCTCGACTGGAAACAGGAAGAGAGGCACCATCAGCCGTAATAACACGGACATGAGAAATAAGAGAGCGAAGAGCAGAAAGAATAGAAGACGCAGAAGTCATATGAAAAGAAGCTCCAGAATCCAGATACCACGGGGATGACGTACCTGACGGTGTAGAAGGTGATGGTCGCGCGGTGCCAGAAGAACTAGGCACAGAACCAGCAGTACCCGACGAGGAAGAGCATGTAGCAGCGAGCAGACTACGAAGACCATGAATAATATCCTGATCAGACAGGGCACCAACAGGAGGTCCAGAAGCAACAACAGAAGATCCTAAAGAACCAGACTGCCGACAAGCAAGGTACTGCTGACGTAAGCGGGGATCCCTCGTCCAGCAGCTAGAGATATCATGGCCAAGCTTGCCACAGTGAGCGCAGGGAGGACGAGAACCACGAGGCTGCTGAGGCTGACTCTGACCCTGGGCCGATGGAGTAGAGAGTAGGGGCGGTGCTAGAGACCGCGACGAAGCCGGCGGCACGGGGGGATCACGAGCAGCAAGAACAGAAGGAACCTCAAAAAGACCAGCACCATGAAGACGAGTCTCCTCAGCACGAAGCTCAGCCAGTACCTCAGAGAGCGGAACACGACCATGGGCAAGCAGCTGGGCACGACGCGGCTCAAACTTCTTGCGGAGCCGCGACAAGAACTCAAAGAAGCGCTGAAACTCCAGATCCGCGCACACAATCAGACAACAGGAACAGGTGTTACACACCGCTGTACGAAGAGAGTCAAGCTGACGCCAAATAGCAGCACTCTGAGTATAGAAATTATCAATAGTGGAATCACCCTGCTTAAGATCATGCTCCTGACGAACCATAGACAGATAAAGAGCATCTCCAGACGGCTGATAGCGCTGACGAAGAAAAGCCCACTGAGCAGCAGCAGTGGGAAGACCCATGAACTCAGCAGCATACTGAGGTAGAACACTGGAAGTGAGAACAGCAGCAGCACGAGCATCCTCATCTATCCACTGAGTGTAGTCAGCCAGATCCAGCCGGTAGGTCGCAGTAGCAGTAGAATGCTCCTGGACCTGGTGATCATAATCAGCCTGAGTAGTATCATCAGCACTCTGGGCTGCATCCTTGACCGCCTGAGTAGCATCGGGGGCAAGGGCAACAGGCGTCGGTGCAATAGGCGCCGGAGACACAACAGGGCGCGGTGGACAGGAGACCTCACCGGAAAGCACACCCCAAAGGAGAAGACCGCGCATATGGACGCGCATGAAGGCAGCGAAATCAGGATAATTCACGCCATCAAAAGTCACCGGGCAGCGAGGAATCGCAACATAGCCCGACGAGGAAGACATAGCTCTTTTTTTTTTCTTAGATCCGAACTAGATCGAACGAACCGGCGGCGGCAGAGCGCGGCAGCAGAGAGCCGGGGCAAGCAGCGACCGCGGACGGGCCGGAGAGAGGCGGAGTTGGTGGCGGCGGCCGAGGCGGGGCAGCGGCGGCGGTGGACGAGCGGCCGGACGCGGACGGACGCGGCGGCGGACGAACGGCCGGAGGCGGATCCGACGGCGGCGGCCGAGGTAGAGGAGGCAGCGACGACGGGCGGGCGGCCGGAGGAGAAGCGGCGACCGGGCGCGGCGGCGGGAGGGGAGGGGCAGGGCGAGCGGTGGCAGCGGCGACCGGGGACGGAGGCGGCCGGGCGCGGTGGCGGGATGGCGGCGGCGGCGGCCGGGCGCGGCGGCGAGATGCCGGGGCGAGCGACGGCGGCGAGGAAAAAAAGGCCTTACGGCTCTGATACCATGTTAGGGTAATAGATGATTGTATTACCAGAGGGCCAAATGCCAGAATATATAGTACATGTATATGTGTAAATATACAGAAAGCCTCCTAACATATGGAAAAACTACGATATACAAATATACTCTAACAGAGAGATGGGTGGACTGTGCATGCATCGGTAGCGTTCCGGCCAAACAGCGGTGACCATCTCCATCGTCAAGTGGTCAACCCGTGATGAGGAACGAACGCTCAGTCGGACGGCGATCGCGGCGGCGAAACCACCGGTGCAAGTTGGTGATGCTCCCACTGGCCAGCTCTACGGTTACTACGCAAGCCAAGATACGGCGAACGCGGAGATTCTACCGGCGCCGGTATGTGCCGGCGTCGCATCGCCCACACGCTGATGCTTTTAGATCCGCGCTCTTGTTTGCCCGTTTTCTTTCCGTTCCGCGTACGTTAGATGAGATTCCTGATGATTAGCTAGAACCAGCCCGCGTGCGCACGTGAAGTTGCCTCCTCGATAACCGCATAGAGGATCTTCTGCGGACGCCACAGCTGGCGCACGGGATCGTGAGTGGATGTGGATGTTGCGGATCTTTATTGCCCGCCTTTATTTGTTCCGAATTATCATCCCTTTAAGATCCGATTAGCATTAAGTACCTTCTTTTATTGCGCTGCATGCAGTTGAAAACTGATTTTTTTGCATGTTGTCAATCTGCGTATCTTATGCGCGCGGATCTCGTCCTTGGCTAATTAAACTTCTCTTATTAATCGGCACTAATCAATTCCATTAATCAATTATGGTCGTTTCTATGAGATCCGAGACTTCTGTTTGGATTCTCTTAGACTGTTGCCGGACATGGATAAACAAATGTGATAATTTGGAAAATCATATTGAGATGGAATTATTATAAATTCAAACGATATTTTTTAACCAAATATAAATTTATTAAAACTAGTTTAAATTTATGAAATAGGACTAAAAATATGAAATAATGAACATGACTGGAATTTTGTGAAACGAGTCTAGAATTTTGTGAAATGCGACGTGAATTTCGTAAAACGCGACTAAAATTGCAAAATTCTGAAACATGGCGGAATTTTAGTGAAACAGGATTGAAATTATGAAATTGTGAAACACAATTAAAATTTGTAAACATCAATGAAGATGTGAAACGTGACTAGATTGAAATTTCAAAAACTGTTTTTGAAATTAATATTATTTTATGAAACCAGATTGAAACTATCATGATACAATCTGGTAATATAAAAATTCCAACTAGTTTCAATTATTTTCAGTTGTACTCCACAAAATGTTAAAATAGTTTCAAAATATTCAGTCGTATTTCAAATGACCGTGTTCCCATTTGGTTTCACAATTCCTGATGTTTCATAAAAATGACTACCAGTTTCAATTATTTTTCAATCGTGTTCCACAAAATGATGAAATGGTTTTAGGAATTTTCAGTCGTGTTTCACATGACCGTGTTTCGATCTGGTTTCACAATTGTTGATGTTTCATAAAAATGCCTACTAGTTCACTTATTTTTCATTCGTGTTCCCCAAAATGTTGAAATGGTTTCAGAAATTTTTAGTCGTGTTTCACATGAGCATGTATCGGTTTGGTTTCATAACTGCTGATGTTTCATAAACATGCCTACTAGTTTCAATTTTATTATCGTGTTCCACAAAATGTTGAAATGGTTTCGGTAGTGTTTCACATGACCGTGTTCTAGTTTGATTTTATAATTATTGTTGTTTCATACAAATGCCTACTAGTTTTGTGGTTTCAATATATTTGAAACATGGTTTTGTGGTTTCAGTTAAATGAAACTTGGTCTTGTGGTTCCGATTCTTCTTACGTGGTGGTTTCAATTTTTTAAACATGTATTAGTGGTTTCAAATGTTTTAGATATGTTTTAGTGGTTTCAAATGTTTTGAGTGGTGATTTCAATTGTTTCAAACATGATTTTGTGGTTTCAATTAAATGAAACTTGGTCTTATAGTTCCGGTTCTTTTTATATGGTGGTTTTAATTGTTTCAAACATGTATTAGTGGTTTCAAATATTTGAAACATGTTTTCGTGGTTTCAAAAGTTTTGAGTGGTGGTTTCAATTGTTTCAAACATGGTTTTATGGTTTCAATTGAATGAAGCTTGGTCTTCTGGTCCGGTTCTTCTTATGTGGTGGTTTCAATTATTTCAAACATGTATTAGTGGTTTCAAATGTTTTAAACATGTTTTAGTGGTTTTAAATGTTTGGAGTGGTGGTTTCAATTGTTTCAAACATGGTGTTGTGGTTTCAATTAGATGAAACTTGGTCTTATGGTTCCGGTTCTTTTTATGTGGTGATTTCAATTATTTCAAACATGTATTAGTGATTTCAAATATTTGAAACATGTTTTCGTGATTTCAAAAGTTTGGAGTGATAGTTTCAATTGTTTCAAACATGGTTTCGTGGTTTCAATTGAATGAAACTTGATCTTCTAGTTCTGGTTCTTCTTATGTGGTGGTACCAATTGTTTCAAATATGTAATAGTGGTTTCAAATGTTTGAAACATGTTTCAGTGGTTTCAAATGTTTGAAGTGGTGGTTTCTGTTGTTTCAAATATGGTTGTGTGGTTTCAATAAAATGAAACTTGGTCTTGTGGTTCCGATTCTTTCTATGTGGTGGTTTCAATTGTTTGAAACATGTATTAGTGGTTTCAAATGTTTGAAACATGTTTTGGTGGTTTCAAAAGTTTAAGGTGGTGGTTTCAATTATTTCAAACATGGTTTGATTGTTTCAATTAAATGAAACTTGGTCTTCTAGTTCCGCTTGTTGTTATGTGATGGTTTCAATTATTTTAAACTTATATTAGTGGTTTAAAATATTTCAAAGATGTTTTAGTGGTTTCAAATGTTGTCGTGGTGGTTTCAATTGTGGTTGTAGCCGTTGTTAGGTGGTGGTTTTACTTGTTTCAAAATGTTTTACTGGTTTGAACTGTATGAAGTGGTGGTTTTAATTGTTTCAAACATGATTTTGTGGTTTCAATTCAATAAAACTTGGTCTTGTGGTTCCGTATTTGTTATGTGCTGGTTTAAATTCTTTCAAACATGTATTAGTGGTTTCAATTATTTCAAACATGTTTTAGTGATTTGAACTGTATAAAGTGGTGCTTTCAATTGTTTCAAAAATGGTTTTCTGGTTTCAATTAAATGAAACTTGGTCTTGTGGTTCCGGTTCTTCTTATGTGGTGGTTTCAAGTATTTCAAACATGTATTAGTGGTTTCAAATGTTTTAAAAATGTTTTAGTGGTTTCAAATATTTGGAGTGGTGGTTTCAATTGTTTCAAACATGGTCTGTGGTTTCAATTACATCAAAGTTGGTCTTGTGTTTCCGGTTCTTTTTATGTGGTGGTTTCAATTATTTCAAACATGTATTAGTGGTTTCAAATGTTTTAAACATGTTTTAGTGGTTTGAAATGTTTGGAGTGGTGGTTTCAATTATTTCAAACATGGTTCTATGGTTTCAATTAAATGAAACTTGGTCTTATGGTTTCGGTTGTTCTTATGTGGTGGTTTCAATTGTTTCAAACATGTATTAGTGGTTTCAAATATTTCAAACATGTTTTAATGGTTTGAACTGTATGAAGTGGTGGTTTCAATTGTTTCAAAGATGGTTTTGTGGTTTCAATTAAATCAAAGTTGGTATTGTGGTTCCGGTTCTTCTTATGTGGTGGTTTCAATTGTTTTAAACATGCAAATGTTTCAAACATGTTTTAGTGGTTTGAACTATATGAAGTGGTGGTTTCAACTGTTTGAAACATCGTTTTGTCATTTCAATTAAATAAAACTTAGTCTTGTGGTTCCGGTTCTTGTTATGTGGTGGTTTCAATTGTTTCAAACATGTATTAGTGTTTTGAAAATGTTTCAAAATGTTTTAGTGGTTTCAAATGTTTGAAGTGGTATTTTCAATTTTTTTGAACATGGTTTTGTGGTTTCAATAAAATGAAACTTGGTCTTGTGGTTCCGGTTCTTCTTATGTGGTGGTTTTAATTGTGTCAAACATATATTATGGTTTGAAATGTTTCAAATATGTTTTAGTGGTTTCAAAGGTTTGAAGTGGTGGTTTCAATTGTTCCAAACATGGTTTTGTGGTTTCTATTAAATGAAAGTTGGTCTTACGGTTCCGGTTATTCTTATGTGGTGGTTTCAATTGTTTCAAACAAGTATTGATGGTTTCAAATGTTTGAAACATGTTTCAGTGGTTTCATATGTTCGAATTGGTGGTTTCAATTGTTTCAAACTTGGTTTTGTGGTTTCAATTAAATGAAACTTGGTCTTGTGGTTCCGATTCTTCTTACGTGGTGGTTTCAATATTTTCTAACATATATTAGTGGTTTCAAGTGATTCAAACATGTTTTAGTGGTTTCAAATGTTTGGAGTGATGGTTTCAATTGTTTCAAAGATGGTTATATTGTTTAAACATGTTTTTCCGGTTTCAATTGTTTGAGAAATGCTTATGAGGTTCCGATTTATGGAAACATGGTTTTTTGGTTGCATTTATTCTTGGGTGGTGGTCTTTATTGTTTCAAACATATTTTTATGGTTTCAATTATTTGAAATATGCTTGTGTGGTTTGAATTTAATGAAACATGGTTTTATAGTTGCATTTGTTTAGGGTGGTGGTTTCATTCTGTCTTTAGTAGTAGTAGATCTAGCTCTTTCTTGTTGTGCCCTTGTGCCGTTTGAGGGTAGGGTGGAGATCGCCGACCTCCAGATATTCCATGCCCTGACCTTGATTTGCTCAGCCGCGCCGGTGGAAGGAGGTGGTGCCCGCAGAGCAACTCTGACCACGCATCCCTTTGAACAAGGATGGCCAGTGGAGCTACGAGTTGAACATCTCTGTCGTGTTCAACTCTTGGTAGCCGTCTCCAACCTCGCCGCAGTGCTATCAGGGAGAGAGCCGATGGCGGCGGTGGAGGGGAAGGCTTTCCAGCTCCTTCAATAAAAGTCCCTGTGTGTGGCCTCCTCGGCATTTGCAGGTCGATGTTGCTCCTTCTTCCTCTAGATGGCCATGGTGACGTGGAGGATTGTAGAAGGGACACTGCGATGGGCGCGGAAGGGCTCTGGGAATCGATGCTGCCCATGTTGGTGCTTCCAAGCGATGACATTTGAGCCGAAGCTATCCTTGGCCCGGGTGGTACTAATTTTTGAAACTAGTACTCCCTCCGTCTCAAAATAGATGACTTAAGTTTTTCAAAATTTGGACGAATCTATATAAAATGGTGTCTAGATTCATATACTTTGAGACGCAGGGAGTACTAATTTTTGAAAGAAGTACTAATTTCTCAAACTGTACTAATTTTCGAAACTAGATTGAAACTAGTGCTAATTGGTGAAACTGGTTGTGAAATCTATGAAACAATACACTGAAACATTCTGAAATTTTACTGAAACTAGCCTACAACTGCTAAATTATTTCGTTCATGTCTGTTTCAATTTAATTTCACATGTATGAACTATATAAATACAAAGAAATCCAAACAATAAACTGGAATCAAACCAAATTTTGAAATAAATTCAAGACAAAAAGGAACGAAGAGGCCTAGGCAATGGCCATGGCTAGATCGGCTTCATCTGCAAACCACGGCCAGGGCACCGCACGCCCATGCGCCGCTGCTCACACTGGCTGTCCCCGTGTGCCGCTGCTCGCGTCGGGCGTCGCTTGCGCGCCGCCATCCTCCAAGACGGACGCCGCCACGTCCAGCCGCGCCTCCGCCGTTTACCACCGCAGGATCGCGCCGCCTCGTCCAGACGCTACTGTGCGGCCTCCGTCGTTCATCTGCAAACCCACGGTCTAGGCACCGCACGCCCGCGCGCCACTGCTCGCACAAGCAGTACCCCCTTGCCGCTGCTCGCGCTGGCTGTCGCCCGGGCGCCGCCGTCCTCCCAGAAGGACGCCGCCACGTCCAGCTGCGCCTCCGCCGTCCACCACCGCGGGATCATACCGCCTCGTCCAGACGATGTTTGGCGGCCTCCTCGACGCTCAGGCGCCATGCTCTGGCTCCGGCCTCCGCCGCGTTGTCCGGGTTCCGGCGCGTTGTCCGGCCTCATCTCGCGCTCACGGTGGCCGACCCTGCCAGCCGGAAGTATCTTGCGGACTGATCTGAGTACCACTTCGCCGCCCACACACGAGGTCGCCGGAGCTCCGTCTAGCTCTCCGCCGCCCCGATTTCCCCAGATCTAACGCCTGACGAGAGAGGGGAAAGTGCTGGAAGGGGAGAGAGAGGTACCCTCTCACGCGTTGTCGGTGGGCTCCACTCGAGGAAGATGCGGGGATAGAAGGGAAACGGCTAGAAACGGCGCTGCACGAATCTCCAACACGCGTTCGGTGGATGCGACGCCGGTACATACCGGCGCCGGTAGAAATGAGTTTTCGAAGATACGGCGCGTGTGCAGCAAGCTGTACACCACTTTCCAGTAATTCTACGGGATGATCCATGGCTTTTATTAGAGTGTGACGACGATGCATGGCTTTAATTACTTTGTCTCATACTGTCATGTCATGTCACGTCACTCTGCGTGACGATCCATGAGGATTTTCTCGTACTCCCTCCGTCTTAAAACAGATGCCTTTTTTTTTAAATTGAGATGAATCTATATATTAAATAGTGTCTAGATATATTTAAATTTTGACAGAGAATCTATTTTGAGACGGACGGAGTAACATATATAGTACGGGATCCTATCATTCATGTTTTATGTGAGGACGATGCGTTGGCTTTAACAAACATACCCTAGTTGTTTGGATATGTATAATAAGTATCACTATAGTATAGCCTTATTCCGACTAACCTAGGTTGCCCATAGATGGTAACATGATCTATGACTTGCTGGGCGGTCTAGTATAACAATCTAGAAAGGAGGCCTGACATGGGTATACCCTACAGGTACTCGAGCTTGGTATATACGGTCCAAATACGTACAGGCCCACGGTGTCGCCAAGGCCCAGATGAAAGGACTCGAGTAACCCGCGGACTCTCGATTGCTTGAAGGACAAGAAGAAGCTAAAGATAGAAAGTTTGAAGGGGAAAACCCTAACTTGTAACCGACTCGACCTACTACCCGAGACCTAGCATATCTATATAAAGGCTAGGAGGGGGCGTCGAGGAGGACACACGCAACCCTAGTTTCCACAACCTTCGCCAGATTGCATCTGCGCACCATTATAACTTTCGACTCCCTCGATAATTCCACAAGCAGACAAGCAGGAGTAGGGACCTCTACGAGGCCTGAACCTAGGTAAATCCTTTGTCCCCTGTGTGCTTGTTTGCTAGCCGATAGATGTCTCTAGCGCTCCCTCCTTCTCAAAAACCCAAGTCCATAACAATGGGCATTGATGAGTTAAACCCTCGTCCATTGGCGCCGTCTGTGGGAATTGAGAGTGCTAATGTTGCGGCTTCTTCGGCCCCATCAACCGCGATCTACAATTCCACAACAGCGGAAGTTCGCTAGCTCTTCGGCGCCTTCGACTTCACCGTCCACACGCCGGCCACCCGCCCGGCCTTCGAGTCCGTGGGCGACGGAATCAGCCTGGCGATTGGGAGCTTCCGCTTCCAAGTTGGTCAGATGGGCACGCTTCGCATGCCTGATCAGCCGACAGCACCGGCGATTGCCCCGGCATCATGGTTCCCTCCATCGATCGGCACCCTCAGCGAGCTCAATGCTCTGGTGGCAGTAGAGAACACGGTCAGTGACAACAGTCGCGACTCCGATCTGAGCGATCTGGCCACTGAAGATGGAACCTACAGTTCCGGATCTGAATTGTGGAAGCAACAGCTTCCCCAATCACTTCATGTGCGCCGTCATCAACGCAGGCGATACCTCCGCCAATCGCGGCAATGGTGGTAACACCGACAATGGCACCGATCCACCCAACGGTGGCAACGGTGGCAATGGTGGCAACGGCGGCAACGGCGCCAACGGAGGAGCAGTCGAACCTCCCAGCATGATCAATGAGCAAACCGGCGAACGCATCGTAATCAAGCTCAACGAGCAAGAGTGGGATCGTTGTCGCGAAGCCCTACGCGGTGCACCTCTACCCTTCGGGTCCCCGCAGGAACTGCTGATGGGCTACCACTGGCTCCTAAAAGAGGAATTCAAGCGCCAAAAACAGGCAATCACGCAACTTGAGGCGCGTAAAAAGGCAGCGGACGAGTCGAGCCTTCGTCGCGCTGGGCTCTCCTCCTACGGAGGATCCTCCTCAAGAGGCAACGAGTACCTCGCCAAGAAGAGGCAGTCGCGGATGGCTCACCTCTCCGAGCAAGAGCGCATAGAGGCCGCGAAAGTCCTCGACTTTGGCTCTATGACAGTCGACACGAGAGGCAACGTGGTTCCCAGAACACCACAAGCTGCGGTGACAGCAGCCACCATTTACCTCCTCAATAACCAGCCGCTAGCTGGAGATCCCCAAACTGCCATGCACGATCGCGGGTTTGGGGTTAATCGAGGCCGCCCTCAACAAGGAGCCGGTACCAGACCCAAAAAACGGCAAAGCGCTACTCCTCGCCCTCATCCAACGATGACAGTCACGACCTGTCTCAACGCCGCCGCTCACGGCGACACGATCGCGACTACGATGCGCACGACAACCTCACGCAGCGCAAGATCGACAAATCAAGGGCACGACGTGCTCGGTCGACTGACTCAGAAGAGGAAGATGGGGAGCTCTGCGGCGCCAGATGCTTCAGCAGATCCATCAGGCAAAAGCGAATGCCTAAAGGGTTTAAACTCCCATCGGAGAACCCGAAATTTGACGGTTTGCAGGACCCCAAGATCTGGCTGGACGACCACATCTCCTCCATCAGGCTACATGGAGGTAGTCGAAGTACTACCATGCAATGCTTGCAGCTACAACTGCAGGGCGCCGCCCGGGCATGGCTCAATAACCTTCCGCGTGGATCCATTCGCAGTTGGGATGAGCTGGTCTACAGCTTCGTGCGCAACTTTAAGGGCACGTACAAACGGCCCGCCTCAATCGAAGAATTGAGATGCTGCCAGCAAAGATCTGGCGAATCACTACGCTCCTACATCCAAAGGTGGTCCATCATCAAGAACCCCGCGGAGAACATCTCGGAAGACCGTGCGATTGATGCATTCAACGATGGTGTCCGCCGCATGGAACTCAGGGAGGAGCTAGGCCGCTCAAAGCCCCAGACCATCGACCACCTGATGGAGATCGTGAATCGGTGGGCCGATGGAGAAGATTCGGTGAAGAATCGCGCTCACTTTAACGACGAGGCGGAACTCGAACGCAGACACGACCACCGAGGCAAACGCCGCATGCGCATCCACGACGACCGTGACGACGTCAACATGGTCGCAGCCGGCTACACCGATAGACGCGACGATAACCGCAACAGCGGACACCGCGACTCCAGGAAAACCACGCAAGTGTGGCAACGCCACACTCACGATGAGGAACCCGCGACCTCCATCGAGGAAAAACTGTCCGAGCCATGCACAGTACACTTCTACATCGACAAGCATGATGGCAAGAGAAAGTCCAGCCACCTCCTCAAGGACTGCCGCGAGTTCCTCAAGCTACACGAGGGATTAGTTCGGATAAACCGCAACGCAGTCGAAAGAGGCTACGGAGCCGCTCCATTCGCCGTGGCACATGGCGCACCACCACCACCACCACCTGGGCCACCCCCGAACGGAGCCGCACCGGACCAGCACAACGGGGTCGAACCGTACCCACGGGCCATGGGTACCATGATGATCCAAAAGGGGCGCCCTCCAACAGGGTGCAGAAGGCCATCACTCGCCACCATCCACCACTGAGTACCTCAGTGGCAGCGAGTCGTGTATCACCTTCGATAAACGCGACCACCCGCCTCAGATACCTCGCCCATGTCATTGCCTCCTCGTACTCGAGGCGCAAATTGGAGGTTTCGACATGAGTCGCGTCTTCATGGATGGCGGAAGCGACATCAACCTAATATTCGCGAGTACCTTGCGAGCAATGAGGATCCCTCTAACCTGCTTGGAGGCATCAGACACAACGTTCCACGGCATCGTCCCAGGGAAAGGCGTATACCCCCAGGCAAAATCAACCTCGAGGTCATCTTTGGCACGCCGAAGAACTTCCGGCGCGAGCGCATCGACTTTGAGGTCGTCGACTGGCCCTCACAATACCATTGCATCCTTGGGCACGTCGCGTTCGCTAGGTTCATGGCAGTACCCCACTACGCCTACCTGCAGGTGAAAATGCCAGGTCCTAATGGCGTCATAATGATCAACGGGAGCTTTGAGCGATCTGACACTTGCGACAGGGAATTCAATAGAATCTCCCAGTCCTTCGGCATGCAGGAGGAACTCGCAAGACTAAAAGAGACGACAGACAACAGTCTGCCTCCCCTGAGTACGCCAAGCTCACCTCATCTCTCCTTCGACTCATCCGTGCACACAAAGAAGGTGTAGGTCCATCCATCCGATCCCGCCAAGACGGCCCTCATCGCCAACAACTTGAGTCCCGCATAGGAACTCGCGCTCGTCGAATTCCTCCGTGAGCACTGGGAAATTTTTGCCTAGTGTCCTGCGGACATGCCAGGAGTTCCCAGGGAATTCGCCGAGCACGCACTCAACGTCAACCCCGACGCAAGGCCAGTCAAGCAAACAATCAGGCGACTGTCTAAGCCACGAGCGCAGGCAGTCGGAATGGAGATCAACAGACTCCTCGAGGCCAAATTCATACATGAGATCAAGGAAAGCACTTGGCTCGCCAATACGGTGCTGGTTCCAAAAAAGGACACGGATATCCTACGGATGTGCGTGGACTTCACTTCTTTAAACTAGCACTGCCCAAAAGATCACTTCCTGCTGCCACGGATCGACCAGATCATCGACTCCACCGCTGGGTGCGAGCGCCTCTGCTTCCTCGACGCCTACTCAGGCTATAATCAAATTCGAATGAAGGAGGAAGACCAGGAGAAAAGAACGTTTACAACGCCCTTCGGTGTGTTATGCTACAACACAATGCCCTTCGGGCTAAAAAACGCGGGGGCCACCTACCAGCGGTGCATGCAGGCTTGCCTCAAGGAGCAACTGGGTCGCAACATCCAAGTCTATGTCGACGACATAGTAATCAAGACCAAGGAGGAAGCCTCTCTAATCGACGATTTGCGCGAAACCTTCACCAATCTCGATCGCTACCGGATTAAGCTCAATCCAGACAAATGAGCCTTTGGCGTACCATCTGGGCAGCTACTCGGGTATCTCATCTCCGCGAGGGGGATCGAGGCAAACCCGAAAAAGATAAAGGCCATACTGGTCATGGAGAAGCCAAAGAACATAAGAGGCGTCTAGCAACTAGCTGGACGAATCGCGGCACTCAGTCGATTTATCAGTCGGATGGGTGAAAAGGTGCTGCCCTTCTATCAGCTCCTCCGCAAAGCTGACAAATTCGAGTGGACCAATGAGGCGCAAGAAGCATTCGAAGATCTCAAGTAGTTTTACTTTTTACATCGCAAATAAGGCTACTCAGCCAAGGCTACTTAGCCGCACATTGTACCTCGCACTGTTCTTCGAATAAATAAAATCTAAGTGCCCCAAAACTCTGTGTTCTCCTCTACTTTGTCAATTTTTATACTCGGGGGCTACGCCACCCTACATACATCTGTTCTTCGAACAAAAATGCGATATCCTGAGTAGCTGGCACATCAATCGAATCCCTTAACACAAACCCAACCCAGCTGCAACGCACCTGGCAGGTTGACAAGGGACCAAGAAAAAGATGGCCAGGCTAACGAAAAGGACTCGCATAGTGCAACTCACCTCACGCTTACAAAGCTATTTGTACACATTCGACAATAAATTATATACAAATATATATATATATGAACTTTACAACACAAATACACTCATGTGCAGGATACAAATTTGGCTACTATTGCAACACAAGAACGTTGGTTTCCTCAAAGAAGTCGATGATCTCCTCTGCTGGATGGTCCACCGCGTGATAATGCGGTACCATATTCCAGGCAGATCCTGCTGGCGGTGCTGGCGGTGCTAGCGGTCCATAGGCAATGGCGGCGACATCCACATCAGGCCTGTGCAATCGCACCATTGAGAGGGCAGCCTTGGCACCAGCCACCAACTGCTGCCTCACGCACTCACGAACCGCGGACATATCTTGAAATTTGGCAAGGAGAGCCAGCAGGCTTGATGGAGCGTCATCCAATAGGAACATCGCCCGATAAATGTTCTTCAAGCACGACTGCGACTTCTTCAGGAAGAGCAGCACTCGCGAAGCGCGATCCTGCAGGATCGCCAAAGCAGTCGCACGATCATGATCTACCCAGAAGTATCCACTATCTTGAAGTTGCTCCTAGGTGAGATCATGAAGGCGAATGGCAATTCTATCCTTCTGCTCCTGTGGATGGCGCGCGCTAACAACTACACGAAGCAGCATCAATAGCATGAGTCCAACGTACCGCTGCGACTAACTACAAAGGAAAAGATGAGAATGAGCAAACTAACACTTAAACTGGTCGCCTAGCTGCGTCACCTCGCCAAGCAGATATTGCTCGCGGGCGGCGTCTTTTTCTGCCTTTGACTTCCACACGTCTGCGTTACCGCGGATCAGGGGCAACTCACGCTCCAGCTGCTTCACGCAGTCACGAAGTCGCGACAGCAAGGACAGCTCCTCTACCTTGGAGCGCGGTGGCGCCACTATCTCATCAAGAGATGGCGAGTCCTGGGTTCCCCCCACAGGATCACTTGACGTACCCTACCACAAGTCAAGACAGAGGCAAATAAGGAGACCCAATTAACACAAAGGCAAGGGGAACAGATGCATTCAAGATAAGCATAAGTATTCACAAACACACTCGCCAGCAGGCATGTTCTTAGACCAAAAGGACAACTCATCAACTATTACAAAAAGCTAACTACGGAACAGCTGGCTTCTTCGACTTCGACGACTTTGGGGGCTTCATCAAGTCCGTGGCAGTATCAGACGCCACTGACTTTCTGCCGGCCCCTGAGGCTGAAGCTTTCACCGCCTTCTTCGTACGTTGGAGCTCCTCTGAATACTTGGCAACGGTATTTATCAAGGAATGGCCATATTTGGCACAGGCAGTCGCGAAAGGAGCGAAGACTACCTGCTGAACGTCTGCGCCAACAAGCATCACCTTCGACACCGTAGAGGGATCTATCTCGATAAGTGGGCCTGCACCATGGCGAGTGACATGGTCACGCCAGCCGCGCGGAGGGAGTTCTTGTAGGTAGCAGGCACACCCCCGACGAGTGACTCCACCAACTCGTCCATATTATCGACCAGCTCCGCCTTCAGCATCAACTCCTCCCGGAGGCGACTGAGGGTGACCTTGGCCTTGGAAAATGTATCTTGGATGGCAGCGCTTCAGTCCTCGACCGTAGACACTGCGCCTGCCAGAGCGTCATCGCGACGAAGGGCCTGCGGGTCAAAGCTCAAGTCGCCAGCATCTGCACAGGAAACACACACATGGATCAAACCTTTAGCACCACCAGCAAAACTCTAGATACAGAGGAAGACAACAATAAAATATCTACCAGCGAAGGTACCTGAGAGGGCCTTGGTGACTGAGAACAGTTGCTCCTCGAACAACTTTTCCCTGGTCGCAAAGGAGGAACGTAGATCCTCTTCGCGCCTCTGTGCCTCATCACAAGCCGCGATTGCCTCGTCACGCCCCTTCACAGCTGCGGCCAACGCCTTCTCCAAAGTGGCGACGTTGCGGAGTAAGGCATTATGTTCAGCTACAAGGCAATCAAAAGTTGACTATCAGGAGAAGATGAAAAAGAATAAGTGTAGAACACTCACTTTCGACCACGCGGTGACACGTCTCCAATATTGCATGCTGGCGGCCCATTGCCATCACCTGCTCCGCCACTTGCGCGGCTTCCTTTACAAGCAGCTGTCACACAAAACAAGGAATCAGAGAGGGCAACAGAGAAACATCGACTGCCGCACTAAAAGAAGGAAAGATATACTTACATGGTCCTCTAGCGACCCCGAAGAAGTTTGCTGAACCGTCATCCGAGCAACCATTCGATGCTCCCCTACATGAGGAGAGCTCGAAGAATTGTGCCCGGAGTGGGCCGCCGCCGGAGGGGAAGGAGCGCGCTCGACCTCTACCTTGGCCCTTGAGGTCACGACTCCTGATTCCTTCAAAAACTCGACGTCGCTAGAAGATGACGACGCCTCTTGACTACAAGACCAAATCCACATTGAGAAAGGGCAAACTCCAGGGCAAAGCCAACAAGAAGAAAACAGAAAAGAATGAATGAACTCGCAAACTTACCAGTCAAACTTGTCAAGATCAAACGTGGCCTCCGCCGACTTCGACGAAGACTCCTTGGGCAATCGCATCTTCTTGTGAGAAGACGGTGCCATAGCCCTCACATGAACGGCTGGAATTGGCGACTTCACGCCAATAGCCGTGCCTTCTGGAGTCGAAGGAGTCGATGCTTCGGAGTCCTCGCTACACGAACGCTTGCGAGTATCCGGGCTCTCGGACTCGGGGGCTTCCTCTTCCACATCAGAAGGGACAGTCGACTCAGAGTCGTCCTCTTCCAAAACTTCACGAGGAATAACCCCCTCAGGGAAAGGAGGCATACAAGGCGACACCGCCCAATCCTGCATACAGACAGTGAAGCTCAGCAAACATAACAAGTAAGCAAATAGAAAAACAATCGTGAAAATAAGCTACTGCGTAGCACAACTATACCTCAGGAGGAGGATTCAAAGCATCAAAAGGAGGAACAACTGGTTCACTTGGAAGCACATCCTTGACAGTGTACTTCGTGACCAGTCGAATCCTCTTATCCACCTCACTCGCGGACATGCCATCGCCAGACACGCGAGTGGCATCATCAGCGCCACTCCATTGAAACATGGGATGGACTCTGGCTTGGAGAGGCTGGACGCGACGGCGCAGCCCAGTTCTGATAAGGGCGCAGCCTCCCTCTTCTATGCCTATGCGACTCTCGAGGTCGCAGACGCGTTGATATAGCACGTCTATCTCCGCAAGTTCGCCAGGCATCACTACGTTCTTCCAAGAACGCATCTTCTTGCAGGGAGTCGCGGGATCAAAGGGCGCGAGTCCAAAGTGCTCATCTTTGGTCTTCTGATCGTGGACATAGAACCATTTGTCCCTCCATCCCTGGACGGACTTGGTGAGCTTGATATCGAAGTAGGTGGTGGATGGGTCGACGTGGATTTTGCAACCACCTACGTCATAAACTAAAGAGCCAGATGCGGACTGACGCTTCAATTTGAATAAACGCTTAAAAAGACCAAAGTGTGGCTCGATTCTGAGCCAGCACTCGCAAAGAGTGATGAAGCAGGTGATGTGGAGGATAGAATTTGGGGACAGCTGATGGAGCTGGAGCCCATAGAAACAAAGAAGACCCCTAAGAAAGGGGTGGAGAGGCAAGGAGAGGCCGCGAATGATGAATGCGAGAAACATCACTCGAAACCCAGCGGGAGGAGTAGGAATGGTCTCACCGCTAGGGGCGTGTGCATCGGCGACTGCTGCAGAGATAGCTCCGTCTTGGTGAAGAAGACGGAGATTCGATGCC
Source organism: Avena eriantha (assembly GCA_910589775.1). Lineage (NCBI taxonomy): Eukaryota > Viridiplantae > Streptophyta > Magnoliopsida > Poales > Poaceae > Avena > Avena eriantha. The sequence goes on from OU342742.1 coordinate 125,256,885, forward strand.
TTGATAATGGAGGGGCGCCATGCACCATTGGTCACGCGGGTGCCTGCGACCTTCTTCTTCCCGCCGGCGGCGGCGCTGGTGCCCGCAGCAGCGGAGCTACCCTTCTTCTTCGTCGCGGCAATGGTGGCCACGAAATCCGCGACAGTACCTCCTTTCTTCTTTCCCATTGCGCGGCGGCGATGAGAGCGCAAAAAGTAGCTTGGAAACGAACGGAGGTGGTCCAGCACTGTGGAGGAGATGAGCGCAGGGGAAAGCAGAAGAACAACAACAATGGCAATGGCAGCAAGGACGAAAGAGCGCAGATGGAAAATTACCGCCGCAGCGCCGCTACTTAACCCCTGGGAGATGCAATCCAACGGCTGACAAAAACCCTATTGGACGCGTGGCACGTATCGCGTTGGACACGTGGAGAAGAGGAAGCGCGAACCGTCCCCCTACTTCTACCAATACGCGCGGAAATCGAGGAGGCGCAGTTAAAAATAAGATTACGCACGCCCAGTCAAATCAAAGTCAGAAAGTGGGACCCACCGCTCGTCATGTCCCGTCAAACTCGCTCACGTGAGCAACTGAGGTCATACAAGCGTGAGCACTGACGTCATCAAAGCTACGCAGCGGAAAACTTCGACTACTTTAGTCCTTGCTGGAGTCTTCGATTCCACCAAGCACTCGGGGGCTACTCCCATAGGGAGCGCTGGCCGCGCACCCTACGATTTTTCTTTTCTTATTGCAGGAATGTGGGCAATCACAATCAAACCCAACCACTCGAAACACGGTTCGATTACGGACATGGGTTACTCCCATAGGGAGCGCCGGAAACAATTTCGACTGAAACAAGCAAGCAAAAGACGACAGCAGCCACAAAAGTGTTTTAGTCCTTGCCTGAGTTGTCGACTGAAAAAACAAGCAAAAGATGACAGCAGTCGCAAAAGTTCTTTAGTCCCTGCCTGAGTCTTCGACTCAACCAGGCACTCGGGGGCTACTCCCATAGGGAGCGCTGGTCGCGCACCCTATGATTATTTGCATAAAAATTGTGTGTTGATAACATCCCCACTCGTAGATCATGGCGACACCGCCTCATAATTTTCCCTACAAAGAGACTACATCTCCTGGGTCGCCCGAATCGTCTCCACGATGATAAAATTCGGATGTCGCGCTTACAATGTGAAGGTAAGACCTGAATAAGGCCTGGCAACGCATTTAACTGCGCACTACCAGAAATATATCCGTGCCTATAGGCACGATGAATATGCCTTGACGGACGCGTCGAGTGCTCACACCCATATAACTGGAATTCGACTCATGTAAGACCTCTGCGGCCTGAGTCGAATTACGCCAGCACTTTTCCGGATTCGAGTCCGAGGGCTCGAGTTCGAGTAGATTGCGTTGTTTCACCCTAAGGTGGTTAACTGATACCGATACTTCGGCTATATCAGGCACGTATATCAACAATCCCTATGACATAAATAAAAGCAGTCGAAAATGTACTCATTCAGGCACTCGAAGACTTCAAAAAGTCCCCAGTCGAATCTGCGATTCCACTGGACACTCAGGGGCTACTGACATGGGTATACCCTACATGTACTCGAGCTTGGTATATACGGTCCAAATACGTACAGGCCCACGGTGTCGCCAAGGCCCAGATGAAAGGACTCGAGTAACCTGCGGACTCTCGATTGCTTGAAGGATAAGAAGAAGCTAAAGATAGAAAGTTTGAAGGGGAAAACCCTAACTTATAACCGACTCGACCTGCTACCCGAGACCTAGCCTATCTATATAAAGGCTAGGAGGGGGCGGCGAGGAGGACACACGCAACCCTAGTTTCCACAACCTTTGCCAGATTGCATCTGCGCACCATTGTAACTTTCGACTCCCTTGATAATTCCATGAGCAGACAAGCAGGAGTAGGGACCTCTACGAGGCCTGAACCTGGGTAAATCCTTTGTCCCCTGTGTGCTTGTTTGCTAGCCGATAGATGTCTCCAGCGCTCCCTCCTTCTCCAAAACCCAAGTCCATAACAATGGGCATTGATGAGTTAAACCCTCGTCAAGGCCAATGTCAGATACATAGGAAAAACTACATTACCAACATAGACAAAAATGGAGCCTTAGAGTATAAGACATGAAGACTAGTTAGTGTTACTTTAGAACTCTGTAACTTGTCCGATATGGACTTTATCATGTAATTCTAGGTTCTGGTGCATTTATAAGATGGACTTAGGGGACGCCTTAGGGCAATAGACAACCTCTCATAGCGAACCATACATTCTCTGTAACCTAGCCTATTGCCATTATTGTGATTGAAATCAGGTGCAGGATTTCACTGCTGTCGTGGGATCTGAACCTAGGGAAGTTGTGTTACCTTGTACCTGCAAACTCGCCGCCTTATCCCACTTCTCTCTCTACACATTGTGAGGATCCCTCCACGGCATACTCGTCGATAATACCATGGCACTAGTTTGTCTCGACGCATGAACTCGAGAAGATGCCCTCATCATCAGTATCTCTACACGAGCCATGTGCCATGTCTCATGACCTAAAAAGGACTAGCTATCCTTCAGCATACTACCCTATCAATCATTTATGTACCATTTTCCTCACCAACCTTGGCCTACTATTACCCGCATGACAAAATGAGCTATTCTTCTATTTGCTGGGGCATGGTGGAGGATCTTGATGGACGGAGTTTCTGATAAATGATCTCTCCCTATGCCATGAATGAAGTCGTGGTGACGGGAAATCCAAGAGATCAGTGCATGAAAAGGAACTTTCATGACAGAGAGACATATTGAAAGCCATGGAGACATGGATATGTTCTCTAACACGAAATACGATGCCACTATGTGGTGAGCGGACGACCCAAGAGTGCGCGTCAATTTTTCTCTTCTCACTCACTTATTGAAAGAGAAAAATCTTCCTCTATAGGCTCCAACTCTCACCTAACTAGTAGCATGAACTAAGGACATGTTTGGTTCCCAACCACAAATTTGCTAAAGGCATGTTTTCTTGCCCACAGAGGATTTTCTCGCATCTAGCGTGAAGAAATAAACCCCTTTGGTCTACTGGATCGGATTCAGATGTTGCATGGCACAAGTTTTACAGTAGACAAAAAGTTAATCCGCTAGAAACACTAAAATCGAGTGTATCCACTGAGCCAGGTTCCAATGGGCAAAAAAACGTAGTTTCTCCTCTAGTGCCAGACCTTGGCGCTGGGCATGCAACTTTGTATGCATGTTTTCCTTTAATCGAGATTAGTTAATCCCCTTTGTCCTCCATGGCGAACTCATTCTCTCAGCTAGCTACCGCCATCAAGGTCGACGACGAGTCCCACCGTCGGTATGGTCATCAGCGCGGCGGCGGAAGAAGTCATGGCCGAAAAACATTCACATGGCCCGTTGTTCCTCACAGGCGCCTCCTCCACAAGCTCGCAAGCTCCGTGCCCATTGTCTCCTCGACTTTGCCCTCACTTCCTGTGCCCATGCCCGCCGACCTGTAGTAGGAGGCGGCGACACATCCAGTCCCACGTTGAAGGGCCTCCAATTTAGAAGCAAACGAGGTACAGTGGGCCCACACCGGCGCCATCAACTACTCCGACGATGAGCTCGGCGATGATGCCGCTGGCATCATCATCAATGAGGAGGAGGAGGACGTTGTCGCAGCCGCCACCGAGCACTTGCCCCTAGAGTACCAGGAGCTCCTGACGCGGGGCCACGATGAGGACGCCTTCACCGAGCAGGCCATTGCGGCCAGTGCGAAGGACGAAGACGCGTTATGGGGCAGCTACCAAGAGGCTGTCCAGCTCACCGGCCTGGTGGCGTAGGTGAACGCAGGGCAGCCTCCGGCGCCGCTGCTGCTAGAGTGGGTGCCACCGACCGCGTCGGAAGATGGGACGAATGGATGGCCAGCGTGGCCTGGGCAGGTGATCGACCAGCCGCCCCGCGCTCGCACCTGCTCCATCCCTACCACCGGCATACCACTGGACGCCACTAGAGTATATCGACCTCGACCCCTAGATGGACGGGACGGTGCCGGCGGCGAAGATCAGTAGCTAGGGTTAGAGCTAGTTTAAATTTCGTCTTTTATATTTTGAATGTAAATTACGTATAAATATATATGAACTTTGCCAGTTTTAGCACGTTATTGCCTCTGTTTGAATTTCAGAAAAAACAATTCAGGGTCCAGATGGCCAAGCGCGAATAGGTGGGTCACGCTGCTGAACAGACCGGATCATGACTCAAACCCGCGGCCCGATCCAAATGAACGTAAAGTCCTGTTTAGATAGGTCCGGTGGAGATGCTCTTAGCCTCCATGTCTACCCATCGAGATTTGTTGGCACCTCGTACTACCGGTCCTGCTTTATATGTGAATGATGATGCATGTCTCTACACGGAAGTAAGTTAGTTTGTCTCGATGCATGCAGGCTGCAGGCGTACGATACCCTGGGCCTCGGGCCTCGGCAGTCTCTGCACGCACAGGAGGAGGTCTGCAGGCCTTATGTCGTGACCTAAAAAAAAGCTTATGCGTACGACTCTTGGATCATTCTGCACGGCGGCCTTTGTCCTACGTACATAACGTATTTTTCGACCCTTTCCTGATGTACGGTGCAACATGCTCTGCCCACGCCCCCCCCCCCCCCCCACCCCCCACCCACCCCCCCCAAAGCAGATTACGACATGGAGTAAATACATCTTGTGTGATCAGCAGTTTACAGAGAGGAAGCGTGCAATCATCATTATAGTGATGTATTCGATCTGGACGTCGAGAAATAACGTGACCCATGGAGAGTCAGGTTACAACCCAGCCAAGACAATGGAGTTGGTTATCGAGTCTCTGCAATCCTTGGAGCTTCCTAAAGGACATAAAGGACATATTCAGAGGAAATTAATGAGGCCGAAGTGCAAATGGATGTCCCCTCCTGATGACCTGATGGTTTTATCAAACTAAACTCCGATGGTGCTCTTAGCATGGATAAGGGGTGGCGGCTACTTGAGTTGTAGCAAGAGATGGTGGATCTTTCCGAGGTGCAGTAGCTAAAATCTACAGGGGTATTTAGGACCCTGTGATTATTGAAGCTCTGGCCCTTCGTGATGCTGTAACTTTTGCGGTTGCAAAGGGTTTTGTTAATGTGATCTTCGAAGTGGATTGTGAGGTTTTGGTTCGTCATTGGTCTAACCGACTTAGAGACCGATCAGTCATTAAGCCTGTCCTAGATGATATTAGTGAGCTTAGCTCGAGTTTGTCTTCTCTTTCGATTGATTTTGCTCGGTACGACAACCAACGACTCGTGGATAGATATATATGGGCCCAGAGGGCTTTCTTAGGGGATGCGAATCTAGTCCGCTGAGCTAGACAGCCCCACGGGTCACACTCATCACACTCCTCGCACCCCCACCGGACACTACGCGTACGACCCATCTGCTGCTTCCACTTGGCCTTCTTGCTTCAGCAATCACTAGGTGCACAACCCCATGTGCCAACATGTAACCATTACTCCCAAACAAAACGTTGATAGATACTCCCCAGGTTTTAGGATGTAGTACTGTCATACTATAAATTTAGATCGCTATCATTGTCTAAATTCGACAAATTTTGCAGAGAAAGTAGTTTCCAGTCCTCATTGTGCGTGTAACATGCATGCATGCCTCATCGAAATGACGACTTGCCTAGTGTAAGCTCAAGCCATCGACGTACACTATCTTTTTTCGGATTACATCCGACAATAGTGCACCCATATTTTTGACTGAAGAAAATTATTTTTACAACCGATATACCATTAAAATGTAGGAATGCGCATGGAGTTCTTTCTACTTGGTATATCTCAATTATCTACCATGTTTAATTAGTTGGAATATACATAGTGACCCCCCCCCCCATGCACTAGAAAGTTGACCTAGGAAGCTCCCCATGTATATTTCATAGTCTCCGGTCGTCATCAACATGTAACTAGCATGACACCGCACCGAAGTGACTTGTGACGATTATTAGAAACCTCAAGTCATCAACGTCGAATATTTAGACTTGGATAAAAGCCGACAAATGTTCACACACATGTTTTTGACTAAGAAGTTTCTTTGTCCAATCAATATTCTATGGAAAGTATCTGATCCCATAGTTGTCAGTCGTCATCAACATGTACCTTGTATGACTTCGCACCAAAGTGACACGATTACTAGGAAGCTCAAGCTATCAACCTCGAGAATTTAGATTCTCATAGTAGCCGACAATAGAGAAAACAAATACCTACGGCATACAATCTAATATAATGGTCTTTTATGGAAACTCATGCCTCAAAATTCTATAGAAAGTATCTCATTGAAGGTTACAATAATTGTCTTGACGAGAATGTTCATAAGTATTAATTGATTAATTGTGGTACATAAGAGTAACAAATAAATTTACTTTTTAGGACAATCAATGAGGGAGGGGGATCTCCACCTAAGTAGTATATTATTACTAAGTACTAGTATGTAAAGCTCACTGAGTGTTGTTCTGATTTTTCTGACTGAAAACCGGTAGTTGTCTCAAAGGCTACTAGTGTAATTGAGAAGGCATCATCTCCATGAACGTGCAAAATAATCAACATATGCCACCTGTGAAAAAGTCCTTTTGAAGTTACTATGTAATTAGGATGTGTGCAGCTTCCATGTATTTTACCGGTTGTTCATATCGTGTGGGTGCTGAGATTGGGTAGAATTGTTATCTTATTGAGACATTAATATATTCCTTTTATCAAAAAACTAGCACGGTGTCCCTCGCAAATGCGAGGGCATCATCTTCAATGTGTGGAATATTTCTATGAAATTTATTCATAGTTTTAAAGATTCTAAAAGCAAGGATCTTTAAATTACATGGTCTATGGCCAACAAAATAATACACATTAAACAACTTATTGGACCAAATTTAACTTATTGTACAATATTTAATGCAACATTTCCGAAAACACCAAGTCATCATTTTGTATCATAGAGAATGCTATTCTGATTTACTTTTATGTCCTTTCTTTTTGTTGTGTCATGTCAGATGAATATGCCGACACAGGCCAGTCATTTTTTGAAAATGTTAATTAGTCACCAACTTGTACTATATATTCTAACATAATTAATCTCTACTATTTACATTGCACCTCAAATTATACCCAACTTTTCATTGAGACTCCTCGGTAGCATCATCATTATACATTGTCACCTTAGAAAAGTTATTTGACCAATGTGTCTAAAAGAGCACATACCTAATAAAACTTAAAAACTTTGATCACAAGGATGCATTTAGATCTTTTGTTTCTTCAAATTTTACTAGTCCAAAAGGTTACACCTGAACACAAGTTTTGTGTATCATCTATAGAGAATCATTCTTAAGATTCATCACGACGCAGCCAACATTCCCAATAGAATTTATTTGTTAAAAAGATATTCTCCAAAATCCTTCTATAATTACTTTCACCATTAAGTCAATAGATATACGTCTTCCAAATCTAAGTGAAATTGTATGAATAAATTTGTATGACATCAATCCAGTATGATAGGATTCATATTTCTATAGTAGCAACACCTTTCTCTCTAATGGAGAATCTTAAAACTGACCTTTCTGCACATGATTTTTCTCTTTTGGTTTATATCAATTGTGCTAGGAGGTTAGTAACAATCAAACTCAAATCAAATCGCGACATTTGATATATGGATGAATTTGTGATTTCACTTATATTTTGATTTGTGGAGTAACTTTCATTTATCTCAAAATAAATCCACTGCCCACCTCATATAGAGATAGTAGCAGGGTATACAAATATTATTTTGTCTACATATAATGTACTCCCTCCGTTCGGAAATAAGTGACTTGAGTTTGTCGATATTCAGATGTATCTATATACTTAAACATGTCTAGATATATGCGAATCTAGACACCATCTAAGTCACTTATTTCTGGAGGGGGGGGAGTATCACATTATATAATTCATGAACATAGATATCGATCTTAATTAGTTCTAAAAACATATAAATAGGTCACTATGGAGTTAAGTTCACAATACATTATGTAATCTAATTGCGTTATTGGTTGAACCCTAAATGTGTATGTTTAAAATATATATTTCTAATGTTAGCACAATTATCTAGGTATATGTCTTGATGTTTCAATAAATATATGCTTGCCATGTTGTTACCTTGTGTAGGAAACCAAGAACATGTTATTTTTTCCACTTTCTGGCAATATATAGACGTGTTCCCAGTGATCTTTACGGGTTGTGACATCTCGTAGATATTGAGCATGTACAAAGTTTTGTATATATTTCATTCCTTGTATTTTTCATACATTTATTTCTCCTATTATGTCTTGTACATAGGCATATAAGATGTCTTGCCTCTACCATTGTACGATGTGCCCGCCACGATCTACTACATGGAACCATCAAAACTCATAGCTCATCCTTTTGTGATTTTAGTTATTCCCTTGTAGTGTAGGGATGGACAACAATTCGGTGGCATGCCTTATTTCGTTTAATAGATCTATGTCTGTGGGGGGAATGTGCGCTGAAAGATCTTTCCAAATATATGGCATACTTTGTATTTCTTGACCTTTTATTTGTTCTATTATTTGTTGCATGTAGGCATATAAGATGACTTGGATCTACCATAGTTTTGACATGTTTGTTGCGATTTAATCCATGGAACTGTTGATTCTCGTGGCTCAACATTTTGTGACTATCTTTGTTTGCTCGTTAGGTCAGGCCTTTTGTGGGAGGCTCAATTTTGTGACTATCTCGTGGCTCAAAACTGTTGATCCATGGACAACAGTTTTGTGGGAGGTAATTTTTGCATTTGCTAGAGATATGTTTGTAGGCAATGTGCGCTCAAGGATCATTGAGCCCCGTTTTTAGGTGGGCGTCTCTTACGACTTTGAGAACATATAGTTTATTCTAATTAATACAGCTTGGTTTCCTGCATATTCGTCATAGAGATATGGAAACAAATTGAAGGTGGGGAAGTAATTGTTGATTTCGAGGGACCATGGGAGAGCTTTTGATTTTCACTCTGAATCTTTTTGTTTTGTCTTCATTTCGTTTTTTGTCTATCTTATTTCTAATAAAGTTGGATTATTTTTTGAAAAATAAGAGCTACATGCACAATCGATTTTTTTTTGAATTTAAGTTTTGGAAACACATTTTATAATTCACTATTTGTAGTCTATAAAGTAATACATTTTATCCTCGATTTCTTTCTGTATAATCACTGGTGTTTGCATTCATGCCAATTTCCTTTGGTAGTATACATTGTGCTTGCCCTGCGATAACCGCGTGTAATTCTTTTTGGAAAAGTTCAGTCTAACCTGTACATATCCATTTCTGAAGATGCTTTCTATAGCCATGATAAGGCACACACGTATATGGAAAGGACTTTTTATTTGAAGCTGGGAAAATATTTTCACTCAAACACGTGGTGCATAGCAATATCCTACCAGCCAAACTGGACAAAAATTCTAGTGCGACTCTGTTTTTTTAACGGACATAGACACTTTTTTTTAACACAAGCGGACATGGACACCTTTATTTAATTCACCTCTTGTTGGCACGGGTTGTATGAAAACTTATCTCTTGGAACATTGTTACTCCGTACGTGACATTGTACTCATTTTTCTTTTCTGAACGTACGGACTCGGCTAATCGTTTTCTAATCTTTTTTTCTGGAGGTACGGACTCGCGCGCCTAATCGTTTTCATGTCCGGTATGTTACGAAAGTCGTGTGAACCAAAAACGGACTCCACCATCCGTACTGCTTCAGTAATTAAATCATAACCACATATTTTAGATCCAACAATCAATATAATTCAGATGATGTGGATCAACCTGGTGCCTCGAAACATATTTTTATTTTGATTTTAGTATATAATAGATATAATTTACTCGGTGAATTCTCTGCATTTGGTCATCGAACCCTTTTCTAATATAAGACATTGACAAAATATATTACATGCACTCACACTACATAATTTATTTGGTTTGCACCTGGACCTGGCGGTATTTGATTAAAACATGTTGGAAAACATCACGTAATAACGATCACCATGTATCCATAACAATGTTGGGAGAGACATGCATTCTTTACGGACAATTAATCTTGTTTTACTTCCTTGATCAGTGTGTTGTGCGCATCTTAGTGTGGAGAGGCGTGAGCTCTGAATTGAATTCTTGTGTGTTTGTATCGCGGCTTGATGGGAAGAAAAACTTCAACCTGAGTGAGCAGCACATCTGTGGGCCTGGAAACCCCACGCACGAGAAGCATGAAGCCCATACCTGTTCCTTTTCAGTCGGCACGGACTGTCAGCCCAAGTTGAAGCCTGATTTAAAGAAACTACTGTCAAGCTGAGACGAATTTTTTATCACGCATGGGGCTGGCTAATTAGGAAGGTTCTTTCCCATGATTTCAAAAGAAAAAGGAAGGCTCTTTCCCATCTATTCCTTCTTCTCTCTGGCTCGTCTTGCTCCTCAATTCGTTGACGGTCTCGGTCTAATCATCGAACGACTAGACCTGACCACGCACGCGCGGCCGACATTCCTGAACACACGTACGTACGTCTCTCTCCGTCGCCGCCACTGTTACTTCCCTTGGTGAAAGGAAACCTCGGTGGTTGGGTGGACCGACGACGACTCCGGTATCCATACCCAAACAGCGGCGACCAGCTGAGACAACAACATAGCGGCTTGCTACCAAGTTGCTGCATGCCACGGAACAACCAGCTAGACCAGACAGACCAAAGTACGATGCCTATAATTATAATTAAAATTAGTACTCCCTTCGTTCATAAATATAAGACGTTTTAGTATTGTGAATCGAAGACATCTTTTAGTGTATAGATTCGTAGAGGTTCAGAGTAAATCTATACACTAAAAGAAATATCTAGATATATTTATTTCATAAAACTTAAATGTCTTATATTTCTGAAGCGGAGGGAGTCTTAAAGAGATCTAAGCTCCCTTATTTTGAGGCCTTGTGGTTGCTCCAGCCACTTACACCTAGACGGGCCATGTGTGTGTGAAAAGGTTTTGCTGGTATTGGATTTTGGACCGTGTGGGTCTCATGCTGCTTCGGACCAGTTGTCTGCATGTTGCTGCTTCGCGGCTGTGGAATCGCGAGCGTGTTGTTAATTTGGTGTGGGCCTTGGGGTCGGTTCGTTTTACCTCTGACCGTCGCGTGTCAGCGTTTCCCCTATTCTTCCTGCCGTGCCGGTGATTTCTTTGGCGGTGTGGCCATGTCCTGCTTCCTCGCCTTGTGAGCTCCATTAGTGCGGTAGGGGGTTCTGGCCGTGGCTGCTCACGTTCTCCGGGGCTTTCTATTTCCCGTCGTGGTTCGTCTCCTCTTTTCTCTACCTTGCATTTTTTTCGTGTCGATGTGCTGCTTGGCACCGGTGGTGAGGCTCGCGGGGGGGGCATTCGCTACACGGGTGTGTGTGTGTTGGATGTGTATCTGCGCTGGTTGTCGGCTGGTTGGTGGCTGGATCTGGCTGGTTTGTTGGTGTGGTGTGCGGTGCTGCAGTAGATTTGTGAATTTTTAGGATGACTAGGTTGTGCTTCGTGGGCTATTTTCTTCGATTGCTGTAATGGGTTGTGTGTGTTGGTGTTGTTTTGGTCGATGTTCGTCCCGTTCTGTCCTGGACGCCGCTTTGGCGTGTTTCGCCTCCGAGTGGTAGCCATGCCTTGCCGCCGTGGTTCCTGCATCCTCTCGGCTTTGTCGGCGAGGTCGAGCTTCACCCGGTTTGCTCCGGCGAGAAGGAGTGGTGGCCAGCCCGCCGAGCGGGGAAAAGAGAGGCCAGCTGTGGAGGATCGGCACCAACGATATCCGCGAGGAGCAAGGAGTCGGCAGGATGCAAGGCGGAGTAGGCTGTCGCCCTCCAACGCGGCCAAGGTCAATGGCCAGCAGACCGTCCTGCACTATAGCCACCACAACAGAAATAGCAGATCAGTCGCCTGCAGGGGCGACTCCGTGAACACGAAGCATACAGAACCAGGGATTAGCGAGATGAACTGGCCAGTTGAAAATGATCAAGTAGTGTTTTAGTTCAGAAAACAGACTGCATCGATGGAAGAAATATGATGGTTACATTTATTAAAATTCTCTATTGCAGTTCGAACAGGTGGGTCTCTAATCTTTTCTAATGTGCAAAACAAGGTCTGGCATGTAGATTTTCATGTATACATCAGTTTCCCCCTTCCTAATAGTCGCTACATTACATAGCTCAACATTCAACGCCAGATAATCTTGTGCTGGGGACATGTTACTGACATTTGGAGAGTTCCATGTGAATAAGCCTTATTTGTGCTACTCACGAATGAGACACTATGATAAATACGATTTGAGTAATGAACATGATCAGGACAAGTGTAGTGTTACCTCTTCTTTAGTAAATCGTACAAGTTACTTAGAAATTATGAATTATGAAAAGCAAATTTCACCTTGAATTTGTAAATTATGAAAAGCAGCTTTTGTCCTTGCAGGTTATGTAAACATCTTTGGGTAAAATAAGTTGTGAAGCCATCTACTGAAGTATCTGGTCAGGCGAGGCAAGAAAGAGATGATTCCAATGGTCTATTAAAAGTGACATTTGGTTCTCCTGACAACACACAATGAAAGAACACAACACCTAATTCAACCTGACATAGAATTTAGACGCAACAAGTAGAGATCCAACGACTCCGGTGGCTCCGACAACTCTTAGCGCCGCAGGTGCAGCCCCTCCGAGGGAGTCACACACGTCCGGTGGTTGATGGTGACTCCCGCTCCTCCGATCCAGCAGAGGTTGCAGAAGTAGACCTTTTGGATCTGAATCCCACAACACGACGACGCTCTACGGTGAAAAAGTCCCCATGCTTGGAGCAAGATTCTACTTGTTCAACTATCAAGTTCTCACCATGCTTTTGTATGTACCATGAGATCACGTGTATTGTCACCTTTGCAGGTAGTGTTGGGATAACATGAAAGATTAGTCCTCGGGCATGTGGTCACTACATATTCTCATGGTCTTAAGGACTCATGTATAAGAGAATGATGTGATGTTTTGACTATTAACTTCACAAGATAATCTCATAGCAAAATATCAATTGGATCTATTCGGTACGCTTGTCATCCTCAGAATAGTACTCTCATAGTTGTTGGTATTCTCAGATCCATTAACTTCAATACCATAATCCAGAAACTTGACCAATCCACAACATATGAGCTAGTCTTAGAGGCTGAAGTAGGAATATATTGGTTTGCTCATCTTTATCTCCACCTGCTAGTGAGGTTTTCACTAATTCTCACAATCAATACTCACAAAAGTCATAGCATAGCATTATGAGCCATATATCGAACAGGGGATCGTATATAATAATCATTATTATTATTGCCTCTAGAGCATTAATTCCATCACCCTACATCCAATTTACCGAGCTTACACTTTGATGTTGCAATGGAGATTGCTAGTCACTCGTAAGCGTCTGGTTGCGAAAAGGGAGGTTATGCTCAAGATCAAAACTAAGCTTCATGACCTAGGGGTATACCTGGGCATTTTTTGGGGCGGGCCTAAAAAATCCCTCTTGTACAAATCCTAGGCCCGAGCCCGACCCGACCTGACCACCGGGCCTGAAATTTGGGCCCGAGCCCCACCCGCGCATGCAGAATTCCCTCGGGCCACCAGACCAGGCCTTCCCTATTTTCCCCCTTTTCCTGGACCTGAGCCCGGCCCAAGTTGCGCACGGGCCTCAAAACTGCAGCCCAGGTCCGGCTCGCGGGCTAGAAAGCCTGGCATGTCGGGCTTTCTCCTAGCTAGGCCACACGGGCCGGGCTGCCCATGACCTGACCGTGCCGGTGGGCTGACCTGATGACGTTGGGTCTCATGGCTATCTTAGCATCTCTTCGGTTAGATGGTCTTCTTTTTCATCCCTATTTTGTTTGGGATGTGTTCCCACCGGTATTGTTTCCTTATTTCTATACACATTCAGCTTTTTTGGTCATGTTCTTCTGCTGTGTTGAGTGGCTTAAGTTGGAGCTGTGCGTGGTCATGGTGTGTTCATGAGAAAAACAAAATATAGGGACATAGATAATGACATATAATACACGCATACAAAAACTCGTGGAAACATATTTTGTATTCTGTCCTTGATAAAAAAAAAGTGAAAATTTCAGATCTGCGCGTAAACAGTGTAAATTTAAACGGGTCTCCATATTTCCAAAACTTGTTAGATTTTCTTTTTGCTGCAGTCGAAATACAATCTATTTTTTGTTGAAAATTTGCATACATCTATTTCGTATAGGTATTTTTTTCGAAAATATCTGATGCATATTGAAAAGTTCAAAAACGGGTTCGAGTGAGCCTGTTCTCTGAATCCATTTTCCGTATACGGGTAGGGCTTTCTCAGGGGTAGAGATACCAGTAGATCTTTTGTTTGAGTGTGCATGTGACGGCGAGGAGCACATCTACGGGCTGGCAATCGTGCACGAACCAGAAGCATGAGGCCCATGTTTGTTCCCATTTCGTGGGTCGGTGATTAACAAGCCAGACTCTCTTGACTTTTCTGTGATATAACTTGGCCCATTAAGAAGCTAGCTAGTACTCTATCTACTACTTTCTTTTGGAAATATAAGACATTTTAGCTTTCTACAATGAGTGTATCTAAATACTTTTTAGTGTATAGATTCACTTCGAACCTATATATTAAAAGATGTCTAGATACATTCGATTATTTATAAAGCTACAACGTCTTATATTTTCGAACGGAGGGAGCACTTATTGATTTCTCTTACGGTACATGCATGGTTGGATTAGTACGCAACATTGTCCAAGTCATGTGAAGCTGAGGCTACTTTACGTAGGCAAGGCAGGGCACATGATGCATTGGGTCATACTCCTACTTATATATATGTGGCTCCAAGGAAAACGGGAAGGTTGGATGGGTCGTCTATTCCTTCTCTTTTTCATTGCTCGGCCGGTCTGTGGTCATGATATACATACACGCGCGCGCAGCGTTAATCAGCGACCAGACTACGCGCCGGTAGCTAGCTAGCCGGCCCAAACAGCGGCGACCATCTCCATCGTCGTACGGTACGCACACGTCAAGTGGTCAACCCGTGACAACGGACGCCGGCGGCGGTGAAACCACGTCATCCCCGTCCACCGGTGCAAGTTGGTGATGCCTCCGGCCAGGTCTACGGTTGCCACATTGGCGCGAACGATGCTCTCTTCCTAGGCTCGGTTGTGTGTTAAGTAGACTGGGAAAAAACCCCAACGTGGCAGGTACAAAAGCCTATACAAATGCATGGTGGAGTACTACTTCATACAACTCTCTAATATGTGGAGTTGATCAAAAGCTTGGATTTGACTGAATAATCGGTCAGGGTTGTGTTGGGTTGGCACTGGCGGTTGTTTTCAATGTGTTGTCGCTAGTAGAAAACAGACCATTAGCCCTGGTTCGTAAGGGCCTTTAGTCTCAGATTGTGAACCGGGACTGCCAAAACGGGACTAAAGGTCCAAGCTTTAGCCCGGGTTCTGTTACGAACCGGGGCTAGAGGTCCAACCACGTGGCCCTGCGAGGCGCGCTGGGCGGCAGGACATTTAGTCCCGGATCATGTTACGAACCGGGACTAAAGGTTCCCTGCCACGGCAGCATTTTAGACCATTTGGCTGCCACGACAGGGGATGGGGTTTTAGGGTTTTTTATTATGTTAAATTATTTTTTATTCTGTGTTTTCATTAGAAACAAGTTTTCGTATATATATAGAACGCTACTACACAGTACTTGTATATATTGACGCAATATATAATATAATTTCTCTTACAAGCATACATGGAGTCCCAACCGGGTCCAGAGTATGTCTATTTGATTACATGGAGATCATTACATGGATGCTTTAGGGTCTACGTATTCTCCGCGTGGGTCTATGACCTCGTCGACAAAAAATTCAGCAAATTCCTCTTGGATTGCTATTAGACGGTCCTCTGGTAGAAGCTTGTCCCGCATCGCGTCCAACTACATAAAAAGGAGATCGTATGAATTAGACTCAACACAACTTTTTGTAATAAAAATAAAGAGTGAATATGTTGTTTACTTACTCGAACATTTTCCGAGGGCTTCTCAATACTGAATATGTTGTTTACTTACTCGTACACGTAGAATCCACATAGATTAGTCCCCTGTGGCTGTCTCGCGCACTTTACAAGAATAGAATTCAATCAAATAATAACTCTAGCATGATAAATGCACATAAACTAGAATTAGATAGATGCGCGGACTTAGCTCCTACGACTTACCGAGAGTGATTTAAAAAATAGCTCCTCACGCCATTGACCGCGAACATGGTTCTTGAACTGTGTCCAAACCCTACCCGACAAAGAAAATTAATGTATGAATTAATAACTACTTGATATCCAAGAAAATGAATGAAAGAAACCGATATAGTGCGATAATGGTTGAAATTATCTCTGGAGCGCATCGATAATGTTGCGGTAGTTTTCCATGTCTTTGTTTAGTGAGTCCATGATGTGAACTCTTCCCAAGTCAAGTGAAATGCTTAGAAGAATCCAGTGGTACCTACGCAAGGTTTATATACGTCAGTAACTCATCATTTACACCGAACATCGAGTAAGCAAAAGTTAATGTGTACAAAAACTCACTTGCCGTCGTGGTAAGGAAATAGTATTTCATTACAGAAATATTGTTTCGTGAGAAACCGCAACAAGTTGTGCTCGACCTCCAGTGGTTTATCCTTTAGTATAGCTCCATGAACTCGATGTGGGTCAATGAACCCAAATCCATTGATAGCCTTTCTTTTACGATCGAGCATCTTCATTCTGCATCATTATATATAGCGTACAAAAGAATATAGTGAGTATACTTACCGGCAATGAATTGAAGAAGCTGAGATAGACACCTAATTATATAAATAAAGTAATCACTTATAGACAATACGCACTGAGGATAGTTTCGTCGAGTTCCTTTAGATTGAATAACTGAAATAATTCTGTAAATTCAATAGGGACCTCGTCTTCAGTGAAGTAATGCGATTTTCGAACTTTCAGTAAGAGCCAATATTGTTGTTCTTTTGATGCTTTCATGTACCATTATTGGAATCGTCGCATTTGTGTTGGCATATCCCGAAGCCTCTCAGAACTGACCAGAGGCTCCCCGTGAACAAATTTGGGTGCTACCTCAGCCTTGGGCATATCGCCGTGAAGAATTTCATGAATAGACATACTACATTGCTCGGCCAATATCCTAGCCGTTTCCGGATCCATAGGTTCTACCTCATATAGTTGAGGTTCGGGTATGTTCACCTGGAGTGGGGGGAGCGATTGGTTTGCTTGTT
The DNA here is from genome assembly GCA_910589775.1 of Avena eriantha. NCBI lineage: Eukaryota > Viridiplantae > Streptophyta > Magnoliopsida > Poales > Poaceae > Avena > Avena eriantha. The sequence continues at coordinate 125,274,211 of OU342742.1, forward strand.
TCCCCAGCTGGGGAACATCTCTTTTGGTTCTTCGGCTACCACTCGATTGTTTTGGTTGTTTCCCTAGCTGGGGACGTCCGTTCTGATGCTTCCACTACCACTCTTTTGTGATGCTTCCTCTACCGCTTGATCTCTTGTGTTTCAGTGTCTTCTGAAGACATCGTGTATAGTCATCTAGCGCATTTAACTGAGCTTGGGATGGCTGCGTCAGTAATTTCCTAAAGTGCTCCTTGGTTTCCGGTTTTATTTGGACCTCTGGCTCAGGTTGTTTCTTTTTAAAATGAGCATCCACTTCGGCCCGTACGACCTTATCAATCTCCTCATTGGTCAGGTCGTAAGCCCTCTTGGGAGGAACCAGCGGTACTCTTGGGAGGGGCGACAACTGTCGCTTTGGGCGTCGGTTATCGCTCGACGGAGCGGTGATATTCTTCCACTTTTGGCCCTTAGTGGGTGGAGGCGGTTGCGTAGATTGAGATGGACTCGTGTTGGGGTCATGGATTGGACTTGGAGGTGGTGGACTTTTAGTGGGAGGAGACAGTGCACTTGGAGGTGGACTTTTACTGGGAGGAGACGGTTGCCTTGGAGGTGATGGATTGTTTCTCGGTGGAGAAGGTGGCCTTGGTGTCAAGCCTGGAAACTTGATGTATTCTTTTTTCCAAAGAAAGAAGCCACTCGTGACTTCTCCCAGTGTCGTCTCCCCTTCACTTCCAGGGATGTCAAGCTGTAGTGACTGACACATAGGTTGAATTTCATCCACACCGACACGAGCATAGCCAGCTGGAATCGGATTGCAATGGTAGGTCGCTCCCGGTGCAGAAGGTAAAGCAAACCCGACCGCCACCTTCATGGATATATTCTTCAGTTCAACATGCATCTCACAACTAGTCTTCTCCGTAATTGCATCCACATGGTACACATCCATCGTTGCATCATTACCGTGGCCCTCCGTGGAAGCCATGCTGCTTTTCTGTTGCGATGGGCCGACCATACTGTCTGGTGCAGGATCTTGCTATCGGAGTCCTTTAAGTTCATTAAGCTTCTGGCAATGCTCCTGCAGCATGGCTTCAAACCTCGCGAACCACTCCGTATCCTCCTCTTTTTGCCGCTTTGTTTTTCTCGATCAGCTTCTGTACGTGTCAAGGTGCTCGGGAAACCCGATAACCCATGGATAAGAAGGTCCGAACCCTCTTGTTCATCTAGCGTTTTCAGGATTCCCGAGAGCCTTTGTCAGCTCATCATTCTCTTTGTCGGGAACAAACGTTACCTCTTCAACCTCTTTTATCACTTTAATAAGTTCTTTCTTGGGTGAAGAAATTTCTTCGGCTGCAACAATCTCACCTGTTTCTGGGTCTAATGATGCCCCATGCCCGAGTACCCAATTTCTTGACCTCCTGGGCCAACAAGACGTAGCTGGAGTGACCCCTTTAGCCTCCAGGCCAGCCTCAACTTTATCCCACTTAGGCATGACACTCCTATAGCCACCTGTGCCCATATGATGGTGATATTTCTTTTTGGCTGCATTTAACTTATTCTTTGTTGACATTGCCTTAGCTGGCTCCAAGGTCTTGTATTCCACAAATGCGGCCCAGTTATCCTGCTGCAACTCTAGTGGGCCAGTGAATGGATAGTTTTTTTATTCAAGACATATTTGTGGTACAATCTTTTTTTCCATTTCTTGAATAGTTCGGCCATCTTCTTAAGAGCAAAGTGCTTGACTTTCCTCGTCATTTGCTGTGTGAAATGTGTCATGACAGAATTCCACATCGTATCTTTCGCTCTGTTATCTACAAAACTAGCCCCAGCTGGAACCTTTTTCTTTCCTGGCTTGTTCCAACTTCGCGTGGTGATCGGGACTTTGTCTCTAACAATCACTCCGCATTGACTTGTAAATGCATTCGCAGATTCTTTGGGCTCCAGCGGTTGACCCAGCGAAGAGACTAAGTCAATGCTAAAACAGACATCAGCGGGCAATTTGTGTGTCGAGCCTCTTGTCCTTGTAGAAGATTGGCCGGAAGCAGAGGTCTAAGAGAAGAAACATTCGTCAGTACATATATACGAATCAATTAGTGCATTTATACTAGCGAACGATCGATAGAGGCTTTATATACCTCGACAGAGTTTGTCATTATTATGGTGTCTTCACCATGGTCTCCACCTTGGTCAGCACCATCGTCTCCACTATGTTCTCCACCATCGTCTCCTCCAGACAAATTAAGATATTCGGAGCCATCGTAATAAGACCCCAGTACCCTCATCTATAATATTGAGAAGCTCCTCTTTATTCTGTCTACCGTCCATAGCTTAACTAATACAGAAAAAGAATATTGCATTAAGTAAAAGAATATTACAACTGCGACAACTCGGATACAGTACTTAGTGATTAAGATAAAGTACAATAATATAAGATGAAGTACATTATTAATACATCTCGCTCATATCTCGCTCATAATATAAAGTACATTATTAATACATCTCGCTCATATCAAACTAGCGAACGCGGCTGCCGCGTTCTGTGCTACGGGAGCTCTGCAGCCACAGAAGAGGAACCATCACCGAAGAATAGCTCGGGTGAGATCCGTGAACCTGCCAGATATTGGAGAACCTAGTCTCCAAAAGATAGATGTATCATCGTACATGCTCGTCCTCCTCCCTGATACGACGACGTTCCACCTCCTCGGGGGCTGGCTCCCTCTGCACCGCTCCTGGACCTCGTGGACGCCACCAAAGAAGCTCCGGGTCGACGATGATACCCGGATTCCTCACCAAGGTACGAGTCCCGACAGGTAGCACCTCCCAGTGCCAACCCGGCGGAGCCCAGACTCGGACATCCCCGACGGAGTCCAATAGGCTCAGACGAGGTGGACTCGGCATAACTAAATAATAGCAATAAACAATCATAAAACATAAACAGTAACTAAATCACTAAGTATTGCCCTAATAACACTAACCCTAAACCTAACACTAACTAAACTAAACCTAATTAACTAAGTATTCTAACTAACCCTAGATAATACTAACCTATACAATTAACCTAATACTAATACTAAATACTAACCTAATACTAATACTAACTAAATACTAACCTAATACTAATACTAACTAATACTAATACTAACTAATACTAACCTAATACTAATACTAACTAATACTAACCTAAATACTAACCTAATATTAATGCTAACCTAATACTAATACTAACCTAATACTAACCTAATTAATACTAACCTAATACTAACCTAATAATAATACTAACCTAATTAATACTAACCAAAATTAACACATAACCAAAATTGACGGGCGCCGATCACCTGACGGCGAGGCGGCGCGGGGTGGCGCGCGGGGCGGAGACGGTGAGGCGCGGGGCAGCGCGGAGACGGGACGGATGGCGCGGGCAGCGGCGGCACGGACGGCGCGGGCAGTGGCATGAACGGGCGACGCGCGAGCTCTGGGAAGAATGGGGTGATCTGGCTCTCCGGGTCATGCCACGACCCGGGATGGGGGTGGGGTATTTATACCACCCCCCTTTAGCCCCGGGTTGTAATACGAACCGGGGGCTAAAGGTGTTTTCGGCCCGCCGCACTTCCCGCGCGCCACACCCCGGGTTCTAATCCGTAACCATGGAGCATCTTCCTTACTTAACGGGATGCTTGGGTCATCCTTCGTAGCGAAGGGCGGAATTTCATAAAAAATATCATAATCGTCTGACATGTCTGTCTTATCCTCCACCCCCACGATGTTTCTTTTTCCTAAAAGAAATATGTGGCGCTTTGGCTCATCGGATGCTGTATTCTTTTGCTTATCTTTCCTTTTTATCGGTTTGGTAGACATGTCCTTCACATAAAAACCTGAGCCACATCATTGGCTAGGACAAATGGTTCATCTCTATACGCAAGGTTGTTGAGATCCACTGTTGCCATTCCGTATTTCTTGTCAACCTCAACCCCGCCTCCTGTCAGCTTGACCCATTTGCACCGAAACAAAGGAACCTTAAAAAAGGTCCATAGTCAAGTTCCCATATCTCCTCTATGTAATCATAATATGTATCCTTTTGCCCATTCTCGTCTGTTGCATCAAATTGGACACCACTGTTTTGATTGGTGCTCTTTTTATCTTGGGCGATCGTGTAAAATATATTCCCATTTATCTCGTACCCTTGGAAAGTCAATATAGTCGAAGATGGTGACCTGGCCAACAAGTACAACTGCTCTCCAACATTTATGTCATTCATGAGATGTGTCTGCAACCAACCGCCGAAAGTCCTCATATGTTCATCTCTAATCCAGGAGCCAGGCTTCCCCGGGTTGTTGGAGTGTACAATATTCTTGTATTCCTCGATATACGGAGCCACCAAGGTGGAACTTTGCAGAACTGTGTAGTGTGCTTTAGTGAGAGAATGCCCATCCATACATATCCTTGCTTTCTTTCCTAGCGTGCCTTTTCCACTAAGTCTACCCTCATGTCGTGATTCAGGAACACCGATGGGCTTAAGGTCAGGAATAAAGTCAACACAAAACTCAGTGACCTCCTCTATTCCATATCCCTTTGAGATGATTCCTTCTGGCCTAGCACGGTTATGGACATATTTCTTTAACACTCCCATGAACCTCTCAAAGGGGAACATATTGTGTAGAAATACAGCACCAAGAATGTTAATCTCGTCGACTAGGTGAACTAGGAGGTGAGTCATAATATTGAAGAAGGATGGTGGGAACACCAACTCGAAGCTGACAAGACATTGGACTACATCTTTCTGTAACCTTAGTAGACTATCTAGACTGATTACCTTCTAAGAAATTGCATTGAGAAACGCACATAGCTTCACAATGGGTACTCGAACATTTTCCGGCAGGAGTCCCCTCAATGCAATCGGAAGCAGCTGGGTCATAAGCACGTGGAAGTCATGAGACTTTAGGTTTTGAAATTTTTTCGCTGCCATATTTATTATTCCCTTTATGTTCAACGAGAACCAGACGGGACCTTGATACTGTAAAGGACTTCAAAAAAGATTTCCTTCTCTTCTTTGGTAAGAGCGTAGCTAGCAGTACCTTCAAACAGCTCTGGATGCATGCCGTCTCGGTCTTTTATACGTTGTTGGTCCTACCGTGCTTCAGGTGTATCCTTTCTCTTCCCATACATGCCCAAGAAGCCTAGTAGCGTCACACAAAGATTCTTTGTCAGGTGCATCACGTCAATTCAAGAGCGGACCTCTAGGACTTTTCAATAGGGTAGCTCCCAAAATATAGATTTCTTTTTCCACATGGGTGCGTGTCCAACATCGTCCTTCGGAACAGATTGCCTACCAGGACCTTTTCCAAAGATTAATTTTAAATCCTTCACCATGTCAAATACATCATCACCAGTACGGCGGATAGGCTTACACCGGCTGTCTGCCTCACCATTGAAATGCTTACCTTTCTTTCTTAGGATGTGCATGGGCGGAAGAAAACGACGATTCCCCGGGTACACATTCTTCTTACATTTATCTAAATATATACTTTCAGTCTCGTTTAAACAGTGTGTGCATGCATTGTATCCCTTGTTTGTATGTCCTAAAATGTTACTAAGAGCAGGCCAATCATTGATTGGTATGAACAACAACGCTCGTAGGTCAAATTCCTCCTGCTTGTTCTCATCCCACACACGTACACCTTGTCAGTGCCACACATGTAAGAGTTCTTCAACTAATGTCCTTAGGTACACATCAATGTCGTTGCCGGGTTGCTTCGGGCCTTGGATGAGCACTAGCATCATAATGAACTTTCGCTTCATGCACAACCAAGGAGGAAGGTTATAGATACACAGAGTCACAGGCCAGGTGCTATGACTGCAGCTCTGCTCCCCAAAAGGATTCATGCCATCTATACTTAGACCAAACCATAAGTTCCTCGCTTCACCTGCAAAGTCCGGAAACTCTCTCTCAATTTTTCTCCACTGCGACCCATCAGCGGGGTGTCTCAACATCTCGTCTTTCTTACGGTCTTCCATGTGCCATCGCAACAACTTGGCATGCTCTTTGTTCCTGAATAAACGTTTCAACCGTGGCATTATAGGAGCATACCACATCACCTTGGCAGGAACCCTCTTCATGCGGCGCTCGCCCTCAACATCACCAAGGTCATATCGTCTTATCTTATACCGCAATGCAGTGCATACTGGGCATGCATCCAACTTCTCGTACTCCTCGCCACGGTAGAGGATGCAGTCATTAATACATGCATGTATCTTCTGCACCTCTAATCCTAGAGGGCAGACAACCTTCTTTGCTTCGTAGGTACTGGCACGCAGTTCGTTATCCTTTGGAAGAAACTTCTTCATTATTTTCAGCAACTTTTCAAATCCTTTGTCAGTCACACCGTTCTCTGCCTTCCATTGCAGCAATTCCAGTGTGCTACCCAGTTTTTTGTGCCCATCTTCACAATTTGGGTATAACAATTTGTTGTGATCCTCTAACATCTTCTTGAACTTCAACCTCTCCCTTTCAGTTACGCATTCTTCCTGGGCATCAGCAATGGCTGGACTAAGATCATCATCGGGCAGATCTGATGCCCGTTCTTCATCTTTTTCTTCATCAATGTCTTCCATTGTAGTACCATCGTATTCAGGGTAGTCGTTGTCATTCTCTTCTTCTTCGTTGTCTTCCATCATAACCCTCTTTCTCCGTGCTTGGTCCAACAATTATAGCCGATCATGAAACTGGACCGAAACAGGTGGCTGTGAAGGACTCTTGAGGAAGAGTATTCCTTATGATTCCGACAGACACCACATAGACAAGACATAAAACCATTACGCTTGTTTGCCTCGGACACAAGAAGAAAAGAATGCACGCCTTTAATGAACTCGTTAGAGAGTCGGTCAGCGTACATCCATTGCTGGCTCATCTGCATTATATAATTAATTAAGTACATCAAACATAATCATAATTAATTAGTACTAATCTAAAAAAACAAAATTAAAGCCAGCAACCGGGACTAAAGATATGATGAACCTTTAGTCCCGGTTGGAGGCACCAACCGGGACTAAATGTGGATATGGAGAAAACATGTCGACACTATGTCCTCAGTGGGTAGCACTAAGCCAGTAAATTAAATGACGACTGATGTCTACGCACTTCTATTCTTGTGACAGTTGTTGGGCCTCCAAGTGCAGAGGTTTGTAGAACAGCAGCAAGTTTTCCCTTAAGTGGATCACCCAAGGTTTATCGAACTCAGGGAGGAAGTGGTCAAAGGTATCCCCTCTCAAGCAACCATGCAATCAAGATACAAGAAGTCTCCTGTGTCCCCAACACACCTAATACATTTGTCAGGTTTATAGGTGCACTAGTTCGGCGAAGAGAGAGTAAAATACAAGTGGTAAGGATAATTATAAGTGGTAACGGTAATAGAATATAACTTGATGGTGTGGAAGAGACTAAAGGCAGACTGAAATAAAGATGGAAGCAAGCAAACATGTAACAGATCTAGTTGCAAACAGTGTATCAATGCTTAGAAACAAGGCCTAGGGATCATACTTTCACTAGTGAACACTCTCATATAAATATCTTCTCTTTATGATACTACTCTTAACTACTCTTCGGTTGGACACTCTAATCCATGGTAGGGATATAACGGCACACCTCAAAGTAAGCCTTTCCCATCTAGATAACCCCACACTGTCACCTTGAGTACTAGATGAGTCCAACAAACACCACAATTTCATAAAGACATCCAACTCCAAATATAACTCATAACAAGTATTTGTAATCTCTAGCCTAAGTGCCACCATGGTGTGCATACTGTCAACTTCACACACATGGGGAGAGCAGAGATCTATTAAAGCACTTGAGTAGCAAGGTAGATCTAATTGATTACAAATCTCATGATCACAATATGATCATGCATAGAGAGAGAGATGAACACATAGCTACCGGTAGAACCCTTAGCCTCGAGAGAGAACTACTCCCTTCTCATCATGGGAATCAGCAATGGTGATGGAGATGGTGGTGGAGATCGATGGAGATGGCTCCGGGGGCACTTCCCCGTCCCGGCAGGATGCCGGAACAGAGGCTTTCTGTCCCCCGAATCTCCCCTTCGGTGGCCGCGGCGCTGCGGAACTTTTCGTGGCTGGAGGCTTGATTATTTACGGTTTATGCCTCAGGAGGCTTCTTATAGGCCAGAGGGCAAGGTCGGTGGGCGGCCAGGGGGCCCACACCACCTGGTGGCACGGCTAGGGCTAGCCCGCGCCACCACATGGTGTGGCCGCCCTGTGGCCCCTCTCTGTCTCGTCTTCTAGCTCCGTGCGTCTTCCGGTAAATATATAGATAGAATCCACATATTGTGATATTTACCTTAGAGTTCATTACATTAGTCCAAGATAGATAGAATCTAAACATCGATCTCATGCTATCATTGCAAAAATTACTACCAAACTATATCCACAAATCCATCTATAAGATAGAGCATGAAATGAGCTAATATAGCAATGAGAGTTCAAAGGATGAAAGTTGCTCACCTTTTAGAACCTTTGGATAGATGGGGCACCACAAAATATAGACAAATCTTGAGGAAAAAAAGGGCATGAACTCGAGCTTGAAGCAAGAAAGAGAGAGAGAGAGGAGAGCTAGCTTGAATGGTGGCTCGGGCAGGCAACATACTCCGTGTTCTCCATCTTGATCTTCTTGCCGTTGGTGTCTTCAACTTCAATCTCCTCTGCCGGTGGAGCTTCAAGTCCCTTCATTAGATTGAGGACACGAGCGCCCCGTAGAGCCAGGATAACCAAGGCTTTCCAAACAAGAGCATTCTCCCTCGTGAGGGGTTGAGTTGGCAACACTCCAAGGGCAGCAGCCAGGGTGGTCACATACGAGGATGACGACGACATTGCAGCGACAACAAAAGGGTTTGCGGAGGCGCCAGAAAATCATGATTTGTTTGTGTAAGTTTTTGAAGGTGGCAGCAGTAGAGGCCTACGGCGGTGACGATTTGTTTTTGGCTTGTGTTCTTGCAATGGCGACAAAGAGATCTATAGCGGCAACATGTGTTTTGGCGGCGTCGGCAGAGGGTCTGCGGCAGTAGCAATGGTTCGGCGGCGGCAGGAAGAGTATTTAGCATAAAACCACCACTTTTCGCGTTAGATTTTGAAAAACCACCACTTTACGTTTGAATCGCAAAAGACCACCATCTTATGTCTGATTTGTTGCAATGTGCGCTAAACACCGATTTGAGACGAATTGACACTAGCTCTAACAGGTTGGGCCCACACAGAAGACGGCCCGTATGTTGCCGTTAGCGTAGAACCGCTCAAATTTCGAAAAACCACCGGTTTACGTTTGAATAGCAAAAAACCACCACATTTTGGACTGATTTTTGCAATTCGCACTAAAATGAAATTAACATCGAATTAACAGTGTTTCTGACCCGTGGGACCCAATTGTGAGGGCCAATTTGCTGAGGTGGACTGGGTCCCACTTGTCAGCCCATTTAAGAAAATCTGGATATTCTAAAAAAGGGAAAAACTAGAGTACATGGGAGGTTTGACCCCGAGCCCCCAATCGGCAACAGATCCGGCGCCGACGGCTCAGACTCCCGCCGCCGGCCACCCCGCCCCCAATCCCGCGGCGAACTTGCCATCCCCATCCCGTGGCAAGCTCAACCGCCCTATCCTGCGCCACTGTGGAGCTCGGCTGGGGCTCGCCCCCTCGGTCCCGCTGCTTGCCGGAGCATGCCACCTCGTGCTACAACATAGCTCGTCGAGGCTCGCTCGCTCGGTCCCGCTGCTCGCCGGAGCACACCACCTCGTGCCACAACAGAGCTCACCGGGGCTCACCCGCTCAGTCCCGCACCGTTGCTCACCGGAGCACGCCACCTCGCGCCACTTCAGAGCTCACCGGGGCTCACCCGCTCGGTCCCGCATTGCTACTCATTGGAGAACGCCGCCTCGCACGCTGCAGAGCTCGCCGTTGCTTGCCCGCTCGGTCTCGCGCCGCCCGAGAACGCCACCTGCACTGTTGCAGGGCCTGCCCGTGCAGGAGCTCGCCGGAGGTGTGCTTCGCTGGGCTTCTTCCGCACTGCAATTTGGGGCATAGCTGAGCTGCTGGGAGGGAGGCCACATGGGGCTCAGTGGGCAAGGCGACGACAACGATGGCGATGACCAATAGTGAGCAGCGGAGGGGAGGTGGACGAGGGGTTTGGGGTAGAAGGGCGGGTGCCGGCGGCGAGTTCGCCAGGAAGGTGGCAGCGATGGCCTGCCTTGCCGATGGCCCGGGGCGACGGGCGTGGTCAACGGGACGAACAGACGGGAGACCAGGAGACGTGGTCTCGGGCTGCCTCCCACTTTTTGTATTTTGTATTTTTTAGATTTTCTTAATTGCGTTGACAAGTGGGTCTCAGTCCATGTCAGCAAATGGGCCCTCACAAATGGATCCAACCACCCAGATTCCTTTTCAATTTGCGATCAAAATCAGTATAAAATGTGGTGGTTTTTTGCGATTCAAACATAAACTAGTGGTTTTTCGAAATTTGAACGGAAAGGTTTATGCCTCGTGAGGCTTCTTATAGGCCAAAGGGCAAGGTCGGTGGGCGGCCAGGGGGCCCACACCACCTGGTCGCACGGCTAGGGCTAGCCCGCGCCACCACATGGTGTGGCCGCCCTGTGGCCCCTCTCCGTCTCGTCTTCTGGCTCCGTGAGTCTTCCGGTAAAATATCGAACTTGGATTTTGTTCGGTCCAATTCCGAGAATATTGATTTTCTGACTTTCCTGGAACCAAAAACAGCAGAAAACAGGCAACTGGCACTGTGGCACTTGTTAATAGGTTAGTCCAAGAAATCATATGAAAAATACTCCAAAGTGTGGACAAAACATAAGAAAGTAGATAAAACCAAGCATGGAACATCAAAAATTATAGATATATTTGTAATGTATCAACATCCCCAAGCTTAACACATGCTCGTCCTCGAGTAGGTAAGTGATAAAAAGAAAGAATAATTTTGGAGGTGACATGCACCATCATAAACTTGATCAAAGTATTTGTAAAACATTGAAAGCTGGGATCATAGTACTTCAGCATAGCTTGAAAGACAAAGTTATAGCAATAATACAAAGAAACTATGATGCAACATGAAAAGGCACAAACAAAAGATTCATGAATAACAATGCTTTGCAAGAAGTTTGATTGTTTCACATAAAGAAAACATAGCATAATAGTATTCAGCTTGTCCCCCATAGAGTAGCAAATATAAATGCATAGGACACCTTCAAAGTTCATAAGAGTGACTAGATACAATAGTTTAAAACAAGCAATATCAAGTTATGCATCAACCAACTAGTCTTGGGACAATGCACATAGAACTAAGAATGGCCACTATGCTCTCAAAGTAGGTGCATAAAGATAGAAGATGGAGACTCAATGTAATGGTGGAAGAAAAGCCTTTGTAAAAGGAAGTAGGGATTCAAGTCTCATAAAGAGCTTCCAAAAATTATGGTACTTATAGCTTTCAGCTCTTATTGCCCCTATCATAAGCATCTTGAAGTGATTAAGGTTAAAGTGAACAAACTATGGTGTACATGCTTGACGAAGTATAAGTCAGAAATCTCATGTCCCTTGTATACGAGGGCCGCTCCTCATGCTAGTCAAGTTTAGTCACCGGTAAGTTCTTGTCATTGTAAGTATATGCGTATCATAGAGAACCGCCAACGGGGTACCCCTTGCCCGATGATACGGAAGAATCCCCATATCAAAATGACAAGGCAAGCAGACAATGAGCATCTCAGCATTCTTCTTATTTACCATGGGAATATGGTGCTTTTTTCTCTCTTTCCTCTTTTCATAGTATCTCATTTTTTCTATTTTCTCTTTTCTTTTCTCTCAATATAGGACTCTTTTTTTATAAGCAGAATGCTTCATAGACAGCTCATTATGGTTACGTTGCAGGTTTCCACCATGTCAGCATGGATTAGACCAGCGGCCTAGGCGTTTCTCTAACACATATACATAACTCCATGGACTTACAAGCTCCCCTTTCATTTCACACCGACGACATCCATATACAAAAGAGCATGATATCAACTAGGTACAAGTACCAAGTGCAATGTTGAAAGCGTTCCCCATGAAAGCATGGTTCAGCTAATTCCCGACAAATAAGTGCAAGCATATACAACATAGAAGACACAATGGTTCAAGTTTATTAAGGGCAAGAAAAGTAAAGTGTGCCATCAAGTTCGTGAGAGCTTTAATCACTAGTTTTCTCATAACAAGTTTTAATTTGGAAGGTAAACAAAAGCATGAATATACTTGGAATAGCATAAGCTAGTAGGTAGGTGTGGTGGACTCTTTGGAATAACTTGGTTTAGGGTGTTGGATGCATGAGTGGAACTCATACTTTGTTGTGGAGGCTAGCAAAAGATTGGGAGCGACAAACTAAGAGAGCAATAATGGCCATAATCATGCAGAGCGACAAAAAATCATTGATCAAAGCATAAAGTGATACTACAAGTTGGAAACTAAAGGATCATAAAGGCTATGGTGACTTGAGATAGTCATAACATGGTGTGAGCATGTGCCAAGTCAACCCAAATAAAGCATCAAAGGAGAATACCATAATACTATGCTTTAATATGCTAAAACAGCGCATGATTCATCCAAGGCACATTAAGCAATCTCAATTGTTTATAACAAGTCATGCTACAGCAAAGAATACTAAGCATAAAGCCAAAACAATATCAAGCATGGCATGACAAAGCATAGGCCACAGTCAAAAACAAGCTCTCTTTACCACTTAAGCATGAGCTTTCCTACTCTTTTCCAAACCAAACCAAACTATTTGAAAACCAATGTATGAAAGAGGGGTCCAACCAATTTATTTAAGAAAACTAAGCAAACCAAGCAAACTAAAAACCAAAACAAAAACGAAAAAGAAGATGCTCCAAGAACAACACAACTGTGCATGAAACAATAAAAATGAAGCGTTTGAAAGAAACCTGAAATTATTATTGATGAAGATGGGGATGTCTTGGGCATCCCCAAGCTTTGACGCTTGTACTTCTTGGATATTTCTTGGGGTGACACGCGTGGCATCTCCAAGCTTGAGCTTTAGTCCATTCTTCATCTCATTACTCGTTCCTTCCAAACACCTGAAATTTTTCCTTCATACAAAACTTCACACAATCTTTATTAGCAACATTAGTGCACTCAAGATAATAAGTCTTTAGATTCAGTTATAACACCAATAAAACTTCCATTAAAACAATAGCTAATGTAGCACTTCCCTCAAAAAGCTCAGTTCCCCAAAAGAAGTCAAAAAGGAACCCACAAGAAGCAAATGTAGAAAATGGTAGAAATCTGTCAAAACAGACCAGAAGGTAAAGACGAATTTTTTAGAAGACCATATGTTGCTCAAATCAAAAAGTGTTGAACTAACTAAAGTTAGATAACAACCTGGGGCAGAATCACAAAAAATTACAGCTCAATCCGACATACAGAGATCTCTCACAAATTTTTACGGTGAAGCACAAAAATCTGTTTCGGGACAACAACTTTTCCAATCATTACTTCTCTCTCATTAGAGGTTACTCTTGGAACAAAAAGCAAATAAAAAGGATAAGGAGAGGTTATTACAGAGGTAATAACTTCCAAGACTCATCTACAACTTTTGGGTTATCTCCCAATAAGTACTTTTCTTTAACGCCTTTAAGTTAGGCATGATAGTTTGAGAAGATGCTCGCATAAGAAATATGAATTGAAGTAAAAGAGAGCATCAAGAAGCAAATTTAAAGCAAATTTAAGTCTAACACACTTCCTATGCATAGGAATCTTGTAAACAAACAAGTCATGAAAGGACAAGGCAACAAGCATAGGAAAGCAACACAAGTGCAACTTTAAAATTTTCAACATAAAGAGGGGAAACTTAATATTATTGAGATACATAAAACCATGTTTCCCTCTCTCATAATAACTTTCAGTAGCATCATGAATAAAATTAACATTATAACTATTACGTAAAACATTTTTATCATGAGCGACATGCATATAAGAATTAATACTCTCCACATAAACATAGTCACTCTTATTAATTGTAGTGGGAGAAAATTCAACAAAATAACTGTCATTATTGTTCTCATCACCATAATCATCAAATATAGGAGACATATTGTAATCATAATTACTTTCCTCCTCAATAGTAGGTGGACTGAAAATATCATATTCATCATTGTAATTATCATATATTGGAGGTTTGGTATCATCATAAGCAATAGAATAGCTATCTTCCAAAGTTGGGGAACTAAAAAGATCATTTTCATAAAAACTAGCTTCCCCAAGCTTAGACTTTTCCATAGCATTAGCAATAATGGTGTCCAAAGAATTCATACTAACAACATTGCTATTAGCATGCAAATAAAGTTCCATAGGTTTTTTAATTTTCTCTTCAAACACTTCATGTCCTAACTCAAGATAAATACTATAAAGCTCTCTAATTTTTGTTGTTGTTTTCCATTAAGCCTAGCTAGTGAAAACAAGAAACAAAAAGACAAAATTGCAGAATCTAAAGGAAATAACTTCGAGCACTCACACCAGAAAATAGGCGTTTGCCGTGGGAGGTTCTTCTTCTTTAATCCTTCGGTGTGAATACCTTTTACCTTTCCTCCCCGGCAACGGCGCCAGAAAATAGCTTGATGTCTACGCACTTCTATTCTTGTAGACAGTTGTTGGGCCTCTAAGTGCAGAGGTTTGTAGAACAGCAGCAAGTTTTCCCTTAAGTGGATCACCCAAGGTTTATCGAACTCAGGGAGGAAGTGGTCAAAGGTATCCCCTCTCAAGCAACCATGCAATCAAGATACAAGAAGTCTCTTGTGTCCCCAACACACCTAATACACTTGTCATGTTTATAGGTGCACTATTTCGGCGAAGAGAGAGTAAAATACAAGTGGTAAGGATAATTATAAGTGGTAACGGTGATAGAAAATAACTTGATGGTGTGGAAGAGACTAAAGGCAAACTGAAATAAAGATGGAAGCAAGCAAACATGTAACAGATCTAGTTGCAAACAGTGTATCAATGCTTAGAAACAAGGCCTAGGGATCATACTTTCACTAGTGAACACTCTCATATAAATATCTTCTCTTTATGATACTACTCTTAACTACTCTCCGGTTGGACACTCTAATCCATGGTAGGGATATAACGGCACACCTCAAAGTAAGCCTTTCCCATCTAGATAACCCCACACTGTCACCTTGAGTACTAGATGAGTCCAACAAACACCACAATTTTATAAAGACATCCAACTCCAAATATAACTCATAACAAGTATTTGTAATCTCTAGCCTAAGTGCCACCATGGTGTGCATACTGTCAACTTCACACACATGGGGAGAGCAGAGATCTATTAAAGCACTTGAGTAGCAAGGTAGATCTAATTGATTACAAATCTCACGATCACAATATGATCATGCATAGAGAGAGAGATGAACACATAGCTACCGGTAGAACCCTTAGCCTCGAGAGAGAACTACTCCCTTCTCATCATGGGAATCAGCAATGGTGATGGAGATGGTGGTGGAGATCGATGGAGATGGCTCCGGGGGCACTTCCCCGTCCCGGCAGGATGCCGGAACAGAGACTTTCTGTCCCCCGAATCTCCCCTTCGGTGGCCGCGGCGCTGCGGAACTTTCCGTGGCTGGAGGCTTGATTATTTACGGTTTATGCCTCAGGAGGCTTCTTATAGGCCAGAGGGCAAGGTCGGTGGGCGGCCAGGGGGCCCACACCACCTGGTGGCACGGCTAGGGCTAGCCCGCGCCACCACATGGTGTGGCCGCCCTGTGGCCCCTCTCTGTCTCGTCTTCTAGCTCCGTGCGTCTTCCGGTAAAATATCGAACTTGGCTTTTGTCCGGTCCAATTCCCAGAATATTGATTTTCTGACTTTCCTGGAAACAAAAAACAGCAGAAAACAGGCAACTGGCACTGTGGCACTTGTTAATAGGTTAGTCCAAGAAATCATATGAAAAGTACTCCAAAGTGTGGACAAAACATAAGAAAGTAGATAAAACCAAGCATGGAACATCAAAAATTATAGATACATTTGCAATGTATCAACGACACTATTTTGGGTGGGTGGCAGCATAATCATAATTAATTAGTACTAATCTAAAAAAACAAAATTAAAACCAGCAACCAGGACTAAAGATATGATGAACCTTTAGTCCCGGTTGGAGGCACCAACCGGGACTAAATGTGGATGTGGAGACAACATGTCGACACTATGTCCTCAGTGGGCAGCACTAAGCCAGTAAATTAAATGACTCTACTATTTTGGGTGGGTGGCAGCATAATCATAATTAATTAGTACTAATCTAAGGAACAAAATTAAAACCAGCAAACGGGACTAAAGATATGATGAACCTTTAGTCCCGGTTGGAGGCACCAACCGGGACTAAATGTGGATGTGGAGACAACATGTCGACACTATGTCCTTAGTGGGCAGCACTAAGCCAGTAAATTAAATGACGACACTATTTTGGGTGGGTGGCAGCACTATGCCAGGGTGAGTGTGTCGACATTATGTCATTAGTGCCCGACACTATGTTGTGCTGCTTAATCTATAAATAGGTATGCATTCTTGTGAAGAACTGCAAGATGGTGTGCGAGACCAGGGACACCACTACGGCGGAGCTTCTCGAAGATGTCTTAGGACCTCGTCCTCAGACATATTCGAGGAGCTCGCCGTAGAGGCACTCTCTAATATGTGAAATTAGTTAGCTCCACCAGCATACTGATTTAGCTAGAGAAGATATAAACTGAAAGATGGTGTGTGAGAGCAGGGACACCACTACGGCAGAGCTTCTCGAAGATGTCTTAGGATCCCGTCCTCAGACATCTTCGAGGAGCTCGCCATAGAGGCACTCCCTAATATGTGAATTGTTTTAGTTACCCGTCGTATTAATCTATAGCTAGAGAAGTTATTAACTCCAAGATGGTGCCAGAGAGACACCAATATAGCGGAGCTTCTCTCGAAGATCTCTTAGGATCCTATATATCCTCAGACATCTTCGAGGAGCTCGCCATAGAGGAGCTTCTCGAAGATGTACTGTGATGTCTTCTTATCAAGCTTTTATGAATTAACCCTATCTTTGTTACAATTTTTTCAGTTTGTTGAACGCAGGTAGACGAAGAAGGATATTTTGCCCAGCTAGCTAGTTAGAATGATGAACTCACGCATGTGTGTGCTTCTAAAATCAAATTTCGAGACTATGTGCCAAAACAAGATATATATAGATAGAATCCACATATTGTGATATTTACCTTAGAGTTCCTTACATTAGTCCAAGATAGATAGAATCTAAACATCGATCTCATGCTATCATTGCAAAAATTACTACCAAACTATATCCACAAATCCATCTATAAGATAGAGCATGAAATGAGCTAATATAGCAATGAGAGTTCAAAGGATGAAAGTTTCTCACCTTTTAGAACCTTTGGATAGATGGGGCACCACAAAATATAGACAAATCTTGAGGAAAAAAAGGGCATGAACTCGAGCTTGAAGCAAGAAAGAGAGAGAGAGAGAGGAGAGCTAGCTTGAATGGTGGCTCGGGCAGGCAACATACTCCGTGTTCTCCATCTTGATCTTCTTGCCGTTGGTGTCTTCAACTTCAATCTCCTCTGCCGGTGGAGCTTCAAGTCCCTTCATTAGATTGAGGACACGAGCGCCCCGTAGAGCCAGGATAACCAAGGCTTTCCAAACAAGAGCATTCTCCCTCGTGAGGGGTTGAGTTGGCAACACTCCAAGGGCAGCAGCCAGGGTGGTCACATACGAGGATGACGACGACATTGCAGCGACAACAAAAGGGTTTGCGGAGGCGCCAGAAAATCATGATTTGTTTGTGTAAGTTTTTGAAGGTGGCAGCAGTAGAGGCCTACGGCGGGTGACGATTTGTTTTTGGCTTGTGTTCTTGCAATGGCGACAAAGAGATCTATAGCGGCAACATGTGTTTTGGCGGCGTCGGCAGAGGGTCTGCGGCAGTAGCAATGGTTCGGCGGCGGCAGGAAGAGTATTTAGCATAAAACCACCACTTTTCGTGTTAGATTTTGAAAAACCACCACTTTACGTTTGAATCGCAAAAAACCACCATCTTATGTCTGATTTGTTGCAATGTGCGCTAAACACCGATTTGAGACGAATTGACACTAGCTCTAACAGGTTGGGCCCACACAGAAGACGGCCCGTATGTTGCCGTTAGCGTAGAACCGCTCAAATTTCGAAAAACCACCGGTTTACGTTTGAATAGCAAAAAACCACCACATTTTGGACTGATTTTTGCAATTCGCACTAAAATGAAATTAACATCGAATTAACAGTGTTTCTGACCCGTGGGACCCAATTGTGAGGGCCAATTTGCTGAGGTGGACTGGGTCCCACTTGTCAGCCCATTTAAGAAAATCTGGATATTCTAAAAAAGGGAAAAACTAGAGTACATGGGAGGTTTGACCCCGAGCCCCCAATCGGCAACAGATCCGGCGCCGGCGGCTCAGACTCCCGCCGCCGGCCACCCCGCCCCCAATCCCGCGGCGAACTTGCCATCCCCATCCCGTGGCAAGCTCAACCGCCCTATCCTGCGCCACTGTGGAGCTCGGCTGGGGCTCGCCCCCTCGGTCCCGCTGCTTGCCGGAGCATGCCACCTCGTGCTACAACATAGCTCGTCGAGGCTCGCTCGCTCGGTCCCGCTGCTCGCCGGAGCACACCACCTCGTGCCACAACAGAGCTCACCGGGGCTCACCCGCTCAGTCCCGCACCGTTGCTCACCGGAGCACGCCACCTCGCGCCACTTCAGAGCTCACCGGGGCTCACCCGCTCGGTCCCGCATTGCTACTCATTGGAGAACGCCGCCTCGCACGCTGCAGAGCTCGCCGTTGCTTGCCCGCTCGGTCTCGCGCCGCCCGAGAACGCCACCTGCACTGTTGTAGGGCCTGCTCGTGCAGGAGCTCGCCGAAGGTGTGCTTCGCTGGGCTTCTTCCGCACTGCAATTTGGGGCATAGCTGAGCTGCTGGGAGGGAGGCCACATGGGGCTCAGTGGGCAAGGCGACGACAACGATGGCGATGACCAATAGTGAGCAGCGGAGGGGAGGTGGACGAGGGGTTTGGGGTAGAAGGGCGGGTGCCGGCGGCGAGTTCGCCAGGAAGGTGGCAGCGATGGCCTGCCTTGCCGATGGCCCGGGGCGACGGGCGTGGTCAACGGGACGAACAGACGGGAGACCAGGAGACGTGGTCTCGGGCTGCCTCCCACTTTTTGTATTTTGTATTTTTTAGATTTTCTTAATTGCGTTGACAAGTGGGTCTCAGTCCATGTCAGCAAATGGGCCCTCACAAATGGATCCAACCACCCAGATTCCTTTTCAATTTGCGATCAAAATCAGTATAAAATGTGGTGGTTTTTTGCGATTCAAACATAAACTAGTGGTTTTTCGAAATTTGAACGGAAAAGTGGTGGTTCTGTGCTAACGGCAACAGACGGGCGCCGTCTTCTGTGTGGTCCCAACCTGTCAGAGCTAGTGTCAATTCGCCTCGAATCGGTGTTTAGCATACATTGCAATAAATCAGACATAAGGTGGTGGTTTTTTACGATTCACACGTGAAGTGGTGATTTTTCGAAATTTAACGCGAAAAGTGGTGGTTTTATGCTAAACACTCCGGCAGGAAGGCTGCCGCGGTGGGGATGTAGTTTCTAGGATAGCTAGAATATCACGTCAAGTTTATGGTAGGAACGATGCCTTCTCCCTAGGCTCGGTTGTGTGTTAAGTAGTTTGGGAAAAGCCACCAACGTGGCAGGTACGAAAGTCTATACGATACGTGGTGTACTACTCTATGCACAGTACCTTGTGTATTACAACTTAATATATAATAACTCTCTAATAGTATGTTTAACAACGGCGTGACAACAAGTTGTCGGCAGGTTACCAGTAATACTACTCCCTCTATCTCGGTTTAGGCCTTTCACAATGGGTGTCTTTTGGCGCGATATCCTAGATACTTTGCTTATGTGGCATGTCATTTATTGAAGAAAGAGAGGGTTGTTGTATCTTAGCTAAGATACAACCCTTGCACGCTATCATATGCAAAAAGAATGGCTAATCCAATCATACTTATGCATAAGACTAAAATCATTAAATGCAACTCTTCTAAGAAACACCAACTAAGAAACACTCCATTGTTTTAGTTGTTTCTTAAGTTTTAATTGCTCCTATGAAAAAGTGCTAAGATACCCCCGTTGTGAAAGGCCTTACAGGGTTCAATCTGAAAAGATATTTGTCCTACATTAGCTTCCTTCTAAGGCCTGCATACATTTAATAACCCCTCTAATTACTCTACCTCTCCTCCTTTCTCCAAAATCCTTGTGCATGCGGGTGGGAATAGAAGCGAAATAAGTTTGCATGCAGGCTATTTGACCACTGCATGACAGTCTTGCTCATGCGCCATGGGTTTGCATGCAGGGACGTTCAAATCCAAATCAAAGAGGCCATTAATTAAGCAGGTGATTGGATGGTTTATGGTCCAATAGATTTCTGCCTTGATCGCGATGCAAATACTAGTGAGCCCTTTAAACCGGGACGAAGGGGTTACAAGGGATCCGTCGGCGCCGTACGTGCGTTGTGCATACCTGGAGCTCTTGCCAAGTTAGAGTGTGACGTCATGTCACTGGTTACCTCTCTTATCTATGCATATGGCTTTAATTACTTTGTCTCATACTGTCACGTCACGTCAAGTCATTGTGCGTGACGATCTACCAGGATTTTCTTGTGACATACAGTACGACATCCTATCATTCCTGCTTTATATATGTGATGATGATGATGCTGCATTGGCTTTACACGGACGTACGCCTGTTTGTCTCGACGCACGCAGCGGCAGGCAGGAGCCCCTTGTGGCTCATGAACCTGAAAAAAGCTCGCCAGCCTTATCCGTACGACGTTTTCAATCAATTTCTGTACCATTCTCCTTGACCAACCTTGTCCTACTATTACCTGCACGACGAACTAGCTAGTGCAGGATGGAGTCGTCCTGATAGGGAAACAAAGAGAGCAGCCCAAGAAACGGAGCTTTCACAACAGAGCTAGATAGAATGGAGCCCTAGATACATGGATCTGTTCCCTAACTCGAAATGCGACGCAACCAAGGTCGACAAGAAATTTACTCTATGACATATGGCCCATATAGACAATCAAGTGTGGCGGTTTAATTTTCTATATAATAGATGTGCCTAGGAGGTTTCAGGAATTTTTGACACACATAGAGTACTGCCTACATCGGCAAACCCTATATAGATTCAACAACAGGAGCATTATTGGATCCCTTCAGGCACAGTCAACACTATGTACGTATACATCCATACACGGATCAGACGGGTGCAACATATATATACACATTCACACACCTAGCAAGCTAAACAGAAAGCTCAATCATTGGACTTGGAGACATAGATCGGCCTACACTAAAACCGGCATCAAAATGTAGCTAGCTAGCTAGATCAGCATCAGCAGTGTACGACAACCAACTCATGGATAGATAGATAGATATACGGGCCCAAAGGGCTTTGTTAGGGGGAGTGGATCTAGTCCGTTGAGCCCGACAGCCCCGCGCGGGACACTGCATACAACCCATCTGCTTGCTTCCACTTGCCCACCTTGCATTGTGTCGGTAAACACTAGGTGCACGCCGCCTCCGGGCTGCATTTTTGTTCTAGCGTTCTTGCAAATCCGTGTACGCATATAGTAGTACTTTACTTACGACTATCTAATCCAAATTAGATATTCATTTGTTTTGACAACATGCAAGATCCAGAACATGGCTTCGTAGGTACTAGTGCAGCCTACAAACCGATTTTTTTAATTGAAAATTGTATTTTTACAACCGTGATCGATGTCGAACGATGTAGGCCAATTATCTAGTGTGTCGAGTTAGAATACACACACTAAAACTCATAATCTCGCACACACACTTACACATTAGAAAGCTGACCTACTATACCAAGCTCCATGTATATATTTCATAGTTCTCAGTGTGTCATCGGCATGAAACTTTCTTGACTCTGCACTGAGGCCACTTCTTGCAATCAATAGGAAGCTCATGCCATCGACGTTGAATATCGAGATTCACATAGAAGCCCGCAATAGTGCACCCATATTTTTTCATTGAAGATATTTATTTTTACAACCGAGATACCAAAAGAATATAGGGATGGACTACCTTCCAAGCGCGGTAGCACGATTATCTAGTGCGTAATGTTGGAATATACATAGTTGAACTCCCCCACGCACTAGAAAGTTGACCTACGAAAGCTCCCCGTGTATGCTTCAAAGTCGCCAGCCATCGTAGATCGGTGCATAATTAGCATGACTCCGCACCGAATTGATACCCGATGATTACTAGAGACGTCAAACCAACGATGTTTAATATTTACAATCGCATAGAAACCGACAAATGCTCACACATGTTGTTGAGTGAAGAAATTTTCTTAGACAACAAAGATACATGGAAAATCAAGGGATGTGTATGCACTACTTGTCAATAATTACGTATCAATTACAAATTGTGTAGCGTTGGAATATACATGGTGGAACTCCCCTCCACACCAGAAATTTGACCTACGAAGCTTCTCATGTATACTCCATAGTTTTCGATCGTCATCGACATGTAACTTGTGTGACCGTGCACTGAAGTGACACCTGACGATTACTAGGAAGCTCAAGGCATCAACCTCGAACATTTAAATTCTTATAGAAGCCGACAATACAGAAAATAATACCTACGGCAAATAATCCAATAAAATGGTATTTATGGAGACTACTGCCTCTAATTTCCTTAGAATTTATCTCACTGAAAGCGAGAGTGATTTTCTCCATGAGAATACTCATAACTATTAACTGAGTGATCATGGTATGTAGGAGTAACAAATGTACAAATGACGTTGGATTATAGGCCAATTGGGGGTGTAGTTGAGAAGTCGTCCTCTCCATGCTTGTGCAGAATCAATACTTGATCCTTGAAAAAAAGTATTGCTCTATTATTTATTCAATGAATTTTATAAATTTGATCATGGAGTATCTTAACTCGTCTAAGATAACCTTTTGCTCCATAGTTTATACGGTTTGCACCTAAACTTGGACTAAACCATGTTAAAGAAGAACATGGCATGCTCACCTAATAATTGCAATTGATGCATAATTATGTCGTACATGTCCAGCATTAATTGCAATTAGTACTTTTAACAACCTTCAATAAATGGACTCTATTAGTACGAAATACTCCACTACTACTAACACGGGGACAAAAACTGTACTAACATGCATGCACGGGGACAAAAATATCTTGTACTAATTAAGTACTACACAAGTAGAACAACCAAGTTGGTCTGACCAGATTCTCACAAGTAAGTCACAACCACATATAGGCCGGAAGGTATAATAAAAATGAAGACCCCTAATGTGGAAAGTTCACAAGAAGCCAAGCACACATGTACTTGGCATAAAATAACAGCTTTAACGGTGTAAAGCTGCAATGCATACATATATTAAACACAATCAGAGTCTAATGTAATCAACACATCACGAGTGTAAAAAAATGGAGGCTACCGCACGAAGCTCAATATATACACAAGAAATCACCAGCTGCGTACTAGTACACAGGGTACAATAATAATAATTCTGACGATGGCATCCGGCAAGGCGACAAACCCCAAGATGGACTTGGCTGCCATTGGCGATGTGGACATGGGCATGGAGTACTCGTCCCCGGAGTCGGGGGCCGAGGACGCGTCGGGGGAGTCGTCGTCGTGGCCGCCGCAGCTGCCGCCGCGGGCAATGGGAACGTCGCGGTTCAAGGGCGTGGTGCCGCAGCCCAACGGGCGGTGGGGCGCGCAGATCTACGAGAAGCACTCCCGCGTGTGGCTCGGCACGTTCCCCGACGAGGACGCCGCCGCGCGAGCCTACGACGTGGCCGCGCTCCGCTTCCGCGGCCGCGACGCCGTCACCAACTACCAGCGCGCGCCGGCGGCGGATGAGGCCGGCTCGTCGTCCACGAGCGAGCTCGATGCCGAGCTCGCATTCCTGAACGACCACTCCAAGGCCGAGATCGTCGATATGCTCCGGAAGCACACCTACGCAGACGAGCTCCGGCAGGGCCTGCGCCGGGGCCATGGCGGGCGCGCGCACCCTACGCCGGCATGGGCACGGGAGCACCTGTTCGAGAAGGCCGTGACGCCGAGCGACGTCGGCAAGCTCAACCGTCTAGTAGTGCCGAAGCAGCAAGCGGAGAGGCACTTCCCTCTGAAGGTGCCGGCGGCCACCGGCGGAGGCAGTGGGAAAGGCGTCCTTCTCAACTTCGAGGACGGCGAAGGCAAGGTGTGGAGATTCAGGTACTCGTACTGGAACAGCAGCCAGAGCTACGTGCTCACCAAGGGCTGGAGCCGCTTCGTCAAGGAGAAGGGCCTCGGCGCCGGAGACACCGTCGTCTTCTCCTGCTCCACGTACGGGCCGGAGAAGCAGTTCTTCATCGACTACAAGAAGAGCACGGGGATGGACAACACGGCCGATGCAGCCATTAGCGATGAGAATGAGACCGGCCATGTCGCCGTCAAGCTCTTCGGCGTTGACATTGCCGGAGGAGGGGAGGGATCATCAGGTGGGTGAAGGGCACGGTTAGTTCTTCTTCTTCTGCATGCGCTAGTGTCATTGCAATTGCATATATGGATTGCTAGCAACTCGATCTACATTTCAATTTCCATTCGGGGAAGCAAAGAATAGACAGAAAAGACTAAATTTACATGATCCAAACAGTTGTATGAGGGATAATTTCCTGCGCATTTTCGTATGTCAATCTTATCAAAGGGTGTCGATCGAGAGAGCAACGTTTATTGTATATTTTGTATGCTCATCTTAGATTTTATTTCTGGATCACCGATCTTATTCAATATGCAATTGGCCAAACAATCTTTTTTCTTGTCATGCTTGTTTGTACACGCCTTTAATTGTGATACACTCCATGTACATCATTCTTGATTTAATACAATATTAGATTGGTTTACAGCCCTTAGACTCTACATAGGGAGTACGAGGCCTTCTTTTTCCAGAAATGGTTTCTAATGTAGAGAGAATCCTCTACATTTGGATTCAAAAAAGAGTACCATCAATGGCGGGGAACCAAGTGGATAAATGCTATATATTTTTTTTATATAAAATCTTACTGTGTGTACCATCTGGTGGATGCTGCTTTTGTTCAACATGGGTTCATGCTCTTTGTGGAGTTAAATTAGCTAACCAAATAGCATATTTGATGGGCACAAGGAGGTGATGGAGCAAGATCAGTGTTGCGGAAAAATCTTCCCATGTTTCTCTATATGAGGATATACATGGTTCATCGATCATCTTCATGTCTTTCACAAGCTTAACTATCTGGAGGAGAAAATTAGGGATAACGAGAAGATTGTCCAAACTACTTCATCTTGACGCCATGGGATTGTGGAAAAACCTTATTACTATCCTAACTGGGCTAGTTTCAATTTTGGAGAGGTTATTGAAATGAAATCATAATATTCAGTTTTAACACGGGATAAAGAATTGTACGTGAAGATAAGTGTCGTGTACATATGCATCAATCATCGGAAACATAATGAAAATAACATGTGAAGAAATGTATGCTATCAGGAGATAGATGGTATAAGAATATCCTAGTTCGAAAATGAAAGGGGTACGCCCTTAAACCGTTGGTAGTTCATCTAGGACACTTAGTGGCTTTTGGATGACCGGTGATGACAGGAACATGAAGGTCTTGTGACTTAATTTACTGTTTGACATGTACAGTCTTATGTGTTAGTTCGTAGTTTCAATGATGACCCCTAAAACTATAAACTAAGGACAATTGCATTAGTTGCTCAAATATATTCTCTGCCATTCTCCACCCTTTTGGACTTCTGGGTGAAATATCTGTTGCATCCATCTCGATATGGTATCAGAGCCAACATGTATATAGTCCAAGACTCAACCAATGTACTATTAACTTATATTTTTAAGGCGTACATTGATCCCGCTTGTAAGGCCTAGATATGCCCGCACTTAACCCATAATTATGACAAGCCTATACATGAGGGTGAGTGTCAAAATATATAAGCCATTCTCCATAAGTTTAGACGTTCTGATGAATTGATGGTGCATCTAATTCAATATGCATCACAATGAATCAATAGAAAACACATTCGACAAGAGCATAGATTTACGTAACCAAGGAACGTGCTCGCCGGATGGAGCTGAAAACAATGCAGGCCGCGCCAACACCCCTCGCCGCCGTCCTCCGTTCAGCCCGCTAGAGTCGCCGCCGCAGCAGCCAAGAATACTCCCCCAACCCTCCCGAGCCGCCCACACTCACTCTCTGCCTGGCTCCACGGCCGCCAGTAGCCCCAAGCTCGCCGCACAACCGCCCTGCCCGCGAGGTGTTCGGCGGTTTGCCGAAGGCATGGATTCGAACGAGAAAGAGATGTTGGCCGCTCTGATGGACGACGAAGTCGCCATTGCTGCTGGCGCCCGTGGCTTTTCCTGAAGATTGTCGAGGAATTGAGAGACTTCAACGACTACTTCAAACTAAAGAGAGATGCCGTCGGCACACTTGGTTTCTCCACAATTCATAAATGCATAGTTGCTCTCCGGATGCTTGCATATGGAGTTGCTAGAGAAACACAAGACGACTACCTCCGCATGGCAGAGTCAACAACCATCGACCGCATGTACAGATTTTACAGGCCATTGTGGCAGTGTATGGGAAAAATACATGAAAACACCCAATGCAGAAGATGTAACTCGAATCTTGGAACAGAATGTTGTATGAGGTTTTCTAGGAATGCTTGGAAGCATTGACTGTATGCACTGGGCTTGGAAGAACTGTCCATTCACGCACCAGGGCATGTACAAAGGTCACAAAGAATCATGCAGTGTGGTGGTTGAGGCTGTGGCTGATCATGATCTATGGATTTGGTATGCTTTATTTGGTATGGCAGGATCACACAATGACATCAATGTGCTACAGTGTTCAAATGTGTTTGCCAATCTTGTTAAAGGAAGAGCTCCTCCAGTGCAGTTCGACATCAATGACCACCAGTATGACAAGGGTACTACTTGGCAAATGGCATCTACCCAAGATGATCAATATTTGTGAAGACAATATCAAACCCTGTGCCTGGAGGAAAGAAAGCTTAGTTTGCCCAACAGCAGGAGGCTTGCAGGAAGGATGTGGAGAGGGCATTCGGTGTGCTGCAAGCTCGATTTTCCATTGTCAGGTACCCTGACCTTACCTGGTCAAAAGATCAGATGAGGGAGGTCATGACTGCTTGTGTTATCTTGCACAACATGATCATCGAGAGCGAGTGGGAGGCTCGAGTGTTTGACACTGAACCCTATTTTCACCAAGGTCCTCTTGCAGATATTGACCACCAAGTGCCACCTGTATTTGCTACTTTTCTTGCTAGGCGGTAGGAACTTCGAGACACGAATACTCATAGCCAACTGTAGAATGATCTAGTGGAGCATCTGTGGAGGCTCAACGGAGCCAGCTAGTTTGTTTATTTTCTTGCCTTTGTTTGATGAACATTTTGAATTGTTTGTTTAATTTCATGAATTTATAATAAATCTGAATGTTCAATTATTTATTTGCTATATTGAACATGTTTAAATTAGTTGTTCATTTGATAAATTTTTTTTGATATTTTTTGTATGGGGGGCACAGCTGGAAGCCAGCGCCCCCCCCCCTCCCCCCGCCCCCCTCCACACCCTCAAATCGTGAACCAGTCCGGTGCCCCCCATACGGCCCAAAATCGGGCCGGACGTTGTATGGGCGGACAAGTGGAGATGCTCTGAGGCACTCCGAGACACATGTTCCTCTACCTATCTAGTTAATTCATGCATTTTTTTTGGCAAAAATAGTTACACTTTCTATATTTCAGAATGGTTTTCCGAAATCCTTTTCTTTATTGTTTCGATTTGTTTGACGTACTTATTCCGAAACTCTTTAAGTAATAAAAACGCCATTTATCGGAAAAAAAAACTTATTCTGGTTCTTTACACATACTATACTTTTATGCCATGCACATACGTTTCTTCAAAAGTAGGATGACCCACCCCTCTAAATCGATTGATGCACACAATCATAGATTATGAATTACTAAACAATGTGAAGCAAGTCCATATAATGCATGCATGTAGCGTACGTGTCTCAATATTATTTTGTAATTACTAAACAATATTTTCTCAGGTCAAGACGCCGGCGCCACGACGAATAAGAGTGGTCATATATTCAAACACATTTGTAGATGTGGTTTGGGACAAGCAGAGGACGAATTTCAGTTTGATGTATTGGTCCAAGGCTCCAAGCATGTACCAACACAAGATATGGAAAGCTATCTCTCTAGCATGCGTATTGATCCAGACAACAGATATGATTTAGTACATGCTCTAATTGGGCCTACACCTGCCCATACCTGACCCAATAATGGCATGGGCATGGGATTGGCTGACATATTCTTGCAAGGTCACGTGATTGCTTCATCATGTACTAAATGGAGAATCAATGCTAATCATGATTTGTGGTTCGAGTGCTAGCTAGCAGCCCGACTTGCATTTCATGATCGCTGGACTGAATAATAACGCAGGCAGCGCAGATGTACATGCCAGGTGTATTTGCGCCATTTATGTTGTCATCACCTATTAATGGATCCTGTCGTCAGCGTTGTCAACCAATGAAGTTGATTGGATGGCTAGTACTACTCCCTCTGTCTCGGTTTACAGGGCTCAAAACGTTTTGCATCATGACCAAGGCAATTTTTTATTGGACTTCTCCTCTCTCTAATTAGATGTTATCGTTAACTTCATCTCTTTAACATTGCACGCATGCAACCAATCAGGGGTGCAAACTGGTTTTGTTTTCCACATATCCTCATGCATGGATATAATTAATAAGGGACTACTACTCTTAATTAAATGCATGTAAGCCTTAGAGGAGGGGCAAATATTTTTTCAGATTAGGCCTAATAAACCGGGACAGAGGGAGTAGTAGATAGAAGCGGTTGTACTCTTAATTTGGCAGTAGGTTAGGCGGTGACTAAATTAGGTTTATATATCTACTTAAAAGAGAGGAACACTTCAACTAATTTAGAAGATGACCCCGGCCTAGGTAATGTTGAGTCAAGGTGCTAACTCTTTTTTCTTGTGTCGTCTTGATGCGCGGTGTAAACAACTTTTCGCGTGTATGGCCTTGAAGTGATTTCTTTGAATCAGTAAAAAACTCCATTTGTCGAAGAAATAAGCTTCATGCATCCATACTATCTAGAGAATAATGGTTTTTTCCAGCTTGGCGTTGCTGCCCGCGAAAACCCTAACTTTAACTTATTTCATTTTCTTGCAAAAAAAAAACGACTATCACTGTTGATCTCTTTTGTCTAGGACCTACAAACATACTATGTGTACGAATAGTGAGACCTAAATATGCAGATAGGGGACCCCCTCTCGCTAGATGCTGTAGCTTCTTGATGGCCATGCATTATAAAGGCCCCAGCTGCATGCATGGCCGCTAGCTGCCTCTCGGCAGCAACAATTCAGATCTTGACTCTTCCTGCAGGTCGATCGATCTCTAACAATTATTGGACACATCTCAAATCGATCTCTAACAATTATATATGAGGCGTCCTGACTTTTCAGCAGCTGCATTCTGTTCTGCTCTACATACAGCTCCGGTTCGTGTGTTTTTTCCACAAATAGTGCGTACATGGTGTCCTGTGTCCACTCCCCAGAATGGTTACTGGACACTTGCCATTTCCGTAGGGTTGATATTGGTGGTCAATTCCATGTGCACGTGGTTTAAGCACAAGGATCTTCTTCAAAACATCTTCCGGCGTTTCTATTGTACCCGAGCCAGCTGTTTTCCTGGTCCGAGGTGGAGCTGCTGCTGCATGACGTGTGGCCATAGACGGAGGCAGCGCCCCTCTTCCCCGGCGTTTGCCCGGGCATCCGGCCGGCCAGAGCAGCCTGATTTAGTGTCCATTGAAGGCAAACCACGCGGCCTGTAGGTCGTAGGGAGCGGCGTTCTCCCATGATGACCCAAAGTCCAATGAGGTCTCGTATGAGACGGTAAACGTTAATATAGGGATATTAACATGATATGTCAAAAGCAGTTAATATGAAACTGATTTTGTGTATGTTTGAATAATTATCGGGTCTTAAAATTAATTTTCGCAAGAGTGAAATATATTGTTTTGGTAATGCTAAGGACCATGAACATGATTATAGCGATACTTTTGGGTGCCGTCGCGCTCGTTGCCCTTCAGATACCTTGGGATACCTATCCACCACAGGAGATTGAGTAACTTTGAATGGAATCCCGTAGAGAACCGTTTTGAAGGAAAATTAGGCTGTTGGCAAGGCAAACTTTTGTCGTATGGAGATAGATTAGTGTTAATCAACTCTGTTTTAACAAGAATGCCCATGTTTATGTTATCTTTTCTGAAAATATCAAAGGGTGTTAGGAAAAGATTAGACTTCTATCGTTCAAGATTCTTTTGGCAAAGTGAATAGCACAAGAAGAAATATAGATTAACTCGGTGGAATATAATCTGTAGACCTAAGGACCAGGGTGGTCTATGAATTGAAGTGTTAGAAATTAAAAACAAGTGTTTACTTTGTAAATGACTTTATAAATTGTTATCTGAGCAAGGGGTATGGCAAGAATTATTGCAAAACAAGTATTTGAAACATAAAACACTTTCTCAAGTTCAAGTTAAACCAACCGGACTCCCCATTTTGGAAAGGCTTAATGCAACTAAAGGATGGATTCTTTACCAGAGGGTTTTTTAAATCGGGAATGGGTTAAAAACTAGATTTTGGGAGGATGTTTGGCTCAGAGAAATCTCTTTGGCACAACAATATCCTGCGTTATGTAATATTCTGCATAAAAAGCATGTATATGTTCATGAAGTCTTATCTCAAAGCCCTCCCAATATTAGTTTTAGGAGGAGCTTAACTAGGACGAAATGGGTTGCATGGTTGCATCTATGTCACAGATTAATGTAGTTAACTTGACTAATGAACCTGATTTGTTTAGGTGGAAGCTAACCCTGGATTGGACTTCCACAGTCAAATCAATGTATGAGTCAAATCAGTGTATGAGAATCTTATGAATGATCATCAGAGATTCCCTATAAAATACCTATGGAAGCTTAAAATACCACTAAAGATTAAGATTTTTATGTGGTTTTTAAATAAAAATGTTTTGCTGACTAAGGATAATCTTTCAAGAAGGAATTGGCATGTGAGCAAGAAATGTTGTTTCTGTGATGGTGAAGAAACTATTGAACACCTTTTTCATGCCCCTTTGCTAGAATTAGATGGTGCATTGTTTTCTTTATGTATGATCTTTCGCCATCAGTCAATATTGCTAATATGTTTGGGAATTGGTTGAATGTGATGGATAGGAATAACAAAGCTAGAATACGTATAGGGGTATCGGCTTTATGTTGGTCCATTTGAAAATGTCGCAATTATATTATTTTTAACAAAGCCCGAGTTCAATCTTTTTGCAGGTTATTATGATGGCGTCTCATTGGATCCAACTCTAGCTTTCCTACTCCCAGAGCATCAACGCACAATGATGGTGTCTGGATGCAACCATCTGGTGATGGTCGCACAGGATATTTACTACTAGGCTTCTTGGCGGCATACTAGTAGATTGAGAGATGTCTAGATTGTTCTAGACTTCTTGTCATTTTCAGATGCTTGGTGTTTATATCAACCCTCTCTGATCCGTGAGTTGTAATCGTTACACACTTGATACTTTGTAATAAAGGGTTGTGTGCATCTATGGATGCAGAGGCTAGGGTCCAACCCCATTTCAAAAAAAAATGAGACGGTAAACGTTCCTTCGTCGTAATAAGCTGCATTGTAGCTTTGGATAGGAATGATTACATGATAAACCACAGGGGCAAGGTTAGGATAACCTGAGTAGTTCCTAGCAGCGATCCAGCAGCATAACCCTGTAACACTACAACCTGAAAAGACTATGTTTCTATGCAATATACCAATCGATCACTCAGAGTCAGAATAACCGTGAAAAGTTGCAGCCAAAAAATACTTTGAATGTGTGGCAAGTAGAGCTAAGTAATTTGACATAGGTCCTAACAACTACATGCTTATTTGGCTACGTGGAGCTTTGGCTAGCTTAGAGCTTTTCAAATACCTTTGTCCTACTTTTATCATACTATTATAAGCTTTGATTCACAACAACCCAATTAAATTCACCCATCAAGTTTTAGTAATTAATAAGTTAGGATGAGTGAGAAATATGCCATAGCTCTAGAATCAAGTTGCTCGAGATGTCCATAATCGGGAACACGACTAAATACTTAGATTAGACACTCTAAAGAGGTTAGTACACTTTACCCAAGTGACCTAGTCAACCCTCTCTTATCACTACACTCATTTCGGAGGAAATAATTTTACGGCCCAAAAGTTGAGGCGTCCAGGCAAAGCAGTACCCACGTTGCTTGTAATCAGCTGTGCTGCCCACAGTTGGTATGTGAAATACTTAGAGGGTCTTTTTCGGCACGAATTTAACTTAATGTTTGAATACAAAATATCAGGCTAACGCCCTGCAAGTTGCCCCCCTGTCAGTTTTCGCCGTTATGTTGCTGCCGTCGTGGCTGCCATGTAGGCTTGCAGCGTTGGCGCCTACATCCATTATGCGTCGTCTTCTTGCCTGGAGTGGCGATCTGTGGTCGCGGACATGGCGCGAAGCTGGGATGCCATTTCATTCGGTGGTGAGATCCAGGACGTGGACGAACCTACTCGGCCCCGCTCCCCTCCCTATCCCGAATCGGAGCTCGCCTCACCATGGCCGCACTCATGGCACGACGCGGGGACGAGAATTCATTCTCGGGTGAGATCTGTCACCATGCCGACCATGCTCAGTCCTATTGTCCTCCTCCAGAATCCGAGCTCACCGCCGCCGTGGCCGCACCCGCACTAGCCACGACGCCTTCCTCTCCGAACCCCAAGGCCACATCCACTCTGTTCGGCACAATGCGAACAAGGTGAAATTCCATCTAGTTTTATTCTTGTGATTTTTGTAGAAGAACATGTCAAATATGTTTTTACTAGATTTTCATTTGAAATTAGTAGCTCCGTGATGAAGAAACATAGAGAACCTAAATGGAATGACGATGAAGACCATGGTATGTACTTTGCATTGCATCAATAAGGGCTCGTTGATGAAGCATGTTACCAAGAGAGTGGAATTCATGAGCCATTGCAAAAAATATGGGAACAAATCCATGAGCAATTCAATGCAAATACGCGCAGAGAAGGTAGATCCATGTCATCAATCATAAATAGGTGGCACATTCTAGTGATGCATTCAAATGCGTACACAATGTATCATTCATAACAATAACACTATTGGTAGTGTTGCTAGTTGTTTGTATGAGATATTCATTTTACATGATCGTGGTACCTTATTTTCCTGGTTAGTAATCTTGAAACTGCAATTAACTTGAAGTGGTTGTTATCCTGAGCAAAATGTCTAGTATGCACATTACCTTTGTCTGTTATATGCTACAATTCTGCTATTATGGGCATGGAAAGAAAAGCTGGGCTTCACTGATTATTACGCAGTTAGGCCTAACTTCGTCTTACACAAATAAACAAAGCTTAGTCTTAAACAAATAAGCATAACTTGAGTCTTGACCAAAGAAGCATTTACTTCGTAGAACTAGGGAGGAAACTATAGATAAAAATAAAGATAAATGGTTCATCGGATCTGCTAGTTGAGAACTAGGTCCCTGGAGCTGGTGGTATCATCAAAACGAACCAAAATGCTGCGTTTGGCCGTCTCCCATTCTCTATCAAATTGTACGACCCCACTGATGAGCCAATGGTAGGCCCCCTCCCCCCGACATGGATTTGGCTCTAGGTCGGATCTGGAGTGTCAACATAACAGTCTCATCTAAATAGTACGTTCATGCATTGTATCCTTTATTCGCCTATCCTGAAATGTTACTAAAAGTAGGCCAATCATTGATGGTTACGAACAGCAACGCTTGTAGGTCAAATTCCTGCTGTTTGTGCTCATCCCACACACGTACATCTGGTTTGGCCCACAACTGTAAAATTTCATCAACTAATGGCCTTAGGTACACATTAATGTCGTTGTCAGGTTGCTTCGGGTCTTGGATATCATAATGAACTTTCGCTTCATGCACAACCAAGGAGGAAGGTTGTAGATACATAGAGTCATGGGCCAGGTGCTATGACTGCAGTTCTGTTCCCCAAAAAGATTCATGCCATCGATACTTAGACCAAATCATAAGTTCCTTGCATCACCAACATAGTCCGAGAAGTCCTCTTGATTTTTCTCCATTGCCGACCATCAGCAGGGTGCCTCAACTTCCCGACTTTCTTACGGTCTTCCATGTGCCATCGCAACAACTTTGCATGCTCTTTGTTTTTGAACAAACATTTCAACCGTGGTATTATAGGAGCATACCACATCACCTTGGCAGGAACCCTCTTCCTGGGTGGCTCGCCCTCAACATCGCCAGGGTCATCTTTTCTGATTTTATAACGCAATGCAGTGCAGACCGGGCATTTATCCATATTCTCGTACTTCTCACCATGGTAGAGGATGCAATCATTAAGGCATGCATGTATCTTCTGCACGTCTAATCCTAGAGGGCAGACAATCTTCTTTGCTTCGCACATACTGGAGGGCAATTCATTATTTCTTGGAAGAAGCTTCTTCATTATTACTAGCAACTTTTCAAATCCCGAATCAGTCACACCAGTCTCTGCCTTCTACTTCAGCAATTCTAGTGTGCTACCCAGCTTCTTCTGGCCATCTTCACAAGTTGGGTACAACAATTTGTTGTGGTCCTGTAACATCTTCTTGAACTGCAACCTCTCCTTTTCTGTGTTACAGTCTTGCTTTGCATCAGAAATGACCCGACCAAGATCATCAACAAGCTCATCTGGTTCCCCTTCTTCTTCATTATCTTCCATTGTGGTATCAGCGTATTCAGGGAACATAGATCGGTAGTTATCATCATCGTTCTCTTCTTTATCGCCGTCCTCCATCATAACCCCTCTTTCTCCGTGCTTGGTCCAAACATTATAGCCGGACATGAAGACAGGCCGAAGCAGGTGGCTCTGAATGACTCTTGAGAAAGTGTGATCCTGCTCATTCCAACATTCAACACATGGACAACACATAAAACCATCCCGCCGCTTGTTCGCCTCGGCCACAAGGCGAAAAGAACGCACGCCTTCTCTGTAAGCGTCAGAGCGTCGGTCACCGTACATCCATGGATGACTCATCTGCATCATACAACCATATATATCAAACGCAATCACGATGATAAAATTATTACCGCACAGTCTAAACGAGAAAATTGTTGCTAACCTTTTAGGACACCTGGAAACAAAGATGAGAAAACTTAAGTGTGGCTCTGGCACCTCATATCATATTTTGTCTTGTGTGAACTCAAGTGGCATCGTACTAACAGGCATTTCACCGAACACCTCTAGTGCATATGAAGAAAAAAATTAGCACAAAGTTATACACACCTCACATAGGAAAACAACAGGAGATGGTGGAGAGTTGGATGCAGTATATATAGGGTTAGACTATTTGTCCCGGTTTGAGACACAAACCGGGACTAATAGTTTTGTCAGGACCATGCGGGCGTGCCCAGACCCATTTGTCCCAGTTTGTATCTCAAACCGGGTCTAATGGTCCCTTACGGGCCGGGATAAAGGACTTCGGCATCCTCGGGCCGTCTGGTTCGGACCATTAGTCCCTGCCCCAGCCACATCCGGGACTAGTGGCCCGAACCAAAGGCCCATTTTCTACTAGTTCCCATTCTCCTTCCCTTTTTCTCTCCTCCTCCCCTTCTTCTCTCCTTCTCATCCCGTTCTTCTCTCCTTCTCCTCCGCTCCTCCCTTCCTCTTCCTCTTCTCCTTCTCTCCCTATTCTTCTCCTTCTCTTCTCCTTCTCTTCTCCTTCTCCTCCCCTTCTTCTCCTCTCTTCTCCTTCTTCTCTCCTTCTTATCCATCCCCTTTATCCTTCTCCTTCTCCTTCTCTTTCTCCTCCACCACTTATCATCTCTCTGGCTATCGTTCCTCCTCCGCCGCTCTGGCCGCCGCATCGTCCTCGTGCCCTTCCCCACCTCAAGCTCTTCCTCGGCCTCGACTGCCAGTGCAGCGACGACCTCCCGCACCTCCCTGCGGTAGTAGGTTGTGGCCACAGCGAGGTGACGGCGGTAACACCGACATGCCAGAACCCACTTTTTCTGAATTTTAATTTTTTATCTATGGTGCACCATACCCCCATGTGCCACAAATAAATTTTCATATCCCGCCTTTTTTTAAATTTTGAAATACTTATCTGTGGTGCATCATACCCCATGTGCCACAGATAATTGGACTTATCCGTGCTCATGCACCACTGATAAAAATATCAATGGCGTGACGGCAGTGGCGCATGGCCCGTGCGCCATAGACCTCAGATTTCGTGTGCCACGGATAGGATTTTCTGTAGTAGTGGAGGGCCTCTAGTCCCGGTTGCGCAACAGGGACTAAAGGAAGTTACTAACCCGGACTAAAGCTTTGTATTCCACTAGTGAATTGTACTGGTATAAATTTAAAGAATTTTTTTGAACAAGAGTTTAGCAAATAAATTAGAAGTGGATTTTTCCGGGATCAACTTCAAAACATGATTGCAGGACCAACATGTGGTTGGGTGGCTAGAAGGGTTGTTGTACTCCCAGCCCACCAGAGATCAAACCCCAGGTTTAACATTGTATGTTGCATAAAAGATGAAGGCGACGTTTCCGTCGGCAACGAGGCGTCCGTGTGACTTCGTCAATCTTGTGTGCGCTTATAGCGATAGGTGCATGTTCGTGTTGTGAGCGTCTATCACTATGTAACGTGTTTAAATAAAAACTTCCAAACATGATGAAAAATCAGCGTTCA
Organism: Avena eriantha; assembly: GCA_910589775.1. Lineage (NCBI taxonomy): Eukaryota > Viridiplantae > Streptophyta > Magnoliopsida > Poales > Poaceae > Avena > Avena eriantha. The sequence continues at coordinate 125,311,226 of OU342742.1, forward strand.
TTGCAAAAAATAAACAATGTTTTTGATGAAATGCGTGGTGTGCGCACAATGATGTACCGCTTGTCGTTGCGTCCACTCCAACAGTGGAAGTAATGGAGCTGATAAGACATGATGAGCCTTGGCAAGACGACGAAGCTAAGAGGCCAGCCGGCCGGATACGTACGGGCGCGACAATCTCTATGCATGTGGCAGTGGCAGTCGAGGACCACGCATGTACGTACGTACGTACGTGTTTTTGCTGCTTCCTCGCAGTCGAGGGCCTTCTCACTATTTTGTTGTCTACCGCTGCTACGTGTCGACCGTGCGTGAAGCAAAGCTTTGCTTATTAGCAGGGCTCATCAGGCCCTAATTTAATTTGGCATGCAAACCATGCCTAGTTAATGCTGATACTAACTACTAGTAATGATGCGTGCCGACAGAGAGCTACCAGGCACGTGCATCGTCAGTGTACCTTACCTATATGCCGATACGGTAGCAGAAGCGATGCATGCTGCATGCTTGCAGGGTGCACGCGTCCAGCCGAGCCACACACACACCAATGTCCTCATCGTCTCGAATCCTCCATACGTTTCCCCGCTTCTATACATCAGCTTTTACATCTATATATGAACACATATTACAAGTGGAGTATTAGCATATGATACATCTAATCTATGTTACCGCCTTTATACTAGTGTATAATATTATGACCATAATAACTTAGATGACTCATTTGTTAATTGCATGAGAAGTCATGTATTTTTAGGAAGTGTAATGTTATAGTAACATCAGTGGTGGAGCTACGTTTAAGACTATATATGTAGTCAATTGACTACACACCTGTTGAGCAACATCTTCAAGGTTTAGATATCTAACTAATAGGAGCCACCGGGTAACATAGATAGTTACTACCTCCATCCTTAAGCTTAAAGCTTTTTTCTTTTGAAAAGTCAAGCTACGGAAAGTTTGACCAAATTTTTAGAAAAAATATTAAGAACTATGATATTATATAGATACCATGTGAAACTATTATTCATGATGTATCAAGCGGTATAGATTTCATAATGTAATTATTAATATATATTTTTCTAAAACTTGGTCTAACTTTACATAGTATGACTTTTGAAAAAAAATATAAGTCTTAAACTTTGGGACGGAGGGAGTACAAGTATATCCTCCTAATTTAATATCAGTTGGTATTGCATGTGGGTGCATGTTACAATCTAAATTACTCTCCAATATAAGTAATCTAAACCCAATGAACCATTTTGCAAGGACCAAGAAGGCTTAGGCCTTTCATAATGAGGTGTCTCTTAGCTTGCTATCCTAGGCAGTGGTGTACCATAAGAGACAACTAGTACAATGGGTTGTATCTTAAGAGTTGTATCTACATTTAATAACTTTGGTTACATGCATGCATGTGATTGGGCTAACCATGTATATTATCTATGATATTGTGCAAGCCTTGTAGCTAAGCTAAGATACAACAACACCTTCTCTCTTCATTAAATATGGTGCCACATAAGCAATTTACCTATGATATCCTGCTAAGAAACGCCCATTAGAAAATGTCTAACTACCCCTTTTTATTTTATTGCATGCATCAATAAATTTCATATGCATATGAGAGGAGAGAGGGAACATATAACGGACGAACATGCATTACTCCCTATATAATCCCTGAGGTTTGTACTTCCTCTTATGCTCCTCTCTAGTTAAAATGGACATTTTTGGAAATTTCAGCACAAAAAGAACTGGGTGTGAAAATATTTCAAGAAATGACACTATCTTGGTGACGTTGTGGGTCTGAAGTGTCATGCTAGATAGCATGATGAACAACAACCTTGGTGGAGCCAGCGGTGGCGCCAACTAGAATGGCGTCCTAGCACAAGGCGTCGTACATATGATCAGATTATGAATTTGTTGTGCTCTGGGTCGTTTTGTGCCGTTTTTTTGAGAAAAGCGTTATTAATGTCTACATTTTCACTCCTCTCTATTAGTACAAGTTAAGAGTATCTCCACTGGAAGCCAGCGGCGGCCACCTTGTGCTGGCACCCCCTAGCACCCGCGCTGAGCGCTGTATGAGTTGCTGGTGAAGACGCTATACAGGGTATGTAGCATCTGCGGTGCCCAAGACCAGAGTAATAAGGTGTCAAATGGGATCCCACCAAAATCTCACTATTAGTTTTTTTGCCAAATTCTAGTTCAAAATTTTGCTTAAAATTTACTCTAAAACTTGACAAATGAACTAGCTAGAGAGTAACGACAAAGGGAAGTAGCTAGAGAGAGGCGTGATGGACCATGTTTTCCCATTGGGCGAGCGGCTCGTCGGCGGGCCCAGCCCATGCTTTAAAGTTAGCGCTTCCAATGGCGATGGCGCCATGGCGGGGGCAGACATGCATGCATGGTTCGTCCGAACATTGCAGCTAAGTAGCGTCGCGATGCGAATAGTACCAGCTAGTAGTAGCTAGCACGCCACGCGCTGATCAGTGATCAGTGATCAGTGCAGTAAATTGCCTGCAGCTTTGTACGAGCTGGGCTGGGCACCATGGATGATGGATCCTCCTACTTTACCACCACCATCACCAGCAGCAAATGTTTCTTGTCGTTTACGAGTTTGGACCTACACCTATACTTACGCCTATACTTAGGGCATCTTCACCGGGTCGACCCAACCAGGCTTGTCCGAACTCGTCCGTGCGCGGCGCCGCAGCGGCACGACCCATCCGTCCAGACGCGCCCGACTCGACCCATCCATGCATCTAATTTGCGTGATTACTGGGTCGGCCCGACACGCAACGCCCGGCGTGTGTCCGACCATATCTTTTGGCAGTCTCTCCCACCAGTGGCCACATAGACCACTCCACCCCCCCCCCCCCCCCCTCCAAAAAACCTCTCCCAAAATTCCCACTGGCGGGAGTGGCGGGAAAGGCGATGGATCCCACCGCCATGGTCGACACTGTGCCCTCCTGCGTCCCCGCCACCAAGAAGCACGGCCGGCCGAAGAAGCTGCGGCCGACATGACATCGGCGGAGCATAAAATTGAGAAGGATAAGCACGCTGGGCGGCGGCTTGCGGCGCGAGGTCGACTCGCCCAAGCCAAGCTCGAGAAAGAGTGTCGGGAGGAGAACGAGCGCATCCTCGCTGCACAGAACAGGGCCAACGAAAAGGAGCTGGCAGTGGATGCCACCAAGCACGCCATGCACATGATAAAGTAGGAGGCGATGACCGCCGTGTTCAGTGGCACGTTGGCCTTTGGTGCCGGTGGCTTGTCCATGGCCGGCGCGTCCTCTACCAGCTCCGTCACATCCACCCCTTGCGGCCAGCCCAGGACGCCATGACCACGCACACCTTTGGTCGGAGGCCACAGTAGGATCGTCACCTCACTCTCCCGGTTCGTCCACCCCCGCACGGCGTCATCAGAGGCGTGAGAGCCCGCCATCGACCTCAACCGCACTCCAACGACCGCGGTCACAACCCCGAAGGCTCGAAGAAATAGCGCTCCATCTTCGCCGCGGACATGCCGGTCCTAGTCAACCTGTTCGGCGGAATGCCGGACGCGCTGCCGACCGACGACGGCACTGTATGATCGCGCCATCTCTTCGCCTTTGCCAGCACACCGCTCCCGTCTCTTCACCTAGGCGAAATTTGGTGTAGGATTTCGTGGCCAACAATGCCGAGGACGCCATGAACGACATGATCAACGAGGGTGGCCGGGACTGGCGATGACGCAGAGACGCAGCAACCCACGCAGCAGCAGGAGACGCAGCAAGATGCCTACAACATTGCGGATGAGTCATTGTTCGAAATGATGGCGCTTCCATGGGTGTGGGGGTCACTGCCGCCTTGCTGGCCGCTTCACTTGCGGCGTCGCTCGTCAACACCAAGAAGTTGAGCCAACGAACCGCGAGCTACACCACCGAGGAGGACAAGGTCCTATGCAAGGCATGGATGGAGGTTTCGCAAGATCCACTATGCGGAGCCGAGCAAAAGGGCTTTGCCTATTGGAAAAAGGTGGGCAGGTTCTTCCATGAGGCCTGCAAATTCGGCAAGGACGCCTTCTACATCAATCGAAATGATCTCTCTCTCTCTCCAAGCGATGGGGCATCATCCATGCCGAGTGCAGCAAGTTCCAAGGATCTTACGAGATGGTGAAAAAAAGGAAAATAAGCGGCATGTTGTCGGTTGACATGGTAAAACCACTTCCTCGCCTTGTCGATGTCTTGCATATGCATTGAGCCATTGTCGGCATCCATATGTGTAGGTCATGAAAGCAAGGGAGCACTTCAAGACGGTGAATGACAACAAGGCCTTCCGTTGACGCATTGTTGGACGTTGATCAAAGACTGCAAAAATGAGAGACTAGCTATGCCCTTTGGAAAGAACTTGACAACAAGAAGAAGGGCAAGAGAAATGCTTCTACGTGCGGTGTCATCGACCTGGGCGACGGCGGAAATGACGAAGGCTTCACCAACCCCGTTGGCGCCCATGCCCGCCGGCCTGGAGGCCACAAGGCTACGAAGGCCGACATCGCCCGGCAGGCTGGTTCGTTGGCATTCCAGGAGACGCTGACGAAGATGATGGAGAAGAAGGAAGAGGCCATCGCCGAGAGGGAAGAGAGCGGCGTAAAGAGAAAGAGGCCACCGCCAAGGAATTTGTCGAGCTCTAGACGAGGTCAATCGAGGCGGAAGAGGCCTACGCCAAGGCCAGGCTGATCGAGATCGAGGCGAAGGCCAATGCCAAGGCCAAGGAGGCCGAGGACAGGTCTAGGATGTTGGACGCAGTGGCCAAGACCAAGGAAGCCGAAGCCAAGATCATGGCCGAGGAGACTGCCATCATGCTCACCGATCTGGACACCATCGCCGACCCCGATCGCAGGGTCTAGGTCGCTCGCAGGCAGCAGGCCATCCGTGCTCGCGATGCTTGAAGGGCAATGGCGACGGCGGCTGCAACCTTTTAGACAGAGAAGCCACCATTCTTTTGGACATTGTGTATGATATTGCCCCATTTTTACATTTTAGAACCACCGGCCACTAGTTGGCGATGCCCAAAGGTCGATAGCACATGTCTACCAATTTATCTGCTAGTCACTATGTGTGCTATTGCCTGTGAATTTGAGTGTTCGACAGCGTTGGCCAGTGATGGCACCAAGAAACGGCAGACGCGAACATTTAGGTCACGCCGCTGGGCGCAGCAGGCCGGACCGCGGCCTTAAAGTGACCACGGGCCGACCCAAACGGACAGAAACGAATAGTTTCAGTCACACGTTTCCTTACTACTCGATCGAGCTGATACAGCGTTGTGTGTGGAACCGCTCCTAGCGTCCACCTGCATATGCTCTTGCTCGCCCCCACTGTGGAGATGTCAATAAGTTCCTCCACCGGAAATATATATACCAAATGTGGTATGCAATGGTCCTGTTCCGATGCACCAGCCAAACCTCAGCCGTGTTCTTCTTAATGAATGCCTGCCATATGTGGTGTGTGCATATATGGGTATGGTCCAAACATGCATGATGCAACCAACCACAAAATGAGAAGTGGTTTCGACATCTACCGAGGTTTACCAAGTTAAACGAGTGAACACTCACATTCAGAGGGCCGCATCTACTTCAAGAGAGTCGGCACCATCTGCTTCCTCGCTCCGCAAATAAGTAGACTTCTAGCTTTTTACATAAGATAAATTTAAAAAATATTGACCAAACTTATAGATAAATACAACAACATATATTACATAAAATTGTCATATTATAAAACTAAATTTCAAACCAAATCTTGTGATATAATTAGTGTCATAAATATTGCTATGTTTTTCTATAAACTTAGTCAAACTTTGCTAAATTTGACTTAAGACAAAGCTAGAAGTATACTTACTTGCAAAAAAGTGCACTTATTTACGGATGGATGGAGCACCATATATAAGCAGTCCTTAAAACATCTTGAACCACCTTTTGAAATACATATTTCAACAACATATCACATCCAAATGGGAGTAATAAATAAAATTAATGTAGTTCATAACTATAAATAGTTTACGATGACATAGTTTTCCTAGTACAGATGGGGCCTATTAAGACCTTTGTCGCACACGGACGCCCTTTCCGTGTGTGGTGCGAAAAATCCCTGACGCTGCAAAATTTATGGCGAGGACACATGTGTTGTCTGGGCAGAAGCATTCATGGCCTCAATTTGATGGCCGAATGGGTCAGACTGCGTGCATTTGTCCGTTTAGAGTGCGCCGCTGGAGCGTGCGCGGCTTGTCCTTCTATCCACGGGGACCTTATTTCAGACCGGTCCTTACCATCTAGGACGCCGCTGAAAATGCCCTTACCGTTACGACTGCACGTTCCAGAATACAGTCATCTAGCTGCTGAATGCATCCATTTGGTAACGTGTTCAGATAGCATTAGCTTTGTCAGCCTAAGAGTATCTCCACTCATTGACCGTTTCCAGGCCGAAATCCGGACATAAATAGCGCCGGACGGAGGAAAGTTTCGGCATGAGAATGGCCGATTTCCCACTCGTGTTTCCAGGCCGAGTTCCTAGACAAAACAAAAAATGGCGATATTTTCAAATTTTCTCGTTCCCGCGGCGAAATCTTGGCAATAGGATGTTCGGCACAAGTACGCCCAAAAAAGTCCGGCGATCAGTCGTCGATGTGGGTGATCTCCTCCGGCGTGTCCGGTGCGACGGCGATGGGCACGACGGCGGAGGTGTTCGGCGGAGAGATTGGCGCGTTCTCGGTGTTGTCCTCCTCGAGCATGTCCTTGCGCCGCGCCAGATACCAGGCCTTGACCGGCGAGCTCATCGCCGAGGTGTCTTCACCTCCCATGAGAAACTGCGGATCCGTGTTCCTCTTATTGGTGGCGAAGTTCGCTTTGAGGAGATCGAGCTTGCGGTCTTGCTCTGTAGCAGCTGTGTCCATCTCTGCTCGGTCTTATCCTCCCTCTTCTTGGTACGAGCCTTCGTGTCGGTGATGCACCTCTCAATGGATTCCTGGAGGCGCTCGGCAGGAGGTCCTGCGGCTCTGAGCATCTTCGCCTTCTTCTGGCCGAGCTCTGGCCTTCCTTCGCTGGCAGCAGGTGGAGGACCGCCGGGTTGTACACACCGTCCTTCGTCTTGGCGAGGGTCAGCCGAGTATCCGCCCATTTCTGGCATTTCTCAATCAAAGAAAACACGCGATGGAACTTGAACTCCGCCCTAGTGTCATCCCGGTACATGCCGAGTGCACGGAGGAGCTGCAAAGGCAAGGCAAAGTGTGTCAGGATAGGCATGAACAAGTACCTCCGGCTAGTGTTCGGCGAAGTACCTTGCCATCCATGCTCTCGCCGCTGACGGGCGTGCGTGCGAGCTCCTCGAGAAGGCCGTGCCACTTGCTGCACGCCGGATGAGCCCCTAGTGGTTGGTCATGGCTTTCTCTCCGTGCTCCATGTGGACTTTGTTGTACGTCGGGTCGCAAAGGTTGCGTTCGTCGAACACTAGCTTCACGAGCTTCCAGTAGTTGTCCGAATTTTGATTGGCGCCAGTGATGGGATCCATGCTCACCGCTTTCTAGGCGTCGGCGAGGCAAAGGTCTTCAAGCGCCGTCCACTTGATCTGGGGCTACGTCGCCGAGGTGCCCGCCTTCTTCTTGCCTTTGCCCTTCGCTGGAGCCAGGCCATCCATTCCTCTTCCTCCTCAGTCTGGGTCTACTCGGCGAAATCCTAAGACTCGATGCCGTGTTTGGCGTCGGCCTGGGACTGTTATTGGGTGAAGAAACTGGCATTTCTGGCCGCAGCCGTCACCGATCCTTCGGCGATCATGCCCTGCATGTAGGCTTCGGACGACATTCCACTGAACACGTTCTGGGCATCGTTCTCGGCGTGGGACGAGCTTCTGGCGAACGGCAGAGGGCCGCGGCGCGCCATCGACTAAGCGACGTACGCCGGAGAGAAGGAGTAAGGGGCGTTGATGTCGATGCTGAAGGCCAAAGGAGGGAGTGCTGTGGAGCAGGGGAAGACGGTGTTCGGGTTGAACCCGCCGTCGAACTCGGGTGGAGGAGGAGTACCTCTGCCGTGGGTTCGCCTGATTCTCCTGGAACATCGCCGGCGAGATCGGCGAGAAGCCGACCGGCGAGTATCCGGCAGGCGAAGTGACGCTTGGCTGTCTCCCCCAAACGCCGCTGTACTACGCACGCGACGACGCCGCATGTACCTCGGCCACCGCTCCCCTTATCGCCTGAGCTTCGGCGAGCTCCTGCGCCTCCTTGGCCCTTGTCTTCCTCTCCCTATGGCTGTGCGTAGTGAATTTCCTCTTCGTGGATAGGGCCAACCAGGCGGGGGCGCTCGTGCCTTCATGTTTCGGTGCAGGCGCTCTCGGCTTCCTTTACCTTTTTCTCCTTTGGTTTGCCGGCGGCGGATTGGGGTTGATGAAAGCCTTGGGCGGCATGGTGGGCGGGGGCTCGGCGAACTGGCGGGAGATGTGGGGGATTGTGGAGGGAAGGTGGAAGGAGAAGAGAAAAAGGGCGGGAACTCGGCCTCCACTCGACAACAGGGCTGGCCCACCCATGTTTTCTCTCCATCCGGCGTTCCCAGGCCGTTCCCAGCGCCTCGGGTTCGACCTGGGATCGCCGAACCAATTTTGGGCCAAATCCGGACGAAACCAGCGTCCTAGGAACGCGACTGGGCGAAATTTCGGTGTCCGGACCAAAAATAAGCCCTGGGACCGGCGTGCGAGGAACCCGAGTGGAGATGCTCTAATATACCCCCTCTGTTCACTAACGTTATAATTTGCATTATTTTAAAGTGGACTAGATACACTCTAAAATGACTGACTGAAACCCTATACACTGAAACATGTCTAGATACATGTATATTAGAAAAATGTTAGAGTTTTTTTTTGAAATTTAAGAAACTTGCCCCCTTGGTTTCTCGCTAGATGTGGTCAAGATACTGGTATGGTCTCCAAAAGCATCTTTGGCCATTTCTTCATGCAGTATTTGTGTTGTCAGAAAATGATGAAAGATGCTGCGGTCAATATTTTTTTCCATTGAAACTCAAGCTAATAATGTTATTTTTATTCTGTGAACCCAAATATAAGTAAGTCCTTGTGTATTGCCATGCTAAAAACGTTGTGAAGAACTAGCAGCCGTTGATGGTCTGCATGCATGCACATGCGCGCATTGTACAAAAGTTCCACACGCATATATTATAAACACAAGGGAAAGCTGGCTATTGAATATGCCTTGACTTCAACACGAGCGTCACAGCATTGGATTTTGACAAGATCCAAAAGCAAACAGTAATTAAATATCTTATTGCAGGGATGCTGTTAACCCAAGAAAGGCAAGTTAGGCGTGCAGGATTCCAGATGCATGCATCTCGAGTGATTGAACTTACTGGTTATAGTAGTACCTGATTCTAGGTGCTCATAAAAATCTACAGGAATATTGTATTCTAATGGATAATAGTTGTATACAATGCTGCACATGGCACAAACTGGATAAATTGGTACAGTACTGCAAACTCTAGAAGTCTATCGTTCGTCTTCCATGCCACGCGAGTATATAAAAACAATAAACAGGATAGAGCGCCATCTCTCTTTTGTCCAGATTTGAACAACCACTGGTCCACTTGACATATATATAATGCAAGATTTTCCAAGCGTTTGGCACACGTGGTATTTGAATTTATAATTAGTTAGCAATACCCATTTTTTTATGACGAATTTCATGGTAGAAAATTTCAGGTACCACACCTGTCTACATACATACTTACGAACTAGTACTCATAGAATAATTTGTCCCGTCTTAATACGATTTACCCATATTTCTTGCACATTATTATATGCTAGCTAGGCACACAAATCCGTCAAATCAAAGCTTTGATTCATGATGTGCCCAAGTTACAATTACTCCACATGTAGTTCTCGAAGATCATATTTTATAAATACATCAAGGGAAATGTTTCAGGCTAAGAAAAAACAAATAAATAAAGGGAAAGAGAGCCGACATGTACCTCATCTGAATCAGAACAAGTTGCGAGCGAGGCAAGGACGTGTACCGAAACCAGAATTAAAAGCATTTAATTGGCTTTTTAAGCCAGTGCTCCAGACTCTCCAGAGGAGTAGCGACAAAACAAACGGAAGGGGCCCCAGCTAGGTACGAATTCATCGCCCTGATAAATACAAACGGAAGGGGCCCACGTACTCCACCGTCTGCATGATGCACTGCACAGGCGGCGTGCCGTGAGCCGCCGTGGTTTCAGCAACTTGTTGCTTTCCCGTCAACTAGCTAGCTCGTGCGTGCGTGCATGGTTATATATCTGCCGGTATCGTTAGGCGCACATGCTCGATATATATCCATTATCCAGTATCCATCGCACAACAATGCAACGTACTATATATCCCCATGAGAATGAATTATTTTGACAAAATCATTTTGCTTTCAATAAGGGTTTGGATGTAGTAGTATCTCAAATCTCAATCGACTTAGAAATAACTTTTCTACGCCACCCATTAGACTCCAGGATTCGTGCATGCACAAAACTGATGAAATCGATATCCATCTTTCCATATGAGATTGCTTTCTGCAAAATTAAGGTTATACATCACGTCCTCTACATACACACATGCACAAACAGCATAATAATTTTACTTCAATTAGAGGTAAGCCAAGGATGCGGAAACATAAACAAAGAATACTTGAAGTGGGGAAAAACGGCCCGCAAAAAATAAAATAGGGAACAATGACAGAACCATTGCATAATATCACATAAGAAAACCAACAATTAAGTCATCGTTCTTCCGCAAGACTGACTTCTAGAAAGAAGAACGCGTTTGAGCCAACGTCAACAAAATTCTTACACGTGAAACCTAAACCGAAAAAATACCATCCAGAATGTCCGATGCATGCGGTCACCCAAGAACAGTAAATCAAAACATCTGAATGAAGCAAAGGCCTTTGATAAGGTGACCAATAAAGCAAGATCGGTGGTTTTCACCCTAAACTTGAAACAATGTGTGTTAGGGTGTGGGCCCTGTCTAGAGATTCTAAAGAGCTGCCGAGGGTAACGGCCATCGGCACCGGGTGGCTCAGTGTTACATTTACTATCAGAGATGATTTTTGCGATTGTGGTACAACTAGCCAAGAATACCAGGGGCAAATCCAAAAATATGCATGTTTGCGGGGAGAAAATGACACTATTTTTCTCTTCTAGGTCCCAAAAAAATTCCTTCAATGGTTTTTCTAAGTCTAGGGAAGGGGTGCCCCCCCCCCCCAAGAATGCATGTAGATCCTCGAGTGTCTCATGGTAACATGGGTTGAATGATTACATTAAGCACCTATGAAAAGAGGAAAAAAGAGTTACAAGTGGCATCGTATCCTACATCATTTGGGGTGTTTGGAAAGAGAAAAGTCGAGAAGCTTCCAGAAATGAGATCTTGGCCATGGAGGTGGTGCCGCTTATATTGGACAAGATCGCGTCAAGTGTTTCGGCTAATCAAATGGCACAATGCCTGCCTTTACCCCCAAAACGAGTCGGGTAGAATCCATAAGAACACGAAAGGTTTCATTTGCTTCAACCCAATGCTCTCCAACAAACTAGTCCCTTTTTTCGCAAAAAATGAACTAGTTTTGAAATTTCCATATCTTTTTGAAATTTTCAACCAACAAATTGTTTCTGTTGTTGAAATGAGTGCTACAAGATGGAACCTAAAATTCTAAAGAGAACCTAATGTGATGCTACATATACAATATAGATATCTCCACATAATGATGGCAACAATGGAGTACTTGATGAAAGACTTGTGTGGAGATGGACAAAATTAGGCAATTCCACTATCAAATCCTTGTGCAAATAGCTATCTTGTAATGGTGTTGAGAGATCTTTTAAGCATCTATTGAAAGCAAAAATTCCCATGAAGATCAAGATATGGTTATGGTTGATTTGGCACAATGACATACCTACCAAAGACAATATGCACAGAAGGAAGTGGATTGGTGAACCCAACCAATAGTTCTGCAATGAAGCTGAGACCATACATGACATGTTTTTCAACCGTCTGGCATTCAAATATGTGTGGAGTATTGTTGGAAAATCGATCGGTGCAGGGACCATGCTAGGTAACTTTGTCCAATTCTTTTGGTGGCTGTCAATTTTTTTCATGTTAGTAGGAACATCTAGGTCACCGCCTTGGCATCGATTTGCTAGGAAATTTGGAAGCTACGAAATTGTGCTTGTTTTGAAAACAATCTAATCAACTCTCATGTTGATCTGATGTGTTATGCATGAGTTTTCATAAACTATTAGGCATGTTTTAATTTAGTAGAGGAATCAGAAATTTTGAGGGCTGGTGCTGCGATGTTGCAATACAATGCGCTGAATGATGCGGCAATGACACAAGACGTCCAACAACCTCGCTTGGGATCCCCATATGGAAGTGCATAAGACATGTAAGCCATGAAATAAGATGAGCGCATTGATTGAAGAAAATTATTACTTACCTAGATGATGATGCCTCGAGTTGGGCTCACCTTTTCAATCACGTCATGTGTTGGTTTGAGATCAATAAAAGTTCTTTTTATGTCCACTTCTCTGAACACTTGCAATTGGTAGTCATGGAAATGCTCACCTTTGTTTTTATTTTCTGCATGAAAAACTACCAAATGCTCTTCATAATCTGTTATGTTATCTCTGGATAGTGGAACCCACTATTTCTGGGATCGTATAGCAAAAAAGACGCGAGCCAAGGAAACATAAACAAATAGTACATGGAGAACACTAGTACAAAAAGGGCCTTCCATACGGAGCATTAGTCCTGGTTGCGTTTGTCCCCGAGACTAATTTAAGCATTAGTTATGGTCCCAACGGCTAGTACAGCCGCAGGGGCATGGCCAACTCTAGTCCCAGTTCAAACGGGACCTTTAGTCTCGGTTGGAGACACCAACCGGGACTAAAGGGTTTGCGGTAGGCTAGGGACGATGTGAGCCCCTTTTGTCCCGGTTGTTGTCTCCAATAGGGACTAAAGTCCTTCCTATATCATCTTCTTCCTTGAGCCACATACTCCATTCAAGCTGCTTTCTCCTATGTTTCTTCTCTGAGCTCGAGTTCATCCCTATTTTTTCACATGATTTGTCAAGATTTGGAGGCGGCCCATCTATCCAAGGGTTCTAAAAGATTGGCCACTTCATCCTTTCATCTTTCATTGCTAGTTTAGCTCATTTCATGCTCTAGAAGTAGACGGATTTGTCGGTTTTAGTTTGGGAGTAATTTTGCAATAATAACATTTGGTCACTACGCTGCTTTGGTTTTAATGTGATGAACTTGTATTAATTTGGTCAGTTCTATATTCATGATGCAGATTTGGCCACTCCTTCTAGAGCTCGAGTTCATCCCCATTTTTTACACGATTTATCAAGATTTGGCTACACCCCATCTATTCAAGGGTTCTAAAAGGTTAGCAGCTCCATCCTTTCATCTATCATTGTTAGTTTAGCTCATTCCATAAGTAGGGGGATTTGTAACCGGTGCAGTTTCAAATTCCAGATGATATAAACAAATAACATCATCATTATAAATAAACATATATATGTACCATAGTAAACAATAATAATCACAAAATTGTAACAAAAATAGGGTTAATTCAAAAAAGCTTCATAAGAAGACACACTAGCAAAAAACATAACCTTTCTCATTAGATCAATACGCCCGGGAGCTAACAAATTTCACATATATAGGAGTGCCTCTATGGCGAGCTCCTCAAAGATGTCTAAGAACAGGATCCTGTTGACATCTTCAAGAAGCTCGATGTAGTGGTGTCCCTCTCGCACCATCTTGCAGTTTATAATTTCACATATATGGGAGTGCCTCTATGGCCAGATCCTCGAAGATGTCTGAGGACGGGATCCTATAGACATCTTCGAGAAGCTTGTCGTAGTGGTGTCCCTCTCGCACCATCTTGCAGTTTATAATTTCACATATATGGGAGTGCATCTATAGCAAGCTCCTCAAAGATGCCCGAGGACGGGATCATATAGACATCTTTGAGAATCTCGCCGTAGTGTTGTCCCTCACGCACCATCTTGTAGTTTATAATCAGTGCATCTTGCCTATTTATAGATTAAGCGCCACAACATTTGTGATGCCATCCCGAAAGCATAGTGCTACCACTAACAGTGAAATAGTGTCACCACCCACGACATATTTCCACCACTAGCGGTATAGTGTCGCCACCCACCGAATAGTGTCACCACTCACGACATAGTATCTCCAACTGGCACTAAAGATGGAGTAAAAAGTTTTTAAATTATTGCATAGTTTTTTATTTTTGCAATAATAACATTTGGTGACTAATCTACTTTGGTTTTGATGCGATGAACTTGTATTAATTTTTCACTTCTCTATTCATAATGTTGTGTAATGGTTTTTGATATGCTTGTACAATGCATATGAGCCAACAATGGATGTACGATGACCGACGCTCTGACGACTTCATTAAAGGCCTGCATTATTTCCTCGGTGTGGCCAAGTAAAACATGTGGAATGGTTTTATGTGTTGTCCATGTGGTTTCTGTGAGAATAAGAAGGATTACTCTTCATCAAAAATTATTCACAGCCACATATTTCGGTCTAGTTTCATATCCGGCTATAATTGTTGGACCAAGCACGGAGAAAGAGGGGTTATAATGGAGGACAATGAAGAAGAAAAGGATGATGACAACTATCCTAGGTTTCCTGAATACGGTGATAGTGCAATGGGGGGAGGTGAAGAAGAGGCATCAGATCATGAGCCCGTTGATGATCTTGGTGGGGCAATTGTTGATGCACTGAGAGACTGTGAAGGTAAAAATGAGAGGTTGAAGTTGGAGCGCATGTTAGAGGATCACTAAAAATTGTTGTATCCAAATTGTGAAGATGGCTAGAAAAAACAGGATAGCATACTGGAATTGCTGCAATGAAAGGCAGAGACTGGTCCATCTAATAAGAGATTCGAATAGTTGATGAAAATTATAAAAAAGATGCTTCTAAAGGATAATGAATTGCCTGCCAGTACGTATGAAGCAAAAAAAAGGTTGTCTGCCTTCTAGGATTAGAGGTGCAGAAGATACATGCATGCCCTAATGACTGAATCCTCTACCGCGGTGAGGAGTACGATAATTTGAATGCATGCCTGATATGCGGTGCATTGTGGTACAAGATCAGTCGAGATGACCCTGGTGATGTTAAGGGCGAGCGCCCCAAGAAGAGGGTCCTTCCAAGGGGATGTGGTATGCTCCTATAATACCACAGTTGAAACATTTGTTTAGAAACAAAGAGCGTGATAAGTTGTTGTGGTGGCACAAAGAATACCATAAGAAAGATGTGATGTCGAGACACTCGTTGATGGGTTGCAGTGGAGAAAAACGAGAGAGAGTTCCCGGACTTTGCTGATGATGCAAGGAACTTAAGGTTTGGTCTAATTATAGATGGCATGAATCCTTTTGGAGAGCAGAGCGACTGTGACTCTTTGTATCTATAACCTTCCTCCTTGGTCATGCATTGATGACCCACAAGTATAGGGGCGTATCGCGGTATTTTTGATAAGTAAGAGTGTCGAACCCAACGAGGAGAGAAGGTGTTGATGAGTGGTATGGATCATGAATTCTCTGTAAATACTTAACAAATGGATTTTTAGGGATTTTTGATAATGTAGATAAATAAAGTGCGAGTAAATAAAAGACAATAAGAATAAATGCAGCAAGTGGCCCAATCCTTTCTTTAGCAAAGGACAAGCCGGTTGTATTACTTAAGATGACCAAACGTTCTCGAGGACACACGGGAATATCGTCAAGTGCTTTTGCTTCATATAGTTGATTAATCTTCTTTAGTTTGCTAAGTGTTGTGTGGGTGAACCTGTGCTAATGTACCGACCTTCCTAGGACTAATACATACTTGTGATTATACCCCTTGCAAGCATCCACAAGTATAAGAAAGTAATTAAGATAAAACCTAACCACATCTTTAAACTATAAGACCCTGACATCCCTTTTGCAAAGGTTTCCGAACGGGGGTTCAGGTTTCTGTCACTCCGGTAACCCCTACGATTAGTAGCCAAATACACAATGCATTCCCCTAGGCCCATATAGGTGAAGTGTCATGAAGTCAACGTTCACATGACACCACTAGGAGAATAACACCACAACTTAAATATCAAACCATTGAATGTTTCTCAACACAACTCCACTACTAACAACATGACTTCTCCCATGTCCTCAAGAAATAAACGAACTACTCACAAGACATCATATGGATCAAGATCAGAGATGAAATAATGAGAAGTAACAATCTGAACATAACAATAATTCAATGGTGCACTCAATAGCATCAACTACAAGGAGTAATCAACACCGGGAAAGTTTCCCCTAAGAACTAATGCAAGATTCAACCCAATTGTTACAACGGTATGGAGTGGTGATGATGGTGCTTGTGGAGATGATGGTGATGATGATGATGATCCCGATGAAGTCTAGCTTGATGGTGGTGTTGATGGCGACGATCTCCCCTCTCCGGGGAGGAATTTCCCCAGCAGAATTCTGTCAGCCGGAGAGATCTTTCTCTCTTTGTAGTTTCCGCCCCGCAGAGGCGACGGAATTTTTCTGTGGTCCCTCCCCCAGGATTAGGGTTTCGTGGGGATAATATACGCCAAAGGGGAGAGCCAAGAGTGGGCCAGGGCGGCCACACCACCTGGTGGCGTGGCCAAGGCTGGCCCGCGCCAGGGGGTGGTGTGGGCCCCCTGTGGCCTATCTCCACTCCCCCTTTTGGCATCCTTCGTCTTCTGGAAAAATAGGATTTTCCATGTATATTCCCGGATTTTCTGATCTTCGCGAATTTCGCCTCCAAACAGCCCCTTTTCCACCAGAATCCTGACTGCAGCGGTCCATGCTCCAAAAGTCATCAACCATGCAAAAACAGATGAAATAACATAAGTATCATCTCTTAATATGAAATATATCAATGAATGACAGTAAATTATGATATAGAATAATGATGAAAAATGGACGTATCAACTCCCCAAGCTTAGATTCACTTGTCCCCAAGCAGAAACTGAGCTCAATAAAAATGACATCAGGTTTATGGAGTGAAGAGTCGATAAAAAAATACGAACAAGAAGCATCACATTCATCAATACATAAATCATAAAAGAAGACAACTCACCATTATATAGCTTAACTTGCAATAGGTAAAGGAAACACAATAAAGACACATAAAGTAAATCACAATTGGTAATGGCAAACTTATCTCCTGGTCGAAGAATAGTTGACAATTTTGTAGGAGTTCAAACATAATGGTTTTTGAAATGAAAGTTTTCAAAGTAATAAACGCTAAGATAAGAGCAATGTGCAAAACAAGAAACATGATTGAATAAATCATCATATGAATGAATGAAACACTACAACTCAAAATACTTGCTGAGATAGAAGGGAATAGGTTTACTGACTCAACTAAAAAGTAAAAGATAGGCTCTTCGCAGAGGGAAGCAGGGATTTCAAGTTTCATAAAGAGCTTCCAAAAATTATGGTACTTATTAGCTTTCAGCTCTCATTGCCCCTATCATAAGCATCTTGAGGTGATTAAGGTTAAAGTGAACAAATATGAGGATATGATTGACAAGTTATAAGTTGAAATCTCATGCCCCTTGCTTACGAGTATTGAACCTCATGCTACTCAACTTTAGTCACAAGTAAGCTCTTGTCATTGTAAGTACATATGTATCATAAAGAACCGCCAACGGGGTACCCCTTGCACATGATACATGAGCTATCCCATAATCAAAATGACAAGGCAAGTAGACAATGAGCATCTCAGCGATCTTTTTATTTGCTATTTGCATAGGTTTTTATTGTGGATGCTTCATAGAGTGCTCATTATGGTATCAAGGTCTGAGTAGTATCAAGGTCCTGCTAGCTACGCTCTTACAAAAGAAGATAAGGAAATATTTTTTGAATGCCTAAGCAGTATCAAGGTCCCATCTAGCTTCTTGTCGAATAGAAAGGGAATAATAAATATGGCAGAGAAAAAATGACAAAACCTAAAGTCTCATGGCTGTCACGTGCTTATGACGCAATTGCTTCCGGTTGCATTCAGGGGGTTATACCAGAAAATGTTCGAGTACCCATTGTGAAGCTATGTGCATTCTTCAATGCAATTTATCAGAAGGTAATCGATCTAGAAAGTCTACAAAGGTTACTGATGATGTGGTCCAGTGTCTTGTTAGTTTCAAGTTGGTGTTCCCACCATCCTTCTTCAATATTATGACGCACCTCCTAGTTTACCTAGTCGAAGAGATTACCATTCTCGGTACTGTATTTCAGCATAATATGTTCCCCTTTGAGAGGTTCATGAGAGTCTTAAAGAAATATGTTCATAACTGTGCTAGGCCAGAAGGAAGCATCTCCAAGGGCCATGGAACAGAGGAGGTCATTGAGTTTTATGTTGACTTTATTCCTGACATTAAGCCAATTGGTGTTCCTCAATCGCGGGATGAGGGGATACTGAGTGGAAAAGGCATGCTAGAAAATAAAGCAATAATAAGTATGGACGGACGTTCTTTCACTCAAGCACAATACACAGTTCTACAAAATTCAATCTTGGTGGCTCCGTATATTGAGGAACACATGAATATTGTGCGCTCCAGAAACCCGCAGGAGTCTGACTCCTGGATTAAACATGCACACATGGTGACTTTCGGCGATTGGTTGCAAACACATCTCATGAATAACACCACTTTGAAGTTCCGTTGTACTTGTTGGCCAGGTCACCATCTTCGACTATATTGACTTTCCAAGGGTACATGATAAATGGGAATATATTTTACACGATAGCCCAAGATAAAACAGCACCAGCCAAAACAGTGGTGTCTGTTTTGATGCAACAAGCAACAATGGGCAAAAGGACACATATTATGGTAACTTAGAGGAGATATAGGAACTTGACTATGGACCTTCTTTTAAGGTCCATTTGTTTCTGTGCCAGTGGGTCAAGCTAACACGAGGCAAGGTAGAGGTAGACCAGAAGGGTGGAATGACAATCGTGGATCTCAACAATCTGGGGTACAGATACCAACCATTCGTCCTAGTCAATGATGTGGCTCGGGTTTTCTATGTGAAGGACATGTCTACTGATACGTCCAAAACGTATCTACTTTCCCGAACACTTTTGCTATTGTTTCTCCTCTATACTTGTGTGATTTGGATACAACTAATGCGGACTGACGCTGTTTTCAGCAGAATTGCCTTGGTGTCTACTTTTTGTGCCGAAAACCAACTATCAGGAAAAATCCCGGAAAATATGCAAAAAATCATATTTCACCCGAAGACTCCAGGAGCCAGAATACGAGACGGAGAAGAGCCAGGGGGTGGCCACACCACCTAGTGGCGCGGGCCAGGCCACGCCAGGGGGTGGTGTGGGCCCCCCAAGCACCCCCTCGGCCTCTCTCTTCGCCTATAAGGAGCCTTCTGGCCTAAAAACTCCGGGGGGTCGACGTTTTTCCAGAAGGAGTTCCGCTCCGCCGCCACCACCAGATTCCACGAAACAGCACCAGAAACTCTGTTCTGGCACCCTGTCGGGACGGCAAATTGGAGGAGATCATCGCCATCATCATCACCATCGCTTCTCCATCGACCATCCATGTTTCCCCCATCTATGAGTGAGTAATCCCCCGCTGTAGGCTATGGGGATGGTAGGGATTGGATGAGATTGTTCATGTAGTGGCATCAGATTGTTAGGGCATGGTGCCTAGTATCTTTTATTAGTGCTTTAAGACTTTGTTGCGACTTGTTGTGCTTAATGCTTATCACTAGGGCCCGAGTGCCATGATTTCAGATCTCAACATGTTATTGATTCATTATGATAGTTCTGTTCTTGGTCTTATCTGCAAGTTGTATACACATGTTGTTGTCTGGAACCTATGGCCCCGAAGTGACAGAAATCAGGATAACCGGAAGGAAATGGCTTTGATGTGAGGATCACATGTGTTCACGGAGTGTTAATGCTTTGCTCCGGTGCTCTATTAAAAGGAGCACCTTAATTGCCAGTAGTTCCCTAGAGGCCCCGCTGCAAACGGGCTGGCAGGACAAAAGATGTTGTGCAAGTTCTCATTGCGAGCACATATGACTATATATGGAACACATGCCTAGGATTGTCTAGTACTTGGATGCTTTATCTTATTTATCTGCAATTTCCCTATGTTCTGATTGCTATGTGAATTGTCTTGTCCATGCAACGCCCGTCCATCCATCCCTATGCCTACCGCACTCGAATCCCACTGTTTACTGCTTTTGTTACTACTGTCTTTGCTTTACTACCGTTGTTACTTTGCTAATCCTACTACAAAACTGTTGCTACTGATAAACTGCTGTGAGCAAGATTGTTTCCAGGTGCAGCTGAATTGACAACTCAGTTGTTAAGGCTTATAAATATTCTTTGGCTCCCCTTGTGTCGAATCAAGAAATTGGGTTTCACTTCCCTCGAAAATACTGCGATACACCCCCTATACTTGTGGGTCATCAAGACTATTTTCTAGTGCCGTTGCCGGGGAACATAGCTTTATTTATCAAGTTCACTTGGATTCTCTATTGATCGCTGCTATCCATCCATCATGGGTAAGTCTCGTGATGACAAGGTTCCTATTTTACCATCCACTACAAGAAGAGGTACGGTTCTGAACACCTCTGCTGCTCTTGATTCACCATTTGTTTTGAGTAAGTTCCTTACACCACTACATACACATGCTACACACACTGCTACTACTGCTGAATCTGAAACTTCTGATGCTTATGATGCTGCTTCTACTGTGCTCGATAAGAGTGGTTCATTAGGTCCTTTCCTAGATGCTACGATTGCTAGAACTATAGCTGGAAATACCGAAACTCCTAATGAAGACACTACCACACCTGTTAGCTCACCCGAGTCTAGTGAGAGTTATGATACTGAAGATGGTTATGTTGAGATGACCGATGAGTTTATTAAAGAATGTAAGAACACCCATGATAGGAGCACTGCTAAGAGTCTCCTTGAGAGGCGTACTATTAGACCGAAATTATATCCTACTGCTAAGTTTGCTGCTTCTCCCATAAACATTATAGATGAAGATTATGATTTCTCTCTCGATCTATCTTACATAGCTATTGTCGAGAAAGAACCTTTTGTGGGACTAAGAATGAAAGTGCGGTAGAACATATGAATGAACTTTCTACCATGAGTTGGCTTGTTTCTGATGATATTAAGATGCGTACTTACTTTGTTGCTAAGATTTTCCCTTTTTCACTGAAAGGAGAAGCTAAAACTTGGTTTAGTAATTTACCTCCTGGATCTATTGATAGCCCTGAGTGCTTCATTAGTACTTTCCTGCAGAAATATTTTCCTCCTAGTGCTAGACATGCTATTTTGCAGGAACTTTTTGATTTTAAACAGGGAGAAAAAGAGGTATTGCCCGAATCTTGGGCAAGGTTTTGTGCTTTGATTCATGCACAAGCTGGAAGTCCATTACCTAAGAATGAGTTTCTTGATATATTTTATAATGGACTAACCAAAGAATCTAGGACATACCTAGATAGTTGTGCTGATTGTGTTTTCAGGAATAGGACTCCTAAGGAAGCTGAGGAATTAATGGCTAAAATAAGTAAGAACTATGAAGATTGGACTCCTCCTAAACAAGCTATACCTGAAGTAATTGTACCTGAACCGTCTATTCATGTGCCTATTCCAACATCAAAGAAGAGGGGAGTTATTGAATTAAATGATGAAGTGATGAAGGAAGCTAAGAAATGTCTTAAGGAGAAGGGAATTAAAGCTGCAGACGTCAAGAATTTACCTCCTATAGAAGAATTATGTAAGCCTATTCCCTACTCATCCACTATTGAGGTACACTCTCTCCAACACTTTGATGAAGGCGATATCCCTTACTCTATACCTCCTGATCAATGCTTAGAAGAATTCGATATCTTCATTGTTAAGCAAGATAACTTTAATAAAAAGGTGCAAAATCATCTAATGGAAAACACTAGAACTTTAATAAAAGGGTGCAAAATCATCTAATGGAAAATCACCTAAAAGGGTGCAAACTTCATTGTTGAAAGATATTGTGGAAAGAACCTCTAATGATGTTAAAATGATTGTTAAACACTTTCAAATGGTTCAAACTCAAATAGATCAACTCGTTAAAGTGCAAAACGACTTGCTAGTTAATGTTGCTAAAGAAAAACATGCTTATGAAATTAGAACTAGAAGTGGTGCTGCTACCCAGGATCCTCTATATCCTGAGGGGCATCCCAAAAGAATTGAGCAGGATTCTCAACAAGCTGAAAATAGTGGTTCTACTCATAAGAAAAGGAAAAGGAAACATAAAACTGTTGTAGAACCCTCTGAACCTGCTATAGATCCTAATAGTATATCTATCTCTGATGCTGAAACTGAAAGTGGTAATGAAGAAAATGAGGTTCCTAATGAAGAAAAAGTTGAAGAAGAACCTGAAAAGCACACTAAGAATACTAAATACACCAAAGAAGATTTTATTGCTAAGAAACATGGTAGTGAAAGAGAACCTTGGGTCCAAAAACCTATGCCTTTCCCTGATAAGAAACACAAGTCAAAGGAAGATGAACACTATAACAAGTTTTGTGAGTGGATGAATCCTTTATTCTTGCAAATTACTTTGACTGATGCTATTAAATTGCCTCCTTACTCAAAGTATATGAAGGACATTGTCTCAAATAAAAGGAAGATCCCTAATGAAGAAATTTCTACTTTGCTTGCTAATTATTCCTTCAACGGTAAGGTTCCTAAGAAACTTGGAGACCCAGGGATTCCAACTATCTGTTGCTCTATTAAGAACAGTTATGTTAGAACTACTTTGTGTGATTTGGGAGCTAGAGTTAGTGTTATGCATTTCTCTCTCTATAAGAGGCTCCAGCTTGAAAAATTAATACCAACTGATATATCTTTGCAAATGGATGATAAATCTACCACTATTCCTGTGGGTATATGTGAGGATGTACCTATTCAGGTGACTCACAATTGCTTGATATTAACTGATTTTGTTGTGCTTGAAATGCCTGAAGATGATAATATGTCTATTATTCTTGGAAGACCTTTTCTTAATACTGCAGGAGGTATTATTAATTGTAATCAAGGAAATGTGACTTTCAATGTTAATGACAAGGAACATACTGTCTATTTCCCCAAGAATATTGAAAGGACTTATGTATTGAATTCAATTGAACATGTTGAAGGCATTCAAGTTGGAGAAATATATTGCCCATACCAAGAGAAAAATTTGAAACTATTATGATTGGGACCATTGCTATCAAGGTTAAGGTAACATAATCATTAGTGGAGTACAAAGTTTTGTCTCATATGCAATTGTTTTGGTAGCAAGACCTGATCAACCTTGTTAACAAAAGGATTCCATTGAACAAAACAATGTTTTCATTATGATTATCTCCGTTTATTTCTATCCTTTGCATTTTAGTTTTTGCTTCCGTTTAGTTTTCTTTGTGTTGTTAGTTGCTTGCATGCTAGAACTTCTATAGTTCTAGCCTTGTTTTGTCCTTGCATCATGTTTCCAAAAAAAAAATCTGTCTGTCAGAAAAATCATTCTTCTATCTCTGAAAAATGCCCAAAAATATAGTGTCTCGAAAAATTCCAGAAAATTCATATTAAATTTTTACGTGAAAAAAGAGGCAGAGGAGTACCTGGTAGGTACCAGGGGGCCCACCAGGCAGGCACACCACCTGGTGGTGCGGCCAGCCTTGGGTGGCGCCATGCCCTGGTGTGGGCCACCCCTGGCCCCCACTAACTCTCTCACCTGCCACTTTCTTCTCTCTCCCGAGTAAGCTCCAGTTCATAGCTCAAAATCACGTTCTTGCTGTGCTTGCTCACGATTTTTTCGATCTCCTTGCTCAGCCCATCTTTCTTGCTGAAATTCAAAGTATTTGTTCCCTGGTATGTGACTCCTCCCCTTGTCCAAGTAGATTTGTGTTTAGTGGATTATATGTTGAGTATTTTGCTGCTGTAGGTGACTGGTTATGAGAGCTTGTAAGCTTGTTTGATGCTTAGAGATATAGTTTTGATGCATGTTTAGGCCTCTTGCAAGTCCCTATGAGTAGAATCCTTCATTATATTTACTTTGCAATCACTTGTTTAATAGGTGTTTAAATTTCAGAATAGAAGATGAGTGAACACCACCTAAACCAACATGAGCTTTGGGTGCCTGAGGTCATGAAGGTCCACCGGGAGGAGGAAGTTTTTCCCTCCATTTATCCATGCCCTGAGTTCATGAGAGCTGCAGGAATTCTACAAGATTTCCACACTTTGGTTTCTAATGCAGGGTTAGAGCACTTTTTGGAAGATGAACCTTGTCAATTTGTGAAGCTAACCATGTCTGTGGTGCAGGATTTCCAATTTAGTCACTCTTTGCCTAACCCCATGGTCCACTACAAAATTTACAATATTGCTATCAACCTTTCTCTTGATGATTTTTGTGCAGCAATTAAGGTACCTCAATGGGGATCATGTAGGAAGATTAAAGAGAGACCGGAACCACACATGGATTTATATGCAGAAATTTGTCAAGGGAGTAGCTTCTCGAAGGAGAGTGGAAAAATCCGTAACATTCATCTTCCCTCCATTCGCTACTTTGTCTACTTTATTGCCAAGTGTGTTCTTGCTAGGAAAACTGCCAATAAGTTATCTTCGTTTGATTTAGCATTTATCTCTGCTGCTCTTAAACGATATAGGTCTTACAACTTAGGTGCTTTGATAGCTTTCCGTCTTGCTGCTAACCGTGAGAAAGGTGGAATTTGTGGAGGCCTCATTGGTTCTCGTTTACTAGCATTGCATGGTTTAGTGCCTCATCATCTAGACTTACATTTTCCCATAGAGAGGCTTGATCTTAATTCCATGATACAGCATAAATTTGTTTCCTCGTGGGCTAGTATGAGTGAGTTATCTTATGAAATAACCTTTCTCAAAGCTGGCTGGAGAAAGAGAAAGTCCGAGCGTGTTGTTCTTTTGCCTGCACCTGTTTTGTTTAACCTTGATAACAAGGAAGGATGGTCCCTCACTGAGGAGGAGCTTGACACGCACTTGGGAGAGCTCTCTCAACAGGAGCACGACACTAGAAGGGAGGTCACGGATGATTCGGTCCAGCCCTCAAATGAGGGAGAGTCTTCATATCAGCAGCCCGTTTATGATTGGGGAGCTTCTTCTTCTTCTCATGGGCCCAGCTACGACCATTCTTACCAAGATCCGCCCGCTTGGAACCCCTATTCGTACATGGATTAATACCCACTTAGGCCAAAAGCCTAAGCTTGGGGGGAGGTACGCCGACACCGCGCTCATCTTCATATCATGTTGCGTCGGTACTTTGTATATTCATGTTTTCGTTCTCTTTTTAGTTTTTGTTCTTCTTTGCTTTTGCTTTCTAAAAACACAAAAAGACCAAAAATATTTTTGTTGTTTCTCTTTGGTTTGCTTCTTCTTTTTGCCTTGGTTTGCTTTTCCCTTTTTGCTTTGTTTGAACTATTTGAAAAACCCAAAAAGATTTTGCTTTGTTTGTTTTTCCCTTTTGGTTCTTGTTTAAAAATCGAAAACACCAAAAATATTTGTTATTCTTCTTTGGTTTTTGCGAGTTTGCTTCAGGGTTTGGCAGTTGATACGTCCATTTTGCATCACTATTCTATGTCTTAATTCACTATTATTCATTGATATATTTCGTATTGAGAGGGGATACTTATGCTATTTCATCTGTTTTTGCATGGTTGATGACTTTTGGAGCATGGACCGCTGCAGTCAGGATTCTGATTGAAAAGGTGCTGTTTTGAGGCAAAATTCGCAAAGATCAGCAAATCCGGGAAAATATACGGAAAATGCTATTTTTCCAGAAGACTCAAGATGCCAGAAGATGGAGTGGAGGTGGGCCACAGGGGGCCCACACCACCCCATGGCGCGGGCATGCTAGGCCACGCCAGGGAGTGGTGTGGCCACCCTGGCCCACTCCATCCTCTCCCCTATGGCGTATATCTTCCTCCCGAAACCCTAAGCCTCGGGGAGCAACCACAGAAAGATTCCGCCGCCTCTGCGGGGCAGAAAACACCGAGAGAGAAAGATCTCTCCGGCAGACAAATTTCTGCTGGGGGAATTCCTTCCCGGAGAGGGGAGATCGTCGCCATCAACACCACCATCAAGCTGGACTTCATCGGGATCATCATCATCATCACTACCACCATCAGCACCCTCATCACCATCTCCATATTGCTGTAACAATTGCGTTGAATCTTGCTATAGTTCATAGGGGAAACTTTCCCGGTGTTGATTACTCTTTGTAGTTGATGCTATTGAGTGAACCATTGAATTATTGTTTATGTTCAGATTGTTATACATCATTATTCCATCTATGATCATGATCCATATGATGTCTTGTGAGTAGTTCGTTTTGTTCTTGAGGACATGGGAGAAGTCTTGTTGTTAGTAGTGGAGTTGCATTGAGAAAGATTCAATAGATTGTTATTTAAGTTGTGGTGTACTTCTTCTAGTGGTGTCATGTGAACGTTGACTACATGACACTTCACCTATATGGGCCTAGGGGAATGCATTGTGTATTTGGCTACTAATAGTAGGGGTTGCCGGAGTGACAGAAACCTGAACCCCCGTTAGGAAACCATTCCACAAGGGACGTAAGGGTCTTAGAGTTTAAAGCTATGGTTAGGTTTCTACCTTAATTACTTTCTTGTACTTACGTATGTTTGCAAGGGGGTTTAATCACAAGTATGTATTAAGTCTTGTATGCGACGGTACATTAGCATAGGTTCACCCACACAACACTTAGCATGCTAGAGAAGATTAATCGACTATATGAAGCGAAAGCACTTGACAGTCTTCCCATGTGTCCTCGAGAACGTTTGGTCATCTATAGAAATACAACCGGCTTGTCCTTTGCTGCATAAAGGATTAGGCCACTTGCTGCATTTATTCCTACTGTCTTTTATTTACTCGTACTTTGTTTACTTTCTCTATCGAAAACCCCTAAAAATCCGTTTGCTAAGTATTTGCAGAGAATTCCCGATCCATACCACTAGCCAGCACCTTCTGCTCCTCATTGGGTTCGACACTCTTACTTATCGAAAATACTGCGATACACCCCCTATACTTGTGGGTCATCAGCAGTCCTCAGTGGATATTGGTTTCATATTATTATTCAAGTTACATAAGTGAAGAGCAATAATGAGGATTAATGACAACTTGAGGCGTGGTAAGAGGCTGGTAACGAACTCTATTTGTTTTCATTTTTGTACATATACTCATCACTATGGGCATGCTTAGTCCTTTCATGTAGAGCGTATGTTTTCTTTGGATGCTTAATAGTTCTTGCTTTCTTATGATTAGCTCCTTCTTGCTAATAGTTTGTAACATGTCTCATGAATGTTTGCTTGCATTACTCTATTCATAAATATGTATGACACCGTGGTATCCTCCTTTGAATGTTTTCATTTGATTGACCTGGCACATGCTCATGCATGCACATTACTGTAATAGACAGTTAAGCCTCGATGGATTATTTTGCCTTGAGGATCTTGAATCACTTTCATGCCATGAGTAGTCCTGTTTTGTTGCAAGGATGATAATGACAACCATTTCTCTCTCGTTTGTCGCTCCCTTACTTTTGCTAGCCTCCACTTCCACTGAGTGTTTTACTCATGTTTCCAACTCCCTAAACCAAATATTTCCAAAGTGTCCACCATACCTACCTATTAGCATCATTTTCTACTCCCGTGCATATTCAATATGCCTTGTTTTCTTCCGAATAAAATGTTTTCTTGTTATGGGAAAATTAGTTAGTAAAGCTCTCACAAACTTGATGGCACACTTTATTTCCTGCACTTAATAAACCTGAACCATTTTGAACTCTCCATGAAAGTTATATGCATGCAAATTATAGGCTGGGGATTAGCAAAACCGTGCAGTCATGGGGAACGCTTTCAACACTTGTAAATATATACCAAGTTGATACCTTGCTCTTTTGTTTGCGGATGTCGTCGGTGTGAAATAAAAGGGGAGCTTGTAAGTCCATGGAGTTATGTATGTGTGTTAGATAAACGCCTGGGCCGCTGGTCTAATCCATGCTGACATGGTGGAAACCTGCAGCGTAACCATAATGATATCTATGAAGCATTCTTCTTATAAAAAAAGAGAGAGATAGCTATTGAGAAAAGGAAAAAAAATCACCATTTTCCCATGGTAAATAAGAAGATTGCTGAGATATTCATTGTCTGCTTGCCTTGTCATTTTGATATAGGGATTCTTCCGTATCATCGGGCAAGGGGTACCCCGTTGGCGGTTCTCAATGATACGCACATACTTACGATGACAAGAACTTACCGGTAACTAAAGTTGAGTAGCATGAGGAGCGATCCTCGTACTCAAGGGACTTGGGATTTCCAGTTTATAGTCTGTCAAGCATATAACTCAGACTTTAAAGATGCTTATGATAGGGGCAATGAGAGCTCAAAGCTAATGAGTACCATACTTTCAGCATTTGGAAGCCTTTCAAAATTATTCAAAACCTTTTTCTTCTACTTGTTGAGTCTCCACATATTCTTTGAGCACCTTCTTGAGAGCATAGTTTTCATTCTTTGTGTTTGTTCCATTACTTGATTATTTGTGTTATGACTTTGATGCTTGTATCTTTGATATTTTTACTTCTAGTCATCACTTGAACTTCAGACGTGCCTTGGCATTCATAATCAAAGGCAAGCGAGGTACCACTCTATCATACCTTTTTATGAGCATTGCAATGTTGCTTATGTTTGTGCCTCATGCTACTTATTATTCTTGAGTTGGAATCTCTACATAGCTTGCAATGACTATTAAGTAGACTCAGTTGCATACTCTTTATTATGAACTGTCTAAGTAGTTCATCACATTGCTGAGAATATTTACATCATATGAAACAAATGTGTTCGTGAAAGTTCTTTTATCGCACTCAGTTTTCAACTGAATTGCTTGGGGACAAGCAATATGCTAAGTTTGGGGGGAGTTGATACGTACAAAACGTATCTACTTTCCCGAGCACTTTTGCTATTGTTTCTCCTCTATACTTGTGTGATTTGGATACAACTAATGCGGACTGACGCTGTTTTCAACAGAATTGCCTTGGTGTCTACTTTTTGTGCAGAAAACCAACTATCAGGAAAAATCCCAAAAATATGCCAAAAATCATATTTCACCCGAAGACTCCAGGAGCCAGAATACGAGACGGAAAAGAGCCAGGGGGTGGCCACACCACCTGGTGGCGCGGGCCAGGCCAGGGCGCGCCAGGGGGTGGTGTGGGCCCCCCAGACACCCCCTCGGCCTCTCTCTTCGCCTATAAGGAGCCTTCTGACCTAAAAAATCCGGGGGGGTTCGACGTTTTTCCAAAAGGAGTTTCGCTCCGCCACCGCCACCAGATTCCACGAAATAGCACCAGAAACTCCGTTCTGGTACCCTGCCGGGACGGGGAATTGGAGGAGATCATCGCCATCATCATCACCATCGCTTCTCCATCGACCATCCATGTTTCCCCCATCTATGAGTGAGTAATCCCCCGCTGTAGGCTATGGGGTTGGTAGGGATTGGATGAGATCGTTCATGTAATGGCATCAGATTGTTAGGGCATGGTGCCTAGTATCTTTTATTAGTGCTTTATGACTTTGTTGCGACTTGTTGTGCTTAATGCTTGTCACTAGGGCCCGAGTGCCATGATTTCAGATCTGAACTTATTATTGATTCATTATGATAGT
Organism: Avena eriantha; assembly: GCA_910589775.1. NCBI lineage: Eukaryota > Viridiplantae > Streptophyta > Magnoliopsida > Poales > Poaceae > Avena > Avena eriantha. The sequence continues at coordinate 125,340,995 of OU342742.1, forward strand.
ATTGTTTCTGGTCTTATCTACAGTTGTATACACACGTTGTTGACCGGAACCTATGGCCCCGAAGTGACAGAAACCGGGATAATCGGAAGGGAAAGGCTTTGATGTGAGGATCACATGTGTTCACGGAGTGTTAATGCTTTGCTCCGGTGCTCTATTAAAAGGAGCACCTTAATTGCCAGTAGTTCCCTAGAGGCCCCACTGCAAACGGGCTGGCAGGACAAAAGATGTTGTGCAAGTTCTCATTGCGAGCACGTATGACTATATATGGAACACATGCCTAGGATTGTCTAGTACTTGGATGCTTTATCTTATTTATCTGCAATTGCCCTATGTTCTGATTGCTATGTGAATTGTCTTGTCCATGTAAAGCCCGTCCATCCATCCCTATGCCTACCGCACTCGAATCCCACTGTTTACTGCTTTTGTTACTACTTTCTTTGCTTTACTACCGATGTTACTTTGCTAATCCTACTATAAAACTATTGCTACTGATAAACTGCTATGAGCAAGATTGTTTCCAGGTGCAGCTTAATTGACAACTCAGTTATTAAGGCTTATAAATATTCTTTGGCTCCTCTTGTGTCGAATCAATAAATTGGGTTTCAGTTCCCTCGAAAATATTGCGATACACCCCCTATACTTGTGGGTCATCATCTACCAAACTAGAAAAAAATTTAAGATAAGCAAAAAAAAAATCATACGATGAGCCAAAGCGCCACGTAGTTCTTTTAGGGAAAAGAAACATCATGGAAGTAGGACAAGACAGACATGTCAGTAGATTATAAAAAGTTTGATAAAATTCCGCCATTTACAGTGAACACGGACCTAAGCATCCTGTTAAATGATGAAGATGCTCCATGGATATGGCGCAATCATAAGTAGGGGACATACGAAGAGTTTTATACCTCAACACTACATGGAGATGTTGGTGATGTGTAATAATGTATTAAACTTTTTTATGTAACTATAACGTTTTATGTATCTGTGTCACATAATATGACACCACGCGAAGGTTTTACATTGTTTGGGTCATTTTTGAAGATTCTTAGCTCAGGGTTGAGCCTCTCTGATGAAATATCATATTGTGAACCGAAAAATGTAGATCTCATTTTTCTAAACATTTTTATATATTATACCTATTTTTCCGACTTAAAATGAATTAGTTATGAATTTCTCCATATTTAATTCATTTTATATCATTTTAAATAAAGGAAAAAGTTTTAATAAGGTTTATCAAATATTGACATTTTATTTTACTTCAAATGTCAAATATTATATTTTTAATGGGTATATTATATTTTTTGGGATCATTTTGGTATATTATAAGTATTTTATGATTTTTAAATAATAAAAAATATGTCTTTTCCAAGATTTATACTTAATAGAATATTTGTTATGCATTAAATTATTTCATTTAAGTTGTGTAACAGAGTATGATAATAGATTTAAATTATAGATATTTTTTTTCTAAATTTTTTGATATATAATACATAATTTTCTGAATTATTGTATGATAGATATTGATTACATAATATTTACTTAGTTTCTCGATTTTCTAAAAAAGCATATTACAAAGCCCCATTTAGTCTCGGTTGGCAAACCGGGCCTAAACGTTGGCCTTGCGCACAAATTCCAGTGACGACCGAAAATACCTTTAGTCCGAGTTGCATCCACCAACCGGAACTAAAGGACCTTTAGCAATATTGATCATGTAAATGCATGGATCATTTAACGAACAGAGTGCCTAGTTACAAAATTAAGAGATAGCAACCTAGAATACTAGGTTCTAGGCCATAGGAGTCTAATTAAAAAATAGAACATGCTAGGAACCTCAAGAAATACCTAGAAACCCTAGAAGGTCATCAATGAACATAGACATAATGAAACCCTAGAAATTAAATTGGGGCAGAATTCCCAAATTGAAACATCAGTAGATATAGTTGTAGAAGTAGAAGAAGGAGAAAATCCTACCTTTGTAAAGTGGTAGCCCAGCTCACCACATACCACTAAGAGGAAGGAGAGGTTGAATGCAGCGGCAACAACGACACATGGAGTATTCGAAGGGCATCTCAACCTGCGCCAGCCACGCCGGTAGTAGGAGAAGCATAAGGGGCACGCACTAGCGCCAACTTGATGGCAGGATTCACCGGAGTTACGCCTGACCCGTAGGGGGTGATGCACAACGAAACCCTAGTTAGGGTTAGGGTTGCGAGCAGCCAAGAGAGAGAGAGAGAGAGAGAGAGAGAGAAATCTCCTCGATAGAAAGGTAAATCGGAGGGTGATGTCTGTAAGTGCACAAATAGTTTGTACCTAGTTTCGAAGTATAGATATCGATCCCACAGGGAGCCCAAATGTAAGTGTTTATGAGTGAAGTCTCTGTCATACTCAAAGTTGTCATAGGTCTTCGAGTGAATTGACTGCAAGTGTGGAAATAATAATGAAATTTGGATTAAGCTGGATGTATTTAAATAAAACTAAAATGTGGAATAAAAAGCATAAAAGTAAAGGACGATTTGATTATTTGTGGTTTTCTACAGATGATGAGCAAGGCGCGGGGAGATACTGTTCATGGTGATAGTGACTGTGTCAGGTGAACGAATGATAAGTGTAACAATTATAATCTTATAAGTATATGTGTAGGCGAGCAACTCATAATTAGTAGAAACTCCTCTTGGTAGATTTCATCCCAACTTGAATAATCCTACTAGCCTGTTACCAAAACCATGGTTAGTCACTAGACGATTAAGATCCTTCAGGTTGCCTAGCAATTAAGCTCCTTGGATTGGACTAATGCAATAACACAGTGGTTCCTCATTATCCTCGAGTCAAACTAGTTTCCCATTGATATCCCCGTGTCACTCGGGGGTTGCCGGTCTGCTAGCGAACAAGATCCTATCTATGTAGAACAAAACATCAAATTGTCTGGGCCCTTAATTGGACAACAAGCATTAGGCATCCCACAGATAGTCAAGCACACATAATATAGTAATTAAAATCAATCACAAACTAATTGAAAATATATGGAGGCACATCACATCTCACCAATCCCTTACATATCCCACACCCAAGGAACTTACTCACACATGAGATAAGAAAGCATCATTGATATAATTAAATAAAGGGAGTTCTTCTCGATATTACCATAGATATCCACAATAAGAATAGAAAAGTAATCCAACACAATTCAAGATAGGAAGAAACAATCTCAAACCCTAATCTTGCAAGGTGAAGATCTCTCTCTCTCAAGTACAAGTAATGGCTATGAGGGTGTGATGGCTAGGAGGTCGAAGATCGTGGAGCGAGATGAAGAACGTCTTCCTCTTCTTCTCTGGATCTCTTATCTCTCCCTTTTGGATGGGATGGCGGTTGTTGTGTTATAATTTTGCGTCTGGTCTCTTCACGAAAGTTGTCCCTTTTGACAAGACGGAGGCGACGACAGCTATACGACGGGAACTGTACGGCCGAACAAATATTCCTGTCGTCTAGTTGCTCGTTAAAACTTCTGTATGCTTCCCTTGATTGCTTCTGAAAAGAGACTTGCTTGTATTTGCCTGAATATTGTGTTTCTCTTGTTAAACCTTATGTTGACGTATAGAACCTGAAACACACATCAAAAACCAAGTTTTATTTGCTACCGAAGTATTAGCATTAGGTAAATCTAGAAAACGATCAAATCTAGGAGAAAACCATCAAAAATATGTCGAATCTCATAGCTATCAGGGGGAGGCAGACATTTTAGTTGGACACGCAACGGAGTAGGGGGGTGGAGTTGGCCAGAGCGCCCGGGCGATGAGGCGGCGAGCGTAGTCGCCATCGCGTGAGCGAGTGGAGAGCGAGTGGACAAGGAGGATATGTTCTGGTCAAACCAGACCAATGCAAGGCCTAGTTTTGACCCAATGGGTCTGACTAGTGGGCCCAACCCATAAAGGGTATTTTAGTAATTCAATAAATAGGCCAACCCCTAGAAATTGAATAAAACCCAAATTAAAACCTAGAAAAATAAAGTAAAAATAGTTTAGTTTGTAGAAAAATCCAAATAACCCAAAAAGTATTTTGTGATGTTTTCCATGACATTTGTTTGGTGTGAAAAATAGGAAATTGTAAAAGGCATTTGAAATATTCCTTAATATCCGGAAAAGGTGCTAAGAAAATTATATATTAATATGTAAACCCAATTTTCATAGTAATATGAAAATTCAAATATAGAATTGATGTTTGAGTGCAAATTCAAGAATTTGAATAAAGCATACCCAAATAAAATACATAAAACCCCAAAAAGGAAGAATCAAGTAAAATACAAAGAAATACAAAACAAACGAAACCAAAAATAATTAAAAGAAAATACAATGAAATGAAAATAGTTCCAAATTGGGAAAATTTTAAGGATTTAAAATCCTATGTTTCTGAAATTATTAAAATGACTCTTAAAAGTGATATTCCAAAAGACCTCAAAGTATAAATTAAGAAAACACTCTAAAGTATTTAAAATACCAAGAAATGCTTGATAACCAATTGTTAACCCTCAAAATATGAACAATTGAAAACTCATCTTACATTTGTTGAGTGATATATAATGCTAAGGTGAAATTTTAATGATTGTCCTAAAAATGAAATTCTAAAGTGAAATATGTTCAAGTTCCAAAATCCACATTAAATAAATATAAAACACCTAACAATTAGGGGGAACAACCAACATAAATTAAATAAAGCATTACTTAGAGTATTAGAGCTCCCCTTTGGATTTTAAACATTGTTCGATAAGATGCTTCTTTTCATAAGGTGAGGTCCAGGGTATTATAGAACCTTCAGATTTCCATAATTCAAAGTTACCATGTAAGTTCATATTTGCATGTATCTTGTGAGACTAGACTTCTATAACCTTTGCAAGAGCAAGCTCACATGTCTTTTGAATATTTTTTCGCAAAATACTTTCAAAAGTACCACTTATCTATTGCACCTAAAATCAAAAACTACTTTTATAATAAATATGAAGTATGGATTATCGGCATAGGATAGTCAGATAATCTATAATGGAGGGCAATAAAATCATGGATGTTTTGCATGATTGGAAAATTATGTGGTGGAGATTTCATTTTATGGGAAAGATATTATAGAATTAACAACCAATGTAGCGTAGAAAAAGCGCTGACCACAAGTTATGGTGTGGGACGTGAAAGTCAGTTGTACCTTTTTCCTTTCGCATGTCCTCGTATGGTAAGTCAGACTGTGATCCATAGTAGAGATCAATGGATGGGAGTCTATAATGTCCCTATTTCGTGCTGTGGAATAACGAGTTAGGATATTTGAAGGGATGGTAATTGAGAGCAGGTCTCTCGACCGACACTTGTTACAAAGGGTGGACTACGGGGACGTGGCGAAGGATAATGATTGGCTTAGATCTTTAACTGAGCCTCGAACCAAGGAAGTTTGAACGGGAAGGCATACCATATTATGCACTCAGGCTTAAGATCATTTGTGACAAAAGTAGTGCCCAGAGTGTATGAAATGTGACATGTTACTCATAATTCTGGAAAAGGATTGTGAACGCAGCGGGAAAGGGACTCCGTGTAGTCCTGGACAACCCGTGAAAACTGATGAATATAGATTTTCTCAAACTAAAACTTACCTTTTCTAAGAAACCGATTTCGAAAACAACTCATAAGCCTAGGATTCGTATACATGGATGTAGTTAGTGCATCAAACAACCATCTGAGAACTTGTTGAGTATGCTCGTACTCAACCGTACCCCCTTAAAACCCTTGCTTAGGTACATCAAATACAACAGACTCATCCACTGTAGAAGAATCAACAGAGGGAGACGTTTACTATGAGGAAACCGATCTCCCCGGAGGCATTGAAGGTGTAGACTTCGGAATAGAGTTTGGAATACGGGAGGAAGTTGTAAAACTAGAGGAATAGATATTGCACGCATAAGATAGTCAGGTTGAACAATTTAGATCCGTAACCAATAAAGTTACAAAGCCCCAATGGTACTTAGCTACCATTGTCCCTCAAACTAGTGCTTTTAAATTTGTTTGCATCTCTAAATGGTCACTGGACCGAGGAGGACCTCGAAGCTTGTACTTCTAGTTTGCTATGATCAAGGAATAAATAAGTAGTTGGACCCACAATGGTTCTGTTGTACCACTCCGAGGGGTGTCATATCCGCGAAAGATAACATTCGTAAGTGTTATGCCAATGACTTATAAACTACAACATGCAGTGGTTGGTGTACGTGGATCACGGCAGAAAGTCCCAACACAACCAACTACAAGGGGATGGAGAGGAGGTAGGAAATAGATGTGAGAGAAAGCAGGCCTCGCACACAGAGCAAACGTCGCCAGCATACGCAGCCACAAATTGTTGTACATATGGCCATTCTATTTGGCAAAGAACCCTCCATTGCTCGTTGGAGCAACCATCAATGGCGCATCGACCTATGATCTAGTGAGACCATTGCAAGCTCCCCAACCTGTCAACTGCGGGCTATCACGATGGCCACCTTCGTGATGACAATGTGCCTAAAGGGAATGGTTGAATTCTAGCCTAGAGGATTAATATGATTAATACGCTAATTATACTAACAAGTCCATCTTATTTTTTGGAAGCTCGTCTTGAAAAAACCTCTAGGTTAAGCGTGCTTAGCCTCGAGAATTTTTGGATGGGTGACCTTTAGAAAGTTTCCAATGTCCGGATTAATTTTTGGATGGGTGACCTCTCGGGAATTTTCCAAAAGGTATGCGCTACCGACCATAAAGTGCGCCGGAAAGACGTGTATTAGGGTGTGGGTCTAGTCTAGAGATCCTATAGAGTTGTCGGCGGTAACGACCGCCAGTCCCAGGGTGGCTCGGTGTTACCTATAGTATCAGAGTTGGCCCTTGCGGTAACATAGGTGGAATGGCTAAATCAAGCATCTGCGGAAATATTAAAAGAAGAGCGATGAGTGGCATCATATCCTACATCATTTAGGGGTGTTTGGGAAGATAAAAATAGAAGATGTTTTGAAAATGAGGTGTTGCCCTTACAGGTGGTGCCACTTATATGTGACGAGATCGCGTCAAGGGCTTAGGCATCCACGGACAACCCGGAGACCGGGCACAGTAGGAGTCCCTTGGCTTCGAACTTTTTTTTTCAGTTTTTTATCGTCTCTTTACAGGCTATCCTCTATATAATTTTCCTAAAAACGAGTCGACTATAATCAACATGCATGCGAAAGGTTTCATTTGCTTGAACCAAATGCTCTCTCTATAGAACTAAAATCCCCTGGAAACTTTGATTTAAGAAAAGAAAAATATATCTTAAGAAACCCATCCAATCCAATCAATCCAAAGGGGGCCCTAATCTAATAATACATTATGTGGGCCATATATATGATTTGAGGAAAATCAGGTGTTTTTTTGTACACATGGACCGAGTCTAAAGATCATCTCTATACTATATATTAGTACTATATATATATTTGTAGTCAGATAAGGTTCCCAGCACATTTTGCCCCCTAACCAGCCCCCGGAAACAAAACAAAACCACGGGAGTGATGGAAGGTTCCGAGCATGGATGGATGGGATGGAAGCCTAGCTAGCTTAATTAGCGGTGGAGGTAATCAGCGCGTGGTCGGCCGCCTGAGCCATCTGCTACTATCATCTCTTGATCTTAGTAGTATAACTATAAATAAATAAACAAATATAGGTGGTGGTGGTGGTGGTGTGTGGTACCGAAACACAAACACAAACACATGCACGAAGGCGACCGGTCTTGGGAGACGATAAGCATCAAAAAATAGCAGCGGCAACAGGAAAAGTCGACGGGAGACGACAAAAAGGGCGCATGGCGCGTGGGTCCGGCCGCCTTTACTGCAGTGCAATGGACTTGGCTGGGATCCCTGGCCTGTCACCCTCTCCCACTTGGCCACCACCTTGCCCGCCTCCTCCTCCTCCTCCTCCTCCTCCTCCTATTGCTTGCTAGCTAGCTCGCCCCTCACCTAGCTGTGTGTCAAATGGTAGGCGCACACTTGCTCTCGCCAAGCATGGACAGGGACAAAACTCCAAAATCGCCTCGCCGCCAGAACAAGAAATTCTAGTCTCTTCCAGTCTTCCTACCAATGGAAAATGCAAAGGTTGCTTTGGTCTATTCGTGTTTTGTTTTGGTTTTCTTCGTCTTGGTGATTTCTCATCTCATATACAGATCCTCAAGTTGAATGTGTAAATTAAGTTGAACTAGAGCATGCTAGCTCCGATTCAAAATGTGAAACATCTCTAACTCCGTCCGATTAGTGCCCCGAACATCGAATACTGATGTACTACATTTGTCGAAAAATATAATGTACCACCTCCGATCCGTTTCAATTCGAATTGCTAGAATGGCTTATATGGAACAGAGGTAGTAAAACTATTTTGTACGCAGCAATGTTTTTTTGCGCAGAAGTTGGCTATGAAAATTCAATGTCGCGGAAACTCCGCTAGCTCGGTATATTGTACATCATCCAAGCCAAAAAACACATCAATTTTACACTAACTTGGATCCCATTTCCTATTGATTTTTTTAAAAAGATTAATCGTACAGCAATAAGACCACTTTATTTTTAAGCCCAACTTGATAAGGAAATAAAAAAGGTGTGTCCAAAATATATCCACATGCTTCAACTGATCAGACCCCACCTACATCTAGCCATCGTCTTACTAATTCTGGAGCACTGGAATTCATCTACTAGTAGTAACAAATATTTAATATCTCCAGAGGCTACGCACGTGCCAATCAGATCGATGCCAATCGTTGTGGTGATAAACAACTGTTATTTCGAACATGATTAATAAAACAAGCGCAAAGCCGGTGAATAATTCAGGAGACTTCAATTTCAGTGTTCCAAATGCTCGGCGCACCAACCAGCCATCTTTCCTTCTTAGAACCTTCTTCCGTCTCACTCGCCCAAATAATTAGTTTATTCAGTTAGTTGACCTATACGTCCACTTTATTAACCCCTTCTCCAAATCCTACATGAGCCACAAAAACTAAGATTCCCTCTTACAGTGCTTATTTTCAATGATAGGAACATCTCCCTGTTACTTCACAAGTGTTGGTTCGCCGTGCAGGTCCAAATTACTTGTTGTTGCCCAAGCACAAGTCTTTGAATCCAAGTCCATCAGTTTTCTGTTAAATTGGCCAACAGATGATTGGCTATAAGGTACATGGGTTGACGTTACATGCATACCTATTGCGCAATGACGACACTGGCCTAGACTTTTTAGGTCCACCTACGTGCAATTCAGATGGTACCACATATAGTTTCCTCTTCTTTATCGCTTTAATGACTCTTAGCATCTCGCTTTATTAGTACTACGCGTGTTTATAGGTCATCATTTTGACCTATATAAAATAAATTATATAACATAAAAGTTATGTTTTTAGAAAGTATAACATTTGAGGATCTAATGATATATATTTTACCATATAGTATCTCATCTAATGTTGGTCAAATCAACAATCTAGGACTACGCGCAGGACTAATACACCGGGACGGAGGGAGTATATAATGTACGAAGATTTATTAGATAAAATAATTAGTAAGGCTGTTGCTTTTGTTTAGGCGTGTGTTGCACCCACTTAAATACTCACCAAAACCATGTTCCTTGACCTAGTACAAATCCATGTCCTATGTGTATTCAACCATATTCAAAGCCACTTTCCGTTGCATTTACAAAAATATTTATGCTTATGGAGTCTCAGATACAATCTATGATTAAAATTTCATCAACGACTTAAACTCATGGAGGTTTGCTGAACCTCAATCATATATTGTATAACTGTGATTCCTAGCCATCTCAAGGGATTGTGTCTCACACTAGAAAATCCAAATGGACAAGGTGGTGGGATAGATAACAACACTGTATTACATGGGAGACACCTTTCAAGGTTCAAGTTTGACCATCATTTTGATTAATAATACATAGGTTATGTGCTGCAAAAATTTAGTTGTGGAACTGGTATTCAAATAGAGTTTCCGGTGGTATACTTTTTATCCCAATTTTCTCATGAATTATTGAAAAAAATGATGGTTAAAGTTCACGTAAAACGAGGACGTCGTGTACTTATAGATCGAGGGGGTAGTTCTTATCTTCACCGTGTAGAGAAATATGCAGGCACAAAAGCTAACAAACACTGATAACATATTATATAAATCATATACAAATTATTTTTTGTGACGATTTTATTTCAAAACTTACTATTGGATTTTAAGGGATATTATGTGTACTCTTTTCTCCAAAAGACAATGTATGTACTCTTTGTTCCATTATTGTCTGCACTTTTTTTGTTTACAAGTCGATCGCTTACATTGGTTCATACTAAAAAAGGACATGATATAATTTAGTTAATTACATACCTAAAACCATACCCCTGTACGATAAATTAAAACGATAAATTAAAGGAATATGAGTTATATTTATTTCCAAACTTTATTAATAGTGCTTCAAGATGAGAACAATAATCATAAATTGTACATCCACTTTATGTGCTTCTAATAACTAGAAATTATCCAGCCGAGAACTCGAAATGAGAACTGCTTGATTGAAGAAAATTCAATAGTATCTTATTCCTCGATCTTATGCTGGTGTGAAAGCATGTTGTTTCTAGAATAGGAAGATCAAAGGAAGGTCCTGGTAAGAAAGAACCAAGGCTACAAGACTAAAGACTAAAAGGAAAAATAGGTTGAAAACTACTACTTTTTTCCAAGATAGCTGCTGTTTTGGGTTTCATTTGCACAATCTTGGATGAGCTACTTTCATCATATTTCTTTGTGTCAATATGTAAGAGATTACTTTCAAAAAAAAATTGAAACATACTTTTGTGCCTTTCCAATGATACAATTAAACTATATCTAAGGAATCCAAACATTTCCTTTTCTAGTAATTATTGGATAGAAAACTCAACTCCTTTTCTAGTATTTTGGAACGTGGAAAGCCTATTATAGTTATCCATTACATACATGAATTTGGAATGACCAAATCATTAATGCAAAAACGGATATTCTTACGCATATCAGTTGGTCAAATTTACTATGTTCCTGTGGGTTAGAGATGGCTAGCCAACATGTTGTACTACTGCATCAGGTACATTGTATCTACCCATACATCAACATCCTAGTTGCCAAAATAAAATAAAACAAAATCGAACACCCCCTCACAACACGCTAGAAAAACCACATGTAATATGAAGCTTTCAGGGGGCGCAAACGTGCAAAATCACCACTGGAAAACACAACGACTTCACAATGGAACACATAGATATTACTCCATTCAACACACACATGTACACATGTACATGCATCCAAAATAGAAACACCGGAATAGCTATATAAACACCTACACACATGTGTACACCCCCCACATCAACCACCTCATCATCATCTTGTCGAGCCCTAGCCTGAACAACAACTCAACTCATCATACCCTTTTAAACACGTCGACACACATACACACAACACAAAACATCCATTATTTCTATGTGTACCTTGCTTAGCTAGTATCACAGCCCACGCACAGGAACACACACACACGCGCACACCCGAGAAACCAAAAGAAAAGCTACAGGCTATGGGGATGGAAATCCTGAGCTGCACGGCGGAACACTCCACCCAGTACTCTTCCGGCGTGTCCACGGCCACGACAGACTCCGGCGCCGCGCGGCCTCCGACGGCGCCGAGTCTGCCCGTCGCCGTCACTGACGAGGCCGTGACCTCGCGACCGGCGCCGGCGCAGTCATCGTCGTCGCGGTTCAAAGGCGTGGTGCCGCAGCCCAACGGGCGGTGGGGCGCGCAGATCTACGAGCGCCACGCGCGCGTCTGGCTCGGCACGTTCCCCGACGAAGAGGCGGCGGCGCGCGCCTACGACGTGGCCGCGCTCCGGTACCGCGGCCGCGAGGCCGCCACCAACTACCCGTGCGCCGCCGATGCGGCTGAGCTCTCCTTCCTGGTTGCGCACTCCAAGGCCGAGATTGTCGACATGCTCCGCAAGCACACCTATGCCGACGAACTCCGGCAGGGCCTGCGCCGGGGACGAGGCATGGGGGCGCGCGCGCAGCCGACGCCGGCGTGGGCGCGGGAGCCCCTCTTCGAGAAGACCGTGACCCCGAGTGATGTCGGCAAGCTCAACCGCCTTGTGGTCCCCAAGCAGCACGCCGAGAAGTACTTCCCACTGAAGCGCACGCCGGAGACGACGACCAGTACAGGCAAGGGCGTGCTGCTCAACTTCGAGGACGGCGAGGGGAAGGTGTGGAGATTCCGGTACTCCTACTGGAACAGCAGCCAGAGCTACGTGCTCACCAAGGGCTGGAGCCGCTTCGTCCGGGAGAAGGGCCTCGGCGCCGGCGACGCCATCGTGTTTTCCTGCTCCGCCTATGGGGCCGAGAAGCAATTCTTCATCGACTGCAAGAAGACTACGCCGATGGCGAGCCGCGCCACCGCATCGGCGTCGCCGCCACCGGATGGGGTAGCGAAGGTGGAAGAAGTCCGTGTGGTGAGGCTGTTCGGCGTAGACATCGCCGGAGGGAAGAGGTGCCGAGCGGCGGAGCAAGGGACGCAGCAATTGTTCAAGAGGCAATGCGTGGAGCACGGCCAGCGCTCTCCTGCCCTAGGTGCCTTCGTCTTATAGCATCCGCATATACAACCTCTTCTTCTTCTTATCTTGTTGTCAAACGATATATGTTGATTTGTTCGTGGATTAGAGTAATTCTGTCCCTCAATTTTGCATAAAACCCAGCTTTAAGGCAGATTGCAGAAATGAGTTGTATGTAATTATGTGTGTTTTGTGTACACCATCAGGGGTTCTAGCTAGCTAGAGATCATAATAATCCTAAGATCCTGGGTATCTATATGTGCTACCATCCTAGTAATACATGAATAAGTTCCATTCTGCTGTCCAAAGAGATGTGTGTTAAGTATGTTTCGATGAACATTTGTTCAAGACTTAGGATGGCAAGATTAGTTTTGCTACACCAATTTATATTCCATCAAATTTATAAAATCAAGCAGTGAGATATGTTTGCTAAATCAGTATTGTGCATACATGTATGGAACAATTTGGGGACTGGGAGATAACATGGAAGATATTTGAATTGTTTGTTGACCTTAGACTGTTTTGTCAGCTGATTTGCTTAGCTCACCCACATGGCCAAATTTGTGCATTGTTATCTTCATTTCATTCATTTGGGCATATATGCATGCATGGATCATAAATTCGGGCAGTCATACTGTTTGAATCTCTTATGACTATCATTTATACTACTCCCTCTGGTCCATATTAACGCTCTCAAGTTTGTCTAGATTCGGATGAATCTAGTCTAAATCATTAACTAGGTACCTCCGAATTTAGATAAAGTTGAGAATAATAATATGGGCCGGAGGGAGTAGTCATAACTTATTCCAAGTTGCTTTAACTTCATCATTCTTGGTATATTAGTATTCCCATATACCAAAAGGAGTTCATTAATTCTATTATACATATCAATTGAAGTTTATCATCCCGAGCACAATAGTTAATGGACCCCATTTGTTTCTATGAAGTTCATGATTCCTATTGTGTCAAACTTGCTAGCTTAACTTTTTAATACCAATTAGTTTGTTCAAATTCTGTTGTTACTTCAATCTACTGCACTTTGATTATTTCAGTTGTGATCAACATATATATAGTTATATTCCATAGTGGAAATTTGTATACTGATGACCACCATAAAATGAGCTATGCGAGATTTACCTCGAGGAGGAAAAGCTAGCGTACTGAGAAAACTATCTAGGTTCGCATGGATAGAAAGTAAGTACTGCATTTAAATTGCTTGTTGCCTTGCTGGTATTGGATTGTGTTACAGCTGATTCGATTAGTTCACTCGCATGTCTAACAGTTGAAATTTCAATTGCTATCTCATGTTTTGCAAGAATTAATACACAACTAGTGTCAAGTAGGTATTTGTATGCTTTAAAATATGTTATCCGAACTAACAATTTTCTATCGATGATATACATGCTAGTAACTGTCTAGCAGAAACTTGAACTAAAGGTATTTTCTTTTACTCGAATGTATTAAGTTTAGAAGTGTCTTTAACTTAAATTTGAGATAAATAGTATTTCAGATGGATAGGTGATAATAATATCACTATATATATTATGAATAATATTTTCGTAATATTTCAGTGTTATAAATTGACAAACCTACATTCTTTGTCAGAGCGATTTGACAACATATCTTGCATATGGAAGACTATGTTTATTTTTAAAACGGTATTTTTTTTGTTTTCTCTAATTTGCATATGTGTACACATGTTCTCCTCATTCATCATATGAAAGTGACGTAATAAATTTTTATAGACGTATTTCATGATATAATACGTTCATAACAAGCGGTTGTTTTTTACAGTTTATTTTCGGCATTGTGCAAATTAGTCTTAGTTCTATACCACAAAGGAACTTGTTCATATTTCTGCATAGTAATTTTAGTTGCAGATGGTCAACCATGCATGTTTTGCACGTGAATACGATTTCTGAGAGTATTCTTAGATGCACAAATGTGAGATTCTGAAATTATGTGCACACATACATTGCCTAGCTTTGCTATACTTGGTTAAATTCTACTTTGTAAATAGGAACAGTTGTGAATTATCATCACTATATTTCAAACGGATGTTTCATCTCTACTACTCTTTCAAGAATATGTCCTTTTTGTTACCTGAAGAGGATTTCACATTCAGGGTCAGGGTGTGCCCTAAATATCCCAAACAGGCAGTTTGAGTTACAATGGGGACAATACGGTTGGGATCATCGATTGCAAAATGGACATGCCATGACTATCGTTTCCCCGCCACTCACACAAGGTGGCAGCAGAACCGATATGTATGAACCCCTATATGTACTTAAGAGTATCAAGGTGGTTTGTAATAACTAAATAACAACAAACATTACTGTAGCTTGTCACTTGTTACGCTCGATTTGATTGGAAATTATAGTAGTGTATCTTTTCAATGGCAGGATAGGGACCAATTAACAGTAATATTGTACGTCCACTTTAATTTGCTAGCTTGCTAGCTAACCAACTTGCAGCATCGATGCAATGGCAGCAGCCCAACTTGCATTAGCACTAGGAACGGCTAGCTAGGTTCATTGTACTCACAAACAGTACTGCATTTTAGTTAAGGTGCTTGATTCTTATTGATCTTGCTGGGCTACTGTAGGTACGCTCGCATCGTACGTAGCATCTATGATAGGGAAATGTACAATGGAATATAATATATTCACCTATTGCACAGTCCATGTCACCTGCTAGAGTTTACAAGTTGACAAAAAGTTAAACATCTGGATTCTAATTACTAAGCGGGGGTTTGTTCCGCCATATTTGCAATGACTGCTATAGCTTCTTATAGCATTGTTATTTATCTCTAGGTTATATTTTCCACTGATCTAGCTTGCTCAAAAAAAAGTTCAAATACACTATGTTGGTATTCTCCACCCCCACCCCTCCCAAAATGGCATTCTAATTATGGGATTTAACTTCGTGATAAAAACATAATAATATATATTTTGAGCTTATTTATAACAGAATTCCAGCAAAATAACTCATTTTGTATGTTCAAACATCCCATATTATTTACTGATTATGTTTTTGCCATGAGGAAAATCTTTTTATGGTTCTAGTCACTTGTATCAGCACTTGTCTCTAAATTAAAGTTAGTGACTTGCTAAGAAAATTAGTTACATAGAAAATTAAGTGAGGGTGTAACTCATGTGATATGCATGTTTATTATTGAGATACAATATCACCATGTGGCTTTCAAAATGAGCACTTTACAGTACCCTTGTACCAAACAAATCTAGCCATTGATTTGGAAGAGTATTTTAGTTATTCTTGTCCTAAGAAAGGCAATTAATTTGATCCATAATCTGACTGTTTCCTACTTCATAATAGACTTGCATGCATCATCGCTCATGCCATCACCGTGGATGGGGCTGTGGCCGCCACCTCATATGGCGACAGTGCCAGTCACCGCCATCTCCTATCCGTCCAACCAAGGGGTGGATTCCATCCAGCTACCCATAAGGGTATTTTACCCTCTCATTTGTTTTTGGTTAAAAATGACACCGGAGTGTTGCGGACTAGTGGTACCTTCTAGTGTCTTACACAGGTTTAAGTCCGAAGTTGTGTTCGAAGATCATTGGAAACCCCCACTTCTTTAAGAAGAAAAGTATCGAAGTTTCGGTTTTGTTTTGTGTTAGTCTTTAGTAAACACCGCACTATTAAGAGGGGTGATCTCGTTGAGCTCGATGGGGATTGCTAGAGCAAAATTCACATCCCACCACAAAAATATTCCATCACATGAAGAGAGAAGAGACGGTCTTTTGAAGAAATATTGTTTAAAGTATTTTTCCAGTCCCAGTTCCTAACTCGGTTTGACTCGTTGCCTTAACGCCTTTTTCGGTGCTAGAGCGGATGTACCGGTTCCTACACTAATAGGTCTGTACTGGCAACAGACTATATATATTGACTCTGGTATACTAACCCAAACTGGTATGTGACACTGTCCACTAGATCAGGATTCAGAGCATCAGTTCTAGGGTCTGGTTTGACCGACTTAATACCGGATGGCTCACATGAATTTCATTAAACGGCTAGTTTCTACATTGGATCATAAAATGCCTTTCTTCCTCCTTGAGGGGGTTAGATCAACCTTCATATTGCATACCTTTGAGCTATCTCTCTCTCACTATTGTTGAAATACAAAACTTGAGAATATCCCATTCTACGAAACCAAATACAAACCCCTTTGGTAGAAAGGAACAGGATGTCCCGAACTACAATCTCACCAAACCATACTTCATTATCCCTTGATTTAATCGAGCTAGGTTGTTACTCTTGGTTTCGTGGGAAACCCAAAGTGGCTGGGTATCTTGGAGGCTTTTGTCTTGTGATTAGCCCCGTGGGAAGTTTGTGAGGGTTTGTAGGCCACCTCAAGGCCTTCCACAAGTGATTGAAATATTTCTTCATGGAAGAGGCTCAAGGAGAAGAAGGTTATCATTTGTGGCTTTTGGTGGTCCTTCATGGTAACCCACACCTCTCCAATCAGTCACCTAAGCCCCCACCAAATGGAGCGAACACCAGGTTACATATGATGGGTTCCACTAAAAGAAAAGTTAGCTTTTACAACAGAAAGTTTTCGTGGCTGAAGGCACCTTTTAGTGGTGGAAACGTCTTCTGCGGCGGATGGCCTGTGTGGTAAAAGCCCCGTCACCAAAGAATCTACCATGGTTTTTTCCCGACCGTAGAGGATCGCACCTTTTAGCCACAGAAATTTGTGTCGTCATAGATCGGTTTCCTAGCCCCGTTGACTGCTAACGTCACGCAAAATGCCATGCGACAAACACCGTTAATGGCCAGTTACCACCATTAACGGCCACAAAACCGTGGTGGAAGCCAAGGCATGCTAACCATTAAGTGGGACGGTCCATTAGACAAGCCCAATAAGAAGAAGCCCATTATTGTTATGTCATGCTAGAGGCATGCCCTGCTTTAATGGGGCCCACAACTTTGCATCCCAACTGTGGCTTGTTAACTTTCAGGTTCGTTACTATTTTGGCATGTTTAAGGCTCATCTCGGTTCAACACTGTGTAGCCCATTAGCAACATGCGCCACGTCGTCCTGTACTATTAAGGCATGCCCTAGGCCCATCACTATGCATAAAGCCCGTCACTTTCCATTCATCGCAAGCCTTTTTGTAGGAAGGCCAGTTACTATTCAGGACCTCTTTTAATCTGGCCTTTCACTGTTACAGTCTGTTACTATTCTATCATGCTACTACTTTCTGGCCATTTACTGTTCGGGCCTTTCATGAATCAAAACTTTTACTGTTTAGGCCCGTTACTACTTTCTAGGCTTTTACTGTTTAGGATGTTGAATTTTCATGCCTCTTAATGTTCAAGCCTTTTTACTATTCAGGCATTTTATTGTTTAGGCCTTTTACTGTTTATAGAACTCCATCCATGTTTGACCAATCACATCCTTTCATTTTTCGGTACATTACTATTCCAGCCTTCCATTGTATGGCATGTTACTGTTTCAGTATTTTTAGCAGCATCCACGTTTTGCAGAATAGCATAGGAATGCGAACAAGTTGATTGATAAACATGAGAAATTTAAACTCCTCTCTCAGAAAAAGATAAATTCAAACTACTTATTACATAACGATAAAAGTTGGTCTCTCCGGATTGAAAATTACAATAGTCCATTAGACAAGATCTGCATTTTAAAAGATCACAAAGAAGAGTTCGCATCATCAATTCGATAACGGTACATGGCGATGTGCTTCATCGTATCATCTGTTCTCTTATTCAACATTTTAGCTACAGATCTGAGAGCAGCTACACCCTTTCTTTTTTGCATGCAATATAGCCTTTATATGTATCACCTGCAGGAGTTGTTCTAGGTGGACTATTAACAATGTTGTTTCCTTCAAAAGTGCAATGGGAGGATGAATAGGAAGATGGATCACAACTTTCAGCCCTGCCTTCTGAGATCTCCTACTTGGTTTTAACTGCATCCTAGTAAAATATGGTGAAAGAGGTTAAAACAAAGAACAAGGGAAACATGTATTATATAAAGTACATATCATTTAAGTAAGTATGAACTTACAGTAGCTCGTTTAGGCTCACAGTAGTTCCTTCTCAAGCGAGTGAGACTCCTGGTCAATATGCTAGTAGAATCTGAGTCGAGCAGCTGGAACTCTAGTCCTTGTACTCCTTTGTCCTTTCTCTATATTAAGGCATGATAATTAAAACCGAGTCAGCTGGTTTGGAAGGTTGAAAACAGTTGAAAACACTAACAAGATGGCATTAAAATTGACCAAATGTATGATTCAAACTAGCTAGCTAGTTTGGAAGGATGAAAGAACTTGAAAACACCAAAAAGATTGTATTAAAATTGAATAGATGTATGATTTAAACTTGCTAGCTGGTTTGGAAGGATGAAAGCAGTTGAAAACACCAAAAAGATAGCATTACAAATGACCAGATGTATGATTCAAACTAGATGGACATTTTCTGAATTACTCAAAGCCATTCACAGATAGAAAGACAATAAAACATGAATGGAAATATTAGGGCAAGGTTTTAGGTAGAATGACTTATTAACTTATTATGCACACAAGTTATATTAATTATTAACATGACAAGAAACTAGTATAAGTAATAGACGAAAACCTCACACAAAAACATGTCTTAGTATCAGATTGTCAATGTTGGATCCTCTACGAGTAGTTTGCATGACCCAAGCGAGCGCTCAAAAAGAATATCATCTACGAGTTAGTGTTGCAGGATTGTATAGTGTGACAATGCAATAAAGGAAACAATAGCGAGATGCTAATGATGTGGATAGGACCAACTAGATGTGGGTGCAAACGAACTGGCAATAATAGGAACGATATCGAGAAACATTCTAACGCTTTCGTAGCTTAAGAGTACCAAAAAATAACAAACGGGCAAGAGAAATTACCACTACATGACAGGGGCGGTGGGGACAGGCCAGAGGGTGACTGTTGGGCATTTCGGGTCATTGAACGAGTGATTCGGCAAAACGCCCCCCTCCCCTCCCATGCGGTAGACGGCGATATTGGTGAAGCAGATCCGGTGCGGTGAGGGAGTTAATAGTTCTGGTGTCCAATATGCGGGAGTCGGTGACGTAGAATGGTTGTGGTGGACGACGGCGGCGAGAGGTGGATCCGGTGCTTGGACAACAAAGGTGGTGAAGAAGCTCTATGTGGAAGAGTGTGCTGGCGATGAAGCAGCTCCGGTGTGGATGAGAGGGCCGACAGTGAAGCAGGTGGACGAAGGTGGAGGGCGGAGGGAGGTGGGCGGGTAAATTTTGGGGAAGGGCGGCGAGGAGGCGATGGGGGTATGTAGGTTGGATGACGCCCATTTACCACATATACCCCTATATTATTACAGTGCTCCTCCAGTTCTTGTTTCAGGACCAGGGATATAAGAGGAATTTTGCATCCGCAAGAAAGGGACGGGATATTTGAATAGATGCACGTGATATTAGAATGGATGCGCGGGGTGTTAGAATGGATGCGTGGGATGCTTTGGCGCTCTACGAAAATTTTGAAGTTGAAGCTTCCAAGGTACGCTACTCCGACGTGTGGTCGCTCCTGAGCTGTCTTGTGCTGGATACGTCAAGACTGACACGCCAGCGATAGTGTGCTTAGCAGCATTTAAATGAGTTTCCAGACATTTGCCGAAAATGATAAACATTATTGAAGGCTTTCAAACAAGATGACCAAGGTCACGTCCATATCTCTGCTGTAGTTTCTGATAACGTGTCCATATTTGATAGATTGGTGCATCTTGGCATTTCAAGCAATGTTTAAAAATGAGAATCCATATTTGCTCGATAATGCCCTACTTTTATGAATTTCCAAGCTTCCTAGATAAATGTATGCAATAAAATGACTTTTTGATGATTTAAAGTAAGTATGTCTAATTTTGAACTACAAAGAGTGTGATATAGCCTGCTCTTGATTTTTTTAAATGATTTAAAGGTATCAAAGTAGTCAAATATCGGAGAACCACCGACAATTTTGCAAGATTCAACTTCTTGATACGAATGGTAATGATGTCAAATTTGGGGCACTTTTTAAAATATACAAAGAAACAAAATACTGTCATTTTGTTCTCTTAGTGCCTCACTGTGTGCATTAGCTAGTTTCCCTGAAAACATTTGAACTTAACATTTGACAATTTTGAAAAAACATGTTTCACAATATGGCGTACCATGTTTGAACATTCATGCCTTTCAAATTAGATGACCAATGTCAAGGCCATATGTTTACCATACTTTATTATAATGTAACCATATTTGCTAGAATGGTGCATATTGGCATTTAAACATTGCTTACAAAAATAGCTTCCATGTTTGAAGTTATTTTAAATTTTCCAATTGATGACAATGGCTTTTACCTTGAATCGACCACAAAGATTATGGCTTGAAAGCACACCGCCCAAGTTTTCCGCAAAGTATAACCTGTTTAATTGATAATTCTCATGTTTATGGCTATATTTGCGCAATATAATAACTTTATGGCTATTTAATGAAAGTTTCTTAGATTTTGGTGCGTAAGTGCATGATACCTACTTGATTGTGATTTTTTAAAATTCATTTGAAGGTACCCAAGTACTAAAATAAGTAATAACCATCAAGAGTTCTACCGGATTCAATTTCTTGATATGAATGCTAATGCCACCAAATTTGGGCTTTATGAGTGAAAAAATCAAGAAAATTTAAATATGAAGTAGTGTCTTTGATTCGCATGGTGTCTTACCATTGCACTAGCTAGTTTCCATGAAAACATTTAAACTTAAAATTTGGCAATTTTGAAAAAACTTGTTTCACAATATTGTGTACCATGTATGAACATTCCTCCTTTCAAGATAGATGACCAATGTCAAGGCCATATATTTAGCATATTTTATGATAATGAATCATATTTGGTAGATTAGTGCATATTGGCATTTAAGTATTGTTTACAAAACGTGCTTCCATATTTGAAGTCATTTTAAATTTTATAATTTACAACAATGGCTTTTGTCATGAATCAACCATAAAGATTATGGCTCAAAAGCACACCGTCCAATTTCACACTTTAATTGATAATTCTCAAGTTTTATGGCTATATTTGTGTAATAGAATGACTTTGTGGCTATTTAATGAAAGTATCTTAGATTTTCGTGTGCAAGTGCATGATACCTACTTTCTCATGTTTTTCAAAATAATTTGAAGGTACCCAAGTAGTAAAACAAGGGAGAACCTCGAAGAGTTCTACAAGATTCAACTTCTTGATATCAATATGCTAATGCCACTAAATTTGGGCCTGATGAAAGAAAACAATCAAGAAAATTAAATACAATCTGAAGTAATGTATTTCTTTCGCATGATGTATTACTATTGCACTAGCTAGTTTCCATGAAAACATTTACACTTAAAATTTTACAAATTTGAAAAAAACTTGTTAGATGATATGTATACCATATGAATATATATGCATGGCTTCTAGACCATATGACCAAGTTCATGGCAATATCTTTGTCATAGTTTATAACAACATGTCCATATTTAATACATTGATGCATATTTGCATTTCAAATATTGTTTACAAAGGAAGCTTCCAAATTTGAAGTTATTTTCAAATTTCCATGTGACAACAATACAATGGCATTTCTCATGAAGCTACTACAAAAATATGGCTCAAAATCCCACGGTCCCAATTTTCACACAAAGTATAGCCTATTTATAATTGATAATGCCCAAGTTTCACTATATTTTTCAAACTTTATGCTTGTATTCCTATAAAGAATCACGATACGGCAATTTAACAAAAGTATCTCAAATCTGGATCTACAAGTGCATGATACTTGCTTGCTCATATTTTTTGTTAAATTCATTTGAAGGTATCCAAGTAGTAAAACAAAGGAGAACCACCAAGATTTTCGCATGATTCAACTTCTTGATATGCGAATGCTATAGGTACTAAGCAAATTTGGGGCTTATAAATGAAACAATCAAGAAAATTAAATATAATTTGAAGTAATGCCTTTCTTTCACATGGTGTCTTAGCATTGCACTAGCTAGTTTTCATGAAAACATTTGAACTTAATATTTGACAATTTCAAAAAAATTGTCAAACGATATGGCATACCATGTATGAATATGCATGCATGTCTTTGATACGTTGCAAACGTATCTATAATTTTTTATGTTCCATGCTTGGTTTTTATCTACTTTCTTATGTTTTGCCCACACTTTTGAGTATTTTTATACACTTTCTTGGACTAACCTATTAACAAGCTGCCACAGTGCCAGCTGCCTGTTTTCTGCTATTTTCGGTTCTAGGAAAGTCAGAAAATGAATATTCTTGGAATTGGACGGGACAAAAGCCAAAGTCAGTTTTTCACCGAGGGGGACATGGAGCCAGAATACGAGACGGAGAGGGTCCAGAGGGCCGCCACTCCACATGGCCGCGCAACCATGCCTGGCCCGCGCCAGGGGGTGGTGTGGCCGCCTAGGGCACCCCCTCGGCCTCCCCTTTCGCCTATAAGATGCCTCCGATACAGAAACCCTAAGTATCTGATCAAAATTCCATGAAAGATTCTGTAGCCGCTGTCATCTCCATCCCTAGATTGGGAGGGATCTGAAGCTCTTCCCGTCACCGTGTCGGAGGGGAGAATTCACCCTGGAGGCCTTCTTCATCACCATGCAAGCCTCTGGTGTGATGCGTGAGTAGTTCATCCTTGGACTACGGGTCCATGTAGTAGCTAGATGGTTGGTTCTTCTCCTTTGTGCTACCATGTCTAGATCTTGTGAGCTCCGTTCATGATCAAGATCATCTATTTGTAATCCTACATGTTGTGTTTGTGGGGATCCGATGGATATTGAGATGCTATTTCAGATTTATTATTGATTCTATCATGTCTTTGTTATTTGTGATCTTGCATGCTCTCCGTTGTTAGTAGATATCTTGGCCAAGTAAATGCTAGCAACTCCAAGAGGGAGTATTTATGCTCGATAGTGGGTTCATGCCTCTAGTAATCTGGAGAAGTGACAGAAATCTCTAAGGTACTAGATGTGTTGTTGCTACAAGGGAGAAAACAACAATCCTTTGTTCATAGAACAATCGTATTGTTTACTTTACACACAATGGGTAATGCAATTATTTGTTGCTTGCAACTTAATACTAGAGGGGGTTCAGATGATAACCTGAAGGTGGATTATTAGTCGTAGATGCAGTTGGATTATGGTCTATGTATAATGTTGTAATGCCCAATCAAATCTCATAGGAGTCAAGATGATTACTATATACATGTATGCTTTCTCGATGTTTGTCAATTGCAGCGCTGTAATTTGTTCACCCAACATGTCATCTCTCTTAAGGAGAACCACCATTAGTGAACTATGGACCTCGGTCCTTTCTTTTACCATCAATCTACAACTTTTTACTGCTTTCTGTTTACTTTCTGCAAACTTTTACTTTCTTACACACAATACGTTTAATCCTTTGTTTTCAGCAAAACCGGTGAGATTGACAACCTCACTGTAAGTTGGGGCAAAGTTCTGTGGTTGTGTTGTGCAGGATTCCAAGTCGGCAACAACACCTTGGAGGTGTTTCCTTGCTCCTACTGGTTCGATAACCTTGGTTTCATAACTGAGCGAAACTTCCTGTTGTGCTCATCATACCTTCCTCTTGGGATTCCCCAACGAGCTCGAGATATCTTGGGCCATCAAGCTCTTTTCTGGTGCCGTTGCCGGGGAGTCAAGGACATGTTCACAAGGGGAGTCCCTCATAACCAATCTCTTTACTTTGTTTTATTTGTTTTCCTTAGTTTATTTTTGCTTTGTTTGCTTGTTTCTTTATCAAAAACACACAAAAATAGTTCTACTAGTTTGCTTTCTTTATTAAGAACACAAAAAATTAAGTCTTTCTATAGTTGTTACCTCTTTCTTAGCTCACCATGTTGATCCCTAAATTCACTTTGAGAGATCTTTCAATAGGTAGTGGCTCTATAATTGGAAAAGATAATATTGAAGAATTCTTTAATCATGTTAGTAAGCATGAGGATATTGAGGATAGATCCCTTGCAGAACTTGCTCCAAATTATGAAATTACTGCAGCTTCTTTGGTTCACATGTTGGAAGCTAGGTTTTTTAACCTTAACCCCTTAATGCAAGTAATGTTTCTTAAACTTAAAGAAATTGAGGACCCTAAAAAGAGAGATTTTAATATAGAAACTTTGCTTAAAGAATTCTATGATGTTGCCAAGGAAGCTAGAAAAGTCTTTGAACGTTTTAATATGCTAGGATCAAGTGTAGATGTTGTTGGTACATGAGAAAAGATGAACAAAACCGAACCTAATGGGGAGGAAATTAAGATACCAATACATTTCAAACTTGTAGCAATGCATGAAGCCATAGAAAAGAATCTTAATTGGATTGTTCCTGAAAACCCATTTGATGAAAGTAGTGAACCCAAAAGCATTGGGAAAGGATCCTCTAGAACTTATTTGGATGAGATACCTTGCCTTGTTGAAGATATTTCTGGTATCAATCTTAATGCTTCTTCATTTGAGAATACTAGATTCTTTTCGTGCTTCTTATGCCTAACTTAAAGGCGTTAAAGAAAAGTACTTATTGGTAGATAATCCAAAAGTTTTAGAGTGTTGGAAGTTATTACTTCTGTAATAACCTCTCCTTATCCTTTTTATTTGCTTTTCGTGCCAAGAGTAACCTCTAATGAGAGAGAAGTAATGCTTGGGAAAGTTGCTGTCCTGAAACATATTTGTGTGCTTCACCGTAAACATTCGTGTAAAATATCTGTACATTGTTTTGAGGCGTGAATTTTGGTGCTTCTGCCCTAGGTTGTTATCTAACTTTCGTTAGATCAATACTTTTTGATTTGAGCAACAGAAGGTCTTTGAAAAAAATGTTTTTACCTGCTGGACTGTTTTGACAGATTTCTGCCATTATTTGCATTTGTTTCTTGTTGGTTCCTTTTTGGGTTCTCTTTGGGGAATTGAGCTTTTTGAGGGAAGTGCTACAATATCTTGTGTTTTAATGGAAGTTTTATTGGTGTGGAAACTGAACCCAAAGCCTTATTATCTTGAGTGCACTAATGTTGCTAATAAAGATTGTGTGAAGTTTTGTATGAAGGAAAAAATTTCAAGTGTATGGGGAGAATGATGTGATGAGATGAAGAATGAACTAAAGCTCAAGCTTGGGGATGCCACGCGTTTCACCCCAAGAAATATCCAAGAAGTACAAGCGTCAAAGCTTGGGGATGCCCAAGGCATCCCCTTCTTCATCAATAAAAATCCCAGGTTTCTTCCAAACACTTCATTTTTATTGTTTCATGCACAGTTGTGTTGTTCTTGGAGCGTCTTCGTTTTTGTTTTTGGTTTTTGGTTTTCTTGGTTTTCTTAGTTTTCTTGAATAAATTGGTTGGACCCCCTCTTTCATACATTGGTTTTCAAATAGTTTGGTTTGGATTGGAAAGAGTAGGAAAGTTCATGCTTAAGTGGTAAAAGGAGTTTGTTTTTGACTGTGGCCTATGCTTTGTCATTCCATGCTTGATATTGTTCTTTATGCTTAGTGATCTTTCTTGTAGCATGACATCTTATAAACAATTGAGATTGCTTTATGTGCCTTTGAAGAATCATGCATTGTTTTAGCATATTAAAGCATAGTATTGTGGTATTCTCGTTTGATGTTTTGTTTGGGTTGACTTGGCGCATGCTCACACCATGTTATGACTATCCCAAGTCACCATAGCCTTTATGATCCTTTAGTTTTTGACTTGTAATATCACTTGATGCTTTAATCAATGATGTTTTGTCGCTTTGCATGATTATGGCCATTATTGCTCTCTTAGTTGGTCGCTCCCAGTCTTTTGGTAGCCTCTGTAACCAAGTATGAGTTCCACTCATGCATCCAACTCCTAAAACCAAGTTATTCCAAAGAGTCCACCATACCTACCTATTAGCATTTGCTATTCCAAGTATATTCATGTTTTTATCTACCTTCCGAATTAACTTGTTATGAGAAAACTAGTGATTAAAGCTCTCACGAACTTGATGGCACACTTTACATTTCTTGCCCTTAATAAACTTGAACCATTGTGTCATCTATGTTGTATATGCTTGCACTTATATGTTGGGGATTAGCAGAACCATGCTGTCATGGGGAACGCTTTGAACATTGCACTTGTACTTTGTACCTAGATGATATCATGATCTTTTGTCTATGGATGTCGTCGGTTTGAAATGAAAGGGGAGCTTGTAAGTCCATGGAGTTATGTATATGTCTTAGAGAAACGCCTGGGCCACCGGTCTAATCCATGCTGTCATGGTGGAAACCTGCAGCGTAACCATAATGAGCTGTCTATGAAGCATTCTTCTTATAAAAAAAGAGTCAGATATTGAGAAAAAAAGAGAAAAGGAAAAAAAGAGATATGAGAAAAGAGGAAAGAGAGAAAAAAGCACCATTTTCCCATGGTAAATAAGAAGATTGCTGAGATGCTCGTTGTCTGCTTGCCTTGTCATTTTGATATGGGGATTCTTCTGTATCATCAGGCAAGGGGTACCCCGTTGGCGGTTCTCTATGGTACACATGTACTTACTATGACAAGAACTTACCGGTAACTAAACTTGAGTAGCATGAGGAGCGGCCCTCGTATTCAAGGGACATGAGATTTCCAACTTATACTTTGTCAAGCATATACTCCATAGGTTGTTCACTTTAACCTTAATCACTTCAAGATGCTTATGATAGGGGCAATGAGAGCTGAAAGCTAAAACGTACCATAATTTTTGGAAGTTGTTTATGAGACTTAAATCTCTGCTTCCTTCTATGAAGGCCTTTTTTTAATTTTATGTTGAGTCTCCACCTTCTATATTTATGCACCTATTGAGAGAGAATAGTGGCCATTCTTAGTTCTATGTGCATTGTCCCAAGACTTGTTGATTGATGCATAACTTTGATATTGCTTGTTCTTAAACTATTTGTATCTAGTCACCCTTATAAACTTTGAAGGTCTCATATGCATTTATGTTTTCTACTCCATGAGGGACAAGCTGAATGCCACTATGCTATGTTTTCTTTATGTGAAACAAACAAACGTCTTGCAAAGCATTGTTATTCATGAATCTTTTGTTTATGCCTTTTCATGTTACAAAATAGTTGCTATGTCTTATTGTTAGAACTTTGTCTTTCATGCTATGTTGAAGTACTATGATCCCAGCTATCAATGTTTTACAAATACTTTTATCAAGTTTATGATGGTGCATGTCACCTCAAAAATTATTCTTTTTTTTTATCACTTACCTACTCGGGGACGAGCAGGAGTTAAGCTTAGGGATGTTGATAAGTTGAAAACGTAGCTATAATTTTTGATGTTCCATACTTGGTTTTTATCTACTTTCTTATGTTTTGCCCACACTTTGGAGTATTTTGATACACTTTTCTTGGACAAAACTATTAAAAAGATGCCACAGTGCCAGCTGTCTATTTTCTATTGTTTTTGGTTCCAGGAAAGTCAGAAAATGAATATTCTCAAAATTGGATGGGACAAAAGCCAAAGTCAGTTTTTCACCGAGGGGGACACGGAGCCAGAATACAAGACGGAGAGGGGCCAGAGGGCTGCCACACCACCTAGCCGCGTGGCCAGGCCTAGCTCGCACCAGGGGTGGTGTGGCCGCCTATAAGATGCCTCCGATACAGAAACCCTAAGTACCCGATCAAAATTCCACGAAAGAGTCTATAGTCGCCGTCATCTCCATCCCTAGAACGGGAGGGATCTGAAGCTCTTCCCGGCACCCTGCCGGAGGGGAGAATTCACCCTAGAGGCCTCCTTCATCACCATGCAAGCCTCCGGTGTGATGCGTGAGTAGTTCATCCTTGGACTACGGGTCCATGTAGTAGCTAGATGGTTGGTTCTTCTCCTTTGTGCTACCATGTCTAGATCTTGTGAGCTCCGTTTGATCAAGATCATCTATTTGTAATCCTACATGTTGTGTTTGTGGGGATCCGATGGATATTGAGATGCTATTTCAGACTGATTATTGATTCTATCATGTCTTTGTTATTTGTGATCTTGCATGCTCTCCGTTGTTAGTAGATATCTTGGCCAAGTAGATGCTAGCAACTCCAAGAGGGAGTATTTATGCTCGATAGTGGGTTCATGCCTCTAGTAATCTGGGGAAGTGACAGAAATCTCTAAGGTACTAGATGTGTTGTTGCTACTAGGGAGAAAACAGCAATCCTTTGTTCATAGAACAATCGTATTGTTTACTTTACGCGCAATGCTTAATGCAATTATCTATCGGTTGCAACTTAATACTGGAGGGGGGTCAGATGATAACCTGAAGGTGGATTATTATTCATAGATGCAGTTGGATTATGGTCTATGTATAATGTTGTAATGCCCAATCAAGTCTCATAGGAGTCAAGATGATTAGTATATGCATGTATGCTTTCTCGATGTTTGTCAATTGCCCCGATGTAATTTGTTCACCCAACATGTCATCTATCTTAAGGAGAACCACCACTAGTGAACTATGGACCTCGGTTCTTTCTTTTACCATCAATCTACAACTGTTTACTGCTTTCTGTTTACTTTTTGCAAGCTATTACTTTCTTCCACACAATACGTTTAATCCTTTGTTTTCAACAAAACCGGTGAGATTGACAACCTCACTGTAAGTTGGGGGCAAAGTTCTATGGTTGTGTTGTGCAGGATTCCATGTTGGCAACAACACCTTGGAGGTGTTTCCTTGCTCCTACTGGATCGATAACCTTGGTTTCATAACTGAGGAAAACTTGCTGTTGTGCTCATGATACCTTCCTCTTGGGGTTCCCCAACGAGCTCGAGATATCTTGGGCCATCAGTCTTTCGAACCAGATGAACAAGGTTGATCATGACAATATATTTACCATAGTTTATAATGTATTGTCCATATTTAGTAGATTGGTGCATGTTGGCATTTCAAACATTGTTTACAAAGCAAGCTTCAAGAATTGAAGTTATTTTCATTTTTCCTAGTGATAACAATGACTTTTGTCATGAGGCAACTACAAAAATATGGCTCAAAATGCCACTGGACTAACTTCTTTAAAATTCATTTCAAGGTACCCAAGTAGTAAAACAAGGGAGAACTACCAAGAGTTCTGCAAGATTCAACTTCTTGATATGAATGCTAATTCCAACAAATTTTGGCCTTATGAACGAACACAATCAAAAAAATTAAATATAATTGAAAGTAATGTCATTCTTTCGCATGTTGTCTTACCATTGCACTATCTAGTTTCCATGAAAATATTTAAACTTAAAATTTGACAGTTTCGAAAATAAAAAAATATGGGCTACCATGTATGAATATCCATGGCTTTCAAACCATATGACCAAGTCCATGGCAATATCTTTTGCCATAGTTTATGATAACATGTCCATAGTTGGTAGATTGGTGCATATTTGTATTTAAACAGTGTTTACAAAAAGAGCTTCCATATTTGAAGTTATTTTAAAATTTTCAATTGACGATAATGGTTGTTGTCATGAATCGACCACAAATATTATTGCTTGAAAGCACATCGCCCCAATTTTCACACAAAGTATAACCTATTTAATTGATAATTCTCAAGTTTTATGGCCATATTCGTGCAGTAGAATGACTTTATGGCTATTTAATGAAAATATCTCAAATTTTGGTCTGCAAGTGCATGATACCTGCTTGCTCGTGATTTTTTTAAAATTCATTTGAAGGTACCCAAGTAGTAAAACAAGAGAGAACCACCAAGAGTTCTACAAGATTCAAATTCTTGATATGAATGCTAATGCCACCAAATTTGGGCCTTATGAATGAAAAAAATCAAGAAAATTAAATATAATTTTAAGTAATGTCTTTCTTTCACATGATGTCTTACTATTGGACTAACTAGTTTCCGTGAAAATTAAATTTAAATTGAAGCAATGTCTTTATTTTGCATGGCATCTTGCTATATGCACTACCTAGTTTCCATGAAAAGTATACTTAAAGTTGGTGCATACGTTTGTGATAGTCTATGATAAACTGTTCATATCTCGTAGATTGATGCATGTTGGCCTTTTAAACATTGTTTATGAAGGAAGCTTCCAGAATGGAAGTTATTTTTGTTATCCAAGTGACAACAATGGTTTTTCTGTGAAGCAACTACAAAAAATATGGATCAAAATCTCACTGCCCAATTTCCACACAAACTATAAAATATTTGACGGATAATGCCCATAATTTCATGAACTTTCAAGCTTCTGAGCCAGTTTCACCGATTTTAACGAGTTTATCTCGGTTTATTGAAAAGTGTTTGAATTTTAACCAGAAACATTAGGAATCTCTACCGACCGTAACTCTAAGTCACTGATATGCGAGTCAGCGTATGGTGGGTCCACAAAAGTCAGTATAGGTCGGAGTGGGTGTGCGGGTAATTACTGAGGAAGGGCAGGGAAGCGGCAATGGGGTGATGCAGGTGGGAGATTGCAGATTTACCACATGTATCCTTCTATTATTGCGGTGCTCCTCGGGTTCTTGTTTCCGGACCAAGGATAGAAGAGGAATTTTGCATTATAAAAGAAAGGTGAAGTATGCTTGACCGGATGCACGGGATAATTGAATGGATGCACACGATGTATGGGCGTTGTACCAAAATTTTGAGGTTGAAGCTTACACTACTCCGACGCAGGGCCACTCAGATGATGTCCCCGTCAAGACCCACACGCCAGTGACAGTATGCTTTGCAGCATTCAAATGAGTTTCTAGGAATTTGCTAAAATTGTCAAACAATTCAAGGCTTTCAAATATGACCAAGGTCATGGTCGTAGTTAACGATAACGTGTCTATATTTTGTAGTAGTAGATCGGTACGTCTTGGCAAATCAATCAATGTTTCTGGTTCCAATTTTGAAATCTTTTTTCAAATTTCCAAACTACAACAATGTGTTTGGTTATGAAGCAACTACATAGATGATGGCTCAAAATGCCACCACCCCAATTTTTCACACAAAGTATAACATATTTAATGTATAACGCCTTTTGAAGCTTCCTGGCTAAATTTGTGCAATAGATTGATTTTTGGGGTTAGATGTTTGAATGGATGCGCGAGATATTTTGGCACTCTGCCAAAAAATTTATATTAAAGCTTCTAAGATACGCTACTCCCACTTGAGACCACTAAGATATTGTCCCTGTCATATAGACCTGCACGCCACCAACATTATGTTTTCCATCAATTAATGAGACATCTGCCAAAATTGATGAACATTTATTCGCAAATTTTTTGATGAACATTAGGCTTTCAAATAAGATGACTAAGGTCACGGCCATAGTTTCTGACAACGTGTCCATGTTTTGTACTCTGTACATCAGTGCATCTTTATCAAATCAAGTAATGTTTACAAAGATAATCCAAATTTGAAGTTTTTTTCATTTTCCAAGTGACAATAATGCTTTTCTTGTGAAGCAACTACAAAGACTATTAAGTTGCACGTGAGACTCGGATTAAAGAAGTACGACATATCATCACTATATAATTATAATAGGTAAAGCTCAAAACATAATTATAATCTTGAGCAACATGATATCCATAAAATGTCATGTGTATATTTGGTTCTTTCACTTTTACTTTTAGCTACCTAATAATCGAAAATTTTGGTAACATGCTCTAGAGAAAATGACAGAGAAGATTCTAAATTGATGGATAAGTGTGTTTTTAGATTTGTACATATGTAGCGTTTAGTGTTCTTAAGACTATCAATAGAATATTCAGGATGCTACAATGGTAAAAAAATCCAAGAGTTAGCAATGTTGGGATTTGCTAGTCTTGATTCAACGGCCAACGTTCAAAGTTATCCGTACACAACAGAGTGGTAATATTATGGCTCAATATGCCATCATGTGAATTTTCACCCAAAGTAACATATTTAATGGATAACACACATTCAAGCTTCCTGGCTAAATTGTTGTAATAAATTGACTTTATGGCAATTTACCAAAAGTATGTCAGTTTTTTGTGCTGCATGTGCGAGATATATTGCTCTTGATTTTTTTAAAATAATCAATTGAAGGTGCCCAATTAGTCGCGTATATATATGGGAGAACCACCGAGAGTTCTGCAACATTCGACTTACTGATATGAATGTTAATGCCTCCAAATTTGGGTTCTTTTTGGAAGAAACACAAAAAACTAAATATAAATCGAAAACACCCATTCTATTCTCCTGGTGTCTTCCTATGTGCACTAGTTTCAATAAAAAATTGATAAAACGTAAAATTTGAGAACCTTTGAAAAATCTTGGTTCGCAATATTTGGCTTGGTATGTATGAACACAATCATGACTTTTAAACCAGAAAACCAACGTCATGGCCATTTCTTCTCCATACAATATGATAGTGTGTCCATATTAGGTAGATTGGTGCATCATGTTATTTCAAGCAATGTTTACAAAGGGAGATTCCAATTTTGAAGATATTTGAAGGTACCTAAGTACTACATCCGTCCCAAAGCTTAACGCTTTTTTTGAAAAATCAAGCTAAGGAAAGTTTGACCAAAATTTTAGAAAAAACTATCAAGAACTATGATATTATATAGATACCATGTGAAAAATTGTTTCATGATGTATCAAAGTGTATGGAAATTCATACTGTAAATATTTATTTATTTTTTAAAAACTAGGTCAAACTTTACATAGTTTGACTTTTGAAAAAAAAGCCTTAATATTTGGAATGGAGGGAGCACTATAATATGGGAAACCACCAAGAGTTTTGCAAGATATTTTGGCCTAGCTAGCATGTAGGGACACATTCATGCCTTTCAAACCAGATGACCAAGGTTATTGCCATAAATTTGCCATAGTTTATGACAACATGTCAATACTTTTTGTGTGGTAGAGCATATTGGCATTTCAAGTATTATTTACAAAGATAACTTCCAAATTTGAAGTTATTTTCAGTTTTCAAATTAAGTGACAACAATGTTTTTTGGTGAAGCAAATACAAAAAGGTACGTGGCTAAAATGCCACTGCCCAAAGTATATGAAAATTCATGGATATTACCTAGGTTTCATAAATTTTCAAGTTTCCTAGCTATATATATATATATATATTCATGCAATAAATTGGCTTTTATGGCAATGTGCTGAAAGTATATGAAAATTGGAACAACAAGTGTGTTATAGCTAGCCAATGTGCCTTTTAAACCTATCGAACCTTCCTGAGTATGAAATAAGGGATAGCCACCAAGAGTTCTGCAAGATTCTACATCTCGATCTTAAAGCTAATGTAGCGAAATTTGGCCCCTTTTCGAAACAAAAAAGGGACGAAATAAATATAAATTGAAATAAAGCCATTCATTCACAAAGTGCCATGCTATGTGCATTAGTTTCCATTATAAAATATAAAATTGTATTTTTGACAACTTTTGGAAAAACATTTTTCACAATGTGCCATACGATGTATGAATTCATGGATTTCAAACGAGACCAAGGTCATAGACATATACTTGGCGTAGTTTATGATAACATGTCGATAGTATGTAGTTTGGTGCATATTGGCATTTCAAACATTGTTTACAAAGGAGCTTCCAAAATTGAACTTATTTTGAACTTTTCAAGTGACAAGAGTTGCTTTTGTTGTGAAGCAACTACATAGAATATGACTCAAAATGCCACCTTCCCAAATTTCACACAAAGTAATACATTATATTTAACAATAAAATGCATGAGTTTCATGAATTTCCAAGTTTCCATGCTAATTTTGCCACTTGAACCTGTTTATCTCGGTTTAGCGAAAATGGGTCAATTTTGAACTGTGGTCACTGACATGTGAGGCACCTATACGATGGTGCCCCAAAGCAGGGTAGCTTTGCATTTCCAAAGTTATTCCTCCCCATCCCTTGGCACTGTGTAATACTAACACCCACCCTCCGCCTCCCAAAGCCCTAGACCCTCACCCCCTTGCCCGACAAAACAAACACACTCACCACCGCTCCTCATCACCTCAATGCGTGCTAAGAAACTTTACATACCCATTAGTTTGCTCGAGAGGCACATGTGGTCAAGTCGATCCGATGGTAGTATTTCTATCTCTAGCTTGATCGGGTTGGCATTTTATTGCCCTTTCACCTGATCTGCCTCCTCAAATACGTAGATTAGTTTGTGCTCAAGATGGGCATGGTTAATTATGTGCTCGATTTATTTTCTCAGCTTCATCTGGTTGGCATTTTAT
Source organism: Avena eriantha (assembly GCA_910589775.1). Classification (NCBI taxonomy): domain Eukaryota; kingdom Viridiplantae; phylum Streptophyta; class Magnoliopsida; order Poales; family Poaceae; genus Avena; species Avena eriantha. The sequence goes on from OU342742.1 coordinate 125,375,814, forward strand.
TGCCTTTTCACCCGATCTGCCTCCTCAAATACGTAGTTTAGTTTGTGCTCAATCCGCATGGGCATAGTTGATTCTACTCTCGATCTGTTTTCTAAAATACCTTCTCCGAGTTTTGCTGTCAATATGTTTGCTAAAATCCATAGGCATATATAGTATAGTTTTTGTACTCCATCTACATATTTCCTACTTTTCTTTCAATAAGCTCCAATCATGTATGTCATATTTTTCAGACAGATGGACGGGTTTTGGATAGAGGCTGCTCCATTAAGCAACGCTGAACATATTTGTGGTGTTCTATGATTTATGGATTTTGTTAGAGATTATTGTGACAACTCAAAAGTGCATTGCTCCTACTGCATGTGTGTGAATCATAGGGTGCTGCGCACATATGTTAGATGAGTATTTCATGGTGAGCCATATGATCCTTCATATGAACCAGGGGAAGCACATCTTTATGATCCAGATCAAGTAGGGAAGGTAGATGTTGATCATCTAGATCAACTGACAGAGGTAGATCCTAAGTATCTAGATCAACTGGGAGAAGGGAGAGGAGTCAAAAAGTGCAAGTTGCATGAAACAAGTTTCATCTTTGGTACTTCCGCTATGCCAGATGGCAAAGTATGTCTATAGAATGACGAATGTTTAGGTTGTGTGACTTACTAGATGTTCCTATATAAATGTACATTATTGGTTAATCTACATATTGCAGAAGCACACAACCGAAGGGGGCTTTGATGGTAATGTCGATGACCCATTCATTGATGAGCCTGCCATTTTTTCGATAAAGGGCACTTTATTACTTGAAGATGAGTCTACACTGAGGTTATGGATCCTTCAGGAGGCTGTGGATCGCGTACACTGCCTTTGGATGGAGTTGATGCAAGGTTGTTGATAATCAGGGGTGTACTTTTTGTGCCATTTAGGTAGTCTCATGACCACTAGCCCAGCTGGAAAACTCTTAGGGTGCACCTAAGACCTCTCTAATATATGTAAAGCTATCTCATGATTGGTTCGTTAATGTCTTTGTACTGTAATATGGAGCTACCTTATGATTTATAGGGATTTGTTAGTAAAACTGTAATTGGAAACTATTCTGTGTGTGTGCTTTTATCGGTTCCCAAGATGCAACTATCGTCATATCGTCCTCTGCCAGCCCTTACCCTCCCTCAATGCTCCATGAGCAGAATCAAGAGGATAACTCATTGTAGGAGTGGGAGTGTAACACGGTAGAACTCGCACGAAGGGAAGAAGGAGGTTGGCTCGGTCAAGTTTTTTATCTAGACATGGGTCCCACTTTAACTCACCCTCTTCAAACAGCTGTAGGTCACCACGTGAAAGCTGGGTGTTGAAAATTTGGATCACACGCGAAAAACACTTCCCACTGTTGCCCCTTAAACATTTACTATAGAAAATAAGTAGTATTCCTCTTTTTATCTCCCTGCCCGGCATTGATTTCTACCGACTAGAGAAACAACCACTAGCTAGCTCATATCCAGCAAAGGAAACAAGTGTCGAAACTGGTGCAACGATTATTTTTGCCAATTTTCTCTGATTGGGGAGTTCTTGATTATCTAAGATAGGTGGGTGTATTTGCTCACCTCGAAAATCTGCTATGTTTGCTTCTGATTAGGTCATCCGGGGTTCTATTCGGTATGCGTTTCTCGTGGAGTTCTTGCTTCTCAGATAGGTGGGGGTTAGTGCTCATCTCGGAATTACCGAATCAGGGTGTTTTGCCTCCTATGCTCTGATTGATTAGGCCATTAGTATTTCGTATGGATTGGGGATCGGGGCATGGTCACCGCTATTTTGATTGGGGCATTTGGTCGGGTTTGATCTGGGTGTTCTTCTCTCTCTACTAACTACTGTAACCTTTAATTTCTACCAGTAGTTTTCAGTGCATTTTTCGTCTGATTCTGTATGGAGAACTATGGGTCAGTGGCGTGCACGGCCACTATGGACAGGGATGGTCCCGTCAGTTCCCTAAATAGTTGTCTGAAAAAGGTATTGTAGCAATATATTCCTTGTGTTCTTCCATTCTTTTCCATACTGAAAATGGTTGTCGTCAACCTAGATGTATCAATGTGCTCTAAAAGTTATCTGTGTCTGCATCCTATTTTTGCGGAAGCCTCTATGCCACCATATTCTTTGTTTAATGTAGTAGGTTGCTACATATCTGTGAATGTGCGGTCCTCTAGGTGCAGAAAATAGGATGATACCCCCACATGCCACGGGATCTAGCCAATACCACTACTCACCAAACAAGCGCAAGGCCACTATCCAGCTGGGAGGGCCCAGCTTAAAGATAAGGGTATTTTATCTTAATCCACTTACCATGGTGTAGTATGATTTAATTATTATCGGATTGGTTTCATGCATGCTTATCAGATGTTCAGAAACATCTATGTGATTTTATTAATTATGGCATTGTGTTTATGTGAAACCAGATCTAGATCTGTTTGTCTAATCTCATACAGTTATATGACTACTACTATATTAAATAGTTGAGATCTATTACTATTTATGAAAATTGAAGGTGCTATTGTGGAGGCTGGGGCCTCTTGAGAGGTTACTAGATTGCTGATGCCTCCACCAAAAGCGGACATCGTCTACACGTCGAGGAAGCGCAAACACAGTACCTAGGTGGGTAGTGACCTCTCTAAGAAGAGGATATAATTTGGAAATCCACAATTTCCCATGTTATGATTTTCTGTGTTATTGTTATCAGCTTTATCTTTACTCTTATTAGAAGTTCGCAAACATTAAATCAGTTTGCTTTACATGCAATGATTCTGTCTGATATTATTAGGTTTACATGCTCTTTACATAATTTAACATTTCCACTTAATTTCATTCAGTACGACACACCAGCTGCTCAACCCTTTGTCCTGCCGTCCTCTTGTCAAGCTTGTGGGTTGAAAGGGGGGCCATGTATGCCCTTCAAAAGGCAGAGGGAATAAAAATGGTACATGGCCACCCTTCGCGAAGGGTACCCATGGTATGAGGTATGGTTTCCAATTGGTTTAAAACGACTTGATGTAAGATCTTGTTTCTCACTTTTCTTGTTGTCGTCTTACTTCTATATCAATTTTATCATGAAGGTTGTCCCTTGTGTTGCTCTCCCCATTATAAACAAGTTGTGTGGAAATGACAAGTTTCTGACTCTGTATAGCAAGGGCCCTAAAGGCACACGACAACTATATGATGTGGATGTCTCCCAGACGATGGCCACCACCTATTTGGGTGGACGAGGTTGGTCCAAGTATGTTATTGAGAATGATCTGAAGCAAGGGGAAGTGGTGGACCTTAATTATAGCAAGCCTAGGAAGATACTTGCAAGTCATTGTACACCTGTTCACCTAAGGATCAGGAAAAAAGGTAGTACTAACTTAATCCACTTCTATAATTATCACAACCTCTGATGACATTTATGTGAGTAACTGTTCTGCACCATTGTCTTTTACTCATCATATGACTCTAACCACTTCCGTAGTCCGCTTCCTCTTATGTACCCCCAAGAAGGAATCCAGCATCAAGCTGCTAGCACCGGCAACAGCCCCATGATGACCCACAAGTATAGGGGGTGTATCGCAGTATTTTCGAGGGAAGTGAAACCCAATTTATTGATTCGACACAAGGGGAGCCAAAGAATATTTATAAGCCTTAACAACTGAGTTGTCAATTCAGCTGCACCTGGAAACAATCTTGGTCGCAGCAGTTTATCAGTAGCAACAGTTTTGTAGTAGGAATAGTAAAGTAATAGCAGTAGCAAAGCAAAGGCAGTAGTAACAAAAGCAGTAAACTGTGGGATTCGAGTGCGGTAGGCATAGGGATGGATGGACGGGCGTTGCATGGACAAGACAATTCACATAGCAATCAGAACATAGGGCAATTGCAGATAAATAAGATAAAGTACCCAAGTACTAGACAATCCTAGGCATGTGTTCTATATATAGTCATACGTGCTCGCAATGAGAACTTGCACAACATCTTTTGTCCTGCCAACCCGTTTGCAGCGGGGCCTCTAGGGAACTAGTGGCAATTAAGGTGCTCCTTTTAATAGAGCACCGGAGCAAAGCATTAACACTCCCTGAACACATGTAATCCTCACATCAAAGCCTTTCCCTTCCGATTATCCTGGTTTCTGTCACTTCGGGGCCATAGGTTCTGGACAACAACGTGTGTATACAACTTGTAGATAAGACCAGAAAAAATACTATCATAATGAATCAATAATAAGTTCAGATCTGAAATCATGGCACTCGGGCCCTAGTGACAAGCATTAAGCACAACAAGTCGCAACAAAGTCATAAAGCACTAATAAAAGATACTAGGCACCATGCACTAACAATCTGATGCCATTACATAAACGATCTCATCCAATCCCTACCATCCCCATAGCCTACAGCGGGGGATTACTCTCTCATAGATGGGGGAAACATGGATGGTCGATGGAGAAGCGATGGTGATGATGATGGCGATGATCTCCTCCAATTCCCCGTCCTGGCAGGGTGCCAGAACGGAGTTTCTAGTGCTGTTTCGTGGAATCTGGTGGTGGCGGCGGAGCGGAACTCCTTTTGGAAAAACATCGAACCCCCCGAAGTTTTTAGGTCAGAAGGCTCCTTATAGGCGAAGAGATAGGCCGAGGGGGTGCCTGGAAGGCCCCACACCACCCCCTGGCGCGGCCTGGCCTGGCCCGCGCCACCAGGTGGTGTGGCCACCCCAGGGCTCTTCTTCGTCTCGTATTCTGGCTCCTAGAGTCTTCGGGTGAAATAGGATTTTTGGCATATTTTCCGGGATTTTTCCTGATAGTTGATTTTCTACACAAAAATTAGATACCAAGGAAATTCTGCTGAAAACAACGTCAGTTCGCATTAGTTGCATCCAAATCACATAAGTATAGAGGAGAAACAATAGCAAAAGTGTTCGGGAAAGTAGATACGTTTTGGACGTATCATCTCCCTCCAAGCTTAGCTTATTGCTTGTCCTCAAGCAATTCAGTTGAAAACTGAGGGCGATAAAAGAACTTTCGCGAACCCATTTGCTTCATATGATGTAAATATTCTCAGCAATGTGATCAACTACTTAGACAATTCATAATAAAGAGTATGCAACTGAGTCTACTTAATAGTCTTTGCAAGCTATGAAGAGATTCCAACTCAAGAATAATAAGTAGCATGAAGCACGAACATAAGCAACATTACAATGCTCATAAAAAGGTATGATAGAGGGGTATCTCGCTTGCCTTTGATTATGAATGCCAAGGCACCTCTGAAGTTCAAGTGATGACTAGAAGTAAAGATATCAAAGATACAAGCATCAAAGTCATAACACAAATAATCAAGTAATGGAACAAACACAAAGAATGACAACTATGCTCTCAAGAAGGTGCTCAAAGAATATATGGAGACTCAACAAGTAGAAGAAAAAGGTTTTGAATAATTTTGAAAGGCTTCCAAATGCTGAAAGTATGGTACTTATTAGCTTTGAGCTCTCTTTGCCCCTATCATAAGCATCTTTAATGTGGTTAAGGTGAAAGTGAGGTCCAATCTGAGTTATATGCTTGACAGACTTTAAACTGAAAATCCCAAGTCCCTTGAGTACGAGGGCGGCTCCTCATGCTACTCAACTTTAGTTACCGGTAAGTTCTTGTCATCGTAAGTATGTGCGTATCATTGAGAACCGCCAACGGGGTACCCCTTGCCCGATGATATGGAAGAATCCCCATATCAAAATGACAAGGCAAGCAGACAATGAGTATCTCAGCAATCTTCTTATTTACCATGGGAAAATGGTGCTTTTTTCTCTCTTTCCTCTTTTCATAAAACTCTTTTTTTTCTTTTTTTTTCTCAATAGCTATCTCTCTCTCTTTTTATAAGAAGAATGCTTCATAGATATCATTATGGTTACGCTGTAGGTTTCCACCATGTCAGCATGGATTAGACCAGCGGCCCAGGCGTCTCTCGAACACACATACATAACTCCATGGACTTACAAGCTCCCCTTTTATTTCACACCGACGACATCCGCAAACAAAAGAGCAAGGTATCAACTAGGTATATATTTACAAGTGTTGAAAGCATTCCCCGTGACAGCACGGTTCTGCTAATCCCCAGCCTATAATTTGCAAGCATATAACTTTCATGGAGAGTTCACAATGGTTCAGGTTTATTAAGTGCAGGAAATAAAGTGTGCCATCAAGTTCGTGAGAGCTTTACTAACTAACTTTCTCATAACAAGCAAACATTTTATTCGTAAGAAAACAAGGCATATTGAATATGCACGGAAGTAGCAAATGATGCTAATAGGTAGGTATGGTGGACACTTTGGAAATATTTGGTTTAGGGAGTTGGAAACATGAGTAAAACACTCAGTGGAAGTGAAGGCTAGCAATAGTAAGGGAGCGACAAACGAGAGAGAAATAGCTATCATTATCATGCTTGCAACAAAACAAGACTACTCATGGCATGAAAGTGATTCAAGATCCTCAAGGCAAAATAATTCATCGAGGCTTAACTGATTATTACAGTCATGAGCATGCGTGAGCATGTGCCAAGTCAATCAAATGAAACATTCAGAGGAGGATACCACGGTGTCATACCAATTTATAAATAGAGTAATGCAAGCAAACATTCATAAGACATGCTACAAACTATTAGCGAGTTGGAGCTAATCACAAGTAAGCAAGAACTACTAAGCATCCAAAGATAACATACACTCTACATGAACGGACTAAGCATGCCCAGAGTGTTGAGTATATGTACAAAAATGAAAACAAAAAGAGTTTGTTACCAGCCTCTTACCACGCCTCAACTTGTCATTAATCCTCATTATTTTTCTTCACTTGTGTGGCTTGAATAATAATATGAAACCAATATTCCACTGAGAACTGCCAAACCCTAAAGCAAACTCGCAAAAACCAAAGAAGAACGGCAAATATTTTTGGTGTTTTCGATTTTTAAACAAGAACCAAAAGGGAAAAACAAGCAAAGCAAAATCTTTTGGGGTTTTTCGAATAGTTCAAACAAAGCAAAAAGGGAAAAGCAAATTGATACATTGCAAATGTATCTATAATTTTTGGTGTTCCATGCTTGGTTTTATCTACTTTCTTATGTTTTGTTCCAACTTTGGAGTACTTTTCATATGATTTCTTGGACTAACCTATTAACAAGATTCCATAGTGCCAGTTGCCTGTTTTCTGCTGTTTTTGGTTCCAGGAAAGTCAGAAAATCAATATTCTCGGAATTGGACGGGACAAAAGCCAAAGTTCTTATTTTACCGGAAGACTCACGGAGCCAGAATACGAGACGGGGGAGGGCCAGGGCCTGGCCACACCCCTCCCAGGCGCGGGCTAGCCCTACCCGCGCCACCAGGTGGTGTGGGCCCCCTGGCACTCCACCGACCTTGCCCTCTGGCCTATAAGAAGCCTCCCGATACCAAAACCCTAGGTCGTCAATCAGAAATCCACGAAAAGTTCCGCTGCGCCGCCGCCACCGAAGGGGAGATTCGGGGGACAGAAAGTCTCTGTTCCGGCACCCTGCCGGGACGGGGAAGTGCCCCCGGAGCCATCTCCATCGATCTCCACCACCATCTCCATCACCGTTGTTGATTCCCATGATGAGGAGGGAGTAGTTCTCTCTCGAGGCTAAGGGTTCTACCGGTAGCTATGTGTTCATCTCTCTATCTATGCATGATCATATTGTGATCATGAGCTTGTAATCTATAGATCTACCTTTCTACTCAAGTGCTTTAATAGATCTCTGCTCTCCCCATGTGTGTGAAAGTGACAGCATGCTCACCATGGTGGCACTTAGGCTAGAGATTACAAATACTTGTTATGAGTTATATTTGGAGTTGGATGTCTTTATGAAATTGTGGTGTTTGTTGGACTCATCTAGTGATCAAGGTGACAGTGTGGGGTTTTCTAGATGGGAAAGGCTTACTTTGAGGTGTGCTATTATAGCCCTACCGTTGATTAGAGTGTCCAACCGGAGAGTAGTTAAGAGTAGTATCATGAAGATGATATATTTATATGAAAGTGTTCACTAGTGAAAGTATGATCCCTAGGCCTTGTTTCTAAGCATTGATACACCGTTTGCTACTAGATCTGTTACATGTTTGCTTACTTCCATCTTTATTTCAGTTTTACTTTAGTCTTTTCCACGCCATCAAGTTATTTTCTATCACCATTACCACTTATAATTATCCATACCACTTGTATTTCACTATCTCTTCGCTGAACTAGTGCACCTATACACCTGACAAGTGTATTGGGTGTGTTGGGGACACAAGAGACTTCTTGTATCTTGATTGCAGGGTTGCTTGAGAGGGGATACCTTTGACCACTTCCTCCCTGAGTTCGATAAACCTTGGGTGATCCACTTAAGGGAAAACTTGTTGCTGTTCTACAAACCTCTGCACTTGGAGGCCCAACAACTGTCTACAAGAATAGAAGTGCGTAGACATCAAGCTATTTTCTGGCGCCGTTGCCGGGGAGGTAAGGTAAAAGGTATTCACACCGGAGGATTAAAGAAGAAGAACCTCCCACGGCAAACGCCTATTTTCTGGCGCTGTTGTCGGGGAGGTAAGGTAAAAGGTACTCACATCCTCCGGTGTGAGTGCTCGAAGTTATTTTCTTTAGATTCTGCAATTTTGTCTTTTTGTTTCTTGTTTTCACTAGTTAGGCTTAATGGAAAACAACAACAAAATTAGAGAGCTTTATAGTATTTATCTTGAGTTAGGACATGTAGTGTTTGAAGAGAAAATTAAAAAACCTATGAAACTTTATTTGCATGCTAATAGCAATGTTGTTAGTATGAATTCTTTGGACACCATTATTGCTAATGCTATGGAAAAGTCTAAGCTTGGGGAAACTAGTTTTTATGGAAATGATCTTTTTAGTTCCCCATCTTTGGAAGATAGCTATTCTATTGCTTATGAGACTTGAATCCCTACTTCCTTTTACAAAAGGCCTTTCTTCCACCATTATATTGAGTCTCCACCTTCTATCTTTATGCACCTACTTTGAGAGCATAGTGGCCATTCCTAGTTCTATGTGCATTGTCCCAAGACTAGTTGATTGATGCATAACTTGTTATTGCTTGTTTGAAACTATTGTATCTAGTCACTCTTATGAACTTTGAAGGTGTCCTATGCATTTATATTTGCTACTCTATTGAGGGACAAGCTGAATACTATTATGCTATGTTTTCTTTATGTGAAACAAACAAACGTCTTGCAAAGCATTGTTATTCATGAATATTTTGTTTGTGCCTTTTCATGTTGCATCATAGTTTCTTTACTTATTGCTAGAACTTTGTCTTTCATGTTATGATTGAAGTACTATGATCCCAGCTTCGAATGTTTTGCAAATACTTTGATCAAGTCTTTGATGGTGCATGTCACCTCAAAAATTATTCTTTCTTTTTATCACTTACCTACTCGAGGACGAGCAGGAGTTAAGCTTGGGGATGTTGATACATTGCAAATGTATCTATAATTTTTGATGTTCCATGCTTGGTTTTATCTACTTTCTTATGTTTTGTTCCAACTTTGGAGTACTTTTCATATGATTTCTTGGACTAACCTATTAACAAGATGCCATAGTGCCAGTTGCCTGTTTTCTGCTGTTTTTGGTTCCAGGAAAGTCAGAAAATCAATATTCTCGGAATTGGACGGGACAAAAGCCAAAGTTCTTATTTTACCGGAAGACTCACGGAGCCAGAATACGAGACGGGGGAGGGCCAGGGCCTGGCCACACCCCTCCCAGGCGCGGGCTAGCCCTACCCGCGCCACCAGGTGGTGTGGGCCCCCTGGCACTCCACCGACCTTGCCCTCTGGCCTATAAGAAGCCTCCCGATACCAAAACCCTAGGTCGTCAATCAGAAATCCACGAAAAGTTCCGCTGCGCCGCCGCCACCGAAGGGGAGATTCGGGGGACAGAAAGTCTCTGTTCCGGCACCCTGCCGGGACGGGGAAGTGCCCCCGGAGCCATCTCCATCGATCTCCACCACCATCTCCATCACCGTTGTTGATTCCCATGATGAGGAGGGAGTAGTTCTCTCTCGAGGCTAAGGGTTCTACCGGTAGCTATGTGTTCATCTCTCTATCTATGCATGATCATATTGTGATCATGAGCTTGTAATCTATAGATCTACCTTTCTACTCAAGTGCTTTAATAGATCTCTGCTCTCCCCATGTGTGTGAAAGTGACAGCGTGCTCACCATGGTGGCACTTAGGCTAGAGATTACAAATACTTGTTATGAGTTATATTTGGAGTTGGATGTCTTTATGAAATTGTGGTGTTTGTTGGACTCATCTAGTGATCAAGGTGACAGTGTGGGGTTTTCTAGATGGGAAAGGCTTACTTTGAGGTGTGCTATTATAGCCCTACCGTTGATTAGAGTGTCCAACCGGCGAGTAGTTAAGAGTAGTATCATGAAGATGATATATTTATATGAGAGTGTTCACTAGTGAAAGTATGATCCCTAGGTGAAAGGGCATGTATGCCCCCATGTGTGGTTTTGGTAATTAATGACAATCCCTATGGACTAATGTGCAAATTGAGTTTCACTTGTAGGTTTGTCCATTGGCATCGCTTGGACCATGTGTTGGTTTCAAGGATGAAAAAGAAGAAGCATCGTCCAAGGGCTTTGTGCCTTTTGGAATCAAGTAGAAGAAGAAGAATAAGAAGAAGAAGAAGAAGAAGATGGAGTTCCTCATGGCTATCTTTAAGACATCATCAGAATTGAAGTGCAAGCTCAAGATGCACCATCTCTAGAAGACCTCATGCTTGGAGCTTGCCATCCTCGGCTTTCATGGTGTGATGAAGACAAGGTCAATGAAGTGGTTTCCCCATGGAGTATGGGGGAGCCATTCGCAAGTCTTCATCAAGCAAGAGCAAGCAAGAGCAATCAAGAAAGGTGTTCCATATTGAAGGTGACAAGATCGTCTACATCAAGCTCAAGTGGGATGCTCAAGGCAAAGGTATGATCTTGATAGGGTTTCTATTTTACCGCTCTCTTGGAGTGTTGGGAGACCGGGTTTAGGATAGATAGCCGTACTATCAAGAGGGGCTCTCGAGTGGGTGACTCGTTCGTATCTTTTGGTGAGAGCTCAAACCTTTGCATAGATAGCATCATCTTTCTTGGTTGTTGTTTGGTTCTTGTCCATGTGAGGATCTAGAGCTTGTGGTTATCTTCATTACATGCTCTAGTTCATTAAAAACGGATTTCCCATGCATATCTCATTGCGTTTTTGATCTTGCGGGTTTTCCGGCTCCACACCTTGGGAGTTATCTCACATATATATTCATGGTATTTTCTCCCTTGGTGATATCCAATATTTCGAAGTTGGATTCTACACGTTGTTATCTTTCCAACAAAATTGGTTTCATCTCGTTTGGAGTTCGGATGCAAAAGTTATGGCATTTCTGGTTCTGAAGTTTCTCTGACCGGAAGTACCGGCCAGACGCCGGAAGTACCGCTCGGGCAGAAATGCCGCCGGTAGTACCGGTGTTAATTCCGGCCAAACTTCCGGTGAACCCATTTTTGGTTCAGTACTCTCTCTGCCTGGTTTGTGCTATTTGATGGTACTTTTGTCGGTATTTCAGGCGGTAGTACCGCTAGGACATTCTTGCCACCGGTAGTTCCGGCGAAGCGGCGGTAGTACCAGCCAGGCTCGCGTCTTTGGTCTTTCTCTCGCTGTTTTCTGACTGTTGGTTGGGTGCCACCGGTAGTACCGGCCACCCATCGATACTACCGGCCGTGCGCGAATCTGTGAGTAACGGGCAGATCGGGGAGCCCTTTAAAAGGGGCTCCCCTTTCCCCTTCGGCCCCAACTCTTGTTCTTCTCGGTTTTTGGCTTTCTCTCTCCTCCATTGTTGACCTTGAAGAGCTTGCTCTCTCCCCTTCTCCCTCCTATGATTCTTGCATCTATTTGAGGGATTTGAGAGAGGAGATCTAGATCTACAATCCCCACCAAGAAAAATCCCTTCTTTGTGAAGGAATCCTTGGGATCTAGATCTTGGAGAGTTTTGTGTTCTCCTCTTGTGTTCTTCCTCCCTTATTTCCCCAATAGCTTTTGCAGCTTTGGTGGAATTTGAGAGAGAAGGACTTGCCTCTTGCATTTGGTGCATAGGTTTGAGTTCTCCTCGGAGATTCGGTGAGTTCAATCCCTTGGGATTGTTTCTCTTGGGTTCTTGGAACCCTAGACGGTTGTGGTTGGATAGTTAACCTTTTGTGGTCTTGTAGCCTTTTGTGGCCTTGTTGACTTTTGTGGCTTTGTAGCCTTTGTGGCATTGTTCTTGGGGCTCCAATTGAGTTGTGGAGGTTCCCCAAGCTTGTAGGCCTTTTGTGGCATTGTGGAGCCTTTGTGGCATTTCTTGGGAGCCCTCCAATTGAGATGTGGAGATTGCCCCAAGCCTTGTACGGGTTCGGTCACCGCCCTCAAGTGTCCCATAGTGGATCGTGAGTAGGCCTTTGTGGCGAGCTCACAGGAGAATAGGGTGAGCCTTTTGTGGCGTCGGTGAGTTGCGTGGCTTCGCATCCTTGGTGAGGCCTTGTGTGGCGTTGGGTGAGCATTGAGCCACCACACCTCGAGGTGAGCCATTTGTGGCGTTCGAAGTTCATTGCGCCCCCACACCTCTCCAACAGAGACGTAGCTTCTTGGAAGTGAACTTCGGGAAACAAATCATCGTCTCCGCGTCCATCAGTTATCTCTCAACCGAGCCCTTTTCTTATGCAATTTACATTGTGATAGCCTTCGTGCTTGAAGTATTATATCTTGCTATCACCTTGTTGTTTATCTTGCTTAGCATAGGTTGTTGGTGCACTTAGTGAAACTAGTGGATATAGGTTTTGGCTTGTTAAATTAAACGTTAAGTTTTATTCCGCATTTATTAGAGCCTAAACCGTAATTATTTTAAAATGCCTATTCACCCCCCCTCCCTCTAGGCGACGTCCATTTCCCTTTCACTAGGCCTTGTTTCTAAGCATTGATACACCGTTTGCTACTAGATCTGTTACATGTTTGCTTGCTTCCATCTTTATTTCAGTTTTAGTCTTTTCCACGCCATCAAGTTATTTTCTATCACCATTAGCACTTATAATTATCCATACCACTTGTAGTTCACTATCTCTTCGCCGAACTAGTGCACCTATGCACCTGACAAGTGTATTGGGTGTGTTGGGGACACAAGAGACTTCTTGTATCTTGATTACAGGGTTGCTTGAGAGGAGATACCTTTGACCACTTCCTCCCCGAGTTCGATAAACCTTGGGTGATCCACTTAAGCGAAAACTTGCTGCTGTTCTACAAACCTCTTCACTTGGAGGCCCAACAACTGTCTACAAGAATAGAAGTGCGTAGACATCACAAACCAAGGCAAAAGGAAGAAGCAAACCAAAGAGAAACAACGGAAATATTTTTGGTCTTTTTGTATTTTTAGAAAGCAAAAGCAAAGAAGAACGAAAACTAAAAAGAGAACGAAAAATGAATATACAAAGTACCGACGCAACATGATATGGAGATGAGTGCGGTGTCGGCGTACCTCCCCCCAAGCTTAGGCTTTTGGCCTAAGTAGGAATCAACCCTAGGCTGGCCAAGATGAGGTGTCACCATGGTACGACGAGGAGGTACCCTCGTCCTGGTGCGAGCTCGAGTACGCCCCTCCGTAATGTGCGGAGTAATCATAGGAGGGCACATCCTCCTGGTGCTGCTCGTGGAAACCCAACAAGCGAAGCTGCTCGTCCACCTCCTCCTTGGAGCGCGACCGCGGTCTCTTGTCAACACTAAACAAAGCAGGCTGTGGCAAAAGGATCTCCCTTTCATCCCCGTCAGTGAAAAGCATCCTATATACTAGATTGTTCAAATCGGAGGTAGCAGTGACAAAGTGATGAGTTTTCATGGCAACAAGGTCAAGCCACTGTGGTGCTAGCATAGCATCATCGGGATCCACTGAAAGACCTAATGCATTGACTACACGCGAGGCAATGATGCCCCCATAGATAGGCCCCCTAGCAGCTAGGCGGCGAGCAATAAGCGAGCCAAGATTGTACCGAGTATCATTGTTGAGCACAGCAGCAAGGAAAGATAAGTGATAATTGGAGATATTACTAGTGTTCTCCCTACCCAATACACTAGTGGCAAGATAGTATGCAAAGTATCTAAGAGCAAGGAGTTGGATATTTCTTATCTTTCCGCGCTGCGCCACACGGTCATCATCATTGGTCACCCCTCAGTAAAGCTCCAACAAATCAGCGGGTTGCCCTTGAATTTTCTTCACGGTCCCTGTCATACGCACAACTACAATACTGCAAAATCTCTCCAAAGGCATGGTGAAGGGCATATCATAGATTTTAAAAGAGACAGTAGATTGATAGGATGTGTTAGTAAATGAGAAGCTCTCCACAAAATTTTTGGTGAGCATAGCGTATTGTGCACTCTCATCTTGCATATAAGAGGTCAAGCCAACCCTCTCAATCAATAGCAAGAAATCATCAAGAATACCTGCAGCTTGTAAGAAAGTATAACAAGGAAAAGAGGATGGGTGAGCATCCCCATCATCCCTTTCACTACCAATACGAGTTGCAATGAGATCTTCGTTGTATGATGGCCTAGCTTGAGAGGCTGTTCTTGAGGGCCTCGACCTCCTAGGTGCATCACTCTCAAATATATCTCCAAAAGTATGGTTGTTCATGCTTGGTATTCTGAAATTTAAACACCTATTAAACAAGTGATTGCAAAGTAAATATAATGAAGGATTCTACTCATAGGGACTTGCAAGAGGCCTAAACATGCATCAAAATTATATTTCTAAGCAAAAAACAAGCTTACAAGCCATCATAACCAGTCACCTACAGCAGCAAAATACTCAACATATAATCCACTAAACACAAATCTACTTGGACAAGGGGAGGAGTCACATACCAAGGAACAATTGCTCCAAATTTCAACAAGAAAGATGGGTTGAGAAAGGAGATCGAAGAAATCGAGAGCAAGCACAGAAAGAACGCGATTTTGAGCTATGAACTAGAGCTTACTCGGGAGAGAGAAGAAAGTGGCAGGTGAGAGAGTTGGTGGGGGGCCAGGGGTGGCCCACACCAGGGCATGGCGCCACCCAGGGCTGGCCGCGCCACCACATGGTGTGCCTGCCTGGTGGGCCCCCCCTGGTACCTACCAGGTACTCCTCTACCCCTTTTTTCACGTAAAAATTTAATATGAAATTTCTGGAATTTTTCGAGACACTTTATTTTTGGGCATTATTCAGAAATAGAAGAATGATTTTTCTGACAGACAGATTTTTTTCTTTTGGAAACATGATGCAAGGACAAAACGAGGCTAGAACTATAGAATTTCTAGCATGCAAGCAACTAATAACACAAAGAAACTAAACGAAAGCAAAAACTAAAAATGCAAAGGATAGAAATAAGCGGAGATAATCATAATGAAAACATTGTTTTGTTCAATGGAATCCTTTTGTTAACAAGGTCGATCAAGTCTTGCTACCAAAACAATTACATATGAGACAAAACTTTGTACTCCACTAATGATTATGTTACCTCAACCTTGATAGCAATGGTCCCAATCATAATAGTTTCAAATTTTTCTCTTGGTATGGGACAATATATTTCTCCAACTTGAATGCCTTCAACATGTTCAATTGAATTCAAGCCATAAGTCCTTTCAATATTCTTGGGGAAATAGACAGTATGCTCCTTGTCATTAACATTGAAGGTCACCTTTCCTTGATTACAATTAATAACAGCTCCTGCAGTATTAAGAAAAGGTCTCCCAAGAATAATAGACATATTATCATCTTCAGGCATTTCAAGCACAACAAAATCAGTTAATATCAAGCAATTATGAGCCACCTGAACAGGTACATCCTCACATATACCCATAGGAATAGTGGTAGATTTATCAGCCATTTGCAAAGATATATCAGTTGGTATCAATTTTTCAAGTTGAAGCCTCTTATAGAGAGAGAGAAAGGCATAACACTAACTCCAGCTCCCAAATCACACAAAGCAGTTCTAACATAACTGTTCTTAATAGAGCAAGGGATAGTTGGAATCCCTAGGTCTCCAAGTTTCTTAGGAACCTTACCATTGAAAGAATAATTAGCAAGCAAAGTAGAGATCTCTTCATTAGGGATCTTCCTTTTATTCGAGACAATATCCTTCATATACTTTGAGTAAGGAGGCAATTTAATAGCATCAGTCAAAGGAATTTGCAAGAATAAAGGCTTCATCCACTCACAAAACCTATTGTAGTGTTCATCTTCCTTTGACTTGTGTTTCTTATCAGGGAAAGGCATAGGTTTTTGGACCCAAGGTTCTCTTTCACTACCATGTTTCTTAGCAATAAAATCTTCTTTGGTGTATTTAGTAGTCGTAGTGTGGTTTTCAGGTTCTTCTTCAACTTTTTCTTCATTAGGAACTTCATTTTCTTCATTACCACTTTCCGTTTCAGCATTAGAGATAGATATACTATTAGGATCTATAGCAGGTTCAGAGGGTTCTACAACAGTTTTATGTTTCTTTTTCCTTTTCTTACGAGTAGAACCACTATTTTCAGCTTGTTGAGAATCCTGCTCAATTCTTTTAGGATGCCCCTCAGGATATAGAGGATCCTGGGTAGCAGCACCACTCCTAGTTCTAATCTCATAAGCATGTTTTTCTTTAGCGGCATTAACTAGCAAGTCGTTTTGCACTTTAACGAGTTGATCTATTTGAGTTTGAACCATTTGAAAGTGTTTAACAATCATTTTAACATCATTGGAGGTTCTTTCCACAATATCTTTCAACTCAACAATAGCTCTAGTGTTTTCCATAAGATGATTTTGCACCCTTTTATTAAAGTTATCTTGCTTAACAATAAAGATATCAAATTCTTCTAAGCATTGATCAGGAGGTTTCAAATAAGGGATATCACCTTCATCAAAGTGTTGGAGAGAGTGTACCTCAATAGTGGATGAGTAGGGAATAGGCTTACATAATTCTTCTATAGGAGGTAAATTCTTGACATCTGCAGCTTTAATTCCCTTCTCCTTAAGATATTTCTTAGCTTCCTTCATCACTTCATCATTTAATTCAATAACTCCCCTCTTCTTTGATGTTGGCATAGGCACAGGACTAGATGGTTCAGGTACAATTACTTTAGGTATAGCTTGTTTAGGAGGAGTCCAGTCTTCATAATTGTTGCTTATTTTAGCCATTAATTCCTCAGCTTCCTTTGGAGTCCTATTCCTGAAAACACAATCAGCACAACTATCTAGGTATGTCCTAGATTCCTCGGTTAGTCCATTATAAAATATATCAAGAAGCTCATTCTTAGGTAAAGGACTTCCAGCCTGTGCATGAATCAAAGCACAAAACCTTGCCCAAGATTCGGGCAATACCTCTTTTTCTCCTTGTTTAAAATCAAAAAGTTCCTGCAAAATAGCATGTCTAGCACTGGGAGGAAAATATTTCTGCAGGAAAGTACTAATCAAGCACTCAGGGCTATCAATAGATCCAGGAGGTAAATTACTAAACCACGTTTTAGCTTCTCCTTTCAGTGAAAAAGGAAAAATCTTAGCAACAAAATAAGTAGGCATCTTAATATCATCAGAAAACAAGCCACTCATAGTAGAAAGTTCATTCATATGTGCTACCGCACTTTCATTCTTAGTCCCACAAAAATGTTCTTTCTCGACAATAGCTATGTAAGATAGATCGAGAGAGAAATCATAATCTTCATCTATAATGTTTATGGGAGAAGCAGCAAACTTAGCATCAAGAGATAATTTGGGTCTAATAGTACGCCTCTCAAGGAGACTCTTAGCAGCGCTCCTATCATGGGTGTTCTTACATTCTTCAATAAACTCATCGGTCATCTCAACATAATCTTCTTCAGCATCATAACTCTTACTAGACTCAAGTGAGCTAACAGGTGTGGTAGTGCCTTCATTAGGAGTTTCGGTATTTCCAGCTATAGTTCTAGCAATCGTAGCATCTAGGAAAGGACCTAATGAACCACTTTTATCAAGCATAGTAGAAGCAGCATCATAAGTATCAGAAGTTTCAGATTCAGCAGTAGTAGCAGTGTGTGTAGCATGTGTATGTGGTGGTGTAAGGAACTTACTCAAAACAGACGGTGAATCAAGAGCAGTAGAGGTGTTCAGAACCGTACCTCTTCTTGTAGTGGATGGTAAAATAGGAACCTTGCCATCACGAGACTTACCCATGATGGATGGATAGCAGCGAACAATAGAGAATCCAAGTGAACTTGATAAATAAAGCTATGCTTCCCGGCAACGGCGCCAGAAAATAGTCTTGATGACCCACAAGTATAGGGGGTGTATCGCAGTATTTTTGAGGGAAGTGAAACCCAATTTATTGATTCGACACAAGGGGGGCCAAAGAATATTTATAAGCCTTAACAACTGAGTTGTCAATTCAGCTGCACCTGGAAACAATCTTGCTCGCAGCAGTTTATCAGTAGCAACAGTTTTGTAGTAGGAATAGTAAAGTAACAGCAGTAGCAAAGCAAAGGCAGTAGTAACAAAACCAGTAAACAGTGGGATTCGAGTGCGGTAGGCATAGGGATAGATGGACGGGCGTTGCATGGACAAGACAATTCACATAGCAATCAGAACATAGGGCAATTGCAGATAAATAAGATAAAGCACCCAAGTACTAGACAATCCTAGGCATGTGTTCCATATATAGTCATACGTGCTCGCAATGAGAACTTGCATAACATCTTTTGTCCTGCCAGCCCGTTTGCAGCGGGGCCTCTAGGGAACTACTGGCAATTAAGGTGCTCCTTTTAATAGAGCACCGGAGCAAAGCATTAACACTCCGTGAACACATGTGATCCTCACATCAAAGCCTTTCCCTTCCGGTTATCCCGATTTCTGTCACTTCGGGGCCATAGGTTCCGGACAACAACGTGTGTATACAACTTGTAGATAAGACCAGAAAAAATACTATCATAATGAATCAATAATAAGTTCAGATCTGAAATCATGGCACTCGGGCCCTAGTGACAAGCATTAAGCACAACAAGTCGCAACAAAGTCATAAAGCACTAATAAAAGATACTAGGCACCATGCCCTAACAATCTGATGCCATTACATAAACGATCTCATCTAATCCCTACCATCCCCATAGCCTACAGCGGGGGATTACTCTCTCATAGATGGGGGAAACATGGATGGTCGATGGAGAAACGATGGTGATGATGATGGCGATGATCTCCTCCAATTCCCCGTCCTGGCAGGGTGCCAGAACGGAGTTTCTAGTGCTGTTTCGTGGAATCTGGTGGTGGCGGCGGAGCGGAACTCCTTCTGGAAAAACATCGAACCCCCCGAAGTTTTTAGGTCAGAAGGCTCCTTATAGGCGAAGAGATAGGCCGAGGGGGTGCCTGGGGGGCCCCACACCACCCCCTGGCGCGGCCTGGCCTGGCCCGCGCCACCAGGTGGTGTGGCCACCCCAGGGCTCTTCTTCGTCTCGTATTCTGGCTCCTGGAGTCTTCGGGTGAAATAGGAGTTTTGGCATATTTTCCGGGATTTTTCCTGATAGTTGATTTTCTACACAAAAAGTAGACACCAAGGCAATTCTGCTGAAAACAACGTCAGTTCGCATTAGTTGCATCCAAATCACATAAGTATAGAGGAGAAACAATAGCAAAAGTGTTCGGGAAAGTAGATACGTTTTGGACGTATCACCCCAGTTCATGCGATGGCACATGTTGACCTAATTAGGAGAAAGAATAGAGGTAGTATATGAATTTTCTTATATACTCATCATATCCTTTGATCAATGTCTTGGGAGTAACTATTGTATAAGAAACCATTTTGCTTGTACACATCTGATATGCCTCTCTAGACACTCCTACAGTCCCCTTACCCACCCCCATAAGGTAACCAGCATCAAGCTTCTTGCACCGGCACCGGTACCCGGACTATCACCGGCCCTAGTTCCTGCACTACCACCTGTCGACGTAAGGATAAATAATAAAGGTAGTAACTTAATTTTCTTATATACTCTTCATATCCTCTGATCACTATCTTGCTAGTAACTATTATATAAGAGAGCATTTTTCTTGTACACATCTCATATGCCTCTACCACTCCTATAGTCATCTTATCTACCCCTTAGAAAAATCCAGCATCAAGCTATTGGCGCCGACATTGGTACTGGCTCCTTCATCAGCCCCCTACAAATAATTTCATCGGCACCATCTCCTGCACCAGCACTAGGTACTACACCAGCCCTAGCACAAGCACTAGCACCGGCACCATCCCCAGCACGAGCACCAACATAAGCTCCTGCATCAGCACGGGTACTGCCTTGTCGCATTTTATCCTACACATGTGTGATTACTAGGTCACACAGGACATTTTTTGTGAGTATATGGCGGAAGATAAAGTGACCTGCATGTCTTCTCCCTTAAGTTTCACATGATTCAGTGCATTGCTCTTATTAATTATGTGTCTATCTCTTGCTTTGAGTCGAAAATTGCCTAAGAGTGCCACAAAGCAACTCCAGGCCAGACGAACAGGCACACTAGTCTTAAAGATGCAGAGCGAATGAGTGAAAATTGAGGGACACTATTCCATTAACTAGACAGATGGGTGGTCAGCAGCTACTTCTAGGTGGATCAAGTTCAGGAAAGCAACCAACTTACAATCAGAAGAATGGTCAAGGTCGATGTATCTCGCTGCCCTAAATGTCGCACGCTGGTCATCAAGTTCCTAGCTGTATAGCTCTTTGGTCCCATGCTTTTGTAATTAATTATATGGTTTTCTTATCTCCACCGATCATATATGGGTAGTAAAACTATGACAAGCTCTTGCTGGATGTGAGCTATGACTATTACGTACTGGTATGGTATATCTATATCTATATGATGGTTCCCTATATGACCAACTATTATGACAATGATTGTGTTCCATCTTAATTTGTATTTTGGCCCTGGAGTGCTGGGGAATAAGCAGATTGAACTCCGAGGGGGCAAATGGACCATGCACCAAGGTTTTTAAAGCTGAAACAACGGATTCTCTCTCAACAGTTTTTATACTCCTTCTGATCCATATTAGTGTTCTCAACTTTGTCTAGATACAAATGAACTCAGTCTAAATAGTTAACTAGATACATACGAATCTAGACACATTTGAGAACATTAATATGGACCGGAGGGAGTACATGAATATCTGTCAAAAGAACAACTCCCTCGGTCCGGAAATAAGTGACTCGGGGTTGTCTAGATTCGTATGTATCTATACACTATAACATGTCTAGATACATTCGAATTTAGATAAATCCGACTCGCTTATTTGTGGATAGAGGGGTTATCTCTTCTTTTTTATCCCTTGGCGAGGTCTTTTTTTCAAATCCGTCCAAGCCACGGCACAATGCATTTTTTACTAACGAGCATATGAAATCTAGCCCATTTGGTCCCTCTTTAGCCCAAAATCTTCTAATTCGTCCTTTTCGGGGTTAGGGGACTTCTAAGCATAGCCCAGTGAAATTTGAGAATGGACCCCATGGAGCGTAACCCATGGGGTATATCCAATGTAGAATAGCCAAAATCTTTTCAAATCGGCCTTTTGGGTATTGCCTCACGTCTTAAAAAAACTCTGCCAACCCATGTTTTTAAGAAACTACTCTATTATGTTGCATTTAATAAATTGATATGCCAGGAGAGCTGTCCTTTTATTTTAGAAGAGATAAACATGGACACACAAAATCTTTTTAAGAAGACTAAACACAAGTTATATGTACTAATAAATCTTTAATGATAAATTTTCTAGAAATATCGTTGGCCTAGTGATGACACACTCAGTTTACATCTATTGAAAGTCTTCAGTTCGAATCCTTTGTGCGTACATATCTTGAGTTTACATTTTTTGTAGCAATATTCTTTACGGTGAGACTGACATCATGGACCCACTGCAACGTCCCTCGAATTTAATGGGAGGGTCTGAAAAAAGTTAAGTACTTTTACAGAGAGGCTGGCATCGGGGACCTACTAGCTAGGACATACATGGCTTCATAGAGATATGTTACGAATATCGATGTAACGAACACGACCGAAAGAAAAAGTCCAGCATGCACACGTTTCTTCTAATGAGAGGCTGACATGTGGGACCCAACAGTCTGAATAAACGGCTGATGTAGCGAGCAACGTTATCGAGTTCACATCAGGGAGGCAAGAGCCAAAGAAAAAAGTCCACCATGTACACGTTTCTTGTAATGAGAGGCTGGCATATGGGACCCAGCAGCCTGAATAAACGGTTGACGTAGCAATATTGCTTTATAGTGAGGCTAACATCGCGGACCCGCTACAGCATCCCTCGTATTTAATGGGCGGTTTTGAAGAAAAAAAAGTTAAGTATTTGTATAGACATGCTGGCATTAGGGACCCACCAGTCAGGACATACACGGCTACATCGAGATATGTTAAGAATATCAGAGTAACGGACGCGACCGAAAGAAAAAATCCAGCATGCACATGTTTCTTATAATGAGAGGATGACATATAGGACCCAACATTCTGAATAAACGGCTGATTGAGCGAGCAACGTTATCGAGTTCACATCAGGGAGGCACGAGCTAAATAAAAAATGTCCAGCATGCACATTTTTCTTCTAATAAGAGGCTGACATGTAGGACGCAATAGCCTGAATAAATGGCTGATGTAGCGATCAACGTTATCAAGTTCGATACAGGGAGACGCGAGAGAATAAAAATCTCCAGCATGCACATGTTCCTTCTAATAAGATACTGACATGTGGGACCCAGCAGCGTGACCAAACGGCGGATGCATCGAGCAAGGCTATAAGTCCGGAATAGGGAAGCGCGAGCAAAGAAAAAAATCATTCATACACGCGATTCTTGTAATGAGAGGCTGACATGGGGATCCACCAGCCTGATTAAATGGTTGATGCATTGATCAACGTTATCGAGTTCACATCAGGAACGCACGAGCCAAGGAAAAAATCCATCATAAACACGATTCTTCTAATGAGAGGCTGACATGTGGGACCCATCATCCTGACTAAACGACATATGCATCGAGCATCGCTATCAAGTTCGGAATAGGGTAGAGCGAGCGAAGGAAACAAATTCCATCATACACACGATTTTTCTAATGAGACGCTGAGATGCGGGACCCAGCAGCCTGACTAAACGACAGATGCATCGAGCAACGTTATCGAGTTCAAATCAGGGAGGCATGACCGAATATTTTCGTCCACAAAAGACATTGACATTCGGTACCCGCACACCTCAAAAGATTTCGCTCGGTCAGCATTGCGCGAGCAACCGAAAATCTTGCTTCTGCCACGCGTCGGCCGAGTTTCGTCCATGTTTTTAGCGGTTTCTTCATAGTAGAGGGCCGCAAAACCGGGAAAAAAGTTTTCCATCGTCCACGGTCGAGCGAAGAATTTTTTTCGTGAAAGATGCGCCTTGTACGATGAGCGACGGGCCAAATTGTTGCATGGAAAACAAATAAATCCTACGAAATAGTAAGGAGCAAACCCATCAAAATCGGATCTACAAGATGTATGCGACGAGAAGATAGATCTAATCTACTTACCCTCAAAGAACATAAGTGGTTAACGATCTATAGACCGTGCATGTAGTCATTCGCTTGCTTCGGTTCAAACCGATGAAGTCCTATGATCCGGCAGCACCTCCACGGTATCAACACGTTTTAGCTTGGTGGCGTCTCCTCCTTCTTGATCCCGCTAGAGAGAGAGAAGAGCTCCACGAGATTCCAGCAGCACAATGGCATCACTTGGACGACTATGGTCGAGAAATATAGCAAGGTTTTGCCTAAGCGGCTGCGCTTGAGAAGAGGGAGGAGGGAGAGAGAGGTGGCGACGGTGTGTGAGGGGGACTGCACCCTCCACCCCGCCTACGCCCGCGCCTGCTCCATCCCTGCCACCAGCATACCTCTGGACGCCGCTGGAGTACATCGATCTCGATCCCTAGATGGACAGGACGACGCCCACGACGAAGATCAGTAGATAGGACTAGGGCTTGTTTAAATTTCGTATTTTATATTTTAAATGTGAATTACTTATAAATATATATATGAACTTTGCCAGTTTTAGCGCCTTTTCTCTGTTTGAATTAAAAAAAAACATCAGCGTCCTATTGGCCAAGCGTGATAGATGGTACGCGCCACTGGACCTGGTTGACCTGACAGGCCAGGTCATGACCCAAATGAACAGAAACGGACATTTTGGATCTCCCGTTTGGATCAGCCCGGTAGAGACGCCCTCGGTTGCACGGTAGCACTATAACTTCTCTCACTAGCTGACAATGAACCTTATGGTAGCAGCTCTACTGGTTCCATCCCCTAGTGAGAGTAGTAATTGGCGAAGTAATGGCTAATGTACACGTAGCCATGGTGTGTAGGTGAGCAGTACTGCTTGTACTTTTCTGATAGGGCGTATACGACAAGGGGCTCACACTATGGCGGACAGACAATTCAAGTGGGTGTGGTACTACTGCAGTCACTGTCACCCCCACTGCATCGACCTATAGCAAGAAAGCTGTGCGTACAGTCAGCCTGAGCTAGCTAGCCATCATGCATGCTACCCTCAGACAGTCATGCATATTTACTCACTGAAATATATTGTTGCTGGGTCTAGGCCGTTTCCACTTTTAGAATAGTACTAGGCCAATATACTATTCGTAGTACAGACACGTACCCTCTGCATCGCCTCCTCCTCCTACTACCTCATGCACCAGTGCATGCTCACAATATGGATGTACCTGCTGTCTTCACCAATGCATGCTCAGAATACTAGCTCAATTTGTGCGTGCAAGAAAGAGAGAGAGATGCTCACATTTTCTCGCTCTGTCTTGACGCGTAGCTTGTCATCTTGTTCCTGCATGCAGCTCCAGTGAAAGCTCGGCGAGAACGGTGTGGTTGGTTGGTTCGCACGACAAGGCCATGAATTCGTCAGGTCAGAGTCAGACGTCCAAATAACTTTCTCAGCGCGGTCAGTGGTCATTGGTCAATGCTACACGCATGTACTCCTACATGTGCAATGTGTCAAGTCTTTCAACCATGTCATGCGTCTCTTTGCAATGCCATGTGTGCACACATCTCTGCATGGAACCCTTTTTGACATTTTCGGATGCAGGAAGTTTTGGGTGTAATCTGCCTCCGCTTCCTGTTTGATTTCGGCCTAGGCACCCTTAGGTCTCTTTGGATTGCAGGTTTTCAAAATGTGAGAATAGAGAAAGCACATGCTCGATACGTCATGTGCTGCAAATTTCAATATAAAATTTCAATGCACAATAATTTTGTAAGAAATGCCTTGGGATGGTGGTGCGCAGGAACAAACACAAGTATTTTCGAGGATCAAGGCGGGAGAGTAGGGCAACGTGTCGTATGAAAAAGATCCCGCTATGGGTTGGACTACTCCATAGTTTTAAAAATCGGACCGGTCAGTAAACCGGTGAGGCGACTGGTTCACTGGTTTGCTGGTCGGACCACCGGTTCATTCGGTTCGATGGCAAAAAAACCATTTTTCAATCAAATTTTAAAACAAAATGATCATAAAAGATATATATAATGTGTATTTCAATATGTAATCACAAAAACATTGCGTGTCCAAATGGTATTAGGCTTTGCGTGTTGTTATTTATGCCTAGCATAAGGTTAACAAGTTTGATTCCTCTAGTAAACATCTTTTTTCTGGGTTTTCGCTGTTTGGACCGGTGCCTCTAAAAAACCCGGTGAGTCCATCGGTTCAAGTTTTTTATGGTTAAACCACCGAACCCATTCAGTTTTTAAAACTATGGACTTGGACTACTCCATGGTTCCTATGAAACTCCTTCAATCCAAAGAGATAGTCCTTAATAACATTGGCCAGAATTTTGGAACATTTTTTTTTGCATAGATCACAAAAAATGCATTTTTCCCGCACATTTCTATTTGCTCAATTTTTTTAATATACCACATCCTTGATTTATATTCCTGAAAAAATGCTAAATGTGTAAATTCATATAGTTGCTAATAAGTATATACGCCAAAGCATGCCAAAAAACAAAAAAAAATCTAATAAGTGTATGAGACCTCTTATTTACAACAATGACATAAATTCATGCTTGACACGGCATCTACACGGCATCTACGACTAGTTCCTACTATTAATCGTCGGACATGGTTTGACTATGATTCGGCGCATATATATCTACAGAATGTGACTTGCAAGAGAAACTCGAACCGCATTAGGTGTGAACCCACGCATTGATTTATGTCTCAATAAGAATTCAGAGCTCCTTTCAGTTGGATGATATGATAAGTACATGACTAGGAAATATGCAAGATTGGGATTTCCTGTCAACTTGAATCTTATAGGGAGAGGGTTTTTCTTTGATTGCAGTGAAGATATTTTTCCACAAGCTCTAGCCTCCTGCAAATGCCATCGTGAGATTACACCACATAAGTCCTATAGGGTGCTGAGTTCTCGTGGGGTACAATCTTGTGAATCAAACATGAAAAATTCCAGGATCTCCCACCACTCAAAGGATCCCTCAAATGGAGAAGTACACGTGCTGGCAAAATTATGCCACAAGATGTACAAATTGTAACTTGTGCAAAAATGAAAACATATACACATAGTTACTCTATTTCGGCCAAATCTTCGCAATTTTTCATAGATCACAAACTTGTATGTCTTTTCCAAGCTGGCAGCACTCATATTCTAGTATGCATCAGCCATGATTCCTTTTCAAGAAAAGCAAAAAAAAAAACTGCAAATGATTGCTAATAAGTGTATACGCTTGCGTTTGCGAAAAAAACACGTAGTAAACGCGTGACACGACAAAAACATATATTCGAGAATCGAGATAGCCAGCACGCCATCTACGACCGGGTTCTCTTGTTCATTGCCAAACTCAGTTTGACCATGAGTGTGACTTGGAAGAAATTTGAGCTGTACTAGGTTTGGATCCATGCATAGATGTATATCTCAAGAAGCATTCAGATGGATCCATTGATGGATGATCACCACAAAACCCCTCGCCAAGACAGACTCCTTTCTTGAATGTGAGCAACTTTGTAGCTTTACAAGGGAAAACCGTTTTCGCTGGTTTGGACCGGCAGCACACAGTTTGGTACCCAACAAGTTGCCCGCTCAAGTTTCCATCCATCTCGAACGTAACCAGCCTCATTTCCTCTGCCTGCTTGCCAACTTGCAAACTGTTCAGATCAAAGGACAGCCACCTTGTCCCTAGCAGCTGGCCATAGCTACTCGACCACTTTTGAGATCGATGTGTATGGTTCAAAGAATGGAGCTCGCCACTTGCACTTATAATACTGCACTAGAGAGTGCGTAGGTTTCTGGTGATCATATGTAGGTTCAAAGAATCTGCTGCCTATGGAGCCATGGAGGCATGCAGGCCAATTCTGTGGATGGTGTCACCGATGCATGGGTAGCTTGATAAACATTGTACAATTTATTCATCCCTTTTTTATTTTAATACTACCTTGGTGATATCTCTACTGCAACTTGCATATATATATTCTGCAGCTGCTCCTCCATGCGAAGAATGCAGCATGCGAGCTCTAGCTGTAGACGCAGTAGTATTGCTTTTGGTCATGTACACCGAATCCATTCCTAGCATATGCAAAGTAGACTTTGACAGGAATTTCCATGACTAGGGTTTGGAGTTAACTTGTGGCAACCTGGCTGCTGCTTATTTTGCACATGTGTAGTTCATGCATTTCATGGACATGTTGTTATTATTTTAGAAATACTAGTAAAAAAAAGGTGCAGCTAAACCTAATTATCTAGCTTTGACTATTAATTTACAAAAGAATAGCTCGATTGTAGATGAAAATGGTAGCACGTACTTGATTTGTCATGAAAAATACATTCATAACATATAATTTAATAATTTTCACCTGAATCATGTAAACAAAAGTTAATGCAATGCCAAGCCATCATCTATTTGCGAGCCGAAAGGGCAGTAGCTAATTTCCGTGAAAATATCGTAAGCACTAATTTGCTGAAAAAAAGAAGAAGCTAATAGCGCATTGCAGACGCAGTATTGCTATGCTCAAGTAAACGGAATCTATTTGAAGCATATGCAAAGTAGACTTTGATAGGAAGGTATGGAGTTAACTTGTGGCAACCTAGCTGTTTCCACATTGTGCACATGGGTTCATCATGAGTTTTATGGACATTTTGATAATTTAGCAACACTTCTACTCCCTTAACTATTTTCCAAATAGACGGCTTCCTAAAAAGCTTGCAGTCAAACTTACTCTCTCCATTAACTCATATAACACGTTTTGGCAAAGTTTGTCGAAACATCTTATATTGGTGAATAGAGGAAGTAATTTATTAAAGAATAGGTAGACTGCAGGATCAAAGTAGAAACATGTCATGCAAATATTTTGACCAACAAGTGTTATATGACAATGTAACTCGAGATTAGCTTGTAGTATGCTAGCTTCCAAAGGCAGGAATGCACATAAAATCCTACAAACCTACACCAGAAATCACACCTCTTAATTTTTACAAAACATTCAAGAAAAAATTGTGCATGTACTTTGTAGCATAATGGTGCATACGGGCCTGCATTTTCCCCCTGCAAACGTGCACAAACCGTGATGTTGATGGTTAATGCTGTGATGGAAATATCAAATATCACTAAAAAAAATCTTGTCCAGGTTGATCAATTTTTAGCATCTTTAATAATTTACTAATGGTCAACCCCATGCATTATGCTAAATCCCATTGTAGGTGTAACCTTTCACTGAGATATTTGACAGTTAATCCCATGATGGAAAATCGTTAGTCAGTTCCTTAGCATCTTTAATTTATTAACTGCTCTCTTTCTTCCATAAACTAAAGGAAAACAACAAGAATTATGGGAGGGAGGGAGTTAGCTAGCATACGTACTGCAATTTGCTTGTTGCTGCCATTCGCAGCTTAAATATAAAGTGTAGGCACGTTATCAAATCAGCTAGCTAGTCGTCTGATATATATATAGTTTCCACCGTGGAAGACTGCCCACTTGTCAGGTTTAAAAAACCCTGCCAAAAGATGCAAAAAGGTGTTCCAAGTTCAACTGACCAGTCTAAATCACCAAGTGGTCTTAAACAACTTGTTCAAAAGGACCTATCCCCTTTCCATGTACCCGTTCATGCATGAACCTCTTTTCGTGTAATTTTGTGCTTAATAATTATTGTATGTACACAACTGGGCACGTTGGTTTGTTGGCTAGTTGTTGTTTTTAAAAGTGCATCCAAGGAAGCCGGGGCGACAGAAAAAAAAGATCGACCGAGCCAGAGTTGTGAGGGCATGCATGACTCTTCCCATCAAACATATGCTAATTGAAGAGTCCTCGCTTGCGTGGATGTGTGTCTTGTTTGTGATCGAAAAAGGGAGCATAGAACATATCCATGCTGCTACCATATGTATGTAAGCTGCCATTGTTGATCTATTGGCTGCTGAGTTTTCTAGCAAAAGACCTTGTGGAAATGTGTGATTGTAGTTTTCTTGACCAGAACAATAAAAGCTTCTGTACGCTATAGCTGGGCCAAAGCCAATGCAGAGCCGTCAGGGGACGTACTACACGTAGTAATTCTACTATAATTGCCGCTTGTACAGTGGAGGTGCCAACTAAATGGTGATGCAGTTAGTAATTGTCCTGCGGCCATGAGTCTTGCAACCCCTAAATTCAGCAATTCTGCAATTGTTACAGGAGGTACATAAGTCTTGCAACCCTCAATTCAGTTAAGTTGGAGCTTACCATGATTCAGGTTGCATTGCAGGCTTTGCCACTGATATGAAGAGAAGGCTGACGGCCCGGTGGTTCTGCATCCATGGCCCATGGGCTTATGTTAATGGCACAGGAC
This sequence comes from Avena eriantha, assembly GCA_910589775.1. Lineage (NCBI taxonomy): Eukaryota > Viridiplantae > Streptophyta > Magnoliopsida > Poales > Poaceae > Avena > Avena eriantha. The sequence continues at coordinate 125,405,696 of OU342742.1, forward strand.
TTGCGATGCCAGTCAGTCCAAACAGCAAGCCTTCTTTTTTTTTCTCAAAAAACAAGCAGGCCTTTTTTCTTTTTTTGGCAAAGTACAACCCTTACATATATAAGATATTTTAGATTTTGTGACATTCGCTTCACAAAAGCTAAAATATCTTATATTTTGAAACATAATGAGTAAAACAGAGAGCCTGATGTCTCAGAGATTGTTTGCGTCGCAAAATGCAATAAGCCTTTTTCCCACCGGAGGCTAGTCTATCTGAAGACAACTATGAACGACACACAAACATAGTCTTCCCTCAAAATCACCCTATGAATCCTGTAGACATATAGGGTTCCTACGAATCACACAGAGACGTAGGGTTTCCAAAAACAGTTTTAGTTTTTTTAAAGTTAAGAAGAGACATATTCAAGTTAAGTTTACTCAGTTCCGTTTGTGATCGTGGACATGGATAATCGAATATTTTTTCCACTCTTCAGAGGATGCACACTTTACATACATGGTACAACCAGAAAACCATACCAAGATCTTTCCCAGATGACTAACTACTTATTTCTATGCCGCGCGTCACATAATAGACACAAAGTCCCTTTGCCAATGGCGGTCCTTAAGTAGGTTTCCACCAGATAGTCAACCAAGCCAGAGACCATAGTGGCACGTCGTTGCACTAAGATAACTAAGTGAACTAGACTTGTGTTTGTTCTTTTGGGGGTCCCTCGGTGTTCCACCAATTTGAGTACAAAAATCCACACGCGTTGACCCAACATACTATTCTACCAAAGGATAAAACATTTTTATTTTTATTTAGTAAACACTTTCATAAACCTCATCATTTCATAAATAGTTCTTGATTTGAAGCCCCCTATGATTTTCATATAGCATGGCTAGGCATAACTACAGTATCTAAAATTTGCCAGAATGTATGCTAGCACTATTTTACCTACGGTGTCAAGTGGGGTGATGATATCTACGACTTATTCTACCGTGGGACATAGCTAAGAAAAACATCGCCAATTTTTAAATACTTGAGGTACCAAAATATACTATTGCATGCATCCATACTGGCATAAAAATAGCATAGCAAAATATGTAGGACAGTACTCCATGGCAGTGCAACTTGCATTTGGATTTGGATTGATGAGATATTAGTTCGTCGTTGATGTAGTAGTAGTACCCTTGTCCAATTCCTCGTAATATAAACACACAAACAAATATGATCGAATAAACTCAAAATTCAAATAAAAGAACCAAATAGAAATTCAAATGTTATAATTACAATTATTTATCAAGGTTATGATATATGACATGACTATGAGAATATTGGCTAAGGAATGGGTCGATTTGGAGTTATGGATCAAAAGTTATGGCCAAAATGGTTTGAACAAAGTTCGAATTTGAATCCATTTGAAACTAGCATGAAATGGATTCTATTGTGTCTAAAAGGTAGTATTTTACCATACCTTTCTCAGGAAAAATAATTGTTTAATTTGGGTAAAAATGAAGGAGACATGGCTAGATGAACATTTGACCTACTCCCTCCGTTTCAAAATATAAGATGTTTTAGCTTTATGAAAGGAGTGTATCTAGACCATTTTTATTGTGTAGGTTCATGTAGGTTTGGAGTGAACCTACAGGCTAAATCTACTCTAGATACGATCCTTTCACAAAGCTAAAACATCTTATATTTTAAAACGGAGGGAGTAGTTATATAGGAATCCACAAGAATTTGGGGCTTTTCTCTGCCGCGGTAAATCGACGGCAGGGGCCAATTGATGTGAGGTATTCACGACAATACCCATGGATGATGAACTTAGGTTTAGGGAAATAGGTGTGCCGGTAGAATCATCGGCTAACAAATAAAGGAGAAGGCGAGGTTTACCTAGGTTCAAGCCCCGCCCTACTCCTGCTTGTCTGATCCTGATTATTGATAGAGATTACAATGTCGCCGAAATGGTTATAGTTGTATAGATCGAAACTTCCTAGGGCAGATTATGCGTGAGTTGGCGAGTCCTCCCCGACGGCCCCTCCTAGCCTTTATAAAGGAGGCTAGGTCTCAAGTACCATGATCGAGTCGGTTACAAGTTAGAGGCGAACCCTAGGGTTTCCTAATCTAGGACTTGTTCTTGATCCAAACGCTAGGAAGAAAAACTTCCGTTGTACTTGATGAAAATGCAAATTGAACCGGTTTGGATTTTTTTTGTTGAATACACTTGTTTTTCTCTCAAAAAATTAGAGCTTTCTTTTTCGGCCCAGCTCACGGTTCAATCCCTCCGCCACTGCAAAGACAGAACTCCTCTTTGATCCTATTTGTGAGCTGTGTGACATTGCGTTGCTCTCTCATGTTTCCGAAAACCCTAGAATTCCTTTGCTTCCATAACATCCATGAAACAAGGATGAGTAGAGTATCAAATTTCCTTTTGTTGGCAGCCACCACTTCTTCCCTTGCTTGCAACCACCGGTTAGCCAACTAAAGATTTTGCACTTGGTAGGTGCGAATGATCTCCATATCGGTTTGTGCATGTAGAGCCTAGATGTACCGTGGAATATCAGTTTGTATGTATCTTTGGCAGTATATTGACCAGATCGGGAGCCAATCCAACTGAAAGTATCCGGTGTCGTGGGTCTCTTCTAAAACTGCTTAGCTATGTCCTCTGTCTTGCGCCTATTGATCCACCTATCCATCCAGAAGAATACCCACTTGTCGTCTCCAATAGTAATGTTAGCAAGGCTGTGAAAGAGCTCTGTCGCTGCAGTATCCTTTAGCAGTTTCAGACCTTTGCCACGGTTTCAAAGGATTAGTCCTTCGTAACCACTCCCAGCATGCTCGTAATGCTAATTAGGCATGCAGCCGTTGGTCTTTAACTCCCAATCTCCATAGCAGAGGGGCTTGCTAACACACTGCCACGCTACAAGGCACTGCCCTCCATTTATTGCTTTTCTACTAGCCCAAATGTGATGTATCGGCCTGGCAGTTATCACTGATTTGATTATTGTTAGTCGTCCTTCCTGCGCAATCATGCCTCCATGCCATGCAGGGAATAGGTTTAGTGCCTTGTCCAGGAGCGGCTGCCATTCTTGTGTGGTGAGGGGTCTAATTCCTATTTGCAGTCCTAAATACTGGATCGAAAATTTAGCCAAGCTACAGCCTAGGATTTCCATGATTCTCTCCTATTCTACCTCCCCTCCTCGGATTAAGGTAGCTGACGTCTTGCTATAATTAACATGGAGCCCTGAAGCCTTCCCGAACACCCTTAAAATTGCCTTGATTGCTAGTAATTCCCCTCTTTGTGGCCTGAAGAAAAGTACCACGTCGTCGGCATAAACTAATATGCATTGTATTGGCATATGCCGACCAGGTTTTAAAGCGAGTTGTTAGCATAAAACTACCACTTTTGGAGTAAAATTTCGAAAAACTACCACTTTACAATTCGCTGCAAAAGTCTACCACATTTGGACTCAGTTTTCTCAAATTGCACTAAACTCGGTCTGACCGCGAATTGACATGGAAACTGACAAGGCTGGCCCACCTACAGCGCTTGACGTGGCGACTCCGGACGGCGGCTGTTAAGGGCCGTTAACGGCAGGTGATGGACTCACCACTTGACGCCTGGGTCCCACCTGTAAGCTTAATTTAAAAAAAAAATCTTAAATCTCCATGTCTCTGCCGGTCAGGTTCGTCGGTTCCACCCCCATCTCCATTGTCACCAAGGGCCAGGCGACCGACGAGGCACGTTCCAGCCATATCGAGAAGACATGGGAGCATGGATGCTCGTGGGGGCGCTGTGGCCATGGAGAAAGGGAGAGCCCGGGCGCCGACCGAGACGAAGATGCGTGGCGGTCGCCAACGGTGACACCGGCGCGACCTTGCTTGTGCGCCATGGGAGGCGAGGTCAGGCGGCGCGCGGGGGGGGGGGGGGGGGCGAGGTCAGGCGTGCGACGGCGCGCTGCAAGCGAGCTCGGGCTCGGGGCGGCGCGTAGGGGCAAGATCAGATCTGGGGCGGCGCGTGGCAAGCAGGCTCGCGCTCGGGGCGATGCGCGGGGGCGAGGTCAGGCGTGGGGCGGCGCGCGGTGGGTGAGCTCAGCGTAGGGCAGCGAGCTGGTGGCGGCGGCCTGAGCCTGGACCGGGGCGCCGGAGCCATGAACGATTGGGGCTCGGGTCAACCCGGCCGTGCACCTCCCGATCCCTTTTATTTTTTATTTTTTATTATTTCTTTTTAGGATATTTAGAATTTTTTAAGTGAGCTGACGGGTGGGATCTAGTCCACCTCAGCAAATTGTGCCATGACAGGTGGGACCCAGGCATCAAGTGGTGGGTCCCGCACATGCCGTTAATGGCCGCTGTCCGGAGTCGCCACGTCAACGCTGCAGGTGGGCCAGCCTTATCAGTTTCCGTGTCAATTCGTGTTTATGCCAAGTTTAGTGCAATTTGAGAAAACTGACTCCAAATGTGGTAGATTTTTGCAGCGAAATTGTAAAGTGGTAGTTTTTCGGAATTTTACCCCAAAAGTGGTAGTTTTATGCTAACAACTCGTTTTGAAGCCGACCAACCTTAACCGCCCTCGTAATTGCCACGATTAAAACCTCCATCCCAATTACATATAGCATCGGAGATGTGGGGTCGCCGCCCGCAAGCATGATGGATTCTTTCTCCTGGTTCTCCATTGACGATGACCCTCGTGTTGGCAATGTATAGTAAGGCGGCGATCCATTTCAGAAACAGTACTCCGAAGCCCAGATGCCTCGGAACATCAAAGAGGAATCCCCATGATATCGAGTCAAACGCACGTGCAATGTCTAGCTTTAGTAGAACTCCTTGTTGTCTCAATTGATTGGTCCTTCTCCATTGATTAATCCCCGGCGTGACCGGTGTTGTGATAAGAGAATATCATGTTCGTCGTCAACACCAAAGTAAGTTTGCATTGAGTTGGCCCAACAAGCCAAAAGAGATGATGATCTATTTGGAGATAAAAAGATCAACATGATGTATTTTATTTTGCAAGCATGCCTACTTATTAAGGATGGGAGTTGGTTAACCATTTATCTTTTTGGACTCGAACTTATTTAACCATTAGTGAAAAGTGGGACAATGGGTTAACCATTAGGTTATACGAGTTAGTAATTGTTAACCATTGGTTATTAAGTTTCGACCCATTTGAACATTATGAAACGATGTTGAATACTCGCAAAGCTCGGCAAGCTGGATCAGGCACTAGATGCAAACAAAAATTGCCATGAACTTTGCGAAGAAACCAACAATTCATATGTGTATTTAGTATTTCACAATCATATGACACTATATAGACATGGATCGACCTTCAAATAGCTCAATAAGTCTAAGATCAACACATGCAACTGAAAATTACCAAAAACATTAGAATCGATCCGTCCTATCATATATACATCTATCTGATACTAGCTACTGCTAGTAGTTGCCTGATCGATGTCATAAGGCAGATTAGCTTCTCAGCTATGAGAAGCATGGAGTCTCTCGAATCTTAACTACAAGTGCATCTCATGGCGGAAAAAATTGTCATACTCCTATACACATACACTTTCATCCGCATCGCATGACCCAGATGCAGAGAATCGAGAGTCCAAGACATGTTCAAGCAGCATGAAACCAACTAACGACTATCGATGGTTCCAACACTCGCATATATGGAGCGCCACGAACACTAGGCTCGGCCGCGACCTAGGATGTGGAGTAGTGCTGTTCGACGAAGACCTAAGCGTCATAGAGGCAAAGGCTACCACAGAGCAGTAGGCATGAGTTCTTGGCCGGCAACGACCTAGGCGTCGGAGCAGATGAGAATACAGACCATGGTGCGACAAGGCGGTGGTTCTTACGATGCGACATTGGAGACTACGGTGGAGAGGCGGCGGCGGCCAGGAAGAACCCTAAAGAGAGAAGAAGCAGGAAGTGGACAATATACTCGTCGGTACGTACAGGCGGCACTCGCGAGCCATGCCCAGATGCGGTAGAAGGGGAAATCTCCATTGGGGAGTCGGGAGGCGACCAGGTCCGCAAGTGATGGGATAGCCTTTGGTATACAGGGAATCGAACTAAAAAACCTAATCATTTTTTAGGCGAATCATTTGGCCCATTGGGCTCTGTTTAAGGTTAGGTTAGACAGGAACCAAGTCTCAATTTTACTACTTATACTAAACGTTTTTATTTAAATATACATTTTATTTAAACGTATTTGTATTGCTTTATCCTTTGATATATTGCATCAACAACTTTTTTTTGTTATAATTAGCAACTTTTATATTGCAATTTTCATTTATTAAGGCACAATTTAGTCACATAGTTTTAACATTTACCATTTGATCGAATTTTACAATAAATATATGCAAGCCAGTATCTTCACATTAGTTCAACAATTAGCATATTCCTTTAATGTGTTTCTATGTATCATTTTATATGGTATCCTTAAATACCTATTGAACCTGGTATAGTCTTTTCGCAGCATATGAAATTAGAAAATAACTTGGAATTGAAGTACATGGTTGTGAAGTTTATATGTGACTAAATAGATAATTCTAGAACATATGAAGTGTCAACTAGCAGTACGTCCTTAAATGTAGGAAGTGTCAACTAGTATTAATTTATCCTCAATTGCCCTCTTCTGATCTCGCTTCTTTGGCGATGCTCGTTTTCTACAAACTTTTCCCTTGTTGTTCCTGGGGATTGAGTAGTTAGCCTTTGGCAGTGCATGATATATACCTTATATCTAAATATGCGCTCAATAGCATGCATGAATATTTGGAATCCCAAGTTTCATCAGATTTAGTGTTATTCATCTGAACTAGTGATTATTTTTAAGAATAGTGTGGCATGCCTCCGCACTGAAATTCTGTGAAGCTGGAAGTTGGAGGACTTCTGGACACGCCCTAATACTATATACCTTTAATGATACTAGAGACTTGTCCTCTCTCCAACTCGCTCGAACCCGACCAAATCTAACAAGATTTGTGTATTTATAGGTTTATTATGAATTGCATATATCATTTGAGGAACTACAGATTTATAGCCCTATTTTGAAGACCCGTGAGACTCTAAAGTTTTGATTATATTCTCTTCTTTGTTGTGTTGTTGAACTCTGTTGGCTTGAACCAGCCTCAGGGATTTCCTAGCTTTGTAGTAGTAAAAAACTTTCATGAACAAACAATTAACTATTTTTCTTTGTGAAAATAAACATGAGAAGCACCAATTGTTACATTTGATGCCACATGGTTGGGCTGGGCTGATGCACCCCCACCTGCCCAGATTCAAGTCTCCGTACTTGCATCTGGGGTCGTACGCATATTTCTACTGTATCACAAAGCGCTTTGTGTTTTTCCCTTAAAGCCATTCATCTTTTTTTGCATTGTTCAATCTGCTAGTACACAGGATATGCTACAATTTCCTTACATGCAGTAAATTTAAACGAATTAATACTCTAGTAACCAAATTTGAATGTTCATACGCTACACAAATTCGGTGGCAACCACCTAAATAAATTATTACCTTTGGCATGTATTCTTCATCATCAAGTGCCTTCCTTTTTTTTCTGCAAAAAAAAAAAAAAGTGACTCCCTTAGTGCCCACTTCTCAACTGCTTCAAGATCAAGCTGAACCTGCAGCATGAGAAATGGTCGTTTCTTGAAAGCGCTTCACCATGGTGCTGCCATTCACAGAACAAAATGCAGACTACATCTCTGGAAATTCCAATGGAACACGATCACTGAAGAAAATGCAAGGTTCAGACTTACATGTACTAGCTCGTGTAAGCACGTCTGGTTTGATGGTCTGCAGCAGGTTCAGTAAACCGGTGTCATCTTCTCTTCTTTTTCGGTGTGTGTGTGTGGGCATAGTATTAGTATCCTCACAGCCAATGGCACGAAGGCACCGCATCGAGATTTTTGTAATGCGATTAAACATGCAGTATTTATAGTGCAGCCAGCTGACCGTTCCGGCGATTAGCAGATGGTGTACTGGACTGGCTGACAAACTCCAGCACCCTCATCGGTTTCCACTCAGCTCTGGTAGGCGGGCGAAGCGCCAGTTGATACTCAATGGGGAATTCAGCCAACTGACATTGTAACATGTTCTGAACCAATTCAGTGTACAGACTTGTTCCTCGCCTCGGATCAACGTTGCTGTTGATTTGCAGTAGATTCCACTTTTATACCTGAAGCTTCTCCAAAGATCTGCAGAATTTCTCGCGCCGCGGCAAAGTTCCTCAAGGGTGTCACACTGTTTCTGAGAAGTTGAGCAGAGGAGCCGCACCCCACTCTTTGTTCGAGAAGCGGAGTCTTCTTGGAACAAAAGAACACTTGTACTGAATTGTATGAAAATATAGATACTAGTTGTGATTGAGCACCATGATAGGTATGTTCAAGCCATTTGTTTCTGTGTTGATAGCTACACTCCCAGAAACTTTTGGTATGACTTTTCAAAGCACCATCTTCATATGTAACTGAGTAAAACCTGGAATCACACTTCAAGCCAATGAAAGCTTCAGATAAAGTCACTTCTTTTATAGCAAACCATACAACAGTATAACTATTGCTTGCACATGCCAGTGTAACCAATTTGTGGTTATGAGAGAATCTTGACCATTATTTTCGCCAAAACAAGAATCACAACCATCATGCACAAGGTACACAGTCGAGTTTCTCCTGAAGAGAGTAATCTCCAAATCATAAACAGAGCAGACTTGCAATTGCGGGTAGCCAAGCCAGCACCAGACTTGACTGATACCTGCTACCAGGGGATTTATGAACACTAAAAATGTAAAACAATAGTAGGGGATATAAGATAACAGCGAAGAAAACAACTATACAAAGCTGCACCACAATGGCTCCCCACCTTAAAATTATTATTTTCCTTAATACAATTGCGGAAAATTCCAATCATAACGACAGTGTAAAATTGGAAATGAGTTAGACAACAGAGGCACAATGATGATAGCCCAGCATAACAATAAAGCCGCCTCCTGCCGCACAGAGTATACAGATGTGTAAATCAAACAATATACATTTTGTGGTGCGGCTGTGCACGAGTCTGAGAGAGTGTCCTCGGCGGAGCATACATCAGCCCTCCTCGCCGAACTCCTTCGTGAACTTCTCGTGCACCTCCAGATCCTTCTTGCCGACGGTCGGTCTCTGCCTGGCGAGGACCTTCTCGAAGTCAGTCTTCGAGATCGGGGGAGGGAGGATCTACAGGCAGCAGCCACACAATACACCTTAGTGATTCAACAGAGGAATCTCTGACAGACAGCTAGTTTGGAGGAAACTGCGTCTCAGCTAGCTTATCTTATCTTACCTGTGCGGCGAGGCCCTTGGTCGCAAGCTCCTGCATCGTGGTCTGCACAGCGCCTGGCTGCTTCGATCCACAGGGCATCCACATGCCACTATCCGTCTTGAAGAAGTGCATGGCGTCCTGCGTTTTGCGCACAGGCTCAAACAACACGTCCTTCACCTGTTTACAAACAAAAAGACTCAGACACATGCCACAATGTACACAGACGCGTGCGAGGGTCGCGCAGAAACTACTTACACAAACTGCAACGTCAGAACCGGAAAAACCCTCTGTCCGACGACCCAAGACCTCAAAATCACTTTCCGATAAACTGTGTGGTGTATCCCCAAGATGCACCTGAATGAATTTATGTTCCAGACTTTTAAGTAAACGATCATGAATACTTTTTTCTGGTTAGAACTTACTCCCTCCGTTTCATAATATAAGATGTTTTAGCTTTTGCGAAACGAATGTATCTAGACATCTTTTTGTGTGTAGAGCTTCAAAAAAGCTAAAACATCTTATATTTTGAAACGGAGGGAGTAGTTTATGTTGTGTTGCCCAAATGATTTCCTAAATACCTTAAACATATGCTGCCTTGCCTTCGCATCAGGTAGCGGAATGTAGATACGCTTGTCAAACCGTCGCCTCACAGCCTGAAGTAATGAGCATACATAGAGTGCCAAAACATTCAAGCAATTTCATGGATATTTTGTTAACCATAAAAGTCACAACAGTGTATTAATTTTTCGAAACCTGGTCCAGAGCATATGGTGTATTCGTAGCAGCGAGAACAAGAACTTTATCGTCATTATGGCCAACACCCTGGACAGTTACAGGAAAATGAAGCACACGTATTAGCCAAAACTATTTGGGCAAGGAATCTACAAAACTGTTTCTGGTAGCAGATATCCAGTGTTGTAAACAATAACTGGTCCTTTATTTGCAAAAAATGTGTTCTTAATGAATCTGTTGGCTAATGTGAGCCAAAACTGTTTCGATGAGGAATATATACTACTGTGTTTGATACAAGATATCCAGTGTAGTAAGCAACAGTTGGTCCAGTATTTGCCAAAAAAGTGTGCAAAGGTATCTTTTCGCCAATGTCAGCCAACTGTTTGGATCAGCTATCTATACTACTGGTACCAGATATCCAGCGCTATAAGCAATAGCCGGTTCAATACCCAAAACTGTATGCTAAGATTCTGTGGGGCCAATGTGACCGAAATAAACTGAAACGTGCTTTTTCCTTCCTTCTTTTTCACTTAACACATGCAACAGTAGTGGCAAAGTAAAAAGTAGGCTTCACTACTAAATCAATAATCTGGACGCAGAATGTTGCCCGGCCATCATATCTCGATGTCTGAACTCCTGGAACCATTTCTATACTACGTAATGAATTTCCTTGTAAGGATGTCTACACCAGGTTCTGCAGCCGAACACACATATTCAGAAACAGTTAACACTATACACTGCAAAAACACTCACCTGCATCTGTACAAGAAGTTCGGTCTTTATTCTCCTAGAAGCTTCACTTTCATTTCCTTCTCCACGTGTACCACATAAAGAATCAATTTCATCAATGAAGATAATGGATGGAGCATTTTCGCGAGCCATTTGGAAAAGATTAGCAACTAATTTCTCGCTCTCTCCCATCCATTTTGAAACAAGGTCTGATGAAGATATGCTGCAGATAAATTGATTCCATTAATATGAAATAACCTGAAGGGTATTGCATTAGCAGTAAAGAGAAATGGAAACTAGCAAATAGACATTGGCAAGTTTGTTCAGACATATTTACATGTTGTAAAACCTGCAATGCGCTGTAGCATGGGAAGTGCAAATAAATGTGAATGTACACAGGTACAACAGCCACTCAGACATATTCGCTAAATGTTTGTATAGTGTGGCTAGATATACATTAGCCGCTACTTAGTTTTAATCTAGCATTTGCTGTGAGTTAAGCCCCATGTTTGGAAGTTCGAAGCCAATATTTGGAATGATTTGGGAGGTAGAAAATAGTTAAACTGTTTTTGGAGTCTGCCTAAAGTCTAAACACAGCTCATCTGCCATGTTTATGAAGTTAGAACTCAAAACTGTTGTTTTAATAGATCAAAGTTGTGAATTGCAGGGTTGCATGTCCATGTTGACATATAAAAGAAGTTCATAATGTGGAATAAATCCAACAGACAGATATCAAAACATAGATGTGATACTCAATGACAAAGAAAAAAGAGAGCAAAAAAAAAGCAAAATCCTGTCATCATAAATCACAAACTAGAAAAGGTAAGAACTCAACTCCAGAGAGTACTAGATTCTCATGCAGGAGTATATATCATAAGCTGGTGGAGCTAAAATAGTCACAATATGAAAGCTAGCAGCTCAAAACATGAATAAATTTGAATTTTGAGTAGCCTATGAATCGCCTATACTAATTCATCAAGCTCTTATCTACTATTTGAAGCCCATAAGGTTGGTTTCTATTAACTATTCCACAAGCCACAGAATAATCTCCTACAAATTAGAGTTACAAGATAAATCCATGTAATATAGCAATACAGATAAATGATGTTGTAAAGTTGTTAATTTGGCAGACTCTAAATCAATAAATAACTAATAACACAACAGTAAAAAGACATCAGACCATTGATAGATTGAGGATGAAATCAGTAATAATAAAAGATACAGCGTATGAAATATATATATGATAACTACCTGAAGAACGTTGAATCGGCCTCAGTAGCTACAGCTTTAGCCAAATAAGATTTTCCTGTTCCTGGTGGACCGTACAGAAGAAATGCCCTCCATGGCCTCCGCTTGCCTAAAGAAAAGCAACATCTGTTAGTTAGATCTCAGCACTTAACTGCAGAATAGCACTCTCCAGTACATGATAGCTAGCACACAAAATCCTAGAATAGACACAAGTTATGAATCGTGTTCGGGATTGGAAAAACCAATTACTTAGCAGCTACGTGGAAAATGTCCCTAATTTTCAAATCAAATAACATAAACGTAGGACGCTGGTGTGGAAGCCAAACAAACAGTGAAGTGAAGCTAACTTTCCACATTAAACACCCATACCAAGTAGTGCAGATTTTGATCTATCTACAATCTATACATTTTCTAACCAGCTATACTGTAAGAAACCAATGCCACTATGGTTAGGATGACATTTTCCATTCCCCCTGATGTGATAATCATCTCTTAATTCACAATAACTGCAATCATCCCATCCCTCGTTATTATGGAAAGGAAGTTGGCTCTACTCCATACTGTTATCTGGTACAAGAGCAAGGTAACTAAAGTTTAGCAAGGTTTTTTGCTTGCACTCAAGAGTAAAAAATACTCTGAACGTAACTCACTATAGACATCCCTAGCTGCACCGACTAATCAGTTTGTACAATCCAACTACCGTCAGTCATCACCAATCTAGTACAAGTGGATCGGTGGGCTCCCATCTACAGACATAAAAGAGTACGTGTAGCATAGTAATCCATTCATTCTCATCCTACCTATGAGATAGACTGAACCGAGAGATCAAGATCCATGGGGCATATATGATGGCATAGATAAAACTGCAATCGCCACATCCTTGGCTACAGGATAAAGTCACCTCCTTCCCTTGCAAAAAAGGCTCACCTGTGAAGAACTGGGGGAACTTGACGGGCAATATGACGGCCTCCTGCAGGGCCTGCTTGGCGCTCTCGAGTCCGGCGACGTCGTTCCACTTGATGTTGGGCTTCTCGGTGATGATGGCGGAGTTGAGCCCCGCCCTGAGCTTGGACTGCTCCGAATCCTCCCCTCCCTCCCCGCCCCCATCCTTGCCCTTGGTCTTGGGCCTGGCGACGACGGCCGCGTCGCCCCCTCCGTTAGGGGCCCCGGGCCCAGCGCCGCCCTCGTCGAGGACCGCCCGGATCTCCTCGGCGCGGCGGAGGTACTCGGTGAACTTGGCGGTGATGGCCTCCTTGATCTTGGGGTTCTTCTCGTACTTGAGGTGGGTCTTGAAGTACTCGAGCGCGTTCATGTAGAGCGGGAACGCCTTGACGTAGTTCCCGGCATTGTCCTCTTGTACCGCCTGCTTCACGTACTCGATCGCCTGCTCCTTGAAGTTGCTGTACATCGGAAAAGGCGCCGCCTTTGCGGCGGGTTCCGCCGGATCGGCGCGTGGGGACGGCCGGGGGAGGAGGGACGGGCGTGGGGCCGGCGAATTCGGGGTGGGGGGGCGGCGGCGGCGGTTGCTTGGACCTGGGGTTTGACGAAGGAAGAGGAAGGAGGTGGGGAGATGAGGAGGAAGAGGGGGAAGGGAGACGCGGTGGGGAAAAGGAAACGGAGACCAGCGAGAAGCGTGTTTCCTTTTCCGGTTTTTTTTTCTCTCTCTGATATGGTTAATCGGGAGGAGAAAAGGGTTCGGTTACTCTATTTGGATAAAGATCCTTCTTTGGATTTATATTTTCGAGATGGTCCTTAGGAATGATGGAAAGTGGTGATATATATGTCAAGTGAAAAATGCATATTGGATTTGTTATTATACAAACGTGGTGTTGGATTTTGAAACATACGTGGATATGGTATGGGTATATATGTACCCTGGATAAAGTTATGTCACGCAAATTTAGGAATTCTATTGCTCTAGCCCGATTACATACACAACATGGAAGGAAGCTCAGACCGCTCCGTTCCGCTCCGTCCTCCTACTGTAGCTTTGAGAGTCGCTTTTGGGCCGCCGGGGCTCGGCCGCGCCTTGCTCGCCGGACTAGCCGGTGGGAGATGGCGGCGGCGGGTCGCCGGAGTAGTCGTAGGAGGTAGGTTTTCTGGCCTCGTGCCTGTAGTGGGTGTCATGCCCGGTAGGGGAAGCGGTGTTCCAGGTCTCGGCGGCCAGATCTAGGAGCTCTTAGGGTTCTTCCTGGCCCCCCTTCTGCTCCAGCGGCCGGAGCTGAGGATGGTAGGAGGAGCAGCCGCTCTAGCAAATAAATCATGGCTCGCATGTCTCCAATCGAGAGGTGGTTGCTTGAGGCGTATTGTTCCGGCCGGCCGTGGAGGCGAGGGGGACGGGCGCGTCAGAGCGATGCGTGGCTGGGCGGACCCTCTTCTGGCTGGCCGTGGCGGCGGGAGGGGGAGAAGCTCGGCTGCGCCTTCTTCTCCGATCTGGAGCGGGTGGTGCTGGCCTCCTGCGGAGGAGGCAGTGGAGGTGATGTTCTTGGATGGGGAAGGTCTCCCGCCTTCTCTTCCTGGTCGACGTGGTGGTGAAGCGGACAAGGATGGTTTGTGGGGCTTGCTTCCGTCTTGAGCCTCATCGGAAGGTAGGTGGTGGTGTCCCTGTCCTGCTCCCATCGATGTTGCTACGTCTGCTTGGGCATGCCAGGTTTTGGATGGGGTTGGAGGATCACGATTCCCCAGGAGTGTCACCTCGCCGACAAGAGGGCCGGTGCTACCTGCCCGCCTGGGTGTTCTGGTGAGCTCTGCCCTGGAAGCTGCGTTCTCCGGAGATCTTCAGCGTCGACCCTCGGTCGCCGCTATCATTGGCTTAAGAAGCCACTCCAGGCTCAGAAGCAAACGTAGCTCGAGTTCATTCCTCCAGTTTCGGAGGATCTTCTCCGACCTCGGCGCGGGATCCATGGTCGGCGTCACCCCAAGTGGCAAGTTCCCCGGTGGCGTCGTCGACCCCCGTGTTTGCAGGTCTCTCCGTGGTGAAGAAGATCAAGGACCTGATTGCATTTTTATTCTTTGTTCTAGGGTATTCGTTGTAAGAAGTCTAGCCCCATCTATGTTTTCCCCTTTCCTCAGGGACCTGGTTGTAATTGTACTGCACCGCTTGGTTTAATGAAGCTTCTGGGGCCTTCTGGCCCATCCTGTTCAAAACAAAAAAACATGAAAGACCAAACAAGTGGACAAGTGTTCCTTTGTGCGTGGGGGGGGACTCCACCCTCTTCGAGCCCCCTTCCCTCCTTTGTCGTCGTCAGTGTGAGCCACCTAGGCGCCAGGCAACATCGACCCTCCTCTACCCGCTTGTAGTATCGATAGAAAGCGCGACGTCCAGGACGGTGCAGCCCAGATCTAGACACATCTGGGCGTGATCTAGGCATGTAGGGTTTTGTTGTTTGAAGTGGTGGGCTGGAGCCCACCTCCTAGCTATGGCTAGGGCACCAGATTCGGGCAAGGTGAGGCCTAGATCAGGTGACCACTGGCACCCCCCGCCATGGTTCCTTGCAACTCTGCATGAGCTTTAGCAAGGATCTAGACCAGGTGGGTCTAGACCTGGTGTTGGCATCCATCTTTGTGTTGTTGGATCTCGAGGAGGGTGTCTGCCGCCACGTAGACGTTAGATCATGGATGTCGGGGGCGGCGGCCCTGGAAGTCGAACTACATGTTTGGCTCTCCGGTGAGTGGTGTTGTAGTGGTTGTGGCTCTTTTCTTCGACCATGTGGATGGTGAAGAGCAGGCGGCATGGAAGCTTGGTATTGGTGGTGCTTCGGCAGTAGCGACATCTAGAATGTGTCATGGAGGTCAGGTTTGGTAACAACGAGTGGTCCGTGATACGGCGCAAAGGTTTTTTCGGACGAAAGGCTAGTGCTTTAGCACCAGCGATGGTGTTGCATGTGGGTGTTGTGGCCCTCCTAGGGGCGTCGATGTGCTACCTCCCCCCACACAAGAGCTCTGGGTGAAAATTCTAGACCGTCAGTCTCGACGACGGCGGCGCATGGCGTCATGATCCTCTTGTGGATGTCATTGTGTAGCTCTGGTTCCTCTTGGTCATGCTGTGCTATCATCGACATACAGTTCTTGCGTTTATTAATTTCCGCCAATAAATCCACAAACTGTATCTCTTTTTGGATAGAGAAAACACTTGATTCTTCTATTACTTGATGATGCTTCATTTCATATTCTTGTTTTTAGGACACACTATGTCTGGAAAATACGTAGCCCGAGCGAACCGATAAACACGCGACACCAGGAGAGAGGCAGCGGCTTGCAGAACCCATCTAGGGTTTCATCCCTCCCGCCGGCGACGTCGCGGGTCCGCTCCGCCTCCGATGGCCTTGGTGCCATGGAGGTGTGGCGTACCACGGGCTCTTGCTAGCAGGGAGGTTCATGTCATTGTTTAGACTATTTTCAGTGTCTTCTTCTGGATGTTGAGGCGACGGCTACGTCCAGAAGTCAGAATAAGGTCCTCTCCACCCTATCCTCGCTTCGGTGGTGTGTCCAGCACCGACGGAGGGTGCGTGAAGTCGTGTGTCCGATGGATCTCCTGGGATCCTGCCGTTTTTCGTTTTCTTTGGTGTGGTTTGAGGTGGATCTCTTCAGGTCTACCATTGTCATCTTCGGCGATGGTCGATACTCTAATGTGTTGGTCTTTCGGATCTAGCACGATGACTTCGTATCTGTCTACTACAACAAGCTCTACTACGACAAGCTTTGTCTGGCTCCAGTGATGGAGGGGCAAGGACGACGGCGCATCTTCGGCTCGTGCTAGTGTATGTAGTGCAATGACATATTTGTAATTTTTATTACTTTTAGACTCCTTTATACTGCCGTGTTGATGATTATTAATAGATGAAAAAAAGGGTGCAATAGCCTGGCACGCGTGTCAGACCGTGTGGACGAACGGCCACGGTATGATCCTCACGTGCGGGTAACACGATAACACGTCATCCACAGGATAACAACAGAGGCAATCTAAAAGAAAAAAACCAAAAAAAAGTTTCTGACAAAACAGTACGACAGATCGAGTCTTCAAAAGAAAGATACCGGGCCGTGGAGAGTGAAAACGGCCCAATGATTAATGCAGGGACGGGACGTTTTTCTTTGCAATTTGCAAAGATTCCATTGATTTTTCTTTCCGAGACTTAAGTTGGACTCTAAAATTGTTCAGCCAACTAGTACTCCCTCCGTCTCAAATAACTGACTTGTATTTATCTAAATTCGGGTGTATCTTTCACTAAAACAAGTTTAGATGCATGCGAATTTAGACAAACTTAAAGCACTTATTTTGGGACGGAGGGAGTAGTAGAAGTGGTGGTATCCTCTTGCCGTGGAAGAAGGAAATCAAGGTACAACAACTGTTTGCGACGCCTAATTATATCGATGTTCAGGTCATGGATGAAAATAATAATCCTTGGCGTTTTACGGGCATGTATGGGGAATTTGGATGGGTGGAGAAATTCAAAACCTGGGAGCATTTTCGTGATCTTAATCAGCAACATGATCCGCCTTGGCTAGTGATGAGAAATATGAATGAGACTCTATTTAATCATGAGAAGGAAGGGGTAATCCTCGTCCTCCACAATACATGCAGGCCTTCCGAGTCACTCTTGCTAATTCTCACCTGGATGATGTGGGTTTTGTTGGAGATATGTTTACATGAAGAAGAGGGAAAATGAGAGCAGGTCTTGACCGGTCGGTCTGTAACAGCCGGTGGAATGACCTGTTCCCAAATTATGCTTTGGCCCATATGGGGTTCAATAAGTCAGACCCGAAGCCGTTTGAACAAAATCTTACAAATATAATAGATAGATCAACCCGAAGCCGTTTCAACAGCGACGGCAGTCACAATACCTAAAAACTTGATAAATGGTGACCATGCCGAGCTAGTGCACTAACCTCGCACCTATGCACATCATCATAAAATTGGAGGCCTCGTCCAACCGCCCAACCACCCTGGTCACAAACGGGCCATGCAGATCCTCAACATGCACTAGCGTACGCGCTCTAGAAGTCGCCGCCACCATCTTCCGCCAACCCATCTTCGAGATAGGGATCTAGGCATTGCCCATGCCATGTATGTCATCGACACCACCACGGCACCAAAAAGCGCCCCCGCCCCCGCCCTGCACGAATTCATCAAGACATGCCCGTCACCGTGTTGCGCCACACAACTGGTTCCGCTATTGCCGAAGTGGTAGATGAGACACCACTCCACATCTTGCCTCACTCCATCCAGCGCTACTCCACAAATGATACTTTCAAGAGAGAACGCGACACCGCAGCGTCGCCATCGTCCGATCTGGAAGACCAGATCTTAGGTTGAAGGGAATATGCCCGAGAGGCTATAATAAAGTGGTTATTATCTTATTCCATGTTTATGATAAATGTTTATTTCTCATGCTATACTTGTGTTCATTTGAAATGTTAATACATGTATGTTTAATAAACAAATAAAGAGTTCCTAGTTATGCCTGTCATATAACTAGTTAGTTGATTAACAAGATGATCAAGGTTTTCTGGTCATGGACATTTGATGTTGTTAATAACGAGGTCATAACATTGATGGAATGATGTGATGAACAGTCATCTGAAGTATAGCAATACGATGAAAGTCATTATGTTTAAATTGATATAACATCATACGAATAACTTTAGTTCTTAGACCATGAGATCATGTCAATCACTAACACCGGAAGAGTAACTTGATAACATCAAACGCCACACTGTAACAGGGTGACAATAAAGGTGGGTTCAGTTACTCCGAAAGTGTTATGTAGAGGCTCATGGATCAAGAGTGGGATTTGTCCATCTCGATGACGGAGAGATATACTCTGGACCCTCTCGGTGATATCATATTGACATAGCTTGCAAGCAAGTGATAAGATTACTAGAATGTTATATCACTGGAACAAGAAAAATGTACTTGTCGGTAATGAGATCAAACTAGGTACGAGGATACTGATGATTGAATCTCGAACATGTAATATATCGCGAGACAAAGGGATTTAGTTATAAACGTTAAAAGTTCTCACGATCACTGGAGTCATCGTTGAATGTGTGGAAGTCGGTGCGGATCTCCAGGTCCCGCTGCTGATTATTGATAGGAGAGGGGTCTCGATCATGTCTGCATTATTCGCGAACCGTAGGGTGACACACTTAAGGGATACCGACACTATTTGGAGCAAATATGTTTCAGAGAAAAATTATGAAAGCGCTGGAATCATTTCGATGGACACCGGAATTATTTCGGATAAAATTGCTAAAACTGGTTCTGCATGTGATATTAAAATATTGCAGGGGATTTTATGTGAATGTTTGTTAATTAAAGTAATTAACAAAATTCTGAATAAAATAAATAAAAGAGTTTTATTAAATAAGAGTTGCATTAATTTTGGTGGAAAATTAATGCATATGAGTGAAAGTGTGAGTGGAGGGGTGTTTATGTGAGTGGGAGCTCCACCCACATGAATGATGGAACAGGTGGGGGCACCACCTTGGCCGCCGGCCATGGGAGGGGCTGCCTCCTCTCCCTAGAAAAAAGCCCCCTCCTCCTCCTCTCACTTCACACCTCCTCGTGAAAGATCTCTCTCCCTCTCTAGTTTATCCCAATGGCCTCGCACATGTTTTCGGTGGCTTTGTCTGAAAGGAGTTGTTGCTTCCGCTGCATCGTTGGAGCGAGGACGCGGAGATTTTCGGAGGACCAGACGTGTGTGCGATCACGGATGCGCCACTAAGTTGCGATGCTGGACTCCCTCACGATCTTGAGATCGACAAGCGAACGACTACATCATTTACGAGTCCAACCTCGTGACCGCTTTGTCGCTCTTTAAGGGTATGTTCTCTATTGATGTATATGTACCTGTTGATTGTATCTAGGTAGATAGATCTTGGTGCTTAGTAGTTCCTGTCGTAGGATTTTGTTTTTGTTTTTTATGCTGCGAACACAGCAAGGGTTGCCCCCGAAGTTTTCTATGTCTCCCCAACTTGCAGCTGGGACTAGATGACATATCTCGAGATCCACCAAACCAGCCGCAAAACTAGTCGACCACCTCTGCTGGAGTGGGTGAGCACCACCGCCAAGCCTGGGTCGCCGCCCTGGGCGTTCTCATGATGCAGAGCAAAACCAGGAGCACCTCTGAGAGATGCCACCGTCGGCCTACGAGATCAGCATGTGACAGTCGCAATGTCAGGCAAGGCCCAGCGAGCCCCGCCCCGGCGCCACCGCCTCCTACCGACAACTGCCTCCAATGGTTACTGACCTACTCTTACCGCCGTTTCCCTTCCCACCGTCGGTGAAGTCCGAGAGCAGGTCCACCGCCGCCTGCGACCATCTGGCGCGCAAGAAAGACCTCCGCCGTATACCCGGGCTTTTCCCTAGTAGCATCACCAGCGACGGCGGAAGGGAGAGAGGAGTCGGGGGATTCAAGGAGGAAGGGCCGGGCGCCCCGGTGCGGTGTAGCGGTGCCCACGGGAGGGGGTAGGGTTAGGAGCGTGGGTAGGGTTAAGAAGGAATGCTCATGAAGCTTGGAATCTCATGCAAAGTGCAAGAGTACATGGCGAATACATTAGAACAGAACAGCCAATTTTGATTTTCCTACTGTGTCTTCTACTACTTGAAATAGACGATGATTTGAACCTTTCAGCTCAAAATCTTTTTAGAGCGTAGTAGTATGTAAGTAAGGCAACACAGCCATATTATGGCACTCAGGCCAAGTTTGGTTAAACCTCTGCATCAAGGGTGAGGAAAAATAACTAAACTATAGTAGTACCACGTAGGACTGTAGGACACCCCTAGGAGCCGAAGCTGGACGCCCTCCGGTGCGCCGCCGCTGCCCACAACCATCGTCAATCATCTTCCTCGTCTGTTCTTGTTCACCAGTTCGAGTTCCCGTCCTTGCCAGTGGCGGCAACGTTCTCCCCGGAACCACCACCATCTGGTCGATCTCCTTGGCAAGCTCGGCGAACCGCGGGTCTCCAGGAGCGAGGGCGGCGCCGGCCAGGACGGCGGCCCTGGCTGAGCCGTACCTCTTCAGGCCGATGCACGCGCGCGCCATGCGGAGGAACGCCCTGGGCATGGTGGGGTCGAGCTCGGCGGCCATGGCGGCGTCGGCCGCGGCCGCCACGAGGTTGCCCGTCCCGATGAACGCCCCTGCCCGCTCCGCGTACAGAGCCGCGGTCGGCGGGCCGTCGTGGATGGCCTGCGTGAACAGCAGCGCCGCCTCCGAGGCCTGGTTGACGCCCAAGCCGTAGCCGTCGCTACTGTCGTCCATGGATTGCTCTCTAGCTTGTTATAGGGGCGAAGAGGAGATCGACGGACGTATATGTAGTAGAGTATGTCCCGTCGTCTCGATCTTTCCCGTGCGCGTTGTTTTGGTTCATGAACAGGGCAATCCGAATCAGGCTGTGATTCAGCTTTCAAGCCTCCCGTATTTGCTTGGAAATTGCCAAACCTCAGTCGATCGATTTTACGCGCAGTTTTTTCTTTGAGCATTTTTTTTTCTTTGAGGACTTCTCTGTCAACAACGAGGCGCTGGATTTTCACGAGGAGCCGCTGGGCTTTTCTATAGAAATCAAAACATGGAGTGGCCCATGTTTGACGTGGAGCAGACCTACTAGGCGTTTTCTCCTTTTTTTCTTCCTGATTATATATACAAAGTTACACCTTTTACACATTTGTAAGTTGCAGTTACCTCAGGCAGTGGCGTAGGATAGATAAAATGTGAGGTGGGGCGGCTCTAAATTGTAAGAAAAAAGTACGACGTACAGTCAAAGTAATTCATATGAAACAATATTTCTATAAAATCCTATATAAAATCGCTAGAAACAATGGAGATAGAAACGTCGCGGCGGGCCTCCTATACAACTATTAGGGTCATGTGACATCACTGAGAGCCTGTTTGATTCGTAGGATAGGAAAAACATAGGAATAAGAAAACCGTTGGATTGCAATGTGATGCCCACTTCAATCCTATAGGAAACCATATGTAAGAAAGTTTGTTTGATTCCATCACAGGAAAAGCAAAGGATTCTAAAAAGGAGCTTTGAGTGGATGCTAGATTTTCTATGCAATCTAGTGCAAAGGATTCCCTAGGAAAATTTCCTATAAGAATCAATCTTACAAATCAAACAACCATCGTAGAAATTTTTTCTATAGGATACAATCCTACAAATTTCCTATGTAAATCCTTTGAATCAAACATGCCCTGAAACTAGTAGTCAAAACCTTCAGGAGATGTTTGTTTTTGTAGGTCTATTTTCTCTTACTTTTGTCTCCCTAGCGGCATCGGCGAGGTGGTGGCGACGATGACGTACTAGAATAAGGTCTCTCTACCTTGTGCGCGTCCGATTTTAGAGTTATCGAATGGCCCGTGAGGATTAGCGTCGCCAGATCTGTTATTCTCTTCGGATCTTGGCAATTGGTGTGTCTATAAAAGGGATTTTTTCCGGCGCCATCTTGGCAGGCCGTGATGAATTGGTCTGAGACGGCGCCATCTCGTCGGATGTTTTCAGGCGACGGAGGTGATCTCCACTTGATACTTGAGGAACGAGAAGTTGAGACTCACGCGAGACGAGCGGAAAGGGAATCGGGGTGGGCCCACATGTTGTTGCCTCGGGTCTAACATGTGCTCTATTCCTCCGATTCTGTTGTCCGGCTAGCTGGATTGCTTGAGATTTTCAATTGCAGAAACAACATTAGTAAATTTCTCTGATTAGGCAAAAAGTTCTGCCGCTGATCGTTAATATGCAGAGGAACAAGGCTATGAAAGCCTGTAGCCCAATTCCAACAGATTTTATTTATTTATTCCTAGACACGTGAAGGGAGAATAATAACTTCAAGAAGAGCTTGGTATGATTCTCGGTAAGGCAATCCACTTAAGAGTCAATACATATTGGTGCTGTGGATGCGTATATGCTTACTCTCGAAGTTCTCGCGAAAAAGGCTTATTAAATATCTATTGACTAAATTTATATCTCTTCGTCTTAAAATAGATATCGTAGATTTGTTTAAGTTTAGATGTATATAGTCTATATTCAGATCTAATTTCTCCGTTTCATAATATAAGATTTTTTGTGAAACAGATGTACTTTTGGTTTATAGATTCGGAGTGAACTTCGATACGTACTAAAAGACGTCTAGATATATACATTCATTTCACAAAAGTTAAAACATGCTATATTCGGAGGGAGTAGATATATTCAAAAAATTTAAAAAACCCGACATCAATTTTGAGACGAATGGAGTAGATCTTATGTATTAGAACAATATTTTTATCTCTCCCGTCGCGACACACGGGCTTGTTTCCTAGTATAATATAATAAACAAATTGTCCCGCTTTTGCTACATGTAGTAAACAACGGTTCATCTCAGAAAAAATAGAATTCGATTGCCTCGCCGGAGATCTCACCGGAGGCCTCGCCACTCTGTAGCCAAAAATTTGTGCTAACACGTTGCAAAACTCAATTTCACCGAAGACATCGATGATGGCGTTACCAGATATTCTCGTCGAAGACTTTGTAGGAAAAACTTTATAGTATTGTAGCAAAACACCTGAGCGATTGTAGCAAATTTTTTTTATCGATTGTAGCAAATATTTTTTTATATTATGCAAGTCCACAACAACGGATGTAGCAAAATAATTTCTTACATGTCGCAATTCTACAAAAGCATTGTAGCAGAAATTCTATGCCAAAAAACACATAGACGATCGCCGGCCACATGTAGCAGAACTTGACGCCGCACGTAGCAAAACTCTACGTCGGATGTAGAAGAACTCGGTGGCGGCGGGATCCTGGGCTGGAGATGGAGTGGGCGGCAACCACCTGGCCTGGCGGAGGCGAGGACCTGACCCGGAGATGGCTTTCGGTGAGCTTCCTGCACTGGCTGCGGGGGGTGGAGGTGGAGCCTAGCAGCCCGCTGCAGGTGGCACGATGGCGCTCGTGAGGGCCGCAACGGTCCTAGATGTGGAGCCTGGCAGCTGCTGCATGGGTTCTGGCGGCGCGGCGGTGCTCGTTGCTGAGACCCGGCGGCGCGGCGGCACGGAAGCGCATGCGAAGGGCGAGGCGGCGCAGCAGCGTGGGCGAGGCGCACGGGGCACAGATAGGCGTGTGGCGCCACGGGAAGCGAATGGCACAGCTGCGCGCAGCGGTAGGCAGTGCGGTGCGAGACGCGTGCGAGCAGCGACCCGGGGGATTGAAATTCGAAACCTGTGGGATCGATTCGTTCAATCCCCGGGAACAGTATCATTTCCCATAATTTCCCCAGCTTCACGAGGTCACATACTTTTCGAGTGTGGAATTTTTCTGAAACCTGAAGCAAACATATGCTTCATTTGAACTGACAGAAAATATGCTGTTGGGTGCTAAAGGGAGTGAGATCTCTTCTGAGACTAATTTTCTGACTAGTAAGTGTGTGCATGGCTTCCACCTAATGCAATTGTAGTAACGATTAAGCCTCTTACTGCCACTAAATAATTACCTAATGACCAGGTCATCTTACATTCACCTAATGAGTAACTCGATGCTCGCTCGCTGTCAGTAGCTAGAAGCTAGCATGCTCTGATATTTAGGGACCAGAATAGTACACGTGTTTTGAGTCGGCGCAAGTAAAAAGTCTGACGAATTTTGGTGAAATTAACCTCTTGGAGTTAATAAAAAAGTGAAATCTACTTTTAACCTCTTGTTTAACATTTGCGACACCAATTACACTAGGGAATAAGAATTTTTCATCCGGTTTTACCCCCTTTAAGATATTTTCTGCGCAATCTGGCAAATGGGATCTACTCGTCAGGACCACATGTCACACTTTAACCACAATATATATTCTTTCAGTTTTGTACTAAGAAATTACTTTGAGTGAATGGAATTTTGTTCACTTTTATAGTTGATTATATGTAGTAAGTAGTTTTGCTACGTTAGGTCATCCTTGCAAATGAAAAAATAGTTAGAAGGGGTAAAGTACGATATAAAGTTGCTTAAATCGAGTAATCCAGAAGAATATTTACATAATGGGGGTAATTTATGTCACAAATGTCAAATCCAGGGGATAAAAGTGAAATTCACTATTAATAAAACTCAGATATTGTTTCATGTACCTAAGACAAAGAGAAGATAATTGCAATGAATATTTTGGAACAACTATGTATCTGATTGTAGGTTTTTGGTAGTTGGCACTTGCATGGATTCCACACATTATTTTAAGTATATATAAGGTGCTAAACTGTTCCTTAACTTCCATTTTGCAAAATAAAAAGATACGATTACCAAAATTGGTTGAGTAAGGAACATATTGCAGATATTGATAAAAAATATTGAAACCATAATCTAGCATCTTAAACATCTACAAACATGGAAAGAAAATTATGTAAATTGCGGTCGAAGTTACATAATAAATTATTGAAATTAAATAGTCAAAGTTGGAAGATGCTTATCATTAAATGTTTATTCTTATGTATGTTTTAATTTGGACACCTTGTACCTTGTGCACCATCTAAAAACTCTCTGTGAGCTAGAAATTAACCTCTACAAATGTGGATAGACATTCTTACAAGAACGTTGGTACTGGTTATGAGAATCTCATGTTCCCCAAACAATCTAAGTGACAAAAAGTGTCGTGTTGTGACAATGTCTCAAACCAATTTATGTATTCATATATATATTTCTCAATAATAACTCGGTCAATAATATATGAAATAACTATTTGAGTTCCTGGAATTGGTTAAATAGTATTTGACTATAGAAGCACCAAAATTTGCTTTCATTTGGTTGGAGACAACATCTGGTGAGATCAGGTCAACTTTGCTTTTTCATATCGTGCTTGTTTGTTAAATTTTTCATAGCAATTATGTATTTTGTTTGTTGTGTCTGACGCTCCACTCAACTAACCACTCTGTCTTGACAATTTCATCGTGAATCATGTGTATGCATTTGTGTGTTGCTTTTATACACAATGTGTTGGGTACCATAATTTGTTGTGAGAGTTTCTAATTATTTCAAGTAGCCCCCATATGTTGATATGAACATGAATTAGCACGCGTGTAGTTCTTCTCTTCTCACTCACTTTACTAAGTGGTGAAATAATCCACCTTATAAGGTGGTGTAACTCTCCTTCAACTTTCCATGTGAAACTAAACTTTAGCCCCCACTCCACTCTCATGTAAGTTGTCCCAAACATGGGCCCAAACACATGTAAGCTACTACAAATATGGGCTTTGAGATTTAAGGAAAATCTAAAATCTACATGGGCCTATTTAATTTAGCCCATTATTTTTAACAATCCCCCACCAGATCTCAAATGCCCATTTGAAATTTTGCTAATCCTCGCTACTCGTTTATATACTAGTGTTTCAGTAGAAACTGCTAAGTTGAACTTCCGCCTAGAACCTTGAGGTACATCTATCAGGAACTTGAACAATGGACGAACCTTGAATTGTAAGTTTGGTGCTTTTAGATTTCAAAGAAAATCATAACTAGTACATGGCTGCCAGTAGCCTACCCCGCGGGTGTAGCATATACGTCATACTACTTGGTCTCTTCATGAGTTCACTAGAGATCACCCAAATCTCATAGATTGCGACGTTTAACAATCAGAACTCATATAGGTGTATTCTTTCAAGAATGCTCTATAAAACAACATTTTTTCTAATCATAGCCAACATAAAAACATTAAGGCATGTTGCCAACCTGCCTTACAGCTTTAGAGAGTTGTGCATATTCACATAGAGAGGGTTGTCTAATACTCTCCTCTGTCACACCACTAGCTTGTTCTTCCCAAGTCCTAATTTACGAGATCTCCGATCAAAAAGGTTGGGTTGCCACTACTGTGTAACATCTATGGGTCTCAAACCCATCTCTCTCGATGCACTTTCTATCACATTTTGTGATAGTCCCTTTGTAAAGGGACCTGCCAGGTTTTTGTCAGTTTGAATATACGTAGCAGTAATTACTCCGGAGTTTCTCAATTTCCTAATAGACTTCAAACGTCTCTTGACATGTCTTGATGACTGCGTTATCCTTAGAATTGTTCACTTTGACAATAATAGTTTGATTGTCACAATTCAAGAGGATGGTCGGTATAGGTTTTTCAACCACAGGCAAGTCTATCAAGAGTTCACGCATCCATTCTGACTCTACAGTGGCTGTGTCTAAAGCAACGAGTTATGCTTCCATAGTTGACCGTGTCAATATGGTTTGTTTGCAAGATCTCCATGATACCGTGCCACCCCAGAGGTAAATACATACCCGCTAGTGGCGTAGAGTTCATCTATAGCTGAGATCTAGCTCGCATCACTATACCCTTCAAGCACCGATGGATGCCTCAAATAGTGTATCACATAACTCATTATACCACATAGATAGCGCATGGCCCTTTCAAGTGCACACCAATGTTCAGTACCTAGGTTAGACATTAACCTAATCAACTTGCTCATAGCAAAAGAGATGTCGGGTCTTGTCACGCTAGCTAAGTACATGAGTGAGCTAACATTTTGAGAGTATCTCAATTGTTCTTTCAGCTCTTTCTTGTTTCTCCGTAATGTCACACTAGGATCATAAGGTGTTGGGGAAGACTTGCCATCAACGAAGCCGAAATGGCTCAAGATCTTCTCAACATAGTGTTATTGCGTCAAAATAATCCCACTCTCATGCTTAATCAGCTTGATGTTAAGAATCACATCATCTTCTCCTAGATCTTTCATATCAAAGCTCTTTGACAGAAAAGACTTGACTTCATTTATCACATTTGAAAGAGCATGTGTGCCCCCATGTGTAGTTTTGTGTAATTATTGACAATCTTTATGGATTTATGTTTGTGTCGAGTTTTACTTGTAGGATTTGTGCATAGGCAATGCTTGAACCATATGTTGGCTTCAAGGTTTAAAGAAGAAGAAAGTGAATAAGATCAAGTGTTGACCAAGGTTTTAAGAGTACCCGGAGATTGGTCAAGTGAGAGTTGGGCCTATAGCAAGTGCGTCTTAAAGAATAAGATGGAGTGATATCTCTTGTGTACCTTCAAGACGCCAACATAATAAAGAAACAAGAAATGAAGTGCAAGTTCAAGATGAGCCATCTCGAAGAGATCATATGCTTGAAGCTTGCCATATTTATGGTAATCATGGATATGTGAATATATGCCTAAAATATAGTCTATTTCATAGTGGAGTCTGGGGGAGAAAATTCCAAGTCTTCACCAAGCTAGCGCAATCAAGAAAGGTGCTCCATCTTGAGGTATAGAAGATCGTCATCATCAAGTTCATGTGGAATGTGCGCAAGGTACAGGTATGGTCTTGATAGGGTTTCATTCTTACCGGTCTCGTGGTGTTAGTTGGGGAGACCGGTTTATAGGATAGATAACCGTACTATCAAGAGGAGCTCTCGAGTGAGTAACCTGATCATATCCTTCGGAGAGAGATCAAACCTTTTAATTCTTGGCATCATATTTCTTGGTTCTTATTTGGTTCTTATCCATGAGAGGATTTAGATCTTGTGTTAATATCTATTACAAACTCAAGTTCATCGAAAACATATTTCATATGCATTCTCTATTGCGTTTTCGATATTGGAGGTTTTACCGATTTGTCTTTTATAGATAGATTAAATCTTTCATAATTTGGTTATATCCTCCCTTGTTTGACTATGATGGTTCCCTGCATGATCTTGTAGAGCTCGTTACTATCTTCGAAATGAGCCTAAGATTATCAAAATTGGAGTCTGGATGCAAGCATTATGATCGTTTTACTTTTGTTATTTCTGCTAGTTTTCGAGGGGGTGGATCATCTGGCCCCAATACAAAAATATCCAGCCCAAGCCCTTGTTTTGGGGCTCGCGCAACAAAGTCCTTAGCCGTTTTTCTGGGGGGGGGGGGGGGTGGGATTATCCGGCCCTACGAGGGGCCGGAATATCCGGCCTGGAGGTTCCAAACGGTCATATTTCATTGGGGTTGGCTATAAAAAGGCCCCTTCTTACTCCTTGGGCTGGCAGCTTGCATCCTCTCTCTCCTCCATTGTTTCTACCTTCAAGAGCTTGAAAATACTCTCAATCCCTCCAATATTTCTTGAACCATTTTCAGAGATTTGAAAGGGGTGATCTAGATCTACAACTCCACCAATCCATCTCTCCTCTATGTGAGGGGAACATCTTGGGATCTAGATCTTTGGGTTTCCTTTGGGAATTTACTCTTGTGTTATTCCTCTCTTATTCTCCAATAGATTTTGTAGATTTGGTGGAATTTGGGAGGGAAGGACTTGAGCACTTCTTGTGTTCTTGCTATTGCATTTAGTGCATCAGTTTGAGTTATCGGTGAGGATTCGATTGGGTGAAAGATGAGAAGTTTTTTACTCTCGGGTTCTTGAAACCCTAGACGGTTTAGTTGTTTTTGCAGGTTTGTGGATTACTTTGGACCTCCAATTAAGTTGTGGAGCTTTCCCCGAGCTTGTTTGTTGGGACCCTCCAAATTGAGTTGTGGAGAAGTGCCCCAATCTTTGTGAGAGATTACAGATTGCCACCGACAAGTGCACCTATAGTGAAGAAGTGAACCAGGCCTTGTGTGGCGAGGTTCACAGGAGAATAGGGTGAGACCTATTTTGGCGTGGTGGTCTTAGTACCTCCCACCCTCCAACGAGACGTACTCCCTTTATGGGAGGAACTCTGTAATAAATCATCATCTTCGCATGCCTCGGTTATCTCTATACCCAAGCTATTTAATTATGCACTTTACTTTGTGAAAGCCTTCGTGCTTAAAGTCTTATATCTATCTACCACATAGTTGCTTGTATTGCTTAGCATAAGTGGTTGGTGCACGTAGATGAACCGTAGTTTATATATATTTTGTGCTTGACAAAGTAAACGCTAGTAATAATAAAGGACGAAGTGTTTATTCTGGTCCAACTCTTTTTTGGACAGGTTTACCCCTCCATCAACATAGGAATTAACCTCACTGCCACCGATAAGTGAGAAGATGAAAAACAACCAGCCGTCACGTGCGGGCCATGGGCGTGCTTGATACGTTGGCCTCCTGGGCTGGAAGTTGACGCCAGGGTGGGCTGCTTCGATATAGTGGAATCAAGACATGATACGTATAAAATTCAGTCAAAATTACACGCACAGTCACCAGATAATAAGTGAATTAACGATTCGTTCAGATTAACCGGGCCACTGCCTTGGCTCA
Source organism: Avena eriantha (assembly GCA_910589775.1). Classification (NCBI taxonomy): domain Eukaryota; kingdom Viridiplantae; phylum Streptophyta; class Magnoliopsida; order Poales; family Poaceae; genus Avena; species Avena eriantha. Next base: position 125,435,839 of record OU342742.1, read on the forward strand.
TCCTAGGCTTTTCATCCATTGACTGGCGTGGGACACATGAAGACGTCACCGCAGGGGTGGCCGCTCCTTCTTCAGCAACCGAATAAATAAATTATACGGATGAGAAAATAGTCCCACATTGCTTTTTTATATCAAATGACACCAGTTTATATGCGATCGCAACACACCTAGAATCAGCAAGCCACCTAAGAATCAGATAAGCAGCGCCACTGTCGAGACGGGCGAGGAAAGTTCAGCGGTCCAGGAAAAGCGAGAGGTGAGCGATGATCTTGGATGAGGGCGGGGAGGACCGGAGGCAGAGGAGACGAGCTCGGGATCCATGGCAGGAGAGACACGGGGAGGAGCTCGTGGCCGAGGCTGGAAGGTATGTAGTATCCTGCCGACAGTGTCGCATCTAGCTCCCTAGTCCCTAGCTGCCCGGTTGACGGGGTAATTCCCCCACCTCGGATGCGGTCGGCGATGCGCCCTTCATGGCGAGTTTCTAGCGCGTAGCCACTGGCCCACCTTTCAACATGCGCCGCTCTCCACCGGTGGTGGATCTTGGGGACAAACTTAGACTGAAACAACGACAGAGCAGAGTCCATCCCTTCGCATATTTTTTGTGCGAATAATCCCTTCAGGTGTTGTGGACCTACAGGCTGGACGGAACGGGACTGTGCAAAGGTTATGAAATTAATTGCTATAGATTTATGCACTCATTTCGTCACTGTTTGCAAGGAGAGTTCAGCATGCTTCATCAGCTAGAGAAAAAGATATCCGGTTAATTTGTGAAAAAGAACCTAGAAGGTCAACGACCATGCTCTTCCCATGTTTTATTTCCCTTGTTTTGGTAAGTGCAACCGACATCCGATAAGTGCCACCGACACATTTATCCCTCAATATGTAAAAATCACGCCTTATACTAAACAATACTACATTTGATCTGTACCCAGATATGCAACTACCTCTTTTTTAAAATTTGTATAAGTTTTATTTCCCTTGTTTTGGTAAGTGCAACCGACATCCGATAAGTGCCACAGACACATTTACCCCTCAATATGTACAAATCATGCCTTACACTAAACAATACTACTACATTTGATCTGTAACTAGATACGCAACTACCTCTTTTTTAAAAGTAGAACCAGTATATTCTTTTTAATAATATGCACAACACGCATTTTCACTACAATGTAAGTTTTCAAAAAGTGCAACCGAGTCGCTATATTGCGCATATTTTCCCCCTTTTAGTACATACATGTTGCACTTTCACTAAATGCAGTTGGATTATTCACGAAATGTTCAACTTCCTACATGAGAAGTCGGCACCATGGTGCCCAATTTATTAAAAATTTGAAAACCCATTTCCAAAACTCCCAAAAATCTGAAAAAGTGCTAGCATATACACATTTCAAAGGCACGGTAGAAATTTTGGCAAAAAATATGTTGTATTTTAAAAGAAAAATTTATGATAAAAAATGTCCTTTTTACTCTTATATACAATCAGGAATTTGGCTTTTTTTCTGTATCCCAAAATGAAAAGAAATTTATACCAAAACTTCCCACGGGTATTCAAACCATGTACTGTACATGTGAAACCAAAAATTACATATTTTGAAATTTTCAAACAAAGGGCACCATGGTGCCCGGATGAAGCAAATCCTCTCTTACCAACATTTCCTATAGAGACGATATGAACAGATAATAGCTATTCTATGTTGACATTACAATAACAACAACACCCATCTATCAATTGTAGAACACAATAGCCATGTTAAAAACATGCGTGACACATATCCTGCAATAACCAAGCAATAATAACATTGATCACACATCATAGACATGTCCATAGAAGTTATCAAACCATCGAGTAACATAACAAAGATAACTAAACCCCTCAAAAAGGGTCTTCACCGAACTCCAACTCGTTACCCAAATAGATATATGCCACCACATGCTCGCCATCAATGATGAAACCAGATTGCGCAGTGCCTCCATATGTTCTACAGTCTTACAAACAAGTACCAATGCACGACGGCCTGAAGTTCAGCGCTCAAACACACAAGCAGACACAGACGGTTACATAGTTCAATGCACAGCTAGGCGAACTGCTTGAAATGGCAGCACTTGCCAAGACACGGAGGTAAAAACATCAGGTAACTAGGGCTTGATAGTTTTTACCACCCTGGCTATTAAGGTTGACACTACTAGGAAAAATGTTATTAGTGGCGCACCAAAAACGATTTCCGTGGCGCATCTAGTGGTCGCCACTAAATTGTCGCCACTAAAATTATATTTCTGTGGCGCATATGCATATAGCCATTTTGAGAATTATGTGGGGCATATAGCCATTTTGAGAATTTTGTGGCGCATATGGCTATATGCGCCACAGAAAGTGAGATTCTGTGGCGCATATAGCCATATGCGTCACAGAATTGCAAGAATTATGTGGAGCATTTGCCATATGCGTTACAAAATTAATTTTAGTGGAGCATTTTTCCTATATGCGCCACAGAATTAAAATCTACCTATAATCGTTTTCCTAGTAGTGTGAGCGCATTCGGACCACCCGTCCCTTTGGCCGAGTGATCATGGAAGCTAGACACTACGTTCTTCGCAGTTTTCTTAGAGGAAAGGGGCCTACACAGCTTTATTAATAGACGGAACCACATAATCCAACAAGTTCTGTTTCAACAAAAATAAAACTACCACAGTCAGGGATTACATCAAATAGAGATTTATACCGAGGCACAAGCAGAACTAAACTATAAGATCTTCAGAATACCGAGTCGTAATGTCGTAATTAAGCCTCTGGGCACTCTGTTTAATATCCTTTCCAAAATCCTTTTCAAATTTGTAACACATCCATTCGGTTCCAACCACTATGCATAAAGAAAGACCTCCAGCAGCCTTAAAGTGCGGATCCAATTCGTACAAGCACGTTGAGAATCTGTTTAGAATATTCCTGTAATAAAAGAAAACAAGCACAGCAACACCAGTAAATGACATGCTCGATCGTTGAAATAATCAATCACATAGCAACACTATACTAAATCTCCTATTGTCAACAATTTCATGACGACATGGAATTCAATTGGAAGGGTTCTCTTTCTTGCACCAGCCACACCTTTCTGCTCAGAGAACATGTGTGGGTAGTCCAACTAAGCATGTCATACAGTGGTACGCAATCCAGATACTACTAGAGATTCAATCCAAATGGATACTAAGGACGTGTTTGTTTGGAGCCACATTAACGTAAATGGTAATGGAATCAAGTTAAGGAGGTATTTGCGTGTAATCGGAGTTTTCCTTATTTTGTTTGGTTCATCATGGTATTGTAATTTGATTACATCGCATTACACGGCATTTTTCATCTTCCGGTGATGCCGCTACTCCCGCCCCTGCCTATGCTTTGCTCCCATGAGGAAGTTGAGGGTAGATTGTGGGCCTCCACCCTGCGGTTGCTTAAATATACTCGATCTTGGCCTCACGAAGTAAAACATCCCCTTCCACCCCGCGTTGATGCTCTCCTCCCCTCACACCACATCCTCGCTGCGGACCCCTCCACCGAGACTCTAGACCATCTTCCGCGACTCCCCACCTCACTAGAATCGAGCCAGATCTATGATGTCGCCACCTCACCACCCCACTCCGGCCGTTTGCCCGCTGCTCGTCGTATGTCACATATTTCGCACCACTGGTAGCCTAGTGCACCTCCGCCGTCGCATATCTCGCGTAGTAAAGAGTTTCCCCTGCCCGCGGTAGACCCCGATGGGTCGACAGTTTACTGATGCATCTCCGCAGAATCAATGGACAGAGATGGAGCACCGTTACCGGCCCCCACTGTGTCCTCGTCCTCGTATACTTATCCCGAGACCGCTAGAAAACTATGGTTTGTATCGGTTCGTATTGGGCGTTTCGCTATGCATGCACCGTGTATAAATATGTACCGGATTGTATCAGTATGTATGTATTACCAATGTTATGTATAATTATGTATTTGTATGTATGAACAATGGTTTGTTGTAGCAGGATTTTTCTTTTTTAATTCTTCTTTCTTTTTTGGGCCGTGTGCATCCGTAAGATCGGTAGGGCATGCGTTGTTGCAGATGATGAGTGTAATTAATATATGCTCTTTGTCAAAAAAAATGAACAATGGTTTGTAATAATAAGAAAAACATTCTAGAGGGAGCAAATTTTAAGGGTTCAGTAGGTTGAGGATTAAGCATACTCCTCTAAATACAAGGAATCGGTTAGAGATGCGTTTAACAGCCTAATAGGAAAACGGTTCGAACCAAACACGTTCTTTGAACGGCGGCAGTGCCTCGCAAAATACAAACGGAAAATAGCTGAATTGATTTAAACAGTCTCGAGAAAAGCTCACCTCTCGGCGAATCCTCCAGAGGCGCTGAAGCGGCGGAGCGAGGTCTTCCCGCCATGGCTGATCACCAGCTGTTGTTGCTCCCTGGGGAAGATCGCCGGCGGTGAGCCGAGGAGCTTCCTCGCCACGAGCCGAACCGCCGCCATGGACGATGGTTTGATTAATCGTTGCGATCGCGAGCGCGGCCTAGAGTTCTTTCCTGTTTTCGCCTCGCGCCTTGTATATATATGTCGTCGGTCCAGGCTGCTCAATATCGTACGGAGTAGGGTAGAAGCAGCAGGGGTCTCGAACGCGGTCTGTACTCGGTCGATGTTTCCTAGATACGATGTGAGGAAAATAATTCTATGGGACACGTGACCAACTCCTGTGATTTTCCTCTCACTTGGACACGTGTTAATCACATGAGTTGGTTCACGGGGCTAATTTCGTAGACCAGGTCCCATAGAATTATTTTTCCATCTGGACCATCGACCCCGCGCTCGATCAAACCTTCCCCATTTTTCCCCCACTTTTCGGAATTCACGTACCGTGGACGATTGACCAGTTCCAATATTTTTTTTTTGGGTTATTAAATGCGCGACAACATTGCAGATGTTGCACCTTTGCAAGATAGCCCTTTCCAGCAGGGCAGTGCTACGCGTCCTCGGGATATTTGCCCCGGACCCCCCTGTTCGACAGCACGACACATGTCCCCCAAAAAACATTTCCTCTCGCTCTTGATACAAATGATCCCGTTTTTGCTACAAAATGTTTCGTTTTTGTTATATATAGCAAAAAAAACTGTTCAGTCCAGAAAATAGAAAAACATACTAGACCTCGCCAGAGTTTTTGCCAGAGACCTCGCCGGCGACCGTGTAGCAAAAAAGTTATGCTAATGTAGCATATCCGACCTCGCTAGAGGCTTTCGCCGGTAGACCTCACCGGAGACCATGTAGGAAAAACTTTACGCTATTATAGAAAACCACAAAATGGTGATATCAAAAAAAATATGCTAATATAGCAAAGAGAACGACATCGCCAGAAACCTCGCCGGAGATCTCGTAGCAAAACAACAAAGCCTTTATAGCATCGCCGCCGACCGCACGTAGCAGCCTCGTCAACTCCATGTAGCAACCCTCGACACCATAGGTAGCAGCGATGTTGGCCTTTGGTAGCAAGGCAGGTGGCCTTCGTGTAGCTAGGGCGACGGCGGCAACACCACCAGCACAAAACACCACCAAGCGGCGCTCCGGCGATGTGGGCTCTAGCTAGGTGCAGGCAGGTGGCTCTTCACACGAGGTGTAGGGAGGCGCTGCTCCGACGAGGTACAGGGAGGCGCACTCCGGCAAGGGGCAGGGTTCCGCAACTCCAACGAGGTAGGCGCGACGTTGCCTACTCTGGCGGGCCTGGTTGAGCACGGAGCGAGCGGCACAGCGGCTGCCCGCTCCGATGGGCCTGGATGAGCGCAGGCAGCGCGACCTGTAGGGCGAGCGGCTAAGGCGGCGCAGCACCTGCCTGCTCCAGCAGGCCTGGGTGAGCACAGCGGCGCGACCTGCGGAGGCAAGCGACGCGGGCGGCGCGAGCGGCACTAGCTATTTTTTAAGTCACTCTCGGTAAGTAGTACGAGCTAAGTCCGCACATCTATTTAATTCTAGTTTATGTGCATTTATCATGCTAGAGTTATTATTTGATTGAATTCTATTCTTGTAAAGTGCGCGAGGCAGCCACAGTGGACTAATCTATGTGGATTCTACGTGTGCGAGTTCATTCACATCAGTATTGAGAAGCCCTCGGAAAATGTTCGAGTAAGTAAACAATATATTCACCCTTTATTTTTATTTAAAAAAGTTGTGTTGAGTCTAATCTATATGATCTCCTTTTTATATAGTTGGACGCGAAGCGAGACAAACTCCTACCAGAGGACCGCCTAATAGCAATCCAAGAGGAATTTGCTGGATTTTTTGTCGACGAGGTCATAGACCCACGCGGAGAATACTCTATACGTAGACCATAAAGCATCCATGTAGTGATCTCTATGTAATCAAATAGACATGCTCTAGACCCGGTTGGGACTCCATGTATGCTTGTAAGAGATATTATATAATATATTGCATCAATGTGTACAAGTACTATGTAGTAGCGTTCTGTATGTATACGAAAACTTGTTTCTAATGAAAACACAGAATGAAAAATAATTAAACACAAAACACCAAATGAAAAGAAAAACACAAAACCCTAAAATTCCATCCCCTGCCGCGGCAGCCAAATGGCCCAAAATGCTGCCGAGACAGGGAACCTTTAGTCCCGGTTCGTGTTACAAACTGAGACTAAATGTCCTGCCGCCCAGCGCGGCTCGCAGGGCCATATGGTTGGACCTCTAATCCCGGTTCGTAACAGAACCGGGGCTAAAGCTTGGACCTTTAGTCCCATTTTAACAGTCCGGGTTCGCAATCCGGGACTAAAGGCCCTTACGAACCGGGGATAATTGTATGGTTTCTACTAGTGGGCGCGACCTACGAGGATGACACGAGTCACCCTGGGGGATGGATTCGTTTAATCCCCGGGAAACTGTATCCTTTTCCTTTCCAGCATGTCAAATTACCCGGCCAGTGGATATCACATTATTGATGGTGCGTGTATACGTGCCAAATCGTATAGCTGAAGGCGTAATTACCTCTCTATATATATTTACTTACGCCTAAGATTGTAAACCATACTTTACGAAAAACATATACTCATATGTAAGATAGTCAATCATACACTAGAATCTTTATCATGACACGTATGCTTTAGAGATCCATGTTAAGATATCTCATCATATTTGACAATAACACATACATATACATCACTATTATTCATCTCTATGTCAGAAATCAAATAATCGGAGAAACATTACATTTTATCATTTTAGTGAAAGTACAAGATTCACCCCAGTCCCGCTGTTGAAATGGAACGATTTTTGACAAGTAGCATGCCAAATGGGAAACAAGTCAAGAAAATAATAAGTACGCAATTAAATTATTGTGCAAGTATATTTGGAAGAGAGAAAGTATATTTGGAGCAAAGACATTACACTGCATCATAGAAATAACTATATATATTATTAACATCATAATTATGTCGTTAATTTTGTTACGTGTAATCGAACTGCCGGATTAGAACTTGAATCTGTTCCAGTGAGAGAGAATAAAAGTGTTTATATATAACAACAAGAAACATCAGAGAAATTTAGCTAAAATCCACCGACCTGACCGGTCCACCACGGTCGGAGATGACTAGCACATAATATTTTACCGCGAAATAAAAGGGAAGTTAGCCGGCGCTCTGCTCTACAGGCAACGCATGTTTCACCAACAACATGATCCCATGGGCTTCGGACCATTACTCAGCAAGGGAAATCACGAGGCGTCACATAACAATTATAAAACAGATTTTGTCCACCTTGAGTAAAGGCACCACATAAGGTAACCAAAACCAAGCGACACAGACATGCAGATTTAGGCACCATAATTTGGTTCATCGTGTTCATGGTTCCATTAAGGATATTAAAATTGAGTTAAACTGGAGCTCTGGTAAGCTAATAGCGTATGAAACCGTCCATTTTCACGATTTTTGTATACTGGCTATTTGATAATCAGTGCCATGTGGTTAATTTGGAACCGTAAAAATTCCACCTAGTGTGGATGACCTCTCTAATGGAAATTCTATCGTGCGGTTTAGAGTTGCATCACTTATGGGGCGGCCAAATTTTCATAGCAACCGTTGCTTCAAAGCTTTGCATGCACCTATATAGTACCGAAGATCGCCTATTTAAGATGATTGGTTTCCTACTAATTTATCGATGTGGGAAAAAAAACATGGCTACACTGGTTATGTGCATGCGCTGCCAACTCCCCTCTACCACGCGCGTTACGGCTGCGCTGAAAACTACCAACCTCTATCCCTACGCATGTCCCTTTCTTCTCCCTCTTATGTCATCTATTATACCATGCACAGTAAAAATAACTGCACCAGTGGTAGCCTGCAGTAAGCCAGTAACCTGTGGACGGCAAGCACATTAAGAAGGTAGTAAGTGTTGGATTATTAGGCATAATTTTCACAACTAATTTCAGAATATATAACATGACAACAACAGCTACGATCATGTTAACCTCCAACATACTAGATGTATTAATCAACACGAGCAGCAGCAGTGCATACACAATAACAGACATAGTATGACAACAGATCGGATCACAGTATACGTACTGATTGGTTGTCGATGAAGTCGTCGCAGTAACTTTGGGGAAGACTGATCGAAGCAGACGGCGGCGTAGACGGCAATAGACAACACCGCCTGACTTGGGTGGAAGACGATCTGTGACGAAGAACTCGAGTAGTCGCGCAGAGCGCTTCCCAAAAACCTTATTCGCCCTCTCTCGTACAGGATCGCAAAGGCGAGTGGTTCCGGATACCTGCCCTCCCGTCCGACGGTGCACACCGACAACCAGGATGGAGTAGACTACGGTGGCGTGCGCAAGCAGAGAGGTTAGCAAAACCCTAGATTGGTTCGGTAGTTTGTGACGGTACCCGCGCAACACTTTATATAGAGCGGCTCAGGAAACCCTAACACATGCGAACGTGGGCCGAGTCCACGTCGCGCACGCTCGGGTCGGTTACAGTATCCCACGATCCGAGAGCGGCCCGAATAAGCTGACTGTTGACATGTTTGTCAAAACCTCACAAGTTTTCCTGAGCAGCAAAAAGAAAGCTCGGCTCGATTCCCGCAACCCGCAACCCGTGGCACGCGTGTCATGGCGGGATGGGCGGACAGGCGATGCGGTGCGTGTGTGCGAGCGGCAGTGTCGTCGAAAGAGGAGCGCGTGTGTAGTTCTCCTCTTCTCACTCACTTTACTAAGTGGTGAACATTACACCTTATAAGGTGGTGTAACTCTCCTCCAACTTTGCATGTGGGACTAAACTTTAGCTCCGACTCCACTCTCATGTGAGTTTCCTCAAACATTGGCCCAAACACAAGTGAGCTACCACAAACATGGGCTTTGAGATTTAGGGAAAATCTGAAATCTACATGGGCCTTTATAGTTTAGCCTATTATTTCTAACAATCCCTCACCAGATCTCAAATGCCCATTTGAAGATTTGGCAATCCTTGCTACTTGTTTATATACTAGTGTTTCAGCAAAGACTATTAAGTTGAACTTCCGCCTAGAACCTTGAACTACGTCTATCAGCAACTTGAACAATGGACGAACCTTCAATTGCAAATTTGGTGCTTTTAGATTTCACACAAAATCATAACTACCCCGCGGGTGGAGCATATACGTCATACTACTTGATCTCTTCATGAGTTTACTAGAGATCACCCAAATCTCATAGATTGCGAAATTTAACAATCGGAACTCATATAGGTGTGTTCTTTCAAGAATACTCTGTAGGACAACATCTTTGCTAATCATAGCCAACATAAAAACATTAGGCATGTTGCCAACCTGCCTTACAGCTTTAGAGAGTTGTGCATCTTCACATAGAGAGGGTTGTCTAATACTCTCCTTTGTCACACCACTAGCTTGTTCTTCTCACGTCATAATTCATGGGATCTCCGATCACAAAGGTTGGGTTATCACTACTATGTAACATCGATGGGTCTCAAATCCATCTCTCTTGATGCACTTTCTATCACGTTTCGTGATAGTCCCTTAGTAAAGGGATCTGCCAGGTTGTTGTTAGTTAGAATATACGTAACAGTAATTAGTCTAGAGTTTCTCAATTTTCTGACAGACTTCAAACGTCTCTTGACGTGTCTTGATGACTTCACATTATCCTTAGAATTGTTCACTTTGACAATAACAGTTTGATTGTCACAATTCAAGAGGATGGCCGATATAGGTTTTTCAACCACAGACAAGTCCATCAAGAGTTCATGTAGCCATTCTGACTCTACTGTAGATGTATCTAAAGCAGCGAGTTTTGCTTCCATAGTTGACCGTGTTAATATAGTTTGTTTGCAAGATCTCCATGATACAACGCCACCCCCAAAGGTAAATACATACCCGCTAGTTGCGTAGAGTTCATCTACATCTGAGATCCAGTTCGCATCACTATATCCTTCAAGGACCGTTGGATGCCCCGAATAGTGTATCCCATAACTCATTGTACCACATAGATAGCGCAGGACCCTTTCAAGTGCACACAAATGTTCAGTACCTAGGTTAGACATGAGCCTACTCAACTTGCTCACAGCAAAAGAGATGCCGGGTCTTGTCACGCTAGCTAAGTACATGAGTGAGCCAATGATTTGAGAGTATCTCAATTGTTCTTTTGGCTCTTTCTTGTTTTTCCGTAGTGTCACACTGGGATCATAAGGTGTTGGGGAAGACTTGCCATGAACGAAGCTGAAACGGCTCAAGATCTTCTCAACATAGTGTTATTCCGTCAAAGTAATCCCACTCTCATGCTTAATCAGCATGATATTCAGAATCACATCAGCTTCTTCCAGATCATTCATATCAAAGCTCTTTGGCAGAAAAGACTTGACTTCATTTATCACATTCATGTTTGTACCAAAGATAAGGATATCGTCCACGTACAAACATAATATAACACCTTCGCCCCCACCATGCGATAGTAGACGCACTTGTCAGCCTCATTAACGACAAAGCCAACAAAAGTTAATGTTCTATCAAACTTCTCATACCATTGCTTAGGTGCTTGCTTCAGGCCATATAAAGATTTTAATAACTTGCACACCTTTCTCTCTTCATCTTTTACCACAAACCCATCAAGATGTTCCATATAGATCTCCTCTTCTAGCTCTCCATTGAGGAAAGCTGTCTTAACGTCCATTTGATGAACGATGAGACCATAAGAGGCAACCATGGATAGTAGTACTCGAACGGTGGTCAATCTAGTGACAGGTGAATATGTGTCAAAGTAATCTTCGCCTTCTCTCTGGGTGTAGCCTTTTGCTACAAGTCATGCCTTGTACTTTTCAGTAGTATGATTAGGCCTTAGCTTCTTTTTGAACACCCACTTGCAACCCACAGGCTCACAACCATGGGGTCATTCTTATAGTTGCCAAGTTCCATTAGAAATAATAGAGTCCATCTCATTATGGACAACTTCTTTCCAATCATCTACATCAGAAGATGCATATGCCCCTACAATGGAAGTGGGAGTATCATCCACAAGGTACACAATGAAATCATCTCCAAAGGATTTTGCAACCCTCTATCTCTTACTCTTTGTAGGAGCTTCATTCTCATCCTTCTCTAGGACTTCTTCCTCGTGTGGTTGCTCAAAATTTTCACTAGATGCACTAGTTTTAGGAAGTAATTCAGAAGAAATTCTAGCAGGGCTATGCATATCTTTCATAGGAAACATATTATCAAAGAATGTTGCATCACGAGATTCCATTATAGTATCAACATGCATATCAGGAACCTCAGATTTAACCACTAAAAATCTATAGCCTACACTCCGTGGAGCATATCCTAGAAAGATGCAATCCACTGTCTTTGGTCCAAGTTTGCATTTCTTAGGAATTGGTATGTTGACCTTAGCCAAACACCCCCCGAGTGCGCAAGTAAGAAAGTGATGGTTTTCTCCCAGCCCACTCCTCGTACGGAGTTTTATCTTTATTCTTATTAGGAACTATATTCAGGACATGACACACTGTCAACAAGGCCTCCCCCACCATGCCTTAGGTAAACCAGCGATGGCTAACATGGAATTCACCAAGTCAGTCGGCATGCGGTTTTTCCTCTCGGCAACCCCGTTTGATTGGGGCGAGTAGGGAGGCATCCTCTCATGAAGAATTCCATGTTCCTCACAGGATTCGTCAAAGATTTTGGAAAATATTCACCACCTCGATCCGACCTAAGACGCTTGATCTTTTTCTCTAGTTGATTTTCAACTTCAGCTTTATAAATTTTAAAGTAGTCTAAAGCTTCATCTTTAGTGCGCAACAAATAATAGTAGAAATATCTAGTCGCATCATCAATCAATGTCATGAAATATATCTTTTCACCTTTTGTCAACACACCATTCATCTCAGAAAGATCAGAATGTATGAGTTCTAGAGGTGCCAAGTTTCTCTCCTCGGCTGCCTTGTGAGAACTTTCGAGGTTGCTTTGATTGCACACAACTATGGCACTTGAAACCTTTGGCAATAGTGAAATTTAAAACTAAACTCATACTAGACAACTTGGATACCAAACCAAAATTAATGTGACATGAACGAGAATGCCAAATATACGTATCATCATTAACACTGCCACAAATATGGTTTACGGACTTGATGACCTACAAGTATAGGGGTGTATCGCAGTATTTTTGATAAGTAAGAGTGTCGAACCCAACGAGGAGCAGAAGATGTTGACGAGTGGCTTGGATCAGGAATTCTATGTAAATACTTAGCAAACCGATTTTTAGGGTTTTTTGATAATGCAGATAAATAAAGTGCGAGTAAATAAAAGACAATAATAATAATTGCAGCAAGTGGCCCAATCCTTTCTTTAGCAAAGGACAAGCCGATTGTATTACTTAAGATGACCAAACGTTCTCGAGGACACATGGGAATACTGTCAAGTGCTTTCGCTTCATGTAGTTGATTAATCTTCTCTAGTTGGATAAGTGTTGTGTGAGTGAACCTGTGCTAATGTACTGAACTTCCTAGGACTAATACATACTTGTGATTATACCCTTGCAAGAATCCGCAACTACAAGAAAGTAATTAAGATAAAAACCTAACCACAGCCTTAAACTCTGAGATCCTACACTCTTGTGCAAATGTTTCCTAATGGGAGGTTCAGGTTTCTGTCACTCCGGCAACCCCTACGATTAGTAGCCAAATACACAATGCATTCGCCTAGGCCCATAAAGGTGAAGTATCATGTAGTCGACATTCACATGACACCACTCGAAGAATAGCACCAAAACTTAATTATCATACCATTGAATCTCTCTCAACACAATTCCACTACTAACAACATGACTTCTCCCATGTCCTCAAGAACTAAACGAACTACTCACGAGACATCATCTGGATCAAGATCAGAGATGGAATAATGATAAGTAACAATCTGGACATGGACAATAATTCAATGGTTTCACTCAATAGCATCAACTACAACAAGTAATCAATACGGGGAAAGTTTCCCCTAAGAATTATGCAAGATTCAACCCAATAGTTACAACGGTATGGAGTGGTGATGATGGTGCTGGTGGAGATGATGATGGAGATGATGATGATCCCGATGAAGTCCAGGTTGATGATGGTGTTGATGGCGACGATCTCCCCTCTCCGGGAAGAAATTTCCTAGGCAGATTTCTGCCTATCGGAGAGCTCTTTCTCTCTCTGCAGTTTTCCGCCCTGTAGAGGCGACGGAATCTTTCTATGGTCGCTCCCCGAGTCTTAGGGTTTCGAGGGGATTATATGCATCAGAGGGCGATGCCAGAGGTGGGCCAGGGTGGCCACACCACCTGGTGGCGCGGCCAGGGCTGGCCCGCGCTAGGGGGTGGTGTGGGCCCCTTATGGCCCGTCTCTACTTCCCCTTCTGGCTTCCTTCGTCTTCTGAAAAAATAGATTTTTCCGTATATTTTCTGAGATTTCCCGATCTTCGCGAATTTTCAAGTTTCATAAAGAGCTTCCAAAAATTATGGTGCTTACTAGCTTTGATCTCTCATTGCCCCTATCATAAGCATCTTTTAGGTGATTAAGGTTAAAGTGAACAAATATGAGGATATGCTTAACAAGTTATAAGTCGAAAATCTCATGCCCCTTGCCTACGAGTACCGGACCTCATGCTACTCAACTTTAGTCACGAGTAAGTTCTTGTCATTGTAAGTACATGTGTATCATGGAGAACCGCCAATGGGGTACCCCTTGCCCCATGATACAGGAGCTATCCCATATCAAAATGACAAGGCAACAAACAATGGGCATCTCAATGATCTTTTTATTTGCTATTTTCATAGGTTTTTATTGAGGATGCTTCACAAAATGCTCAGTATGGTTATGCTGCAAGTTTCCACCATGATTAGGCATGGCTTAGGCTAACCACCTAGGCGTTCCTCTAACAAATATACAAACTCCATGATCGTACAAGATCCCCTTTTATTTCACATCGCCGGGATCCATAAACAAAAGAATCATGATATCAACTGAATAATAAGTGCAATGTTGAAAGCGTTCCCCATGACAGCATGGTTCTACTAATTCCTAACTTATAAAGTGCAAGCATATACGCAAGATAGATGGATGCAATGGTTCAAGTTTATTAAGTGTAAGAAAGCAAAGTGTGCCATCAAGTTTGTGAGAGCTTTAATCACTATTTTGCACATAACAAGTTTAATTTGGAAGGTAGATAAAAGCATGAATTTACTTGGAATAGCAATAATGCTAATGGGCAGATATGGTGGATGCAAATGGTATAGGTTTTGGTTTAAGGATTGGATGCACGAGAAGCATTCCCTCTCAGTACATGTTTTTGGCTAGGAAGGTTGGGTAACAAGCAATAAGAGTTGAAGGAAACAATCAAGCATACAATTGATAGAAACAAACATGCAATCTTCCTTGGAAACACAAAAGATCTTAATTAGAGAATACTAAGCTTATGAGCCAAACAAGAAAGAAAGATGCTGAAATTATATATCTAAAAGTACATTTTTCTCTTTTTCATTCAATCCTCAAATAGTGTTACTACGGACCAGTGCTAGGTTTGCCAAAACCAATCTAAATTTACTTAATGATCCCAAAGTGATACCCATACCAATAACAAGATCAATCATATAATAGAAATTTGCAAACAAAAATAAGATGTGCAAAAAGTAAATGATAGAACTTCTCATTAATATTCCATAACGGCAACTCACACCAAGGGATACATAGATATATAACTAGAGGGGAGATACTTCCATAATACAAACCATCCCATTTGATAACTTCTCTTATTCATGATTTGACTCTACTAAAAAGGTAAAAAGATGAAAGATAATGATATGATACCGCGGCACTCCCCCAAGCTTGGAACAAACCAAGGGGATGCCAAAACCTGATGACGAATTACTCCTTCGGTGGTGGTGGTGTTCCCTCGTCATCATACGACTTCCAAGGTAAAGGTTCTCCATCGACAAAAGACATCTTGCTTTCCAATATCCTGAAACTAACAGCAGAACTTATGTGTTTAAACCTGGCCTCATACTCACAGTTTTGATTTTGTATGTCGTAGAGTTGTGCTTGTAATTGGTTGGTTGTTCGATGGAGTGAGAGAATTTCATCCCTAAGCTCAGCAGTTTCCTTCTTGTGCTCGGTGATAAGTTCTGAACTTATCTTATGAATGATGTCCACTTCGCGTTATGCCATCTTCTTATACCTAAAGACTTCTTGCTCCAGCGCTTCCATCCTGTCCTCTAGGCTACCTTCTCCTTTAGGGCCCTGAACCTCTTTAATATGTACCTTCCCATCTTCAAGCAATAACTCCTTGGGGTGAATCTCCAACTCATACATGTATGGGTTGATGATGTCCGCGAAGGAATCCTCCTTGGGTGATTCAGAGGAAAACATTGTGGCTCCAAAACTGAGAATCTGCCTGTCAGAAACAGATCGAAAAGAAAACACGACGAAAACACGATATACGGACCTCGAGAGATCCAGGGGATTATATATTACAAAATTTAACAACAAAAGGAAAGTACTGGGAGAAAACGGGTCGGAGACGGGCACCAGGGTGGCGCGACCAGGTGGTGTGAGCCACCCGGGCTCCGTTTCCGTCCCTTTTTTAACTCATTAATTTCCATGTTGGATAAAAACTGCAAAAATATAAATTGCAAAGTTTTTCGCAGACCTTTTCTTACCAGAACTATTACCTATTCGAAAACGGACTCTAGAGGTCTCTGAACTTGGCCTTTAATAAATTCTTCCGGAGTCACCACTTGGATTATATCAATATCTTCATTGTAAGAATCTTCAAAAATATAGTGCTTGAGTCTTTTCACCATTCTTCATCTCATTACATCATTTTCTCCTACTACTTGAAAATTTCTTTCATACAAAACTTCACACAATCTTCATTAGCAACATTAGTGCATAATAAAACTTTGGGTTCAATTTCAACTGAAGTCCATCAGTACATAAGCTACTGAAACAATTCCTTTAGAAAGCCCAAAGATAATTCAAAAAGGAAATTGATTTAAAAGGCAAGTGCAAAAATGGCAGAAATCTGTCAAAACAGACCAGCAGGTAAAGATCAATTTTTTCGAGAACCTTCGGTTGCTCAAATCAAACAGTTAAAAACTAACAAAAGTTAAACAATAACCTGGGGCATGCACACAAAAAATTACAGATCAGTATGACGTTCTGGGGTTTTTCACAATTTTTTACGATGAAGCACAAAAATCTGTTTTCGGACAGCAACTTCCCCAAATCTTACTTCTCTCTCATTAGAGGTTGATCTTGACACAAAAAGCAAACAAAAAGGATAAGGAAAGTTTACTACAGAAACAATAACTTCTAGGACTAAAAAATACCAAAATAAACTGAAAGCGAAAATATATTGGGTTGTCTCCCAAAAAGCTCTTTCTTTATAGCCATTAAGATAAGCATGATAAATTTCAATGATGCTCACATAAGAATATGAATTGAAGTAAAAGAGAGTATCAAGAAGAAAACATACACATATTTAAGTCTAACCCACTTCCTATGCAAGGGAATTTTGTAAGAAAATAAATTATTGATACCAGAGGCTACTAGCATAGGAAGGTAAAACAAGTGCAACATAAAGACTTTCAGCATAAAGCGAGGAAACTTAATATTATTGAGATGCATAGAAACATTTTCCCTCTCTCATAATAACTTTCAGTATCATGCATAAATTTAACGATATAACTATCACATGAACCATTATAGCAATGATCACTTATTCTGACAGAAAACACAGAGACACTAGCTTTCCTATTTCCATTAGGATGTGAAACAATATTAGAAGTATCCTTACAAAGAATAATGTACCCATCTTCTACATTTTTAGCAACATAGTCTTTCATATTTGCTATTGCAGGTTCAACATCTATTTGTTCATTAGGTTCTACAGCTTTCTTTGTACTTTCGTTAACCATACTAGCTGTCATAGAATGTTCCTTTACCTTAATCGGGAAAGGTATTTTCTCAATGTAAGGTTCATGTAAAATATTATCCATAGTATAAACTTCAATATTTCTAGCAGGAACACAATTAACAATATCTTTATATGGTGCATGATATTTGTTCCATTTCTTTTTAGGAATTTCAATATAAGAGGCAAAAGCCTTAAAATAATTTGCAATACTTTGAGAATCAAGACCATAAGCATTACTAATATTATGAAAGTCATCAGTTCTCATTAAAGATTTAATGCATTCATAATCATAATTTATACCTGACTTTCTTCCTTTGTCGTTCTCCCATGCTTCAGCATTGTCTTGAATACAGTCTAGAAGATCCCATTTAGATTCTTCTTCCATACGTGTAAATGATCCAACACAAGAAGCATCCAATAGATCCTTATCACGAAGAGAAAGCCTTGCATAAGAGTAATCTATAATAATATTATTAGGAAGCTCATGAGTAGGACATTTGAGCATTATTGACTTCAATCTCCCTCAAGCTTGAACTGTACTCTCTCCATCACGAGGCCAAAAGTTATATATTTGGTTCCGATATTTATGAATCTCACTAGTTGGATAAAATTTAGAATAAAAGAGAGGTACAATTTCCTCCCATTCAAGAGACTGGCCATTCTTTAGTAGCTTATACCATTCCTCAACTCTTCCTTTCAATGATAACGAGAATGACTTATTCTTACCTTGATCTGTTGTAATACCTGCATAGTTGAACAACCCGCATAATTCGTGTATAAAAAGCAAATGATCACAGGGATGGACAGTTCCATCTCCAAAATAGTAGTTATCCATAACACGGTCAACAATTCTTGTAGGTATCTTAAAAATATCATTTTCAGCAGGTGGAGGTTCATCTACTACCTTAGAAGTGGTAGTAGCATTACGAAATAAGAAACTAAGTGAATTATTCATATTGAGAATAAAGTAACAAGCAGAAATAAACAATACTCACAGCAGAAGTTTCCTTTACCAGTTCCACTCTCCAATAGCGCTTCACTCCTCGGCAACAGCGCCAGAGAATAATCTTGATGACCCACAAGTATAGGGGGTGTATCATAGTATTTTCGATAAGTAAGAGTGTCGAATCCAACGAGGAGCAGAATGTGTTGACGAGTGGCTTGGATCAGGAATTCTCTGTACATACTTAGCAAACGGGTTTTCAGGGGGTTTTGATAATGCAGATAAATAAAGTGCGAGTAAATAAAAGACAATAATAATAATTGCAACAAGTGGCCTAATCCTTTCTTTAGCAAAGGACAAGCCGGTTGTATTACATAAGATGACCAAATGTTCTTGAGGACACATGGGAATACTGTCAAGTGCTTTCACTTCATGTAATTTATTAATCTTCTCTAGTTGGATAAGTGTTGTGTGGGTGAACCTGTGCTAATGTACTGAACTTCCTAGGACTAATACATACTTGTGATTATACCCATTGCAAGCATCCGCAACTACAAGAAAGTAATTAAGATAAAAACCTAACCACAACCTTAAACTCTGAGATCCTACACTCCCTTGTGCAAAGGTTTCCTAACGGGGATTCAGGTTTCTGTCACTCCGTCAACCCCTACGATTAGTAGCCAAATACACAATGCATTCCCCTAGGCCCATAAAGGTGAAGTATCATGTAGTCGACGCTCACATGACACCACTAGAAGAATAACACCACAACTTAATTATCAACCATTGAATCTCTTTCAACACAATTTCACTACTAACAACATGACTTCTCCCATGTCCTCAAGAACTAAACAAACTACTCACGAGACATCATATGGATCAAGATCAGAGATGGAATAATGATAAGTAACAATCTGAACATGAACAATAATTCAATAGTTCCACTCAATAGCATCAACTACAACAAGTAATCAATACGGGGAAAGTTTCCCCTAAGAACTATGCAAGATTCAACCCAATTGTTACAGCGGTATGGAGTGGTGATGATGGTGCTGGTGGAGATGATGATGATGATGATCCTGATGAAGTCCAGCTTGATGATGGTGTTGATGGAGACAATCTCCCCTCTCCAGGAAGGAATTTCCCCGATAAATTTCTGCCTACCATAGAGCTCTTTCTCTCTCTGCAGTTTTCCGCCCCGCAGACGCGGCGAAATCTTTCTATGGCTGCTCCCTGAGTCTTAGGGTTTCGAGGGGATTATATGCGTCAGAGGGTGATGCTAGAGGTGGGCTAGGGTGGCCACACCACCTGGTGGCGCGACCAGGGCTGGCCCGTGCCAGGGGTGGTGTGGGCCCCCTGTGGCCCATCTCCACTCCCCCTTCTGGCTTCCTTCGTCTTCTGAAAAATAGGATTTTCCGTATATTTTCCTGAATTTTCTGATCTTCGCAAATTTTGCCTCCAAACAGTGCCTTTTCCATCAGAATCCTGACTCCGGTGGTTCATTCTCCCAAAATCATCAATCATGCAAAAATAGATGAAATAACATAAGTACCATCTCTTAATACGAAATATATCAATGAATAACAGTGAATTGTGATACAGAATGGTGATGCAAAATGGACGTATCGGGACTTATTTCAAAAAGCTGAAAGTGAAAAGCGGAACAACCCTCCGCACACATAGCCTTTATCAATAAATTTTCCATGTTTTGAAACAACGACTTTATTAGACTCTAAAATAGTCTTAAACCCATCTCTGCATAGAAGAGAGCCACTAACGAGATTCTTGTTCATAGTAGGGACATGCTGCACGTTCCTCAGCTGCACGATCTTTCTGGAAGTAAACTTCAGATCCACCGTGCCAACACCATAAACAGAAGTATGTGATCCATTCCCGATTAGGACGGAAGAATCCCGTACGACCTGATAAGAAGTGAACATAGAGAAGTCAGCACACAAATGAACATTAGCACCCGTATCAATCCACCAACATGGTTATTTAAATACTGAAAGAATAGTAAATAAATTACTATACCCATCAATGTTGCTAGCAGTCACGACGTTGACAGTCTTGCCGCTTTCCCCTTGCGATCTGCATGTTCTGAGCAGTCACGACGTGACAGCTACGGTCATGTTAACCTCCAATATAATATATGTATTAATCAACACGAGCAACAGTAGTGCATACACAATAACAAACATAGTATGTCAACTGATCGAATCACGGTATACGTACTGATCAGTTGTCGATGAAGTCACCGTAGTAATTTTGGGGAAGATTGATCGAAGCAGGCGGTGGCGAAGACAGCGGTAGGCAGCACCGCCTGATTTAGATGGAAGACGACCCGTGATGAAGAACTCGAGGAGTCGCACAGAGCGCTTCCCAAAAACCTTATTTGCCTTCTCCCGTACAGGATCGCAAAGGCGAGTGGTTCTGGAGACCTGTTGTCTTGTCTGCCAGTGCACGCTAGCAAGCGGGATGGAGTAGACTACGGTGGCAGCGCAAGCAGAGAGGCTGGCAAACCCTCGATTGGTTTGGTAGTGCGGCTCAGGAAATCCTAATGGAGGCGAATGTGGGCCGAGTCCACATCGCACACGCTTGGGTCGTTTACAATAGCCCACGATCTAGGAGCGACCCGAATAAGCTGACTGTTGACACGTCTGTCAAAACCTCACAAGTTTTCCTCAGCAGCAAAAAGAAAGCACAGCTCATCGAGATTCATGCAACCCATAGTGTGCGCATCATGATGGGATGGGACGGGACAGGATGGGACGAGATGGGCGCTGCGGTGCGTGCATGCGAGAAGCGGCGGTGTCGTCGTCGGAGGAGCACGCGTGTAGTTTTCCTCTTCTCACTCATTTTACTAAGTGGTGAACCATTCCACCTTATAAGGTGGTGTAACTCTCCTCCACCTTTTCATGTGGGACTAAACTTTAGCTCCCACTCCACTTCCATGTGAGTTGCCCTAAACATGGGCCCAAACACATGTGAACTGTCACAAACATGGGCTTTGAGATTTAGGAAAAATCTGAAATCTACATGAATCTTTATAGTTTAGCCCATTATTTCTAACAGTAAGAGCACTGAGCAGGTGACGTGTTCATGGACCGGTGCTTGTGCATGCACAATACAATACTGTGGGTCTAGTCAGCCCCGTCTCTAGGATTTGGGGGGTCCTAGAGCGACTTATAAAATGGGGCTCTAATTGCTGTTCAAACTCAATAACTAGTAAAACAAACTCATATGTTTACTTCAATTATATAACTTCAAAATGTGCAATTCCATACAATATTCAGAATTATACCAAGTATTCATTCTAAAACTGTAAATATGGCACTAAAGAAATAAACGAACCTTAGGTTCCACCAAAAAACGTCATGCGTCTGGTATTTTCTGAAATAAAATCTTTAATCATATCTTTACAGTTAATCTTCTTAAAGATATCATTCTCAAGTGCTCTTGTTGCCGGTCCACTTAGTCTTTCTTGTGTCATAGTAGAATGCACGTAGGATTTCAGCAACCTGAGTTTAGAAAAGCTCCTTTCCACATATACAATGGTAACATGAAGTGTTAACAAAATTATGTATGAAATATTAGCAAAAGGATAAAATGGGTGTTTCTCTAAAAACTTCAGAATATTAAAAGGACCGATAGATTTCTCAAGTAAATCCTTGATAATAATCGACTCCCTGCACAATACGTTTCCATCAATATCATTATGTTTTTCATCAGGTTTTTTATGCGTAAGTGTAGCCACAAGTTTGACATAAGCATCCATCAAAGTCTTCTCATCTAAGGATCATAGCCTATCTGAAGTAAACAGGAAACCAAAAGTTTTCTCATAATCCTGATTGTAAGTGAAACAATAGCTTGATCGACAATACGTAAAAGAAATGATCCTAAATGAGTTCTCTGTAGAATGTGTTTTAGTAGGCGTATTAGTTGGACCCTCATCAAATTGTTTTTCCTCGTAATTTTCCGCTTGATGCGAAACGTTGGATCGATATCCTTTTCCATTGCAATTACTTTAGCAGCTTCCAATGCTTTCGGAAAGCCACCTTCTTTATACTTCGTGAAAAGGAAATCAGCCCCTCTGCAGACTTAATTGCAATATGAATAACCATATCCTCTGATTATAGTTACTTACTTACCAAATCAATACAAGATAATATTTCATACCAGATGATTATAGAAACAAAAAACTCGAAGTCACCAAGTTCATTTTCTGCCAATGATTTAGCTACACTACTTGTCAAGGGATCCTTATCAGTTTCAGCCACTTGTAGCAAAGCCTCCCTTATATCTAACATTTGGAACCTTATAGCCTTAACACTGTCAAAACGGATCTCCCAATGAGTAGCTGACAATGACTTGAGAGTCAATCAGGTTATATTATCCGTAAGAATTTGTTATCTCTTTGTAGAAATTGCCACTTACTACTCTTCCCTTCATGTTTCTAGTTTCCCATGTTTTCTAAATGCCACAACATCCACTTCACACAAACTCGAACTCACTCTTTTCCATGTATTTATATTTGACCATCCAATGGTAATGAGGGATGTCGATGCTTTCATCGCACCTATGTTTGTGTCATCATTTCTTGTCACGTCACATTCGATGAGCAAACTTTTCCCTACGTTGTTGCTGCTCCATCTACCATGGGCCGTATCCCCTCGCATGTACCCTCCCATGTCCTTCAGCCTATTTTGTATGCTCCTGTAGCAAACGAGATCTTCTCTTCGCCTCCTATCTACCCAAGCCGCATGTCTTTCCCATGCCCCATACACTCTCATTCTCCTCCTCTCCTCCCCGGATCACCAGAGCATACCGCTTTATCCCAACTACATACTTTGACCATATAGCCTCTCATGAGCCCGCATCACCAACTTCCTCTCCCACAATTTTTCCCACAACCAACTCCTCTATGATTGATGCTTCTAGTGCGCTAGCTCAACCTATCCTTGCCACGGACTATTTCTTTTCTACCCACATCTTATAAGCATGCTCTTCTTGATCCCCTGTGGCATGCCACGAGGTGCCATGGGTTTGACACCATCATCTAGAATAACACATGGACTCTCATTCCTAAATCCATTGGTTCCAATGTAGTCTTTGGCAAATGGTTTTTTGGTACAACTTTCATGCTAATGTTACCCTTGTGTGTTACGAGGCTCGTTCGGTCTATCGAGGTTGCTCTCAACAACGCGGAGTTGATTTTGACAAAACTTTCTCTGCAACTGTTAAATCAAATACTATTTGAATCTTATTATGTCTCGTTGTTTCTTCCCTCCTAGCCAATTCATCATCTTGACGGTAAAAATTCCTTTCTTCACGGTACCTTCAATGAAACAGTCTACTATGAGCACCAAGGTGACTTTGAGCATCCTTCTTCCGCAAATCCTTATATGTTCTAAAGCAAGCACCTTGGGCATTGTTTCATCATTTTGCCACTTTTATTGAGAGCATTGGCTTTGCATCCTCTAAATCCGAGTCTTCTTTATTCATTTTTTCTCACATGAGTACACCGCCTATTTTGTACTTTATGTGATTATATACCGCCTCCTAGGATTCTTTCTTACACCACATCATCTCCTCACTTAACCGTGGATTCTCTATGACTGATCTCGGTCCTTTACACCACTTCCTTGGCATTGCCATCTCTAATTTTCTACTAGCCTTCTCTTTCCTAGCGACAGTACAGTCTTGATTTATTGTCTCGTGCTAGCATTAGCCTTCCCACGCTACAGCTGATGTTGGTGCCAAACCGTATCCCGTCCCAGGCCCGTGTCTCTATATCATAGCCTCAACGACGCACTACACAATATGCCCCTCTCACTAGCCCTGGCATATCTTACTCGGTGGAACCACAAGCGTGTTCTGCACATACTCCCTCCATTTCAAAATATAAGATGTTTTAGCTTTGTGAAGAGAGTGTATCTAGACTGCTTCTAGTGTCTAGATTCATTTAGATTTGGACTCGGGGGCCCAGGCGGGGCGCCCGATGATCGACACCCAGGTGAGGCAGCCTGTGCGTGGGGACCTGGCCTAGGAGGGGTCGGGTTCCCCCACTCTTGTGTCGCCTTGTTGCCCAGGCAGGGCTGCAGGTGACCATCGTGTGCCTCCGGTGGTGGAGGTTCCGGCGCGTAGGAGCTCCAGGCATGGTACTGATGCACTTGGGGCGTCGGCCACGGACGAGGATTCGTTGGCCAAGGCCATGCGAAGGAAGGCGGAGAAGAATCTAGATTCTCATGGTATTTTGAATTCGTCCCCATCTTTCCTTTCTTTTTCAACCCCTGTTACTGTTGATAAGCTTGCCAATGTTGGTATTAGCATGGGTAGATCTGTAAAGGAAATTAATTTTTCTAGTTCTGTTCTGAGACATATGGAGGTTGACCATCTAACGGTTACTCCTAAGGTCCCAGTGGTTCCTGATGCTTTATCAACGGAGGAGGAGGAGTTGCATGCCACAGTAGATGGTCAACTCCTTGCTCACTTAGTTGGTGAAGTGTCAAACGTGGGTTATGACGAGATCGAGCTGAGCGCATTATATGAGCTAAAAGCTTCTCGTCGAAATTCTAAAAACCTGAAGTCTCACAAAAAGACTCGTTTATCCAAATCTACTATTGTTTCTCAATGAATGGCATGTTCTCAAATAGCAGAGGTCTTCGTGACTTGGCTAAACATTTGTTTTTTGCCGATTGTGTGAGAGATTATAAGTTGGATTTTTTGGGTATTTTTGAGACCGGGAGACGAGATTTCTCACTGGCCCAACTCAATCGCCTTTCTGGTGGAGTGGACTTTACGTGGGTATCACGTCCTCCGCGAGGCAGGTCTGGGGGTATTTTATTAGGCGTCAGAGATGAGACTATGGAAGTCTTAGCTAGTTTGAATGGTGAATTTTTTATTAAGCTCCATATTCGTAACAAAGCTGACAATTTCATATGGTCTCTAGTCGCTGTTTATGGAGCTGCCTAGGATGTTTACAAACCTGACTTTTTGCGTGAGCTGGTTAATCTGGCTAAGGATAACCCGTACCCTATTCTTATAGGGGGGACTTTAACTTGCTAAGATTCCCTCATGAGAAAAGTCGGGGTCGTTTCGATGAACATTGGCCTTTCATGTTTAATGCTGTCATTGACAGTTTGAACCTGAGAGAGGTTACGATGTTAGGACGACAATATACCTAGGCTAATAGTCTTCCAGAGCCTACATATGAAAAGCTGGATAGAGTGCTTATGGATACTAAATGGGAAGATAAATTCCCTATGGTAACTGTTCGCGCTTTAGAGCAAATTGAGGCTCTGTCCGATCATGCTCCTTTACTACTCTCTGTTGGAACACCAATACGAAAGACCAAACACAGTTTCAAATTTGAACTTGGATGGTTGGAGCGTGATGGTTTCCATGATTTAGTCAGGGCTATTTGGGAGAAAACTGGTAGTGGTAACGATGGAATACTAAAATGCGTGTCTTGCGCAAGTACCTTCGTGGCTAGGCTAGACATACTGCTGGAATCCTGAAAAAGGAGAAATTACGCCTTGCATCTATTATTAATGATTTAGAAGCTGCTGCGGAAGTAAGGCTATTGACTGCACAAGAGATTGTGATTAAAACACAATCGAATGCAGACATAGCCAAACTACTCCGTGAGGAGGAACTCAAATGGTATCAACATTCTAAAGCAAAGTTTATTCTTGAAGGAGATGCGAATACAAGATACTTTCATGCTGTTGCCAATGGCAAGCATAAAAAGAAACTTATTCACTCTCTTGTTCAGGATGAAGGTACCATTGAGGGTCAGGAGCAACTGAAATCATATATTACTGCTTATTATAAGTCTCTGTTCGGGGCATCGCATGAGAATTCGTTCTCTTTGGATGAGTCCCAAACAGCTGATATTCCTAAGGTTTCTGTTGAGGAAAACAATTTTCTAACCGCCCCCTATACGGAGGAGGAGGTCAAGATAGCGGTTTTTCAAATGGAACATAATAAGGCGCTAGGACCCGATGGCTTTCCAGCGGAATTCTACCAAAAATTCGGGGAAGTCATTAAGGGGGACCTAATGCACCTTTTTGAGTTTTTACATGCTGGTCAGTTAGACATTTTTAGTCTTAATTTTGGCAACATTATTTTATTACCTAAGGTTAATAATGAAGAACGAATACAGCAATATCGTCCAATCTGCCTTCTTAACGTTAGCTTTAAAATATTCACAAAAGTTGCTACGATTAGATTAAATTCGGTTGCTGATCATGTTGTACGACCATCTCAAACTGCTTTTATGCAAGGAAGAAACATACTAGACAGTGTAGTAATCCTGCATGAAACAATCCATGAACTACACTCCAAGAAACTAAATGGTGTATTGTTCAAGATTGACTTTGAGAAGGCTTATGACAAAGTTAATTGGTCTTTTCTCCAGCAAACACTCCGAATGAAAGTTTTTCGAAGGAGTGGTGTGCTCTCATTCAGTCTTTTGTGTCTGGTGGTAGTATTGCTATAGATGTCAATGGTGACACTGGCAAATATTTCCAAACAAAAAAAGGACTAAGGCAAGGGGATCCACTATCACCTATACTATTTAATATAGTGGCAGATATGTTGGCAATCCTTATCGAGAGAGCCAAGGCTGATGGCCAAATTGAAGGTTTAGTTCCCCATTTGGTAGATGGAGGTCCATCTATTCTTCAATACGCAGACGATACAATTTTATTTATGGAACATGGTCTAGAGAAAGACAGGAATCTGAAGTTAATTCTATCAGTATTTGAGCAACTATCTGGATTAAAAATTAATTTCCATAAAAGTGAATTGTATTGTTTTGGCGAGGCCATTAACGATGCCCAACAATATGCTGATCTTTTCTGCTCTGGTCTGGGGCAATTTCCTATCAACTATCTGGGAATACCGATCCATTATCGGCGTCTCAGGATTGCGGAATGGAAACTCGTTGAGGAAAGACTACATAAACGTTTAAATAGTTGGAAAGGCAAGTTGCTATCCCTTGGTGGAAGACTAGTTCTCATAAATTCAGTACTCACCAATATGGTACTGTATATGATTTCGTTCTTCCAATTGCCGAAAGGGGTCTTGAAGAAAGTGGACTATTTCCGATCAAGATTCTTTTGGAAAGGGGATAGTAAAAAAAAGAAATATCGACTGGCCAAATGGAATGTGGTTTGCCGACCTAAAGAGTATGGTGGACTGGGCATACATGATTTGCAAGTCAAAAATACCGCACTATTTAGTAAATGGTTGTTTAAACTACATACTGAAGATGGTGTATGGCAAACCATGGTTTGGAGGAAGTATGTTGGATCCAAAGCGGTGTCTCAAATGGTTTGGAAACCGGGAGATTCACATTTTTGGGCAGGACTCATGGTTCCAAAAAACACTTCTATCGTTTTGGTACCTTTAATATTAGAAGTTTTTTACTCTTGGATTCTTGGAACCCTAGACAGTTTAATTGTTTTTGCAGGTTTGTGGATTACTTTGGGCATCCAATTAAGTCGTGGAGCTTTCCCCGAGCTTGTTTGTTGGGATCCTCCAAATTGAGTTGTGGAGAAGTGCCCCAATCTTTGTGAGAGATTACAGATTGCCACCGACAAGTGCACCGATAGTGAAGAAGTGAACCAGGCCTTGTGTGGCGAGGTTCACAGGAAAATAGGGTGAGACCTATTATGGCGTGGTGGTCTTAGTACCTCCCACCCTCCAACGAGACGTACTCCCTTTATGGGAGGAACTCTGTAATAAATCATCATCTTCGCATGCCTCGGTTATCTCTATACCCAAGCTATTTAATTATGCACTTTACTTTGTGAAAGCCTTCGTGCTTAAAGTCTTATATCTATCTACCGCATAGTTGCTTGTATTGCTTAGCATAAGTGGTTGGTGCACGTAGATGAACCGTAGTTTATATATATTTTGTGCTTGACAAAGTAAACGCTAGTAATAATAAAGGACGAAGTGTTTATTCTGGTCCAACTCTTTTTTGGACAGGTTTACCCCTCCATCTACATAGGAATTAACCTCACTGCCACTGATAAGTGAGAAGATGAGAAACAACCAGCGGTCACGCGCGGGCCATGGGCGTGCTTGATACGTTGGCCTCCTGGAAGTTGACGCCAGGGTGGGCCGGCTGCTTCGATATAGTGGAATCAAGACATGATACGTATAAAGTTCAGTCAAAATTACACGCACAGTCACCAGATAATAAGTGAATTAACGATTCGTTCAGATTAACCGGGCCTCTGCCCTGGCTCATCCCAGGCTTTTCATCCATTGACTGGCGTGGGACACATGAAGACGTCACCGCAAGGGTGGCCGCTCCTTCTTCAGCAACCGAATAAATAAATTGTACGGATGAGAAAATAGTCCCACATTGCTTTTTTATATCAAATGACACCAGTTTATATGCGATCGTAACACACCTAGAATCAGCAAGCCACCTAAGAATCAGATAAGCAGCGCCACTGTCGAGACGGGCGGGGACAGTTCAACGGTCCAGGAAAAGCGAGAGGTGAGCGATGATCTTGGATGAGGGCGGGGAGGGCCGGAGGCAGAGGAGACGAGCTCGGGATCCATGGTGAGAGTGACACGGGGAGGAGCTCGTGGCCGAGGCTGGAAGGTATGTAGTATCCTGCCGATAGTGTCGCATCTAGCTCACTAGTCCCTAGCTGCCCGGTTGACGGGGTAACTCCCCCACCTCAGATGCGGTAGGCGATGCGCCCTTCATGGCGAGTTTCTAGCGCGTAGCCGCTAGCCCACCTTTCAACATGTGCCGCTCTCCACCGGTGGTGGATCTTGGGGACAAACTTAGACTGAAACAACGACAGAGCAGAGTCCATCCCTTCGCATATTTTTTGTGCGAATAATCCCTTCAGGTGTTGTGGACCTACAGGCTGGACGGAATGGGACTGTGCAAAGGTTATGAAATTAATTGCTATAGATTTATGCACTCATTTTGTCACTGTTTGCAAGGAGAGTTCAGCATGCTTCATCAGCTAGAGAAAAAGATATCCGGTTAATTTGTGAAAAAGAACCTAGAAGGTCAACAACCATGCTCTTCCCTTCTTTTATTTCCCTTGTTTTGGTAAGTGCAACCGACATCCGATAAGTGCCACCGACACATTTATCCCTCAATATGTAAAAAATCACGCCTTATACTAAACAATACTACATTTGATCTGTACCCAGATATGCAACTACCTCTTTTTTAAAATTTGTATAAGTTTTATTTCCCTTGTTTTGGTAAGTGCAACCGACATCCGATAAGTGCCACGGACACATTTATCCCTCAATATGTACAAATCATGCCTTACACTAAACAATACTACTACATTTGATCTGTAACTAGATACGCAACTACCTCTTTTTTAAAAGTAGAACTAGTATATTCTTTTTAATAATATGCACAACACGCATTTTCACTACAATGTAAGTTTTCAAAAAGTGCAACCGAGTCGATAGATTGCGCATATTTTTCCCCTTTTAGTACATACATGTTGCACTTTCACTAAATGCAATTGGATTATTCACGAAATGTTCAATTTCCTACATGAGAAGTCGGCACCATGGTGCCCAATTTATTAAAAATTTGAAAACCCATTTCCAAAACTCCCAAAAATCTGAAAAAAGTGCTAACACACACACATTTCAAAGGTACGGTAGAAATTTTGGCAAAAAATATGCTGTATTTTAAAAGAAAATTTTATGATAAAAAATGTCCTTTTTACTCCTATATACAATCAGGAATTTGGCTTTTTTTCTGTATCCCAAAATGAAAAGAAATTTATACCAAAACTTCCCATGGGTATTCGAACCATGTACTGTACATGTGAAACCAAAAATTACATATTTTGAAATTTTCAAACAAAGGGCACCATGGTGCCCGGATGAAGCAAATCCTCTCTTACCAACATTCCCTATAGAGACGATATGAACAGATAATAGCTATTCTATGTTGACATTACAATAACAACGACACCCATCTATCAATTGTAGAACACAATAGCCATGATAAAAACATGCGTGACACATATCCTGCAATAACCAGGCAATAATAACATAGATCACACATCATAGACATGTCCGTAGAAGTTATCAAACCATCGAGTAACATAACAAAGATAACTAAACCCCTCAAAAAGGGTCTTCACTGAACTCCAACTCGTTACCCAAATAGATATATGCCACCACATGCTCGCCATCAATGATGAAACTAGATTGCGCAGTGCCTCCATATGTTCTACAGTCTATGTGTTCTATCAATATAAACCTAAAATCCAGTCCATGACCTACCATGTATCATTGTTCTTATTCTTGTCAGGGTAGCATTTTGTCCCTTTGTTTTTTTAGATAAAAGACAGCCGGGGTTCCCCGACTTTAAATTAGCAAAGCCACAAGTTTTACAAACAAGTACCAATGCACGACGGCCTGAAGTTCAGCGCTCAAACACACAAGCAGACACAGACGGTTACATAGTTCAATGCACAGCTAGGCGAACTGATTGAAATGGCAGCACTTGCCAAGACATGGAGGTAAAAACATCAGGTAACTAGGGCTTGATAGTTTTTACCACCCTGGCTATTAACTACTAGGAAAAATGTTATCAGTGGCGCACCAAAAACGATTTCTGTGGCGCATCTAATGGTCGCCACTAAATTGTCGCCACTAAAATTATATTTCTGTGGCGCATATGCATATAGCCATTTTGAGAATTATGTGGCGCATATAGCCATTTTGAGAATTTTGTGGCGCATATGGCTATATGCGCCACAGAAAGTGAGATTATGTGGCGCATATAGCCATATGTGTCACAGAATTGCAAGAATTATGTGGAGCATTTGCTATATGCGTTATAAAATTAATTTTAGTGGAGCATTTTTCCTATATACGCCACAGAATTAAAATCTACCTATAATCGTTTTCCTAGTAGTGTGAGCGCATTCGGACCACCCGTCCCTTTGGCTGAGTGATCATGGAAGCTAGACACTACGTTCTTCGCAGTTTTCTTAGAGGAAAGGGGCCTACACAGCTTTATTAATAGACGGAACCACATAATCCAACAAGTTATGTTTCAACAAAAATAAAACTACCATAGTCAGGGATTACATCAAACAGAGATTTATACCGAGACACAAGCAGAACTAAACTATAAGATCTTCAGAATACCGAGTCGTAATTAAGCCTCTGGGCACTCTGTTTAATATCCTTTCCAAAATCCTTTTCAAATTTGTAACACATCCATTCGGTTCCAACCACTATGCATAAAGAAAGACCTCCAGCAGCCTTAAAGTGCAGATCCAATTCGTACAGCCACGTTGAGAATCTGTTTAGAATATTCCTGTAATAAAAGAAAACAAGCACGGCAACACCAGTAAATGACATGCTCGATCGTTCAAATAATCAATCACATAGAAACACTATACTAAATCTCCTATTGTCAACAATTTCATGACGACATGGAATTCAATTGGCAGGGTTCTCTTTCTTGCACCAGCCACACCTTTCTGCTCAGAGAACAGGTGTGGGTAGTCCAACTAAGCATGTCATACAGTGGTACGCAATCCAGATACTACTAGAGATTCAATCCAAATGGATACTAAAGACGTGTTTGTTTGGAGCCACATTAACGTAAATGGTAATGGAATCAAGTTAAGAGGTATTTGCGTGTAATCAGAGTTTTCCTTATTTTGTTTGGTTCATCATGGTATTGTAATTTGATTACATCGCATTGCACGACATTTTTCATCTTCCGGTGATGCCGCTGCTCCTGCCCCTGCCTATGCTTTGCTCCCATGAGGAAGTTGAGGGTAGATTGTGGGCCTCCACCCTGCGGTTGCTTAAATATACTCGATCTTGGCCTCACGAAGTAAAATATCCCCTTCCACCCCGCGCTAATGCTCTCCTCCCCTCACACCACATCCTCGCTGCGGACCCCTCCACCGAGACTCTAGACCATCTTCCGCGACCCCCCACCTCACTAGAATCGAGCCAGATCTATGATGTCGCCACCTCACCGCCCCACTCCTGCCGTTTGCCTGCTGCTCGTCGTATGTCACATATTCGCACCACTGGTAGCCTAGTGCGCCTCCGCCGTCGCATATCTCGCGTAGTAAAGAGTTTCCCCTGCCCGCGGTAGACCCCGATGGGTCGACAGTTTACTGATGCATCTCCGCAGAATCTATGGACAAAGATGGAGCACCGTTACCGGCCCCTGCTGTGTCCTCGTCCTCGTATACTTATCTCGAGACCGCTAGAAAACTATGGTTTGTATCGGTTCGTATTGGGCGTTTCGCTATGCATGCACTGTGTATAAATATGTACCGGATTGTATCAGTATGTATGTATTACCAATGTTATGTATAATTATGTATTTGTATGTATGAACAATGGTTTGTTGTAGCAGGATTTTTCTTTTTTAATTCTTCTTTCTTTTTTAGGCCGTGTGCATCCGTAAGATCGGTAGGGCATGCGTTGTTGCAGATGATGAGTGTAATTAGTATCTCCGCGATATTAATATATGCTCTTTGTAAAGAAAAATGAACAATGGTTTGTAATAATAAGAAAAACATTCTAGCGGGAGCAAATTTTAAGGGTCCAGTAGGTTGAGGATTAAGCATACTCCTCTAAATACAAGGAATCGGTTAGAGATGCGTTTAACAGCCTAATAGGAAAATGGTTCGAACCAAACATGCTAGAGTTATTATTTGATTGAATTATATTCTTGTAAAGTGCACGAGGCAGCCACAGTGGACTAATCTATGTGGATTCTACGTGTGCGAGTTCATTCACATCAGTATTGAGAAGCCCTCGGAAAATGTTCATGTAAGTAAACAATATATTCACCCTTTATTTTTATTTAAAAAAGTTGTGTTGAGTCTAATTCATACGATCTCCTTTTCATATAGTTGGACGCGATGCGGGACAAGCTCCTACCAGAGGACCACCTAATAGCAATCCAAGTGGAATTTGCTGGATTTTTTGTCAACGAGGTCATAGACCCACGCGGAGAATACTCTATACGTAGACCCTAAAGCATCCATGTAGTGATCTCTATGTAATCAAATAGACATGCTCTAGACCCGGTTGGGACTCCATGTATGCTTGTAAGAGAAATTATATTATATATTGCATCAATGTGTACAAGTACCGTGTAGTAGCATTCTGTATGTATACGAAAACTTGTTTCTAATGAAAACACAGAATGAAAAATAATTGAATACAAAACACAAAATGAAAAGAAAAACACAAAACACAAAACCCTAAAACCCCATCCCCTGCCGCGGCAGCCAAATGGCCCAAAATGCTGCCGCGGCAGGGAACCTTTAGTCCCGGTTCGTGTTACAAACTGAGACTAAATGTCCTGCCGTCCAGCGCGGCTCGCAGGGCCACGTGGTTGGACCTCTAGTCCCGGTTCGTAACAGAACCGGGGCTAAAGCTTGGACCTTTAGTCCCACTTTGACAGTCCGGATTCACAATCCGGGACTAAAGGCCCTTACGAACCGGGCTAATTGCCTGGTTTCTACTAGTGGGCGCGACCTACGGGGATGACACGAGTCACCCTGGGGGATGGATTCGTTTAATCCCCGGGAAACCGTATCCTTTTCCTTTCCAGCATGTCAAATTACCCGGCCAGTGGATATCACATTATTGATGGTGCGTGTATACGTGCCAAGTCGTATAGCTGAAGGCGTAATTACCTCTCTATATATATTTACTTACGCCTAAGATTGTAAACCATACTTTACGAAAAACATATACTCATATGTAAGATAGTCAATCATACACTAGAAATCTTTATCATGACACGTATGCTTTAGAGATCCATGTTAAGATATCTCATCATATTTGACAATAACACATACATATACATCACTATTATTCATCTCTATGTCAGAAATCAAATAATCGGAGAAACATTACATTTTATCATTTTAGTGAAAGTACAAGATTCACCCCAGTTCCGCTGTTGAAATGAAACGATTTTTGACAAGTAGCATGCCAAATGGGAAACAAGTCAAGAAAATAATAAGTACGCAATTAAATTATTGTGCAAGTATATTTGGAAGAGAGGAAGTATATTTGGAGCAAAGACATTACACTGCATCATAGAAATAACTATATATATTATTAACATCATAATTATGTCGTTAATTTTGTTACGTGTAATCGAACTGCCGGATTAGAACTTGAATCTGTTCCAGTGAGAGAGAATAAAAGTGTTTATATATAACAACAAGAAAGATCAGAGAAATTTAGCTAAAATCCACCGACCTGACCGGTCCACCACGGTTGGAGATGACTAGCACATAATATTTTACCGTGAAATAAAAGGGAAGTTAGCCGGCGCTCTGCTCTACAGGCAACGCATGTTTCACCAACAACATGATCCCATGGGCTTCGGGCTATTACTCAGCAAGAGAAATCACGAGGCGTCACATAGCAATTATAAAACAGATTTTGTCCACCTTGAGTAAAGGCACCAGGTAAGGTAACCAAAACCAAGCGACACAGACATGCAGATTTAGGCACCATAATTTGGTTCATCGTGTTCATGGTTCCATTAAAGACATTAAAATTGAGTTAAACTGGAGCGTCTATTTTCACGATTTTTGTATACTGGCTATTTGATAATCAGTGCCATGTGGTTAATTTGGACCCGTAAAAATCCCACCTAGTGTGGATGACCTCTCTAATGGCAATTCTATCGTGCGGTTGTGAGTTGCATCACTTATGGGCGGCCAAATTTTTGTAGCAACCGTTGCTTCAAAGCTTTGCATGCACCTATATAGTACCGAAGATCGCCTATTTTAGATGATTGGTTTCCTACTAATTTATCGATGTGGGAAAAAAACATGGCTACACTGGTTATGTGCATGCGCTGGCAACTCCCGTCTACCATGCGCATTACGGCTGCGCTGAAAACTACCAACCTCTATCCCTACGCATGTCCCTTTCTTCTCCCTCTTCTGTCATCTATTATACCATGCACAGTAAAAATAACTGCACCAGTGGTAGCCTGCAGTAAGCCAGTAACCTGTGGACGGCGAGCACATTAAGAAGTAGTAAGTGTTGGATTATTAGGCATAATTTTCACAACTAATTTCAGAATATATAACATGACAACAACACCTACGATCATGTTAACCTCCAACATACTAGATGTATTAATCAACACGAGCAGCAGCAGTGCATACGCAATAACAGACATAGTATGACAATAGATCGGATCACGGTATACGTACTGATTAGTTGTCGATGAAGTCGTCGCAGTAAATTTGGGGAAGACTGATCGAAGCAGACGGCGGCATAGACGGCGATAGACAACACCGCCTGACTTGGATGGAAGACGATCTGTGACAAAGAACTTGAGCAGTCGCGCAGAGCGCTTCCCAAAAACCTTATTCGCCCTCTCTCGTACAGGATCGCAAAGGCGAGTGGTTCCGGATACCTGCCCTCCCGTCCGACGGTGCACACCGACAACCAGGATGGAGTAGACTACGGTGGCGTGTGCAAGCAGAGAGGTTAGCAAAACCCTAGATTGGTTCGGTAGTTTGTGACGGTACCCGCGCAACACTTTATATAGAGCGGCTCAGGATACCCTAACACATGCGAACGTGGGCTGAGTCCACGTTGCGCATGCTCGGGTCGGTTACAGTATCCCACGATCCGAGAGCGGCCCGAATAAGCTGACTGTTGACATGTCTGTCAAAACCTCACAAGTTTTCCTGAGCGGCAAAAAGAAAGCTCGGCTCGATTCCCGCAACCCGCAACCCGTGGCGCGCGCGTCGTGACGGGATGGGCGGAAAGGCGATGCGGTGCGTGTGTGTGAGCGGCAGCATCGTCGAAAGAGGAGCGCGCGTGTAGTTCTCATCTTCTCACTCACTTTACTAAGTGGTGAACATTCCACCTTATAAGGTGGTGTAACTCTCCTCCAACTTTGAATGTGGGACTAAACTTTAGCTCCCACTCCACTCTCATGTGAGTTTCTAAAACATTGGCCCAAACACAAGTGAGCTACCACAAACATGGGCTTTGAGATTTAGGGAAAATCTGAAATCTACATGGGCCTTTATAGTTTAGCCTATTATTTCTAACAATCCCCCACCAGATCTCAAATGCCCATTTGAAAATTTGGCAATCCTCGCTACTTGTTTATATACTAGTGTTTCAGCAAAGACTATTAAGTTGAACTTCCGCCTAGAATCTTGAACTACGTCTATCAGCAACTTGAACAATGGACGAACCTTAAATTGCAAATTTGGTGCTTTTACATTTCACACAAAATCATAACTACCCCGTGGGTGGAGCATATGCGTCATACTACTTGGTCTCTGCGTGAGTTTACTAGAGCCAAATCTCATAGATTGCAACGTTTAACAATCGGAACTCATATAGGTGTGTTCTTTCAAGAATACTCTGTAGAACAACATCTGTGCTAATCATAGCCAACATAAAAACATTAAGGCATGTTGCCAACCTGCCTTACAGCTTTAGAGAGTTATGCATCTTCACATAGAGAGGGTTGTCTAATACTCTCCTCTGTCACACCACTAGCTTGTTCTTCCCACGTCATAATTCACGGGATCTCCGATCACAAAGGTTGGGTTACCACTACTATGTAACATCGATGGGTCTCAACTCCATCTCTCTCGATGCCCTTTCTATCACGTTTCGTGATAGTCCCTTAGTAAAGGGATCTGCCAGATTTTTGTTAGTTAGAATATACGTAACAGTAATTACTCTAGAGTTTCTCAATTTTCTGACACACTTCAAACGTCTCTTGACGTGTCTTGATGACTTCACATTATCCTTAGAATTGTTCACTTTGACAATAACAGTTTGATTGTCACAATTCAAGAGGATGGTCGGTATAGGTTTTTCAACCACAGACAAGTCCATCAAGAGTTCATGTAGCCATTCTGACCCTACTGTAGCTGTATCAAAAGCAGCGAGCTTTGCTTCCATAGTTGACCGTGTTAA
Source organism: Avena eriantha (assembly GCA_910589775.1). Lineage (NCBI taxonomy): Eukaryota > Viridiplantae > Streptophyta > Magnoliopsida > Poales > Poaceae > Avena > Avena eriantha. The sequence continues at coordinate 125,473,219 of OU342742.1, forward strand.
TATAGTTTGTTTGCAAGATCTCCATGATACAGCGCCACAGCCAAAGGTAAATACATACTCGCTAGTGCGTAGAGTTCATCTACATCTGAGATCCAGTTCACATCACTATATCCTTCAAGCACCGTTGGATGCCCCGAATAGTATCCCATAACTCATTGTACCACATAGATAGAACAGGACCCTTTCAAGTGCACACAAATGTTCAATACCTGGGTTAGACATGAAACTACTCAACTTGCTCACAACAAAAGAGATGTCGGGTCTTGTCACGCTAGCTAAGTACATGAGTGAGCCAACAATTTGAGAGTATCTCAATTGTTCTTTCGGCTCTTTCTTGTTTTTCCGTAATGTCACACTGGGATCATAAGGTGTTGGGGAAGACTTGCTATGAACGAAGCCGAAACGGCTCAAGATCTTCTCAACATAGTGTGATTGCGTCAAAGTAATCCCACTCTCATGCTTAATCAGCATGATATTCAGAATCACATCAGCTTCTTCCAGATCATTCATATCAAAGCTCTTTGAGAGAAAATACTTGACTTCATTTATCACATTCATGTTTGTACCAAAGATAAGGATATCGTCCACGTACAAACATAATATAACACCTTCGCTCCCACCATGGCGATAGTAGACGCACTTGTCAGCCTCATTAACGACAAAGCCAACAGAAGTTAATGTTCTATCAAACTTCTCATACCATTGCTTAGGTGCTTGCTTCAGGCCATATAAAGATTTTAATAACTTTCACACCTTTCTCTCTTCATCTTTTACCACAAACCCATCAAGATGTTCCATATAGATCTCCTCTTCCAACTCTCCATTGAGGAAAGCTGTCTTAACGTCCATTTGATGAACGATAAGACCATAAGAGGCAACCATGGATAGTAGTACTCGAACGGTGGTCAATCTAGTGACAGGTGAATATGTGTCAAAGTAATCTTCGCCTTCTCTCTGGGTCTAGCCTTTTGCTACAAGTAATGCCTTGTACTTTTCAGTAGTACGATTAGCCTTTTTGAACACCCACTTGCAACCCACAGGCTTACAACCATGGGGTCATTCCTATAGTTCCCAAGTTCCATTAGAAAGAATCGAGTCCATCTCATTATGGACAGCGTCTTTCCAATCATCTACATTAGAAGATGCATATGCCCCTACAATGGAAGTGGGAGTATCATCCACAAGGTACACAATGAAATCATCTCCAAAGGATTTTGCAACCCTCTATCTCTTACTCTGTGTAGGAGCTTCATTATCATCCTTCTCTAGGACTTCTTCCTCGTGTGGTTGCTCAAAATTTTCACTAGATGCACTAGTTTCAGGAAGTAATTCAGAAGAAATTCTAGCAGGGCTATGCATATCTTTCATAGGAAACATATTATCAAAGAATGTTGCATCACGAGATTCCATTATAGTATCAACATGCATATCAGGAACCTCAGATTTAACCACTAAAAATCTATAGCCTACACTCCGTGGAGCATATCCTAGAAAGATGCAATCCACTGTCTTTGGTCCAAGTTTGCATTTCTTAGGAATTGGTATGTTGACCTTAGCCAAACACCCCCGAGTGCGCAAGTAAGAAAGTGATGGTTTTCTCCCAGCCCACTCCTCGTACGGAGTTTTATCTTTATTCTTATTAGGAACTATATTCAGGACATGACACACTGTCAACAAGGCCTCCCCCACCATGCCTTAGGTAAACCAGCGATGGCTAACATGGAATTCACCAAGTCAGTCGGCATGCGGTTTTTCCTCTCGGCAACCCCGTTTGATTGGGGCGAGTAGGGAGGCGTCCTCTCATGAAGAATGCCATGTTCCTCACAGGATTCGTCAAAGATTTTGGAAAATATTCACCACCTCGATCCGACCTAAGACGCTTGATCTTTTTCTCTAGTTGATTTTCAACTTCAGCTTTATAAATTTTAAAGTAGTCTAAAGCTTCATCTTTAGTGCGCAACAAATAATAGTAGAAATATCTAGTCGCATCATCAATCAATGTCATGAAATATATCTTTTCACCTTTTGTCAACACACCATTCATCTCAGAAAGATCAGAATGTATGAGTTCTAGAGGTGCCAAGTTTCTCTCCTCGGCTGCCTTGTGAGAACTTTCGAGGTTGCTTTGATTGCACACAACTATGGCACTTGAAACCTTTGGCAATAGTGAAATTTAAAACTAAACTCATACTAGACAACTTGGATACCAAACCAAAATTAATGTGACATGAACGAGAATGCCAAATATACGTATCATCATTAACACTGCCACAAATATGGTTTACGGACTTGATGACCCACAAGTATAGGGGTGTATCGCAGTATTTTTGATAAGTAAGAGTGTCGAACCCAACGAGGAGCAGAAGATGTTGACGAGTGGCTTGGATCAGGAATTCTATGTAAATACTTAGCAAACCGATTTTTAGGGTTTTTTGATAATGCAGATAAATAAAGTGCGAGTAAATAAAAGACAATAATAATAATTTCAGCAAGTGGTCCAATCCTTTCTTTAGCAAAGGACAAGCCGATTGTATTACTTAAGATGACCAAACGTTCTCGAGGACACATGGGAATACTGTCAAGTGCTTTCGCTTCATGTAGTTGATTAATCTTCTCTAGTTGGATAAGTGTTGTGTGAGTGAACCTGTGCTAATGTACTGACCTTTCTAGGACTAATACATACTTGTGATTATACCCCTTGCAAGCATCCGCAACTACAAGAATGTAATTAAGATAAAAACCTAACCACAGCCTTAAACTCTGAGATCCTACACTCCCTTGTGCAAATGTTTCCTAACGGGGGTTTAGGTTTCTGTCACTCCGTCAACCCCTACGATTAGTAGCCAAATACACAATGCATTCCCCTAGACCCATGAAGGTGAAGTATCATGTAGTGGACGCTCACATGACACCACTAGAAGAATAACACCACAACTTAATTATCAACCATTGAATCTCTTTCAACACAATTCCACTACTAACAACATGACTTCTCCCATGTCCTCAAGAACTAAACAAACTACTCACGAGACATCATATGGATCAAGATCAGAGATGGAATAATGATAAGTAACAATCCGAACATGAACAATAATTCAATAGTTCCACTCAATAGCATCAACTACAGCAAGTAATCAATACGGGGAAAGTTCCCCCTAAGAACTATGCAAGATTCAACCCAATTGTTACAGCAGTATGGAGAGGTGATGATGGTGCTGGTGGAGATGATGATGGAGATGATGATGATGATCCCGATGAAGTCCAGCTTGATGATGGTGTTGATGGCGACAATCTCCCCTATCCAGGAAGGAATTTCCCCGATAAATTTCTGCCTACCATAGAGCTCTTTCTCTCTCTGCAGTTTTCCGCCCCGAAGATGCGGCGAAATCTTTCTATGGCCGCTCCCCGAGTCTTAGGGTTAAGAGGGGATTATATGCGTCAGAGGGTGATGCTAGAGGTGGGCCAGGGTGGCCACACCACCTGGTGGCGCGACCGGGGATGGCCCGTGCCAGGGGGTGGTGTGGGCCCCCTATGGCCCATCTCCACTCCCCCTTCTGGCTTCCTTCGTCTTCTGAAAAATAGGATTTTCCGTATATTTTCCGGGATTTTATGATCTTCGCAAATTTTGCCTCCAAACAGTGCCTTTTCCATCAGAATCCTGACTCCGGTGGTTCATTCTCCCAAAATCATCAATCATGCAAAAATAGATGAAGTACATAAGTACCATCTCTTAATATGAAATATATCAATGAATAACAGTGAATTGTGATACAGAATGGTGATGCAAAATGGACGTATCAGGACTTATTACAAAAAGCTGAAAGTGAAAAGCGGAACAACCCTCTGCACACATAGCCTTTATCAATAAATTTTCTATGTTTTGAAATAACGACTTTATTAGATTCTTAAACCCATCTCTGCATAGAAGAGAGCCACTAACGAGATTCTTGTTCATAGTAGGGACATGCTGCACGTTCCTCAGCAGCACGATCTTTCCGGAAGTAAACTTCAGATCCACCGTGCCAACACCATAAATAGAAGTATGTGATCCATTCCCCATTAGGACAGAAGAATCTCGTGCGACCTGATAAGAAGTGAACATAGAGAAGTCAGCACACACATGAACATTAGCACCCGTATCAATCCACCAACATGGTGATTTAAATACTGAAAGAACAGTAAATAAATTACTATACCCATCAATGTTGCTAGCATTCACGACGTTGACAGTCTTCCCGCTTTCCCCTTGCGATCTGCATGTTCTGGGCAGTCACGACGTTGACAGCTACGGTCATGTTAACCTCTAATATAATATATGTATTAATCACCACGAGCAACAGTAGTGCATACACAATAACAGACATAGTATGTCAACTGATCGAATCACGGTATACGTACTAATCAGTTGTCGATGAAGTCACCGTAGTAATTTTGGGGAAGATTGATCGAAGCAGGCGGTGGCGAAGACGGCGGTAGGCAGCACCGCCTGATTTAGATGGAAGACGACCCGTGACGAAGAACTCGAGCAGTCGCACAGAGCGCTTCCCAAAAACCTTATTCGCCTTCTTCCGTACAGGATCGCGAAGGAGAGTGGTTCCGGAGACCTGTTATCTCGTCCGCCGGTGCACGCCAGCAAGCGGGATGGAGTAGACTACGGTGGCAGCGCAAGCAGAGAGCCTGACAAACCCTAGATTGGTTTGGTAGTGCGGCTCAGGAAATCCTAATGGAGGCGAATGTGGGCCGAGTCCACATCGCACACGCTTGGGTCGTTTACAATAGCCCACGATCCGGGAGCGACCCGAATAAGCTGACTATTGACACGTCTGTCAAAACCTCACAAGTTTTCCTCATCAGCAAAAACAAAGCACAACTCATCGAGATTCATGCAACCCATAGCTTGCGCGTCATGATGGGATGGGACGGGACAGGACGAGACGGGATGGGCGGTGCGGTGCGTGCATGCGAGCAGCGGCAGTGTCGTTGTCGGAGGAGCACGCGTGTAGTTTTCCTCTTCTCACTCACTTTACTAAGTGGTGAACCATTCCACCTTATAAGGTGGTGTAACTCTCCTCCACCTTTTCATGTGGGACTAAATTTTAGCTCCCACTCCACTTCCATGTGAGTTGTCCTAAACATGGGCCCAAACACATGTGAGCTGTCACAAACATGGGTTTGAGATTTAGGAAAAATCTGAAATCTACATGAATCTTTATAGTTTAGCCTATTATTTCTAACAGTAAGAGCACTAAGCAGGTGACGTGTTCATGGACCAGTGCTTGTGCATGCAGAATACAATACTGTGGGTCTAGTCAGCCCCGTCTCTAGGATTTGGGGGTCCTAGAGCGACTTATAAAATGGGGCTCTAATTTTTGTTCAAACTCAATAACTAGTAAAACAAACTCATATGTTTACTTCAATTATATAACTTCAAAATGTGCAATTCCATACAATATTCAGAATTATACCAAGTATTCATTCTAAAACTGTAAATATGGCAATAAAGAAACAAACGAACCTTAGGTTCCACCAAAAAACGTCATGCGTGTGGTATTTCCTGAAATAAAATCTTTAATCATATCTTTACAGTTAATCTTCTTAAAGATATCATTCTCAAGTGCTCTTGTTGCCGGTCCACTTAGTCTTTCTTGTGTCATAGTAGAATGCACGTAGGATTTCAGCAACCTGAGTTTAGAAAAGCTCCTTTCCACATATGGAACGGTAACATGAAGTGTTAACAAAATTATGTATGAAATATTAGCAAAAGGATAAAATGGGTGTTTCTCTAAAAACTTCAGAATATTAAAAGGACCGATAGATTTCTCAAGTAAATCCTTGATAATAATCGACTCCCTGCACAATACGTTTACATCAATATCATTATGTTTTTCATCAGGTTTTTTATGTGTAAGTGTAGCCACAAGTTTGACATAAGCATCCATCAAACTCTTCTCATCTAAGGATCATAGCCTATCTGAAGTAAACAGGAAACCAAAAGTTTTCTCATAGTCCTGATTGTAAGTGAAACAATAGCTTGATCGACAATACGTAAAAGAAATGATCCTAAATGAGTTCTCTATAGAATGTGTTTTAGTAGGCGTATTAGTTGGACCCTCATCAAATTGTTTTTCCTCGTAATTTTCCGCTTGGTGCGAAACCTTGGATCGATATCCTTCTCCATTGCAATTACTTTAGCAGCTTCCAATGCTTTCGGAAAGCCAGCTTCTTTATACTTCGTGAAAAGGAAATCAGCCTCTCTACAGACTTAATTGCAATATGAATAACCATATCCTCTGATTGTAGTTACTTACTTACCAAATCAATACAAGATAATATTTCATACCAGATGATTATAGAAACAAAAAACTCGAAGTCACCAAGTTCATTTTCTGCCAATGATTTAGCTACACTACTTGTCAAGGGATCCTTATTAGTTTCAGCCACTTGTAGCAAAGCCTCCCTTATATCTAACATTTGGAACCTTATAGCCTTAACACTGTCAAAACGGATCTCCCAATGAGTAGCTGACAATGACTTGAGAGTCAATCAGGTTATATTATCCTTAAGAATTTGTTATCTCTTTGTAGAAATTGCCACTTACTACTCTTCCCTTCATGTTTCTAGTTTCCCATGTTTTCTAAATGCCACAACATCCACTTCACACAAACTCGAACTCGCTCTTTGCCATGTATTTATATTTGACCATCCAATGGTAATGAGGGATGTCGATGCTTTCATCGCACCTATGTTTGTGTCATCATTTCTTGTCACGTCACATTCGATGAGCAAACGTTTCCCTACGTTGTTGCTGCTCCATCTACCATGGGCCGTATCCCCTCGCATGTACCCTCCCATGTCCTTCAGCCTATTTTGTATGCTCCTGTAGCAAACGAGATCTTCTCTTCGCCTCCTATCTACCCAAGCCGCATGTCTTTCCCATGCCCCATACACTCTCGTTCTCCTCCTCTCCTCCCCGGATCACCAGAGCATACTGCTTTATCCCAACTACATACTTTGACCATATAGCCTCTCATGAGCCCGCATCACCAACTTCCTCTCCCACAATTTTTCCCACAACCAACTCCTCTATGATTGATGCTTCTAGTGCGCTAGCTGATGGGTTCGTAGCATGGAAAACAAAAAATTTCTACCACAAGAACGAACAAAACCCAGATCTAATCTAGATAAAAGCCAAGATCTAATCTATTAGACATGTGCAACGAGATAGATCTGTACTAACCCTTGTAGATCCGAAAGCGTTACTAGATTGGGTCTCATGGTTGATGTAGTCGATCACTTGCCGATCTCAAGATCGAGTGGACGATCCTTCCGGCGCCGCGTTCCGGCAGCGCTTCCGCAGTCGGTCACACGTGCGGAGTCGAAGCAGACCTTCCTCTCCCCGTTCCAGCGAGCAGCGGAGGTAGTAGATCTCTCCACGGAATCCCAGCAGCACGACGGCGTGGTGGTGGTGGTGGAGTAGAGGATTCTGCAGGGCTTCGCCTAAGCCTGAGCAGAAGGAAGGAGGAGGAGAGAGGCGGCTAGGGGCAAGGGTGGAGGAGCAAGGGGGGTGGCGCCTCCACCCCTCTATATATAGAGGGAGGGGTGCGGCCTAGGGTTCCCACCCCTAGGCCCACCCCCTAGGGCCGGCGCACAAGGGAGCTTGGGGGGAGAGTCCTTCCCCCCCCCCCCCCCCAAGTTTCCCTTTTAAATTTCCCTTTATCCTTTTATCCTTTCTTGGTTTTCAAGCAAACTCCAAAAAATCTTCTAGAACCTTCCGGAACATTCCGAAACCTTCTAGAACCCCCATATAAATACTCCGGAACATTTCCTACCTTAGAAATGATCTCCATTATATGAATCTTATTCTCCGGACAATTCCGGATCTCCTTGTGATGTCCCGGATCCAATCCGAGACTCCGAACAACATTTGGTCTCCAACGCACATTCCATATCTACTTAAAACAACTTCGAACCTTAAGTGTGTCACCCTACGGTTCGTGAATATGCAGACATGATGAAGACACCTCTCCGATCAATAACCATCAGCGGGATCTGGAGATCCATAACAGCTCCCACATACTCAACGATGACTTTGTGATCGATAGAACCATTAACATACAAAACCAATTCCCTTTGTCACGCGATACTATACTTATCCGAGGTTTGATCGTCGGTATCTCCATACCTAGTTCTACCTCGTTACTGATAAGTACTCTTTACTCGTTCCATGTTATGTCATCCCTTGTAACCCAGTCACATGCTTGCAAGCTAACTAGATGACATTCCACCGAGAGGGCCCAAAGCATATCTATCCGTCATATGGATGGACAAATCCCAATCTTGGTCCATGCGCTTCAACACATACTTTCAGAATACCCAATGACACCTTTATAACCACCCAGTTACGAAGCGGTGTTTGATGTCATCAAAGTACCCATCCGGTGATGGTGATTAACACAACCTCATGGTCGAAGGATTAGGTTACTATGCATTTGAAAGCTTATAGCAATACGAACTTAATGACTTGATCTTATGCTACGCTTACTATGGGTGTGTGTCCATCACATCATTCTCCTAATGATATAACCTTGTTATTAATCACATCCAATGTCCATGAACAGGAAACCATGATCATCAATTAATCAACAAGCTAGTTCAACAAGAGGCTTACTAGGGACTCTCTTATGTTTACAAAACACACATGTATTAGTGTTTCCTTATAATACAATTATAGCATGGGATGTAAACATTCATCATAAACACAAAGATATAATAATAACCACTTTTATTATTGCCTCTTGGGCATATCTCCAACACTAGCTCAACATATCCTTGCCACGGACTATTTCTTTTCTACCCACATCTTATAAGCATGCTCTTCTTGATCCCCTGTGGCATGCCACCAGGTGCCATGAGTTTGACACCCTCATCTAGAATAACACCTGGACTCTCATTCCTAAATCCATTGGTTCCAATGTAGTCTTTGGCAAATGGTTTTTTGGTACAACTTTCATGCTAATGTTACCCTTGTGTGTTACGAGGCTCGTTCGGTCTATCGAGTTTTCTCTCAACAACGCGGAGTTGATTTTGACAAAACTTTCTCTGCAACTGTTAAATCAAATACTATTTGAATCTTATTATGTCTTGTTGTTTCTTCCCTCCTAGCCAATTCATCATCTTGACGGTAAAAATTCCTTTCTTCACGGTACCTTCAATGAAACAGTCTACTATGAGCACCAAGGTGACTTTGAGCATCCTTCTTCCGCAAATCCTTATATGTTCTAAAGCAAGCACCTTGGGCATTGTTTCATCATTTTGCCACTTTTATTGAGAGCATTGGCTTTGCATCCTCTAAATCCGAGTCTTCTTTATTCATTTTTTTCTCACATGAGTACACCGCCTATTTTGTACTTTATGCGATTATATACCGCCTCCTCGGATTCTTTCTTACACCACATCATCTCCTCACTTGACCGTGGATTCTCTATGACTGATCTCGGTCCTTTACACCACTTCCTTGGCATTGCCATCTCTAATTCTCTACTAGCCTTCTCTTTCCTAGCGACAGTATAGTCTTGATTTATTGTCCCGTGCTAGCATTAGCCTTCCCACGCTACAGCTGATGTTGGTGCCAAACCATCGGCTGATGGAGATCCCGTCCCAGGCCCGTGTCTCTATATCATAGCCTCAACGGCGCACTACACAATATGCCCCTCTCACTAGCCCTGACATATCTTACTCGGTGGAACCACAAGCGTGTTCGCACATACTCCCTCCATTTCAAAATATAAGATGTTTCAGCTTTGTGAAGAGAGTGTATCTAGACTGCTTCTAGTGTCTAGATTCATTTAGATTTGGACTCGGGGGCCCAAGCGGGGCGCCCGATGATCGAAGCCCAGGTGAGGCAGCCTGTGCGTGGGGACCTGGCCCAGGAGGGGTTGGGTTCCCCCACTCTTGTGTCGCCTTGTAGCCCAGGCGGGGCTGTAGGTGACCATCGTGTGCCTGCGGTGGTGGAGGTTCCGGCGCGCAGGAGCTCCAGGCATGGTACTGATGCACTTGGGGCGTCGGCCACAGACGAGGATTCGTTGGCCAAGGCCATGCGAAGGAAGGCAGAGAAGAATCTGGATTCTCATGGTATTTTGAATTGGTCCCCATCTTTCCTTTCTTTTTCAACCCCTGTTATTGTTGATAAGCTTGCCAATGCTGGTATTAGCATGGGTAGATCTGTAAAGGAAATTAATTTTTCTAGTTCTGTTCTGAGACATATGGAGGTCGACCGTCTAACGGTTACTCCTAAGGTCCCAGTGGTTCCTGATGCTTTATCAACGGAGGAGGAGTTGCATGCCACAGTAGATGGTCAACTCCTTGCTCACTTAGTTGGTGAAGTGTCAGACGTGGGTTATGATGAGACCGAGCTGAGCGCATTATATGAGCTAAAAGCTTCTCGTCGAAAATCTAAAAACCTGAAGTCTCGAAAAAAGACTCGTTTATCCAAATCTACTATTGTTTCTCAGTGAATGGCATGTTCTCAAATAGCAGAGGTCTTCGTGACTTGGCTAACCATTTGTTTTTTGCAGTGTGAGAGATTATAAGTTGGATTTTTTGGGTATTTCTGAGACCGGGAGACGGGATTTCCCATTGGCCCAACTCAATCGCCTTTCTGGTGGAGTGGACTTTATGTGGGTATCACGTCCTCCGCGAGGCAGGTCTGGGGGTATTTTATTAGGCGTCAGAGATGAGACTATGGAAGTCTTAGCTAGTTCGAATGGTGACTTTTTTATTAAGCTCCATATTCGTAACAAAGCTGATGATTTCGTATGGTCTCTAGTCGCTGTTTATGGAGCTGCCTAGGATGTTTACAAACCTGACTTTTTGCGTGAGCTGGTTAATCTGGCTAAGGATAACCTGTACCCTATTCTTATAGGGGGGACTTTAACTTGCTAAGATTCCCTCATGAGAAAAGTCGGGGTCGTTTCGATGAACATTGGCCTTTCATGTTTAATGCTGTCATTGACAGTTTGAACCTGAGAGAGGTTACGATGTTAGGACGACAATATACCTAGGCTAATAGTCTTCCAGAGCCTACATATGAAAAGCTGGATAGAGTGCTTATGGATACTAAATGGGAAGATAAATTCCCTATGGTAACTGTTCGCGCTTTAGAGCGAATTGAGGCTCTGTCCGATCATGCTCCTTTACTACTCTCTGTTGGAACACCAATACGAAAGACCAAACACAGTTTCAAATTTGAACTTGGATGGTTGGAGCGTGATGGTTTCCATGATTTAGTCGGGGCTATTTGGGAGAAAACTGGTAGTGGTCAGACGCCCATACAACGATGGAATACTAAAATGCGCGTCTTGCGCAAGTACCTTCGTGGCTGGGCTAGACATACTGCTGGAATCCTGAAAAAGGAGAAATTACGCCTTGCATCTATTATTAATGATTTAGAAGCTGCTGCGGAAGTAAGGCTATTGACTGCACAAGAGATTGTGATTAAAACACAACCGAACGCGGACATAGCCAAACTACTCCGTGAGGAGGAACTCAAATGGTATCAACGTTCTAAAGCAAAGTTTATTCTTGAAGGAGATGCGAATACAAGATACTTTCATGATGTTGCCAATGGCAAGCATAAAAAGAAACTTATTCACTCTCTTGTTCAGGATGAAGGTACCATTGAGGGTCAGGAGCAACTGAAATCATATATTACTGCTTATTATAAGTCTCTGTTCGGGGCATCGCATGAGAATTCGTTCTCTTTGGATGAGTCCCAAACAGCTATTCCTAAGGTTTCTGTTGAGGAAAACAATTTTCTAACCGCCCCCTATATGGAGGAGGAGGTCAAGATAGCGGTTTTTCAAATGGAACATAATAAGGCGCTAGGACCCGATGGCTTTCCAGCGGAATTCTACCAAAAATTCGGGGAAGTCATTAAGGGGGACCTAATGCACCTTTTTGAGTTTTTACATGCTGGTCAGTTAGACATTTTTAGTCTTAATTTTGGCAACATTATTTTATTACCTAAGGTTAATAATGAAGAACGAATACAGCAATATCGTCCAATCTGCCTTCTTAACGTTAGCTTTAAAATATTCACAAAAGTTGCTACGATTAGATTAAATTCGGTTGCTGATCATGTTGTACGACCATCTCAAACTGCTTTTATGCAAGGAAGAAACATACTAGACAGTGTAGTAATCCTGCATGAAACAATCCATGAACTACACTCCAAGAAACTAAATGGTGTATTGTTCAAGATTGACTTTGAGAAGGCTTATGACAAAGTTAATTGGTCTTTTCTCCAGCAAACACTCCGAATGAAAGTTTTTCGAAGGAGTGGTGTGCTCTCATTCAGTCTTTTGTGTCTGGTGGTAGTATTGCTATAGATGTCAATGGTGACACTGGCAAATATTTCCAAACAAAAAAAGGACTAAGGCAAGGGGATCCACTATCACCTATACTATTTAATATAGTGGCAGATATGTTGGCAATCCTTATCGAGAGAGCCAAGGCTGATGGCCAAATTGAAGGTTTAGTTCCCCATTTGGTAGATGGAGGTCCATCTATTCTTCAATACGCAGACGATACAATTTTATTTATGGAACATGGTCTAGAGAAAGACAGGAATCTGAAGTTAATTCTATCAGTATTTGAGCAACTATGTGGATTAAAAATTAATTTCCATAAAAGTGAATTGTATTGTTTTGGCGAGGCCATTAACGATGCCCAACAATATGTTGATCTTTTCTGCTCTGGTCTGGGGCAATTTCCTATCAACTATCTGGGAATACCGATCCATTATCGGTGTCTCACGATTGCGGAATGGAAACTCGTTGAGGAAAGACTACATAAACGTTTAAATAGTTGGAAAGGAAAGTTGCTATCCCTTGGTGGAAGACTAGTTCTCATAAATTCAGTACTCACCAATATGGTACTGTATATGATTTCGTTCTTCCAATTGCCGAAAGGGGTCTTGAAGAAAGTGGACTATTTTCCGATCAAGATTCTTTTGGCAAGGGGATAGTGAAAAAAAGAAATATCGACTGGCCAAATGGAATGTGGTTTGCCGACCTAAAGAGTATGGTGGACTGGGCATACATGATTTGCAAGTCAAAAACACCGCACTATTGAGTAAATGGTTGTTTAAACTACTTACTAAAGATGGTGTATGGCAAACCATGTTGTGGAGGAAGTGTGTTGGATCCAAAGCGGTGTCTCAAATGGTTTGGAAACCGGGAGATTCGCATTTTTGGGCAGGACTCATGGTTCCAAAAAACACTTCTTTCGTTTGGGTACCTTTAATATTAGGGATGGTTCATAGATTCGTTTCTGGGAAGATAAGTGGCTTGGCCAATATACTCTTCGGGAACAATTTACTCGATCGTTAGACACAAAGGAGATACAATTTCCACGGTAATGGAAAATAATACTCCTAGTGTGACTTTCAGACGAAGTCTAATTGGCCCTAGACTACTATCGTGGAACAATCTTTTAGTTCGATCCACGATACAGTTGTCGGAGGGTGTGGACGAGTTCAAATGGAATTTACTAGAGAGTGGTAAATTTTCTGTGGATTCGATGTATAGAGGTTTGATTCAACCTGATATTCCAGTCGATAATAATAGTAAAATTTGGAAGATGAAAATACCCCTTAAAACGAAAATATTTGCATGGTATCTTCGTAAAGGGGTAATTCTCACAAGGGACAATCTTGCTAAGAGGAATTGGCACGGAAGTACACAGTGTATTTTTTGTCATCAGGACGAGACAATTAAACATCTATTCTTCCAATGCAAATTTGCTCGCTCTATATGGTCAATCATCCAAATGGCCTCGGGTTTATCACCCCCTCGATCGGTTGCCAATGTCTTTGGTAACTGGTTATATGGGATACATGATAAATATGGGACTGTGTTTAGGGTGGGACCGCTTGCCATTATTTGGTCGCTTTAGCTGTGTAGGAATGACAAGATTTTCAATAACACTATGTCTTCTTCTTTGCAGGTCATCTATCGAGCTACGGCTATTCTCTGATCATGGACTACTCTCTAGCGTATGGACCTCCGCCACTTATTTGTGGAGGGGTGTACGCGATTGGAGAACACGGCGAGGGATATTTTGTTCCGACATGGATGGCAGCGTGATCTCCGTATAGATCAGCATTAGCTGGAGGCGCTTTTTTCTTATTACTATGATTTGTAATTTTATTTTTTACCGTTGGACCTAACATGTGTGGTTGAACGGCTGTGTGCATCCTAGTTATACAGAGGCCGGGTGTAAACATTGCTTTGAGTAATATATGCGCCCATTTCAAAAAAAAAACTAGCGCCGACCTAAAATCCACCGGGACTAGAGCCAGAATCTGCTTGGAACCGATGCCCTTGTTTCAACTAGTGTCTCCGCATGGGCTTTGCCGGGATAGGGGTGTCAGCAGACAGACCATGTATTTTGCCGACTGCATCTACTACATGCATTTCATGCAGGCCAGCTTGGCAACATCATCTAGCAGCTATCCGTCTGTCTATATAAACCCAGCAACGACATCTGAACATGCAGGGGTGTAGGCGGACACATTCAGATACGGAGTACAGACCTGCCACTACCATGGAATTATTGGTGCTACTTGTGTCGCTACTTCCTCCTCTTGTGTTGTGCATCACCGTAGTTGCAGCTGCAGCTGCCTTCCTGCGTCGTGCTTGTGTTGCTTCGGCCGTCCACGTCCACCACGACGGTCAGCAGCCGATCATCGAGATCCGTGACCCTACCATCGCCCGCCGAGCGCTCATGGACCACGCTGAGGCCTTCAGCAACCGGCCGCTGAACATATTCCCGGTGGCCCTGGTCAGCGGGCCTCGCCGCCGTCACAGCGACAACCTCACGTCCGTGCCATACGGCCCGCGCTGGCGCGCTCACGTCTTGGACACATGGACCCGCTGCGCCTCGAGGCCATGGATACCCTCGTCGCTGACCTCCGCGCCCGCTGCGGCGGTGGCAGTGAGCTTGTCGTCCGCGACATCCTCAACGCCGCCGTGTTTCCGCTGGTGGCTCGCACGTGCTTCGGCAGCGGCCTGGACGATGGTCACGTACTCGCCATGCGCGACTTGCTCCGTGCCTTCGTGCTGGCCGTGGATGGCGCCAAGGATTTTGCGGGCTCCAAGATGGCGAAGCTGCTGCACTGGAGGCGGTGGCGCCGGTTTCTCGCCTTCCGAGGCAGGCAGGCTGAGCTTTTCCTTCCTCTGATCAACGCGCGACGGAACGCTGACCGTCATCTCGGGCACGGTGGTGGCCTGACGCCGTATCTAGACCTGCTCCTCGACGTCCGCGTCCCCGTCGACGACGACGACGACGACGACCACACAGCCGGCGGCAACAAGGCCCTGCGCCCCCTCACGGACGACGAACTGGTGAGCCTTCTCTCGGAGTTCCTCGGTGCCGGGCCAGGGACCGTGGTGTCCAGCATGGAGTGGACCCTCGCCCACCTCGTGCTCCAGCCGGATGTCCAGAACAACATCCGCCGCGAGGTGGACGCCGTCGAGGGAGCACTGTCCGAGGCACACGTCCGACAGATGCCCTACATGCGCGCCGTCGTGCTCGAGAGCCTCCGGCTCCACCCGCCGATTCCTTTCGCGCTGCGGGACGTCGCCGATCAGGCGAACGCGGCAGTCGTCGGATGCGCCGCCGCCAACGTGCCGACAGAGGGTGCGCGGGCGCACTTTAACCTGGGCGTGATCGGTAGGGACGAGAATGCATGGACGGAGCCGGACGCGTTCCGTCCGGAGCGCTTCCTCGCCGGGGGAGAGGGGGAGGGCGTGGGCCTGGTGCCGGGGCCCAAGGAGATCAAGATGATGCCGTTCGGCGCAGGGCGGAGGGCATGCCCGGGAGGAGGGCTCGCCACGATGCACGTCAAGAGCTTCGTCGCCGCGCTCGTACGTGAGTTCGAGTGGACGCCGCCGCCGTCGGGGGCAGACGTCGACCTCGCGGAGCTGGATGGGTTCTTCAAGGTGATGAAGAACCCGCTCCGGGCTCGTGTCACATTGCGGCCGCAGCGCGGCTAGCTAGCTAGCTGCGTTTCACCCATTCATCGCCTTGAAATATCCCCGGCCGGACGTACGAAGAATAAGATCAAATTAATGTGCACTGTTCTTCCTGAGTACTGTATTAATTTCCTCCTCCTTCCTACTGTATGTTTTAGAGACTTGCTCCGTGCTCTTTAGCTATATTCTGTTTGTGGAATTAATGTACTAGTAAATCATATCATAATTATTGTTAAATATGGTGCAAGTTCTTATTTCTTCTTCTTGTAGCAAAGTCGTGAGACTTGTGTTGATGGCATTTGCTCCAGTACAATCCCTCCCACCAAACACGTAGAAGGCCCGCTACATACCCATATCAAAGCACTGTATATCAGCTATATGCATATGTATGCCCACGTTTTAGGCATATGGCAGTCTTCCCGCACACAACCCAACCCGAGTGTTGACACTATGTTGTGCTGTTTAATCTATAAATAGGAATCCTTGTGAAGCTATAGGGGTAGACGATTTGGGGCCCCGGTCTCCTTCTTTCGGATCCACCCGGGACTAAAGGCCTATGGCATATAAACCGCTACGGTCTCCTTCTTCCGGATCCATTCTCATTCTCTCTACGCGCAGGAGGTGCCCACAAAGACCCAACGCCGGCAGGCTACCTGAATCTCACGCGCGCATCGTCGTCCGCCGTCCGTCGTCCGCCTCCGAACCTGCGCCGGTGCCCGAGCCGCCACCACAACACCACTGTGCGCCCGAGCCGCTCGCGCGACCACCGCAAGACCATGCACCGCGCTCGACCGCCGCCGCACACCGTCGTCACCACCGCCATCATCTCCGGCGCCGTCGTCCTCCGTGTGGCCCTCCCCTAGTCCCCTATTAATTAGTGTAGTAATATAATTAGTAGTATTAATTAGTGTAGTTATATAATTAGTAGTATATAATTAGTTAGTAGTAGTAATATAATTAGTAGTATTATAGCTAGTAGTAGTAATATAATTAGTAGTATATATTACATATAGTAGTATTATTAGGGTGTTTAGTAGTAGGAATTTTTTGGGGTTTAGTAGTAATATATATATATATATATATATATATATATATATATATATATATATGCCTATTTTAGGGCGTTTAGTAGTAGTAGTAGTAGTAGTAGTAGTAATATATAGGGTTTAGTAGTAGTAGAAATTAGTAGTAGTAGAAGTAATTTTTGGGGTTTAGTAGTAGTAGTAATATATATGTCTATTTTTTGGGGTTTAGTAGTAGTAGGAATTATTATGGTGTTTAGTAGTAGTAGTAATATATGTCTATTTTAGGCTTTAGTGTAAATATGTCTATTTTAGGGTAAAAAATAAATAAAAATGATAGAAACTTCAAAAAAATAATTACTTTAAGTTGTAGTTAGATTTTAGGGTATAGATCTAGCCAAAATAGAAAAACATGAATTTCGATGTATTTTGCAAAAATAGTTCATGGCACGGTAAAACGGCTATAACTTTTGTATACTATGTCGGAAAAAAATCTTTAACCTATCAAAATGATCGTCTCGAAATTTTTGTAGATTCCCCAAATTCTAAAAGAGTAAAAAGTTATGGCAGACAAAAAAATTGCTGCAAAAAAATAAAAAAAGGGGAGAAACTTCTGTGACGCATTTCCCCCATATGCGCCACAGAAGCCTTGGGCGGGATTCGAAAATTGAATCTCGCCGGCACCCCTTCTCCTTATATTCTCCCCTTCTCCTCCACTTCTACTCCCCCTCCATACTTCTCCCTCCACTTCTCCTCCTCTCCATACTTCTCCCCTTCTCCTCTACTTCTCCCTCCACTATTCCTCCCCTCCATACTTCTATCCTTCTCCTCCACTCTCCGGCGACATCCACCTCCGGCCATGACTACCTCGGTGACCTCCTCCGGTGACCTCCAACACCACCAGCAACCTCCTCCTCCTCCTCCTCCTCCAACCATCTCCGGCGAGCCCTTCCTCCACCTCCGGCGGTGGCCTCCTCCTCCTACTACTCTGACCACCTCCGACGGCCTCCTTCTCCACCGGCCATCACATCTGATCCACCTCCGGCGACCCCCCCACCTCCGGCCAGATCTGGCCCGGCTTTTTTTTGAAATTTGAAAAAAACTTCTGTGGCGCATATTGGCCATATGCGCCACTGAAGTTTGAGATCTGGCCTGCCTTTTTTTTGAATTTTGAAAAAAACTTTTGTGGCGCATATTGGCCAAATGCGCCACTGAAGTTTGTTATCAGTGGCGAGGTATCGGTGGCGACTAAGATATGCGCCACAGAAGTCCCATTTCCGTGCGCCACAGATGGGCTGTTTCCTAGTAGTGGTATCTACCATACTGGATGGTATATACTTGTAGTATGAAGTATATAAGAATATTTGGGCAGTATATATACTATTTTTTTGGTAGTATGTAATTTTTATTCACATACTCTTTTTGTACGTACAAATATGACGGTATTTTACATATATAGTGCAAACTATGGGTGCACTTGCAATTTTTTCACCTAACATGCTTGTAAGTATCTTAGATATAGTATATAAACATACTCAAACAGATAAAGTATTACAAATACTTCAATAAGGTACTATATGAGATGTGGGTTTAGTTACACCCGGGAGTAAGAAGTATTTTTTCATATATATATATATATATATATATATATATATATGTATATATATGTGTGTGTGTAAATAACTAGGGCACCATGGTGCCCACATACCATACGTGATACGCGTATTTTTGCTTTGAACCACGCATACCTGAGGGTATACTTACCTAAGTTATACATACCTAGGTATCACATACCTAAGATATGCATACCTAAGTTAGATATACCTAACATATTTCATACCTATATATATATATATTAAGCCTCTTGTGACTAGATGCATTAATTGATCTGGATATATATATATATATATTAATTACTCTCTCTTCTTCTTTTAGCCATCCGGACCGAGCAAATCGACAGTTAAAACGAAACAAGGCCCGACCAAAAAATTGGATGGCAATCAAAGGTTTACCATTGACATAATAGATGATACTGGAGAACCGATTGATCCAGAAAAGCACGCCAAGATATTTGTAAATCAATGCAGGGTGATTGTTAGGGACAACCTCCCGATCACCATTCAAAACTGGAATAAGTCAAAGAAAAAAGGTGAAGAATTCACCAGTTATGTCACCGATGATGCCAAAGATGACCTTTGGCAGAAGCTCATAGCACATTTCATACTACCTCCAGAGTATGAAGAATTCGAGGCAAATGGTACTACCCCAAGGCCGGGTGGGCTTGAAAGAAGAGTAAAAGTCAAGGATAGGGCTCTAATGAAGATGGACGAACTGTATCGGAACCACAAGAAAGGTTTATACGCGAAGTTTGTCGCGAAAAAGAAAAATCCAGACTTCAAAGGAGAATACGAGAAGTTGAGAGAACAGTGATGGGTTCGCAGCATGTAAAACAAAAAAATTCTACCGCAAGAACGAACAAAACCCAGATCTAATCTAGATAAAAGCCAAGATCTAATCTATTAGACATGAGCAACGAGATAGATAGGAACTAACCCTCGTAGATCCGAAAGCGTTAACGAGATTAGATCTCGTGGTTGATGTAGTCGATCACTTGCCGATCTCAAGATCGTGTGGACGATCCTGCCGGCGTCGCGTTCCGCAACGCTTCCGCAGTCGGTCAAGTGGACGATCCTTCCGGCGCCGCGTTTCCGCAGCGCTTCCGCAGTCGGTCACACGTGCGGAGTCGAAGCAGACCTTCCTCTCCCCGTTCCAGCGAGCAGCGGAGGTAGTAGATCTTCTCCACGGAATCCCAGCAGCACGACGGCGTGGTGGTGGTGGTGGAGTAGAGAATTCTGCAGGGCTTCGCCTAAGCCTGAGCAGAAGAAAGGAGGAGGAGAGAGGCGGCTAGGATTGGAGTAGTGGGAGGGCCAGGGGGTGGCGCCCCCACCCCTCTATTTAAAGAGGGGAGGCGCCATGGGGAGGTGGAGTCCTTGTAGGACTCCCCTCTCCCTTGGCCGGCGGATTGGGAGGGGGGGAGGAGTCCTCCTCCCCCACGACTCCTTGTCTTGCCCCACAAGGATTCCTTGATCCTTTCTTGGTTTTCAAGCAAACTCCAAGAAATCTTCCAGAACCTTCCGGAACATTCCGAAACCTTCTAGAATCCTCATACAAATACTCCGGAATATTTCCTAACTCAGAAAATGATCCCCAATATATGAATCTTATTCTCCGGACAATTCCGAATCTCCTCGTGATGTCCTGGATCCAATCCGAGACTCCAAACAACATTCGGTCTCCAACACATATTCCATATCTACTTAAAACAACTTCGAACCTTAAGTGTGTCACCCTACGGTTCGTGAATATATAGACATGACAGAGACACATCTCCTATCAATAACCATCAGCGGGACCTGGAGATCCATAATGGCTCCCACATACTCAACGATGAATTCGTGATCGATAGAACCATTTACATACGAAACCAATTTCCTTTGTCACGCGATACTATACTTATCCGAGGTTTGATCGTCGGTATCTCCATACCTAGTTCTACCTCGTTACTGACAAGTACTCTTTACTTGTTCCGTGATATGTCATCCCTTGTGACTCAGTCACATGCTTGCAAGCTAACTAGATGACATTCCACCGAGAGGGCCCAGAGCATATCTATCCGTCATATGGATGGACAAATCTCAATCTTGGTCCATGCGCTTCAACACATACTTTCAGAATACCCAATGACACCTTTATAACCACCCAGTTACGAAGCGGTGCTTGATGTCATCAAAGTATCCATCCGGTGATGGTGATTAACATAACCTCATGGTCGAAGGATTAGGTTACTATGCATTTGAAAGCTTATAGCAATACGAACTTAATGACTTGATCTTATGCTACGCTTACTATGGGTGTGTGTCCATCACATCATTCTCCTAATGATATGATCTTGTTATTAACGACATCCAATGTCCATGATCAGGAAACCATGATCATCCATTAATCAACAAGCTAGTTTAACAAGAGGCTTACTAGGGACTCTTTTATGTTTACAAAACACACAAGTATTAATGTTTTCGGTGAATACAATTATAGCATGGGACGTAAACATTTATCATAAACATAAAGATATAATAATAACCACTTTATTATTGCCTCTTCGGCATATCTCCAACAGCCAGCACCGATCACCACCGTCGTGCTACATCTCTGTCGGCAGGTCGTCGGACATGTACTCGGACCGCTGTCTGGCGGGTCACTGAACAAGTCGCCAGACTGACCGCCGGTTCAATAAGGGCAGCACCCCAAACACGCGTGGCGCCTTCACGCCGCCGCCAATCCTGCACGTCATCGCCACGCCACCGCCAGTCCCGTCGGCATACACCTACAAAACATGTGCCGGCCAAATCCACCTCTGAGTCATCGCTAACAGCTCGCCAAACAGAAGGCAGCTCGTCAGCCACGGCCGTCGCTGGCAATGAGAGCAAGCATACGATCGTACTAGTATACATACGTTTGCTAGACAGTTGTATAATTTGGTTGGGCTATACGGTTTTTTGTACGGGTTACATAAACCGGATTAGTATTAATTATGAAAAATTATCGAGCGATCTCGGCCATCCTTATATTTAAGTTTGTTTATACGAGTTTGGGGCAAGGGGTTGTACAGGAGCAAGCCTCGTCAGCTAGCATGGTTCTCGTACTCGAAGATCCATCAGTTCGAGAGATTCTTGTCGCAGCTGATCAATCTCGAGCTCCCGTACGACACTTGCTGTGACGTATCGAGTGGTGCTGTTTTGCTTTATTGATCGGTTCGAGTGATAGACCAGTTCGAGTGTGATCGATCAGGCAAGTGTCGAGTTATAGTGGACCACAGATATTGCTGAGATATGCCCAGCTTTTTAAATAAAAAGCAAAAGCTATTCCTACAACACAAGACACCAGGACCCCGAAAACACAGGACACCAGGGCGCATCTGCGCGTGGTCGCCTGGCCGTGGGCGGCCGGCCTGTGACGGGCTGGCGGCGGCGTTGCAGCCCGCTCCTTTCCAGCGATGCGAGGAACTGAGGAAGGACCAACATCGAGACTAATTGACCGCTTCCTTTGGTATGATAAGTTAACTCTACTGGGCTCGAATCTCCGTCCGGCAACCGTCGGCGGATTAGACTCCGGCAAGTACCGGTGCCGGTAGAATCGCCGCGTTTACCAGGACCCAGCATAAACATTAGAGACAAGCCACCTGAGGTACAAGCACAAGTGTACAACCAACTTAAGGGACTGCCACACTAATCCCTAAGCCTCGCGTCCAGCCATTGCAGCTCCGATATAAAAACTCCAACATGGCCCTGTCTTCCTGCTTGTTTAGCACTCTCCAGCTCTGCGAGCCATCATTTTGCGTATGCAGTCAGCCGGCAATAGGACAAAGAAATGCTCAATAGTCATCTTATTTCTAATCGGTCACAACACCCATCGCATCGCCGCAAACCTAAGCCACCTGTTCTGCATGTTAGACGTTGAGCGATGGCCATGAACTCCCAGCCCCAGCTGGGCTCCATGAATGCTCAAGCAGTGTAACATTTTGTATTTATTTTTTCTAGAGCAACCGGCAGGAGCTCTGCCTTTTCTTTAGAAGAGGAAATCAAAGGTCACAGTACAAGCGGGCATGTTTGAGTTAAAGGTGTAAACATGCCCAAAAACCATCAGAAAACATAATAATCTGGTTCGGCTAGGATAGCCGGCCTGTGCGCAGCGTAAGCAGACATATTTGGAGGATGTCGTCTCTAGCATTGAAAGCCATCTCAACGTATGTCATGCGACGACCTGTGAATATTCTCTTGTTGCATTCTTTTCAAACATTCCAAGTGACATATACCGTGCGTCCGCTGAGCCTATTTTGTTCAGTAGTCGTCTTTCCTTCTATCAGGCCACCATTCGGAAATGGACGGAAAGGATTGGCCTTGGCTTCCCGTAACATCGTTATCCCATGATTGCGTTGTGTTCCACACAACTGTCGTGAAGGGGCAGTGTTTGCATAAGTGGGTGGCAGTTTCTGGGGCCGAGCCGCATAGTTGGCAGGTTGGGTCGTGAGGCCATCCACGGACGGCCAGCATGTCAGCGGTGAGAAGCTTCCTGTGGAGAGCCAGCCAAGAGAAAAGTTTGCATTTTCGGTTCGGCATGGGCAGACCAAATTTTTTGGGCCTGAATCTGGGAAAGCAACCATTGAATTGGGCGTGGTGGGCAGAGCTAGCGTTGTAGACTCTGTCGGCAGTCAAAATCCACTCGATAGAGTCTGGTTGTAGTGGGTTAAGCTGGATGCCCTGGATGACGTCGCAGACCTCCAGGAATTGGGATAGCTGGATGGGGGAGTTGAGGCCAGCAATCGATCTGATCCAGTTTCCGTTAGTGAGCTCTTTCGATACCGATCTTTGTTTTCTTGTGGCAATGGAATGGAGTTCAGGAGCCCATAATTTTAATGGCCCACGGCCACTCCAACTGTCGTGCCAGAAGGAGGCCGATTTACTGTTTCCAATTGTTATCTTTGTGCAATCTCTGAAAAGATTCATATCGGCCGAGTTGCAAGGAAGCTTCGTTCCTGCCCAGGTGCGCTGTGGGTTGGTCCATTGCA
Organism: Avena eriantha; assembly: GCA_910589775.1. Classification (NCBI taxonomy): domain Eukaryota; kingdom Viridiplantae; phylum Streptophyta; class Magnoliopsida; order Poales; family Poaceae; genus Avena; species Avena eriantha. The sequence goes on from OU342742.1 coordinate 125,496,900, forward strand.
GCCAGGGCCACCACAGTCTCAAAGCCCTCCCGGTACGAGCAAGATCTGGCATCCCAAGACCTCCCAAAGCTTTACGCATGCAGACAGTCATCCCGTTGACAAGCGCTTTTCCTTGCATAGCATGCTCCCCTTCGTCTCCAGCCTAGACAAAGTTCCTAACAATCCTGATGATCTTCTTGCGAGCCCATTTCGTGAGAGGGATGGCGGTGGAGTGGTAGACGGTAGTGTCCATGATCACAGATTTGGCCAGGGTGACTCTTCCCGGCGGCGCAATGTTCTTTCCGTACCATCCAGGAAGCTTCCCCGCAATCTTATCAAAGAGGGGTTGGAAGTCAACTTTTCGTAGGCAACGAACGTGTAGAGGTAGGCCCAGGTATTTTCCCGAGAAACTGGCAAGCTTTGCAGGGAAAGCAGAGAGCACGTCGTCGAGGTTTATTTCTCTGCATTGCACCGGAAAGATCTCAGTTTTTTCTATGTTGGTCACAAGGCCGCTAGCTTTCCCGAAACTGTCTAGGATTGCTTTGATGGCAAGAAGTTCCTCTTTTATTGGGCTAACAAAGATTCCAGCGTCGTCAGCATACAGCGATATCCGGCATGTGGTCGTGTGGGAGCGAACAGGCCTAAGAATCCAACGGAGAGTGGCTTCAGCCAGAATGCGTTGGAGTGGGTCGATAGCCAGAGTGAAGAGCATGGGAGGTAGCGGGTCGCCTTGCCTAAGTCCTCTTTGATGCCAGAAGGCCGTGCCCGTAGTACAAGATATAGTATAATTCGGTTGGGATATTCCCAGTTCCATGCCATGTTTAGCTGCCATCTAAATCCATGGAAATCCCACCGGATCAATCTATAATCGATCTGTAATTCTCACTATACATAACACGTACGTGACATGAGGCCAAGGGTACGCTTCCAACCAGTTTTATTATATGGTATATCTAAGCTAAGATGTCTCAAGTTCAAGAACCTGCTCACGTAAATTTTTTGAAAACATTATGCCGCCTGCATCAAACTCACGCGAAGAACTAAAATATCCGAGACGTGAGGATAGCAGTGTTATGAATATAAATATATAATCTAGCCATTTCTATCAGTTCGGAATTTAGGTTCAAACAGTTTGTGCATAAATCCGACGTCGTGGGGCGGAGATCATGGCCACGGTAACTACTTCAACAACAACCACGGCTGTGGTAACTACTTCAACCCCAATCAATGGTGGTGGCAACAAGCCGTAAGCTCAGTGTCAACTCTGCAAGAAGTTTCGCCACGAGGTGCTTCACTTCAGGAAGCGCTTCGATGCCACCTAAACCAGTGAGAACAGGAGGAGTGTTGAAGTGGTGACAAACTCCTATAGTGTCGATACCAACTAGGATACCGACAGCAGGGTGACGGACCACACCACGGGGCAACTGGAGAATCTCACCACCCGTGACAACACTAGTACAGTCAGGTAAGGCCCGCCGTCGCACACAGAACACACTTTTCCTGTGAGGTGTGGAGGAGCGCTTATGCCCAAAACTTTGGACCGTCTGCACGCGGTCCAGGAAGCACCCTGGACAGGGATATAACAAACGGCAAAACTTTCAACGATCATTGGAAACACAATGAAGCTTTTATTTATCGCCTACGCTTATCTTCCGTAGAACCGCATCAGTTTAACACAAGTTTAACTTAACGTTTCTTTCTCCCTTTCTTCTTTGCTGCCCCCCCCCCCCCCCCCCCCCCTCCCCCGCGCTTGTTTATAAATTAAGTGCTATAAATAGTTCAGCAATGTCTCGCCGTCGCAGGCTCAGGCTCGGGAAGAAGCACTACTACCGCACGTAGAGCATGGATGATGGCGATGAGCCGGCATATAGCCGTACTAGTACACATAAGTTTGCTAGATAGATATATAATTTGATTGGACTATACGGGTTTTGTACTGGGTTACATATACCTGATTAGTATTAATTACGAAGGGGTATCCAGCGATATCGGCCATCCTTGTATTTAAGTTTGTCTGAGTATTTTACGAATTTGGGGAATGGGTTATACAGGAGCAAGCCTCGTCAGCTAACATGATTCTATTTTCTCAAAAAAAAAACTAGCATGATTCTAGTACTCGAAGCAAGTGATTGATCAGTTCGACAGATTGATCAATCTCGAACTCACATACGACACTTGCCGTGAGGTCGACGTCTTGACGTCAGGTACGAGTGGTGCTGTTTTGCTTTATTAATTGATCAGTTCGAGTGATAGATCAATTCGAGTGTAATTGATCAGGCAAGTGTCGCACGAGTTTTGGTGGAACATGATATTGCTGAGATATGCCCGGCTTTATAAATAAAGAAAAACAGCACCACAAGTTAAAGCTATCTTCTCCACAAGTACTATATCTAAGTAGCAACCTCCCACTACATGATTCTGTGTGTCCACGTCACTCCATAGTTTTAAAAACCAGACCGGTTCGGTGGTTTAACTAGAAAAAACCTGAACAGATGGGCTCACCAGTTTTTTAAGAGGCACCGGTCCAGACAGCAAAAAAATGGAAAATAATGTCTACTAGAGAAATTGAACTCGTGAACCTTATGCTAAGCATAAATAGCAACACGTAAAGTCGAATAACACTTGGACACGCCATGTTTTGTGATTACATACTTAAATGTACATTATATATACCTTTTACGGCCATTTTATTCTAAAATTTGCTTAAATTTTGATGAAAAGGGACGGTTTTTGGTCGCCATCGAACCGAATGAACCGGTGGTCTGACCAGCAAACCAGTGAACCAGTCGTCTCACCGGTTCACTGATCGGTCTAGTTTTTAAAACTATACATCACTCCCTCAGTTTGTACAGCCAATTGATAACGTGAACAAGTCCGGTGCTCCCCCTCTCCAAATTTTAAAAAAAGGCTAATATGGTCTTTTCCCTTAATCAGTTAATTAAAACATTAAATTTGTTGGTCCACGGGAAACCCATATGCCCACGTATACATACTTATTATGGTAGGAATTCCCATCCATGTTTGTCTCGCGGCCGCACAGCCTGATCGCCAGCATCTCCTAGATCCGGGCCATCACCTCCTGGATTAGAGAGAGACTGAGAGGGAGATATATTGGAGAGCTGTTGTCTCGCTAAACTTCCCGGTAATCAACATGGTGAAGCCGGAGACAGAGGAGAGGGCTCGGCCATGGAGGTCATCACGATGCATGCCAGAACTATGACTTCTTCGAGTTGCCACTATCTCACACGTACATATTAAATTACTGAAAGATTTGTGAAGAATTCATTCTAGCAAACATGCATTAGATTCTTGATCACATGATTAATGACGGGCGTTCAGGGCCTCGTGACGGGAACATGCTTGCAGGCAGGTGAGGAGGACATTGACTCGGAGATCGAGCACCTAAGACGTCTGTCACCTCCCCGCCCCCAACCTCGCGGACCGCTATTGGATATACGTATTTCCTAGTTTATATTTAATATGGGTTTCTATGTACAGGACTAGATACGATTTAATTATTTGTTATGATTAATTGAGAATTCTTTAAGGACCATCATGCCCATATTAATGAAGGGATACAGAGCAATCTCAGCCGTCGTTGTGATTTAGGTTGGGAAGGGAGGAGCACTGAAGCAGAAGTGTATCTTTGAGGCATGCAAGCATTGCATCATCGTCTGCTTGCTTATCTTCTCCCTTCCTGATCGGTCGTCGTCTCTTCCTGGTGAGTTATTATCTGCTCTTAGACTCATCACATCTCTTAGACTAATAAGTTTTGTAAATTTTCCCTTGGAAGTACCATAGCTCTTTTATATTTGACAGATTCATCTTGGCCAAGCGCTAGAGAGAGACCCGAGATGACCACGTTTTAGGTGTGCCCTTTTGCTCTTGGGTCCATGTGATTGGTTGATACGACTACAGGATTTCTTTTATTTAGGATCCTGTCGATGAAGATTCGAGGAGAAAGAAGGATCCGTGTCAAGATCCATCTGTCCATCCGGGACATATATGACATATGTGAGGGATAGCTCAGCTTGAGCCCACACGCACCTCTTGTTTTCACAAGAGCTTGCGGTGAGAGTACTATGTTGGTTCAGTTTGGGCAAGCTGATTTATGATGAATCTCTTGATTAATCAGGGTTGGATGTGTTGGTGCCTTGGCGCCCTGTTCGTCTTTCTTCTATCTGATGTTTTCTTTTTTGATTGATGTTTCGATTAAGCTGAATCAAGCTCGACCCCCAGCTCCTGTACCCCCTACACCGCCGCCCCGCTCGCGGCGGTCAGGGCTCTCCCCACCGCCGCCTCTCCTTGCCCCCCACCTCCTCCTTCTCTCCCACCGCCTCCGGAGGGCGTTGTCCGGGCGGTGCTCGTGCAGGTCTAGCGGCAGCGGCTCGGCTCTCCCCGTGCGCAGGTGGTGCCGACGCGAGCGGCGGCCGCCTATGGCGGTGCGGCTCGGCTGGCGGCGGGTCCGGCGCGTGCTGGGCAGCGTGGAGAAGGGGGCGCCTCCACTAGGGGCGAGGTGCTAGCCACGGTGTCTGGCGGTGCTCTTGCAGGCCAGATCTGGGTCTGAGGCGGGATGGCTCGGTTCGGCTGGCAGCGTATGGAAGACGCTGACTTGGGGTGGTTCCGCCGGCGTCATCCCTGCTGCAGTGTGGCAGTGGGGCTTTGCGGGTCCTCTCTGGGCCCGGCCCGGCCTGATGTCGAGAGTGGTGGTGACAATGGCACGCTTGCTGCAGTGCGACGGCGGGGCTTTACGGGACCCTTCAGGACCCGGCCATGCTAGGTTTGCCCCTCCTGATACATCCGGTCAGCTACCGCCATCGGTGATGCAGGTTGGTCCCTCCCGCGTGTTGATGCTTTGTCGCTCCCCGTTGAGCCTAGTTTGCCCCGACTGCTACATCCGGTCGGCTACCGCATCCCTCCGGTGTGGCTGCTGGTCTACCGTCCTTTGACTGATGTGTTATGTAGGACGGTCGGTCTCGTTTCTGGTGCTGCAGTGAGATGACGAAGACGATCGCAAGGCTGTGGTGGCGCGTGTTCGTGGGAGGCAAGTCTGGTGGAGCATTTCAGAGTGGCGAGGGGTGTGTTGTTTTAGGGGTTGGGAGAAATCCCTACCAGCTCATTTGGCTCCGACGCAGTGATGCCTGCGGGTGTTGATGTCCTTCCTAGAGGGCGTTGAGTGTATCCCCTCTCCATTCCCCTCAACGTATCAGGGGAAACCCTAGGACTTTCCGAGCAGCAGCATCGTTGTCGTCGTAGTCCTTCTTGAAGGTGTTGCTTGGTGCGCAAGACTTTGGAGTGCTAGGTTTGTGGTGGAACTTCTCCGGAGGGCGCAATGGTTGCAGATCATCTTAGCTTTCATCGATCTGCTAGTGTCGTCTTTTGTTTCTCTTTCGTTTCTTTTTTTCTTTATTTTTTGGGCATGGTTGTGCTGTTTGCCCCAGCTTGGACTCGCATGTATCGGTTGGTTGTTATATTAAAATAGCCAGGCGAAAGCCTGATTCGAGGATCACTAGTAGAAAACTGGCCTTTGGTTCAGGGGCATTAGTCCCGGTTTGGCTACGAACCGGTACTAATGCCCCGGTTCCAATGGCTAGAAATGGCCGCAGGGGGCGGCACCCACTAACCCTCGAACGAGACCTTTAGTCCCGGTTTGTGTAACAAACCGGGAATAAAGGGTTTCAGACAGGCTGGGGCCGGTGCCAGACCCTTTAGTCCCGGTTTGTTATGCGAACGGGACTAAAGATGGACCTTTAGTCCTGATTCTAGACACCACACGGGACTAATATCCCTCCTATATCATCTTCCTCCCTGCCCGAGTCATGCTCTATTTCAAGTTGGTGGCTCCTCTCTCTTCTTCCTTCAAGCTCGAGGTCATGCCCATTTTTTCTCAAGATTTGTCAAGATTTTGCGGCGCCCCATCTATCCAAGGGTTCTAAAAGGTTACCAACTTCATATTTTCATCTTTCATTTCTAGATTAGCTCATTTCATGCTCTAGAAGTAGAGGGATTTGTGGGTTTAGTTTGGAAGTAATATTTGCAATAATAACATGAGATCAATGAACCTGTATTAATTTGGATTCTATCTATCTTGTATTAATGTAATGAACTCCAAGCTAAATATCATTTTCAATATGTGGATTCTATCTATATTTTATTTTGGCACATAGTCTGGAAATTCATTTGATTCATAGAAGCACAGAGATACATGAGTTCATCCTAGCTATCTACTACAACTACTACATCATAGAAAAACATTGGTTCATCTTATTACAACTACTGCATCACAGAGAAACATTGGTTCATCCTATTACAACTACTACACATCATAGAGATACGTGGGTTCATCCTATACTAAAACTGTTAGTGCACACACTCACGGATGCATCATGCCACCATCCAACAACAAAATGCCCTTCTCTTCTTCTACTTGCCTTTGGCAAACTCACAAATTGTAACAAAAATAGGGTTAATTCACAAAAGCTTCATAATAAGACAACTCAGTACATCTTCGAGAAACTCCTCCATGGCAAGCTCCTCGAAGATGTCTGAGGACGGGATCCTAAGACATCTTCGAGAAGCTCTGACGTAGTGGTGTCCCTCTCGCACTATCTTGCAGTTTATAACTGAAGGAGATATGCCCTAGAGGCAAATAATAAAAGGATATTATTGTCATATCTCATTAGTTCATAATAGTTTTATATCATGCTATAACTATATCAATCAGAAACATTGATACAGATGTGGTATACAAACAAACACAAGGTCCCTAGTAGCCTCTATTCAACTAGTTCATTGGGCAGACGATGATCAAGGTTTCCTGATCATGGTCTAAAAATAAGTTACTAGCAATGAAGTCATGTCATCTGGAATGATGTGATGAACACTTCCACAAATGGTTGTTGCAACACGATCATCTCACTTACTTTACATTGCAATTGTTAGAAACAGATTGTCCTAATCCTTAGACCATGAGATCATATCAATAACTCTTACCGGAGGATGCTTCGACTGTATGAACCGTCATCTCGTGATAGGGTGACCATAAAGGTACATGTTAGGTATCTGAAGGAGCATGTAGAGACATTATGCTTCAAGATCGCAAATTGTTCTCCTATGTGACGGGAAGATACAACTGGGCCCACTTAGTGAATTACATCCATATTGCGCAACACATGACTAGGTCATGGGGATGGTATTTCACGGGAACGAGTAAAATAATACTTGTTGGAAATGAGATTCAACAAGGTATCGTGATACCGATGATCAAATCTCGGACAAGTCTTGTATCGTGAACAAGGGAATTGGATATATCATTTCAGGTTCGACACGATGGAGATTCGTGGAGTGCATAGGGGTCAAAATGGGCATCCCGGTCCCGTTGTTGATCATTGATTGAGATCATGTCTATAGCATTCCCGAACCGTAGGGAAACACGCTTAAGGGAGATATGACGCTTGGAGATACTCTCGCGAGATGGAATCATGAAAGAGAGAGAAATCGGAATCATTCCAGAGAGATCCAAAGTTGTTCAGAGAAAGAAGGAAAGGAAAAGGCCGAAAGGTGTTTCGGATAAATGCCAATTTATAATATGCATTTATTATATGTTAATTATGAATTAACTTATATTAAATAAATATTTAAATTCAAATTTATAAAGTGACTTTCTCATTAGGTCAAAATCCCGGACGAAATTAGCCCAGGAGAAAGCCACAGAAAAAAGGAAAAAGGAAAACAGTAAAATGGTTGGTTTTTGACCAGCCCACGCGCGTGAGCGATGGGTAATACTCGCCGCACGGGGCAAGCACCAGGTGGCAGTCGCCGCTGCCAGGCCAGCTCGACCCGGCCCAAGAGGAGCTCGCGTGGAGCTGGCTGGCAGGCAGCACCGCTGGGCCGTGTCGGGGCAAGCTAGCCCACCCGGGCCCCTACCAGCGGGCGAGCTGGGCCGCGCTGATGAAGCCGGCCCACCTGGGAGCCGCGCCAGGCCGCCTAACCAGCTCGTGGGCTGCCGGGGGCGCCGAGGCCCACCCGATTTCGCCTGGCTGCCGCTGGCCACCGCCTTTGTGGTTTGGGCTAAGTTGTTTTAGCCCATCCAACTGGGACGTTTTTCCTGACATTTTTTCCATTCAGTTTAGTCCCACATGGGGCATCTAAAGGGGAGGGTACACCTCCCTTACCCTATATAAAGAGGTGCCCATGGGTGGGATAATACACATAATAAATTGAGATATTCCCTTTGGTTGGAATACTCACCCTCTCTCTCTCTCTAGTTGCCTTCGCCGTGGTACGGTCCCAAGTAAGGACTGTACGCGTAAAGTCAACGCATATGTGGCACGCCGTTGTGCTGCAGGGATTCTGCTAGGGGGTCTACTTCCGCAATCCCAACAGGGATCAAAGAGTTTGGGAGTCGTCGCATTGCACCGTATGCATGTAATAACTCGGTGGGGCTATTGAAGCTTCTGGGCCATCGTACAAGGACCTAGACAAGGGGTGACGTGCGAGGAGCTTCGCGACCTTGAGGTCGGACGGGTACGACTACATCATCCATGCTCCTGCATGAGGAAACATTGATACCCTACATGCTCATTGGGGAACCATGAGTTAGTTTAATAAGAGGGAACGTTGTAAGAGATGATACTGGTGAGGCCTCATCGTACTGTTATGCAAAAAATAGAACAATAATTTGAACGTAATGGTACGAGAGACAATGGTCAAGAGTTTATACTTGCATAGATGTAATATATATCCAGTGCAGTAACCGTTGTTGTTTTATTCCAAATTCTTAAGACATAGAAAATTTGCAAATTATTTAAATCATGCTTTAGTTTATCTTTAGACCATACAATCCTAGTTTATAACTAATTTCTACATTTAGTATATGTAGAGACATAAGCTCGTACGCACCGGGACCCACCACCCGGTGGGTGGGAAACTCTCCAATGCTCGAAACTCCTCTCACTGAGGGAAGCTCTACCCACGGTCGATGATGCAGGGGCCGGGCGGGGCAGGTCCTAGCATCCAGCTGGAGGGAAGGACACTCGCGCATGAGTGAGCCTTGCGTCTGGGAATCTGGCTCATGGGACATGGTGTAGGACCGTGTCCGGGAGTTGGATGCTCTATACCGATGTTTCCACGTGTCCTCCTAGGCCGCTATCGGATGGTGCTATGATTTTTGGGATACACGGATAGCCAAAAACAGCTCAATATCTGACAACCCTTATTTACTTTGTCAAAATTTGGCCTCTAGCCCCCTTTTCTTTCTCCAAACATAATTACTTACTTTTCCTCTGTCTTTGCGGGGTCCCAATGAAACTGATGATATGCCAGTTCAAGATCTATTGTAGTTTCTATTTTATTAGTTGATGCCACATGACAGGCTATTTTATTTTGCGAACTGAGGCATTTTGTTGTTGCTCCAGCAGCCTTGAGAATCATGTGCTAAAATGCCCAAATTGATGGGCTATAATAGTGGCTTTTGTTGAAGGTTATTTCAGTTATTTGGTGCATAACACTGTTCAGTATTCGTATGTGTACTGCAGCTAAATGCTTGTTCAACTCTGCACTAAAAAAGAGTGGTTTGTATATTACGGACCGAAACCGAATCACATGTTATTGTTATTGCCTTCTTCTTTTCCCTCGCGAACTGGACTTATTCAACTCTGTTAGCTTTGCGACAAGTAAATAACGAAGAACGAAAATAAAATAGCAGCAAGGGGGACACAGTTTTAACGTGGAAAACCCTCTCCAACAAAAAGAGGGGAGAAACCACGGGCGCCAGCCAGCGAAACTTCACTATAACAGGAAGTGTTTACATAACGCCGGGGATTTCACAGATGCAACTTATCCCAGCCGGTGGCTTACAAGAGGTATATATCGGCCCAAGCTTCCGGCGATGGGCCTCGCTCCGCTCCGTCAGAAGTTGTCCTTTACTTTGTAGAATTTGGATCAACATATAACAAACTCCACCTTGAGACAAATTCCTTCTTGTAGCATCAACAGTAATCATCTCCTTGAACAAACAAAGAAAACACCTTCGGCGCCAATAGCCACTTGGGCTAAGCAGTTATACCAACTAAGCTTGAGCATAGCTTAAACTTAGCAACAGGAACATGCTTTGTCATCATATCAACAGGATTGTCATGAGTGCTTATCTTGCATACCTTCAGTGTACCTTGTGCAACACCATCACGAACATAATGGTACTTGATATTAATGTGCTTTGTTCTCTCATGGAACATCTGATCCTTAGTAAGGTAAATAGCACTTTGACTTTCACAGAACAGGTTAATGCAAGAATCATCCTGACAAAGCTCAGCATACAAACATTTCAACTAAACAGACTCTTTGCAAGCTTCAGCAACAGCCATATATTCTGCTTCGGTTGTAGATAGAGCAACAACTGGTTGCAGCGTTGCCTTCCAACTCATGGCACATCCACCTACCGTGAACACATAACCTGTGAGGGACCTCCTCTTATCCAAATCGGCAGCAAAATCTGAATCCACATAGCTTGCGAGTCCCTCATCAGTCTTGCCAAACTTCAAGCAAGCGTTGGATGTGCCACGTAGGTACCTGAAAATCCACTGAACAACTTTCCAATGTTTTTTACCAGGATTAGCCATGTAACGACTCACCAAACTCATAGCATATGATAAATCAGAGCAAGAGCAAACCATGGCATACATCAAGGAACCAACAGCACTAGAATAAGGAACTCGAGACATGTACTCAATATCTTCATCAGAACTAGGACATTGCAATGCTGACAATTTAAAGTGAGGAGCAAAAGGAGTGCTAACAGACTTTGCATCATGCATATTAAAACGTTGAAGAACTTTCTCAACGTCACTTTGTTGACTAAGAAACAACAACCTAGATTTTTTGTCCCGTTTAATTTCCATACCTAGGATTTTCTTAGCAGCACCAAGATCTTTCATCTCAAATTCACTACTTAGGTGTGCCTTCAAAGTAGTGATTTATTTCATGCTCTTGGCGGCAATTAACATATCATCAACATATAACAGCAAGTAAATAGGTGATCCATTAACAAACTTTATATAAACACAGCTATCAAACTGAGACCTCTTAAAACCTTGTGAGATCATAAATGAATCAAACCTTTTGTACCACTCTCTTGGAGATTGCTTCAGACCATAAAGCGACCTCTTCAATTTGCACACAAAATCCTCTTTTTCAGGAACTATGAACCCTTCAGGTTGGTCCATGTAAATCTCCTCCTCCAGTTCACCATGCAAAAAAGCAATTTTTACATCTAGCTGCTCAAGCTCAAGATCATGCATAGCAATAATACCAAAGAAAGCACGAATAGAACTATGCTTCACAACCGGAGAGAAAACATCATTATAATCAATACCTGGAATCCAGCTGAAACCTTTTGCTACTAACCTTGCCTTAAACCTTGGAGGCTCATTAGGAGACAAACATTCCTTTCTCTTGTATATCCACTTACAGCGGACGGCCTTTTTCTGTTTAGGCAAGCGCACAACTTCCCATGTGCCATTCTTATCAAGCGATTGCATCTCTTCTTGCATAGCAGAAAGCCACTTCTCGCGGTCAAGGGATGCAACGGCCTCATTGTATGTAGCAGGTTCAGTATCATGTTCCACCTGTTCAGCACAACTCAAAGCATAATGATCAAGATTACACTCTTCAATTAAACGACGAGGTGGAACAATGTTACGCCTCGGTCTATCAGCAGCAATAGATTCCTGTGGCTGCTACAAAACAGTAGGTGAGTGCTGAACAACATCATCATCAATATTTTCCTCATGAGTATCATCAACGCCAAGATTATTATTAGCAGATTTCTGCAGGTGCTCCACCTGCACACGAACTACCTCCTCTCCAATAGCAACACGAGAGGGATCTGATGGCAAGCTGTCATGATACATAACAGATTCATTGAAAACAACATTCCTACTCAACAAAATCTTTTTAGTTTCAGGATTCCATAGTTTATATGCCTTAACTCCTGAACCATAACCAAGGAATATGCACTTAACAACTCTAGGCTCCAACTTTCCATTATCAACATGAGCATAAGCAGTGCAACCAAAAACTCTCAACTGTGAATAATCAGCAGGCGAACCTGACCATACCTCAATGGGAGTTTTCTTCTCAAGTGGAATAGAAGGTGACCTGTTGATGAGGTACTACGCTGTATTGGCTGCTTTAGCCCAGAAACGTCTATGCATACCTGCATTGGACAACATACAGCGAGCCCTTGAGATGATGGTTCTGTTCATGCGCTCAGCCACGCCATTCTGCTGAGAAGTGTAAGGAATGGTGTGGTGCCTGATCATACCATCATTACTGCAAAACTCCTCAAACTCATTAGAACAGAATTTCATACCATTGTCAGTACGTAGTACCTTTACCTTCTTTTCAGTTTGCTTTTCTACCATAACTTTCCACTTCTTAAAAGCATCAAAAACATCAGATTTATGTTTTAGAAAATATGACCACACTTTTCTTGAGTAGTCATCAATGATAGTAAGCATGTAATTAGCACCACCAATAGATGTCTTACGGGAAGGCCCCCATACATCAGCATGCACATAATCTAAAATGCCTTTGGTGGTATGAACGGAAGCATTGAACTTAACTCTTTTATGCTTACCAAAAACGCAGTGCTCACAGAACTCAAACTTACCCAAGTTGCAACCATCAATCAGTTCTCTCTTAACCAACTCTGTCATGCCATGTTCGCTCATATGCCCAAGATGCATATGCCACAGATTTGTTTTACCACAATCATCAGAATCATTAGAAGTAACAGCAGCAGCAATACCAGGCAAAGTGCTACCTCTAAGAACATATAACTTAGCAGAATTCATATCACCTATCATGTGAATAAGAGAGCCTTTCGATACCTTTAACAACCTACGCCCACCGGCGTACTTGTATCCATCAACATCCATGGTACTCAGGGAGATCAGATTTCTGGCCATGCTTGGTATGTGCTTCACCTCAGTCAACGTATGTGTCACGCCATCATGTGTCTTGATCTTAACAGATCCAACTCAGACAATATGGCATGGGTTGTCATTCCCCACACGTACAAAATCTCCAGTCTACACAGACTCATATGAACTGAACCAATCTTTGTTACAACAAATATAAAATGAACATGCAGTATCAAGTATCCATTCATCATCACGAGAAGCACAAGCAGCAAAAACGGCTAAACATTCACCGTCGGAACTATCACCAGAAACAACAGCAGCCTTACCATTACCTTGATCCTTATCTTTCGGTTGGTAAGTACCGTTCCTTTTCACCTTATTCTGCAGCTTCCAACAATCATCAATAACATGATTAGATTTCTTACAATACCTGCAGAACTTGTCCTTTCCCTTGGACTTCGAACGACCTCTGCCGCCTTTGCTCTTATCTCGGTTGCCTTGATTGTTAAATCTCTGCTCGGTCTTGCCACGAACCTGTAGAGCTTCAGCCTTGGAAGACGCCCCATCTGCCTGCACCATAGATTTCATATTTTCCCTCTGTTTGAGAGCATCTTGCACTTTATCAAGGGTTATCTTATCATGGCTCAACAACATTGTATCACGAAAGTGAGTATAAGAACTAGGCAGCGAGCATAAGAGTAATAGAGCTAGATCCTCATCATCATATTTTACTTAAATAGATTGCAAATCAGAAATAATCTCTCTAAAAATAGATAAGTGATTCATTACCGATCCACCTTCCTGCAATCTATGCGAGAACAACTTCATCTTCACATGCATCTTACTGGTTAGATCATTTGACATGCAGATCGATTCCAGTTTTCCTCAAAGGGCAGCAGCAGATTTCTCTGTCAAGACTTCCTGCAAAATATTATTGGATAGATGAAGTTGAATCAAAGACAAAGCCTTATGGTCCTTCCGCTTCTCTTTGTTAGACCAGCTCTTAGCATCCTTTTCCCCGAATCCATCCAGCGCATCATCCAGATCTGTAGTTTGGGCGAGAATCGCCCGCATCTTCACCTGCCACAAGCAGAATCTTGTGGAGTAGTTCAGCTGCGGTAGATCGAACTTCAATGACGACATGTCGTAAACCCTAGATTAGAACATGGGGCTCTGATACCACTTGTTAGCTTTGTGACAAGTAAATAACGAAGAACGAAAATAAAATCGCAGCAAGGGGGACACAGATTTAACATGGAAAACCCTCTCCAACAAAGAGAGGGGAAAAACCACGGGAGCCAGCCAGCGAAACTTCAATATAACGGGGAGTGTTTACACAACGCCGGGGATTTCGCAGATGCAACTTATCCCAGCCGGGGGCTTACAAGAGGTATATATAACGGTGGTAACCTAGGTCATCAACGATCCGTACCGTGGGGGCCTGTCGCCCCCCGCACCCCCCACAGGCGTCCCTGTTGGGCACGGAGTAGGCCACGGGCCTCGCTCCGCTCCGTCAGAAGTTGGCCTTTACTTTGTAGAATTTGGATCAACATATAACAAACTCAAGAACTTAGCCATACATGACCATATCTGGGCTAACATATGCATCTGGGCTATTTGCTCTGTGTTAAGAAAGGTGAGGGAAGCAACAGCTATTGCATGGGCAAGTCAGCCTCTGCCTTACAGCGTCTCCGCCGGTTAGAGCGCTATGGTGCTTTCCAATGAGTGCCTACAGGAAATGAGTCCGGCGTCGGCCAGCTCCCGTCCGCGTAGCCCGCAATTGTCGTCGGGCGTAGGCTACACCAACGGCAGCCGTCACGCGTCTTGCCTCATGGGTGAGCATCAGATCATATACCTGTAGCGTGAGGTTTGGCCGTCGACGTAGCGTCTGCGGGGCCCACGTCGGCGGTTGACAGCCATTTGGATGGGCGGTAGCTACGCGGATGGCGCAGTTTTTTTCAAAAAAGAATAGTTTTTTTTAATTGTTTGTCTTATTAATCTCACAAGTATTTTTTTGAATTGTTCGACTCGTTAATCTCACAAGCGTCTTTTTTGACTATAAGTACGATTAATCTCCGGTCAAATTGCACTCATGGTCAAACTTCCCGATCG
This sequence comes from Avena eriantha, assembly GCA_910589775.1. Taxonomy (NCBI): domain Eukaryota; kingdom Viridiplantae; phylum Streptophyta; class Magnoliopsida; order Poales; family Poaceae; genus Avena; species Avena eriantha. The sequence continues at coordinate 125,511,914 of OU342742.1, forward strand.
GTCATCCATCATCACACTACTCTAGCTCAGCATGCTTAACTTCTTTGTTCCTTCCGCATTAGTTTCTGATAAGGAAATTATACCTTATTTATAATACTATCATATCAATCCTATTAACCCTTGGACCATGGTGTCACACGTATTTATTTTTTAAATTTGAAACAATTATTTAAGTAACCAAAAAAAAGTAATAATAATTTTGAATTCAAATAACAATAAAATGGTTTTTTTTTCCTTTTTCTATTCAATATGGAATAATTCATATATTAAAATCCGTAAATCGGAATTCGACAAATAATATGTCTAAATCGATCAAAAAAATAAGAAGAATATAAACATGACGACATCCCTATCATATTTTTAATCATGCATAATTTCTTTTTAAATAAATTCACTTAATAGTGTTCAAATCTACAAAAAATCATATCAAAATTTCTCTTCAATTTGAGGATTCTAAAAAATCCTTAGCTCGGGGTCTGATCCTCGTTAAACTTGCAGTGCATCTCTGATGACATAGCATATTGTGAACCTAAAAATGATTTTTTTCAAAAAAATCATGAGCATCAGATCATATACCTGTAGTTTAAATCGGACCCACTTCCTACCGATTCGGCAAGAATTTGTCTTTTCACGAGGGTGTACGAAAAGGTTTAAGATACTCCCGTTGGAACATTGTCCATACAAGGTGTCCTAGCATTTTTTGAAAAATGGGGTGGTACCATTTTGAAACTTTCATTTGGTGGTTGCTTCACAAAACACCTTGTTTTTTGGCATAGAGAAAATGGAAAATTGCTTTTTGCTGCGACGAAAAAGAAAACTTTCTTCTACAACATTTTTCTCCATCCCATGGTGCACATGTGTGCGTAGTATGGGCACATTATGACAAACTATACCGTGATTCTAGTCATAACATCGGTCATTTGGCCTGAAAGTCGTGAAACCTCGAACATGGTAGCTTATTTCTGAGAAGGTTTTTTTGAGATGCAATCAATATACCAAGTTTGATATTTTTTCTTGCAACTATGCCGCATAATATGACACCATTGGAAGGTTTTATACTATTTGGTTCATTTCTGAATTTCTTATGCCCGTTTCAAACTATGGTCAAACGGGGGGCATGGAGCTTTTTAGCTCGGCGCCGAGTCTCGCTAAAATTACAGTGGATCTCTAATTAAATATCATATTGTGAACTTAAAATGATTTTTTCAAAAAATCATGAGCATCTGATCATGTACCTGTTGAAAGGATACAGATGTCGCCTAGAGGGGGGTGAATAGGCGGTTTAAAAACTTTTCCGAGATGGGCTTAACAAAGACGGAATTAAACTAGCGTTTACTTTGTCAAGCACAAAACCTAGAACAACTAGGGTTCACCTATGTGCACCAACGACTTATGCTAAGCAACACAAACAACTATGTGATAGCAAGATATAGACTTCAAGCACGAAGACTATCATAAAGTAAGGTGCATAAGTAAGAGCTCGGGTATAGAGATAACCGAGACATGCGGAGACGACGATTATTACCGAGTTCCTCCCAACAATGGAGTATGTCTCGTTTGGAGAGGGGGTGGTATCAAACCACCAACGCCACAAAAGGCCTCCCTTATTCTCCAATGAATCTCACCCCAATGGGATCGATCCACCCTTCCACTATCAGCAACCTTCGAGGTGGTAGCCGGCACCTTTATAACAAGTTCGAGGCACACATCCACAACTTAATTGGAGGCTCCCGAATACAAGCAAGATGTCAAACAATCAAAGACAAGCTTGTAAGAATCAATTCAAACCAAATCAAGGCTTAGGGTTTCCAATGAAACCCTAGACCAAGGGGCCCTCAAGTGAATGAGGGGCAAATGAAGATCTCTCTTGGTGAAGCTGTAGATCAAGGCCTCCTCCTCTAATTCCCCAAAGATCAGCGAGTTTGGGTGGTTGGATGAAGAGATCTTGGAGTTTTGGTGGCTCTAAAATGGTGTTCTTTAGTTTCTGGAATGAGCATCTTGAGGTTGAAGAAGAGGTCCCCTATTTATAGGCCCACAGATTTCTGACCGTTTTTTAACCGTTGGAGAAGAGTCAGACCAAAGACTCTGGCCTACACACCGGAGACTCCGGTCTACACCGGAGATTCCGGCCCATCTCCGGACCAGCCTCCGGACCACAAAACAGAATGACCCAGCCCTTCTGTGGGCCAAGTGGACCGGAGACTCCGGTCCAACCACACCGGAGACTCTAGTGTCTGCACACCGGAGACTCCGGTCTGAAAAACCTGCCAGAGACAAACCTCTGGAATACATAGCTGCTTCGGAGGTTGCACAAGAAGCCATATGGATGAAGGAATTCATTACTGAACTTGGCATGGTTCCCAGTGCGTTGGACCCGATGGCCATCTATTGTGACAACACAGGTGCCATAGCTAATGCACAGGAGCCAAGGTCACATAGCAAGCTGAAGCACATCAAGCTACGTTTCCATGCTATTCGTGAGTATGTCCGAGATGGTGACATAAAGATTTGCAAAGTACACACTGATCTGAATGTGGCAGATCCGTTGACTAAACCTCTCCCTAGAGCAAAGCATGACCAGCACCAGAACGCCATGGGTGTTAGGTATATTACCATGTAATCTAGATTATTCACTCTAGTGCAAGTGGGAGACTGTTAGAGATATTCCCAAGAGGCAATAATAAAAGTGGTTATTATTATATCTTTGTGTTTATGATGAATGTTTACATCCCATGCTATAATTGTATTATAAGGAAACACTAATACATGTGTGTTTTGTAAACGTAAAAGAGTCCCTAGTAAGCCTCTTGTTAAACTAGCTTGTTGATTAATGGATGATCATGGTTTACTGATCATGGACATTGGATGTCATTAATAACAATGTTATATCATTAGGAGAATGATGTAATGGACACACACCCATAGTAAGTGTAGCATAAGATCAAGTCATTAAGTCCGTATTAATATAAGCTTTTAAATGCATAGTAACCTAATCCTTCGACCATGAGGTTGTGTTAATCACCATCACCGGATGGGTACTTTGATGACATCAAACACCGCTTCGTAACTGGGTAGTTATAAAGGTGTCATTGGGTATTCTGAAAGTATGTGTTGAAGCGCATGGACCAAGATTGGGATTTGTCCATCCATATGACGGATAGATATGCTCTGGGCCCTCTCGGTGGAATGTCATCTGATTAGCTTGCAAGCATGTGACTGGGTCACAAGGGATGACATATCACGGAACGAGTAAAGAGTACTTATCAGTAACGAGGTAGAACTAGGTATGGAGATACCG